>CM051381.1:1975321-4375321 GCA_028015245.1 Cardamine occulta
CACAATTCATTCTTTCAAAAGGTTCGATTGTATAGAGATTAAAAGATGTGTGGTTTTTTGTCATCAGGTTACAGTTTCATTTGAAGATTCTTTGTGACTTAACAAATAACTATCTAAACTAAACTAAACATTGAATCTAAGAAGCCCATTTGCTTGTTTCTTTAACTAAATAAATAATAATGGTTTCTTTAACTGCGAGTTTTGTTACCATTCAAAACTCTTCATAGTTCAACAAAAATAGCAAGAGATCGAATACATATTATTGACCTTTATATTAATTTTTCCAATGAACAACAAATCGACTGTTTAAATTATACAGTCGATGTGGGAAATTTTAACCCACTTAATTGAACAAAAACATTTGGCATCCTTTGTTTCCCACCTCACTCCAACGTTTTTAAGAGTGTACAAAAACAGTTAAAAGTTCATTCCATTTCATCCTAATAGACACTCTAATAACCATTAAGGAAAAAAAAACATTTCACAATTACAATTCAAGAAAAATTATGACATCGAAATAATAAAATTTCGAAAATTTTAAAAGAGAAATTCCAACTTTTTTCTTGATCTCGTCTTTAGGTCACGAACGGGAAATAATACGTGTGTAAAGGAACTCATTCCATGTGTCAGGCAAACCGGGAAGACACCAATGTATACAATCAGCATAAGTATTGGGATCGGCTTGTTGGTCCGGCATCAGCATTTTGCCTTGTCGGATTGTGTGAACCGAAGTGTGAGCATCTTTCCGGTATTCGGAAAGTTTTGTAATGTTGAGAAAGTAAACCGGAATTTTAAGAGAATGCGTGACGTTTTCCGCTACTGAAAACAGCCTGTAGTCTGTCCCTACGCTGAACGGCATTGACATGTTTAGGATCGGTGTCGTCTCCAATGCGCATTTTATCCCATCTGGATTCTCCCAATCCAAACTCCTAAGACATGACAACAATTTAAAATTACATTTTGTTTAGTTAAATACTAGTACTATTTACTAAGATAAGCACATACAGTTACAAGTAAGTATTATATATAAGGTGGTTACACCAACTCATTAAAATGAAAGATTATAGAGTTTTTATGTTTTATGCTAATTAAGATGTAATATATATACAATATAACCTCTATAAATTAATACTCGATAAATTAATAAACACTATAAATTAATAAAATTTGCTGGTTTCAAGTCGGACCGGTGTAAAAATGAACAAAATTCGATAAGATAATAAAATAATAATTTTTTAGAATCTCTATGTAAATATATGGTCCCATTAATAATATAAATTAATAATCATGTAAATTTTCATATATATATATATAGACAATATAATTTTATTTTTATGAATTTATGTTAAAACTCATAAGTAACTTTTATTATATAAGAAAATATTATGTTGTATTTTAAACTATGTTATTGTTATAATGTAAATAAATGTTTCATAAAATAAAACAAACTTTTCTATAAATTTATAAATTATAAATATGCATAATTTTTATTTCAATAGTCGTATAGACTGTTTAAATATAACAATTAAGGTTACTAATCATAAATTTAAATTTATGTTAATTATTTATATAAGTGAATTCATATATAATCTTTGTTATTTATTATCAAAATAATTTTTTTTTAATTTTAAACTTTCAAGTCTAAAACTACTAAAATTTATAACATCCAATACATTAATTTTATTTAGATAAAAAAAATTAATTAATTTATTTTTAATTTTTGACAAAAAAAATCTCTATAAATTAATAAATATTATTTTATATTATAAATTAATATTTATTAATTTATAGATAAATTAATATCACTATAAATTAATAAAATATCATGATTCTAACGTTATTAATTTATAGAGGTTTTACTGTATGTAATATATATATATCTCTTACATTAGCTTTCCAAGACAAAGACTTGCTTTCTATTTTTTTCTGGTAGTTGCTTGGTTTTCAAGTTGCCTACGTACGCAGATTAATAATCTTACTAAGGGTATTATTATACTGTAAAATTATTATTTTAAAATTGTTATTTGTAACTGATTATTCGAACCGTGCTTATTATATGTTTTGGAAGCCAATTTTATTTAAATGTCACATTATAACAAAAATAAAAGAATGAGCTTAGTGTCATCTTAATTAAAACCCTAAACTAAGTGCCACTATAATTGGTAATCTATCAAGTATCAATAGTCTAAACCAAAGTACCAAAAAATTATCAGCCTTTTCTATTTAGAATCATATTTGAACTCAGTTTGGTAAAAAGAAAAGAAAGAAAAAGGTATGAAAACAGATTAATAATTTAATACTAACTCTCACATATAGGATATATTATTGAGCAGTTCAATTGAGTAGAGTTAGTACGCTTTAATTAAGTCATAAGAAACACATATGGTACTTAAACACAAAACGTAGCAGCAATTCACTGTTAACTGTAACCTAAAATTCTATAATCATTTCATGACCGTAGTATATATACTATGTATAATATTTTTCTGAAAATTATAAAATGGTGACACTAGTCAAACATGGAGAGCAAGTGAGAGACAACTCAATTTGTCAGTAGTTTCACATTGCAAGCAAAGCATCACTAGCTAGTTAAAAATCCACTGTTGATTAAGCAAGAAGCAATTATCTTAACATCAAAATTTAAAAGGCAATTAAGAAAAAGTAAACAAAAGAAGAAGAATAAATTACTTGATATGGAGAGGAGACATGCTAGCGAAAAAGACAGTGGTACGTAGAGGATCAATATTTTGTTCCACCCAATCTCCCCAAGTCCTTAACACTCTCCTGTACGCTACTGGCCGTTCGATCTCTTCATACTCAGTATCCCCTTTATCGAACGATCCTCGCCTGCTTTCATCAATTCCACAATCTCAATTCATAACTTTGTAAACATCCATAGATAGAATACAAATCGGTAAAAATATTGTGGTCCACTTACAGGACTTTCATGGCGAATGTGTTCATCCACCAGATGTAAGTGTTGAAGACAAGAAAGTCAACGCCTTTCCAGTTGACTCCATGCTTTTGTATTGACTCAGGCATTATTATACGGTTAAGTATACTATGCATATTTGGATCATCTGAATTTGATTCCACCAAAAATGGAGCCCAATAAAACTCCACCGTCGCATTATAATCCTTTTAAACCGAACAAATATATTAATTACAACTACTTTCAAAATCAGCAACTCCACCAAATACATTTCCATTATTATAACAAATTAATTAGTCAATAAGGATGAGTTAATTACCTCGACTCGGAAGACGGAGAGAGAACCGGTTTTGTTCAAGCTCTTTCGACCGGGAGGAACCACTGATTGAACCAAGCAAACCATTGATTCCCATTGGTTCCGGTTTAGGGAATCTCCAACGAACATCATTCTCTTGTTCCTTAGCTTCTCCAGCAGCAATTTCGCTTTGAACCTTCACCAAATCAAACAAAACCAGGAAGAAAAAATAGATTAAACAAAACAAACCAACCCAAAGAATCTATCAAAAAACAGAGCTTTTCCGGTTTACTTTGGTAAGGAACAGTCTCTGGGTTGCCATCTCCAATTCTGATACAGAGAATCTTTTCTTCCATTTCTCATGCAAGTCACTTGCGCCGTCAAGAACTCACACTGATCCTCTTTATACAACGGATGCGTCTCGTTATCGAAAACCCATTCTCCAGTGAACAAATCACACTCCTCCGGCGGCAATTCCACGTCGTCTTCATCCTCCGTCGCAGCGAAAAGCTCAATCTTCTTCGCTTCCTCTGTTTTCGACACCTCCTCCTGAATTGGCTCTGCTGTGTCTCTCACTGAATCATGATCTGTGTCTGTGTTTTTCACCGATTCCTGAATTGTGTCAGAGTTCTTGATCGGTTCTTGAACCGGTAGTGTCGTAATCTCTGTGATCGGTTTCGTCTCTTCGTGAACGTCGTTAGGTTTCGAGCTGGAAAAAGGGAACTCAGCGATGGATTTGACGTCTTCATTGTACAAGAAGATCCCGAAGAGGAAAACAGAGAAGACGATGACGAAGATCGAGAGATTACTGTTCTTCCTCTGTTTCATAGTCATTCCTGTTTCGAATAATGGAAATTTTCTTCTCCAGGGTTGCATCTGATTTATAAAGAAACAGATTAAGAAGAAGAAAAAAAACAAATCAAAAAAAAATTCTCGTCGAGGCGTTCTAAAATGTCAGTATGTTTGTGAGAGAGGGAGAAAGATCGATGGAAATATAAGAGCAACGAATAAAAGGATAATAAACTAAATTCAAATAAAGTTTCGAAATTGTTGACGTTAATTAGTTTTGTGATTAATAGTTTGGTGAAGTGGGATTATCTTGAACTGGTTTTCCAAGGCTTTCAGGTGAAGAAAACAAAAAACGAGTTGCTCTTTATCGTTTCCTTTTTCTTATATTTTCCTTCAAAATGTAATCTCTTTCGGCTTAACTAATCTATTCTGAAGTTGTTGTTATAGCAAAGAAGAGTTTGGAGCGAAGAGTGGACTCAAAGATTCTAAAGATTGTCTCAATCCTCACCTATAGAAAGGGACCATAGAAACAACAATTATGGGTTGATTTAAAACAAAAAAAATTTGTGGTTGATGAATTTGTATGATTTCTTTTGTCTACAATGTCTAGGTTGAAAGTTTGAACCGGAATTATGTTTTTACTTTAGATCTAAGTTTAAAATGATCACAACGACTGGGAAACTTATTTTGTGTATTTAAATTTAGCTATTAGATAGTCAAATTTATCAGAGAAACTTAACGTTTTTGTAAATTGTTCACATACCAAAACAAAATGAACATAACTATTTTCAGATGAACAATTAAACCAGCAACGCACAAGATCACGATGATGGATGATTCAGATTTTACATGTTAAAGCCTCCAAAATATTTGAAGAAATCGCAAATCTTAGAGATTTTGATGACTTAAAGACTATATATATATATATATATATATATCCAATTTAAAACTCACAAGTGTTATTTTGTTATCAATCAAACAAAAATATTCGTACATATGTTTTTCTTTACTAAAGTAGGATGAAATACTGAAATTACAAGTTTTTATTATTTAAACAAATATTAATACATGTGTGTGTGTGTGTGTGTGAAAACATATATGAATAACTAATTGAATCCAAAACTGATTGTTTAAAGCAATCGGTATCTTGCGTCTTAATCCATACGAGTTCTAGCATCTGTTGTTGTCTTAAAATTTTGTGACACATTCACAATTTTTTTTTTTTATGTTAAACACAATTTTACTCCTTCAAAACACCAATTTAAGACTAGCTTAGCACCAAACTAATCGTTTGCTTAGGGAAAAGAAACTAATGTTTCGTTTTCTGTTACAATCATGTTTCCATCGCATGTTGAGGGTGAAGCATCCGTGGTCGTTAGGAGAACAATAAATATTTTAATTTCCATTTGCAAAACTAATAAGACAGGTCAAAAACTCAAAATGATATATAACAAAAAGTAAAGGCTAAGGAATCACATAATATATATATAACAAAAAGGATTGTGAGAACTTGTGTATCATAAACATATATATATATATATATATATATATACGGCACCAACCATAACCAATCAGTTTATTTACTCCATCTTCTACATATCTGAAAATTTATATATTTGTTTTCTTGGCAGATTCTGTGTACTCCATTTGGCTTTAGTTGTTAGTTAAATATTTGAATCCTTTTGCTTTTGCTTTGAACCAAAGCCACAGGAACCCAACCCAAACCTTTAGTATTTTAGTTGTGAGAGTCAGACAGACATCGTATAATATACTAAATGCTTTTATTTTGCTTGAAGTTCACCACGTGCGTAATGATGTGTCTGAGGCACATGTGTGTAACATCTTTGGCATTTCCCAATAAAAAAACTTGTACATTTCAATCTAAGAAAATTCTACTGTTTAATTGGAAATTTTAAAACTAGACTTGATTAAATTTCACCATTTTCCGTTAACTTGGTGTGGACTGACATTTTTAATTGTTCGTTCGGTTGGCTTATGCGTTTTCCATTATATAAAACCTTGTTGCGGCTGCGGTAGGCGTTCACTGGGACATCGTGGGCATACGCGGTAGCTCACGAGATGTTGACAAGTCTTCTGAGGACTAGTGATCACATTACGTTTACATAAACGAATGTATCGCCAATGCTTTATTTTCCTTTCTTCTTTTTATCCACAATCAATGAATAAAGTTAAACTATAAATTGGTTAAGCCGTGATTAAATCTCATAATATATTTGAATTTAGTATAAATGAGTAATTGGTATAGACCGTTTGATGATTCTTGTTTTGTTCATGTTCTCTTGCCATTTACAATTTTAATATATGAAATCATGCTAAGTTTGAACTTGGCACACGATTTTGGGTTCGACCCATACCCCTAGTGGGAGTAGTGACTAGGGTTATAGCCTTATAGGTCGTTGGGTGGCTTAAAGGTTGCCACGAAATAAGTCAGTTTGGAGGACCGAAGGCAGTTTTCCGTGGTAAGTCTTCTACTACTAGATCATAAGTTGGTTGGAGATTTTCATATTGAATCTTCAATATTTTTTCTTATTTTGAATTTCCTAAAATAAGAGGGAGCTATATCATTCTTTTCAACGTACTTTGATACTTAAATTTAAGAATTTTGATAACTCAATCACGCACCAAAAATCCGGTAAAAACATATGTTTGAAAGATTTCATCACAGCCGTAAAACAAAAAAAGATTTCAATACTTGGCACTTACAAAAATCAAAAAAAAAAAAAAAAAAAAAAAACAAACACAATCGGAATTTTAGTTTCTATTGGCATCTCAGTTTCGGCCATATTACGGTTTGAAAATGCCCAAGACATAAGAAAATCCGTCTCTCATTTGTTAAGTAATGGGAAGCGAGAAAGTAAGAAATGTATTTCTTATTGTTTTCATAGTTTGAGGAGTACAAGAGAATGGAAACAAACAAAAAAACATAACGAATACAGAAACTCAGAAGCTAATCCAATTAACTTTCTATATTTTCTTCTCATAGTGACAACAAACCATATACTAACAGTAACAACTAAAGAAAGTTACAAAAATTAAAGAATTTAAACTACAGAGATGGCCTTGTCCTTGAGTGTTTATGCCACAGTCTGTTCTTTCTCTCTATACATTTGCTCAGCCCACGACATTACGCGAACCCTCTCATTCATTCCAAAGCCTCTCTCTGACACCACACTGTCTTTAACCAAAGAGTTAACCCACGACACATCTGGTTCGTCCCTGTAATCTCTAGCTGCGTTATTGTTGTTGTTCCCATGGATTCCAAAGGAAACACTTCTTCTCATCTTATTCAGCTCTTCTCCTTTCATTCCCCATTCGAGCTTCCCGTTTGGCGATCCCCAATCCGAGAGATTTGATTGCGCTGCTGCTTGAGTAGCCGGTTTGAAACTCAAGCTACGTTTAGCAAAGGCGGATGATCTAGCTTTCATCACGGCAACCGCTGCAGCTGCTGAAGACTCAAACCCGTGGTGAGATGGCTGTTGCCTTACCGGGGAAGACGGGTAATGTTGGTTCATGTTTTGACCCATCTGAGAATTCCTGCTTGGAGAGGAAACATAAGACCCGAAAGTCTCTTCGACATTGTTGCCAAAACCGCGGAGTCTCAGTTCCATCTCCATCTCCATATCGATATCTCTAGCGCTCAATGTCGACTTTAACCTGCTTCCACCATTGAGCTGCAAAGTTGGTGGAGTAAGGCTATTGACTCTGTTCTGCCATGATCCGCTGTTTCTTGGAGAGGAAGCAACACTATTAGCCATTGGAGAAACCGGAGGAGTCGAAACTCCTGAAGAATACGCAAGAGGAGACAAACTCTGCATCATCTCCAAACTGCTAAATGGAGACTGAGTTACAGCAGAGCCAGTTGAAGCATTAACAGGTCTCATCTCTTCGCGTTTATGCGCAAAGAAACATACTTTCCTTGCACAACCCGTCTCATCTTTACAAAGCCGAGTTTTATACTGCGCCGGGTGAAGCCAAGACTCGAAAACCCCGTGTGCGTACTCGCAAGAATCTCCTTTCGGGCATGACCCTTTACGGAACTCAAGACAGGGGACACAAGTGTAAGGATACTTCCTCGGATCTCTCCTCCTTGCATTCTCTCCCGGATGAACAAAAGCACACTCAGTCCAATCATGCGAATAAGCTCTCGAACACGGCTTAACCTTAAAGCTATACATCCTAAACTCATCACTTCCATAAACCCCTTCATTTATATCCGGTAAAGAAGCATCAGCTGGATACTTAGACACAATCTTGATCTCTTCTTCAACCGTCTCATTCATCAATCCACCAACACCACTTCCTCTCAGCAACAACTCAACAGCTTTTCTCCTCGGACTAGCCACGAATCTTGAAACTCGAACAAACACATCCAACGGTTGATTCCCATTAGCATCAACAGAGTTAGCCAAAGCAGAAGCACCAAGCAAGATATTGATGACTTCAATCATATTCACAGAACAACCAGCAACAGCACAGTGAAGCGCAGTGACTCTTTCTTCACCACAAGCTCTGTTCACGTCAGATTTCCCAGTGGAAATGATAAAGTTCAAAACTTTAACACTTCCGTACATAGCTGCAACCACTAGAGGTGTTCTTTCTTCAAAACCCATCTTCTTAGACCCGACCCGTCTACAATACCATAAGCCTGGCTCATCCAAATCAAGCCCTTTCTCTTCAATCTCTCTCTTGAACGATTGAAGATCATCACAGGCGGCGAATTCGAGAAGACACATCGTTTCTTCTTCCTTTTGCCTTGATTCGATTTCAGTTAACGTTTTCGAAGAGCAGAGATTGCTCTTTGGGCCACTACACATAATAATATTTCACCTGTAGATTCAAAAAGACAAATTGATGATGAGAAATTAAATCGCCGTAATAGAATCCGATTTAAAGCTTTATTTCTTTGTAACTTTTTCCAATTTCTAAGATTCTTATTCAGAACTTGATGCCGCAATTTTAGCGGATATTAAAAAAAAAAAGGAAACTACTTTATACTGCGACAAGCCAACGACCGTTGAAAATTTCCAACAAAAAAAAAATTGAATTTTTCAGAAATGAAGTCAAAGATAAAGCAAGAAATTTTAAGAAGTAGATACTGAAAGACGAGTATTTGAGTTTCTATAAATAGCAAGACTAGGAAACCCGAATTAAAACCTTAAACGAAATTGGAAAATACAAAGAAGAAAAGCCACAGACCTTGAATGAAATTGAGAAGAAGTTGAGTGAAGAAAGATGAAAGCTTTGTGTTTTGTTAATGGGAATTAGGTGAAGATGCAGAAACAAGTGGGAAATGGGTTGGGGGGTTTTAAGGGAGTGAAGAGATAAAGGCTTCGCTTTAAAGGTGCTTCGTTGCGTTGAAGGAGAGACGAAAGTTCCTTCTTTCTTTCCTCTCTCTCTTTCTTCGTCTTCTTTACTTTTTTTAATTCTTTGTTTTTATTTCCTCGACATATGAATGGTTTTGGGTCAAAAGTCAAAAAAGTTGAAACCAAATTTTCAAAGGTGAGGATGTTGCTCTATTGCTGACTCTTCTCTACTACTGACATGGAAATCTATCAACTATCTATTTATTTCTCCTTTCGTAATTTTTAAAAATAATCTATTGGTATTTGTTTTAGATTTGTGATTCTAATAATTCGATTTAAAGGTATATAATTGATAATTGTATAGAGTTGTGGCTGGAAATGAATTGGAGTTGGGAGTGTTAAAGAGGGACCCACCACTTAGACCGATTAAACCGGTAACCCTTCAACACGCGTGTGCGTGATCCACCACACAAACTAGCACGCGCTTTCAAGAGCACGTGAAAGAGACTTTTACCAGTCAACTCTACTACTACTACTTGCTTAATCTTTTTTTTCTTTATCTTAAACAACAAGTTTTATTTGCGTTTAATATTTACAATTTCCTTTAAATTTAACATTAACTTGTTAAAATGTTACTCCCTTCCTTTCATCAAAGACTATTTTTTTTTATTCACACATATCACTTGAAATCATCTATCATTATTTTTTAGATGATCTGATACTTTATTAGTGTTAAATTTTAAAATCATAAAACATTAAAACATCAACTTCTTTGAAAAGAAAAGAACCTAAAAACACAAAATACATTAATTTTGAATGTTTAATTGATATTTGTAAATATTAAAAATCATAAAACATCAATTTCTATGAAATAGCTAAATATGTTATTTTGACAAAAATATAGTAAAAATGCAAAGTAATTTTAACGTACTTCATGATGACTCTATTAACTCTGAATGAAAGAAGGTTTAACTATAAGGATATCTTCAATCACACTCTATTTTTTTTTCTGAATTCTATTATAAAATAATATTTGTTCTAATCTCATTCTATATCTCATTCTAAAATAAAGAAAATGATATGATTACTCTATATAGTAATTCTATTTTGTCCTTTATATTTTTTTACAAATAAAGTAACTTTAAAATAGAGTAAAACATTGGAAAAAAATTTTAATCTATTTTATAGTAAAAAATAGAAGAATATATTGGAGATTGTTATTAAAAACAAATGCAACGCAATTCAAACAGAAAAAACAATTAAACAAGCTAACATAAATAAAGGTATGAAATCATTTTACTAGGAGAGATTAGAATGGCACGTGAGGAATACGAGGTGGGAGAGGCGCGTGAAGAGAGAACGGAGATAGAGAGTCAAGGACGCGTTCTCTAATCTTCGCTCATTCCCTTTGGGTGGGCGACAAAGATGTCTTCACTTTGGCTGCCAAAGTCTTTCTTCATCTTTATTTATATCTTATACTATATTTTTAATTATTGATCACACAAACACATGTTTGTTATGTAGTACTATCTATGTGTTAATGCGTTCATGAATTTGTGGGAATATATATATATATATGGATTTCGGCAACTTGGGGATCATATATTGTCATGTCTATAATAAGTTGGTTGAAGAGTCAAAAGTTGGAACAAGTGAGACTGCATTTTGGGGTCAAAATCAATATTACAAAATTTCTGATGCAAATCTCCCAATTATTGGGATTTTCCTCTCAACTTTTTTCCCACAAAACTTTTTTCGCTAAGTCAAATTTTTTGGACTACATAAAAACGTACAGTTATTATGATGGAGATGCCCTTAGAACTTAAGAAGAGACCAAATAAAACACAAGTATTATGACGGAGAAGCGAGATGTCATATATTCCATTATAATACTTGGATTTTATCTACTAAAACCACACGATTATATTTGTATGAAATATATTTTACGAAAAGGGGTTACGGGAACTAATGATGTTTAAACAATAACTATGAGGTAACCAGATAAGAAATATATTTATATGATCACAAAGCCAATTTTGTTGAACCTTGCAAAAGTTCGTGTATATAAAACATTGTCAGTATAATATTCAAAATAAAGGTTATTTTGAACTTTTAAGGTTATTTCATGTTTATATTTGGGTTATTACAAGAACCTAAATGGATAAAGAACATTGTCAGTATAATATGCAAAATAAAGGATAGATTAGATCGTAGTTTAAAATATAAAAGGAGATTAAGATAAAATGTAAATAGAAGGTGAAACTCGTTACTTTAAATTTCATTTTAGTGACATCTTGCTAAGCAAATGCAGCATGTACTATTAAAGAAGCTTTTCGGATCCGAGATAAATTGAGATTTGAACGGATCGTACCAAATACGATATGTATATTAATTTGTTTTACAAGATGGTCACTTTTAAACTAGGAATTGTTATAAAGAATTCTGCAACCCAATTTCTCAACTGTTAAAGTGATATATGGTTGTCCGGGGATTTTCAAGTAACCTGAAATACACCCAAGTAAATTGTTAGGCAGATTTCTAAACTAGGCCTAACTAAGATAACAAAATGGAAAATAGTTTCCAGCTGCTACTTCGGCCCAATGTACCCAAAGATATAGTTTCATAGGCCACTTAGTTTCTAATGACCCAATATAGGCCGCAACTCATTTGCGTTCATCGACTTTAGTAGTGTCGATCATCTCACGAACTAAGCTTTTTTAAAGCGAAAAGGACATAACATTTAGAAGTTATAATACAAACTTATATTAAAAAAAAAAAAAACGTTTTAAAACTTTTATCTAGTAAAGAGAAAGCCCAACTTTAGAAGTCATGCAACTGGTACTCCAAATACATTCTCTCAGATTAGGGATCAAACTACATTCCAAGTGTCATTTGAATTTATGACATTTAGGCGTCATCTTTGATTATTTTTTCACTAGAGTTAACGACAGTAAAATTTTAGTTTTTTTTTTAGATGCCCACTCCAGATCGAGGTTTATATATCTGACTTGTTAATAGAAAAATAACCCCCCCCCCCTCTTAAAACCCTATAAATATTTGGACAGGTCCTACGTGATCTGCAAATATATACTAAGCTCTGATTCGCGTTGGGTGATAATTAAGTATTAATTATACCGTTTGTTCCATAACCAATCACTCAACATGGTACAAGTAGTGGCCCCAAAAAAAACATCATTACAAGATTTACCGGTGAGATTTTGGGGAATAAGTCATTTGCCAATAACTCTTTATATTTCTGGCTTCAAGAGATGCACTAACCAAAAAACGAGAATTCAATTCCTTGCATATTAGACCACCTCCATTGGTTATATTTTAAATTTAACTAATTTTTAATATAAATTTAAGACACTTTAAAGGAGAGAAGATGAAAGAGTGTCTTACCTAAGACACTTAAAATATTTATTAAGACACTCTCTACATATGTGTCACTTTGTAATTCATCAACTTTTATTTAAAAAATTAAAATCAAAATTAATATTTATTAAGACACTTTAGAGACATATCACCATTAAAGATGCTCTTATGGTCTAAACATAAAACACATTATAATGTCTTCCCCAAAAAAGAAATACTCAAATCCACAAAATATTGTCTAAACAAGTAAACATAAAACATAATTATTTTGAAGAACATATTATCATTAAAAAAAAATTTAGGGGAATATTTCGATTTGTATAGCGTTTAGGAATATATATAAAATGATCTTGGTTTTCTATTCGTTTTTTTTAATAAATGGATTTATATATATATATATACTAGTTGTTATCGGTTTTAAGATTTTGGGGATAATTTCGAAAGTAAAAAAAAAGGAGAGAAATGAAAACAATAAAACGAAGTTGGCTGAGGCTGACTGTTAAAAGAAAGAACAACCAAGTTGGCCGACATGACGCAATGCCTAAGGAAATTAGAATCAATTTCTTGTATTATATAGTTTGGTTATTGAATCTTGATTCTTGACCTAATTGTAGAAAATGACTCAGAAACCACTAATATATGAATTGCCAAAATATTATATTGAGATGACGATATGTTTCATGTCTTTCCGCTTTGATAATCGGTGTTATCAAAAAAATGAATTATTGCTTCTCTGCTTTTACAGCCTTTTACAGCACGTGCCAAATTAATTCCCCAATACTTCAAGTTGCGTATACAATTCCAAAGCTATCTTTTTATTTTTCACTTTTTGATTCGCTTCGTCAATATGGAAAAATCATTATATCAAATATGATTTTATCCAGAAAAATATTAGACATGTGCGCTAATATTTTTCGGATTTATAATAATACAGTCTAGAAGATTTTTTGTTCCTTACGGCAATTAAACTAATATATACTGATCCAAAGCAGGTCGAGTCTCCAACTGGTAGGACAAACCGACAAAGCTTCAATTGTTTTAATAGCGAAATTTTAAGCGTCGATTTTTCTGTTTAGTATTTATATTTTAAATTGGAAAATAAATTTTAGTTGGGATGTTTAAATTTGAAAGCTCCTTTGAAAAATACACATTACATATAAAATCAAACACAAATGAAAATCTAAACAAGTAATAGAGATCTAATTGCCATTTCTATTGAACCTGAAGATGAACTACTGCAACACCTTATACTAAATGAAAATAAGATATTTTGTCAACATAATTTAACGCGAGATAATGGTTATAACTTTTTTAAAAAAAATTCCATGTAGAAGTAAAAGTAGATACATCACACATGGAACAGCATATGGTCCCTAAAAGGATAAACTACAGTAAAAAGACTTGAATCCTAGACTCCTAGTTTCTCAATTCTATGATGAAATCATCTTAGTTAATTTTTTCTCATCTCATATTTTTAAACTGAACCTAAAATATATAAAATAAAGATATTTCAAACGAAACCTAAAATAGTAAACATATATCTACCACCAAATCTTATACTTGTTTTCAAAAAAAACGGGAAAAAAATCTCTAAACTATTTTCTTCAATATTTTGTGTACTAATTGTTTTCCTTCCATCTCTAAATCTCTAAACTTTTTGTTTCCATCTTCAATATTTATAAAAATCCGTAAATTAATGATATTTCATGAATTTTCTAAAAATTATAAACCGTAAAATAACGATAATGCATTAGTTCGAGATGCACAAGTCGATATCACATGACTGCAAATGCATTATTGTATCACAAGTGGCCAATTAAAACACAACTTCTGTGCAGTCAGTGTGACGTGGCTTAAATCTATTCGAAGGTAATGACTTCTGCTCTAATCTTCTTTGTCTTTTGGTGCTTCCTTTTTTTTTTTTTTTTTTTTTTGTCTTTTGGTGCTTCCATCTGTTTTGCTCTCTGTCAACGACTTTTCCGACAAGATACACTGTTCTATTCGTTTTAACAAGGAAAATTGATAAACATATATACAGTATTATATATATAAAAAGCAGCCTTAGGATCTAATTATTTTCATGGTGATTTGGTATGCTCTCACTTTCAGTCTCAAGTTTATCCAACAAAACAAGTTACAAGCCATCCATTGAGCTTTCCTAGCAAAAGACTGAAGCCTGATATGCAAAAACACTAACCTTACGTTTTTGTCATATGATCAAAAATTATAACTCAGAATTAGAGATCAATAGTAGTATTATTGAAACCTCATCGAATCACTCCCCGGGTTATTAATTTTGTACCGATCAGTCGGTTGCATGAATATGAACAAGAAACAAAAGATGATATCACGCTTTTACGAGATCAAATATCAAACTAATAGCCTATATATGTCTCAATGAGGACAAGATTCGCAATATATAGTTTGCTAAACTCAGACTGTTACAAATTACAAGCTTTCCTTTTCTATGACTGTTGGAAACTTCTTTCTATTACGAAGGGTCCAAAAAACAGACTGTAAATTGGGCTAACAACCTTCTAAGTATCTAAGAACCCGGTTTACAATTTCTCTTTGATTTACTACAAAATGCGTACTTGTCAATATGTATTAAAGAAACATATAACTAATAGATATAAATATGTAGTTTAGTTTTAAATACTGCATTGAGACATAAAAAAAAACTGCATCGAGACCTCAAATCGGCATTTGTAAAAGAATATTGTATATACCATAAAACGGAATTTATTATGGAATGGAGAAAATACTACTATCATATATGCCGACATCGCGACATGGCTAGTGGCTAGTGCATATAAATGAAGGTGGGGGCAATTAAGCGTTTTGGACTTAACATACAAGTAATTAAATGTTCAGTTTTAATGCATATAAATTAGATACGTCGTGCTAAATTTGGTTACGGCGCCGAAATTCATACGCATGCAGTTTCCAGATGGCTCAAACCACGATGTTCAATTGTTTCTATTTTGGATCATAAGCATCTGCCATGAGAAATCTGCAAGATCTCTCAAATAAAATAAAAAGTATTTTAACATAAATTAATTAGATAATTAAATTTTAATTAAAAAAATGAACTAATCAATGATAGACAAATGTTGGATGGAGTTCTTATAAAATTCTCAAAGGTTTCCATCTGAGAATCTTTTATCATTTATCATTATTATTTTTAATCATGAAATACTCAATTTAGAGATTTTCACTAAAGATGCTTTAAATAATATTATAAAATTCAAATTTCACACTAATTAAAAGATTGCAGATGCTATCTTTTTAAAAGATTGCAGATACTATCTTTTTAAAAGATTGCACGCTTTCACGTATGTTATATTTGGGAGGGGCTCTTGCCCCAGGTAAACTTTTATTAAAAAAATTTAATTATGTTCATGTTGATATATTATTTATTGTCCTCACTGTTTATGTTTTTCATATACGTTTTGATCAATACAAATATAATATATAATAAAAGAAAAAATTAGAAAAATTGAAAAATATGGTAGTTTTATGTTTTTATTTGACAATTGGGTAGATTTTTAGATAATTTATGTTTTAGGGTGATTTCATTTCAATAACCCCTATTTTGCTGTTAAAAACTATACTAAAAACTACATATTTTACAAATTGAAACTTAAAACTACCTAAACTCACTATAAAAACTTAAAAACTACCCAATTCTCAAAGACAACCCTATATAAAAATCAGTTTATTTTATGTATTTTTGTGTACAAGCACATATTTTTTACACTAAATGAATACATGTAAATTTTTTTTGTTAATTTGGAAGATTTAAGCAAATACTCTAAATGATTTAGAACGTTTGTTTTAACTTTTACTTAACTAAAATTTGATTCTTTTTCTTTATGTTTTAGGAAAGTAGATCTCAACTTATAATATCATGTTTTACGAAAATATACCTCAATTTATAATATCATCTTTTTTTTTGTTCTTTTCTCTTTTACTTTCTGTTTTAGATTTTAGTCAAATTTTGATTTTTATCCGTTTATATCAAACATGAATTCTTTTGTTCATGTATTAATTATTTTCTACGTTACAAGAATTTAATTTAGTTTCTCTGTTTTATAAATTTTTTTGTTTCTTCATCCCTTTTTTATATATTTTAGAAATTTTTTTTTCGTTTAGTTAATTTTTTCTCAAAACTTAGCATATTTCTGTTAAGTATTATTGTGTTTTAACATTTATTTAATACATTTTTATAATTTAATATTGTTGTCTTGGATCAAATTAATTTTTGGATCTGTCATTGCTTGTATTTAATACAATTTTTTTTTTTGTTTGGCATGGTTTATTTAATTAGGCTAATATAAAACGTGAGAAATTCAACAAATGTTCCTCAACGATTGTCCTCGACATTTGTGTATATATATATAAGGTCGGCCTCAATCCTCATCCAGATACTTTTATTTTTCTGAGGTTATAGATTGATAGGTCGCTAAGTATCTATCCATTAGATATCACCGTTTGTCGTTTATATGCATTTTATATATTTTATTAAGCATTGACTCCTTAATTATATTTAAGACCGGCACTTCAATTTAAATAACTAATCTCCCCACCAGATCTGAACAAAATACCCGAACCTACGGAATAGATACCTAAAATGCAATTATGTATCGAAACATATTAATTATATTTATATTTAATATAATTTAATTATTCAAAATTATAATTATAAATAGAAAAATATTAAATATTTTTAGATCAAAGTAACTGCAATATATAAAATATCCAGAATTTTAGATTTATTTGTGGAAAAGTTAATTAATTTTATTCAAATTTAACTTATTTTAGGTTTTTTTTCTTAGATATTTCGAATACCCAAATCATACATAAATCCAGATTAAACCTAACAAAATCCGAATGAATACTTTAATATATTCGAATAGATTTTAAACCCTTAAAATCGAATTGCCCGAAATCATAAAAATAGGTTATAAAATTAATTCGAATATATTTAAAGACGACTCCGACCATATCATATGTCTCTTCTCTTATGATGTGTTATAGCCTAAACGAACTGAGATGCCTATGAACCTTAGTTCCGTTTGTGTTATAGCGTAACTAAAACAAAGTAGGATGATTTTTCAACTATTGTACCACTATAATTTGTTAATTTCGCATATTATTTTGTAAGGTATATAATTAGTAATTACAAAAAAAGGAAGTAAAAACCCATTAATTATGCATGTCTCAATAGCCTTCCCTAACTTCTGTCTATTTATATGACTTCCTTATTACTCCTTGACTCACCCTCAGCTTCCTTCTTCATCTCCTCGATCGAGCCCATAATCAACAAGTTAACCAAATCCATGACCATCTTTCAAGACTGGCCTGAGCCTATAGTCCGTGTCCAATCCTTATCCGAAAGCAACCTCCGAGACATACCTAACCGCTATGTCAAGCCTCTATCTCAGCGTCCAAACATAACCTCTCACAACAAACACAACCTTCAGACAACCACCATCCCCGCCATTGACTTAGGTCGTTTATACACTGACGACATAACTCTCCAGACCAAAACGCTTGATGAGATCTCAAAGGCTTGTAGAGAATGGGGATTTTTCCAAGTGGTGAATCACGGTATGAGTCCTCAGCTCATGGACCAAGCTAAAGCAACATGGAGAGAGTTCTTCCATCTTCCCATGGAGCTTAAGAACAAGCACGCTAATTCGCCGAAAACTTACGAGGGATATGGAAGCCGACTAGGCGTAGAAAAGGTTGCTATTCTTGATTGGAGCGATTACTATTATCTTCATTATCAGCCTTCGTCTTTGAAGGATTACACCAAATGGCCTTCCTTGCCTCTTCATTGCCGGTATATTTTGTTTCAAAATTTCTTCTTACTTAGTTATAATATTATAAGAGAATGTATTCACGTTTATGAACATTCTTCTTTCCTTAAATTAACTTTATAAACCTACTTATGTAAATGTTACTTCAAGCTATTCATTAAACCTAGGGTATTTTTTAAAAACTAATTCTCTTTGTTTTATAAAATGATCATCTTAATTAGAAAACTAAACCGACGTATTAGTCCGACCTTTTTAGTGGATTATTAGTTCATAACGCAAGTACATGTTAAAGATATACTGGTTTTACGATCAAGATATAATATTATTTATTTTTATCCAAGATAACTAAACCGAAAATTTCAATTAAGTTTTCTTGTTTTTGAATAATTGAATGATATAGGGATATATTGGAGGATTATTGCAAGGAGATGGTGAAACTATGCGAGAACTTGATGAAGATACTATCGAAAAACTTGGGGTTACAAGAAGATAGACTTCAAAATGCGTTTGGCGGTAAAGAGGAATCCGGAGGATGTTTAAGGGTTAATTATTACCCAAAATGCCCTCAGCCGGAGTTAACTCTCGGTATCTCTCCGCACTCCGATCCCGGTGGATTGACCATACTCTTGCCGGACGAACAAGTCGCCGGTCTTCAGGTCCGTGGATCCGACGACTCTTGGATCATAGTCGAACCAGCTCCTCATGCTCTCATCGTTAACATTGGAGACCAAATTCAGGTGACTATTTTATTTGTTCCTTTTCCACATATATATAACTTCAGAATTTTAAACCAAAACTAAGACTAAAAGTTCTGATATTTTCTGTTTAACATCTGTCATTGGCCAACCATAACTAAAGTGGTTAGGAGAAGATTTGATCCCTCTATAATGATTGATTACTAGTTTGGTTTTCCATTATTAGACTAAAAACATACAATGATAAGGTCCTACGGAAAATAAAGTCAATATCACGTGGAGGGGGCGGGAATTAATTTTCATCTTACTTTTTCTTCGAAGTTGTTAAGTTTTAATAAAGCACGTCCATGCATCTTTCTTCTTCTTCTTCTTCCTCTTCTCTTCTCTGTTTTGTTTTGTTTTCCATTTTTTATAAAGTTAATGGGTGTAAGAAAGAAACATAAAGTTGATGGGAAATCAATAAGGTATTGGTGAAGCCACGTCGCTATATTCTATATATAATTCGACATGTGCCTCTATTAAAGGAAAAAGAAACAGTCCAACAAAGCAACAGCAAAAAAACAATTTCAACGACTAAAGACGCGCTCACAAATATTCACATATTTCAAACGTGTTAAAACCAAAATCGCCGACTTAGTCAAACAAATTTTTTTTTTTTTAACACGTATATGACTACTTTATTTGCTTTGTTAAAGTAATTTTCTTCCCGAAAGAAAGAAATAAAGGACTGTAAGATTTCATTTTATTTCAAAGATAAACCATGCGTCTTAATTTCTCATATTTTTCAGGGCGTTTTGTTTTTTTTTTTCTCAATACTCGCATTATTTGGATTGATAGAATATTTAACGAACGTTTGAACATTTTGGTTTTGGTTAGATGCTAAGCAACTCAATATACAAGAGCATAGAACACAGAGTGATCGTGAACCCTGCATTTGAGAGGTTGTCATTGGCATTTTTCTACAACCCAAAGGGCAGTGTTCCGATCGAGCCATTGAAGGAGCTAGTGACCGTAGATTCACCTGCTCTCTACTCCTCCACCACATACGATCTCTACCGTCAATTCATTCGTACGCAAGGCCCACGTAGCAAATGTCACATCGACGAACTTAAATCCCCTCGATCGTAGAACGTGCGTACATTTGATTTATAAATAATCAACTATGTTTTCTTGTTGTATAAATAATGAACTATGGTTCTTTTTATCTGTTAAATAATGAACTATATATTGTGTTGTTGTGTGAGGATGTTTACATAATTTTTGTTTTGTTTTCATGTTAAGGATGTTTACATTATGTTTTAGGATATGCATTTGATGGGGTTTCTTACATGTTAAAATATTGTACTATTTTGATTAATAATCAAACTTTTTCCAAAGTAATACTGATGTATTATGTTTTTATAATATTTTGTGGACTTGAGATCTTTTTTTTTTTTTTTATGTGAAGAATTCTCGGTTTTTGGCTGATGCATCTCTTGTAGCGAGCAACTTTTTGTTAAAAGTTCTTGAAGCAAGAAACTGTAAAAGAGCTTTTGGCAAATGATTTATCTTTCCAAGTGATTTCCATATAATCAGTGTTGAATGTTGAACGATCTCCATATCTGATTTGGGCTATTTTTACACATTCATTTGAGATGATAATATGATATCTCTTTTAGTTCATTTATCTTGGATCGAGTCCATTTTTTCTATGAGAGTTTATTAGGAATTGATACCATATAAAAGTCATTAACTTTCAACTTAATCTCATGTAGTGATGACTGATAAGTGACTTTGTTGTTATCTAATTTTTTTTATCGACTTTGTTCATATCTATCGTGGATGTCTTAAACTTTTTTTTTTGTTTTGAAATTAGATGTCTTAAACTTTAGACACGCAAACACGTACGTCGCGATCAATGAATAGACGATGAGTGTTGACCTCATGCAAATACAGCCAACCCATTATAACCCTTTTTCAATGCTACGTTCCAATAGTTATATAGAATAGAGCCCCTACTGATCTCATCTACTGCATCTCTTTAAAAAAAACTAAACTCATATTTAATTCTGTTAAATTTATCCAAAATTGTAAGGTAATTATATTTATGTTTAATTGATGGTTAAATTTTAGAGTATATATATACATCGTTACTTCGTTAGTATAAAATTTGTCAGGAATATCGAGCTTCATGTTTAATTGAAGTTTTGACCCATCAAGCACATAAATACACATGGGCCGAAATGCCCACTAATATTTATGAGGCTATAAAATGGTGTAAGAATCATGAAGAAGAAGCCATGCAACCGATTTTTTCCGGGTTATTTAATAACATGTTTTTGTTTTGTTTTGATAATGGTTGACAACAATATGTAGTTTCTTGTTGATTAGATAAACTCATAAACATCTTTTAATGGCAAGGGTACTGATGTGTTAAGTATTGTAACAAAGCGGATACGAAATCTTCACATGCATTCACTTGTTCTCTCTCAGTCTCTCGTGATGGATTGTTAAAAACTTTGATTAGCTGCATATACAGTATACCATATATAATACCCAACCATACGTTATTTACGAATACTGCTTCAAAATATTTTTTATGTATTTTAGAACATCTTGCAAAAAGAGATAAACCAAATGGTTTATTATCCGAAAATCTTGTAGATGTTATAAAGATGCGATTATTTCACCTTCATGAAGGTTGCTACCACTTTTTTTCCCTTAAATTTTCTTCGGAACTGATCTTAGAGATAAGACAAACATGTCTTCTTCTATCTTACCTTGATGATTGTCGATTTTGGATTAGAGAGAGCGACTGGCCATTTAAAGTTGCAAGCATGTGCTCGGTGCTCGTGTGTGTGTGGTCGTGTATCTCGACTTCCCTAGCAATGAGTGGATCATATTAATTAAGCAAATACGTTTTTTTAAAATGTGCCACGTGAATGGTTTGAATGGGTCAAGTTTTCACTTATCGGAAGATTAATTCGAAATAATTTAAATAGGCTGATTATGGATAAACATGAACTTTGAAACCTAAGCAAATTATATTGCACGAAATCAAATATTTCAGGACGGTTCAATCTTGCTCCCCTGAATTGGGCCAAACCCAAATTTCAAACGGACTGTAACGAAATGGGATCTGAACCGAGTCTAAATCAAAGCAAACCGAGATAAAGTCCGGTTAAGGAAGATGTGTCCATAAAGAAAGGGACTAAAAGGAAAAGATGCAAATAATAAAGGAATGACAGAAGAAAGAAGCCTTCGTACAGTTTATAAATCTGTATTTTCCTATTGGCTCTGTGTTCCTTTTACTCCCCCACCTTCAGTTTTATAGCGCGTGTGCTTCACGTCCCTTCTCCAACTGGTTGTTTTCAGTTTTTAGATTTTTTTTCTATGTAACGTATATTTTTTTCCTGATAAAAATAATAAAACATAAGTGGATTTGAGTGACCTTTGAAACTTTGAGCAGCTAATAAAAGGGTCATATAAGAAAGAATATGAATGGTGAGCTAAGCTTAGAGTATTCAGTACTCGCTATTTTAAAACATTCTAATTGTTTTTGCTATTTTCATGAAGATATAATAATAATAATAATAATAATAATAATAATAATAATAATAATAATAATAATAATAGTAATAATAATAATAATAATAATAAGGATAAGGATAATAATAATAATAAACTAAATTATTATTTGATTCCATAAAATGTGGTTTATCCCCACTTTAGAAGTATTGTAATATAATTTTAATATCTTAACTCTTATTAAAATAATATTTAACAGATAGATTGCACAAATATATTATGTTTTTGTTTTTTTTAAAGAATCAATTGGTGAAAGACATTCAACTCATTCTTCTTCCAAGTTGGCTGAATTCAACTATTTTCTTTTGCAAAAATGTTTACATCAATTCCAGGTTTTTTTGTTGTTAAAATCATCAATTCAAGTTACTCACACGGAAACTTATTTATTCATCCAATCTTAACTTTTTTTATACGTGTTCATCAATCGCTACTCACTTAGATTGCCTTAACTTATGATTCATATTCCACTTATATTAGTATAATTTTTCTTCATCTATGTTTTAACTTGTATTCTCCAAATATTGTTCATGTAAGTGAAGAAGATATTAGACAGATTGATGAGCTAATTAAAAGCATATATAGCACCATTATCCGCCAGATTTGGCCTATTTCGTCCCTCAAATACTCAAAATGAATTTAATATTTACATTATTTTTCCTAACATTTTAAAAGTCCATAAAAAATACAAATCATGTAACTCCACATATTCTTCACTCGTTTGGCATCATCCTAGTTGGTAGCCTTTGAACACTGTTTCCTTTTCTTCAACGAAATCGTATTTAATTTTCCTAAATCTTATTTTAATAACATCAAATAACTGTATTTTTTTTTTAAAAACACATTATAGTACCAAAACGCACAAGTGGGCGCGTGGATCATTACATAAATGTCATATTCAAAGAACTTGATCGAACCATCGCCATAGCCTCCACACCTCTCTCTCTAATCAAAACTAAAATTAAATTAAAATTCGAATTCGATAAGAGAGAAAACAAAAAGCAAAAGAAGAAGAAGAAACCTTTGATTGATTGCTTCTTTTCTTCTTCAGGTCTCTCACACCTTTTTCAGATTCCAACGATCCAGAGTTTCATTTCATGGCCGAGTTGACTCAGGCTGATGTTGTTTACTCGCCTCGGTCTCTTCAAGTGTGGAAAGCTTTGGTGAACTGGCTCGCTTTTTTCTATCAGATCTTCCTTCAGATCCTTCGTGCTGTTGGTTATCATCCTCTTCTCTCTTCCTCTGCCAAAGCTTCCGCCGATGGTTTCAAACCTTTACCAGCCATCGAGTTGCTCGATAGACCTGCTGATTCTCCCACCACCGTCGAAATCGCCTCCACTACTTCTTCTTCCAGCGATTCTGAACACAGCCGGTTTCAGAGACTCAAGGTACGGTGTTGAATTTTCGTTATCGATTGGTCAAAGTATTCTGGAATTAGTTTGATTTTGACATTTTTTTTTTGCTTAATAGAAATTTTGTGAACTCTATCAAAATTAGTGTAAGTGTTAACTGTGGTAGCATCAATCTTGTTCCGTTTTCCAATTTTGAGATGAAGTGATTCATTATTTTCATCTACTGGTTTGCTTCATTGTTCATAAAAGATGAAATTTATTTGATTTAGAAACGTTTGATGTGGTTGAATAAAACATCTATAGAAGCAAAAAAAATCTACTATCTGTTTGTAGAATTCTATTGGTAAGGTATACAACTCTGAACTAAGTTAGTAATGTATTTTGGTTTAAGGAACTTTTGAGTTGTTCTTAGTTAGGTTTAGTGTTTGGCAAAGTAATTTTGACTCTTAGTGACTTTACTGAGTGTTAGCGATACTATGCAGACATTTTTTGGTCTTTTTGTTGGTAGTTAACTAGAGAAATCTAATAAGCTTGTCGTAGTTGTTATTGGTAGTGTTGTTGAGACTAGTCTTAGAGCTGAAGATGTGTTTATTTGCAGGTAGTTTTAGACTTGGATGAGACTTTAGTGTGTGCATATGAGACGTCTAGTCTACCTGCTGCTTTACGCAATCAAGCCATTGAAGCTGGTTTAAAGTGGTTCGAGCTTGAATGCTTATCATCAGACAAGGTTTTTTTCAGAACATGGTCTTCTCAAGTTAATTCACTTTTTGTTAATTTTCTGTAATATGATACGAGTCACTTTTGTTTCTCAAGGAATGTGATGGGAAACCTAAGATCAATTATGTCACGGTCTTTGAGCGTCCTGGATTGCACGAGTTTTTAGAGCAACTTAGCCAGTTTGCAGATCTTGTATTGTTTACAGCTGGTCTTGAAGGTCTCTTGATCTACTTTCTCAGTGTTATCTTCTGTTCTCAAATCCATGCTCAAATTATGTAATCCTAACAGTTGAAAAATTCATGCTTCCCGGTTTTAGGATATGCGAGACCGCTTGTGGATAGAATAGATACCAGGAAAGTGCTCAACAACCGACTTTATCGACCTTCAACAGTCAGCACGTAAGTTATCCTGAATTGGCTTGCTCTGTTTTATCTTTTAAAAAACTGGTTTGTGGTAGGTTATTGAGACTTTTATACATTTTCTGTGATTCCTAATCAGGCAATACCGAGATCACGTCAAGGATCTGTTAAGCACATCAAAGAATATGTGCAGGACAGTAATTGTTGACAACAATCCTTTCAGCTTTTTATTGCAACCATCAAATGGGATTCCATGTATTGCATTTTCCGCTGGGCAGCCAAATGATACTCAGGTCTCTATTACTTATTACTCTTCTCATTCATTTGTTAACCCTTTAGAGTATTAATATGCTTGGAAACTAATCGGATTATCAAACTTGAAGCTTTTGGATGTTATTCTCCCGCTTCTGAAGCAACTGTCAGAGGAAGATGACGTAAGACCGACACTTTATGATCGGTTCCGCATGCCTGAATGGTTTGAGAAGCAAGGCATACCACCTTCGTGCTGGAATACTTAACAGGTTAATCGGAGAGTAATGGCCAAACCCGAAAAATCAAGAGATATCTGGTCCACACAAAAATGGGCAAAAGACTTGTTTGGTACAGTATTTTCAGCAATGAAAGCCACAGGAGAAGGAAGGCACATAAACTACCATTCGTATTGTTTATAATCTATGGTAGATTCCTTTTAAAGATTAACTCTGTTACACATTCTTGATTTCAAGTAACTCTGTAGCTTTCTCTGTAATTTTGTTAATGATCAAGCATTTTTTATAATCTTTCTGGTTGGTTCGGTTTGGATATACCCAGTTACAGATTAACCCGAAGTAGAAACCGGGTCTGGTATGAAAACAAACCAAACAACTTACTATGCCATGATATGAGACCAATTTACATTCCTAACTATTATTCAAACAGATAATTCAACACCCATGATATGATAATGATATCACAACGATTTCTACAATACACTTAAAAAAGTTTCAGAATAATGCATCCGCAATCTAAGAAAAAATGACTTTCTATATAATATGACTCTTATATATGATGAAAAAACACTAATCTTTTAACAGGATCCAGCAAAAAGTATTTGCCTTAGATTGAAATCCTAAATCTTAGCTAACAGATGGATAAACATTAAAAATGTTTTAAATTCATTTTACAGGTCGAAAGAGTTCGTGAGTTACATTACAAGACCTGTCATGTTCCCTTTTCTTATAATTAAATGTATTTGGCAACTAATCTTTTATTATATGGTCGGCCCTTCTCATGTTTGTTGTTAAATAAGTGGATCCCTCTGAGCTGTGCTTAGACTTCTAAGGCTCTCTTTATTACGCATCCAAATTAAGCCTAACTACTACCATGAAATTAACTTTTTTTTCTTTCAATTTGCTGGTTACTTTATTTATTTTATAGTAGTAGTATATTATTTGACTTTCCCCTGGAAACCAATATCAAGAAAATGACACATGATTGAAATTTGTTAAATGCATTGAGAGATACATACATAATACATTAGTTTGAAAAAATTAATGTCATGAGGTTCAGAAAACATATATGCCTCCGGTAAATCAGATGATTCATATTTTAATTTTAGGAAAACTATTTCTTGTAGTGTATCAGTAGTTCACTGATTTGAGTTTTCGTTTAAGTGTCGAGTTAAGTTCGTCCGCCTATTCAAGATTTGAGAACTAGTCTTGCATGCATTTAGTTATAAAAATAATAGTAATACCGAACTCATTGTTTGAACAATACTAAATTAATCTAAATGTGTGCTAAAAGGGACGTGTTTTTGTTTTGTTTTGTCAAAGTAGTAAAAGGGCGTGTTACGTGATTATTGTCATGGAAAACAATATAAACGGTTTGACAATTTTGAACATTGAATCGATTAATTAATTTTAGTTCCCTAACTAATATGTTGTACGGTTTGAAATTATACGTCGCATGCATATGTACCTTTTTAGAATTGGACTATTGCAACGAATACCAGCAATTATAATGATTATAAAAACAAGAAAGTTTTTATATGAAAGCTGTGGCATATATCTGAATAAACTTTCGATGAATTGGTTTTTACTTACTATTTTGGCAATAATTTATCCTGCAATATGAAAACTGAATTACGAGTTGGACCATGAAAATGCCAAAGAAAAAAAAGAGTTGGACCACGAAGTCTTCTTTTCATCGATCAAACAAAACTTATTGACGCATTATAAATGTTTAGATTCAATTAGACGCCCCGGGGCTTATTAGATTATTGACCGAGCAATCAATGATCAATCCACTTGAACGTGCCCGAACAACAAAAAAACTTTCCCAAGTAAAGTAGTAATTATTTTAACACCATTTATTTTCAAATTTTATTTGTTATGTACTCCCTTTGTTCCTAAAAGATTAATGTTTAAGAATTTTTACACAAATTAAGAAAAACAATTGTTACTTTATTTTCTCTCACCAAAAAAGTATTATAATAGTTATGAACCAATAGTAAAATAGTAAAGATAATTATTTTCAATCTTTATCCTTTAAAGTTTACGACTTATCATTAAAAATAAAAATAAAAGCTAAAAAATTAATTTTTGTGAAACAAAATAAAAATACTATAATATCATTTTTTTAGGAACAGAAAGAGTATATATTACGTTACATTAAATGAAATAGAAACACTATTTACACCCTCAAAAAATTGAAAAATCATTTGAAGGAAAAAGTGGAAAATGTGTTCATAAAATTCAGAGAAGGCTTTCTCCCAAGTCCCAAGTCTCTCTCTGAAACCATTCTCTCTCTGACTCTCTCCCTGTCGATAAAAAACGTTCGTTACTATTCTGAAAAATGGTTAGGTTCTCATTCCTATATATATTTTTACGATTGAACCTTTTAAATTTTAAACTAACATTTTTGACAGTATATAAATTTTATATTCTAGTATTGATATTAATTGGTAAAAATAAATTTGAAAATAGGACAATGGGTTTACATTGAAAATTCAAACATTTATATAGTTTGAAAAACTAAGTAAAACCGAGGGAATATTAATTATTTTGAACCGGTTAACTGCAATATTACACATCGACGAAACCACGCTATCAATATTCAGTAGAAGAATCGAGTAGAAGTTCTTTGGTCAAATATAGGCACCCATTGAATAAGTTTGGCTTTATGGAGTAATTTTTTCTGTCTTTTTCAAATTTAATATTTCCTCTTAGTTTTCGAACTTTTCGTCAATCAATTTTCTTTATTACAAAGCGGGAAATCCCTATGAAAAGTACATGCGCGTTAGAATGATAGGGGAGATACTTTTCCTCGATTTATCATTTTTTTTTTACTTCATCATTAATTATGGACACAGTTTATAGAAAATGATAAAATGTTGTTGCTGATAATTAATAAAATTATGGCACGGTTCATTGAACTGCAGTTAATTTCCAATTTTAATAATTCGTAAATTTTTTTAAAATACTATATGTAAAAGGTAGAAAACAGACAAACAAAATTGTTAAAATCCTGGTAAATCAAATTTAACTTTAAATTATGAAAAAACAAGAACATATGAAAACAAAAAATATATATAGTGTTTGTATATGTGGAAGTTTTGATGCATCAACATATTGTGTAAAACTATACTTTTGCCTTTATTGTAACAGATTTTTTCATTGATGATTACATTTAATTTTATAAGATTTCACTGATTCTGTTGACAAAAACAAGATTTAATTGATTCTAAATTGACTCATCGATTGGTGGATAAACTTTTGATTCTACTATATTTGTATTGTAACAAGATTAAAAAGGAAGTTGTATAGTGAAGAAGGTCTCGGTTGAAAAAAGAAAATCAGAAAATATTGATTTCTTGACTCTAGATATGCATATTTATTCAAAATAGAAATTGTAAAGTTCAACAAACATAATTCATAGTTTAATAACTTTGAAGAAACAAAATGAGTTCCACCATTTTGGAAACATAGACCTGATCATGGTTTGACTTACAAGTTATGACATATATATTTACTGTTTACATGGGCAATGTAATATTCTTTATATTATTCACATTACTTTTTTAACGTGTGAGCGGTTGTTGCATGACTAATATAAATCTAGCATCCTATAATATACGCTTGTATATAACGTAGTAGTTGTAGAATTTAAATATTGAAACGGTCGAAACAAATTCAATTCTACATTTTTTGAGAATCATCAAATAAAATTGACCATAATGAGCAGAAAATAATTAGTCAATTAACATATATGTTAAATAATGAATTCAAAAAGATCCTAAAATTTCCTTTTTGAATCTCATAGTTATGTTTTCAAGTTTCCATTACTTTTTTTTTATAAATTTAATGTTATAATAAATAAAAAATCAAAAGAAAGAGAAAAGAAACGTGACTCGAACATATTTATAACGCAATTCCCAGTAATTTGTATAATTACTGTTTTGTCTTCTTAATCTTAACAACGCATTGTCTTCGTCGTCTTCTTCTTCTACTTCTCTTCGTCTTCTTGTCTCTTGCTCTAACAGAGCCTTGTTGATCCCCTGAAAATGAACCAATCCGAATTAGAATCGACGAAGAAGACGACACTCAAATTCAACCTCTGTAGATGACAAGGTCTATCTTTTCAACCGTGACGTTTTCCGTCACAATCACCGTCGCCGTTACCTTCTTCGTCTTCTTATTCCTCCCGTTTCCCGTTAACTCATTAGGTTCAGGCTCAACATACGCCGTCGTCTACGGCTCCGACACCGTCTGCGCCTTAATTTCCGGTCAGCCAACACAGCGTATACTCTGTTACGACACGCGCCGTCGTACCAACGTCACTCTAAATCCCGGCGTATCCTTCTCCTCCATCGCCGCCGGAGAAAATTTCCTCTGCGGTATACGTTCCGGTGGTTATAGCCTTCTCTGTTGGGATAACATCGGAAGCTACTCTTCCAACCGCAAGCGAATCTATCTAAACGACACCGTTTTGCTTGAGAATCTCTCCGTCGGCGACAGACAAATCTGTGCCACCGTTAACGGGACAAATTCAATAAAATGCTGGAGAAACGATCCATCAACGCCTCCGGAAGATGGATTCCGGTCAATTTCATCCGGCGTTGGTTTCTCCTGCGGTGTTTCGATTCGAAATAACCGAACTCTTTGCTGGGGAACCGATCTGGGAAAATCGAATCGGATCCAAACCGGATTCGGAAACATGACGATGGCGACAATATCAGCAGGCCAATCACACGCTTGTGGATTAAACTCATCTGGGAATTTGATTTGCATCGGAAACAACGAATCTGAGCAACTCAATGTTCCTTCGAATCAACCATACCAATACTCATCTCTCTCGCTCGGATCCAATTTCACTTGTGCTACGCGAAATTCAAACAATTCGGTGGTTTGTTGGGGCGGAAGAGCAGAGAGATTCAACAATGTCACGGGGTTGATCTCATTCGAATCGATTTCTTCGGGTCCGGGTCTAATCTGCGGGTTAATTTCAAGTAATCTCTCAGTCATGTGTTGGAATCCTTCGAATTTCTCCAGAATCTTCCTCCCTTTTCCAGAGATTTTACCAGGTCCTTGCGTTGATTCATCTCTTTGCTCTTGTGGTGTGTTTCCTCAATCAGATAAGCTCTGTTCTGGCTCTGGTTCGATCTGTAGCTCATGTCCGTTTCAAATTCCGGCGAGTCCTCCGATTCAATTTCCCCTACCACCACCACCACCATCACAGTCAACTTCATCTCCACCGTCAAAAGCCTTAACCAGAGGATTATTAGCGTTTGCGATCGTTGGATCAATAGGAGCATTTGCTGGGATCTGTAGTGTGGTATATTGCTTATGGACTGGAGCTTGCTTGGGGAAGAAGAAAGTTCACAACTCAGTTCAACCGACGATAACTCGCGGCGGCTCAACTAGCCGGTCTAACAGCTCGCCGCCTTCTCGATCCTTAACCATAAGACGTCAAGGCTCGAGAATGTTGTCGATGAGAAGACAGAGAAGTGGAACATCGTCGATGAAGCACGCTGATAAAGCCGAAGAATTCTCATTCTCCGAGCTCGCTTCCGCTACCGGAAACTTCTCTCTAGAGAACAAAATCGGTTCCGGTAGCTTCGGTGTTGTTTACAGAGGCAAACTCAACGACGGGAGAGAAGTCGCGATCAAACGCGGAGAAGTAAACGCGAAAATGAAGAAGTTTCAGGAGAAAGAATCCGCGTTTGATTCAGAAATCGCGTTTCTATCGCGGCTTCATCATAAGCATTTGGTGAGACTCGTTGGTTACTGTGAAGAAAGAGAAGAGAAGCTTCTTGTTTACGATTACATGAAGAACGGTGCGCTTTATGATCATCTACATGACAAGAACAACGTCGAAAAACACAGCAGCTTGATCAATTCTTGGAAAATGCGAATCAAAATCGCGTTAGACGCGGCTAGAGGAATCGAGTATCTACATAATTACGCGGTACCACCGATTATTCATAGAGATATTAAGTCATCTAACATTTTGCTAGACTCGAACTGGGTCGCTAGGGTTTCGGATTTCGGGTTATCACTAATGGGTCCAGAGTTAGGGAAAGATCATTATCATCATAACCGTCCGATGAAAGCTGCGGGAACGGTCGGATACATTGATCCAGAGTATTACAGTCTCAATGTTTTAACGGATAAGAGCGATGTGTATGGACTTGGAGTTGTGTTGTTAGAGTTGTTGACCGGAAAAAGAGCGATATTTAAGAATAGTGGTGATGTGGAGGAAGGGTGTGTTCCGGTGCATTTGGTGGATTACTCGGTGCCAGCGATTACGGCGGATGAGTTGGGTAAGATTTTGGATTTGAGAGTTGGATCGCCGGAGCTAGGGGAAGGAGATGCGGTGGAGCTTGTGGCTTACACGGCGATGCATTGTGTGAATGCGGAGGGGAGAAATAGGCCGACGATGACGGATATAGTTGGGAATTTGGAGAGAGCATTGGATTTGTGTGGGGATAGTCATGGGAGTATCTCTAGTGGCATTTGTTCTATTGTCTCTGAGTGAGAGATTAAGACCAAGATTTGACTCTCTTTTTCTGATTTATTCTTGACATAGAGATATTTTTTGAGAATTTCTTTTTTTTTTTTCTCATAAATTTTTGGCATTTTATTTGGATGATTTTTGTTTTTTTCTTTTTCTTTTGTAAATAATGTTAGCGTAGCTTCGTAGGAGAATTCGAATATTCAATACTCGTAGTCTAACCCTTTTTGGTTGGGAAATGTATAATTCGGACAGCGGAGAGCGAATGATTGAAACTGATTTATTTCTTTAATAATTTTGTATGAAGGAAATGGGAATTATGATGTTGTTCTTTTGATTTTTGGTCAAAACATGCTTTCAACTTAATGGAGCCCGCGTGTTAGGGGCGTTGGCGTGGATTAATTTGTATTCTACTCTATTTTTTTTTTTTTTTTTTTTTTTTTGTGGTTCGAACTTCGAAGTAGATGTATGTATATAGAAATCCACAATTTTGTATGGAGACAACAAAGCTAACAACTAATTGGTAATCTTTTATTTTATAAAATATAAATCACTTGACTAATAAGATAGTAGCATGTCATAAAATATAAATTCGTTCAAAAATATTTTACGAATCATTTGACCAATTATGTTTAGCAAAAGATCCCCACTATCATAGGAAAAAAAAAACTATCATGATTTCCTCATATAAAACTTATTAAAACTACAAATTAATTATTTCAGTCTTCAATCATTTTTTATATGCTTCAATCATTTTTTTATATCCTACCTTCTGTAACTCTTTACATTAAATGTTTATTGCATTTTTCTCTCTATCATTTTTTATTTATATTCATCATTCATTTTTTCTGTATTTCATATTCATCATTTTTTAGTTTTCCATATTCATCGTGTTTAATTTTCAAAGTAATTCACCGTCAACTTATTTGTATCTTACAATATTTAATTCATCTCTATATGTTCTCCTCTTTTCATCTCAATTGTTTTCCATTTTGTTAGATTCATTTATTCTAACTAAATTATTGTCTGAAAAAGGAGTCATCCTCTTACATTAACTTCCGCCATGTTGCTAACATTAATCTAATTGTGCGAGATAGATTTTGGTTTTCATTTATCTATGAAAAGATAATGTATCGATTTAATTTAATAAGACAAAACGGAAATAAAGAAATAAAAGAAAAGAAAAGGAGAAGATAAGTCCACTTCTTACACTTGTGTGCTCTCTTAGGTTGACATGTCATCATGCCAACAAACAAATCCTAGTCTATTGACTTTGAAGATTCTAATTTAGCGGTCTACACTTTCTGTCTTTTAAATTTTTTTTTAAAAAAAACAAATTTTGATTATCAAAATTATCCAAAAAACAAAAAAAAATCAATGAAATAAAATCAGTGTCACTATTTTGTGGTACTGTTATTTTTTGCCGTGAGACCTAATCTAAGAACACAAGCAAAGAGACATAAGTGAGTTGGACATAGCATATAAGGAACAAAATCAAGACATAACCTCTTCACAAGAAAAACCAGACCAAATACTAAGACAGCATGTCCAAAAAGCTCTTGTCCAATGTACCATCAGATAACATGTCAGCTACCATTGTCACAGTGGATGCATTTGCACAGAACCAATTGCATTTTCTTGATACAGCTGATGACTCAATTTCACCAGCCCTAAGACATCCTTTAATTAGTGTATTGTATGTGCAATCATTTGGTACATGTCCATTCTCCTTTGTTTTACAGAACAACGCATTTGCATCAGAGACTACCCCTTTTCCACAAACCCAAGATATCATTATACAATACCCTTGATGTGGAGACTACAAAATAAGTCCCATGCTTCATCCACCTTGTTACTCTTGCACGTTCCATCGATTCTGATGCTGTAAATTACAGTACTGAGATCCATCCTACTCTTCCGTATAACCTCGAACATTTCCAATTCCTTTTCCAGTTTCCTATTATTGCGGAGACCGTCCAACAATATTTCCAATTTCCAATCAATCTCATATTTGTTAGTAGATAATTGAATTTGGTCCTACATTTTATATAATTATATAATTAAGTATGTATGTTAAATTTTTTTGTGTATTAAATTATGGTAGTTATTCGGTCAAAAATGACAAGATGTAAGAGACACAACTCTTATCTTGGTGATGTTTGAAACAAGTGGTTGTTGTTGTATGAAAACACATGTTCTAGATTCAATTCTGATAAATAAAAGTTCTCATATTTTGCTTGGTTTCTCCGTTTTCTTACTCTATTGGAAAATTGATATCCTAAGAATCTTAAACCATCTTCTTAAAACTGTTTTAAATTTTTTTAACTTATATATCTGTAATCTCAATCCAGTGCCAGGTGTGAGACTTGATAATATAATGTTGGATATTGCTCGGTGGCCGACATCTAAATATTTCTATGTGGCCCACATTTTAATCTCGAACTGAACAATCTAGCAGAAGAAGATTCGGATCTCGAAACTCTAGCCAACATTTTAATTTTTCTTGTTTTTTTACTCTAAAAGAAGTGAGTGGTCAAGTGTGAACCTATGAATGAATCAGAAATTGGACTAAAACCGGTTTGATTGGAAGGATCCTAAAACTGGCTTAATTGAATTGGATTAAACAGCGGTTCGGAGTTGACCTGTAAGGTTTTCTCAACATCTGGACGACGCCGTTTCTGTTTTACGCTTTTATTTGAAAGAGCGCGATATCATTTCAGAGATGTTCTTTTTTTTATTTGTTCAGAAGAAAAAAAATAATGAAAACCAAACCGATTACAAAGTAATCCAATATTTCCTTATCTAAACTGAACTAAAATAGAAAATCTTAAACCGGATTCGAACCATCATCATTTAAACTTTAAAGATCCAGGACGAATTTCTACAAACAAAATAGATACAAATAAACATCCAAAAAGAGCATAAGCAAACAATTGATCACAAATGAGAAGGAACAAGATCAAGACCTCTACACAATATCTCACTTGCTACACCATAAAGCTAATTCTTATAGTCTTTTGGTATGACTTGACAACTTCATAAGCGTTTTGAATCCAGTAGGTATACACCTTTTGGTCCCTAATCGCGAAAAACTTGCATTGGAAAACGTTAAATATGTAGAGAGACAAAGACTTACAACTGTTTTCTTAGAAACTCAACCATAATCACTCCCTCACAAAGAGATGTTAATATTTTGCCTTACATTATAACTCTTTCTCGAGTCTTTATCAACATCTTGTAATATTAAACTAGATGAAGTCTTTTATTTCATTTTTAGACAAACTGGTGAAAGTCTAACTACGTAATTAATGAAACCAATAAAGAACGAAATTATAAAACCAAAAGAATAATAATAGGTCAACTGAGAAGTAAGTAATTAGTAAATTAGAAAAACATTTCAGTAACATCTTGGAGATTAGAAGCGATCATCATGTTTGCAGTTTGAAAAGCATCCTCAGCCCTTTCAGCCTCAACATATGCATGAATCAATGATGTATACGTTGCAGCATCTGGCTTCTGAGATCTTTCTTTCAACAATTCATCAAACATCTTCTCAGCCGCGGACAACCTCCCATTTCGACAAAACCTTGTAATAAGGTTCCTGTAAGCTCCCACCGGCAAGTAGTCCAACTTTGCCTTGGTCTTGATGAAGATGTTCAATGCATCACTAAACCGTCCCACCTCGAAACACTCAATCACCATCATATTAAGAGTATCGACATCAAACCCAAAGAGCGGTGGTAATTGTCAAGCATATATTGGAACAATGCCCAAGCTTGGGTTTTCTTGCCATACTTGAGCAACACTTTCAAGTAGGCTTTTCCCACAGCTCCATTTGCTGTGAATCCGTCCTTGTTTACGGACCTATTGTATAGCTCCATAGCCTCCTCATCTTTTCCTTGCTTGAACAAATGCTCTACGAATGCGGAATTCAAGATTTCGATTTTTGGGCGTATAGAACACGTCTTAAAGTCATCCCGGAGCTGATAGGCCATGTCGAGATTACCCTGTTCCAAGAAGCCACGAATGAGATTCATGTACATGGCTGGCTCTTGGAAATTGAATAACTCACTCCGTCCTCTCAACAACAAATCCAGAGCTTGGTCCATCATTCCAGCATCAACCAGGGCTTTGGTCAAGAGGTCGAATGTGTTGTGGTCAGGAGAAGGAGTGTGGTAGTCCGAGGAGGAGAGGTGGGAGTAGAGTCGAAGAGCTTCGTCGAGGCGGCCATGCTCGCAGTGAGATTTGATGATGAGATTGCAGGAAGCAATGTTAGGCTTCATATTGGACTCGTTAAAAAAGAAATGGAACAGATCCAAAGCGTCGTCGGAGCGTTTCGCGTCGCACATGGCGCCCATGATGGCGTTGCAGGTTGGGATAGCACTTTCGGGGTCTATCTTCTTGCTCACAACCAAACGAGCGTGCTTGGCTGCAGTATCGAGGTCTGAAATGTTATTGATCAGGAAGTGGACTCGACGACTAAGCCGTGAAAGTAATGACAGGCGATTGGATCTCAAATCCTTTGGCCGTTGCTTCCGGGGATGATCAATGCCAATCGGATAAGGTTTGGCCGAAGACGTCATCCTCATCCTCATCCTCTAGAGGATAAACCGGCGGCTGCTTGACATCGCCGGTGAAGACATTACTTCTGAATGATGAAAACCCTTAAAAATTCTAAACCCTAATATATAAACTAGAGAATCGATTCAATAACTTACAGCGACGTCGTTTTGTACAATAATGCCTTAATAATAAATAACTAGAACGGTTTTAGATTAAAAATCGTAATGGTAAATTAAATATTGTTTACACGATGGAAGGAACTAAGCATTCACATGACACTTAAACTGTATCCAACCATTTGGACTTCCTCACTACCTTCGGGACTGTGGCCCTGTGGGCAATGACAAATATGATGGTAATTTCAAAAAACATGCCAGAAAACATCCCTATTCTTCGATGTTTGAAAGGGAAGCCGAGTCAGAAAAACTGCCACGTGATCTTGCAAGCCAAGTATGGCTTTGGGAAATCCTAATTCAAGGAGGAGAGCCCATTTACCGGAAGAAGACCCTTATTCTTAGGAGGGAAAGGTCACAAGTATTTTAAGAGGATACGTTTGTTTTGTTAAAAAAATAAGGCTTTGGGGTTTGTGTCTCTAAAAACTCTATTTTTCGGTTCAATTGATTTGCAGTTTTAATCCCTTTCCTATCAATGGAAATGTTTTAAGCTATAAATGTATTCATATATAGAGCAAAATTTCAATACTTAAGACTACATTTGATCTTCTAGTCTCTTTTGATATAGAGCTTCTGCTACACAAATATGAAATAAGGTATATACGGACATAGGACTCAAATTACACAAGATAAAGGAAGGCATCTTTTATGGTATGCTGCATTTAGCATTTGATATAACACTAACCATCATTGAAAAAACTGAGTCCTTTCCTCTTGTGTCAGCTTTTGTCTCTGCCATCATCATTGAGCTGAGACTCAAGGAGATTCCAATTCTTAGTTTCTTCAACAATAACCTATAAAGAACAATAAAACCATAGCATCTCAATGCGGGGAATAATGCTTAAGATCATCGCTAGCTATTATGTAGCTTTAGCTTCCTTAGAGATCATCAGGACCAAAGACTTATGTTTTTAAACAGCTTTACCTGTTCAACGGAGTTTGGACTGTTAGGGGTATCGAAGATAATTGGACGGCAACACATATCTTCATTCATCAATCTTGAGTTATGAATATGGGCTATATGTGCCTTTATGCGAGCATAAGCCAATGAAGCTACTTTCTCACTGTTGAACTTTTCCCACTTCTTCCCATTAAAAGCCTGCAAAAATGGATCTTTTGTTAGTTCATCTTCTGAATGATCTTAACTGATTTTAACCAAGTTATAGTCTTAGAAGGAGACCTCGTAAAATAGAATGATGAGCTCTGGAGAGAGCATGTTGATTGCATTTGTTCTGTTAAAAAGGAGTGGAGTTAAACAAGTGCCCGGTTCATTTTAATTGGTACTTTCACCGGTTAAAATGAAAACAATCGTAAAGCAGAACAAATCAACAATGTTCGGCTTCACCAATTTTTAATTGAACAAATCAACATTTCATTGATACTTTCAACGGTTTTTGAAGCAAACAAACAACATAGAACAAATCATCATCTTACATGTTATCCACCAGGGGTAGTTTTTGAAGATTACCATCTAATGTAAAAGTAATACTCACAAGTAGAGGTAAAACAATTCTGTGATCAATTTTATTTAAGCCATTTCTGATGTCTCTCAAGCAGCCAAACTCTTCTCAGTCCATCTTCTGACATTCTCATCTCCAGTTGTAGTGCCTGCAAACAAATATGAACATTAAACACAACAGCGTAATCTGAGATCATTTCCATCCTAGTACATTGAGAGAGAAGACTAAAGCAAGAAAAGGGAGAAACTGATCATGTTTTTAAGTCAAAGCCAAACACAATGAGAGATTATAATATAAAACAAACTTACACGTAGATTATCCTATGGATTGTCCAATACGCCTCTGCCTCAGAATCTTCACATTTGGAGGCCAAATAATGCCGTTAGACTGAAGCCGTGTGTAAATCTGCCTTGTAACTTTGTAGGAAATCCCTTTGAGCTCTAATCGTTGTTTCTCCTTTGCTGAAACAGCTTTTTATGACCTTCGTGGCCATTTGTTGGATTGGAAACGTCTCAATCCACCTCCGGCTACAATAATGCTCATAACTCATGGAGGAGACGCCTTTGACATGTTTCACACTCTTTCCCACGTTAAAGTTAGGGGATACAACATTGTTGTGAAAGATGAATGGAATAAGCTAATTACAGGTGCAACGGTTTCAGAGTCTTCAAGACAGTATATTCTGGACAAGTGCAGTGAAACGAGTGTATCGGGTGAAGCTGCCCCGTGTTTTTGCACATTATGCTTTTTATTACCTGCCCAAAGCGTTGAAAGTTTCATCACGCACCGCTCGTGTGAAGAACATGCTGAACGGCTAGTAAGCATCGTTAATTGCTTGCTTGTATCAAATACATTTGTCATTGTCTAACTCTTCAACAACAACCTCTTATCCATATCAAATTTGACCTCATCATTTTATCTTTATTTTTTTCAAGGAGGAGTTTCAAAGACGGTCCAAAATTCGGGAGAATCAAAGACTTATGGAGATGACGAATAGCAGCGGAGATGATCAGGCTTCCCTTGATTCTCATCCCGAGACTGCTACTACCAGCATGGTGATGGAGCAACCAAAGGCAAGTTTGTTTTTGGTTAATATGAATTTCAATTTCATTAAGGAATGAAGAGAGTTTGTAACTTTAGTTAAAAAAAGCTTAACCAAGATCATTTTTCTTGCCAGAAATGGATAAAAACAAGTAAGAAGTGCACAGTAATACCTCCTCCAAAGGCAAGTTTTAATATCTCAAGTTTCTTAATGAAAGAGGTTTAATTTACTAGACACCAAACGTGAAATAGAAAGCATGATTTTGATTTACAGACTTTGGTTGAGGCTAATAAAGTGAAGAGAAGATGAAGAAAATGTTGATGAAGATGTGGACCGAATGAGCATCTCTAGGTAGATGCATGACTCATACTTGTTTCCAAGTCTCGATTTTAATTTTTTAAAGTTAACTCATACTTGTATCAACATCTTCTTATATCAAGGGAATATGAATATCAGCAAAGTACCTAAATAAAACCAATCTTACTATTTTGTGGTATAGTTATTTTTGTCGTGGGAGCTAATTTACACTACCATTCATTTAAGTTGAGCGGTACTTACATGTTCAAAACTGAATTATATATACATAAATTCGCTAAAATCCGTCTACGCGAGAATTGAATTACATAGAATTATAAGATATGAATTATCAAGAAGATATATTTTAACAAAACATGGCGGCAGCACGGTGCCGGTGGGGCAATCATGGCGGTGAAGACGGCCAATAAATGTCTTCTGAGATCATTAATAGTTTTTCCAACTCTTAAGGACTGTTTGATTTCTTTCTTTTACTCTACTTTTCTGTTTTTTGGATGTGATAATGCATTTACGAATAACGGTGGATCTAACCAAAAAGTAATAAAATTCATAAATACATAATATAGTAAATAGTAATGATAAATTAAAGCCTTAAGATGTGCAAGTAATGAGATGGCGCAAACAAACAAACAAACAAACAAACAAGTAATGAGATGTGCAAGTAATGAGATGTATACATAATCACCATAAAACAAACAAACAAACTATACGTCGTTTTCAACTCACAGTCGCAGCTCAACATACAAAACCAATGAAAAACATTATCACTATAACCAAACCCATGAACCGAAATCACAAACTCGGTTTACATGTATGTACCAGAGCCGGTTTAAAAGTGTTTAAACCGAAAAACATTTCTTCTATACATAACTCACACAAACTCCAACCGCACAAGAAGCTTCACGGATCTACACTTGACCCCATCCTGGTTACGCAAAGAAACAGCACGTATTCCTTGCCTCAGCTCCCAAACCGGCAAGCAAGTTTGGCCTCCAAAATCATCTTTCTCCGACATGTCATACTCATGTACCTCAATACGCAGAAGAGCAAGCTCTGGAACTGTTAATGGGAACTCAAAAACCTCGTCCCAAGATGGTATCCAATTATCCTCTAACGTTTTTGTCTTCCTCATTACTGTATCCGCCGGAACTCCAGCGATCCCGACCTGAGAAAAGTTTGAAACTTTGTATCAGTTTCAGCTTCAAAACTTACTAAAACTTTAAAGGTTTTCAGATTTTTATACCCTTGTATAGAAATCAGGTGGAGAGTATCGATCAAAGTGTGTGTGAGGAAAATCGTAGTACCAGCCTTCTCCCATGTATATAGTTACCTAAAATATATATATAATGAAATCAAACTTCATGAAATGAGGTTTTACCAGGTTTCAAATGACCAAAACAGAGAATAGATATCTGACCCTTAGTGTTGTTTTTACAGGTAATGTAGCTTCTGGGTCAAATACAGCATCAGATTTAAGCAAAATATCAGGTTTCTTGATGTAGCCACATCCTCCATTGGCTCTAAACATTCCTTGCATTACCCACAATGATCTTCCAAGTCCCTTCACAAGTCAAACTCATATTAAGAATTCAGATTTTCTTGCAACTATATGTAGCTGTAGAACTTAGAGATGTAACAAAATTAAGAGGAAACCTGCATATTGAAAGCCACCATTTGAGCACCATGGCTCCAGCCAACTAGAGGATTGTAATTTGATGAAGTAATTCTAGTTCCTTTTGGGTAAATCCGAAGCATATTTCGCTGCGTAAACCTACATTATTTACTCCATGATCAACAGAGTTTCTTAAGACACTAGGAAACTGAATATGCTTCTTTTGATTAATATGAACAGGAGGAATCTAACGGAATAGTACCTCACAATCTGTTTGGCATATTTTTCTGAGGCCTTTTCAAGTTTTTCTTCACTCAAGCTAAGCCGTCTTACTTTATCAGGATCCACCTTCAAACATTCAATCATTCCACCTTTTGGTTTCCCAGCCTGGATTGCAATCAAATGCTTATATTGCGGTGGCGCATTCTTCTTAATCTTCTCATCATCATCATCATCGTCGTCATCATCATCATCATCATCATCATCATCATCATCTCCATTTGAATCATTCTACAACAAGAAATAACGAACAACCAACTAAAGCTATGGAAAAACCAATGAAACTAAATGAAGATGATGATGTTTCAACACAAACCTTGTCAGCACTTCTGTCTTTTCGAATAAAGCTTGGAACTTCTTTTCCCCAAACTTGTTCATCTCCCAAAGATTTATCTTTCTTTACAACATCCTCGTCTTTTGCTTCCTTGTACTCTTTAGGAGGCTTAGTTGAGATCATAACACGATTTTTCAAAGATGCGGGCGAAGGGAACTCCTTTAAGCATTCCCCGGAAGGAGTAGTAAACAACATTTCTCCAAATATATCCGTAACCATCTAGAAAACAACATCTAAAATCATAAAACTAATCAATTTATCATAACATTCTCACAGAAATGCAATTAATAAGCAACACACCTCAGCAACTTTAGCTTGAAGTTCTGGCGTAAGATGATCTTCAAGAGTTACAACAACTGGATAATCAGATACATCAAAGGCATGTGTTCTAATAGCTCTTAGACATTTGATCAGCTCCACAGGTGATGTAAGAGTCCTAATATTATATTAAAAATGGTTCAATAATACAATTTGACAAGAAACAAAACAGTAACAGATACATTACTATAGATACCTTCCATGAAGAACATCAATACCATCTTCATCAGAGTTAGGCCAAATATCCAATTCAATAACTCTAACACCTTTTTTCAATGCTTCAATTATAGGCAATTCACTGCAATCACTACTCAGCTGATTACCAGTTAAATACGAATTATGTCCTGTATATATGAAATAATGTGACAATGGAGCATCCATGTCTTGATGCACCTTCAAAACAAAAATATATCATAAAATCAAACTTCAATGTCAATCTAATCAAACGTAAATCACCAAAATTGGAATCGATTTTGGGGAAAATCACCTCATGAGAAGCAAGAGGAGAGTTGTTAATACCAAAAAGGTATTTGAAGAAAGCATCAAGGTGGAGACCATTCCGATGAATTAGAGAAGATGAAGCGTTGACAATGGCTTGAGCTTCTTCTCTCGTGGCTTTGTCTTGTTTCTGAACATCGATTAGGAATCTGAGGAGAAGATCGGTGGTCATGAGGCCTTTGTCAGAGTAATTCTCGAAAAGTGTCTTGATCTCAGGCGGTGCCACCGACACAGTGTGACGATACCTCCGGCGGAAGCAGCAACAGACTTTGTATGTTTGCTTCGACATTGATTAAAATCACGAACGATTCTCCTCAGTGTGATTGATGATTTGAAGAAAAAGATGATGAAGAAGAAATGATCTGTGCAATGTTTATGTTTTGTCCTTAGGGATTTTGTCTATAATCGGAATTGAATTTTAGTTTACTTTATCGTTGGCGGTTTTATTGCAAATAGTGACTTTCCATAAAACGTGGGATTAGAGAAATGAATTTGCATTACGTGCCTAAATAAGATTAGTCCACGTGGGTTTTTCTACAATTTTATGTCGGTAGAGTTTTCAATCATTTTATATTCTCTTTTTTCTTTTTACGTCTCCATTTAAATTAAACATAGCATTTAAATGTCATTAACAAGGAAAATAATAAGAATCGTTTTTTTTTTCTGAAGCACATTGCCCATTAAACATGTGATCATATTTTTATCAAGTTTTGTTGACTTTCAGTTTAAAACCAATATGATAGTCCATGTTTCCTCCTTTTACCATATGATATTTTCACACATTCTTAATGATATTTCAAGTCATTAATCTTGATCATATATTAATATAGCTGTACGTGTGTGGAGCTTCCAACCTTAGAATAATTTTTTATTTTTGAATTTTAAAAGACAAAAAAAAACTTTAAGCAATAGTGACTAAAAAGAAAACAAATTTAATTAAATGAAAGGTTCGAGTCTAACGTTGATTACATTAGGAAGATTATGGCTCTTTCTTCTTCCTCGCATCAAGCAATTGATGACTTTGTTAAATTCTTAGTCTCTTTTTCACTATTTTCGAGAGAGAGTGAAAGAGAGTGGGCTATGGGCTTTAATGAAGTCGAAACCAAATACATGATCAGAGACAAGTTGAGATCTAAAAAGCTGAAAGATTGTCATTTTCACTTAATTACTGATATCAGCAATATGATATTCTCTTCTTGGAATAAAGAAGACAATAACAGTAAAAACAAGCAAAAAATGTTCAACGATTGCTTATCTACAACCCTTCTTTGGGTGGCTAGGTCACATGACCTGATTCATCCTACTCAAGTTACAAGTAAGTTTTTCTGATTATTTCCTTACCATTTTTGTGTTTATTTATCTTATTTGTGTTACTTATGACATATGAATCTGAAACCACAGAGATGTAGGAAATTAATGACTTTACAATCTATCTGAACCGACTCTAAAATTGTTTAGTGACGATGTGGTGGAATCTGGATCATTTTGACAGAGAAAAATAGGAAATGCTGATATGTCTTAGTGATCTCAAAAATTTTAATCTACAATTATGTAGTAAAGCACTTTTTTTTTGCAAATTGTAGTTAAACTCTTAGCTCACAAATTGATGCATAAAATGCTACTTTTGTTGATGAGAAAAATATTGTTTCTAACGATGACAAACATTTATTGAATATTCTCAATTTATAATTTTTTAATGTAGTGTAATTTTTTAATTTTGTTTTGACATCCATGATAAGCGGTGAGAAAATTGAAGGATTTGTTAACTGTTAACATCAATTATCATCCATTTCATAAAAAAATAAGTGAAATAAGAATTATACTGAGTTCACACATTGATCTATTTTTATCTTTATCCATCAAATATAAAGTATGAGTTGTATAATTTTATATTTTCATGTTTTGAATTGGACATACAGATAGTGAAATATTTTAATCAATGGATTATTGGGCATTTAAAGTTTATTCAACACTAACATAAATATAGTAAATTTTGCTTCAGTTAATTTCTTGCTTCTAAATAGAAATTTTTTGCTCTTGCACTTTGCTCTTGCCATTTCTTGTCTTTCCAATTTTCCACTCAAGTTACCAAAAATCTGGTTAATTTTTTTATTCTCCCATGGCTGTTGGGATAAAAGTTTACAACTAGACACCCTGTTTCAACTTTTTTTAATCATAAATTTTGCATAACATATACGTAGTAATTATAAAAATATTATATATTATTAATTATCAATTGGGGTTTTGCTAAAGGGAGCCTGATTTTAATAAAATGTAGAAGCTACGTAATTAATGCATCCAATGAAGCATGTAACTATACTTTTCTTCTTAAGATATTAGTACTTAGCACTTCTTATATGTTATGCAAATAGTGACTTACCATAAAACTTGGGATGTAGAGAAACGAATTAGCATTACCTTCTATCTTCTGAATTACTCTTCTTATTTCGTTATATTGTTTACTCTCGTGTGATTTTGGTTTGTGTGATGTTAAGTAATTTTAATAAAATGGAATTATTCGCCTACAAAAGAAAATTTGCATATGTGTCACAATAAGATTATTCAACGTTAAACACATTAACAAAAATAAATAAAAAGATTATTCAATGTGAAAATTTTCATGGATGCTGGTGTTACTCACTATTGGGATCTCGCTGTCAATTACTCAAAAAAAATTCTCTTCCTCTTCATATTTTGTCAAGTAGTCTAGTTCAGGTTGATTTTTGGGTCTAACTTGCAAATTATTTATATAAGGGTCAAACTGAAAGTTTGTAATAATTTCAGGGCACATTTCTAATATTTCGGCTAAAAAAATTAACTCAATCGACTCATTTCCCAAATTCTAACACGATGAGCTCTGTCGGTCGTTGAGATCCAAAATTTGAGTCGGAGAAATCGAAACTATTACAAATAATGGCGATTACGGCGACTAGACTGGTCTCTCTAACTCTGTTTTGGATTATCGTCCTCTTCATCACACTTGCTCTCATTCAGGTTAAATTGATCCTTCTTTTATAGTTTCTCGATCTGGGTCTGCTACGTGACTTACATTTTTTGCTTCAATTTCCTTCTTAGACTAGATTAACTGATGTTGCGGATCCTACTCTTAATGAGAAGATTGTTCATGCTAAGCTCAATCAGGTGAGCACAGAACTCGTTGCATTGTTTGGTTTATAAATTTGTGACAAGGTTTTTTGAAATTTCTGAAATTTTCAGGTGGGAGAAGATTTAGATGGAGTTACGCACAAAGTTTACTTTGACATTCAGATCAATGGTTCACCAGCAGGTTTAAAGTTTCCTCTTTTCTCTATTAGATTTTTTAGTTTGAATAAAAAATGAGTATTTGTTGTTAGTGATGGAGATAGTTGATTAAGGATGCTTCTAATTCCGGTTTTGGCTTGGTTTCTTAAACGCATTAGTGTGATGTATCAAGTGATTTAGAAACATTAGTCTTGGAATTAGAAAATGCTGTTTCCTTTTTCCAAATACATTGTTGTCTGTTAAGTGGTACTGTAACTGTTGGCTTGATGAGAATCTTATGCAGCTAATGCAAATAGAGTTGATAGTAAAATTTGTGTCTTGTCATGTACAGGGCGTATTCTCATCGGCCTTTTTGGGAAGATAGTTCCGAAAACCGCGGGTAAAGTTTGTAATTTAGATCAATGAAACCTTCACATTGTCTTGTCTACTTGTCCCTGATGTGTTTCTTCCTTACCGAATCCACGGTTTCTTTTGCAGAGAACTTTCGAGCACTTTGCACGGGTAGTCAAGTAACCTTTGTTTCCCCTTTAAAACTCGTGGTCTTTAGTCTTTCGCTCATACCTTTTTCTGAGGCAAGAGACTCTTTTGGTTTGATGTTTAATTGTTTATCCTCTTGGTGCAGGAGAAAAAGGAGTTGGAAACATGGGGAAACCTCTTTATTTCAAAGGAAGCAGCTTCCATAGGATCATTCCTAGCTTCATGATTCAAGGTGGAGATTTTACACGAGGCGATGGCCGTGGTGGAGAGTCCATCTATGGCGATAAATTTGTAGATGAGAACTTTAAACTCAAACACACTGGGCCAGGTATGTACTAAAGCTACCTCTTAACTCTTAAGGCCAATAAACCAAAGAAGACTTACAGGTTGAGTTTTTAAATGGATTTCAGGAGTTTTATCAATGGCAAACTCGGGACCAGATTCCAACGGTTCACAGTTCTTCATCACAACAGTCACCACGAGTTGGTAAGCAGGCGTGATGATTTTTTTGCGTGTCTCCAGAATCTTCAATCTTAGTTTTGATTCTCTTTATCCACAATGTGATTATGAAATCTTTCTGTTGTGGAAAAAAGGTTGGACGGACATCACGTTGTGTTTGGGAAGGTATTGTCTGGCATGGAAGTAGTGCGAAAGATCGAAGCGCAGGGGCAAGACAGTGGAGAGCCCAAAGGAAAAGTTGTCATTTTTGCTAGTGGAGAAGTTCCTTTGTAATATAGTCTTCAAAGTTTCAAAAACTTCATGATCTAGCCATAATATGTTTTATGGAAGATTTTTCCTATAATCTCAAAACTCAAAACAAAATCTCTACACTATTTTTTATATATAGATATTGATTGTCGTGATGTAAATTCGTTAGGTCCAGTTTTATGAGATTTGGACCAAATCTTCCAATTATTATAGGATTTAATTTATTATCTAGGGCATAAACGTTCAATGTGATATGTTTTTTAACAGTACTTTATTTTTTTAAAATCATCAACTCCCAAATTAAACCGGCGAAATGAACTATATAGTAGTTTGAAGGTGTTAAAGTTCGAATCCACTTGGAAGAAGAGATTATTCCCAAAGGAAATAGTTTAAAAGTTGTCTCCCGGACCGTAGAGATTAGGAAGTTCTAATCCAAAACTTCACGGTTAACGGAAAACAAATCGACGACAGCAAAACTACAATATTAATGTTATGACTTTAGCTTAAATTGATATTGATAGTTAAATAAATTTAAGAGATTTTTTCAAGTGAAATTCATATTAAAATCAAAACTCTTATAATATATTTAAATTTCTACTTGGTGAGTTTATAAATTAAATTCATAAAATGAGTTTTAAATACTATACCATGGATTTGAGCAAAAGAAATATATCTTGTATTACTAAAACGGGATTATTAAACTAATTTATTTTCTTTGTTGATCGTAACCGTATCCGACTATCCGTATGTTTCACTGACTTATCAAACTGGTATGAAGAATGAATCGAATTTTTGTTTCTAAATTTTGTTGTGAATGAAGAGAAGAACTTGTTTTGACTTGTCGGAGATTTATGTTTTGTTTACAGGTAAGTGCTGATGGAGGAATATCAGCACTTGATGAGCATGAATTTTTGCTTCAGATAATTTTTTCACACGTTTCAATGTTTTATACACCTTTTCAGGAGTATTTTTTCTGTCTTTTATATTTATTTTTAAAATAGAGATATTGATTGTCTCAGTTAGCAAGATGTTGGACGGTTATGGCCCAAACTTGTAGTGGTCTAAATGGGCTATGCCCAAACTGACCCGCGGTCAAAAACGGGTTGACCGGTGCGGATCCGTGGACAAAACGGTAAAAGCAGAGTTGGCGGCAAACTTCACTCGTTTCTTTCTCTGTGGATGTTCACCGTTTCTCTCGTAAGAACGCGTCTCTCTTCTCCGGCAAAGGATTTATTTCGTCGATCTTCACCGTTTCTCTCGTAACACGTTTCTCTCTTCTCCGGCGAAGGATTTCGTGGATCTTCACTCGCTTCTCAGGTAAAATTTTTGTTCTATTCTCCTGTAGTTTCGTGGATTTTGGGATTATCTTCGTAGATCTCAACTTGTTTCGCAAATTCTTTGATAGCTTTTCCTCGGATTTCTGTGTCTCCGTCACTGTTGTACCGATTCTCTTCTCCGGCGAGGGATTTCGTGGATCTTCAGTCTTCACTCGCTTCTCAGGTAAATTGTTTGGTCTCTTCACCTGTAGTTTTGTGGATTATCTTCGTAGATCTCAGCTTGTTTCGCAAATTCTTATTTAGGTTTTCCTCGGATTTATGTGTTTCCGTCACTGTTGTAATCTCTCTCCCTAGAGCATCAATCTTACCATTTCAATTTAATGGTTCTTAAATCGAAATTGGGTTTGAACTTGTTCGTGTTTCAGTTTAATGGTTCTTAATCAGTTTAATGGATCTATTGTAGTTAATATATGCTTAAATTTTCCTTAGACCTTCTATAATCCATATTTAGTCTCTGATTTAGTACTCGTTTGAATTATTTACTTATAATCTTCAAATATCTTGTTTGCTTGTGCTGGAATATCTTGGTTTGATATAAATATAATGATATAATCATGGTCTGTAAATCACCCAATATCTTTATTTTGGTAACGATGACAAAATGGCAAGTTAACAAATTTGATTAGATTTCGATTTTCAATCATAATGTTATCCCAATGTAGCAAATTACTGAGATTTTTATTCATTTGCTAACACTGTAAGATGCATTTTTCAGTTTCTGGTTTAGCTTTGGTGATTACTTTTACCCTGTTTTAATCTGAGTTTTTGAGTAATGTTACCTTCTGCCTGAATCGCTACCTTCATCACTATATTCCTTTGCTCCTCTCCAAGCATGTGACCTTTGAGATACTTATAGTCTAAACTCATTGGAATTCTTGAGATTGTTTTTTGGAGTATATCATTTTTAACATTCATTTTTCTTTGAAATATGAAGTTTTATTTTGGGATTTTGATTAATTGTGTTGTGAATCTAACTAACTTCATTTCTCTTTTCCTCTATTTTTCTTTGTGTTATTGATCTAAATATATTTGCCTTTTGGTTTATGGTATTTTCCTACTCAACACTCTAATGATGTTTTTGTTTTAGATGTAAGCAATGACCCAACTTTTTGCTGTATATTTTGATGTTAACTTGCAAATTTGTTTGAGTTACTTATTCGACCTCAGGTCATTTCATTGTCAGGTCTGTCGCTATGCCTGACACGAAGAGGATTAATTTTGGTTCAGATGAACTGATTGGCAATCTACCAGAAAGTCTGCTTTCCCACATCTTGTCCTTCTTGCCAACAAAAGATGCTGCAATTACTTCTGTTATCTCGAAACAGTGGCGCTTTCTGTTCGCGTTTGCATCAAAGCTTGAATTTTCATCTCCGATTTTTACTGAGTCTGATTCTAGTGTGTCTGCTTTTATGGACTTTGTTGATCGAGTGTTATCTTTGCGAGGAGATGCTGTTGTAAACAAGCTCTCTCTGAATCTTGTAGAAGACGTTGATGGAGATCGTGCTACTGGTTGGATACTCAGTGTGTTGAAACGCGGTGTATCAGATCTTGAGATAGAAACATATGATTTGCTTAATTGGTCAGGACCACCTCCAGATATCTTTGCGGCGAGTACACTAGTTAGGCTGAAAATAGGCATTGGTGATCAACGCATCATTGCTCAGGAAGTTGATATTAATCTCCCGAGTTTGAAGACTCTTCATCTTGATGATGTTCAGTTTGAAGGCGACTGTACTGGGTTATTGAAGCTTCTCTCAGGTTGCCCCGTTCTTGAGGAGTTGATTATGACGGAGATGAATTGGTATAACTGGGAGGTTTGCTGTGTATCTAGCGCAACTCTCAAGAGATTAGAGATTTGCTGGGATCCTTATGATGAAGACGAACACCGTAATGGATGTCCCAAGAGTGTGACATTTGACACTCCAAATCTTCTATACTTAGAATATACCGATGATCATGTTATCAAGGATCCAACAATGATAAATACCGGGAAAAAGAAGTACCCAGGGATGAAGTTTGATTCCCTTGTTGGAGCCAAGATTAGTCTTACTCTTCGTAGGAAAGTAGAACAAGAAGAAGAGAATGTCACTGGTGACGCTATAGATTTTTTGCAAGGAATCTGCAACGTAAAGAACCTTTTCTTACGCTCAGAAACACTGAAGGTTTGCTGATCTCAGTCCCTTGAATTTGAATACCTTTCCCTGATTGTGTTAATGATCACTCACTAGTTGACATGGCTGTTTTTCAGGTGCTTACATTCTGCGGTGAGCAAATACCGGTATTCAACAGCCTCAGTCTTCTAGAAATTCAGAGTAGTCCGAAAGTAGGATGGGAATCGTTGCCAGCTCTGCTCGGCAACTGTCCAAATCTAGAAACTCTCGTCTTCAAGGTAAAAATCAAACTTTTTGACCTGATTTTGAAACATGTTCATTTATTAAAAAAAAAGGTCAATCTATATTTCAGGGAGTGTCCCATAGAGCCACAGACACATGTGGGGATGTGTGTGTGTGCAAGAGCTTACAGAAGCTTCCTTCTTGCCTATCAGCATCTCCAGTGAAGGTGTTAAAGATATTTGAATGTGGAGGAGCTGAAGAAGAAGAGTTCGAAGATGAAGAAAATGTAGAAGGTGAAGAAAACGAAGACGCATTTACTGAGCAGATTAGGCATTTGTTGGAGACAATACCTAATCTTGAAGAAGCAATAGTATATTGCCAGACATCAGCCCTTGAAGTAGCCAAGGTGGTTCAAGAGATGGGTAAAACTTTCAAGGACAAGACCCAAGTTGTTCAGCTATAAATCGTTTGATGTTGGGATGGTAAAGATTGTCTTGGTTTTATCTTAGATTCAATCCGTGAGATATGAATATGGAGATGAAGCAAATGAACGATTTTAGTTTATCTTCTCTACTTGGTTTTGTTTTGATTTCCTGAAATGTAATTGACAACAAAGTTAAGATGTTGAAGATCAACTAGGATTATGCATAATCCTCACATCTTAAGATGTTCTATACACCCTTAAATCTATGTGGTTATTGTGCTCATGTTTAACATTGTTCTTTATAAGATTTTCAAGTCACACACGTGTTTACTAGACTCCCTGATCAAAACGAAAATATTTCACAGCCTTTTAAACTATATGCGTTTTTTATTCGACTCATAAACAATATATTATGTTTAGTAGCCAAGAGAGAACCACATGTTAAAGATTCTGCTTCCAGCTTACAGTTTTTTTGTTCAAATTATACGCATACTAACTAATGATGGTAGTTTAGCCAGTCAAATGGAAATGTAAAATTTTACATGAACACTTACCTGAATTCGATTCCCACCATTTTACAGTGTATTGCATGTCTTCTTAGGATTTAGGAAAATTAAAGCCCGATAGGCTTAAACTTCAAAACTCTCAAAAATGAAAAACATAATAATTATTGTAGGTTGGGTTGCTATTTCTGGCACCCCTATTTGTAGCTTTGAACCTTGAACTGACTCGCGTGTTACTAATTATAAATTCATTGTATCATTGTATGTTATGCTATAGCTCTAAACTCCAATATGTATGTTAGACATTAACATTATGAATATTGCATAACTTTGTTGAGAGAGTCTCCATTTGAATCGGCCGTCTAGTATTTGTTCCACCAACCATTATTGACTGACCGCTTCTGCCTGGTACGGTCAGCAAGCTCAGCTCCTCCTCACATCTGAAAAATAGACTATTATTTAAGCTTAACCAAAAAAAAAAACATAACATGAAAGAAAATCCACACGTAAGACCTTTTTTATAATAGGCTATATATGTAACCTCTTTTTCGATCATTACAATTTAACCATATTAATAAAGAAGAAACACAAGTTGAATTGGAAAACTCTTAACTACTAGTCGTCTGATTCAAACTCATTGTGTTCTCGACATAATCAGGAACAGTCAAGACATATGTAGGCAAGTCCTTAGACATGTGACTCTTACGTCTTCCTTCCTTCGTATAACAGCTTTCGAGGTCAACATATCTTATACTATTTTGCTTCAGATCATAATAATAGACACGTAACATGTCGTAAGAGAAGTACGACGATTTGACAAAAACGATCTCACCACCACGAGTAACACCAGTGACGCGCCATTCTTAAAAACCCTCCATCTGACGAAAGAAAATCTTGGACCATTCTTGTCTCTCCATAACCCAAATTTCCACGCCTTTCTCCCGATATATGAACCCTAACTTCCCTTGGTAGTTGATAAGAGTCGAATGGTGATGATGCATCAGTGTTTTTGGAGCCTCAACATGATAAAATTTCTCTGACATAATATCAAAACTCATTAATTTAATATTTTTAGAACAAGTTTCAATCCTTTCAGCCTCTTGTCGGTAATAGATAGTCCCGTTGATGCAAACTTCACCTCGCAACGTAAAGCGAGGTCCAACACCTTGGATGTTCCTCCACTGCTTAGCTGTAGGATCTCCCAGTGTGAAAACTTGACAACTCTCATCTATCGTGTATGTTGCTAGGAACAACACTTTGTATTGATTCTCGATAGGGTCGTATCCGAAGAAGAAAGTGCCTCTTTCCTTGAGTTTCAACTCCGGTAAGTAAAAGGGCTTCCTTGTGGTAGGGTTATATATAGCTACCACACGACGACGATGAGATCTTGACCAACAACAAACCAAGCCGCGGAAGGATTGATGATATTGTTGAGGGATTAATTCTAATTCTTTGTCAGTATTTCGAGGGCAAATAGTAGACGAGAAGGCTAAGAAACATTTGCGTGAAGCGTGGTGGAAGATGATATGGGCATCACGTATAGGCTGATTCAAAGACCGAGTCACGATCGAGTCTATAAAGTCTCTACGGCTGCTGATTATTGATGACCACAGCTTCGAGACACATCGGAACCTTAGTAGGGATTTTGCCGGAAGTTTCTTGAGTATCTCAACCGTTAGATCAAGAGGTATATTGATATCTTTACCATGAAGAATTCGTGTCGGCGTATCATTGCCAATTTCTTCTCCTCTCTCATATCACATTCTCTTCTTGTGTATTTGTGTAGCCTCTCTAGAAAAGTCGTATTTCATTACTTTACTTTTACCTTAGGTCTTGTACATAAGGCAGAGGCTGAACATAAATGGCATCATCACAACTCCCCTAGCCGTCATCCATTTGTTCAAAATATTATATGGGCGTTGTGATACTAATATAGGAAACTGAGTGAAAGAAATTTCGAAGCATTAAAAAAAAAAAGCAAGGGCAAACACACAAATAACACAAGAGCATCTCGAAATCTTCGATCTTTTGGCTAAAGTCCATCTCGAGTTTCATGTGTTGCCACGAACCTAAGGTGAATTTTTTTCTTCTAATAAGATCTTCAACCTCTTTTCGTTGATAAAGATTTTTATTTCTAATGTAGTTGCTTTACAATGGTTAGATACTTAAATTCGAAGGGTACATATGAAAACGCTCATGAAGTCCATGAACATATAATATTTGTTTAACTTACTGAATATTATATTGTTAAATGGGATTAAAATATTAAAAATTAATAAGATTCGCTAATGATGATTTTTATTAAAAGAAAAATCAAACTAAAACCTATGATTGAACAGGTCTTTCACTATGCCTACCGAATCGAATTAATGTATAGGTCGAAGAATTCATTTAAAGGAAATATGAGAAAGATAGGGAAAAAGCTTAAGCATCATCTCCATCACTAACCAGTAACCAAGTCGCTGCTATCATGAGGACCCGAAATCTTATATCTGTTGCCAAAAAAAAAAAAAAAAAAAAAAGAAAAAAACATTCAGGGTCAAACCTCAATACATTCCTTATATAATACATTCTTGAATCTAAAGTTGTGAAAATATTGTTTATATTAAACTTGGAAATGTGATTCCTTGAAAAATATCTTACAATTCAAGAACAGATTTGCCTTCCTTATACTTCTGCCTATTATCATGAGCAAACTCCTGAAAACATAAATACAGAACAAAAGTTTAACTCCATGTTACAAAACTCAACCGAACATTGATAATTGTTATGTTTGCAACTGAACTAGTTTTGTTGTCTTACGTATTTCCAGCCAACGTTTGATCCACAACCAACACAGAAAATGTCAACTACGGTGTAAAGTCCACTTATCATCATTCTGTCTTCTTTCACTCCAATTGAGATGTTTACACTAAACGGATCATCAAAATAAACAAGCTTAGACCATTAATCACGAGTAAAGATTTCTTTATAGATCAAACTAATGGCTCAGAGTTAGATGAAATCAGAAAACAAACTTACACGTTATTAAAGAGATAAGCTCTTCCATGCGAGCATTGAAAAGTCTGCACAAGTTTAAAAGTCAGTACTATAAATGCGAGTTTTTTGTTATTACAAAAGTGAAATACATTAATAACTCGGTATGCAATGATTGGATCATAAAGAGAAAAAACAAAATATACAAAGTCTGGTTTTACACATTATGATCTTTAATACTCTGTAAATTCAAAAAACTAAAATTGACATTTAAAAATTCACATGGTAAATCCCACTATAAAAGTCGAAGAAAACGCATAACTATAATCAGATAAATGACCCAAAAAAAAAAAACAGATCATAGAGACTGAAAATATCAAACCTTGGAGATGATGTCTTGGTCTGTAGAAAGATGGGTCTTACAGTGTTTACAGATGTATATTTTTCCTTCAAGATCAACCATAAAAACCCTACCCATCTTGATTCGAAATCTCTTTCTGCCGTGAATCAAATAATCCCCAATATCGAGTCTTTTGATTTATATCTGGTAAAGCCAGGAAATCGAGGGGAAAATAGTTTGACTTTGAGAGTTATTTTCGGTTGCGTATAAAAACTGTGAACTTGATTCGGTCTAATTGGATTTGGAGGTTGTGTAATTAGCAAGAAACGTGGGTATATAAAATAAAATTTATTAAAAAAAACGGATTTCTACTTTGAATCCAACCAATATCCATGGTACCAGGCGACCAAAATTCCAAAATATATCTTTTTTTTTTCTCATAGTTGTATTTTCTTTAAAGAGATATATACAGAAAAATAAACATTTAAATGATGACTGATTTGATTAAATCCGACTACTACTAATAAAGAATATATCAAAATAATTTTTAATGAAGAAATTTCTTATTTAGTAGTATTATAAACTTACTACTACAAAAATTTGTAATGCATCTATTTTTTTCTAACTTCGAAATTCATGTAGAAACAGAAATTAAAAAAGTTCTATATTGATCTCAACCTTTGAATTGTTAAGACAATCACACGCACAAACAAAAAGAAACAACAAAAAATTTACGAGTTCTGATTGATCGATGTGATCAAATCCTACGACTCAGCCAAAAACTTTACAGGAATCCACTATAGAATGTTAGGGCAGGCCCATTAGTAGTTTTAAGACAGTATTTAAGCAATAAATAATACTTTTTCCGTTTCAAAATATAAAATATTTTGACTAAAAACACAAATATTAAAAAAATATTTTTATTAAAAAATATTATTTAATATATAAATAAAACAGTTTAATCAATTATAAAAAAAAAACTGTAGACTTCTATTGGTTAGACAATTTTCAATAAAGTAAAAAGTTGCATAGAAAAACATGTTATATTTTGAAACACAAAAAAACTTTAAAACCTCTTATATTATGAAACATAATGAGTAACAAATAATAGAAAAAGGAAGAGAGAAGGAGAATCGTAGAAAAAAAATGAAAGACTTTAAGACAGATGTGTATTTATGATTGGTTCAATTTCATTATTATTTAAAATTTAATTATTTAATAAAAAATATTTTTGAGATACTCTCTTATCTACTAATTGAGATGCTCTTACAAGTTACAACACAGTTAGAAATCGTACTAGTGAACAAAAGACTAAATTTAACCCAAAAAAAAAGACTAAATAAAATCTCGAATACACGAAGAAAAAGAAACAGAGTGTTTTTCATTAATTGTAAATGAGAAGATATATACTCTGTATCTCTTAAACGGCAAACGTTCCTTCCTGAAGAGAGTCTTTTTCACTTATGCTTGACCCCAACAAAAACAATTACAGTTTCATGGTTTACTCTCGATGAAATAGCCGATGATTCAAAAGTAATTAATCAACTCTCAACAATTTTCTATAGTTTCTTATCACATAGAGAGATAGAACTGAAAATATATATATATAAAATAACTACTAATTTGATAGATATTTGTGGCATGTTTTTTTTTCTTAGTTACATCATCAATCACGACGAATATATTTAACTCTCTCCACGGATATGTAAACACAACAAATGAACAATGGCTCCTCTTTACTTTGACTTTAGATTTTGGCATAATATCCATAAATTTTTCTAGATTCAGAATTTGGTATATGATCATAAGTGTAGAAAAACGAATTTAGAATCAGTGGATCGACAATTCTTTTACGATAAACCCTACGGGCTTCCGGTAGCCGCGTGTTTTGATTTGCTCTCCTTACATTTTACTGTTTTGGTCCTCACCAGTCACTCCTCAGGATATGTTAGGTAAGTCTATTTAAGGTTTTCTTTTGTCATTGTCAGCACAACACAAAACATCTGTGTTTGACAGAAATTGATTGTCTCGATGTAAATTCGTTAGGTCCAGTTTTATGGCCCTTGACCATGTATTGCTAATGGACTATAGACGACAGAGATTTGGACCAAATCCTCCAACTATAGCCCTAATCTATTTTGGTGTAGCTAGAAGTTGTGGATTTTTGTAAGTATATTTTCTTCGATTAGAGATCGAATTGAAGTTTATAACGTATGAGTTCGTCCTCAAAGTCAAACGTAGTGTGCCGCATTAGAATTTGAAACTATATTATATTATGTAGAACTTTTAGTTTGTTTGTTTGAATTAGTTGCGCTTAGATAGAAACATTTTGATAAATTGCCTGTGTATTTCTTAAAGCTCATGGCGATAAGAAGAAAGAAGAAAACCACCATTTTAACAAGAAGATTTTGAATTCATCGCATAAGTAGATGAAGCATTTGAATCGTTAAAAGAATTCACTCGGTTCACATTTTCTTGAGGTTTAAGAGTTGTACAGAGGTCCATATTTTTATTATCTTTTTTATAATAGAAGAAATAGAGAAATCGAATAAGATGCCTTCGGCTTCTTCTCTCTCAATTGATGAAAATATGGTTTATAACTAACAAACAAACAAACAAAAAGACAAAAGTGTAACGGTGGATCATTTATAAGAACTCCTATAACGTTCTTTTTTTTTTGGTCTACCTAATTTAAAATCTATAATATAGTAACAACTGCCAATTCATTGGAGTTGTCTTTTGTAGTCTCACATGGAAAAGCATAGGTTATATTAAGCCCCATTCGTTATCTGTTCCTCCTTCCTTTACAGATTATCCTTTGGACCTTTCTGTAACCAAAACACACAATAAACAATATTATCAACCCAAATATTCTCAACTTGGTAACCTCCACTATATATGACTCACACACTTCGAAAATGATAGTAATTAAAGCAACTTTAGTGTTAAATAATCAAAGCTAATTTTAAATATGCAAGTTGATACGTATCATACGTAAAATTATAAAAAAAACGATGACGTGGATTTTGTTACCTGAGACATAAAAGGAGACCAAAACCAAGAAGATGTTGGATTGATACGTATATTTATGTACATGTAGCTTGTATTGTAACTTGTAAGTATATATATATGTACAGGTGTCGATTGTCTTCAAGTATAGCTATTTTAGTCTCTCTTGTTGAAGGATCTTCTGATATCGGGGAAACACATTTTTACAAGCTGAAACCTGCAGTTGGAATATATAACATATAAAATTAAAACCTTATATTTATATTTATTAGTCACACTTGAACAAAAATCATGAGCAATGTCTTAGGTGTTAGTGACGTTGTCATGTCTTATTAATACTTTAATAGTGTGTACATTTAATAAGAAGATTTATAAAGCAGTCCATCATTATTCATCCCACACGGTTCCCACTCGGAAACATCCGTTTCACTCTTCAATTGGGAAAATGTGATTTATTCTTATTATATACTAGTTATAATCCTATTAATTCGTCGCTATCTAATTAGGTTTGATCAAAAAAAATTTTATACATAAGAAAGGGGTAATCGAAATACAATTTCAATTTTTGTTGTGAGTGAAAAATCAAACCTTCTTAATTGACTAGTCATTTTCCAACCTACTACTACTTACAAAAAACTACAAGAACCCTTTTGTGCCCAAAAAAAGGTGTCAATTAATTCAAAACGTTGACTATATAATAATATCTAAAGTCACATGCTGTTTCTGACCGAGTCTGATTTTGTATCAGTGGAGGAAAAACGCATCTTAGATATTAAAAAACGAAAAAAATAATGCTAGATTTGAAAATTAAGCAATTTGATACGGCCTCTTTATAATTTTTAAATACTAATAATATTTTCTGTAACGGCTAAAAGTTAATAAAATAAGAAGTTATGAAAGAAGGGTAAAGAGAGAAAAAAAAAACAGTGTAAACTTACGGATTCGATGTCAATTTTGAAGACTAGGAGCTTTCTTCTCTCTCTGCAACTTGTTCGGTACGCCACAACGATGTGACCGATGGCTAAGACCCAAGAACAGACAAAGAGAGCCACTTCTTCTGATCGGAAATATCCTCCGATCACAGGCTCGCCGAACACAACTGCTGCCTTAAACGATACGTATATCAAAGAAGAAATCGAACAAAACATAGTTATTGTCAAATATGGTCCCCTTGATAACTTCGGTCCATCACAGAGTCCATAAACGCCTGTCATAAAATAAAATAAAAAGCAAAAAAATCCTTTATAATTTTCCGATTGAAATTCTAAGAAAAAATTCATATGAAATCAATACCCATAAATCTAGCAGAAATTTAAGGCACATGGTAATTTCAAGAGCTAAATTTTATTTTTAAAAATAAATCATAATTTTTCACAATAATACGAACTTAAACAAGAAAAGAGCAGTCTTAAAAGAGTTTCTATAATAAAATAAACAGAAGAAAAAGTTAAGTTTCCGTAAATAAGTTTGTGAGTTACTTTACTTACAAAGTATAATGGCAGATCTAATGATGGAGATTAGAGGTATATCGATGAGAGAGTAACGAAAATCATAGTTGCTGAGATGAGAAGAAATCGTCGCCGGAAAGTTAGAAGGATAGAGGCGGTGGAGAGAGGAGGAGGAGGAGGAGAGGATGGCAGAGGGGAGAACGGCGTCGGCGACGGCGAGGAAGATCGGAGCAGAGAAGATGATGAAAGAGAGGAACATAGTGAAGAGAACGAAGATGGTTTTGATTCCTCTCCAAAGAGAAGATGAATATCTTTTGGTTTTGCTAATTTCTTCTTTGCTAATCAAACCCATCTTGATTCTTCTTTCTTCTCTTAGCTATTTGTTTTCTTTGGTTTATGTACAGAGGATTTATTGATGTAAGTGTGATTTGTTTTGAAGAGAGAAGATTTTTCAGAGACTTTGTTTGATGGTTTTTAAAAGGGTCGTAGAAAACAAAAATTTGACGATGCTGACGATAATGCTTATGTGTAATTTTTATGTATAAATAAATAAAAATATACATTTGATAAGGACTGTTTTTTTCTTTCTTCTATTGACTTCAACTTTTATTTTATTTTTTGATAAATACTTATTTTTAAAAAATTTCAAATTTAAGATGATTGTTTTTTTATTATAAAGAATTTATGATGAATGTTATTGTAGTTTTTTTTCTTTGATAATTATGATGATTGATGAGTATTGTTTTGGACGTCTTTTCCAAGGAAAAATTATTCTAGAACAGTAATATATTATCAGTTTGATTTGGTGCGTGATAGGAAATAATCGACGAGACTTTCAGAAGTTTTATACAGTTTTCATTTTTTTTTGTTCGATCGATTTTTTTTTAATTAGGTATACCTATGTAGCTTTAGATTTGTTTTTGTGAGTCTTCTAATTTTCTGATCTTCACTTGATTTATTAGAAAATTTATCTGCAGTTTACTAGGACACACAAAAGTGTAAACACATATATATAACTTTTAAAAAGTCATTTGAAAATGAATTAACTCTATAAACGTTAGTGTTGATGATCAATTAATACTCGATAGTAAATTAGTCATATATTCAAGTATTTGCTAATTGTTACTCCCTCTATTCCTTATTAATCTTATTTTTAAGAAAAAGATTTGTTTCAAAAAGTTGTTATTTTTCTATTATCAATGCATTTTTATTAGGTATTGATGATATAAAATAATTGAATACTATTGGTTTAAAGTTATAGAAAATTGTTAATCACAAAAATTGATGCATTTATAATCAATTTTAAAAATATTTTAATAAAAGGTGTGAAAATTATAGAAATGTGATTAATAAGGAATAGAGAGAATATATAATATTGGCTCCTTAACTTAAATTTGTGTTCATATATGAAAGCCAATTAAAATTCTATTTGCTGTATAAAAATAAAATTATATTTCGTATATGATCAGCTTAATGCCTAATTGATAATCCATGTTCAGCTCTCGTCTCCCTAGAATAACGGTAATACCTAAATTGCGTGAAGCACGGTCCTCTCTTGTTTGTTTATTTTATTTCTGCCAGGTGAAGCACAGTTACTCTCTTGAATTTCATTCAATATATTTGTAATTATTTGTTAATCAAATTGAGAACTAAATATAAATAATAATGGTATTTATTTTGACCAAAGCATATGGTACTAATTGGAGAAAACAATCGTACTAATAAAATATTGTTACTTCCAGACATTTTTCTATAAAAGTGAGATATTCTTGGTAACAAAACAAAGGCGGATATAGAGGAACCGGCCGGTTTAGCCATGTGACCTCTGATCGTATTCAGGCCGATAATTCTTTCTTTCTTTTGATAAAATTTGGCATGCCGCTAATTTTATCATATCATTTGTAAAAGTAAGCCTATTCAAGTTTAATTTTTATATATTGTTTTATATGTGTAAATAATAATCGTATATCTTCTTTTATAATATGTCAACGATGTTTTTTTTTGTTAAAGATATGTCAATGATATTATGTATCTCATTACTAAATATGAAAGTGGGAAAGAAAACTAACCTACTACTTATATAGTCAGGCCGACCCCGAGCGTAAACAACGTAAATTGTTGATTAGGCCCTGTTCCAAAGTCTTATGTTTGGTTTGTAATTGACGGTGATATAGAGCTTTAGATATGTAAGTGGGTTCTTCAGAATTTTAGTTTTCGAGATTTCAAAACCTTATTTGGTGAAGAACATAAGAAGATCGAGAAAGAAAAATTTGAGTCAGTTCTATGGAAATGTTGTTGTCGGATGTTGCAGGTCTGATATATGTTTTTCATAAATTCAAAGAAGAAGAAGTTGTGGTCTTGGTGAAAAGTGTTGGATTTTTTTGTGTGCTTTAGATCTGAGAAAAAAATAAATTATATTTTGCTTAGAACCTTATAATTGATTAGACCGACCTTGTATATATACTTATATAGATTACTTAACAAAATTCCAATGAATTTTGATTCAAAATTGATATAATATAGTGGTTTGTAGTACGTGGCGCTAATGTATCATCAATCGAATTAAATTGGTGTGATGCATGTTAAAAAAAAGACAAAAAGCTAGATTAACCAAGATATTTAGCATCTCATTCAAAAGAGGTCAATACATGGTTTTCGTATTATAAGTGTAATTATAATTTAATAAAAACACTTATATCTTACGTACGAGTGATTAATATTGTACGATCAACTATAGAATGTAGCAATCCCCATTTTAAACGAGTACAAATAATGAAGCACAAGTTTAGGGCTGCTGGGTTGACTAGTATTGAAAGACGCTTCTTACCTGTGAACTCATGTATGTTATGTATGTTAAAGACCTTTATGGATAAGCTTTAGTAAAATAATAAATTTATCATTTGAAATTTTCATCGGAAAAAAAGAAAAGAAAAAATTGTTACAAATCAAGGCTCAAGGGACATCGGTTAATACAATTCTGTAAATTAATTAACAGTCAGTAACTCTTGCCATACATATTGAAATTACATTAAAAAAATTTTATTTTTTTTTGCAAAAAACTACAGAAATATTCATTATTTCAATTTTCAACCAAAAAGGTCTGTTTTGTGGACTATATAATCAAGCATCTGTTCTTCTTTTCGTTTTTGCTGGTTTATATGCTTTTTTATGAAATTAGATTTTTTTGACAAATCATCTAAGTTTTACTGCTTTTTTCGTGTAATATGGATATTGATACTTAGGGCATCTTTATCGGATATATAAAAAGTGGGTGTCTTCCAAAATTATTATTATTATTATTATTATTTTTAAAAAAAATTATATTTATTAATTTTTTATTTGTTTCGGCGAATCGAACGGCGACACGTGGCAGAATCGGGAAGACTCGGTGTCTTGGAAAAGATACAGACGCGCTCGAGAAGACACGAACGTAGGTCCCATCTGCGTTAATTATTTTTTTTAATTGGGAAGATACCCTCTTAAATGTGCAATGAGGATGTCCTTAATATTTTCAATTCAAAGAGTCTTAAATCAAAAATGTGTTTTGGCCGATTTTCGGAGTTGTGGACAAGAAGAAATAAAAACCAAATAAAGAAAACCGAAGAAGAGTGTCTAATATCCTCGAAAAACTATTAAAAGCGATAAAATCAGTTAACAAATTATTATTATTTTGCTGATAATTGAAAACTAGTATTAAGCTTGATAGGTTTTTACTTTATTTTTCCACGCTGTATAAATATGTTTATCTTTTAAGAAACAGCTTTAGTTTTGTTCTCTTTTTTGTGCAAAACCCCTAAAAGGAAAAAACGTATTATGACAAACCCAGCTGGTGCTAATAGCTCAACGACCGATGAATTGGCAAAGATTCATATCAGATATTTTCTTTTGTCAACATCAGATTAGGAAAAAGAAATGCACTAAAACAATAACTAAAAATACTGTAATATCAGGGATAATTAGAAAAGTTTGAGAGAAACGAAAAAAAAAAAAAAACGGTAAGGCCAAGTGTAAGCTAGCGAAGGGCATACGCGGCTGAAAGATCCGTCCACGTCAGCTTCGTGTCTCAATGAGCTTCGTTTACGTTGCAGCAAGGAACCTCACTGTCCATTCCAAGGTTTACGTCAGCAAATCTTTTTCCTTTTTTTGATTATTTGTTTTCTTTTTTAACATTTTAGATTTTTATCTTATGTGCATTTATTTTGTGTTCGTATTTCATTCGCCCACTTGGATTAGTATTTAGTCAAACAAATAACAATTATCATAAACTATGTTAGGCCATTTGGCAAAATTTAGGACAACCTTTTTGGTGATTAACAACAAACAAATACAAAAAGAGCTACAAAGCTTTCAATATTTTGAACTATTTTAGGTGTTGCTTACAGCTAACCACGTATTTCAGTTTAGTTTTGTATGTATTCATACAATTGGGATGATTCAAACCTTTGAGGCAAGTATATAATTAATTCATCTATATAATACATGTTACTATTAACGGTTAATTGATCTATTATATAACGACTCGTACAGAATCATTATAGCTGAGAATATTGAAATTTTAGGTGACAACGGGACAATTGATCGTCAAGGAAGTATATTGTGGGATTGGTTTAGAAAAGGAGAGCTAACAAGAACTCATCTTGTTGAGCTCATGAACTGCACTGGTCTTATCATCTCCAACCTCAACTTTCAATAATGCAAGAAGATGTTTTTTAAAGTAGTTTTAATAACATAAATCAATAGCCCTCTTTCAATTTCATTTTCACATGTGTGTCCAATAATAGCATAACTATAACATAATGGACATAAAATTCAATTTTTGAACTAAGTTCCTTTATATGAGATTTTGAGTAACGTAGCAAGAAATTTCTTAAATTATTACTGGTTAAATAACTCCCAATAAAACTAATGTTCTTCTGAAGACGTCGCTTGGGAAGCAATAAACCTAGATTGTTGCATCACTTTTATTAACGAATGCAGACTCAGCCAAGTCGATGGCACGTGCGAGTCCTGCAGCTTTGTTATGGCACTCACGGTGCTCATCCTCTGGGTCACTGTCGGCTACAATGCCTGCACCTGCTTGCAAATAAGCTATCCATTGACGGCGTGGTGTATCTTTGTCTTTGTATGAATACATTTTGTCGTGACGAGCTTGTGTTGGGAACACAATGGTCCTAAGTGCCAAAGCTATGTCCATGTCTCCAGTGAATGAGACACTACCGAATCCACCACTGTACGGACCTCTTCTAGTCACCTCTAGCTCATCAATTAATTCCATAGTTTTCACCTATCACAAGAGAGCCTCTCAAGATCAGACACTTAAGAGATTCATATGAAACAGATTCTTTATGTAATAAGTAGTGGTTTAAAGTGTGCCTTAGGAGCTCCGCTAACAGTTCCAACTGGTAAAGCCGCACGAAGAGTGTCCCAGCAAGTCAAATTCTCTTTCAACTCTTCAGTCACCTGTTTACACGATTGATCAAAACTAATGAGCGTTTGCGTTTACATTTCGAGAGAAACACAATATGGAAGTGGTTTGAGATGAGAAAGGAGTTTGAAGATTGTAATATTTCAAGAAAATTTTGTATTACCGTTGAGCTGATATGCATAACATGGGAATAACGTTCTATATTCATAAGTCTTTCCACCTTCACTGAGCCGTTCTTGGACACCTGCTTTCATAAGGAAGCAGAGAGAGCCAATGAGGATAATAGTGGCCGGGTCCAAGAATAAACCAGATTTGATCCTAAGAAACAGACCAACCTTTCCAACATCGTTGCGACCCAAGTCAACGAGCATGATGTGTTCTGCACACTGTTTTTCATCTTTTAACAGCGTCTTTTCCAACATTTGATCTTCTTCAAAACTCTTGCCTCGTCTTGCAGTTCCCGCTAGTGGTCTATTCACGATCTTGTTCTGTTTTACAAAATCAAAAAGTGTTTATAACCCTATTTTTAGTCTCTATATATTAGATTACAAGAAGTCAATGACGATAGATTTATGTGAGATACTTACTTTCTTCACTCGAGTAAGAATTTCAGGACTTGACGCTACTAGAATACAACCTCTCGCCTGGTAAAAAAAACAGAGGAAACAAAGTAAACAGTTGAGAAGATGAAACTAAGTTATAAATAGGTAAAAGAGAGAGAAGAAGCACTGACTTGCAAGTAACACATAGAAGGACTTGGGTTAACAATCCTCAAAGCTCGATAAACTTCAAATGGATGAGCAAAAGTGCGGCGCTCAAAACGTTGACTTAAAACAATCTGAAAGATATCTCCAGCCAGTATGTGTTCTTTGGCCTCAAGTACAGCACTTTTATATGCATCACTTGTCATGTTTGATTTTTCCAAAGGAGTACCAAATTGACTTGTGTGTAAGTCCACTGATCCAGAAGGTAGCTTGGGGCTGAAAACACAAAGATCACTCAAGTTAGAGTTACAAATACTGATCCCAACAAAAAACAGATACAAGACACAGTTAACTCACGGATTAATGCCTTTTATCCTCGAAACCAACTCTTCCAAGTGTTTCACACCATTAGCATACACATCATCAAATGAGTAGTTTCCAGATAACCTCACGCAGTGAATTATATGCATTTTCTGTAGAATTTAAAGCAAAATCTCCATTAAGTATATATAATGCAGAGTAACCAAGTCTTAATGAAAAGGTCAAGAGAGATTGTTTAACACCTTTTCGACATGATCAAAGACAATGACATAAAGACCAAGATGCATGTCTGGCAAATTCCGATCATCGACAGGAGCCTTAGAGAAAGGTAGCTTTCGCTTTTCAGCATAACGAACCGTATCATATGAAAAGTAACCAACCCAGCCACCTGTTGATAAATAGCCAGCTCATGTGATTTTGATCTCAAACTAAATCATTATGACCTAATATTGTCAACAACATGTGATTTTGACCTAAATGTCCAAAGAAGTTAGGCAAAGACTCACCACAAAAAGCAGCAGGAAGATCATCGATCAATTGAGGTTTCCAAGTCTCTGAGATTCTTCTAGGAATCAACATTGGATCTTCAACATCCTCTGTGGTCAAAATGCCTTTCACATGATCCATGACTGTTACTTTGTTCTCCTTGGCTACAATCTCCATTTTTGGATGCGCTCCAACCACACTATATCTTCCCTAAAGATTTAATTATATGATCATGAGTTTTGATTTGAGAGAGATCAAATAAATCAAGTGTCAAAAAGAAGAATGAAGAAGAAGAGTTCTTACAACAGTGGAAGAATGATGTCCTGGTTCAACAGATTCGAAAAGGAAGCTTGGAGCCTCTTGATCATCTTCCTTGACAAGACAACGGTAAGCAAGAACAAGAGTGAGATGATCGGAGAAAATGGTGTGACGAAGCGGAACAAGGTTCTCCTTCTTAGAACCTTCCGCAAACTTCATCGCTTCACTTGCTGTAACAAAATCGATAAATCAATTCTTAAAAATACAAGAAGTAGCAAAAACAAAAAAAGTGTAAAGAGTTGGGATGATTCACGTGGAGGACACGACAAGATAGAACCGCATTTTATGGGAGTGACTAAGGAGAGGGAATTGGAGGAGAACTGTCTTTTTGAAATTCCGGTGACTGGTGACGGTGGCGAGAACCGGCGGTTGGACGGAGAGAGACGGAGACGGAGGCTAGGGCTTTGGATCACTCCGAGCGCGTGCATGGTGAGTTAGTGAAGAGAATGGATTTTTCTAAACTAGTTTTAGCAGAGAGTTTCGGATTCAAGGCTTACACATAAACAACTTTTTTTATATGAATATAGAAATTAGATATACTATGTGTTCGCACAACTATTGTTGATCAGTGTGTATGTGTCATTGTCTATATACTTTTAGTTGATTCTCATTCAGAATCAATTAAAAGAAACGAATCTGTTAGATTCTTAATATATATATATATATATATATATATAGTTATTCTTTCTTCTTTGTTTAGATTCTTGCTATTTAAATGTTTGGAAAAAGATTCTTTCTATTTTTTAAAAAACTTGAAATTAGTAAAAGAAATTATATTGGAAATTAATGTTGACCTAACCATGGAAGATGAAATTTGTATAGACAAGAAAAAAAAGCATTAAATGTTACATCCTTATCCTGCTTCAGTTTGTAAAGGCTCAAACGTACAAACATAGTCATAGTCATTGTCACAAGGGCCCAAATTAGTCACTATAACAAAGCTGCCACATTGAATTTTTTTTTTAGAGACTATATTTTGTTTAGTTCGATTTCAGAATTTAAAACCAATTGGTTTTGTATCAATTTCCGGTTAGGATCGGTTTTGGTTTAGGTGGAACGAAGTCAACGAACATCCATTTCCTCTTAGTGTAGTTGGTGTATGTATCCATTTTAGAAATTCTCCGGCGACTATGAACCGATTCGTCGTCGTTTCAGCTGCCGTCTTCCTCCTCATCTCCGTCGCATATCTTCCTCTGCTCAGTGACTTATGTATTTAAAGCTTCCACTATTAGCTCCCTTTTCTCAGCTTTGGACTGTTTTTACTTAATTCGATTGATGTTCACAGATTGGTCAACTATCAAGTCTCTTACACCACCGGTGATCGTGGCGGATTTGTTAATGAGAAATGGAACAATCTTCACCAGTGATACTTCTTTGCCATTTGCTGATTCCATGGCGATTCGTGATGGCAGGATTCTCAAAGTCGGAAGCTTTGCCACAATCAAGGTTCTTTACTTTTTGTTTTCCCCTTTATTAAAATTTTGTTTATTTCAATGTTCATAGTGATTGAAGCTGTATTAGTGTTTCAAGTGGTTGATGAAGTATGAAGTTTGATAATTGTCATTCGATGGAAGACAGGAGTTTATAGGAAATGGAACTATGGAGGTGAATTTGGAGGGGAAGGTTGTAGTGCCTGGACTTATTGATTCACATGTTCATTTCATTTCTGGGGGATTGCAGGTGACTAAGCTAACTTATTTCTGTGTTCTTCATATGTCATTGTTGATCAGCTTTGATACATGAACAGTGTCCTCTTCTTTACCTTATCTATTTTTCTTTATGTTTTGTTTTGTTTGAACACAGATGGCTCAAGTTGGACTTCGGGGGGTGCGTAAGAAAGAAGAGTTTTGTAAAATGGTCAAGGACGCGGTGCAGAGTAATTTCATTTTTCTCACTGTAATGTTGAGTATTTAAGTATAGCGGGATAAATCATATTGTTACTACATTCCTTTATTGGTGTCTGTTGTTATTGGGAGAGAACTTAATTCATTATGCTGTTTTATGTGATAAAAAAAAAAAAAACTCAGATGCAAAAGAAGGCTCATGGATTCTAGGTGGTGGATGGAACAATGATTTCTGGGGAGGAGAATTGCCCTCTGCATCATGGATAGACGAAATCTCCCCTCGTAATCCTGTAAGAGATGAAATCTGCTGACATGTTGTGTTTGTCCAATAGTCAAAATCATCACCTTAGTTACTTTTTTGGTTTCATCTAGGTTTGGTTGATTAGGATGGATGGTCACATGGCCTTGGCAAATTCCCTTGCGCTTAAAATTGCTGGTGTTACGAGTTTAATAGAAGATCCAGTTGGGGGAACAATAACAAGGATGCCTAGTGGCGGTAATGCTTGTTTCAAGTAATGTATATTCATTCAGCATGTTGTTTGCTTATGCTTTCAATACTTGGAATTGCAGAGAAACTTTCTATGTTGTGAGTGTATACTAAAACTAGCTGATACTTGCTTTTATGATTGAGTCAATGCAGAGCCAACAGGTCTTTTGATTGATGCTGCTATGGAGCTTGTCTCTCCTTGGGTTAAAGAAGTCTCGGTGGATGAACGTAGAGAAGCACTTTTTAGAGCTAGCAAATATGCTTTGACTAGAGGCGTGACAACTGTTATTGATCTTGGAAGATACTATCCTGGCACTACAGATGAGCTCTCCTGGAATGACTTGCAAGGTACAATACATTAACCACACTTGCATTCTACTAAAATAGAGAGAATTTGATAACTCTGACCTGACAACTATAGGAATAGAATCTGTGCTAGTCCAAAATCGTTAAAGTTGAATACTTATTTTCATGGTACAGATGTCTATCTATGGGCTGATTCGTCGAAGAAGATGATGATACGGACTTGCTTGTTTTTTCCAATCGCGACATGGTCACGTTTATTGGTATGATTTCTTCAAAAGTTACTCTTATCTCATTGTGGCTTTTCTGTATTTCTGTGACAGTTTATTCTTGCTCAATCTTTGTTGATTTCATACTCTTAGGATCTTAAGCTCCAGAAAGGATCTGTTCTGAGTGAATGGTTGTATCTTGGTGGCGTCAAAGCATTTATTGATGGCTCTCTAGGATCTAACAGTGCACTTTTTTACGAGGTGAAGAGTATTATATTCATATAAGAAACATTCTGCTGAGATATGTAGAAAATATCTTCTTATAATAATCTTTCTAATTCGTCTGCTATACATTCTTTGAACAAAAAAAATTCATCTTGTTCATAATAATGAAATATTCATTATAGCAATTCATTACATATTATTTTATCAGCAGCACTATAAAATTAAAATCCCACGGTTAATATCTTTCTGTAGGAATATCTTGATACACCTAATAATTTTGGGTTAGAAGTGATGGATCCTGAGAAAATTTCCAACTTCACAATGGCAGCAGACAAAACAGGGCTTCAGGTGTTTCTCTGTTTATTTCTATCCATTACTTGCTATTTAGTTTTGATCTGACTCTATAGCAGGATCTGACTCTATCCATTACATAATCTGTAATATATGTGCATTCAAATAGCTCATACGCACCATGCATTAGTTACTAGATATATGAATTACTTATTTTCTTCTTCTGTGATCAAGGTTGCTATCCATGCTATAGGCGACAAAGCAAATGACATGATCCTTGATATTTATGAATCCGTTGCTACAGCCAATGGAGACAGGGATAGAAGATTTAGGGTGAGTTTGATATTAAAAAAAAAAAGAAAACCTTTTTCCTTTCAGCTTGCACATTTGCGTCTTCTATCAGCACTTAATGTCTCTGAAATCATGGTTACAGATTGAGCATGCCCAACATTTGGCACCAGGATCAGCAGATAGGTTTGGTCAACTTCATATTGTAGCCTCAGTGCAGGTTAGTAGTCACTTCCCAGAATTGGAGCAATTTGGTTTAAAACTCATTTGCTTGGAGCAATCTAACATATCTAAGGCTTGTAGAACAGCCGGATCATTTGCTTGATGATGCTGATACTGCTCCCAAGAAGCTTGGTTCTGATAGAGCCCAAAAGGAGTCTTATCTATTTCAATCTCTCTTAAAAGGCAATGCTCTCTTGGCACTTGGTTCAGACTGGCCTGTAGGTTTTCAATAATCTCCACATAGAAAGTTTTTACATATATATTCAAACGAAAAATTAAATCTTTACTCTGTCTTTGTCTGCCTCCAGGTTGCTGACATTAACCCGTTGCACAGTATCAGAACCGCGATTAAACGAATACCTCCCAAGTGGGATCACGCTTGGATTCCATCTGAATGCATCTCTTTTACCGATGCGTTGATTGGGTAATAAGCCTCTTTTGTGACCTCAGTTAAGTGCATTTTCTCAAGCATTCATCATCTTCATCTTATGCAAACCGCAGGCACACGATATCGGCGGCACGAGCAGCCTTTCTGGATCATCACTTGGGGTCTTTATCTCCAGGGAAGCTTGCGGATTTTGTCGTACTGTCAGCAAATTCGTTGGGTGAGCTCTCAAAAGACGGTTCTGCTTCGGTTTTGGCAACGTTTGTAGGAGGAAAGCAAGTGTATCCATGAGTGATGAAATCTCTATCTAAGAAACTATCTGATAAGTTCTGTGTTTGTCTTTACATATGTATGACATTTGACTTATCAGTTACATCGTCGAAATACAAAATCATTCTCATCAGTTCATATTAAAAGAAAACTCAAAAGCGTTAGTTTTTTTTTTTTTTTTTTTTTTTCAATGCATGGATTTTGAGTTTCTTACAGAATTTATTTTTTAGCCGTGTCGGCCGGAAAAGCAAAAAAGTAGTTGGTGAGGGCCCACGCACGAGCCATGGCTCAGGTAGACGCGGAAGAAAAGCCAATGAGATGTGTAGCTGTAATATGTACGTGGTTAACTGGTTCCAGCCGTCAACTTGGTCTGGTTCCAGCCGTCAACTCGGTTTGGTTCCACCACGTGGCACTTAATACGGAGGACACCCTCACGTGTTGCTTTTTAACGCGCAACCTGATTGGTCGGGCCACCGGTCCTAGTTAAAGTCGCCATGTTTCTCCACGTAAAAATCTCATGATAATTGTTTATCACGCCGGAACCTACGCGTTGTTGCTCTAAAGATCAACCAAATTCAAATGAATCATTTTTGGAAATTTAAATATTATCTTTTGTTTTCAATGTAAAAGAGCATAACGATTATCATAGTTAAATAGGGCTCCTAGGTCCTATGAACTCAAAATGTTCTGAAAATGTTTTAAGGATACTGAGTTATTTTATCAAAAATAATAATGAAATTAATGCTATTAAGATTTGGATAATCACTGCACCGTTATACTTTTGAAGGTAATATTTGGAGAGGCACGAGTAGCTTAGAAAAGCGACATAAATTAAAGTTGGGAAGAGTCATCTTAATCGTGAAAGGAAGATAAGATATGTCCTTATGAGTAGCTACAAACACATCCATCTCATTCTCCTTTAAATAAACACACACACAATCCACATGATGATACAAAATAACCCTAAGCATATTTTATTCTTTTAATATCCGTAAAACATATCCTTAAATATTTTGTTCAAAATGTAAGAGCGTGATCATCGGTAGAGACTCTATTAGAATCTCTTCCCTAATATAATAGTATTATTATTTATATAGTTTAATTATTTAATTATTTTTTATATGGAAAAGAAGATTCAATCATTAATAATAAGACATGTGGAGAGATCATCTTTTATGAGTCTCTCATTTTCTAACCTCTCTCTTTCTTTTTTTTCAATTTTTTTTTTTTTTAACTGAAGTCTAGAGACTCCTAATGAAAGTGCTTATAATATTCTTGAATGTAAGATCTATATCGCATAGAACATAAAAGACTCCCAATAAAAATGTTTTAAGGTTCTAGAATGTAAGACCTATGTCACATAGAACATGAAATTACAACCTAAACTCTCTCTTGAGATATATACTATAATTTCAACAGTTTATGTTTTGTGACATATTTTAGGTTTAACCAAAATCGACACACAAAACATAATAATGCGAAGTGTCTACGTCATGAGACGAATGTGTGACATCATGTTATGTGTGGGATGTGCACGTGTATAGAATGGAATTGTTGAGGCATCGACTATACAATTAACCTTTAGTAATTAGTATGTATATATATATATATATATTGCCTCGACGACAGGTGGCTGATTGTTCCATATGGTGATCTCCGATATCGATATTTGATGTTCAATTGAATACGCACGTACCCATTCGTTTCTATCACCACAGATTTTGTCGATGACTTATGTTCAGTGCTCACAAGTCGCAACAGCTACGCAAGTACGCAATGATTTTCTTTGTCTATCTGGATTTTTATTCTTTCTTTCAATTCAAAGTCAAGGGATTAAATAAAATTATATATTCCCAAATCTTAGATTTAACATTCGACTATGTCGATGATTGGTTCTACTGTATTTCGAAAATTTTAAAACTGAAATTTGTTTTAATTTACTGTATTGTTTTAAAGTTTGCTATTCAATTATAAAATTATAGTGTTTTTGTGCCTATTTATAAAATAAACTGAAAATTTACATTCAATGTTGACAAGAAAAGACAGAATTACTTTCAGTCAATTTGATATTTTGAAATAGTAGAAATCTCAAAACTATGACTTTTGAATTTCTAAAGTTTATAAATTCTATTGTCAATAATTGTTTTACTGTAATATTTGTCGTGCCTTCAAATATGACTAGGAAGACAGAGATCTCAAAATTTTTGGTTTGTCTTTACATTCCTTAAAACTCCAACCAGTTATCCTTTTGTAAGTAAACATAGTCGAGATCTAACTTATAAGGTTTCCACTATAATTATGTCTACCATAATTCCATAAACCACTCCAAACTACGATAAAAGTATATGGCGCCGCGCCGGTCATACTCTTATTTTCTGATAATATGATATATTCGAAAAAAAACATATTATAAAAACAAAATATTTTATGTTAAAATTAGTTGGTATATACCAGTTTCTAGGATTCTTAAAGTAATTATTAATTAAGAATGGATATTTATTATATTAAATTTAGAAACATTTAATGTTAAAAGAATGTGATAAAGCTTAGTTGGATAGATTTTTGAAACTTTCTCTATTAACTAGGTATACAGATTTGGTATAGCTGCATATAATTTCCAAAGGCCTGTCTGTTTTTTCTTTTAGTAGATGCGATAAGAACAAATAACTTTCAAAGATTGAAGAAGATAGGGTTAAAATTAATGTTTTTAATAACCAAATCAAATACTTCCAAGTAATAAATAAAAGGATAAAAGCTTAAAAATACGCAAACTGAGCTATCTAAATCTAGAAAATACACAAACTAAAAAAATACTATACAAATTTTAATTTTTTTATATTAATGCACAAACTTATAAAACATTCTAATAAATACATAAACTGATCATTTTTTTCTTTCAACAAATAAATTCTTAACAGATAATTAAATAACTCTGTTAAGAACATGTTATTAACAAAAAATAAAAAACTGAATTAAATATTAGAGAAAGAAATTCTCAACATTAAATCATATGATGTAACACGATTTTGTCTTTTTTCGATAACAAAACGACAAAAAAATTATGAGGAGAGAGAAAGATCAAAGTCACGTAACTAATATAACATCATGGATTCAATCTCTTATCGAAATTCTTAAACCTCAAAAACTCATACTTCACATAATTCAAAACAAAAAAAGAAGATTAACTACTGCTTGATTGAACTATGAGTTGAGATGCTGCTTTTTTCTGACTCCTAAGTGTACGTGAAACATTTGTTTGAGTTAACTGAGATAATGATCCTGCTTGAATAGAAGCTTCACCCTGAAGTGAAACCAGCACAACTTGTGATAAAGAACTTGAGTTCAGATCCTAAAAAGTTATTTTTTTTTATCATCAAACCTCATATATTAAGTATTTGATTAGTGACTTTCCTTTAAGGAGAGCCAAACGGAAACCGACGAGCTTACATGGAAAAAATAAAATTCGCGTGCTCTTGCATATTTCGCAAGCTTGTCAGCATAGACGTTCTCATTACGCGGAATTAATCTAATCTCAAAATACTTGAATGTGTCTCTATAAAATACAAAATCTCTCAATTCCGAAGCAAAAAATGGCCAATCATCTGGGTTTGAAGTCATGGTAATAAGGTAATAACAATCTGTAACAAAGATGATGTTCGTCAATGATAACTTAGCAAACTTTGCATAGCTCAAACAAAGGCCTCTAACTCTATATGCAAAAGAGAAAGACACCGTCTCGAGTGAAATTGAGAGTAGAGTGTAGATGTTACCATTGATTTTCTCGGCTACCCCTCTGATTAGGTGGACCATATTGTATATTAGGAGCATTTGTGCACTTGTTAGCTCTGTGTCTTTTTTGTTGACATAAAGAACACTCATGACCCGCCCCTCTCGAGTTAGACGATATTTCTTGGATAGAGACTCGTGTGGATTTTTATTATATTATATTTTTACGTCTTCCTGGTGAATTCCTAATTGGAGGTGCAAAAATGAAAGATTTACCACTTTTTCTCTAAAACTTCATTCTCTTTTATACAAAAATGTAAAAATAAGGATTTCTATAGATCATGATATTTAGAGTTGATTAAATTTTTAAATTTAGTTTGATAAAAAATATTTATTCTTCATAGAAAGATTTCACTACGTTAAAGCAAATTTTTGTTAAACACAATAAATTTCTTGTGTATTTTATATAATGTATTATATGAATTGGTGTATTAATTAAGTTTGTATAGTATTTTTTTTTTATTTTTTGTATTTTTGGATTTAGGTAGCCTAATTCATGTATTTTTATGATTTTATCCCATAAATAAACGATAACACCGACAGAAAAAATATAGATTTTAATTATCGGAACGTAACATTCGGAATGTTGAACTTTTACACAAATGGGATTAAGATACGAAAAAGGAAGACCAAAGTCAAAGGCTAGCTAGGACCTGTTCCACTCTCTTCACAAAGTCCTTAAAGCCATCGAAACGGATTCTGACCAACCTCATGTGTCCTCTTATTTTATTTCACTTATTTTTATATTCACCTATACAAGGTTTGACAAAATATCCATTGTATCCATATATTTTTTTTAAAGTATCCAATTTGATCCGTTCTCCTATTGATCGGATTAAAATATCTGATTAATCCTGAATTTATAAAACAAAACAAAAACTATAAAATTCCGTAATTGTTATAAAGAATGGAGTAAATTACAAATGATATAATTTTTATTTTTGATAAAATATTTTTTTAACAAACACAAATCCTAAAGAGAAAATCATAAGGAATAAGGTTAATCTGCAACACAAACGGCAAAAACAATCTTGCAGGAGCTTTGGGGATTAGTTCTTCAAGTAATTTGTAATTAGATTAGCTCGGAAGGCTCCAGCGAATAAAATGATCTAATTTTAAACGAGAATATCCGGTTTGTTATTAAAATATATGTATTTATATAATGATAAACAAACAGATAAGTTTAAATTGAACTTCAAATATATAGAAATTCATTATTACTTAAATCTAACTTTTTCCTGGTTATTTTAAATTATTTAATTCTTTCAACAATCTTGTGGAACAAATCAAGATATGCAGTAGTTACTAAAAACTTTATTTAGTTAAAAAAGATGCATTATCCATATATTTATGGTTCGAATAAAGAGATAAGAACATTTCTATATCAAGAAAGACTTTGAATAATTCCCTACCAGTAAGGAAAACGTACCGTATAAAATGATTGTATTCGTTAATACATAATTAAAAGTTTCCCTTATTCCAAAAATAATTTTTAAAAAAAGGCGAAAAAGAAAAGACAGGAAATAGCCGTTGTTGTACGTTGACTTTGAAAGTATGATCTTTTGTTTGTGTGATTTTCCACATAATGACCTTTTTTTTTCCTATCCATTTCCTTCACATCTCTCATATATTTTTCTATCTATATATACTACATTAATCTTCCCATTCTTATGTTATATATATATATTCATCAAACATAAAATTCGTTAATCTCAAAAAAAAAATGGCTGATTTGGATTTGCAAAGGAAGATGGTATCTCCCAAGCTCCACGTCACCATTCCCGAGCCATTTAAGCTCTCCGTTTCCTCTCCAATCTCCTCCTCTTCCTCCGCTGATTGCTCCGCCTATGAGCTCTACCTCCGTTTACCGGAACTCAGAAACCTCTGGTCCTCTCTCGATTTCCCTCACTGGATCTCCGAGCCTGTTCTCAAACCAGCTCTACAGGCTCTTGAGATCACTCTCCGTTTAATCCTGACCGTTGCTTCTGATACACGTCCGTACATCAACCGCCGCGAATGGATCCGACGGTTGGATTCGCTCGCCACAAGCCAGATCAAAATTGTGGCGTCAATCTGCGAGGATGAAGACGACGACGATGAGAGCGTATCAGCGGCGGCTCCGGTCAGCAATGGCTGGAGCTCATTGAGTTTGCTTTCGGAGATCGCCACGTGTCGAACATCGGAGAGCATTGGGAAGAAGATCTTGTGTACGATCGAGAATGAGATGCGTTGGTGTAAGTATACGCTCGGTTTAGGTGAACCAAACCTCGCCGGAAAACCGTATCTTCGATACGACGCCGTGTGCCGCCCGGAAGAACTACACAGCCTCAAGAACAATCCTTACGCCGATCACATCGAGAATCAAGAGAATCAAATGCTCTATACTATTCAGCAGATTCTCGAATCGTGGATTTACGTTTCCGTGAATCTCTTGAATCGAATCGTCTCGAGAATCGAAGAGGGAAAATTCGAAAAAGCTTCTTCCGACGTATACTTGCTGGAGAGAATCTGGAAGCTTCTGACTGAGATCGAGGATCTCCACATTCTGATGGATCCTGAAGATTTCTTGAAGCTGAAGAAACAGTTACAGATCAAATCAACGTCACAAAACGACGCGTTTTGTTTCCGGTCAAAGGGGCTAGTGGAGATGGCCAAGATGTCGAAAGAGCTGAGACAGAAAGTTCCAGCTATCCTTGAGGTCGAGGTTGACCCCACCGGAGGTCCGAGGTTGCAGGAGGCGGCCATGAGGCTTTACTGGAGGAAGACAGAGTACGAGAAGATCCATTTGCTGCAGGGAATGCAGGCAGTGGAGGTGGCGGCGAAGAGATTCTTCTTCGGTTATCAGAAATTAGTGGCGGCGATGATGGGGAGTGCGGAGGCGAACGCGAATAGGACGGCGGCTAGTCACGAGTCGTGTGACTCGCTGACTCAGGTGTTTATGGAGCCACCGTATTACCCGAGCCTAGATGCTGCAAAGACTTTTCTCGGAGAATTCTGGAGCCAATTGTGATGCAATGGAAGACACTGACACAACGACTTAAACGAACACTATCCACAAATGTAACACTACTGAATTTTTTGGAAACAATTAACGATCAGTATGAATATAATATATAACTCATTTTTTTTAGCACAACGAGATTTTCATAAAATCAGATGTTACAACAAATGTTATAAAGGTACAATGAGGGTACACCATACACTAGGCTACTCTATCTTTTCTGAAGCTTCTACACCATAAGCCACCAATTATAAACACTCTCTCTTACTTCTCTTTTAAGCAATATCACTTCTCTCTATAAACAGTCTGAGTTTGTATCAAACCTGTGAATAGCTAGAGAAAGTGAAGAGTGGTAAGCAGTGGAAGAGAAAGCGGAAATGCATCACTTTGCGAAAGTAGAAATCACCAGAACCATAAATTGCGGCTATCCACAGCTTTCATAGAAGAGTAGACAAGCGGCATTTTCCCGAATTCTGCCACAAACCGATTTACGCAGTGTGTTCTTTTCTCTGTGTGCCCTCCTATGCTACTAATTCCTGTTGAACCGATTTCATATATTTTACCTACAAAAACAAGGCCAAAAGAGGAGGATATGCTCTTCATCATCAAAGGATATCAGAATTATATGACAATAAATGGGTTCTAAGAGTTGCCTGCAGTTGAATATTTACCTTTAACCCAGATAGCAGGAGCGTTTGTAGCATTTGCAACGAGGAATGACATTGCAATATCTTCACAGTTCCTGCTTAGGTGGGGTACGTTTTAATCGCAAGTCACAACCAGAGGTATGGAAAAAAAGCAAAGAGATGATGAAAGTGATAAGGAACCTGTTCTTGGTTGTGAATTCCCTGATTGATGCTGGCATGCTATTAGTGTAAAGGCTGAGGTACTTTCTGTGGAAGAAGGCTGCCTTTGAGAGTACCATGCTATAGGTACCACTCCACCAAACAGACCACCATCCGCTGTAGGTGTAGTAATTGGCTTTATCATTCTGCAGAAAGTTGAAGTCAGTCTTTCTGATTCAGCGTATTACAGTAAGTTTTTCAAATAATCAAAGAAAGGTAAAATAACCAATTTCAAACAGCATGTACATAATTATTTCAGTATTATTAAAACTACTAGATCATATGGATGGAGAGACCCATGATTAACTCCATGAATATTGGGAGACCTATGATTCAGATTAGTTAAAGAGTCCCTACTAACAACTTAAAGAGAATGCTTTTTTGCTATTTTGGTACTGTTATTTGATCAAGAAACCCGTTGTATATATTCAAAGAAAAAAAGTGACATACCGATTTTTCAGGCCAATGTACACGAGGCACGAACCCCACCATTGTATCCGGAGCACTCTCCCAAACGTTGAATGCAAAATCTACCGTGTGACAAGGAAATATGATATCATCATCTATTGAGAAGACAGCATCTGTTTTCAGGTCTTTGATTTCTTTAAATCTGTTGTTCAAACTGTCTTCTTTGTTTATATCAAATATTAGCTCAACCTCATGCCCATTTCGTGATTTTTTCTTCAGAACATTTTGAAGATAATCTTTAAGAGAATCTGATGGAGGGTTAGGTTCACTCCATACAATGTGGATCGAATCAAGCCTAGAACATGATGCATAGTGGGAAACAGACTTCTTTAAGAGATCATATCTCTTCCATGTGTTCATCAGAAGTGTGTAACCTTTCCTGCAGATTTGATAAGAAATCTATCAAATTAGACAATACCGAACAAAACTATGCGTATGCGGTCTAACCAACAGCAAAAGGCCAACTACGTAATTAGAATTGCATTTACTCCATGTGTCCTAACCTGCACATACACCTACATGTCCATCTTTGATTAAGCAAAGGCGGAGAACAAATTCTATACTCCAGCCATTAAACCAACAAGTAGTAAGTAAGTCTTGCAATGCAATTCTATACTCAAGGTTAAATATTTCAAAATAGTAAGTACCATGTCCGGTGAGTTATGATTGAAATTAAAAAAAAAATGTTAACAATAGCCGCCAGCTTAACATAGAAAGATTATGAATTCATTTGCTATTGGATATACGAGACAGTCTACAAATCACAGAATCTCTTTAGCTTCTGCATTCATATATCCAAAAATTCATCGAGTGCAAGGAGCTTAAGAATCAACACAACTGAATCCAACCAAACAAACCACGAAATTTGGCTTCAACCAAACCAAAATGGCTAAAGCAATTAAAAGTTATACTAAAATCCTCTGGCAGCATGAGAATCTTCAGTTCCATTATCATTTTCAAGCCAATGAATGAAGGAAAAAAAAACTCAGTGGATGCTTTCCTTAATCTAAAACAACCAAATATAGTTATTTAATAAGAACTGATCTGAAAAAGGTAAAACGAGTCTCTCTTTTAATAGCATTTATCAAATATAACTTTCCTAATATATCATCCAACAGTTACCATTTAGAGATCCAAATCAAATTTAGACATATACCAAAATCGTATAGTAAAACTTGCAGGTATAAGATGCAGACAAGCTTGAAGATAATAGTCTACACACCTTGATCCGGAGATCCGATCTGCGACGACGGTTGAACTGTTGACCCAACCGATCGCCGACGGTCGAGAAGATCGGCAAGCGAGTGTGATCAAAGCGAGAGCGATACAACAAAATAGAAGAAACTTAGTGCTCCTCGCTGTCACTAACTTGCGTAATTTATGATCTCCACGGCGATACGCTAATGAACAACTTCCCATCTCTTTACAAACATCTCCTCTTCCCATCTAAAACAACGAATTCAGGTTTCCAAAAACAGATACGCCGATGATTGAAGAAGAGAAAGACGACTCAGGTCAACCGTGTCAAGAGCGAGTCGACTCAGTCTTCGCTCTCATGCGGATTTTTGTTTTCTTCTTTCCTTTTAAGTCATCGATCTTTCTCTACAGTTCTTATTATAGCAGATCAGAGACGAAGGGTACTTTCTGGTGCGGCGCGGCGCACAGTAATAGAAGAGCATAGAGCCACGTGTAATACTATCAACCGTTGACTAGCTTCATAACCACGATCTGGACGTTTTCCCGATTCCATGTTGACGTGGTAAACTGTCATAGGCTAAAATGTGGGTCCTAATTTTTGTTTTTTTTTTCAGATATTCCTTCATATGTTGGTTTCTAGGAAAGAGCTTTGGCAGTATAAGAGTGTGCAATTTCTTTTATTTTCGGATTCGGTTTGATTTATTCAATTTTAATAAATATTTAACCGAATTCAACCGTAATTAGTTTGGTTTCGTTTATTTTTAATTTGCTTTGCTTTTAGTTCGACTTTAGAAACAAATAAGTAGAAAACTAATTTCTTCTCTTTTTTTTCTTTAAGTCCAATATGTTCTCTGCATTAAAGTCCTACCACATGACCATAGCCATAATCCCAAAACACAGAGGAAAAAAAACTAAATTACTGTTTAAATGTCTAATACATAATATTTTATTCAATTAATTAATTAATTTACTAATTAAGAAATTAAACATATTGATTAATCGGTTCGGTTTTAAACTCAATCAAAGCAAACCATTCGAGTTGCAAAAAAGGTCAATTGAGCGGTATATACATGCATTTGAATTTGGTTCGATTTTTCTTTTCTTTTTATATACATATAATTTGGTTCGATGTTTCTTGTTATGTTTCTCCTTTTGTACTAATTTAGCTCATGCATTATTGATCAAATAATAGAGCTGCTAAGAAAGATTTCTTCATTTGTTTCCAGGATATTACAGTGACGTTGGATTTACATAGGCCAATTTGGCAGCAACTTTAGGCAGATGATATTGACGTATGCCAGTAATTCAGACAGGGTTTTGATGCATTAGCTAAAAGATGTAAAAGCCTACAAAAGTTGGAGATGATGGATTATTCGTTCCGTGAAAGGGTCACTGCCATGATGAGTTTTTCTTCATTGATGTACATATGAGCTGTCGAGTATAATGAGACTAAACGAAGTGATCTATCCGGCATGAAGCATCCAAAATGGAGGATCGAGCTCAGTCTACCAACATATGAGGAAGATTGTCACCTTGTTTCCTACTAGGGAAGGAGCTCCCTGCTTACACATAGATCATTTTACGGTTTAACTCATGGTAAATGTCCAAATTTTAGCTTTTTACATGTTAAAAAATGAACAAGCTTTCATAATGCTCTCTAGAAATGCCTAGTAAAAACAAGCATGGTGTTGACTATACAATTTAGTTTGAAATCTTTCCATTTATCCAATTAATTCTCATTTGTATATTTGTGGTCTACTCGAAAATTTGGTTGAAGATGAAGATCTTCCCATTTACTTGAAAATAATAGAGAGATCAAACTGCATTAGCAGAATTAATAATTCATACAAAAATTCAGTTTTCGTTAATCAAATAAAATTCAATTTAATGATAAACCATATTTGATACAATTCTGCTAATGTTTCTCTGTAAAAACATTTGATACAGGATTGGCTTCACTATCTGAATGAGACTTTTAGGTAGTGAAGCAAATGTGAGTTTTACTTTGTCGAAAGGAATATGGGATAAGACAATCATGGTAGCTCTTGAAGCAGCAGGTGGGTTTTATAAATGAATACTTTGCTATCAAAGTTGATATGTGACAAATTTTGTTAGGATTACATTATTGAGTATGAATTTGATAATAGAACATAACACTGAGAAAGTAGATCAAGCGACCTTCAAGACCAGCTGTAAACAGAACAAGTTCTGCAAACTGGCTGAGTTGCTCTAAAAACTCGTGCATTCCAGGACGCTCAAAGACCATGACATAATTGATCTTAGGTTTCCCTTCACATTCCTTGAGAAACAAAAGCGACTTGTGTCAAAATCGTGGTTATCAATAAACCGATTTAGTGGTTATCGATAAACTGATAAACCGATTTACGCAGTGTCTTCTTTTCTCTATGCTACTGATTCCTATTGAACCGATTAATGTCTTCTTCTTCGTCTTGAGGAGTAGAAGAAGCAACAGACTCTGCAAAATCAGAATCCATTATAACACCATCCACAGTGTGTACAATGATCTTCCCTCTCTTTAATCCCATCTTCTCTGTCACCACTCCATTAACCACAAGGCCACCACCATTTCTCTTCTTCCAAATCTTCAATGTGAAACCACTCAACGATTCATACGACGCCGTTTCGTCGTTCACTATGTCTTCTTCTTCCACTTTGTACGGAACCACCGCGAAACCCATGATCCTCGATACGACTGCGTATGTGTTATCTCCGTCTTCGTCTTTAGAGGATTTCATCCCCAGATCTCGGCTAAATGCTTTGTCGGACGGTACGAATGCTGTGAAAACCAGATCTTCAGGTAGCATTTCGATCATCATCATCCCGAAGAATCCAAGTTCATCGGAGATGTTGTTTCGAATTTTGCGGAGAAAGAGATGATCACCGGCGGCGGGAGATGTTTCCGGTAATCGGAAAAAGGAGAAGATGAGAATAGTTAGGGAAGAAGCAGTGATGAGAAGAAGTAGAAAAGCCACTGGATTCTTCAAAAAAAGAGGTTTCCTCATCGTTCCTTCTACTTTTGTTCCGTTGGTTTCATCGATTGAGCTCTGCTTAAGGCTTTCTTATTAGTTTCTTTACGGGAAGAAGAAGCTCGATCTGGGAAAAAAGGAAAGAGTTCGTAACTTTCAAGTTAGAACGTCTTTAATTTGGTTTTGGATGGGCTTTTCCACTGTTTTGGCCCAAAATCATATATTCGCACTGACCTGAATTTTATATAGGCCTGGGATCATATTAATTCTAGACTTAAGTTCATTTTTGTTTCCATTTTTCTCAAATTTTCAATTTTTTTGATAAATTAGTTCGTTATGTATGTACATATTGTTTTATTTTAAAAAAATTTTAATTTCAACATTATAGACTTTTTTCTTACGTATCTTTTGACATTTTTCACAAAATTATTTGTTGAATATTTGAGATACAAAAGTATAATTGCCAAAAGGTCCAAAACAGTTAAAAAGGGAATACTCCCTAAAGGCCTAAACAATAAAATGAAAAAAAAAAAAAAAAAACTCCTAAACCATACAAGGGAATACTATCTGGTTCTGGAGTCCCAAAAGAGCCCGAAGTGCAGGCATTCCAGGAGTCATAACCACCTTGTTGGAAGTTTCTTCGAGGGTTCGATATAGTTGAACTCATGGGCAGCGATATAAAAAGCCACCCATCCCAGCAAACACAGCCTCTTTCATCCGCAGATTTAACCTTAATTTTCATATCGAGATATCTCCGTAGAAATCATGTCCGATGAATCCGAAATCAGTAAGATCTCTTGCTCCAAGTTGTTTCTGATTGCAATCTCTCTATCTCTTGTCGATCTGTTATAGTAAATCAATTGTTAATAGATCTACTCGATTGTTTTTTTGTTCTCCCTAACAGAGGTTACCACATGCATCTTCTGGGACCTCGATGATTTCCTAGTCCCTGAAAATTTGGATCCTGGTATCGTTTATCTAAACCTGAAATCAGCTCTTACGGATAAGGGTTTTCCTGGTCCGTTGACAATCTGGTTTTTTTATGGAGACCCAACGGATGACTTTGTCGATGTCTTTTATGATGGCGGATTCATCTTCTTTTGCAATGGTGAATTCCTATATTTTAAACCTTTGTAATACTCTTTTTGTTTTACTTATACATATGCATGTCTCTAATCTCCATTGATATATATATATATATATATAGATTCAGATGATATATATGTGAAAGCTAGAATGATGATAAGGGACATTCTTCTCTGGGCACTGGACCATCGAAAGCGCAACAATCCTCAACCATTCAATTTGGTTATAGTCTCTAATAAATTCTCATCAGGAGCAACGCATGAGTTACTCAGTTTTCTGCAAGATTTGAAAGCCTCTAATTTCAAGATTCTCTTAGCACATAATGAGGAACTCGAATCTGTATCGCCGTTTCCTACCGTAAGCTTCGATTGGCTTTGGCAAATAATATTAGCTGATAATTGCTCAGGCTGCCATAAACCTATTTTGGAAGCTCCTGCAGACCCCAAGAAACCACGCTTTGGATGATATTGTTCTCTGTCAGAGGGCTCGACAATTATGTTTTATTTTTCTCACTTTTGTTCTCTGTCAAAATGCTTTGGGTTTTTGTGTGAAATACATTGACGTTTCCTCTTTCGTATGTCAATTCAAATGGTTTGATGTTTTATCCCTGAGAGCTTTTACTGAATCGACTCTATTCTAAACCTTTTTGTTTTCTTTTGTCTTTTGTCTTTTTATCAATTCAAATGAAACCCTCTCATATCCAAATTTGGTTCCAAACAAAATCGACATAATCGCACTTTCTTTTGTTCGTAAAGGATCTGACCTAATCGAAGTAAGGAAATTACTTGGAGAACACTCAAAGAACATTATGCTTATGTCAAAAGTGGAGAATCAAGGAGTAATGAACTTTGACAAGATTCTTGCGAATTCTGATGCATTCATGGTAGCTAGAGGAGATCTTGGGATGGAGATTCCAATCGAAAAGATGTTTCTAGCTCAAAAGCTATGATTCAGAGAGCTAATGCTATTGGGAAACCAGTTGTTACAGCCACACAAATGCTTGAATCCATGACTATATCTCCTCGTCCAACTAGAGCTGAAGCCACTGACGTTGCAAACGCTGTTCTCGACGGTACTGATTGCGTCATGCTTAGTGGTGAAACCGCCGCCGGAGCTCATCCTGAGACCGCCGTGCTAACAATGTCAAGGTTTATGTAAAGAAGCAGAGGATTTCATCGATTACGACACTCTTCAAAAGAAAACGTTAGGAATAGTTTCGTTACCGTTATCACCAATTGAGAGCTTAGCGGCTTCCACGGTTTCGACGGCGAGGAGTGTTTGTGCGTCGGCGATCGTTGTACTCACCAAGGGTGGATATACGGCGGAGATTTTGGCTAAATACAGACCGAGCGTTCCGATTTTGTCTGTGATTGTGCCGGAGATTGCTCGAGGAGATGAATCGGCGGTTCATGTGGCGAGACGTGGTTTGATTTACCGAGGGATTATTCGGGTGATGGCGACGGGAGCTTTGGGCAATGATGCGATGGAGGAGATGATTAGATTCGCTATAGGATTCGCGAAGACGAAGGGAATTTGTAAGATTGGAGATTCGATTGTGGCTTTGCACAAGATCGATGGTTCCTCTGTTATGAAGATTGTGAGCGTGGAGTAAACCGGTTTTTACGGTCAATTTTGGTTAACTATTCGGTTTAAATTTAGACATTTGTTTTTGGTCGCATGATTTGAAGTTTCAAACATAATTTCGATATTCGAATTGTAGTTTTCTTTCACATACTTTTCGCATAATTATTTGCACAATTTTGGTCACATGGTTTAGAGTTTAGACATTGTTTTTGCCATCTTTCACATTTTTTTTTCGTTTACTTTTGAATTATAGTTTTCTTTTTCTGATAGTTGATGAGTAACAAATTTTCAAAATTGATTGATTGGCAATTCATAACCTTGTATAGTATGTATTCTCCCAAAAACTATTTTATATAAGTATATTTACATGTAAATATATTTTACAAAGGTCATTGCCTTCCAAGTTCCAACAGTCGGAGTGTATAAACTATTGTTTGGTGTTTCATCTCTTTCTCTGTGTTTCAAACTTCTTGTCTTCTGGTTTAACGAATAAATAGAGATATCCATTGTTGTTGGAAACAAGAGTTTTTGGTAATAGTTTTGTTGGCTTCTCATATAATAACCCAAGGGAAAAGTAGATTATATCCGGTTTTTGAAAAAATAAACATGCTTTCAGTTTTTTTTTTTTTTTTTTTTTTTAAATGGCTTCTAATTAAGCAGTAACTCCAATGGGAGCATTCTTGAGTCTTGATGTTCCGTAAAGGGTTTCTTCGAAGCGGATGATCTCGTTCTTTGATCCATAAGCAACTTGAGTTCTATCATCGAGGTTGACGATGGTCTTGTCAAGCACAGACTTGTATCCATCACTGCTGAATCCGCCAGCATTTTCCACGAGCAATCCAAGAGGAGCCACTTCGAACAACAGCCTTAACTTTGCCTTAGCCGTAGGAGAAGTCACGTTCGTGAAGATTCCTTTCTCCTTCACAATAATCTGCCAAAAAACAAACAAGTGTTAAAGTCAAGTTTCATTCACAAGTAAAAACCCGGTTTAAGTGCCAGATAGGTAGAGAGGAGCAAACCTGGTTAACGTCAGGAACCATTCCTCCCGTGTATCGCAGTGTGTATTTCTCTTTCACATAGTAATCAATCAGCTGATTTCACAATGAAAGTAATGAAGAAGAAAAGCATTCAGTGATCTGTATTCGAGCAAGATTAAAGTCATATCGATCGAAAGCAAGAACCTTGCTGTATTCGGAGTTGTCGAATGTGGCTCTCAAGTTTCCTGGTGAGAACATTTTCCCTTCTCCGATCTCTGTTGTTTCCTTTACATGCTGCCATTTCCCTGAAAATACATTTTGAGATTAGTCAAAAGCTATCAAAGAAGGAATCTTGATAAATCAGGATTAGATCAAGAATTATAAAACCTTCATCAAGAAGCAAGAACTCATGAGTTCCTGGAAATCCTTTAACAGCCAAAACATAAGTGGTTCGTGGACCGTAGATTCCCATGGCTGCAGCCACTTGATCTGCTCCCGTGACTCCGCTTAACTTGTCTCCAGGCCAAACCCCAAATATGGTTCCCACAGTGAAATTCGTATCCACAATGCTCGAACCATCCAATGGATCAAACGCAACACTAAACCCACCTGTCCAACAAAACTTTCATATTCTTTCGATAACCATTGCCGGGACTTTAGGAAGCGAATATGTCAGTTAATGTTATATGAACCTACCTTCCACTGGACCTCCCATGTCTTGAAGCTCAGGTACTTCTTCAGAGCAAGCGTACTTACACACATGCGAGAATTCCAAAGCCTTTAAAAACCAATACACAAATCAATAACCTAATGATCCATTCTCGATATGAAACTTATGAAATACGTTAATTCAAAATGTTAATAAAACCTCAAAGAGAAGCTTATCGGCAAGCATATCGACAGCAAGTTGTTCATCACCAAAGGAATTAACACAAGCTGTTCCACCACAAGAAGCTGTTCTAACTTTGAAAGCTATTGTTCTCAATGCTTCTCCCATACACATCAACAAAGTTCTCAGTCCCTTGTCAGGAGTTGCTTGTCTCAAAAACTCTTCCTATACACCCAAAAGTAAGAAAGTTTTAATACTCAAAGATCGAATCTTTTGACAAAGAATTTGAATAAAGATTAAGTCTTTTTGTTACTCACCAAGCTTTGGCCAATTTCACATTTGGTCACAGTTGAAGCACCATTGTTCTTAGCCTTTGTGGCTTTCAATTGCGATCTTGGTGCTAGTCTTAGTGAATCTCCAAAGATTGAGCTCGACTTCAAACGCTGTTGATATCAAACTTTACAATTAGGGACACATTCGTTATATATTGAACTGATCAAAGTAAGTTTTCTCGCTCACTAGCACTGAACAAATCCTAATCAGTACTCACAAGCATAATTGTAGAGGATACGAACCTTGAAGCTGGAGGAGGCGGAGAAGGAAGAAGGAGGAGAAACCAATGTAGAAGAACGTTGAGAAGAGACACTTGGGAGGAGTATCCCACGTGAGTAGCTCGTGATGCTGGTCTCCATTGTTAAAAGCTTGAGGTTGATCGAAGAAGAAGAACAACAAGAAGAGCTCTGTGTAGAGAATGGTGAAGACAAAAAAATCAAAACTCAAGTGGAGTTGGAGAAGATAAAGTCTGTTCACGCTGTGAGTGACACGTGGCAGTATATGAGGAAGATATGATTAATCGGGTAAAGAGACAGAGACGATTGAGGCAAAGAGATGTGTCTGAGGCTTTGATTTGCTATCACTCATTTATTGTGTGGTTATGGTCCTTTTATCATTCTAAGATTATATTATCTCCAATTTCATATCTCACCAAGGGAATTTGAAACCAAAAAAGATGAGAATACGCAAGGGAACTATTAAATAGTTCATTTAAGAAAAAAAGATACAAAATCAACAAGAGCAATTCAAAGAGTTTCAACACAAAACTATAGATCAATTATAGAAATATGAGGTGAAATATATATTGCTTATGGGATTAGAGAACTCATCTGCTTGAATTAAGGAGATTGAAATATACTGCATTCTATCAACTCTAATACAAGATTATAAAACCCGAGAGAATTAACTTAGAATGAATAACAATCTCTAAACTATTTGGAGCAAGGAAAGAACAATCAACTCAATTTCAAAATAAAGTAAATGATAAATGTAACAAATTTTTTTAAATAAAATTTATGTTAGAGCCAAGTTTCGATCTTGGGACCTGTGGGTTATGGGCCCACCACACTTCCGCTGCGCCACTCTGATTAATTTATTATTTTATTATTTTAGAATCTATAATTTTTTAACATAATCTTTTTTACTCTCTATTTTTCAGGTTTTTAATAATTTCATTAGTTCGATTAATGGCTAACAACTTTACCATATCCGGCTTAGATTTACCATAAACCTCTCCCAACTGAATTTTTAGAACTTTCATAAAGATCTAGAATCGTCACTAACCCAAAAATTATTTGGTTATCGTAAAGAATTTCAGTTTATTTACATCGTCTTTACACCACATCACTTATTTCACTAAACTCGGTTCAATATCTAAATCACATGGCCATCTTAGAGAGATCTGAACGTGTTACAAAAATGTTATTCAAACTCTTAGTTAGTCGAGATAAATAAATAAAGAATGGAAATTTTATCTGGCTTGTCTAGTAACATCCTTACCTATTTGATAGGTTTCCTCTACCAAAATCATCACTTTTTCATATTTAGCGGTTTGCATTTACTTATCAAATAAACAGACAAATATAATTAAGGATACGATATGTCCGCGCAAATGACGCGGAATAAACCCATATTACACAATACAAAAAGATACGATAGAAAACAATATTATAACAAATCAAACATTACAAATCTTATAAAAAAAATAAAAAGATCAAACATTAACACTGAAAGCATAATCAAAATCTATATACAATACCCTTTTTTTGGTTTGAAAAAAAAACAGATTCAATATGCAACAAATCAAAATCTATATGCATGCATGCAATACTTAGTTATATATTTATCAAAAAAACTTAGTTATATAGAACCCAATAACTTATAAAAAGCATGAATAGGCAACCTTGTAAACCACCGCTTCTACTTCTGTTACTAGAATTTCCGCCACCACCATAAACTCCATGGCCTCCTCCTCCGCCACCGCGAAGCTCCCACCGCCAAACTGGAAAACTGATCTCAGAGGTTTCGGTGGTTGAACCAACGACTTGTATATGTGCATGGATCGCTAGTAGTAGTAGTAATAGTAACACATGAGCGATTGGTTTAATTGATCTATGTATAACCATTTTCTTTTTCGTTTATCACTAATAGGCTATTTATACGAATTTCATCAAGTCAACGTCTCAATCTTTCATTATTATTAGTTTAGTATGATATAACCGGCCCTGGATATAACTTTCAAGAACTTTTATAGTTTCTTCTAAGAAAAAGAATTGGACCAAAGCAAGATGTTGAAGTCGAAATTACCCTTGCAATTTGCAAATCCAATCGTTTTATTAAAATAGAAAACTAAAAACCACAAATCAAATACACGTCAATCTTCATAGATCAAATGTGGATTTTTGAAAATTTCTTCTCACACTCTCCAAATACTGATTCCTAATCACAAAGAACTTCATTGAGTTTCATACGAAATTGATTAAAAGAAATAAATTGAATTTTGTTTGTGTGTATTGTAAAGTTTGAATCTTTTATTTTTTTCCCTATTAGTTTGAACCTTGATAAGATTCAAACTACTAAAAACCACAAGTCAAGGTTTTTGTTTGGTAAGACGCAAACGTTTGGTGCCTTGACTATTCAATCTAGGTCTTGAAGTTTTCATCAGCTCTCGCAAAAAAATAGTAGTGGTATTGGCTAACGTAACCGAGTTTAGTGTATTACATTTAACGAAATAATTGTTGTTTTCTAGATTTTGGTTTCTATGAACTCTGTTTCAGGAAGCTTTAGATTGGACACAGACTTTGCAATGTCTTAAATCTAATCTAGTATAATTAAAAGGAGAGTTTTCTGTAAATTTTTGATTTTTTTGCAATCAGAAAATGGGATTTACTTGTAGGTTGCAAGTAAAATCCACAAGATGCCATATTTGAATACAAAAAGCTATGCTGTGTCCAAGGGATTGAAATGTGATGAATGCACCATTGGTCCAACCTAAAAACTGATTACAGGAAAAGTTTTTTGGAGTTTGTACAAGAATCAAGACAGCAGAAACAAAACCTAAGATCAAAAGACATGGTGGGATCAGAACGAAGGATGAGAATAATCTTGGTTCATAGGGTCATGTTGCCATGTCAAATGATTCTTGGTGTGCTGCAACTTCTCCATTTCCAATGTAGCTTGAGTCGTTCTACCTAAAACTGTTAAAGATGATGAACACACTTGTCATTGATCAGTCTCAGGATTAAACAAAGCACACACACTACACTATTGCTTCATCTTCTATAGTTTCTATCTATAGTTCCCTGAACTAATCAGCACAGATAAGAGTTTTTCTTGTATCCAAACACACTCATTAGTGTTCATGAAGTTCAAGTGCAATGTGTCACTCTAACAATATCATCCACACAACAAAGATTAGCCGTAACCTATCTTCTTAACCTAAACCAATCAACCTAACAAGTGTTCCAATTCCAAAGAACCAAAAATATAACCAGAGAAACAGAGACAGTACCTCTTCTTCTTCTACATCAACAGATAATGCATCACCATTCCCACTAAGAATCCAATCAAAAACTCTTTGAATATTCTGACTTTGCCTCCATCCGAGAACTCAAAGCTGTACTTATTAGTCATGTTATGATGCAAAAGTCCCCAGTTCCTAATTCCTTGCTTGGCATCTTTCTCAAGAAGTTCAAAGATATAAACCTCTGAAACACCTTCTTTCCTCAATGGTGTTCCAGATCCACTTCTCAAGTGAGTTAACAAAGCTTTCAAGAACATTTCACTATACAGCAATGTCGCATCTACTTCACCAGCATCAATTCCGGAGCTAGGCCAACCAGTCTCCGCCACAATCACCGGAAGATTCTCATGCCCCATTACAGCCATGGAGCTAATCACAGCATCAACCATCATATCAAAAAGATTACGGTATCTAACTCCGGTAGTGAGATCATCTCGGAAATTGAAAGGGAATTCTTCAAAAAGAGCAAATCCGATCGGGATTGAGAAGCTAGAGCGATACATATTGTAGGGATAGAGATTGATCAAGAACGATGAATTGGTTCTCTCAAGAAATTGCAAAATCGGTCTTATAATCACTTCTCCGTTAGGTTGTTGAAACTGCGCCGACGAAGGTGGGAAAGCTGTGGGGACGATGTTGAAGAAAGAGAACGTCGTTGATACAGAGATCTTGTAAATTCTCAGATCTACGAGAGATAGATGAACATTCTGCATCGCACGGAGGAGAAACGGAGATACGTCCGGCGAGTATGAAATCACGTCGTTTCCGACGGAGATGATTGAGATCTTGGTGCGAGGATGAAACGGAAGCACATGGCGATAGACCCAACGCATCGCGAGAGAACGATTCGAAGCGAGGAGAGGAACTAGAGCATTGGGAACGGAGAGGAATAGAGAGACGTTGGTGTAGGCGAAGGCGCGAATCATCGCTGGGTTTGAGTCGAGGAGCCTTACCGCTGGAATCTTCATAGAAACAACTTTAGCGGCGATTCTGTCTGGTGATAGTAGTACGGTGCCGGATATTGAAGCTGGAGTTGAGTAAGTGACTCCGATCTTCGTGCCGGAGGTGGTTGATGAGATAGCTATGGCGGTTAACGTGATAAGGAGGAGGAGAAGGAGATAAGAGGAGAGAGAGTGAATTTTCTCCATTCTCTTTCTTTCTTCGAAGTTAGAGAGAGAAACAGAAATCGGAAACTGAGAACTCTGATCAAGAGAGACGAAAGGTTGAAGACGAAGTGTGAGAATGGGCGGGAGGATTCTGTTAGAATAGTTAGTTATTCTCTGTGCTACAGTGTATAATTAAAACTGTAGACATTACTCGAAAATGTCCTCTCTGACAAATGTTTGACCAAAAGTCTTACCGGAAGTTGACCCTCTGTTTATTCAGAGGCTTTCTACATGAGCACAATGAATCCAAGTTTCAATGTTTCATTCTTTAACAACAATAGAACGAAAATACAGAAACTAAAGTTTTAAAGGAAAGTTTCAGATTTTATAGATACCAAATCACGACAATACAGACTTTAGGAGACGTCAATAACATGAAAGGATAGATTACACGCTCACACACAGACACAGAAGAAGAAAAACAAACTGAATCAGTTTGGAATTAACTTCAAATTTAGACTAGAGATGATGAGAGATTATTGAATTTTTAAGATTCAGGTTCCACGGCAGCTGGTACACCAGCAGCGACTGCCGCAGCTGCGGAGCGTTTGATGGAAGCGGATTTGATTAAGTGGTTGTAACTTCCCTTCTCCTTGAAAAGCTGAGCGAAGTGGTGCTTACAGTAGAGGATTCCTTCAAGAGCTGCATAGTTGGAAGGCGAAATCGGGCAGCCTCCATGTGAGCACTTGAAGCAGGACTTGTGATATGTCTGGCTCTCCACTGTTACCTGTAGGTTTAGAATCGAAAAAAGAAGGATGTTTTTGACCAAATAGCTTTCAAAGATCCCATAAAGTGCTTCATATGAAGTCATGATGTTTCATATTCAAAGTCTTTCACCAAGAAATCAGAACTATGGATTACTAAAGAACCAAGCACAATGATCCTAGGAGTCTCTTATAGAGGTTTAACTGGGATCTGTACAGACATTATGATCCTTGCAAGTTCTCTTAACTGAGGGGATTATGTAATTCATCTCAAAGTGAAAGAGAAAACGTAAGAGAATCCTCGAAAATGATCAGACTGTGCTACACTGTAATATATCTTGACATAGATCATAGAGGACAGAAAGGTGATTCTAAAGTTGAGTTAATGAAAAATGCAAGAGTGCTTAAACTAATCTTAACCTTTTCGATAGGATACACAGTTTTACTGCAAGTGGCGCATTTCTCTTGTGTACCAGAGAACCTTCCGGCAACTCGGCTAGGTGTCCTTGTCTGAGAACAAACCAAGAAAAGGATATAAGAGAAAGGCTCAATCTGAGAAATATATCCAAAGAACTTCTGTACAAACCAGATAAGAAACACTTACCAGCTCAGGAGTTGACTTGTCAGCAGGTTTTGCAGCTGTGCGGAAACAAAGTTCAAGATTAAATCAATAACCATAAGAAGGACAATGGAAAAAATAGGACCAAAGCAGAAACAAGAATACATACGTGACTGAAAGTTCTTGTTGAAACTACCAGACTCTTTAAAGAGCTGCTCAAAGTGAGGCTTACAGTACAGCACACCTTCCATGGATGAGTAACTGCTCAGCTGAAAAAACCCATCAAAAGACATTTACTTTCTCAAGAACTGCTTATGAGTCAAATGTGCATTCAATCAGACACAGAAGATAAATCATTTGTAAACTGATTCATCCAGCTAACGCAGCAATGTAAGGAAAGTGAGACCTGAAGCCTGCTTTTGCAGTGAGTGCATTTGAAGCAAGACTTGTGATAACCAACTCCATCAGCTGAGAGAAGCTCCACAGCGTACACTGTCTTCTCACAAGCCTTGCATTTCTGTTGAGTTCCTGTAAAAGACATCCTTCAAGCCTTTACCTTCACCTTTCTTCTTCTCACCCTAAAAATTTCAAAATCCATTAACAGTGATGTAAGAAGAAAATTCACTTCTTTTCCCAGAGATTCTAAATGCTCAAAACAAATCGATCCATTGGTAATTGAAACAAGATTATATCTCCAGACGAAGGTTAAGTGATCAAATCAGAGGAAACTCAAACAGTAATCGGAGAGAAAGACAAAGCCGAACTCCATAGAATGAGATTGTAAAACCTCGAGAAAAATAATCAGAAAGGACGGATCTACTAACCTCTCCTTGAGCTGAGTTGTATCAAGATCTGATCCTCCAACGAAACTGCAAAATACAGAGAAAGATTGAGCGATGCAGGATGAAAAAGTCAACTTTTTGAAGAAAGACAGAGAGACCTGTTACGTTTATCTATCGTCCACTAAATAAAGTGGAGGATCTATGTGATGACCAAGACGATGATGAGGATTGAGGAGGAAGAAGAAGAAGACGATACAGCAGAGGAATAAGAATATTGGAGTTTTTGGTAAAATCCTTATTTTTATCTTCTCCTTTTGCTGGAGAAGACCGTGGGGTTCCACTTTGGCTTTGTTCTCTCTTTTTTTTTTTTTGTAATGTAGAATTGTAACAGCCAATTATTTAAGACTATAGGTTACAATCAAAAACATGAAATATTATCAAATGTGTTCTATCTTACTGTATCTTTACCAAATAAAGGGTTTAATTATCTGTTTCATATAACTTTGCTCTTCTGGAATATGTTCCAGTTTTCTAACAACTCCAAACTTGGTAAACTTATTTTGTTAACGAAAAAGAGATAATTTCCACAAACATATTTATCCATCCCATTTTTTATTTACACATTCAAGATTCAACTTAGCAAGAGATGATTTGTTGGTAACCAAATTTTAATCAGATTTTGTATACTGAGAATATGGCTAAATTACCAAATAAACTTAGGTAATACCCATTAATACGTATCGAATAAATTAGAAGTGATAAGTACATTGCACTTGATAAACTAATCTAAAGTGTAGGCCAATTCTGATTGTCCTCCCACGTTAATTTATTTATTGCTTTGTCTTTGGTTTTCTAAGATATATCAGAAGGCTTCTTAACGGCTCGGAGCTGGACAGAGTTGTCAAAGCAGTGGAAGAAGCCAAAATGAGGGAACCTCTCATACCATGTTTCTTGTGGTACATGTGTGTCCCAGTGTTCTCCACTGCTGCTTTTCCCGTATTTATGAATCCATCCTGATCCGTTGTGACCTTCGCCCCAAGTCCGGTTCCATCTATCACCGTGCTTTCCTTCCCACCAAGTCTCTCCTTGTTTCACTCCTTGAGCGCTCGGGTTAAAGTTCTCGTCCCATTTGTCTCCCCATTTGTCCCAACCGTCCCCTACCCATCGTTCAGCCCACTTGTCGGTATACTTTGTGCTTCCCCCTTGCCCGTCATACTTCTCTCCCCACCTGATGAAAACCAGTCAAGAACAGATTTAGAAACACTCTACATTCATGTTATTTAGTCACAGTTTTTGTAGTTTCAATTCTTGTTTCCTTAACAGATGCAGAGCTATTTTAACAGAACAGAAGAGAACTACACATCTTCTGAAGACAGCTAGGAGTGTGTTTAACCAATGCTCGCAGGCTAGACGCTAAATGTTATAGAGCATCCTAAAGAATGTGAAAAGCTAATGTTTTGCTAATGCATTTCAGTAGAGTATTATTGATTTGATGTGCAACAATATAAGGTGTATAAATTAAAGGATGAACATTTGACTTGGGTTAAAGAGCTTGATTGATATCGTAAGGACTCTATGTTAATGGTGTTTTTGTTAAGTGAAAAGAGGATTTTGAGTACCTCTCATGCCAGACATGAGCGTGGCCAACATCAAGTGGTGTGTTGCGGTCAAGGCTGCACCACTTGTGAGCCCATTTTTCTGATTTTCCAGTAGCATCATAATGCTCCCACCACTTCTCTTGCCACTCATCACCTGTCCCACTCTTTCCCCATTTGTCTGCAGTTTTCTCCATATGCACAACACCATTCTCCTGTAATAAACAATTCAAATTACGTCTCAAAGAGTCTACAGGATTGCAGATAAGTGGCTCAGTTTTTAGATTTCTATACGGTAACTACTTTTACACTGACCTGCATCATAGACTCTCTCCAGAACTCACGCCACACATTTCCAGTTGCATCACGTCCTGATTTCTCAGAACCAAGTTCCTTGAACCCAAAATCATCAGAAGCCTCCCAATACTTATCTTGCCACTCAACAACACCATCAGCAGTAACTCCACGAATCATTGTCCACCTGCAAACCACACCATCAGTTCTTTTCTCCACACCCGTTTGCTTCCACCACTTCAATCCGTTTTCGCTAACTCCATTGGTTGAAGACTCATCCAAACTATTAAGAACACGAGCAGCTTCTTCCGCATTTACTGAAGATATGATGTCAAGATCATGTTCTGTCGATACTGTCTCAGCGGAACTGGGCTTTGTCTCTTCCTCTTTTCGAACCTCGATCAAAGACTCAAAAGGTGGGATAGTAAAGCTATGTCTTTCAGAAGAAAGCATACTCTCATAAGGTATCGAAAGAGAATCTTCTGAATAGTCTTTCTCCAATACAGGATGTGGCAAAGTTGGTAACTCAGCAGGCTTTTCAACAGCACGCAAGTCCCTACTCATATTTGAACTTATTTCACTATCTTGAGGAGGTGTCCAAGACCAAAAATCTGGTCCAGGTGTCTCAGTCCCAGATGTTTCAGACCGAGGCACATACACTGTTCTACTCCACATTCCTAATTAGACACCAACAACATAGCATGAGAACACCAAATTATATAACACTAATCAGCAATATTTATACTAAGTACCTGATTTAGCATTTTTGGTAGTCTCAGTGACTTCACTTGTGTCAGTGTTATCCTCATTTGTAAATCCATCTTTGCCGTCGCCGGAACTGTTAGAGGCGAGAATAGCTCTAGCAGCTGAGATTGCAGCAGCGGCACGATCAACGACTTGCATTCGTTGAATCCGATCTCTTTCCTCGACGGAAACTTCAAGAATCTTTTGGAACTCATCGCTCTTCTTCTCCAAGTCTCCTCCTTTATTCTCGCCATCAACGTCTACAACATTCTCGGCTATTTTCTCAAAGGCCTTCTCTTTCTTCTCGCGATCAACAGCGTTTTTCCACATATCGAGATACGATTCAGCTTTTTCATTAGAAACTCTAAGAGTCCTTAGACCGCTTCTACTAACCCTTCGGTTCCTCATACTCGCCGGTGCCGTAAAATTCACAAAAGAGGAGAAGTTACGTCGTCGTCCGTAGTTCCAGTGAGAGGAGCCTAAGGTGGCGCCTATGGAAACACCAATACGCGAAGCCATTTGGTTTCTTCTTCCCTAGCAATTCAAATTCCAAGGCAAAATCAGTTTTTCCGGTAAGAAAATTGTAAAATCGGAGAGAAACACGAAGGTTATCACTTATAGAATGAGATCGTCAATCTCGAGAAAGTTCGTAAATTTACTACCTCTTCTTGAATTGAGGTCTTATCAATCAAGATCTGATCCTCGTACGAAACTGCAAAATACACGGAAAAATAAAATAAAAAGAAGACGTAGAAGATGATCAACGGAAGGAATGGAATCTAGGAGATTGTGTAAACGGACACAGTGTGGGGTTACTTCTACTTTGGCTTTATTTTTTTTAGCTCATGTCGGTACCAGATATTGGGATTTTTCTTTTTGGCGGGTGGTACCAAATTAAAGGTTTAATACTATTATTGTCTGTTTATCGCTAAATCAATACTATAATTGTTTTTTCTTCTTTGGTTAAAGGTACATACTATATAATTTTGGTTTTCTTAAAAATATCTCTAACGAGTAACATACTATCCACAAATTATTATTATTTACGTTCTTAATCAAAAGTCAAAACTTTCGAAGACAAATAAATATTGATTCACGTGATATCACAACAGTTAAACTTAATAATTGCACGAAGCATAAATAGTTACTTTTACCATGATTAAATTCTGATATTTCCAGTAACCAAATACGAACGCTTCATTTCTTCAAATCAATTTTGCAACTCAACAAATTGTAGAAGAGTAACGGAACATAGTAGAGAAATAAAAAAATGGGAAATGACTGGATCATAAGTTTTCTGGAATCATTCAAAATTATATTATCTCAAGAAAAATAAATGTTACATGGTCTAGAGATGATCAAAACCGATACAGAGTCTAGGATAATAAAAGTGAATAAACGATAAACTACAGCTTCTGAGAAATGACAATGGTGCTTCCTTCTGAAACAGATACCCAGATCTTCAATCTACCCTCCTGTATAAGGAAATGGAATCAGGATCAATGAGTCTAATTTTTCTTAATTACAATACTCAACCTTTCAATTAAAATATAGCCTAGTTGACACGGTTTAAGACATGAAAAATGCAAAAACAAAATGTCTAATCTATACTATCCCAAGGTAATGAATCACAAATAGCTTTAAAATGAGTATATTCAGATACAAAATTTGATGTTTAGTGTTTACCTCAAATGTTGCTAGGGTACATGAAGACCCTGACTCTAGCTCCCTGAAACAACCAAATAACAATGATGACAATAAGTAACAGCACTAAACAAATATCATATTACTGATCATATGTTCCATCATAACAAAGTACCATGGATTTAGGCGGAAGGTTTGATGTGAACTTAGCACGGACAACACCACTGTTACCATGAGGCCTGGCCACTTTGCCCCAAATGCAACGGTAGTGAGAGCCATTCTTCTTTGTCTTAGCTTTGTAGATGTAAGCCATGCGCTTGCCCTTGTACCAATTAACCTCCTCTTGAGTGTTCACACCTTCAATCTGAACGAGAGAAGTGCTGGGATATTGGTTTGACTTCGACCTAAAGAATAACTTAATAGTTAGTAACCAACCTTTCATTCGCTATATATAAGCAACCAAAACCATCACACAACTGCTAAAAATTTGAACTTTAGCAAGCAGTTTGAATACAATAGCACAAAATGTATCATCTGCTTCATTTTGCAGAAGCTTAAAATCGGAAACAAATGGAATAATATTACACATTTGACTTAAAAATATGTGACCTTTTACACTATATCAATTAGGAGAATCAATGATTGTGCAAATCTCTTAAGGAAAACTCATTTCCATGGCATTAGAGAACAAATAGATGAATAATGAAGACATCATCGAGATTTTTGTTGATATCCAAAACTAGTAAATAAATATCCCAATAACACTAACTCAGAAATTAAAGCGTAAGATGGAAAATTCAAATGTACCTCTTGTAGCCAAGGACTGTTCCTCGAACATACAATCTGCAAACAGCAAAAACACAGATTTCGTCAGAAAATTAAATAACTAATGAAGACATTCGAAATCAGAGAAATCTGTTTGCAATTCGAAACCTTAATTACCTAACTCTCTCTCCTTGACGGCCCTTCATTTTCAATCCTGCAACTGTCTTCTTCCTCTTTGCTTCTTTTATGCCGGCGAGCCAACTACAGAGGAAAACCCTAGTACTCGATATTAGGTCAACACTTTATATGGTGGATTCATAAATAAGCCTAGTACGAAACTATTGGGCCTTTATGTGGTTATCTTAAAATATTTGGCCCAAATACGGTTTTGCTAAAAAATATTAAAAGAGTGATCGTATTAAATTAAACAATGTAATTTAACCGGACTTGAGTTTTGTATGTTTTAGATTGTAAAATATAAAATGGATCATTATAAACGAGTTAATATATTCTTGAATTTCAATTTAAGGCACAAAAAAAGGATAACAACTTTTTTTCTTTTATGGTATAAAAAGTTTACAATGGAACAATGTCGAAAACTACAAACTTAATTAGAAGACTTTTAATTAAACATCAGCAAAAACATGAAAGTTCTTGGAATCAACAGAGATGAGTCTAACAGCAGCAATAGCAGCACCAAGAGACATTAATCCAAAGAAGCAAACATTAAGCCAATGCCATAGCTTTTGCTTAGGACTAAGCTTATCGTTCATAGCCACAACATACATGTGATTCGCTAATATGAATGTGAGAGGGAATGTGCTTATTGCTCCTGTGAGGCTCATGAAATCTCCAAGAAACGGTAAAAGCGCAGAGAGAAGAGTGCTCACCGCGATGTAGCTTCCTCGTGCTACTGTTCTAAACAACAGATTTTTCAATGCTAATGGACTTCCTTTGATTCCATACTTTGTATCCATATACTCATAACTCGGACTTGCAAAAATCTACAAAAAGAAAAGGGTTAAGCTTAGGTTTAAGATGAAAAAACTCAACTATTTTGAGTTAGCGTTTCCCTTTAATAATAGTACAAAGCCTTTGTTGTTGTGATAGTGTATTTGTTTTTACGTTTTTTGTAGTTGTGCTATCATTTGGTAAAAGCGCACACTAGTAAAACATATAAACGTACACACAAAGTATTTTGTTTGTTAGAAAAAGAACTGTAAATGTAAACGCCAAACACAAACAAACATTTTGCAAAAACATTTTATAAAAGAACTGAAGATGTTATACTTTTTTTGTTTTAAAAGTGGCAAAATTTCATCAAGACTTTTTATATATGACACGCAAATGCAGAAATTGACATTTTGAAACAGTTGAGGTATAAGTAGAGGTTGAGGAAGAGAAACTTACATGTAAAGAGATAACAGATTGGAGAAAAGCCGAAATGTTAGCGAGTGCTTTAACCCAAAGAGGTCCACTGACGCTGTTTAACAGATAAGTCGATGTGGAGGACCCGTAAGCCCAATAACCGATGAATGTAACAGCATACATCGGTAAAACACCAGCAGTGAATTGAAAATACAAAGCCTTCATCATGTTTTTAACCACCGGTTGTTTCACTGTGGCCTAATCATTGTACAAAGATGAGTGTGAAAAAACAGAGAAGCATGAATATATATATATATTGATCGATGGGACTGACCTGTATTTCCGGGAGCATTCCTGTATTGAATGCGAAAACTAGATTTGCAGCTGCTCCTGTTATGGTAAATATTTTGTCGACTGATGATCCTTGTATGTTGTAATCTCTTTCAGGTTTGTTTACTCCTATTAACAAAAAAAAATAAGGTGAAAAATAAGTATATATAGTTTTTTTTTGGTTTATAAGAAATAATTTGAGGATTGATCCATTAAGAAAGTTTACCATCTTTAACTGATAGAACTATTGCAACAACAATGTAGATCAAGCTGAGGATTGTTGAAACTCCTAGCCAGATTCCAAGAGCTGATAAATGAGGAATACCGATTGCGAAAATCGCACATACAACACCCGCGATGGCGATAAAGTGAGGCAGTTTCAACAAACTGTCATCTCTAAAAAGTACATAAACAGCCTACACAATCAAATGACATTTTGAAGTCAGCAACTTTCGGATTTTCGCAACAAAACCGGGTGGTTTATATTGATTTATTGTAGTACCTTTAAGGCGGAACCAGCAAGTATGATGTAGCCACAATTAATCATGAAAAGATTGACATATTGCAATCCCCATGTAACACGATACATCTTTCTACCTGATCAATCAAAGCAAAAACAATTTTCTGTAAACTGAAATGTTTTTGGGACCAAATTAACAGAGAAAAATGTGATAGAGATGAGTGTTTTCTTTTACCATAGATGAAGCCTGCAAGATCTCTATAACGAATGTGTCTTTTGCCACCAAACTCATGAAGTTTGGCGATAAGAGAGTTAGCGTAAAGGGAGATCGCGGTAGCAAGAATGAGACCAACCACACCACCAATCCAACCCAAAGGAACCATGACTGTCCCAGAATATCCCAACACATAGGCGCTGTTTATACCGGTTGTTAGAACAAATGCTACCTGAAACCATGAATCTGTGTACAATTTGCTCAACAGTTAAAAGCTTAAACCACAAACGCAACATTAAATAGAGTATATATGCTTGTCAAAATGTTTGTATACTATGGTTTCCTCCGCCACTCATTTTACATCCCAAGTGTAAATTCAAAGTAATATAAGCAAGATAAAACAGAATCTACATAGCAAACTTCCCAGTTTTAATAAGCTAAAAACCTTGGGGGAAGAGAGAAACTAATCAAGGAACTTGAGTTCCATATCGAATTTTCACATTCTTGAATCATCAAAGACAACAATTTTACACATTAGGACAACGCCAAAATCATCAAAGACAATATTATTCACAAGAGGGCACCACTAATATCATCAAAGACAAAAGCATTTGGAAAGCAGTCATCATTTGGATTTTAATTACACTTGCTATGTATGCATCAGCTACTTATGTGTAAAAAATCAACAAAAGTATTATTAGTGGAGAATCTGACGAAAAAGACAAAAAGCTAATCGATCCTTTTCAAATTTCATTTCTTATCTGTGTAATTATTTCTCAGGAAAAAAAGTAATGAAAAAGAATTATAATTCCACAATTGAGTACACTTTGATTATCCAAAAGACAAAATAAAACTTTTCTTCCAAAAAAGCTCGAAATCACGCAATAAACGACAAGTCGATTCAACCAAAAAGAACAAAAAAAAACAAAACATGACAATATTTTCAATAAAATAAAATAAAAACCTCCAAAGAAAGAGATAAGATGTACGAACCGCTGCTAATCTGATGAGCAGTCTCAGGGATCTCGAGATCGAACTGTTCTTTTGCAACAACTTTACGGTTCCTAGCCTCAATCGTATCCATGACCATGATTCCGACAAGAATCTATTAGTTCTTCAGTTAATTCTTCTGTCTCTGCCTCTGAACACCTTGTACTTTCTTCTTCCTCAGATTTCGAGAATGAGTTGTTCACACTCCAAAAAAGGACAAATTTATTTATTTGCAAGAAAGAAGAATCTTGAAAGATTCGTAGCAGACTTATTTATTCCACAGAAAAAGTGTGCAGTGGAATAGATGAAAATGAAAAGAAGGATTATGTTTTCTACGTGTTTGATCTTTTGGGTCAAATTTAATTGATGGGTCAGAAAGATGGATACGTCTCTGTGATTCTGAATTATTTGCTCGAGCTCCTATAAAATTGGATATGAACGTTTTCAGTGTATTTAAAATATGAACGAAATACTCTTTTTTTTTTTAATTTTAATAGAAAAGAATCTTGACTCTAAATTAGTAAGTATATATTAACGGATCTAATGACTGGTTATTTTTGGAAAGAAATAATTTATTTGAATCCATGAAATCCTGATAAGAATTGGTTATTAAAAAGGGCACATTTACTTTGTAGTTGTTTTCTTTCTTCTAACAGTCTAATAGTTATTAATTTATTATATTAAAAGGAGCAGTGTAGATAAATGAAAACTTGAAAAGTCAAACAATAGCAGGTAACAACACGTTAACGTTTTGTTTTCAACTTCTGTTAGAATTATTTTTGACCAACCATCATGATGTTCTCTTCCTTTGACTTCTTAAGTCTTATGACATTATCTTTAGAAATGATTATTCATGCTTTTTTTAAGGGTAATATATCTTGAAATTTACCATCAGGTTGATGATAAAATACAAGGATGTTATAGTGGTCACTATAAAATATGAAAATCTTTGATGAAAAAAAATTATATAAGAGAAAATATTTCTCTTTTTTATTTAAAAAAATAGTTTGTAGATATATATATGAATCGACTCAAATCATATCTCCCTATTTGCTGGCATAATCCGATCATATCTCCTCTTCGGTGGAATAATCCGAACCTTCTCTCAACCAATTCACTCGTAAACGCAAATATTGAAGGTGCATTAAAACAGGATAACAAAAAAAAAAATCAATACGAAGGAAAACCAAAACACCAAAACGTTCAAAAATCGATCCAACAATGCCTAAGAGGTTTTTAACAAAACAAAAAAAAACAATGCCTAAGAGGTTAATGGACTCGGATATATTAAGAGGAAGGGAAAGAAGATTATGGTTTTAACCCACCTCCAAAACGTCTTTTCGGAGTTGCAAATATTGTTTTTTTTTTTGAAAATTAAATTTGCAAATATTAGTTTTTAAAAGTATTTCAATGGGTCTGAATAGTGAAAGCGGATCACGCGGTGCAGTTCAAGCGGATCAAACAGATTAAACGGATTAAGTGTGAATTTAGCGTATTAGGTAGATCAAGCAAAAAAAGTGTGGATCGGACTGTTAAAAATGTATGATGAATGGTAAACAATATAACAAACGGTTTCAATGATAAAAAATATAAAACATATTATGTAATATAAATTATAGATACAAATACTATTTAAAATAATAAAAATAATAGATTAAATTATGAATTAGATATATATATATATATTAAAATTTAAAAGGGGTAGATTATTTCAATATTATTTCTGTATATAATTTTTTAATTTAGTGTAATAATAGTTTTTAAAATTATAATAAAATTAATGATGTGTTTTCAATACAAAATGATAAATTAACTAAAAGACATAAAATTTTTATATAAATAATTTCATAGGGTTATCATTTGATTTATATGAAATTTGAAAAATATTAAAATAATTCAAGCAAAACTTAATTTACGAAAAAATAAAGATAGTTATGTTTATAAATATATATTCAAATATTATACAAGAAATAAATACAAAACCAACACACGAAATGACTAAAAATATTTAATATCAAGTATTATCCCAAAACATATTTACAATATCTTCTCTAATGTTCGCTATTAAATTTCCATCAGCTATCTCTACTATTTCCATATCAGTCTGAATTAGTTGCAACATCTGTGTATGTAATCTCTGTGTGTCATATGGTTTAAGAAAAATCTTCATCTGAAAAGTTTAAAATTCTAATAAAATTATGTAGTCTCATTATAGCGGTTACAATTTTTTTTGCACTTCAATATATGTAAGAAATTCACATAAAATTTTTTATTTTTTTTTTCTAAACTTCAAATGTCATATCAATAACAGACCGCGAAGATGCATGCCATCGATTAAACAGTTTATAGAATATGTTAATTTTAAAAATGTTATATCATAATAATTGTTATCATTGTTTTTACTCTGATAAAAAAGTTATATATATATATATATAATTAATCATCATATTAATTACAAAATTTTAAAATTATATTACTATTCATGAAGGTCAAATGAAAAAAATGCATTAATTTTGGTGCGTTTTACTATTAAAAACATTTCTGTTATTTTTTTCATAAAAAATAATATATTTACGATTCACAATATATTTCATTATCAAATCATGATACGCACTGTAACCATTAACACTAATAAATGGTACTATACATTTGTGATACGCTTAAAAAATACAACCATCCAAAAACCACAAAAAAACACTTAACCATTCACATCCAATATCTTTTGCAGCAATTTTCACTATGTACAGTAGTTTAGATTTTCTACTCTAGTTAGGACGGTAGGACCCTCTGGAAATCAGTTAAATTCAAACTTTCAGATTATCGATTTACTTCAGTCTTCAAAGTTCTTTCAAATATCACACCAATCATCTGTTTTATTTTAAAAGTTTTAAGTAAAAGAAAAAGGAAAGTCTAAAACGAATTTTAAAATCAAAAATAAGCCTTTACGCAGTCTACATAGCTTGACTTTTGTGGGAAATAAAAAATCAACACTCATGCAAAACTTTATTATTTTTCCAGCATTATGAATTTATGATGACTATAGAATTTTGTTTTCGTTGACTTTTAGCAAGTCTTCCCAAATAACCATATCACATTACCAGTTCACATGTGTTTGACTTTTATTATTGACTAGCTCAAGATTCTAGTATATAGTTTGAGTATTTGTAGTGTTATACAGGCCCGGCCCATCTCCAAAACAAGTGTTTTAGGCCACACCATAATATTATAAATTGAAGGCCATATGTTTAAAATTATTACCTAAGCCCAATGGTTTACTTTACTACAATTTTTCCAATTCTTCTCCTGGCTTTTTTTCCTTTTTTTTTTTTGTGTGTGATGTCATTGTCTTTTACTTTTGTGATTGAATTCATGAAATAAATAAAAAGATGATACACTAACATTAGTTATGAATTTGCAAAAAAATTTAATTGTATATTTGTCTAAATTCAACTTTTTGCATGGAAAAAGCTTTTAATCGGTTATTTTTTCTAAGTTCATCTTAGGCCATAAATGTTTGATAGTTTTTTAGTGGTTTTTTAACTTTTGGTCTTTGGTTTTTAGCTTTTGGTTTTTGATTTTCTGTAGTTTTTTTTCTTCAAAATCTCCTAAAAACTCATCAAAATCCAGATTTCATATTTTTTAGGGAATCCACTTTTTGTAAAATCATGAATGACAATAAATTAGATTTTTAAAAAATCTAAAACCAAAAACCACTCTAAAAACCATTACCATTCAAAGCCTTAGTTTTTAAAAAACATGTTTATGATGTATATGTTGCAAGAAAAATTGAATAATTATATAAAAAAAAAACCATTGGAATAGCGCATATATATGGTCTGGAGATGTTATTTTTCCTTGAGACACTCAGCAAGTTAGAAACCTGACCGATTAGAGTATTATTGCTTATATTTATGTCTGATTGTGATTAGTAACTCACTAAAAAGGAGAATTTAGCATGGCTCCATGCATAAAATTTAGTATTTGTTAAAAAAAAAAATTAGTGTTTGTTTCGAGAAATGCATGTAGTCTCGCTGATTGGTGAATACGATGGAAAAATATTTCATTGTAAAATCAATTCATGGGAGTTGGAGGGGATATAAGGCACCTTAAGGTATTATATCAATGGTAACAATGTTGATTCAAATGCATTTAGTCGTGATTGTTGTTGTTTTTTTCTCGATAAAGCGCTGACGTGATTGTTGATGAAAAGTTTCACAAACCGATGTCATTGATCACTTCTAATTTCGGTTGTCCAACTTTTTTTCCCTAAAGTAAAAGGTAGTCCAATGGAATACAATTAAGGGGAGTGAGACGAAGAAAAAATTGAAAGAAGTTTTTGAGAACAAAATAACTAATAGAAATTGCTAAACATTGTATTTAGTAGTCTAACTGAGATATTTAGGGGTATTTTTAGTAATGATGATTTACTATGGTTATTTATTTCACATGTTATATATAAGAAGACTCCAATGTCTTCTTTTTGGTCTTACAATAAGGGGGGGGGGGATTCTGTATGGAAAAAGAGGAATATGATATTTAAAATATGTCTTTACTAGTAAATTAAACATTGATAAAATTCACTTTTGAATTATATATGTGAAATTTAAAGTACATTATACATACATATATATATATATATATATAGACACAAAATACAATAGAATTGAAAGTCTTTATTTCCTAGCTCATTCTACATATTTTGACTTTGATAGATTTTAAATAATTTTGGGCTAATCTAAGGAAGTTGTTATGAATTGTTATTCAAATTCTCTACAATATTCTTCAAGACTATGGAATTTTTTTATCTAATTTTATTTTTAATTAATAAATTGTTCTAAAACATCTTTAAATCATTAAAACAATGCCTATATTTTTCAAAACTAGTAGATTTAAATGTTTTTTTTTCAAATCACCTATTCAATAACCTTGCATTCTAAGGGACATTTACAAATATTACAACCAATAATATGAGATTTAGAAGACAAATTAAAGTTTATGACTGAATAGCATGTAATATGTTATTTTAACACAACATTTTAAATGCTTGATTGAATACAAAATTGCATTGTAATTTTAGAGAGAAATTGTCTATGTTATAAAAATACTAGTAGGTCGACATAAATAAATTATCGTGATTTAAATTTTGTTTTAATAAAATGTCTTCCTTTAATATGTTTTGTTGACGAAATATCCACCAACTCATCCAAATCAAAACTTAATTAGCATTTATTTCGATCAAATGTACAATTTTAAGCACCATTGGTTTTTATACTCATAAGCAAAATGTCATAACAGATTTGTAGTTATCCTCGTATATATCATGACCATCAACATTGCGTCTCAGTTCCCACTCTTCTTTTAAGTAGAAAACTAAAACAAGGAAACTGATGAACAAAATAAAAATATGTATTTTAGAAGAAACAATTCGCAAAAATGTGCTACTAGACCGTTTTGCTTCTTAAATACCCAGTTCTTTAACATGCTCATATTATTGTTTATAAAAGGGACAATATTACTCGATCTATACGTAGTTCAGTCTCTAGCTGTGCTAATCAGTTTTAAACATAAGCATTTGATAGTGTTCAATATTTTTCTACATGAACATATATCAATGATCAAACTACAAACTTAAAAATATAAAACATTAACCAATTTTCTATGATTTGTTTTTTACATGTGTTTGACATTGATCGGGATCTTACATCTAATAAAAGGTTGACCCTCGGTGGGAAAATAATAAGTGGCTGAAATCATTTTAAAAGGGGATCGGTGGATAAAAGAATGCTTGACCAGTAAATATCATTATCTATAGTAAAAAGTTAGCATTTTTCCAATAAAAGGTGGACAAATCATTGTATTGAAGTATCTTTACACTTTCACAAAGCATCGAATAATTAGAACAAATTTGATACCAGTGGCCACACATTTTCATTTAAATACAGCAAGCGTCGCCCTATAATTATAAATTACACTAAAAATCCATTATTGTCTTTTTGTTTCTCTGTTTCAAGTTGAATCTAGCTATTTTTTTTTCCGTTCCAAGTTGTATTAAACTATCTATGTAGATAAGTTGTACTTACACAGATAAAGTTGGAAAAGTATTAAGCAGAATAATAATAATATAACTATTACAAAATTAGCATATTGTTTTCAAACACATTTATTGGAAAAAAAGTTGTACAGTCCTTCCTTAATCGATTAAATGCTTTCTTTCATTCGGTAAATAGAATCATATATATATTACAATCCACACATCATACTCAAATAATAGATTTATCTAAGTCGTTTCTTATAAACTAAAAACATTTATAGGAAGTATACGATTTTTCTGTTTTAAAAACAAATCTCTCGTCAGAAATTTTTTTTCCTGAAAAGAATAATCAAGAAAAAAGAAGCACGGAAATCATTAAAAATAATGACAGGATAACATTGAATTTCACCCATTTTGCAGGATCACCATAGTTTACGTTCATATTCTTAATTAGTAGTACTTCTTTCTAATTTTAATTTCGACACAAGCGAAGTAAGAAATGAGCCGGATCTCATTCACGGAATCCAAGGACTTCGTAATTTGTGACTTTGGAAGAAGAAGTTTGATGAAAAGTAAAATTGAATTAATCGAAGTTAAATGTATAGTATATACTTTTCAGTAATTTTTGTTTATACTATCTTATAGAGAAGAAAAGCTGTATATATATCCAAGGTATATATTTTGTTTTGGTGGTATGTAATATTGCGTATACGATAACAAAAAAAATCTTAAATTTTAAAACATAGTTTATACAAGCAAATTAACTTAAACCCAAAAAAGTAGAAGCAAATCAAGCAAATAAAATAAGATGTGAGGACAAAACAAACCCAAGTTCTTGTATACTTGGCATGTATCCAAAAACTTACTTGTAGGAACAAGTTTTTTGTTACTTGCCGTATATCACGGGATCGACCCACCGATAAAAATCTCTCCCGCCTGCGAAGTCTCCGGATAATGAATTACTCTGACCGGAGTGGAAGCTACCAAAGGATGAATCCAAAGAGCTCGCATGATCCGAAAAAGAAAGCAAATTTTTGGGATTTGTTTCTTTTTTCATCATTAGATTGAGGAAAAAAAATAAACAACAACTATAGGGGAATAAATCAGCTTAATTAGGATCAATGCGATCCCTTTGGATCCTTTCTCTAGTTGCTGTGAAGAACTCTCTCTCTTTCAAGGTGGGAGCAATGTGGTGTTTTTCTCGAAGGCCATTGATATAAAAGATGGGCATGTTCCTCTTCTTGTTAAATAAATAAATACAATATACTTTTTTATCTTTTAATTTCCACCTTCTCATCTTTAAACTTTTTGGTTAAATAATATTATTATTTTCACTTTGAGGGTTTTACTTTATATTTGACTTGAAGGAGTAAGAAAGACGTCTACACTTTAGACGAATTCTTGTGGCCTTAACACATGATTTATACTTTATACCGTTATTATTATCTTTTACCGGTATATGAACCTTTTTTATATATATAAACCCATATAAGATACATAGTAGTTTACAACATCATATATGGCTTAAACTATGCGATTTTCAAAAACTTATATGAAAATCGCACTGCTAAATATACCCACCAAGCATGAAGTTTATACAATTTAACATAAACCCACATAGTAATTTATCCTTTTGGGTTGATGGACTACAATATATAGTTTTATTTCTTTACTGTCTATGTTTTATGTTTAAATATTTAAATTAGATTATATATTACAATGCGGAGTATATGGCTTAAACTTGTATAAAATTAATGGAACTATAAACCACAAAATTGACTTTTTAATATATAAAAACAAAAAAAAAAGTTTGCCTATCTTTTTGAGTTGTTTGGCGTTGTGTTTTAAACATCTCGCCAAAACGTTTTCTGAGTTTTTTAAATATCTCAGTTGGCCTACTAGTTAACATGCTTAAAACTTTTCCACAATTTTAATTTTAAAAATCACTAAAATGTAGGATGGATTTTCAGTCATATCAAATATAAAGGCGCTAAAGGCTTTTCGTTGATACCATTTGATGGTTTCATTGGCGATGAAATTAATTTTGTGGGTCTCATAAGCTACAGAAACTCGTGCACATCCATCTAACAAATTTTGAATTATGTATATATACTTGTCACTAGATACATATTTAGGTCATCATAATTTGTTTGTCACCATTGATTCTGCTATTAGAGAAATTAAATTATGGAGAGTGTGTGTGTGCTAAACACGAAATCACAGCATTATGAATGGGTTTTAAGTGGTAATTCTTTTACAGTGGTAGTAAAGGGTATACCACTCAAATAGTTACCAATCAATAAAATTGTAAGTCCAAGTACTAATCAATATATATGTATAAATATATTTAAAATGTCTCTAAAAATAGTGATGTAAAATTATTTTAGTCTAGGTTATTATTTTTCTTTTTGAGAAAATGGAATTATTTAAGTTTTTAATTTTTAATAACCTTTCTCAAACAACCCAGACAAACTATCCCATCTTAGATAATCCCCACAAGTTGGGTGGCACTATTAATTATCTTTTTTGTCGTTATTATCATCTTTTTATTTGTTCTTGGCCTATTTTATTTGAAAGTTTAATTTTTGAGTGGTCCATCCCATGTTCCCCTTCGCTTTTGGCACCAAACATTTCCTATAACTCTTCAAATATTTGTTTAGGTTTTTTGAAATTAATTATGCAACAAATTTTTCATTACATTTTCTTTGTTCCTAAGATAAATCATTTTCTATTAAAATGCCTTATACTCTATAGGCACATATGCAATCATAGGATCAGATTGAAGTCAAAGATATGGTCATATGATTGCCACTTAATAAAGAAATGTTATATTAATGGATCCAATGCTTGTTCATCGTCTTACACACCATATATATCACACACATATATATATGTATAATTTATTAATAATACTATCAAAGATGCTCATTATGCATCTCAATAATTAAATTAGCTCATAGACATCACATGTTTTCCATTTTTTTCCTTCAAAATATATCACATGCATAGCAAATACATTATATTCCTATTTCCTAAAAATAACAATTTGGCAAATCAGTAACCAAAAGCCTAAGACTCTGTATTATTGGGGGATGTAATAAAACCATGATGTTATGTGTTTCCAAACGAATCAATACACGGAGTGGTTTACTGTAACTATCAGAGACAATCATTTATAGAGATATATCAAAAATTCCAAAATGTGAGCAATCTTTAAACATGTCATCACTGCTTGGCTTGGCCAGGAGAAGAAAAAGGAGAGAAAAAGAGCATGAGCATGTGGCCTACTGTGTTTCCCTCTATTGGATTAAATTTAAATCTTTTAATAAAATTATAAACATATATATAGGTAGGAAAACAAAGAATCTACAATAAATCAGTGCACATGGAGAGTCTATTCTACATAAGGGAGGTATTCAATTTCATACCAGACAAGGATAATCTTTGGCTTTTCCATCTGTTCGAACATGACTCGAGTTACAGCATATATGTACGCATAACTGTATATATATGCCTGGGTGTCACAAATCGAAAAAGAGTTTATCAAAAAATAACAACTGTATATATATATATATAGTAATATTATTAGAAAATATTTTATCTTTAAATGATTCAAAAATATTTATTTAGAGATATGTGAAAGTCGGAATAGAGCGAGAATTTCATAATTGTACTAGGATTGTGGTAGTCTTCTCAATCACATGATTTGTGTTTGTGCTTTTGTGACTACTAAGTGCCTTTTACTTTGGCAGGTAAAGATTTTTTTTTAACCAGTAAAAAAATATTTGAGCAAATCCCCTGTGGATAAATTATTAATGGAACTTCAAGGCATAGACAAGCCTAAAAAATTGTTTACAGATAATTAAATTAGTAACTTCCTTGTGTTATCATCATTGGGCATAATCATCACCATGCCAACCAGTAAGAGTTAGGAAAAAACCCTTGTAAAGCATTTTGTCATAGCGTATACCTGAAATCAATCATGGGTATTCCATAAATTGTTGGATTTAAAAAAAAAAGGAATAAATTGCATAAGCATATCAATACATAGATACATTTATATAAAATTTTCTCTGATACAGTTGCACAAGTACTAGAAAAATATCAAATCATTTAACAAACAAGAGAAATACGAGAAAAATATCTAACATGATATGATGATATCAACTGATCTTATCCTTCAAACTTCACAAGAAAAATGAATAACTGGAAATAACTATAGAAAATTTTTAGTCAACAGAAAAGAAAAAGAAAAGAAGAAACATAGTGATATTTTACGTCATCTTTTTTTTTTTTTTTTTTTGACATCCATTATCTATTTCTTAGACAATCAAAATTTGAGACCATCATACGCGTGGAACCCATTCAAAACCAATCTGTCTATATCGATTTTTGTTTTGTTTTTGACTTAAAGAAACAAGAGAGTTTTAGAAGTTGTTAAGTTGTTTACTTGAAAGCATTACACTTGTTTGGCATAAATATTGTTACTAGCTAAGATTTGGGCGAATCATTTTATGCCATAACTTAGCTAAAACCAATAACACCACACATAATTTAGTATAGACAAATCATATATATAGTGATAAGTCTTAGTATAAGTCTTGGTCCATTGAATCAATTCTACAAGTATTTGAACCCAATGTACATAAATATGAATAACTTTATAGGTGAGATCATTTTCTACTTGAGGTCATGATCGTTAAGTATAGTGTGACCAAAACTACCCAGTACATCGAGCACTCATGCATAGTGGTTACTGGTTAAGATGCCTAACGAAAATAGACTTCTCCTAACCACTTACCTGGTACTTGATCAGGACTCATGTCAAATAAGTAATAACTCACTCTCACTTTTACAAATTTCGGGATACTCCTACACAGAGGCGTTGATGTGGAAGAGAGCCAAATTTTTTTGATTGACGCAAGACCTACAAATATATTGGGCCGTCCCTGCTCTTACACAGAGGCATACCTAGATAATAGCGAGTGGAGTCATTTGACTTAATAATTTTATATTCTAACTATTATCATCTATTGATTTGGCGCCATTTTTGACTTGATAACTTAGCTCAAATTAATGGTTAAAAATTGTTTTTATCTTTTGTTTTTCTTGACCCCAGCAAGATGTGTTCGAATCCTTCTTTGACCACCCTTGCACTAAATACCCCACGTCTTCTTTTTCTTTTAACTAAATCCCATCTCTTTTTAACCAGTCTTCCTCTATTTTAAACCAAATTATATCAACAAATTGTTTGTTTTTATTACTAAAAGATATCTAGTGTACCATTATACAGAGGGAATTAACTTGAGAGCAATCTTACTGATCAAAAAGGAGTTAAACTAGAGACTATCCATTTTCCAGAGGACAGACAAACGGTGGTTTGTAGCATCATTCATTTTAATTATATCAATTTGATATGAATAATGTATATATATATATTTAGAGACGCACGTATGGATGTAGAGCATATGGTAGGGTAAAATGGGGATACATGGTTTGTAGTTGTAGATAGATGAAATCATGAAAGTGAGATATACAAATAAGACAGTAAAACAAAAGTGGGACACTTAGAAAAGATCCCAACGTAGAGAACATAATATTAGATGTCTCTTCTTTGTTGGACACCAACCCCAGTTCCGCACACCTCTTTGTCGTTCTTTCCATCTCCTTATTTCGTACTCATAAGTCACAACCTCTCACAACTCAATATTAATGTATTTTTCAACTTTAATATATATACCTATTAAAAAAAACTTTAATATATATTTTAACTTCGAATTTTGTTAACTTCTGCTAACCCTTATATATATCCAAAAAAAAAAAAATATTGATTCAAGTTTTTTTTTTCAGTTATGTGATTTTTGGTTAGTCTGATTTATTTTTTTCATATATTAACTTGGGATTTTGACATTTTCTATATATATATATATATTGTATTATTCTATATAATGATACTTCATAATCATAAACTGCATTGTAACGTCGACTATACATATTCTAGACTTTAAGAACTTATAAAGCGTTAAATCATCTATCGAATAACACTACGTTAAGCATTGAATCATCCACCGAATAACACTAGTGGTTTTATTGAAGACGGGACAGTATATGCATGTCCAAAACTACATACACAGAATGTAAAAAAAAAAGAAAAAACTAAATTATTTGTATGTACATACTTTTTCTATGAGCACATCCATGTTGAAGAGTTTTGAGTGGAGAAACGAAATAAGGACAGGTTGAATAAGAAGGCACCAACTCTTTATGGACCTACTTGCTTTGCATCATTGCTTCCAGCTTTCAATTCTCAAGTCGTGTTAATTTACAAGGCATTGCGTCACTCCATACTTTCCTCTTCAATTAGGGTTATCATTTTACTAATTTGGTATGACAAATTAAGGTTATATCGAAATAAATAAAAACAAAATAAAATAGGTTTATATCCAAATATGGTTTAGTTAATACGATTCATAATTGGGTAAATCTCAACAAAATTTGAATCAATAATAAGAAGAAAATATATAATAATACATTTCTGTTGACCAAAAAATAATAATAATACATTTCTAACTAGAAATGAGAAGGTGTGAGCATTAGTCATAGTGACCACCCACGAACTGTTTATCGGCAAAGATAAAGATATATATTGTATAATATATGTGTATAAATGCGTACATATATGCAGCTATATATGTACCTAAATGTGTGTTTGTTAGAAAGGGAGTGAGCGAAAAACTTTTGTCAGAAACAGAATGACGATATTAAATGTATCATTCAAAAAGCTCTATGAATTCGACGGGGACCATATTTTCGTTATTTACTTTCTAACAAAGATATCAGCTTTATTTAAATCCGCCTCAACTATATGAATATAATCAAGTTATATGACTATCATTTACACGAGAATCCATGTGAACGAGTCCACAATTTTGCTACCATATCAATATGCGAAGGCTAGAATTCTTTTGATGGTAAAATTTTAGACCTTATAAAGTTCAAGATTTAATCTATATATTTATGAATCCACCACATAGAGGTCTAGTTTTAGCGTAATATATAGAGTCAAAGTGGTTTGAAGCTAAACGCAGGTGTCAATAGTTGATAAGAAGGTATTAATAGCACGTGGCAACATTAACTTAGTGTCCAATAAATGGAAGACAATGTCGTTGTCTTTCCCAATTTGGTTGTCCTAATTTTAGGGCAAGAGTATGAATGACTCGACGGTCTTGTCGTAGTCTCCTAAGTCTAATCTCAACCATTGACTTGTTTGCTACGTAACTTTCGTTCCCAATAAACCCATAAACTAAAAATTACAACATACTATGAATTAATGAAAGAAAACAATATGTTGTTAAGCAAAAGATTATATCCAAAACAAGTATCACTGAAAAAATTAAGAAGTATTATTGAAAAAAAGTCCCGAAAACATTAAGCATAAATTGCCACACAGTCGTTGTCGCTTTTGTAGTCACTGCGGCTGCGTCGATTAGACGTCTCCATCACACGTCGTTTTCATTTTCCTCGTGCTATACCACGAGGTCCGTCTGATTTATATCTAGGGAATCAAGTGTGTGTGGTTTGGAAATTTGATTATGATTTTAAGGATCGAAAATGTGATGGTGAAGCTTAGTGTAGAGATTTAGACGAAGAAAATGAACTAGAAGCTCAAGTAAGGAGATCCACAGTGTGACTAGTAATCATGATTTATACAGATTTAAGCGTTTTAATTTTAAATTTTACGTCAAAAAAAAAAAAGAGACAAAGAACACTAAGTGTATATACATATATGCACAATATGCATAAATCAATGTTTGAGAGATCATTTAGCCAAAATTGAAAAACTGCTGGAAACAAAAAGATTGGCTGTTGTTTACTCTTCAACTTCCGAGTCCTCTAAACCAACTTCGTATCATGTAATATTAATTTTTAATTGCTACCATCCCAGATAAGTTTAAAATAATATCACATCAGCAAGGCCCAAAAGGTATAATTAGGCCCAAAAAGTGTAATAGGCCCAAAAGGTGTAATTCAGTTTACTTAGAGATGGGCCTAGAGAGGTACTGCCAATCCCGGAAATTTCTTTCTTTTTTTCTTCTTCTTTTTTATAATCCCGGAAATTTCAGTAAGGTCTCGAAACCAAATCCAAATATTAGAAGAGGCATTTTTAATTTTGTATTGATTTGAAAGTCCAATCACTGTTCTCCGTCCTTAGAACACTTTATTGTCTTCGAAATTATATTTGCTTGTCTTCATGTTTTTCAAGCTCAATCAGATTTTTCATATAGTAGATTTAAGAGCGCTTTCTACAGCACGATCATCTAGTTAATTTATATGTTCACTAAATATATTTTGAAGTTTCAGATCAATCACTTTCAACTAGATCCAACACTAATTAATCAACCACTAAAAAGCCTCTTTAATTTAGATAAACTTTTTTGGTTCAATGAGGTGAAAATTACAGTATTGTTATACTAATTCAAACATCGGATAATCCTTCAAACCTCAAACAAATATCTTTAAAATTAACATAAATCTTCTCTATATATTTTCAGTTTTATATTAAAACTTATCACTTATAAAGATCGGATTGACAAATACTTCTCGAGAAAACGTAATGTGAAAAAAAAAAAATCAATCATTTATCTGTATCTCATTTTTGAAAATATCAAAAATATATAAATTTTTAGACTAAAGAAAAAGCTGTGAACTGATGAATATTAATAAAATCGATTTAAAAAAAAAATATAAAAATACTCAAGTGATTTTCGTGGAAGTGGAAATGTTATTTCTTCGAATGAATAATAATTTGCCTAAAATAGAGTGGGAACATAAACAAAAGGTAAAGAGCTATGATGACTCATAACAGACGAGGCGTTATGGAAAAAATGCAAAGAAAGAAAAAAGGGTAAACTAGTAATTTCAAAAAAAAGACCGCTCCTTAATTAAAAAAACCTCCCACTAAAGCTTGTTGCAGTTAGGAAAGCAGGTACGAATCCTAAATCTTTTTTTTGTTGTTCAAAATCAATTTTAATTCCTTTTTGTAAGCAAAGAAGAAAAAAAAATGGAAGGAGAAACTCATCAATCGGAGCCGTTACCTTTACCATCTGCTACCGATTCCGATGAAGGAATTAGCGCGGCGATTGAGGCTGAGTTAGCTGAGTTAGCTGCCGGAGAATCAAGCGGCGGTGGTGGCGGCGTTGGAGGAGGATTTAAGAGTAAAGTGAAAGGACCTTGGTCTACGGAGGAAGACGCGGTGCTTACGAAGCTTGTGACTAAGTTAGGACCGAGGAATTGGAGTTTGATCGCTCGTGGAATCCCTGGTCGTTCTGGTAAATCTTGTCGATTGCGTTGGTGTAATCAGCTTGACCCTTGTCTCAAGCGTAAACCTTTCTCTGGTAAATTCAATTTAAAACTCTTCAATTTTGTAGATTCCTGCTTTTGGGTTGGATTTATGAGGTTTTGGTGATGGTCTTGGATTTTGGTTAGATTTTAGAGTTCTGGAAATGTTGAAAGTTTTTTTCTTGATCTTCATTCAAATCCTTGTGTTGTTTTTTTTTTGTTTTTTTTATGTGCTCGAATGAATTCGAATTGTGTGTAGAATTATTGGATTTTCCTTCTTTTTGTAATCTCTGTGATCCAATGTTTAGTAACTATGTTTGATTGTTTATTTTCATTGATGTAATGTTCTTTTGATGCAATTCAGTGAAAATGTGAGCTTTACTTTATCTTAAGTCTTAAAATTTCTTTTCGTCTGCTCTGTCGGTTACATTGGCCAAAGAGTAAGAGAAGAAAAAGATAGTTTTTTTTAAATGAAACTGAGATTGAGGATTCGCTGTGTGTCACAGATATAGATAGTTCTCTCAACCAACTTCGTTGTTACATGGAGCATATAAAAGAGATTTCTCTTGGCTTTGGCTTTTAAGATTGATTCTTTTCATTTCTTCCTGTTTGCTCTGCTTGTAGATGAGGAAGATCATATGATCATTTCTGCTCACGCAATTCACGGAAACAAATGGGCCGTGATTGCGAAAATGTTACCGGGAAGAACAGATAATGCCATCAAGAACCACTGGAACTCAACGCTTAGACGTAAGTACTCGGATTTATGGAAGAGTGGTCAATGGATGGCTAATCCAGTTACTACTGCTTACATCAAGAAAGAAAATGCCGACGAGACATCTAATTCAGCCTCAAAACAACAATTGCCTCAAGGAGAAATCGATTCGCCACCAAAGCCTCCAGAGTTGAATGATGTTATAATGGAAGATGCAGCCAATGAACCTCAAGATCAAGAACAAGTTCCAGTAGAGAGTAACGCTCCAATAGACAGTAACTTGTTTCGCCCAGTGGCTCGTGTTGGCGCGTTCAGTGTCTACAATCCAACCAGCCAGAGAAATGGATACAGGGACCACAATATAGTTCCATGTGCGGGTCCGTTGATTCAGGCGGCTAAACCGGATTCATTGGCTGGTAAATTTCTACAATCTCTTTGCGATGAACCTCAAATCCCTTCAAAATGTGGTCGCGGTTGCTCTACTTATCCAGCCGAAACTATGTTTCCGCGTAAATCGGTATTGGGACCAGAGTTTGTGGATTATGAAGAGCCTTGTGCAGTTTTCAACCAAGAACTGATATCTATAGCAACAGATTTGAACAACATTGCGTGGATAAAGAGTGGTCTTGATAATGCCGTTGTCAGAGAAGCAGAACAGAGTTTGAAGATTGATAATTTCAATTATGATAATCCTCGAATCAAGTTTACTGGAATGATGCCTAGACAAGATTTTTTCTGTGCAAGAAGCTGAAAACACAAATGTAGGCTTGAGATTCATCTTCCTTTTTTTTTTTTTTGATTCTTTGCGCTTTGAACGCATATAGATGATGATCTTCATGTCAATAAGTAACCAGACTGGTACTTCTCGAAGTTGTTTCTGACATTTTGATTCGGATATGGTGGGAGAGAGATTAAAACAGAGTCTGTAATGATCATTTTAACCTTTTGATCAAATTCCTATGTCTTATACATACATATATGAAAATCAAATCAACGATGCGTTATCTGTCAGACTCCGTAAACTGAAATATTTCGCTATATTCCATCGTTACTATTTTGATCTTAACATATAACTGTTCTTTATAAACAAAACTCGACGAATATTTCTTGTTAAGAGGGAAAATGCAAAATTACATAAACGAGAAAGAAGATGGAAAAAGGCTTGCTTGCTATTTCATAATGTTATTTACAAGCACTTTTCTCCATAATTTTTCATATATTTACAAACCAAAAATGAAGATCAATTTACAATTAAAATATCTTGAAACCCCTTCATCTTTTATCCCTCAAATTCCCCAAAATCTTCAACAGCGTTGACTTTAGAGGACTTGAGTTTCCACGAAGCTGTACTAACCTTCAATGGAAGTAGCATAGGACTACTATAATCTCCGAAACTAAAACCACTTTCTTCTTCTTCCTTGGTACGCAAGTCACCAGGAGGTAAGAAAAAATCTGAAGACAAACCCTTAACATTAAATCCCACTTCTTCAATCTCCCAACTCTCTTCCATTGTAGTCTTCGAATGGCTCTCTAAGTTCTCATCAAGCCTGAACAATGAAACACGTGTCCTTCCTCTGTGAGCGATTTGAATCCCATCAACGCTCTTATAATCTTGGATCAATGTCTCAGACGTCGTTTCCCACAAGACCACATCTTCTTCTTCCGGACTGGTTTTGATCCGTACGAGATAAGTGTCCTCTAATTGGACCAAAAGTCCTGTTCTTTGACTAAAACACCCCCACACCGTATGTTTCACTGTCTCTATACCGCTCTTGCTTCTCGATTTAAGCCCCGAAGGCTGCGTTTCGAGCTTGAGCACGAAGCATTCTTCATCGTTGACCGCCCTCTCACCCACGCAAACCGATCCAGCGAACAAATTCGCTGTGGTTTTAGGATCAAGCCCTTGAAGGAACCTTCTGAGAGGTCCAGAGGGTTCATTAGAAGCATGAGATTGTGCGAACCAAGGACTTTGTCTCCAAGCCACGTTACCATCACAACCAGCACTGACTTTACAACCCGAAACCACAAGCTCTAAACTCCATTGACTCGAACCTTTCTTCCACAACACGAAACCTCCCATCTCTCCTCCTCCATTTCCATTATTGTTAACGTTTCTTATCCTTATCATCTTCTTCTTCCTCTTCCCATTTAGGGTTTTCGCTGCACAAAACTCTGTCACTCCCATCTTCACCTTTCCCATCGCGTACATGCTCTCCACCGCGGCCAATTCCGTCTCTCCTCCAGCTGCTGCAGTGTATTGCTTCACTATATACTTCGCCATGGCTGCTTCCTATTGATTACCAAAACAAAGCAGAACTAATATCAGAAACTTGTTTTAAACGCCAACTCCTTTTAACAAGAAAAAGAAAACGCCAATTTCTCAAAAGATCGATTTAAATGACTTACCATAGATTGGTTCTTGATAAGTTTGGAGATGGGGTGATCACGAACGTCGAGATCAGAGCAGACAGGGAGAGGGATCGACGGAGCTCCGACGATTCCAAGAAGCATCTGAATCTGAGCGTCACGACCGCCGAAAAGAGTGGCGAGGCTGCTACTGTTATCCGGCGGAGAACGGAGCAAACTAGACTTGACACTTCGCCAAGCGCCGCTCTTGTTGTTGTCAGAACAGAACAACTCCTCCGGCATCGGAACTTCTAACACCGTCTCTAGACAGTCTTCTCTATCGAAATTAGGACAAAGCGTCCTCATTTTTTCACTCTTCTAACAAACCTTGAAATAGTCGAGGAGAAAAAGTGACTGCTGGCAAAAATATGTGTAATCGAAACTTTTCTTTCTTTGGTTACAATAATTTAAGGAGATGAAAGAGTTCAATATATATTAGGACTTATGAGAGTATTGAATAACAGAAGCTCATGGGTTGGCGATTTTTATATATTAGAGAAATAGAGAGAGAGAGTAAACGATATGACCAACCGACCGGAGCCGATTTGATACTATTTGTGTATTGTCGTGTTCGCACGCTTCATGTCTCCCTTTGCTCTATCTAAACAACATTTGAATATATGTATAATGTATTTAAGTATTATGTTTGAACAAAGTATTTAAGTACTTTCTTGGATGGAGAAGTATAATAGTATTATTTTCACTAATAAAAAGATAAATACAAATACTTTGCGTCGTGAATGAAGAAATAAATACATATGAGATTTGTCCTTTCTGCTTAACAATATGTTCTTGAATAAAAAATCGTCAAAAGTTATATTAGCTTTTAATTGGTAAAAGAGAACTTTGTCCTTTGGTGCAGTTCATTGTATAGTCAATTTTGATTTATTTAATAGTCGTGCAAATTGGAGGGTTAAAAAATAGGCCTATGAAAAATACATTATTCAACAGTTGTTTTACTTTAATTGATAAGATAGTTTATACGACTTATTAAATTAACGCTTGAAAATAAATTTTCTATCCCTTCATGTAGGTTTGGATTTTGTAACACTAAGGTAGTCTAACAATTGATTAGTCCTTTTTTTTTCTGAAAATTCTTCTTATGTTTGGTATTTCGCCAAATGCAAAAACAAAAATCAAAATATTTCGTTAAATTATTTAAATCTTTAAATAAGTTTAAAATTTAACATTTATATTATAGATACAAAATATTTTCATATAGTATACTTTTTGTGAAAATATTAATTCATTAAATATTCAAGTACTTAAAACTTTTGTATTACCATATATAACGTAAACAACATATACCAAAATTTTAAAATCATATATTTATATATATATTATATTATTTACATCAGAAATCACCCAAATCACAAATAAATGCAACATATATTATTATTATTACACACAATTTTACGATGTTAAATTTATTACTGAAATTTTATGACTTTAAATAGATATATTTTAACTTTAATTTTTTAAAGTATTAGAAGTTTTATCTTTTTGGATTTTTTATTTATGAATTTAAAATTTTACAAGTTTAATTTATATTTTAAGATTTATTTTAGGTTTTTTATAATTTTTTAGAATTTTCTTGACTTCTTCGGATTTTGTAAAATAGTTTTTTGTAAGAATATTTTTTATTTTAATTAAAAACAGTTTTTACTTTTTGTAAAACCTTAAATATTAAATGGATACAATTTAAAAGTTTGTGTATTATAATAGAAGAAAAAAATAATTCATATATTTTTTTGGATACCTACAAAATTTGTGTATTTTTATGAAAATCGATAAATAATTAGTGTATTTTTGTGAAATTTTCTCTTTATATCACAAAAAAATGAATGTGAAATCTTTATTCTTTTTCTTTTAGTTGCTTAGCTTAGACCGGCCCATAATATATTTCTTTAAAAAAAAGGAAACTACGTCCTAAACTTTACTTCATTAATCTTTTTCTTTTAAAAGATTTGAAACCAAGAAAGGTTGATTTGGCAAAGATCGTTCGTCTCCGTTTATCCGTTTTCATAAGGTTCAATGAATATCGGTTTAGTTTAAGTTAATTAGTCTTGCAAATGAATTAATAAAGCAAAAGTTGCACTTTTAACATATACACGCGTATATATAGTATAAACAATAAATTTAGCTCACAAAAACATAAAAAGTAAAGAAGTTTAGAAAAATTTCTTAATGTTGTTAAAATCTTGCTTTAAGTTACTCCTTATTGAAAAACGATAACGTGATACAAAGTATCTCATAAACTTGCAAATTGTATTCCCTAAGAGATGTGACTGATTAATGGGTAAAATTGCTTAATATACATGGAAGACTTTTTTATTAAGAAACTAACATCCAAAATTTATTAATTTAATCTCTCTTCTGCTATCATAAATACAAAACAAATTTGCCCCTACTCATACGTCGAACTCGAATGAAGTTATGGGAAAATATGTAATATTAAATGAAATAAGATATATTACAAGATCTGGAAAAAGATGTTAGATTTACATGGTTAGTCCGATAACATTGTTAGCTTCGTCAATGATTTTTACTATGATAAATTATATCTTATCAGTTATATGCGTATATTTGTTATTAGTCAATATACAATTAGGATTCATACATAAATACGTTGTAATTATCCGTATAACATTGTTACCAGGTTATAAACCAATATATTAGGTAACATTGTTACCAAATTATCCTGCTAACATCATCATCTCGATAGTTTGTATTAGATTTAACTATTTGTTCAACTGAACTAATTCAGACTATTTATCGTGGTAAAAATAAATAAAGTCAATAATCTATATATACCAATAACATTAGTATTGCATACAGTTCTAGTTGTATTTACGTACATGACAATCTACGAGTCTATGATTATGTAATGAATAATAAAATATGTTATTGTTATCCTTATAACATCGTTACTTTCTTATGAATTAGTTTACTGGATAACACTTTTACCAAACTATTAAGTTGCTTAGAAGAATAAATTATATCCACGGAGAATTGTATAACATTGTTAACGTCAAATGTTATACATCGTCAGCCCACAATTACTCTTACCACGATAAGTTATCTTGGATCATTTATTAGAATAAGGTCAAAACTGTAAAAGTATTGCATTCAGTACTAATTGGAATAATGTCATTTGTGTCAGCTAATTAATCGGTCGTCTGTTGTTATTTTATGTAGATTTCCCTTATTAGTTCGTAAAAGGTATATATACATAGATACATATGTTGTTTCATATTATTATGTAATTGTAGAATTAACCAAAAATAAAAGTATATTTGTAGAAAACGACCAGAAACGGATAATGAAGAGACGATACTTTGATTGGGAAATGAATTGTCGGCCGAACGTGGCTGACGCCGTATCATCAGACCGACTATTAATATTTCCCTTTAATTTTGATTTGCTTGCCGTTACGGTGACACTAAGAAATCAATTAATCTGTTTAAAAAAATGAAATCTATAACTAATATATAAATGTCTTGACCAAACAAAAAAACGAATATATGAATGTGTGCATCTATTAGTTGCCTTCATCATTCATCAATTTCAGTTCAATCTATATAATAATCTTTACAACGTTTTGAGATTTTTTCACAAGAGCAATGTACCGTATAATATATTTTGCATTATTAAAATTCAGATGATTATAATTGATAATAATCATGACATGCACGCTGTTTGGAATCTTTTTGCCGATATGCAATTAGTCTGCATAAATAACTCATTAGTAAAATAAAGATCAGTTCCTGATGACAAACAATTAAAACAAATACGGAAAATCTGAAACAAAATCTAGACTTGATATCACAAAGATTCTACAGGTAAGGTTGTTACGATAGTTCAGTGTCTAAAACATATGTGACTTCATTAGAATATATTTGAATAGTTCTTGTCTGGGAAGAAATTTGCCGGTCAAATTAAGACTTTGTGAAAGTGGTATTTATATGTTGCAAAAGAATGTGCATTTTAGCAGATTGAGGACATAACAGAGAAGAGAGGAAACCTGAAAAGAAATGAAAATGATCAATCTTTTCTAAAATGTAAAATTCATTCTGGACTGAGCTATGAAAAAGAGAAAATTGTTAGTCGGTTAATGTACAAAACTAATTCTTGTTTAATCTTATATTCTCATTCAAGATGCATGATACATATGTGTAATGTGTTACAAAAATATATATATTTTCAGTTGGACTACCATATTAAGGAAGAGAGATTTAATCATCACATCATCCAATGGATTATTTTGTTTGCATATCATCAAGAGCTAGCTTTGATCATTCTTGGTCATACTTTCTCCCTAACACACTATGGCAGTCAGTTTCAACTTAACTTGATGTTGATTTCTCTCTTGTTCCTAATGTTGTATCATGTATGGGTTTTGGTTTCGGTTCTGCTTTGCAAACCATCAATGCAATTAATTATTAATTTTGATTATATACAGCATGATTTTTATTTTTGCGAATGAAAATATATATCTTAAGGGATTAATAAGTTGAACACTTAAATTTGAAGTTCATATAAGGGAAAAAAAAAACTGACTAGAAAGATTAAAGAAAAACAAAAGTTCCGACCATTGTTTCGCTGATTGCGGATCGTTAATGGAGCTGACATCAAGCGCAGGTACTGATGTGTTCCCATAGACTATTATCGCCCATAACAAGGTTGCCTTCTTTCGCACGTGGGTTTTGTCTTTCTCTCACGTGTTTTGCCCGGCGCCGAATCGGCCCTTCATATAGATAAATCTGAAATCTCCCATATTTTTGTTTAGTTGGCTAATTATAGATAAATTTATTAAAAAATATTAAGCTTCCAATAGAGAGTAGTAATCATCTCGTAACATTTTCTTTGCCAAATTGCCTCCTTTTGTACGAATTAGGTTCGAAAGGTATTTTACGGTTTTCAGCAACCGTTTACTTGGTTTTCGATTTATTATGGACTTAGGTACATGGAAGATGAACCACGAAATTAGGATTACTGACTAATTCGATTGGAGGATTGGTTTTATCGCCTAAATATTCTCTCAAAAATTCAACGAAAACTCTAAGAATCTCAATTTGTTTTATTTGATTTAGATCACATTCAGCTTGATTATTTTTCCCACTCTAGACATAATGGTCCATTATCCATACTTGTTTACGTAACTCACAAGTATGAACACCCAACCAACATTAGTCTTAAAGAAAAAACATAGAACATCCAAATGTTTGATGAGTGCTTAAAACCATTGCTCCTACGTAATTTTGGCATAAGAATTAAAAGACAGGATATGACTTACAAGTTTGTCTAAATTTTTGGAAGAAGACCCATCTTTATCTATGCAAACATCAGCTCTCTCTTTCAACTTCAAACACATATCTCTAATTCCATCTACTTCCTCTATCATTACACTACTTACCGCCTTCTCGATCTCTCTCTTATCCATCTTACTTCTCTCTAACTCATTCCCAATACGCCATACATCAACAATGTACCTCGCGTTCACACGCTGGTCCGTGAAACACGGTGTACATATCATTGGAACACCTTCACATATGCTCTCTATTGTGGAGTTCCATCCACAATGCGTCCAAAAGGCTCCAACGGCAGGATGTGCCAATACCTCTAATTGATTCACCCATTTCACTATTTTACCCTTATGGCCCATGTTTTCCACGAACCCACTAGGCGATGCCTCGAGCCACTCGGTCCCGCGGACAAATCCAGGCCTAACCACCCACAAGAATGGCCGTTCGCTGTTTCTTAGACCCCATGCAATCTCTAGAAACTCCTTCTCCTCTATATCTGCAAGGCTTCCAAAACTCACATAGATCACAGACTGTGGCTCTTGTTTATTGAGCCAATCGGTTGTTTCATAGTCTTCTTTGTTCTTTGTCGTCGGTAGAAGATTGTCGTTATGTTTGTGAAATGGTCCAATCGGGAATATGGGAACTTGAAACTTGCTGCTAAAATCCATGAGTGAGAGTCTTTCAAGATCTTCGAATGTGTTCCATATCACCCCTGAAGAAGAATTGGCTCCTTTCACCATGTCGTTAGCTATCCGGTATAGTTCCTCTGGCTCATTCGTTTCCATTACCGGAAGATCCTTCACTTTCAAAGGTGGAACTTCTGTCACTAGCTCATCTAACCTAGAATCTGGAAAGAAAATAACATGTCACACTTTATAGAAAAGATATGGATCATAAATCTTTAATAACGCTAAAATATAAAGAAATGAAATTTTAGATTCTATGATGCAATAAATATTTCCGGATCATCTATTAAAATTAAATCTATTTAATTATTTTTTGATAATTAACATGTTACATGTTATATAATATATTGGTTAATAAAATAAATACACGTTCTCTATGAGTTCAAACGAAAAACGTATTATTTTGTTTCTCTAACAAAAATATTAGTGGCTTATGTAAGCATAAATGTTCATTTTTAATTTGAAATTTGAAATGGCATTATTCTTCTATAGGATGATGTTTGTATTGTACCCTCGTTGGATTTATTTTTCTTAAATATAAAGGAGTTTACCACAAAAGCAAAAGAAATCTTAAAATAATTTTGTTTGGTCAAACCCATATTCATTGATTCAATCAAAGAAACATAGTATTAAAGAATCACTACAAATAAAGTTGATTATAAAATTGAAATTTAAAGATAAGTTTTGTATATCTAACCTTGTATAGGGAGATAACCCTTATCTCTAAGAAGAGACAAAGCAGCAAAAGCACAAAACGACGCCACACTACATGTGATCAACACCATCCTATCAATTCCTACCTCTTCCGCTGCAAACTCCACGTGTTTCGCCCAAACAACGTCGTAGACCAAACAACACGACGACGTATGTCCTTTGCCTACTTCCGCCGCCAGAGACCGGCGAAACGGGTCCTCGTAAGTTTGTCTTAGCAGACGAATGAAGGCGACGAGGTCCATACTCGAAGCCTCTGGCTAAGTCAGAGGGTCTTCACCTCCTTCGTTGTTGTGAGGAATGGTTCGAAAAGTGAAGAGTGGGTGGTGAGAAGGATCGGGGAAGTTGAAGGAAGTGTGGAGGATCGTGACGGAGAAGCCACGATTGTGGAATATTCTGGCGAGTTGGATCATTGGGTTTAAGTGTCCTTGAAACGGTAAAGGGAACATGATTATTTTTCTACCTTTTCTCTCTTCCATTTTTTTTTTTTTTTTTTTTTTGTAGTTAGAGATTTGAGGATTTATTTTTTGATTTGGTGTTTCAGTGGTTTTAAACTCCCAAATCCCAATACGCAACTAGTCGCGGCCTGGTAGTGTGAGCATGGTTGTAATGGATTGACCGATTACACATTTGACCCACCGATTATCTTAAAAAGTCACATAAAAATAAATGTTATTTTGTTTGTTATCACCATAGTATTATACTATTATCAACATCAGAGTCAAATTTTATTGGATCCGTCAATCCATTAATAGAGTTAGACTTAGAATATTCAACAAACCTAACATTAAATAATATGAAACACACAAAAACATGAAGATAAAAGCCCATAAAATTTGAATTTAATTTTTAGAATCATAAAAGTAAAATAAATCATGAACAACCTTCCTTAAGTTAAGTTTCTATACTGTGTTCTCTCTCGCCAAAAGAGAATTCCCCAAAACCACTGTTCCAACAAACTTCTCCGTTTTCACCATTGTTTTCGGCCGGTGTCGGCTTTTCTGGCGTCCGTTGGTTTTCTCTTTTATAGTATTATAAGTCTATTAGATTTATCTTTCAATAAAATCTGGAATGTCTAATAAGATCTATTTAGCTTTTAATCTTTAATTTCTCTGTTCCTTTCTTTCTCTTCGGGAGATTGTTTGTCCGACCATAATCTGGCAATTATCCACCAGAATTTGTGTCCGTTTCACTACGTGGGAGATCTATCCATACAACTTTTATCGGTTCATCATTGTAACTGTTTGGATCTGGGATCCAGACAAATCTGATCCAACCTTGATGAACTATAAAGATGTAATTTTTCTACCGCTAAACAAGGAGGGAGGAGAAGAATTGGTTGTGGTCTCTTCAACTTTGATGTCTGATATTTATCTATTTCAATACTTATCGGTGCTGAGTCGTTTAAATACCTATGGGTTATCATGTCGGATAAGTTTCATAGATTTCTACACAGAGTTTACTCTCGATTCAGTCGGGTAACCATTTTGTCTCCTTTTCGTTATGGATCATTCTGGCGACTTCACTACAAACATTGCGTTTGACGGCTCTCCTTTGCAACTGTGATCTCTACAACAGCGTACACGTTTGTGTTACATACGAATCTATTGTTCACCATTATTAGAGAAATGATGGGAGTTGAAACATCACTTTTTGTCAAGTTGTAAGTTTGGTACTCATGAGGTTAGTGGTCAAGAAGTATATGGATGAATTAAGTGTGTGCAAAGGAAATCTCTTAGAAGACATGTGTAAAGATTCAATTAGTCAGAATTTTGAGACACATAAAAAGGAATACAGAGATCTCAGAAGATGTGGGCTTCGAAGGTTTCCAGACAAACGCAAGAATATACAGAGTCAGAATGAGAAAAATATAAAGTCAACATTTTTATCAAGGACACGAATACGAATTAATTGGTATCATGTCAACATTCCAAAACATGTAACGGATGCAATGGTCTTTTCTGGTACGATTTGGAAAGCAAAATAAGCAATGCCAATCTGGCATACACATCGTATCAAAGTGAGACAAATATAAAAGAATGTAGATAACAGCATACAATAGTTGTTAGTGTGTAAAGCTTATCTCGAAAGGAAGCAGCGTTCAATTTCGTTTTTTTCTAATATTTTGTCTTCAGTGTATGACGCATATATATATGCTTATGTAATAATTTGTAATTTGATGTTTTGTATTCGTTTTTGTAATACTATCTGTATATTTCGATATTTTAATAGAATGTTTTGTTATAAAAAACAAAAATCATTAACAACCGTATAAATCGAAACAACCAACAATATTATTATTTTAAGAAACAGAGCATCCAAAGGTTTGAACAGTGCTTAGTATTCATTGCTCCTTCGTAAAAAAATTCTAACTTGCAAAAGCATAAGAATCAAAAGACAGGACATGACTCACAAGTTTGTCTAAACATTTGGAAGACGATCCATCTTTGCTTAAGCAAACATCAGCTCTCTTTCAATTTCAAACACCTCTCTCTCAATCCATCTCTCTTTTCCATCATTACACTTCTTACCACCTTCTCAATCTCCTTCCTATTCATATTACTTCTCTCTAACACCATCCCGACTCGCCATACATCAACAATGTACCTCGCCTTCACATGTTGGTCCGTAAAACACGGTGTACATATCATGGGAACACCTTCGCATAAGCTCTCTATTGTCGAGTTCCATCCACAATGCGTCCAAAACGCTCCAACTGCTGGATGCGCCAATATCTCTAACTGATTCACCCATTTCACAAATTTCCCCTTATGGCCAATGTTTTCCATAAACCCACAAGGCAATGACTCGAGCCACTCGGTCTCTCGGACAAACCCCGGCCTAACCACCCACAAAAACGGCCGTTCACTGTTTCTTAGACCCCAAGCAATCTCGAGAAACTCGTTCTCTTCTATAGCCGCAAGGCTTCCAAAACTCGCATAGACCACAGACTGCGGGTCTTGCTTATTGAGCCAATCGGTTATTTCGTAGTCTTCCTTGCTCTTTATCTTCGGTGGAAGATCGTCGTTATCTTAGTGAAAAGGTCCGATAGGGAAGAAGGGAACTTGTAACTTGCTGCTACAATCCATGAGTGAGACTCTTTCAAGATCTTCAAAAGTGTTCCATATGACTCCTGAAGAAATCTTGGCTCCTTCCACCATGTCATTAACTATCCTGTAAAGTTCCTCCGGCTCGTTCGTTTCTATCACCGGAAGATCTTTTATTTTCAAAGGTGGAAGCTCTGTCACCGGCTCTTCTAGTCTAGAATCTGGAGAAAAAACAATGTATAATAAATCTTGAATATTGCTAAAAGTATTAACAAATTTCCTCATTTTCTCTAGAAGAAGAAAATTTTAGATTCTCTAGTCCAGTAACATGTTTCCTCATTATCTCTTACAACTATTTAAATATTTTAATAAACAAGTGACAAGTGTTGTAAAAACAAAATTGCCAACCATATGAAAAAAGATAAGTGTATTTACGGATTTACCTTGTATAGGGAGGTAACCCTTATCTTTAAGGAGAGGGAAAGCGGCAAAGGCACAAAACGACGCCGCACCACCAGTCCTCAACACCATTCTACCAACTCCTATCTCTTCCGCTGCTACCTCCGTGTTCCTCCCCCATATAGCGTCGGATACCAAACAGCAAACCATCTCTCCTCCGCCAACTTCCGCCGCTAGAGACTGACGAAACGGCTCAGCGTAACTTTGTTTCAGCAGACGAATGAGGGTGACGAGGTCCATACTCGAAGTTTTTGATTGAGAAAGAGGGTCTTCTTCTCCTTCCTTGTTGTGAGGGATGGTTCGAAAAGTGAAGTGTGGGTGACGAGAAGGATCGGGGAAGTTGAAGGAAGTGTGGAGTATGGTGACTGAGAAGCCACGGTTGTGGAATATTCCAGCGAGCTGGATCATTGGGTTCAAGTGTCCCGGAAATGGTATAGGGAACATGATGATTCTCTTCCCTTTTCGCTCTTCCATTTTTTCTTCTTGATTTTTTTTTTTTTGGGAGATTTCGAGGTTATGTTTTAATTTGTTGTGATTCTTTTCTCAAGGGTTTATGGTTACATAAGCACAAACCACAGTGACTCATGATCCAATTACAAATCGACAGCTGTCATTATTTGAAACAAATATCCTATTACAAATTGACAGTCGTCCTACCAGCTGATGCACGCTGTCACTTGAGAGAGTTGGGCTTACAACATATTTTTTGTCTCTTTTCTTGCATTTTTAAACTCACAATTGGAGACTATTATAAATAAACTTTCGCAATGAACTTTCCCGTCCTTTCTGATTAGATTAATGACAATGACTGTCCTTTTTATAAGAAACATATTTCACCAATGTAGGTACTAATAGTACACATGTAACTTTCTCAAAAATAGAATTGAAAAAGAGAGAAAAAAAGATAACAATGCAATTACACAAGTAATGGTATTCAAAGCTAACGAGTGTCTCTAGGTCCTTTATGGCCCAGTATAAAGTCATATATATGTGACATTCATATTCACTTTTTGAAGTAAGACATTTTGCATATTGGTTTGTGATAGAGTCGATGTCGTATTATTATAATCTTCAGTCTACACATTTCCTGTTGGTAACAAAGAAATAGTAAATTTTATATGTGTCGCCACCTAATCCAGTAAATCATATACAGCTTGATGTATATGTGGTGTTGTTGTTATGCTTCCTCTTAAGAGTAGCCCAAAAGCATAAGAAAAGTTTCTTCGGCAAGTTTTCTCAAAGATGACTCTTGGGCTTATTTTGTAAACTAAAATCTTTAGTGTGCAATGTGTAGACTCCCAAAATAGGACCAAGTTTTCACCTTTTGTCTTCAAGATTCTTTTTTGTTGAGAACTAGCCACTTTGAAAAAGTTAGACCCGTTCAGGCAGAGTATATTGGTCAGCCCGTTTGGACTGGCCAAGACAAGTTCTCACCTCCCCAACTACCTAGAGTTCACAAAACTGAAAATTGATTAGGACGTGATGGAATATTAATAGGATTTTTCTAACAGAAATTTTTTAAAAATTGAAGACTCTCTATTCTGTACAAGATTCTTTCTATTTTGTAAGCAAGAAATAAAATGAAGTTTATTTTGTCTCTTTGGGTCATTATTATAATATTCATAACCTCTCTTTAGAAAGTATATTAAAGAAATGTTTTTTTTTTGTAGGCAAATCTCAACAACATTTTAAGCTTGTTCATTTAGATGTTTATATGTTCTTCACTAATGTTGATACGATGAATAAATATAGTTTTGGTTTCGATTGGGTTATAAATTTTGGAGATTTACAACACAAATTTTGTTTGTATAAATTTATTACCAAGAATGAATCATCACATAAATTATTTTATGTAGTTATCCAAGTAACCCAACATCATCAACTTTTTCCGTCTATTATTTTCTTGGATCTTAGAGCTTAACAAGTTAACTTTCGTTTATTTTGATGAGTAATCTCTCTGCTACAAAATATTTATATTTGATCCATCATCTCTTTCATGACTTTAGTATGTGGGTCACTTTTCATAAGTGTTTTGTTTGTTACGCACCTCAACCATATATGTTGTTGATGAATTAGTGGAAGTTGATATTCATTCACCATAACAGATTTTTAACATTCCATATCTAATGTTCATGAAATGGGATTAATGGGGACCCAAAAAAAGAAGCAAATACGCAAAAATTTTTAAATGTGTAAAAAAGAATCCGAAATAGATTGATTGTGGCTTTTGCTTTACGCACAATCGCACACCGTCATCGTCTTAGATACGTTAGGTTATGGTAGAAAAGTATTGTGAGAACCTTGATTGCAACTATAACCTTGAGAAAGAAGAAGCTCCCAATTATGTTATATCCTCAATTATAGGTCCATATATATACATTTTATAATCATGAATCATTCAACTATCATTCGCATTTGTTTCAAAAGAAAATGACACTAAACTGGGAACACTAGTTGAAAATATCTTTTCAACCAAAATTTCTTAAGAACATAAATGTTTCAAGAGAATAAGACTCTTAAGATGCCGACAAATTGATATATAAATATGGATTGGTATTATGGTACGGTACTATATTACATTAAAGTTTGACCCAGTCAAACTCGAAAGGTGTGAGAATTGAACATCTCCCAACCCACATAAGACTCTTTTGTCTTTCATATTTGTTATCGACTTTTTCTCTAGCAGGAAAAATCCTAAGAGAAGCAAACAAGCTTGAAAGTTGAAACCAAAGTTCAGTGACCTAAACGGGTTCTACAAGTACAAACTTAAATAACATCCTAATCATACCAAATTTCAAAACACCGAAGCTAACGGGTTTGTGCTCATCTCCAATGTAAACCATAGAGATCATAATTCATGTCATACATGTGATACATATACACAGTTATTGTATTATATACATGTAAATCCCCCAATCCACATAAGGTGATTTACATGTAAAAATCTGTTCCATGTTTTAAACATAGCCTTCTCAAACACAACTCTTTTAAGATGAATCATCTCTGTTCTATCAGATTTAAAGACTTTTAGATGTAAAAAGAAAACAACAAATGGAGTAAACTATCAATATTGTAAAGGGAAAAACTTCAGATACAATATTCTCTGTTACCACTTTGATTGACTACAACTTTGCTTCATTTAATCAAACAACAACAAAATTACATATAATCTTATTGCAACCCCATAGATTCCAAAACTACAGAAAACACCCAGAAGTACTCTCAAGTCTCAACACATCCTCTATGTTGTTGCACTAATACCACCATTTGTATTCCCCTGTGAACTAACTACAAAGACACAAAACCTTATCCCAAAGAAGAGTAGATGAAAAACTCTCCCAAGGCCAAAAAATATTCTTATTAAATAATACTTTTGTTATTCTCCTAAATAAATATAAAATTTAAGCAATCCAATTCAACCCCACATAATTATTCTTTACTATAACCAGTAACCATCACAATCTCAACTATAAATCTAACCCACTAACCACGACCCACTTCAAATTCTTCTTCAAAGTCCTGAATCCTACAGAACCTAAATTCAAACTCAGTACATCCATTCTTGTGGAAGAGGTCTTTCTTGCTTCAGACAGCTACCACCAGCTACTGCAAACAAACCAATAGATTCTATCAAATGTCAACTTTTATCTAGAAATTGAAATTAATAATGCGGATGTTTGAATTATTACCGTAATCGATTTTACTGCGTCCTGTAGAGACACAAGCTTGCGAATTTGGTTTACACCGACCAGAGAACTTTTCAATTTTAGGATTATGTTTGTGAACAACCTTTGTCGGAATCTTAACACTTCCACCTCCTGATAATCCACATTGAGCTAAAATTGAGCTAAAGTTCTCAAATTTCTAGAAACGTAAGATGTAAAATGAACGGAGAATTGAGTAAAATTACCAGATTTCTTCCGGGAATCAGAAGGGTTTGAGTAACTCCGGGGAAGGAAAACGCCGGTACCAGCAGACGAAGATTTAACGGCGGTTGGGGCGGTGAAAACGCCTCTAACGGGAGAAGGAGACGGAAGCCAAGTAATTGGGACTCTTCCAGGAGACTGTTGCAATGTTGACTCAAATCTAATCTGAGATTGATGATACTGTGGCTGCCATAACCAGTAGTAGTAGTCATAAAACGCAGCGTTTTGAGGAAATGGGATTAAGGAATTAGGGTTTTGGTCTGGGCAGCTTGTTGGTTTTGATTCAAAATTCGCCATTTTGATCTTGGCGACTTCACCAGCTGCAGCTGATATCACTTTCAAAGAGTCTTTTTCACGAAACGGAGATGTCGGAGGTGAAGGCACTTGCGAAAACGGACCATTGGGACTTCCGAGTCCACTCTGAGTTAACTCACTATTTTGAGGCTTCAACTGAATAAAAATATTGAAAACTTTGAGTGATTTGTTTCCATCGAGAAGATAAACATTTGAAAAAGAGTGAAGCTTTAACAAACCTCAGCCTTGTCGGTGATGAAGGAAGGATAAGGGAGGAGTTGAGTCGAGAGGGCGAGTCGGCGAGTTAAACCGGCAAGGAAGTTATCTTCGTCGTCGCTTGTTTCATCTTCAGTCTCCGTTGAGTCCACTTGAGTGGGAAAGATCGAGGAGTCGAACTCGTAAGGGAAATCGTTCGGGAAGCTGAGTTGACTCCGGGTTGATAGGAGTTTCTCCATTGGTTGTTCGACGACGGTGGAACACGGCGGAGAGAGCATAGAGGATACGGGCGGGAGGAGCGGCGCGACCATAGCGACAATAGGTAATGAGAGAGAGAGATATAGGTTTTGTAATAAATGTTTGGAGAGACCAGAGAGGCTTCTCTTTATTTAAGGTTTTTCAATGAGGACAGCTCAAAAGGTATTATTATTAATATTACTTCTGTCTCCTTTTATTTATTTATTTGAAATTGTTTAAATCCGTGATTCGAGCCCGACATTTGAAAATCCCACGATAGTTGGTTCAGGTTGACTCCAAAAAAAAAACCGCAAATGAGAACGGGAAAACAAAAGTGTAGTGCTCACACTATGTAAACATTTTCATTAAATCAAGGGTTTTAATCCAGAGAAATTAATATATTACTATGTAGAAAGCCACATAAAAGAATGTGGAAAGCCAGAGAAATGAATGTTGTTAGTTTTTGTTGTCGAACATCGTTGAAAACTATCCAGTTTGTTGTATTGAATATTTTAATTCAACCTACTTCGTGAATGGAGTGGTCCAAGGAGGAATGGGCTACCAAAATGGGCTTTTCAGGTTCTTCGAACCTTTATCAGTTGGATTGGGCTTTTATATAAACCAATGTTTTTTTTCCTTTGGCAGCCATATATTTAAAGGAATATTACAACCAACATCCTAACACTCACTTTTTATTTTTTTTACAAATATCATTTTCTAAAACTCCTTTCAAACCTTCATTTTTCTTCAATCTGAAATAATGCTATTGCCCTCCAGATATCTCAAACATCTCTTATCTTTTCTCTATCCTGTCTCCATGTCACACTTCAATTCTTCTTCTTTCTCTCTTCCTTTCTCCTTCTTTCTCCCTCTATATCTCTCTTTAATCTCTTATTCTTCTCTCTTCATTTTCTTCTTCTTCTCATTCTTACTCTTTTATCTCTTTTTTTTCTTCTACAACAAAAATAATTTTCAAATTTTCGCTTTCTTTTTCCAATTGTTTTTTTTCCAGATTTTGTTCATTCTTTTCTTTATCCACAACATTGATCAATATTGATTATCATGATTTCTGGCATTTTCAATATATGAATTTTTGGGTTTATAGATTTTTGTATTTTCAAAAATATTTAACAAACATTCACATGCGTTTTGTCCAACAGAGCAAATTGTTGTCCATCTCGAATATAAATGTGTTTGTTTAGTTTATATTCTTGTCTATCTCAAATATACGTGTGATAGTTTGGTTTATACTCTTGCCCATCAACTCAAGGGTATTGTCGTATTTTCGTCCAACTCAATGCCACAAGAAAATAGTAATTTTGAAAGGTCTCTCAACAAATGGCATTTTCTAAAAGTCTTAATGAGCATGTTACATTTCTAGTAAAATACCTTATATTTAACCCTGATTACTTTTTTTTCTCACACAAATGTCTAATTTGTTTAATTCGATCAATCGCGTCGAAACCATGTCTTCCATGACCATCGAGTTTGTCGAGGCAGAAACATGCATCTACGGGGACATGGTGGATTCCCCAATCCCTACTAATCTATGTCTTGATTTGATTTACGAGGAAATCAAATTAGTTATTTATTGTCGTAAAAGTGTCGATCAGTTAAAAACCAAAAAAAAACAAAAATTGTCAAGCAGTGCTAATTATGATAAGAATAATCAGAACTTGTAAAGCTCGTAAAATATTCAAAAATTAGTTATAATACTTTTCACTCGAAGAAAGAAAACTTCTAAAACATTCAAGTATTTTATTCAATCAATTTGTAGTACATAGGATATGGTAATAACAGTAATATTTTATTTTCTTAAGGAATATTGTCCCATCTGAAACAGTAAGGATCTGATCCATCGCGATTTAAACAACACATAGGGAATTCCTTGTCGCTTCTCACATCCCAAATACATTCTTTACAGACATGAGTCTTTCTAAATGGATTATCGTCTCTCGATACTTTAAATAAATCAAAGTAATGAGATCCGCCTTCATACCACGTAAAATGACAACCAAATTTTGTAGTTTTCTTCCAGTTAACATGAAATATAAAATCCCAGGTAAGACCCCATGGAATATGGATCATCCCCAAATCATCCTCACTAGATTTGCAATGTACATTCAGAAGTTGTCCGTTCACTAAAGCGTTACGGATTACGACATGCTTTTTTATAGAGGAAAGAAGCCGTCGCCGCCGGATCCCGATGATGGCGCTTCCGCTGCAAAAGTTGAAACATCTAACGCTGTTGCAAAAAGAACAAGAGTAGATGAGATCAGAAACATCAATATGTAATGATGTTTATTGGAGAAAACCATGGTTATGTATATTTCGTCTGAGTGGTTAGATGGGAATTTATATCAACATTGGTTCCCTATTTATAAATGTTAACAAAATGTAAATACTTTATAGGAGGGGAAGGTAAATAAATTTCTCTGGTAACGTTGACTGCATATATTTAGTTTATGGTAGTATCTTACTTAAATGAGAATTATACAAGTGTATAAAGTTTGACCAAAAAAAAATAAAGCTTGACCAATTTGTAAAAGTTACTTGCCGTTAGAACTATATGCGAAAAAATTTAATACAAACTTTCAGTATAACCCTTATATAAATAATTTGCAAGTTAGACCCGAAAATCAACATGAACTAGACTACTTGACAAAATATGAAGAGGAAGAGAATTTTTTTTGAGTAATTGACAGCGAGATCCCACTAGTGAGCAACACCAGCATCCATGAAAATTTTCACATTGAATAATCTTTTTTATTTATTTTTGTTAATGTGTATAACGTTGAATAATCTTATTGTGACAAATAATACAAAGTTTCTTTTTTAGGCGAATAATTCCATTTTATTAAAATTACTTAACATCACACGAGAGTAGACAGTATAACGAAATAAGAAGAGTAATTGAGAAGATGAAAGGTAATGCAAATTCATTTCTCTACATCCCAAGTTTTATGGTAAGTCACTATTTGCATAACATATAAGAAGTGCCAAGTACTAATTATCTTATGAAGAAAAATATAGTTACATGCTCATCGGATCCATTAATTACGTAGCTTCTACATTTTATTAAAACTAGACTCCCTTTAACAAAACTCCAATTGATAATTAATAATATATAATAATTTTATAATTACTACTTGTATGTTATGCAAAATTTATGATTAAAAAAATTGAAACAGGGTGTCTAGTTGTAAATTTTTATCCCAATAACCATGGGAGAATGAAAAATTAACCAGATTTTTTGTAACTTGAGTGAAAAATTGGAAAGACAAGAAATGGCAAGAACAAAGTGCACTATCTAGAAGCAAAAAATTAACTGAAGCAAAATTTACTATATTTATGTTAGTGTTGAATAAACTTTAAATGCCCAATAATCCATTAATTAAAATATTTCACTATCTTTATGTCCAATTCAAAATATAAAAATAAAAAAAAAAAAAAAATATTTTTTTTTTTTTTATTTTTTAAAAAAAAATTTAATTTTTTTTTTTAATTTATTTTTTTTTTTTTTTTTTTTTTTTTTTTTAAATAATTTTTTTTTTTTTTTTTTTTTTAAAAATATATTTTTTATTTTTTTCCCCTCATTATTTTGTAAAAAAAAAAAAAAATATTTTTTAAAAAAAATATTAACTGAAAAACGCATGTTAATGACAAAACTAAAGTGAGATACATAACTAGCGAGAGTCAAAAGTAGATAGAGAGAGAACGACCAAAGTAAAGTCTCGTTAGACTTTGTGACTTTTTTTCTATGTAATCATTCGGTCCCAAATGTTATTATAAGATGTTGAGCCAATAAGTTTCTAGCTTGCATCTTTGGGATGAGACAGTAGAACTTCAAATCCGTATACCGTCTGTATGTCTTGAATACAATATCGGAAATTCACATCACCGGTTATTGCAACGACAGTTCCAAGTTCTTTGTATAAGCAATGATACTCAAAGGCCCAATCCATCATCTTGATTATAATTTCTTTGTCAAATACTTCTTTCTTACCTTCTCAAAAAAAAAAAAGATAACTAGAATAAGCTCTTTGGCAAAATGTTTGTTTGGACCAAATACATACAATGAACACCACCAGAATAACGAACTATTTGTCTTTGAAACTAGATGAATAATTACAAAAAAAAAAAAAATTTACCTTCTGCGAAATTAAAGATTTTGACACCTTGATCATTCAATGATTTAGCTATCGCCGTTAAGATCTAACCTTTAATAGAATCTCTCATCTGGAAGCTACTATATAAACCACCCTTTCCAGCACAAGTCCCTCATTGGCAGCCAGAGATCTAATCACTTTTTTGTTTCTTTTTCACCAACCAATTGTCTCTTATCATCCTCTTGATCAATCCGTCAAAACCATGTCTGTCTTCAACGTCGATCGCAACTCTCCCTTCGACCCTATGTCTATCTTCATCTGTAAGATCACCTCTCTATATATCTTGCTCTAGTTTCTTTACCGCAATTTCCTCGTCCTTGAAACATTAGATCTGTTTGTTGTTTTGCCTCTTTTCATATATCTCTTAGATCTGGATTAGATGTTTTACCTTTGCTTTTTTCTGGGATCATAAATGTTTACGTAGATGAATTCTGTGTTTGAAAAATCTAGTAGATCTGTTTTAGTAATTACATGATCGATCTGTCGTGCTAAACTAGTGGACCTAATCGATCTGTTATACTAAATTAATCAACTGTATCCATGATCCCAAGTTTTCAGTCGTTTTTTTGTTTTTGTAATTGCTATTGCGTTTTCCGTTTTGTTGTGTAGAACCTGGCAGTGGCGAAAACATATGTACTATGGGACGTGAAATCTAAAATCTCAGGTAAGACCCCATGGGATTTGGAGCATCCCAAAATCATCCTCACTAGATTTGCAATGTACATTCAGAGGTTGTCCGTAATTCGCTACAACGTTGTGGATTACGACATGTTTTTTTGCTAGAGGTAAGAAGCCGTTGCCGCGGGATCCTCATGATGGCGCTTCCGCTGCAGCATTTGAAACATCTAACGCTGTTACAAAAAGAACAAGAATAGATGAGATCATAAACATTATTGTGTAATGAGGTTTCTTGGAGAAATCCATGGTTATGTATATTTTTGTCTGAGTGGTTAGATGGTTCCCTATTTATAGATTTTAACAAAATGTAAATACTTTATAAGAGGGAAGGTAACTAAATTTCTCTGGTAACGTTGAATGCATATATTTAGTTTATGGTAGTATCTTACTTAAATGAGAATTATACAAGTACAAAAGCTTGACCAATTTGTATAAATTACTTGCCGTTAGAATTATATGCAACAAATAATAAATATATTCCCCTATTCTAAATTATATACTACATTTTATTACTTGAAAAATTCCTCTGATCATATCTATTTTAGTGTATTTTCATTCTCTTTCAACGATTTTTCTTGACAGATAATAAATTAATTAAAATTTTCATTTTGGGATAAAATAATATGTCAACGGGTATGCCCATGAAGTGAAAGAATCGGAGGCAAAAATGTAAGTTAATGTTTGATGAGCTAAAATTGTGAGGAAAGCGAGGTATTATAACGGCGATGGATCATCCATACATACTAAGTACGAGACTTTTTTTTTTATAATGTTTTCATTATTGCATGATTGCCCACAATGACAATGAGACTGTTTGTTCTTTACGTGTAAAAGAAGCAACAAAGACTACATCTAAACCCCCCCTCGGATAAACGAGGTAACTAATCTAACCATCGTGAGCTGCAAGCAGAGACTGAGGAAGAGCATTGGTGGAGAAAGTGGATAAGTACTTGTGTCCCTCCTCGTCGTGAGGAATATGTTAAAGAGAATGTCAGAAGATGAACCCTCACGATTGGAGGCTTGGAGATTTAACTAAATGAGGAAATTCACAATGATGAACACATGTTAGCCGAGGCTAAAACATTAATCTTCTGGGATATGGTGGATTGCCCAATCTCTAATGATCTATGTCTGATTCAATGTACGAGGATATCAAATCAGCTCTTGCGAATGAGAGTTATTGTGGTAAATTGTCAATCAATGCTTATTATGATACAAATAATCAGAACTTGTAAAGCTTGTAAATTAAACATTCGATAATTATTTTATTCATTCAATTTTTATCACATAAGATATAGTAATAACAATAATATTATGTTTTCTTAAGAATTAAGCATCCCATTTGAAACAGTAGGACTCTGATCCACCGGGATTTTTACGACACATAGGGTAGTCCTTGTCGCGTCCCACATCCCAAATACATTCTGTACATGGTGGAGTCCTTCCAAATATAACAGCATCTCTCGATACCAAAAATATATCAAAGTAGTGATCTCCGCCTCTATACCACGTAAAATGACAACGATATTTTGTAGTTGGCAGAAAATTAACATAAAAGCTAAAATCCCAGGTATGACCCCATGGGATTTGGATCATCTCAAAATCAGTCTCACTAGATTTGCAATGTACATTCAGAGGTTGTCTGTTCGCTACAACGTTGTGTATTACGACATGCCTTTTTTCTTGATTTAAAAAGTTGTCTCCACCGGCTCCCGATGATGGCGCTTCCGCTGCAGCATTTGAAACATTTAACGCTGTTGCAAAAAGAACAAGAGTAAATGAGATCATAAACATCAATATGTAATGAGGTTTATTGGAGAAAACCATGGTTATGCATATTTTGTCTGAGTGGTTAGATGGGAATTTATATCAACCTTGGTTCTCTATTAATAGATGTTAACAAAATGTAAATACTTTATGAGAGGGAACTTTATATAATTTTATTGGAAGAGCTTTTAACAAAGCATTAGACTTTTTATTAACCAATCAACTTTTGTTAATAAATTATAAAGAAGAGCATTTGGAAGTTTTAAATGTTATGCTAATGCTTAGATGGAGCTTTTCCTAAGCAAGTCTTAAATTATTTAATAATATTTTTATATAATTAATTTATTTGGTTAGATAACGTAAAGATATATATATATATAATACTAAAATTTAAATCTTATATATTTTGAATAATACTTATCATTAGTTTATTTGTCATATTATTTTAAAATAATGATTTAATAAATATAATTTAAAGATGAAAATTATAAAATTAGAATAAAATTTGCATTTTTGGATAAAATAATATGACATGGGGTATGTCCATGAAGTGAAAATAATCGGAGGCAAACATGTAGGTTGATATTTGATCATGGGAGTAAACCCCTAAGAGTTGTGAGGAAGACGAGGTTTTATAATGACGATCATCGTTGAAACCTATCCAATTTGTTGAATTGAGTATTTGAATTCAACCGACTTCGTGAATGGAGTGGACCCAAGGAGAATTGGGCTGCCAAAATGGGTTTGCAGGTTCGAACCTTTATCAGTTCGATTGGACTTTTATGTAAACCAAAGCTTTTTTTCCTTGTCAGCCAAATATTTAACTCTAATAGTTACTTTTCTTTTTCCGCAGAAGTCTCTGATTTTTTCAATTGGATCAATCGCATCGAAACCATGTCTTTTTTGACCATCGAATTCGCCGAGGCTGAAACATGCATCTACTGGGAGATGGTGGTTTGCACAATCTCTAATGATCTATGTCTTGATTCGATTTACGAAGATATCAAATCAGCTCTTGCGAATGAGACTTATCGTGGTTAAGTGTCAATCAGTGCTTATTATGATAAGAATAATCAATACTTGTAAAGTTTGTAAAAAATTCGAACGTTATTAATGATATTATTTCACTCAAAGAAAGAAAACTTCTAAAACATTCGATTATTATTTTTGTTCATTCAATTTTTATTACATAAGATATAGTAATATATGACAATAATATTTTGTTTTCTTAAGGATTAAGCGTCCCAATTGAAACAGTAAGATTCTGATCCATCGGGATTTATACGACACATAGGGTATTCCTTGCCGTTTCCCACATCCCAAATACATTCTGTACATGGTGGAGTCGGTCCATATGGATTATCGTCTCTCGATATTAAAAATATATCAAAAAAGTGAGATCCGCCTCTATACCACGTAAAATGACAACGAAATTTTGTAGTAAACGAAAGGTTAACTAAAAATTTAAAATCCCATGTAAGACCCCATGGGATTTGGATCATCCCAAAATCAATCTCACTAGATTTGCAATGTGCATACAGAAGTTGTCTGTTCAGTACAACGTTGTGGATTACGACATGCTTTTCCGCTGAAAAAGTTGCAAAAGTTGAAACATCTAACGCTGTTGCAAAAAGAACAAGAGTAGATGAGATCATAAACATCAATATGTAATGAGGTTTATTGGAGAAAGCCATGGTTATGTATATTATGTTTGGGGTGGTTTGATAGAGCTTTATAATTTATATCCACCTTGGTTCCCTATTTATAGATGTTAACAAAATGTAAATACTTTATGAGAGGGAAGGTAACTAAATTACTCTGGTAACGTTGAATGCATATATTTACTTTATGGTTGTATCTTATTTAAATGAGAACTGTACAAGTATATAAACATAACCATTTTGTAAAAATTACTTGCCTTTAGAACTATATGCAAAAAAAAGTTAATACCTTTCCCAAATATAAATTATATTTTTAATTACTTGAAAAAAAATTCTCATATCTATTTTAGTATTTTTAAAATCTCTTTCAATGATTTTTCTTAACAGAAAATAAATTAATTAAAAATTAACAACTAATGAAATGATCTATGCTCACCAACATAGCTTGTTGTTTATTTCAGGGTCACTAACTATTAAATTTTGTTTGTTTTGTAATTGTTGGTTTACTCCAATCAAAAGGTTCAAATTCGACGGCGTAGTTGTGAAGGAGTCGGTCTTGTAAACATCGGAGTTGGTACTTCTTAACCTCTATCTCCGGTTAACTAGCCATCATTCAGTTTTTCTCTGGTGCTATTACTGGAATTGTTTTGCTTCACTTTTGTAACGGTGTTTCCTGTGTTAGCTCAATAAGCCAAGCCCATTTGAAACGAATGAATGAATTTTTATTATTTAAAACAAAAAAACCATACTACTATCATTTTAAGCTTTTTAAATTAGTGATAAGTTATTGTCACTAACAACTACAAAATAAACATCATTTATCCCTGTAATTTGTTGTTGGCGACTGTAAAATAAACATGGTTTAACCTAACGATCGTTGTCGTAAACAATTTGAAAACGAACATGACAATAATTTATCCAAAATGAAATACACATAATTATTCACAACAACTCTAACCAAAACCACATAAGTTCCCACTTAAAATATTTAAATTACAACCACGATAACAAACTTTATTCAGTAGAAAATTTTACTATGCGACCTAAAGAATTTCAACGGAAACATATATAAAAACAATAATTAATATCCCACCAAACCAATGAAAAATGTAGAAATTCGAGTCTCTCGGTTAAGTTTTGGACTTGAGACTGCGGGGAGATCACGGAACACTTTTTGTCCGAAATCTGACGTGGCAGCTATAACGGCTACTTTGAAGATGCACAATTTTTATATAATTAAAATGATAAAAAAACGAAGAGAAACGTTAAGATTTGCATGTGACGACGACCTTTTGCAAAATTCAAAAAATTTTAAGACAGAACAAAAAACAACAAAAACAATTGGGAATACTCAGAATTTTTTTTCTCGAATTCATGGACCACAACTACCATTCTTCTTCTTCTGTATGATCTTTGCTTCCTTTATTTCTGGGTATCTAAAAAAATTCTATCTTTTTTTGCTTTCTGTGATAAAATGGAGAATAGCTGTATTGGGTTTGAAGGATCGAAACGATATGGTGAGAGTAAACGAATCGTTGCTTTAATTGACTCAGTAACTGATTCCACTACTGAGTCTACCCTTAGCAACTCAAGTTGCGGAGCTGGATCGAGCTCAGGGAGGTCTTCTGTGGCGGAGAGATCTGTTTCTTCTCCGTCATCTCCTCCGACGAAGTCACAGATCCTTGGATGGCCGTTAGGGCAAGGTTCATGGAGGAAGAGTTCTGGTAAAATGAAGAAGAAAACTCCGACAAAAATTGATGGTTTTGGGTTTAAGAGAGTTGGAACAGAGACTTCAGGTTTGTGAAATCATGAAATAGCTTAGCTAATTTCTCTCAAAACAAACAAAGTTTGACATTTTGATTTTGTAGAAGTTGAATTGTTGAAAGAGAGAATGGCGAAGTTGTTACTTGGTGAAGATATGTCAGGTTCTGGTGAAGGAGTTTGTCCTGCTTTGGCTATTTCAAATGCCATTACCAATCTCTATGGTAAGTTTTACAAAAAGTTCCATTGATGTTTATGTGACATTTGCTTAATTTATGACTCTAACTTTTGATTTCAATACGATGAAAGCTGCAATTCTGGGGCAACAATGGAGACTAGAGCCATTGCCTAGTGAGAAAAAAACAATGTGGAGAAGAGAAATCGAAGTTCTTCTTTCAGTTAGTGATCACATTGTTGAATTAGTACCTTCCTTTCAGAATTTCGCCAATGGAACCAAGATTGAGGTAATTACTTCAATTTCAAATCTATGCCTTTAGTGTGAATAATGTCACTGAGTAATAATGTTCTGTTTCATTGATGATTTGGTGGGTTTAAAGGTGATGAATTGCAGACCAAGATCAGATCTATTTACTTGTCTTCCTGCTCTTCGGAAGCTAGACAATATGCTTATTGTAAGAACCTGATCTTTCTCCTTGTCGTTCTCATGAGACATTTTAAATTAGCTAGTTTAAGTTCTTAATGAGTTCTCTGTTTTCATTTTTATGGCGTCTTTAGGAGATATTAGATAGTTTTGGAGAAACCGAGTTCTGGTACGTTGATCAAGGACAAGGGATCGTAGCTGCTGAATCTGCAAGGTCCAACTCTTTCCGTGAAGATGGAGACAAATGGTGGCTTCCGTTGCCACGTGTGCCATCCGATGGACTTACCGAGCAATCTAGGAAGAAAATGGAACACACTCGTGAATTCACTAACCAAATCTTGAAAGCTTGTATGTCAATTAACAGCATTGCTTTAGCTGAAATGGAAATTCCACAATCATACCTTGAAGCTCTTCCAAAGGTATATAAAAGAAAACTTAATCTTACAAGTTGTTGAATTACAATTTCTTTCTACTTAAACTGTTTTTATTTGCAGAATGGGAGATCATGCCTTGGCGATTTTCTATATAGAAACATTACATCTGATAACTTCTCAGCGGATCACTTGATAGAATCAATAGATCTTTCATCTGAGCACGCGGTTGTAGAAATGGCGAATCGAGTAGAAGCATCAATGTACCTATGGAGGCGAAGAGCTCACTCGAGGCATCTGATTTCTCTGTATCGGTCCACAAGCACAAGACCCTCATGGGGGATGCTAGTGAAGGAGATGATGATGCATCAAACTGATGGTGACAAAAGGGAAATATTTTCGGAAAGAGCAGAAAGCTTATTGATCCGCCTTAAGCAACGTTTCCCGGGACTTAGACAAACAGCTTTAGACACAAGCAAGATCCAATACAACAAGGTTTGATGTCATTAGCTTTCACATTACACTGAAAACATAACAAAAACAAATCTTAAACCTTAAAAGTATTAAATTTTTTTGTAGGATGTAGGAAAGTCTATACTTGAGAGCTACTCAAGGGTATTAGAGAGTTTGGCGTATAGCATTGGTGTACGCATAGAGGAAGTATTGTTTATGGATGACATCAGCAAAGATGATGGTGATGCTGATTCTTGTTCAGACAAGTTGAGATTGTTGTCTAAAGAATCAGCTAATGGTGGCTCTGGCTCGCTAAGGAAGAGGCTTTCTGCTCCATCGTTGTTCTCGGTGTCATTCTCAGGCACGTCAACTCCGTATAGAACTCCATCTTTCTCAGCAACGACTCCAAGTTATTCACCAATGCCATTGATAAGCCCCATTAATGGAGAGAGAGCTCCGTTTCTCTCTAGGAGGAACATTAGAGAACGTTGTGGGTTTGGTCCAAAGAAAGCATTGGCTAATTATCTCCGGGGTTGAAGTTAAAGGAATTAGAATTTTTATGATGTTATTTATTGAGTTAAAAGCTTATTTAATTCTTTTGTTTTCTAGTGTCCTTATGCAAGTCCCTTGTCTGTATCACAATTCATTTGATCTATATGCACTTTATGTTGCTATTTGAATGGCATAGATATATTTTCTTTCAAGTGATTTGGTAGTTGCAATCAAGTCTTATTAACTGAAACAGAGTACGAAAACAGAGGAGCTTTACTTAGCTAATCAATTCTAATTGGCTCTTTCACCGCTAACAAATTCTATTAAATACACAATTATACAAATAGTAATTTTCAACATACAGAAACCAGTTATAGATTACAGTCAAATTTATAAGTTGTTGAATCACTTGTAAACAACTTGAAGATGAACTCATGTAGATTTCCACCTATGAATCACAATTCAACAAGGAATTTGAGATATAGTTCTTAACTGAAGATACAACCATCAAGAGCTTTACTATAACAAGTTTTGCTACAGATGAACTGTATATCGTTTTATGCTACACCACATGAAATAAGTTCCACCTAAGTTCCACCTTGCAAACCCTTTCACAGTCTATATAAGCTTTCGTTCCATAGTTCCATGAGGTAGATAACAAATCATTTCTCTTATTTTCACAATCGGATAGCATGGAAGACATAACGTTTTTTTTTTTTTGGTTTTAATGTTAAAGACATAACGGTTTATATATATGAAACGAATATAAAACTAGTTTTCTCTACATGAAAAGACGATGATGTCATCAAAACCATATTGTCGTAGGAGCTGCCGGACATAGATTCAAAGTTTCCAACCTTAGATTAGATCCCAAGATAGGGCTTGTATAAATTATGTGTTATAAACTCATTTAATCTCATTGGTAATTGAAACTCATAGACACATTATGTATTATAAAGCATAAAGCATTACATCTAATTAAGTACATAGACACTATTAGACAACCATTTTTTTTCTTACAAATATTATTAGACAAGCATTAATTGACGAAAAAGGAGCCAAACACTAATTTCATCAGAAAGAGACTTCTCTTAATTAGTGTTGCATTTGTCGTAAACAAAAACATGTCAAGAACAAGTCCTTTTTTTCCAATATACTAAACTCTTTTAATTTTGTAAGGACCTTTATTTAGTTTATATATTTTATTTTCTTTTTTATTATATAGCATCCTTCAAATATCATATTAAGATAAGACCATGTTGTCTCTTACTTTCCTGCAAAATAGTCACAGATCAAATAATATAGACTTATTGTTTCTTTAAGGATTTTATGTAATGTTTTTGAAACATTTTTTCATAAAATAGTTATAAGTACCTTGACCGGTGCTCTTAAGTCAGGATTGCTAGTAATAAAGCGACCCTGCACCAAATAGTGCAAAGGTGTAAAACGAACCTTGTCTACATGTACATATAATTAAATAAATTAACTTTGTTACCTTGCCACCAGTTTCCTCTTGAAGCGCTTTTAGAATCGCCTTCCTCTCCATCTTTCTTGTACTGCATAAGTTAAAAATAAAGGAGAAAAGTAAAGAATATAAGTTTTGTCACGTAGGTGTTATGTATATGATATTGATAGATGCGACTATGAGTTACAGTATCTTGAGTGGTTGTCGTTGTAGAGGAATATTTCTCTTGGCCTCCGTAGTAAAGGGATGAGCTCAAGTGGCATGGTGGTTCTGTTTCCTCATTATAGTAACTCTTTTTCTCCTTTTTGTTGCTTCTTTCTCCTCTTTCATCTATATATTAACCACGCAAACATATATAAGTTTTGATTTGAAACCGAAAGACTAGCTAGCTAGGATTAGTATAAAACATTGAATAGACACATTCTAAACTCCAACTTTTACTAATAATTCTCAAGGTTTTATTTTTTAATAACCAGAGAGTATTAGGCTACAAATCCCTTGGACATGTGAAAAGATCGAGTATTCTTTTTGTTCAGAACATCCAACTACATCTACAATCTGGAATTTGAAGTGACTTATAAGCTGAAAATAAAATAGCCTAGTTCTATCTTATATTTAACGAAAGAGAACTCGTGAAAGTTTAAATTACTTGGAGATTGATACTTCACGTGTTCACCTTGACTTGCAATATCCACTTGCCTCCCCAACATCCCCTTTTAGTTCACAACAAGATAAAGTTAGATAATAGATCAGCATATACAATTCTATAGATTAAGCTGTAAACACCATTTATATGTAACATGCATGTGTTTAGAATGATTCACGTATCCCTCAAATGTAAAATTATTGAGATGACTTACCGAAGAGGGTGGTGGGAAGATGGATTTGAACAATCCAGTATTGGCTGTTGAAGAAGACGAAGAACAGACTCTTGGACCAAATATATGATCGAAAGAGGAAGAAGATGAGGACGCAGATGAAGCGGAAATAATCTTCTTCTTGCTTTTGTCCATGCCAAAGTTATATAGGTGGGAAATGTATATAATTTTTGTTTTGTTTTCGGAAGGTGAAATACAAAGAGGGCCTAGGAATGCTGAAAAGAGAAAGGATTAAATTTTCAGAGAGAGGCGAAGAAAGGAGAGATGAAACAAAAGAGAAGACACGTGAAGATTTGCAGTTGTTTATGGGGGACTCTTGTAACTGTCATCTCTGCATATTTATACTTGTAAACTTTGACTACATGTGATCGGTATTTTAGATTATTTGTCGCCTATTTTAAATGTCACTTTATTTTCTCATAAACTTCTTGGTACTAGTATATATAATATATATATATATATATATATATATGTGTGTGTTTTTAACTTTTAAGAAAATATTAAATATGGACGATTTAAAAAGTAATTATATGAAAATTTGTTTTGGTTATGCTATCTATATAGTTAGGGACTTATTTTTCATATAGAGTAGTATATATTCCTACGAAACGTCCTCTAGTTTTGTTTTTTCCGGATTGAATGTAAATTTCTTTAACCCTAGATTTGTATTGCACTAATTCTTCAACATCTTCGACGATGTAAGCAAAAAATCTACTTGTCCGATCCTAAAAAATTCTTTAAAAATGTTGAGGGATAAATTAACGGCTGAGCCGCTGAGAACGTATCGTTCGGTTGCAAATTGGCTCAAACTTCCAACATATTCGTTTCCTTATATTTTTTTTCTGGTTCATATATGTTTTGTTTTATGGTTTTTGTTGTGTTTTATTCCATCATGATTGAGTAATTACCCATCTTCTCATGGATTAGAGTAGTTATATACCGTTTTGGTTGTTAACATTATTATATCAATTTACATAGGCTTTAAAATATGGTCGAATATTAGTTTAGACAGCAACAGCACATTCTAAAAAATCTTATCGCAGACAACAACACATGAAATTATGAACAACAGCCCCCCAGATAACATATGCTTAATTGTGGAATACAAAAATTATACTACCTTCCAACATATACATGTGACAGGTGTAATCAGTAAGTTTCCATAACAAGTCCATCACCAAATTACTAAGGTTATATATTGATATCTATATCTAATCTAAAATATAGCTTTTTCTCTCTGTCTTCAAGAATCCAAACGTGACAGACTGACAGCAATATCATTCAGCTCTGGTTTCAACCAAAGATCAATTCTTAAATTTCAAAGTGGAAATAGAAAAAAAAAATCATTAAGATCAATTCTTAAAAAAAGAAAAAGAAAAAAAAAAGATCAATTCGCCAAAGACTCGCAAGGAGTTCCGGCTCCAAGCAATACCCATATCGATACAAATTAAGGAACAATGGTTCATTTTCGGTCTTTTGTAAAGCTGAACTAATTTTTTATATGTATTTTCTTTTCTTATATGTAAAAAAAGAGAAAACTATTCCAAATCGTTACGCGGTACGTACGCTACCCAAAGTGGTTATCGTATCAATTGAATTAGAATCCTCGAAATCATTCCCGTGAGTGACTTAAATTCGTGCCCACACTAAAAGTCAATGAAGATTTATGAGGACAAATAATATACAAAATGCTTTCCAAAGTATTTGTAAAAGAACTTTCGTTCTAGAACATTATACTAGTTCTGTAGCTGTGCACGGTTTCCAAAGGAATCAATTATTCTTTTATCATTTTTTTTGTTTAAAGGCTTTATATTCTTTTGCCTAAAAAAAGAAAGAAAAAGATTTATATTCCTTTTCATTAAATTTTTTTTTCTTTCTAGAATATTACTCCCTCTGTTTTTTTAATGATAGATGTTTAAGCTTTTTTTATTGTTTCACAAAGATAAAAATTTTAGGTTTTCAATGTAAAAGTTACGGTTGTTACCAGTTTTACCCTTATTAATTAAATACAAAAAATAGTTATAAAAAAATCTATTTTAAAATAATAACATTACAAAAATGATATATTTGGTATTTTAAATTTGTTTTTAAAATGTGTGAAAAAACTCAAAACATTCATATTTAAGAAACGGAGGGAGTACAGTTTTGTATGACTATTTATCAATCTTAGGAAGGCTTGATTTTGTACCTTTAGATCAGTTTAGATTTGGAGTTAAGATTTATGATTCAAATTAATACTATTTTTTGCTTTTTGCAGATTTGTTTTATATGAATTGAGACAAATTTTTACTAAATCCCTCTGCTATTAGTTGAAAAATACTTTTAATTGATTGGCAAAAAGATTTAAAATAATAAATCAGTGTCTTTTGATAGAATAAAATTAAAAAGATTAAAAGAAAAAAAAACTTCTAACGTTTTGACGAAACAAAGGAAAATATATACACAAAAACGTTTAGATGGAAGTCTGAAAAGAATCAGTGGATCGACATTTTATACCAATATATTTCGTACGTGGACAGTTAATGCTAGCTATAATCTGATGGCCGCAAAAGAAGACGTTAAAACTGTTGTTATAAGCTTTTCTTGTGTTGGGGAATATAAGTATTAAAGCATATATATAAAGGACCAGAAGATCGATAAGGTCAAGATAGATTCGCTATAGTGATATAAGATTCATCAATAAACTAAGGGTTGACTCTGTATTTGTAGTCTTCGCAACTTGCAAGTTGTGATTCATATCAAAAGACAAAACAAACAAAAACTTGCAAGTTGTGGAATCAACACAACACAAAAAGAAAAGGATACCATATACTCGATTTGATATACATATAACGGCAGTTTTTAAAACTACCACATTTTATGTTTAATTTTTTTTTAAAATTAACATCAAAATCCTAAATTTCTAAAAAATAACACAAACTTTATATGGGGGAAAGGCTTCCTAATTCAAAGTTTAATGAAGAAGAGATACTAAATGATTCATGAACTTTTACTATTTTTCTAGGAACCCTTTAAACTTTAAGTTCGTGGTAATTTTGGAAGTAAACTGGATTTTGTGGTATTTTATGATATACTTATTTACATATGCTGTAGTTACATTAACAATAAGTCGAACGTTACACATATGCTGTAGCTACATATATTTAATTATATCATATCTGCTAACTAGATCAGCATAAAATACTATATCTTATATAACAAGATCATGACTTGTTGATGAAATGGGCACAATATACATATATATTGACATGAAGAACATCGGCAGAGAAGCATAGCCACACACAAGAGTAATGGTATATAAAGAAATCAAGAAGATGGAGCTAAATAGATATTCTCTCTGCTCCTATTGTTCGAAACTTGGACCAAAATACCATTTCGAATCACTTGTTCTTGGTTGACATTACGTTTTGAGTATCGTACTATATATTATTGTCAGTCACTAAATTGTTACCCTTTGTAAGATATTTTTAGCCATTTACTTACACGTAACTATCACTTCCTAGATGCTATTCTTTTGATCAATTCTGTATTATACTTTCAATTTTTATGTATAGCTTTTATTGAGAACTTAGTTTTTTGGGGGTTACATTGATATTTGTTCTGCGTATTATACATGTGTTTGGCATTGAAAATTGGCTACAAACTTCTTAGACTATTAATAATTTGAAGGCTTGAAAGTTTTAGCATGACCAAAACTCCAACTAACCATTTTTAATAATAAAAGAAATTGCTGATATAAAAACCAACTATATCTTCTAGTTTTCAAATTTAAGTCGCTAATTTTTTCTGTGAACATTATGACAATATACATCAATTAAGGACATACAGCCACAGTTCTAACCACTGAAGTGAAAATAGAGAATTTGAGACTCAGACATGTTGGGTCCGACAGATTATGGGAACCCTCCAAAAATAGGCGTATGCCACTTAGCGTGGAGAGCACACGGTATTCTTTAGTAAAAGGCGAAAGAATAGTTCGCTTTGTACTCACCACATGGCTGCGTGAATTTTCAAACCAGAGACCGTGCGTCTATTTATATGCAAATGTTCACTACCAAACCCTCTCAGATCTCCGATGTGGGATTCTGAAGCTCATTATCACATCCCTTTGTTTTGGTCACTAATACTCTCAAAGGGCAAAAGGGGCAATGCCCAAACCAAAAGCAGTATGAAATCGGGAAAGAGAAACAAGAGTACAAAGCTTTGCTACTTTAGTTTTTACATTGCTACGTTTCCAAGAAACGAGCCAATCCTTAAGTGTTTTCTGAGTTTGAGTAAAACCCAAATCCAAATAAATAAGTTGTAAATTAGACTGAGAGAGTGAGATTCAAAATGTAATAAAGACTCAGCCCATAGTAATTAACAAATTTCCATTAACTAGCATTCCATTGAGATACTAGAAGATCAACTCATACTTTGCCTCTCTAATCAAAACACTTTTGGGGCAATAAAGCATCCATTGTGACATCACAAAAAGACTAGATAATTTGACAGGTTACTAAACAAACGGATCTCCTTCTAATATGTAAGGTTCAAAAGCTTAATTTATCAGTCTCTATCTTAGATTCTAATTCGATACTAATTAGAAAATAACCCAACCCAGCTCCATAGATTCTTCTTTCCATTTATGTACGAGCCTCTCCATCTTCTGTTACCTTCGTCCCTGGCTTACCAAACCCACTGTTGTCAGTCTTGCTTTCACGCCTCAACGGTTCCTACATATCATCATGTCGTTCATCAAATCTTTGTAAGAAAATTTTGTCTTGGTAAAACACTAAAACCCTGTGGAGTATAAGACTTTATAAGATGAGAGAAATCAACCATTTTTTGAGAGGAGTTGTTTCTACAAGTATCAAAAGGAGCAAAAGAAGCACAACGCAGGGGAAAAGTATTTACTGATCATATCACTTAGAATCAATTCATGGGGCAAAAGAGGAAAAGGGAAGAGGAGAATAAATGATGAGCTAAACGTCATATCACTCAGAAACCATGATAAACAAAACATATATGCAACTCAAACAAACAACATTATAGACGAAAAAATTACGAGATGAAGGAAGGCTCTTTAGTCTTTACCGGTTCATTTTGAAGTTGGTTGTTCACTCCAATTTCCACAGTTAGGCTTGGACTGAGAACCACCGCCTGAAACCATAAAAAACTAGCTAAGCCACAATAACAAAATGGTCAGAAACCAACATAAAAACAATAACAATACCATCTCAGGACTAATTCTGTTGTTAGCCTCTTCTTGGAGCAAACTGGATAAACAAAAACACTAATCTTGGTAAACCTTGTGGATTTAACAAAACAAATCATAAGATCACAAAAAGCTTATTGTATATACCATTGATTTATATCTGAAATCAATTCTGTCTGCAACCTCCTTCCCAAGTTCATGTGAACCTCAGTAATACGCTACAAAAAATAAAACAAACCCAGGTCCAGAGTATAAACCCTAAGTAATCGAAGCTCGAACCTTTCTTCAAATTGAACAAAAATTGGAAGTAATTTCGAATACGATTAGCATTATTCTTACCGAAATTGAGCTTTCTATAATCTCCATTTCAGATTGGGTCATCCAATCAGAGTAGCTTCCTTCCTTAGACGCGTAAGGTACTTGATAGTCAGTATTTGAATCTCTATCGACTTCAATCTCGCATCGATCGCCAAGAAACCAGTGATAGTGAGCTCTCGATCCACTGCAAGAAATGTAATATTAAGCGGGTGAAATGGATGATGAACGATAGCATATACTCGAACTTACTCCTTAGAGAGGCTATGAGTTCAGGTAACTCGTTGATCGAATCGTACAGTGAAGATTTCATTGAGCTTAGGGAAGGTCTACATCCATTTCTCCTCTTTCTCTCTAGCTTTGAGAAATGGCGTAAAAATCCGAAAAATACCCAATTTCTAATTTTCCCTCCTTTTTTCTTTCTGCATAATCCAGAAAATCACTTGTTTTAAATACAAAATGGTTTTAGATTAATTTCCACGTGGGATTCGGGAGACAACTTTAACTTACACCGAAATTTAAATTTCATTAATAAAATTATAATCGACTCACAAGAGGTTTTAATAGAAACCAACTATACTTGAGACAAAAAAAAAGTATTCAAACTTGAGTTATGTTGGGTCCCACAGTTTGTAGGAACCCTCCAAAAATAGGCGTATGCCACTTAGCGTGGAGAGCACACGGTATTCTTTAGTAAAAGGCGAAAGAATAGTTCGCTTTGTACTCACCACATGGCTGCGTGATTTTTAAAAGAGAGAGCGAGCGTCTATATATATTAAAATCTCTACTATCAAAGGCTCTCACTTCTCCGATGTGGGATACTCAATCCCATTACCATTTTTTTTTCACTCACTAACATCTCTTTATTCAAAACATTTACAAATTTTTCACCCAACAAAGTCAGGTTTTCTTGATACGTGCCATTAACTTGGGACTTTACAATGTCAATTTCGTATAAGCTAAATCACCGGAGTTACAATCATACAACCAACCAACAATACAATATAATTCTACATTTCGTATAGATTATCATCCTCGCTTTTGGTTTACAGTTTCTCTTCTCACCAAAAATAAACCTAGAAAAATCTACAACATTACAAGCGTTAAAGCTTTGAGGAAAGATCCTTGAAGTAAAGCTTGAGTGTCTCGTAGGTCATGAAGCAAATCCCAACACCAGGTACCACTTTGTAGTACTCTGGAAGAATTCCTCTGTACAAACCTTTCACTCCTTCTCTCTGAACAATACTCTTTAATGTCCCTAACAAACCCGTCTTGTACACAACCGCTCGCCCACCCACTCCTTCTAGCTGCTTCCTTCTTCTCACCAGATCCAACGGGAACGTAGCTGCGGGGTTTTTTTTAACACCAGATAAGAAACACAGAGCGTTATATCACATTTGACAAATGCATAAATTTTATAAAGTCTTACTACTGCCTATGAATGCAGCATGAGAGGAGTTTCTTTAGGATAAACACCAAAACCAGCCATGAACAATGAGACCCGAAATGAGGATATGGGGAAAAAACTTATGTAAGGTCAAAAGACATTATTGACAAATGGAATGATTTTGGTAAACATAGTTTGTGATTAAGCAATTGGGACACTATATGAGTAAGCACCCCTAAAGAAGTAAACTCCTCACATTAAACTCAGTTAAATGCTTGAAGGGAGAAATTAACTTAGAGAAGATCAGGGTGGCCATATCAATTTCATAGAGACAAAAGTAAGCATATGAGAAGCGGCAACAGATGAAAATTCTGAGGCCATTGTGGAAGTTAAAACGCACCATGTCCAGCTATTGTGCATCGAAAGCATAGTAACCAGAGAATTCTCAGGTAAGACAATTGATGTGATGCTTGTTAGCGATATGAAATTGATTGATGCTAAAGCTAATTCAGTCAGCGTTTAAGAGCAAGGAATAGAGAGACAAATTATAATCAAACAGTGAGTCTCATGGCAAACAAGAAACAAAAAGGTCAAAGAATAACAGAGATAACTCACCTGTTGAAGATGCTATTCCTGAAAGACTTCCACAAGCTAGACTGACCATCATCTCAGAATCATGGGGCCTTGCGAAAGAAAAAGAAAACAAACAAATAAATAATTTTAGGAGAACAAAAATGATAGGTGACATAATTAAACTGCAGAACTGTAATTTCAAGAATGACTTATTACCTATTTGACCTCCAAAAAGATCTCAAAGATTCATACACAGAAAAGCTAATGGCAATACTAGGCCCAACACCCTGCATCAAACAATAAAAACTTAGTCAGGATAAAAAGGAAAGTGAAAGGATATAGCACTCATCATTTATGCATCTATTTGTGGAAAATACCACAAGCGTTGTTCCGAGTCCCTTGTAGAGGCCAAAGATACCTTCATCGGTGCTGATAGTGCGCAGAGTATGCCATATACCCGTGTAGTAGATTACTTTTGTCTGCCATTGATGTATAGATAAATGTCAATAACCAGCTAATGCAACAATGCTTCAGTCATGAAATCATCATGTAAACTTAGAATACAAGGTTTTTTTTAACAATGATCACATCAAATACTTATGTTCAAAAACTCCAACCTGAGCAGCAAGACGAGTTCTAACAAGATCAAGTGGATAAGTGGCAGAAGCAGCTGTGATTCCAGCCAAACCACCGGCTACAAAATGTACAAAAAGGTTTGAGCTTATACTCGCCCTTTGATTTTCCATCCCAGTAACCATATACATGAACTGAGAAAATAACAGAAATAGGGTAAGTGGAGAATAATGGCACACACTATGAAAAAAACTGCTAGTTAGATTCTCAGACCTTCTTGTAGTGTTCATATGCGTAGAAATTCACAGAAGAATATGGAAGCCTGTGAGCAATTGTAACCAAATTCCCTTTCCAAAAAGCCTTTAAACCTTCTTCATTCAATATTCGTGAAGCCTCGTGCAATATGCTTGGCTTTCTTAGAGCTCCAGCATCTGAGTGCATACCTTGCACCTAAATACAACACACTGTATAATCAAGAAGTTGTCCAAAAACTTAGTTTTAAGTTTTAACACAAAATCTTCCTTTTATGCATTTAGAGTTTTTAAAAAGTGCAGCTAAGAAGATTTGGGATCAACTCTGATAATGAAAGTTTCTTTCTTTCAACACTGAGCTCAATTTATGTATGAAACAAACTAAACTCCCAAATTTTTCGTTTGGAAAAATATTAAATTTACAAGACACCAAAGTGAAACTGAAATTTTGAATTGGTCTTTTACTTGAATAACAAAATCTCGATCTCGCTCGATAGAAAACTAACCTGGAAGAGAATGGTAAGACGAGAGAGAGGAGCAGTACAAGTTTTGCTAAAAGCGCCGGCGAGTCCTCCAGCCAAGAGCTGTGACGCCGATTCGATATGTGATCTTTGGTATGGCGTTAGAAGATGAGACGACGACGCTTTGTTCCCAACGACGCCATGACCTGAGCTCATCCCAACCCTAGCTTCCGTCTGCATCACCATTTGCCGCCCAAAATCCAAATCTCAATTCCCTCAAACCGATCAAAATTCTCAATCTCACCTCCGAGAAGATTATCCGAACAATACCCAAGCTCGAATTTCACGGATTAAAACTTGCAATGATCTTCGTTTTCGATTTTGATTGAATTGCTTTGCTTGAAAGTTTGGTTCTTTTCTTCTCTCTTTTTCTGTGCCTCTCGTCTTTTTTTTTTTAATTCCAATTTTTTCTTTGTATTCGGTTCTTTCTCTGTTTCCAACTCTCGTACGCTTGTTTCCAACGCCACACCTACACGGCACACAGTAAACGCTGAAACGACATCGTTTCTTATGCAACGAACGTTTTACCGCCACGTGATTCACCTCTTTTTTGGTCGGATAGATATTTTTTTTCCAATGTTATATACATCCACTCTTTAAAAGCTTGGCCATTAATAAATAATAGTGATTTAAAAATTCGTTGGCGGTGGTACACATTTGAAAAACGTTGTAACTTGTAAGATTTTGTTGGATCCCAACTCGTGTATTGAGCACGTGTGTTTTGTTTCTTTTCGATTTGTGGATCCAATCAATAGATGACACCGATCATCATTTGTTATTGATTTTGTGTTTTTCATATATTGTGTTATTGAAAAAGAAAAAAAAAAGAGTAAAATAACAATAATGATAGATATACAACTTAAGTTGAAAAATGTTCCAAATTCATTTCCTGATTAATCTCAAGAGATCACCAACCAAATGCAATGAACCCGTTACCAACACCTAACATCCAAAATAACAAAATGCCAATTAGATACTTGTCAACTGAACAAAATCTGAAACCAATATTATACGACAAACTACTTTTTTTCTTTACCTGAAAACGAACTTGTTTACTCCGGCGAGCATTGTCCCGGAGCCAGTCAACAGCTAAAGGAAGTGACGAGAAAACTAAACTCTTCTCTTCTTCTTTGCCTTTGGAATTAGATTTTGCTTCACCTCGAGCGAAACTCTCCCAAAGCCTCTGAAGACCAAACTGCCACGTCATTGAATCGACACGTTGGTCAACGTTTGACCAAGATCCCACTTGGTTATACACTGATACGTTTGGCACAAAAACAGCTCTCTTGAAATCAACTCCTACAACATTTGAAAAACATCTTAAATTTGAGCTCTGTCTTGCAAAAATCCCAAGAAGCTCAGTTTAATCTCATAAGATAAACACACCATGATCAATGCTTTTACTCCTTAATCGTGGAAGAAGCAATCTCGGGTCACGAACAGACATACAATTAAACAAGAGTATCTGCATTATATAATAACACAATGAATCAGATAAACTTTCACAAGTTTTTGAGATTTTTAAAACACGATTTTCAAAACTTTTACCTGCTCTGATCTTTTCTGGTCCCTTTCTTGGTTTTGTTTGATCTGTTTTGAAAACCATATAGCGCAAGCTTCCATGCTTTCAGGACTATGAGCTCCATCAAGGTAATACACAATCTCCTCAGGTAGTTCTGAATCAGGTACAATCATAGCCCGTCCAATCAAATAAGCATTTGACAATCCAGAGATGAATTTTTCAGGTAAACCGCTCTGTTTCAGGTAAACCGCTCTATTCTTGTCCTCAATAGCAATCCTCTCAAGAAATGTAGAACACAACGCAACAGCAAGACCAGCGTTTAGATATTGATGTTCTCCTTGAAGCCCGAGTCTCTGGCTCGTATCCAACGGTTCCACAACCTGAAGATTCACCTGCAATCAAATACTAATTCATAACTAAATATATATCTCAACCATCTATCTAATGATTTGGTTGTTTTGCGTAATCTTACCTCCAATTTTGAAGCTTTATCATTAAGTACATGCATCGCTTCTTGAGGTTGAGGCACTGTAAAAGCCGGAACTCCATTCTGAAACAGAGAGAACAATTAAGAAGGAAACTGAAACTCAAATAACATTGAAGCTTTTTGTTTGCACCTTGAAGATACCAGCTTTCTCTGCAGCGATTTCAGCAAGAGTGTATCCTGAATATATAGACCTTAGGTGATTAAAAACGCATTGGATCCTTTTTTTGGAGAAATGGCGTGAAAGAGACAAACCAAGAATCTCCATATGATCGTATCCAAGAGAAGAAATACCACAGAAGACAGGTTTTTGAATCTATATTACCATATGCTTTGTTAGTGACAAAACCTGGTAAACTAAATCTTAATCTGACATAGTAAATAGTCGATTTTTCCTACCACATTAGTAGCATCGAATCTCCCACCTAAGCCAACTTCTAGTATAACAACATCTACCTGCGTTTAACATCAATGACATATATGTCTATAAATCACATTGAGTTTAGTTTACTGAGTAGAAAAAAGATTTTAAAACCTGTTCTGTTGCGAAAATCTTGAAAGCTAACAAAGCAAGAAAGCAGAAGTAATTAGGCATTGGAATCTCATTGCTGGTTTTCTCCTGCGCTTTAATTTGGAACCGTAAAACGAAATTAGATATTCTTTGACCCTTTAAAGTTTAAACTCTATACCTTTCCTTTAGTTCCAGCCACATGAATGATTTTCATTTGTGAGACTGCGTCTTCCAGCTCAAGAACCTTAAGAGATTATCATGTGTCTATAAAAAGCTATCTCCATAACATTTGATATGACACACAAAAAAAGTTTTATGTGATTTGGAGAACCTTCAGATAATCGAAGAGCAAACGGAATCTGTGAGATTGGTTGTTATTCGTAAAACGGCTGCGTTTTGTGATCAAAGACGATAATGCATCTAATGTGTTTTGGTAACGAGCTGACAATTCACCTTCGTCTTCTTCTTTTTTCCCGGAAAAAAAAATAAGGATGAACACAAAAAGTAAGAAAACACACATTCAAATAAACTTTATAAGACAAACAGAATATTTACCAGTTCCCATAGTAGCAAGATGGAACAAATCCAAATATTCCCCAACTTTGAATTTTGGGATCTTGTTTAGACGTAGGAAAAACAGAGAAATGGGTTTAGGGATTGGAAATGAAAGGTCCTAACTTCCGATTTAATCTTTAAACGAAAAAGTTGTTAACTTTATCAACACACACATAGAAATGCAGAATTCGGATATGTACCGAACAAAACCGTTATCCATTCACCAATCGTTTCTTTCTTCTCCACTACAATATGAACCAAATGTGGACTCCAATTTAAAGATACGTGTATTTTTAACGAGAATTTTCTTATCAATTACTCAAAAAGATTCAAAACACACAAACAGATTACTTCTAAACTGTTAAAACACAAGAAATGTAAGAAAATAACTAATTCCTGCAACAGTAGAGATGTTCAGAGCATACAAAGACCACAAAAGAAATCAAAAATCTCTGACATATGACACTTGGGGAATGTTGTTTGTGTGTCATCAAAACAAGCAAAATTTAAACATAGGTATCGATCAATGACTTCCTCATCTCATCGACAATAGAGCTGGGTTGGGCTTCCCTTAGCTTGAAGATGCTGTCAATAACTGAGAGCTCTGTAGCCGTTGTGTCTGAACCGCAGAAAGAAGTCCAATCATTAACAGTCATACCCGCAGCTATAACTTCACTACCACGGTTTACGGTTCCTGCAACGAGAGGGACTTGAAGCAGTGTTGAGAGTTCGTCCAAGTCTTCCACTGAGGTGTGAGGATGGACCTATTTGAGAAAAGACATTCAATTTCTACAGAGACCAATTGCCAATTTCATCGGTTTTCGAGAAGGATGTTATGTTTTTTAATCACTTACCATTCCACCTCTGTTGGATAAGGCACAGTAACTGCCCACGAGAATGTTGCCCGCAATTGTCTGACGGAAAACTTCAACGCCAAGAACATCTGCTATTATTTCCTCAGTTTCCTGTCAAATGTAGTAACCAACACAAGAATCAGACATCAACAAACAGCATATGTAGAACTCCGTTAACAAGCCAAGGTACAAAATCATCCAAACAAATGCAGTAACAGTACGGGAGTATATATGATCTCTATGCACCAAACATTATTAACAAACACCAGTCATGGAAAAAGGATTTGGGGAAAAAGCAGATACGTTTTTGAAAAGGTTTCATTACAACAACTCAGCAAAGCATAAATTTTTACCTTGTCAAGATCAGTGTGAGCAAGAGCAACATGGTCATTGCAAGCAATGCAATTTCCAAGAGCAGACAGACGTTCATCGATTCGCTGGACCACAACTTGATCAGGTAGACTGTTCCTCAAGTGTTGAAGCTCTGTAGAAAAAACCATAAGCAGAACTCAGGATATGCAACCATACGACAGACTACAGAACCCATAAATTAATTTCAATTGAACAAGTACAACATTACAGATTTCTCAACCAAATGAATGGAGGAGAAAAATCATATTCCAAAACAAGCATATTCAGTTAAAAGTCCACTCATAAACCGAAATTAAACAGGGATAGGCAGCGCAAATGCTTCAGCCAAGTTGCGTACAAGATATTCAGCAAAAACTCTTATCATCTCTATCTAATGTCAACAAGGTCATGCTGCTATTCAGAACTCGACAAGCAATTCTTAACAGTAGTGAGAAACAATCTGTTGTAATAACTATCAGATTTACCTTGGTCAGTAGTTGTATGAGGTACAAGAAGCCCATTTTTGTTTCCTATACCGAGCAAAAAGATACCACGTTCATTACACTGATGGAAAATATGAAGAAGATTATAAGCAAGAACTTATAAGGTGTTGAGAAAACAAACCAGCACATAGACGCCCAATAATTCTAGTTCCTCCAATAGAGGTCTTAACAATAGGGATAACATCTGCTAACTCCGACTCAAAAGCACTGTAAAAGCATCAAACAAAAAACATCAACAAATTATAAAAGTTCTAAAAAAGAAGCAAAAACTGAAACTTTACAGAATTTCTAAGAAAAGAAAAGATACCTGTAAAAGTTCTCAGAGCCTCCAATAGCGACTAAGCAATAAGCATTAGTGAGTTTGCTAAAGACACCAACTTCACAGTTGTTCTCAAACTGAAGACCTGCGTATCATTAACACACAGAACCATTAAACCCAATTAAAATAAGAAAACCCTAAAGAGTATAAGTAGGCTCTGCAGAAAACTTACGAGTCGCCATTAGAGGAAGGAGGCTAGGAACGGCGCTAACGTACACCTGCTTACATAGAAGACACACGAAAAATGAAATTAGGGTTTATATACATCACAGGAATTCAACTCAAAAGAAACGATATAGTAACTAGGTTTAAAAATATCCTAAACCATCAGTCTGTAAAACAGAAAGTTTCGATTTTGCAACCGATTATCTTACGAGACGAAAGGGGAACAATTAGGTTTAGAAAACAGTTAAATTGAAGATGAGTTGTTTAGGGTCTAATAAGAAAATCGAAGAACTTACTTGGGAGGGGAGTATCGAGAGAGAAGAGAAGCGGCGAAGAGCGCTGAGGAGAAAGACGAAGAAGAAGAGGAAAGGGGACGAAAAAAAGTAGGAAGCTTTTTATGAAGGAGCAAAGGGTTGTGTGTTTTTAACCTGCGCCGGCCCTGGATGATCCGAATAAGCCACCGCTTGGGCCCTATTTTAAAGGAGGCCAATTATTAACAAAAAAAAACAAAAAAAAAACAATTATTTTGTTTGAAGCCTTGGAGGAAACGTAAAGTTGAAAGTCAAGACCACTTTTGAACTAATTATTTTTGAATTAAAAAACATGTTGAATTTACGATCCGGTGAATGGATTCACGAGCTGGAGCAAAAGAATCTGTTTTGATGTGTTAAGATAATTTAGATGTAGTATTTGATGTTGTTACGGTGAGAACGATTACTATACAGAATAATAGTTTTATTGGCATGTTAGTGAGTGAGATTATCGAAAGAAGTTTATCTTATGTTCAATCCAATGCAATACAAGTGGAAACAAAACATGGAAAAATAAAATCTAATGGTATGCAAATTTGTTGACAAACTTTTCAAAATAACGATCGTTGAAAACAAGCATGGAACAATGGTTTGATAGTGGATCAAAGAAAAAGTGGAAGCTTAAAGGACGGATATTTATTATCGTTATATAACTTTTATCAACTTAAGGCAAGACTTGATGCATCTAATACAAGGGAACTTAGTATAACATACATTGATCAATGAGTTAAGATCTGCCACACCAAAAAGAAGTCTAACGACCAAATTATCTTTGGCCTATTGGTTGACAAAATACCTCCAAAAGAATAAGAAGTTATGCCCCATGGGTTCGAGTGTACTTAGGATAAATTTAATTATTGACGGAAAGATATAGGGTCTAGGCCTGAACTTCTCTAACAACATAAGATGTCCAACGTGTAGAATTGATGTGCTCGAATATAGTTGGCCTTGTCACGAGTTGAAAGTTGTTCATTGTCTTCAAAATTCAGAAATGTGAAAAATGTGAAGTAAGGAAGCTTTGACATTTTATTTCTTGTGTGTTTGTTTTAAACCTCATCTCATATGAGATCTTTTATAAGAGATTTTGCATATATAAATTTAACTATTTCATATAAAAGTAGGTACACCTAACTACAAGTATTTAAACATATGGGAATAAATGTAACTATTATGCGACTACTTATCATATAAAAGTAGGTACACCTAAGTTGCGACCAATATGCGACCATAATTTTTTATATTTTTCAACTATAATGCGACTTTGTAAAATTTTATAATAAAATCAACAAAAGTAGTATTTCAGTCACTATTTGGTTGCAAAATTTTGCGACCCTTTAGCGACTAGTTTTGTTGGGACAAAAATGCGACCAATATGCGACAGTGTGTTTTCGTAATTTCCCACTACCTTGCGACTTATATTACAAAATCTACGAAAGTCGTATATTGGTCACAATTTGGTGGCAAAATTATGCAACTTTTTTGCGACTACTTTTTTTTGGACTATATTGCGACCAATATGCGACGAAAATATTGAAGTCCCATTTCAGTTGCAGAAACGTCACAATTTAATCGCTTTTATTTGCGATTACATAAAACAGTCGCTTCATGTAGTCGCATTTTACGTGTTTTCTTGTAGTAACAAGTATAGTCACATCAAGGAGTTTCCATTTTTACTCTCACGGTTACGATTGCAATCAAAAGTCATCAAAGTTGGGTTTGAGACTATGATTTTGGAGTATTAGGGATTCCAATATTACTTATATTAGGGGGCATTTTGTTAAGTTCTGCTATAATTTTGTCGTTACTATTTCTAACTTATACCATTTAAAATTTTTGATTATTTGAGAAATCTACAAATCAGTCTAAGCCCATTACTGCAGAGGAACGAGGAAGCTAAGCCCATAGTTAGAATCGCAAAATTAAGAAATGCCGACTGGAATATGAGAGTAGAAAAAACTCATATCTCTTAGCCTCTTTTTCTTTTATCAAACTCAAACATATATTCGTTTTTTAGAACTTCTCAAAAGTATATTTTTTATATTATTTTCGAACTTCACATAACTTCTTGAAAACATTTTTTTTGTTTGTTAAAGATTTAACTTCTTGAGAACATATTCATATCAAATATGTCTCCATTCAACTATTGTCGATGCTTGTACTGACGTAGGACGAGTGGTAAGTCGATTTCCAAGAAAGAAGATGAGAGGCTTTTTTTTTTCAAGAAGAAATTTGTTTTTACTTTTTTTTTTAATAAGCTGTCTTCTTCTTTTTTTGTATTTCTTCTTGTATATATTTTGATTACTTACTATTTTGCTCGATTTTTGTAGATAGAAAATCATCTTATTTGTGTAGTTGTTATTAATTTTGTTTTTAGTAGCCAACAGACGCTGCCACTTAAAACATTTTTCCCACCACTTATAAAATAACTTTGTAACCTTTTTCCTTGTCGGTCAATAGCTAAATATGTCAATACAAACTCTTTTTTTTTTCTTGTCGAAAATGGTTCTATGAACTTTTAATGGATGAATTTGATTTTAGTTGCACAGTGATAATGATTCTTTGGATTTTCTTCTTATATGTGTGTCTTGTCACCACATATTCTAAAATATATTTCAAGACTTTGAATACAAAGAGTATATGTTAAAAAAAAAAAAAGAATACTATGAGTACATATATGCAGCTGAATAACGAAAGAATAAAGAATTTGCTAAATTCAACTAAACCGTTAGAACGATCAAACGTTTTTCTTATATAAATGTTTGAGCCAGTCATATCTATAAAAATTTGTATTTGTAAAACATATTAAAAGTTTCCTATTTAGAGGGTAAACAGTAACTTATTAATACTGTCAAAATTTTCAAAACTCTCGTGACAGAAAAAAAATATGAAGAAAATATCTCAACGGCTACGAGTTTTCCAGTTGGTGAAGAAAAAGAAAATAAATGAGCGTAACGTCTTGTTTGTTTGCATTATAGTCTCTGAACGTTACGTTCCTCTACTTTTCCATATATTTGACGCTCGTCGTGAGGCATGGTGGCCTTCTCGTTTAATTAAATACAATAAATTAAACTGTATATATCAATCAAAACTTTGTTTTGTTTTTTCACTTTATTTTTAGAGGGCATTGAGTCCAGAAACAGTATTTAATTCCATTTTACGGAAGTTAAGAACAAAGCTACGACCTGCGGATATACCCCTGATTTTTGTGTTTGTAAAGCATTTAATTAAATAACATACGTTACTACTATATATTACCATAAGTTTAAAGTTTAAAATGTACTAAAATTTGTTGTATCATGAGCCCTTAGAAGGTGGAGTTGTCAAACTACTATACGATGATGTCGGTCATGCGAATGAACATATATCACATAAGTTGAATTTAGGTATTATTTTCTTGGAAAGTAACCTTGACCCCACGAATGAATATGTAGAACACAATATAGAATACATAAATATTCATTTTGCTTTTATCTTTTTGTTTTGCGCGTCGGCCAAATTGTACGTTGCATGATCCAAAGAAGAAACTATGTGCCAGGATTACGTCATCTCGTTCTTCGAATTCTATTCGTGGTTAGGAATGTGATCCAAGATTATGCATATATATAACACACACATACGCCAAACTTTTATTATTCGTTGGATTACAAGTACATACATTACCAGATACTTGTTTCACCGTATACGCCATCAAGTTGTTACTATTTAATAATAACTCTAACTCATAACAATATCTAATTTACTATTACCAAAATTTTAAAAATATTTTTTTTTCAAAACTAGGACGACACACAAATAGGAGAAAAATTAAGCTCATTGTTTATACTGTTTTCTAAATTTATTAAACAGCGTAGAGTCATAAAAAAAAGAACTGTTTTTACTCATATTTTCACAGTTTTTTTTCCATCGCATATTCTTGCCATCATTTTGGTTGGTAGGAAAAAAAAAATGGTAGCATATTAGCATAAGAAGATTATCAATTATTATGGTGGACTGTATGTTACTTTATATATATATATATAATACATATATTTTGTGAATCGTGATTATTAACTGCCGTGTGAAATTGTTTATTCGAAAAGTAACGGATATTAAAAAGTGATAGAGCTTGGACAGACGTATTGATAATTGACGAAAGATTGGACGATTGTTACCTTAAGTGTAAACTATACCGTTTGGCTCTTCGTTCCATAGTCGAAATTTTTTGAGCCTGAATTGTAGAGTATGAACGTGTCGCACAAATTTCCATGTGTTTAGGATATTTCTCTTTCAAATTGAGAGCTCTATAAAGAAAAGTTCTGCCAGTATTTTATAGAATTCCAAATCTATTTGTTTTCCTTTCTTTCACTTATTCCTGAATACACACATTAATCAAAAAGACATTCTCACATAGTGAAACTATAACTATCGAATAAAGGCATTTTGAACTCTTGATCTGAACTAAAAAAGTGGAAACTTTCATAGTACCATGAATAAAATACATACACACCTACAATAGGAAGTGGAAACTTTCATAACTCCGGGTTTGATTTCTTTATGTATAAAATACTATGCGTAAACTATTTGAGCACTTGAATTTAAATCTTGATAGTATTTTATTTTTTGGTGGATTTGCAGAAAATCCTCCACTGACCAAGTGATATACGCGTAGCATTTAATTTGCACACAATAATAGACTGAAAAAAAAACTTGGCAAAAATCTGTTCAGCCCCGGAATTAACTAGTATACTTGGTGCAATCAAGGGACTAGTATTAGACTCAACACTCAAGGGTATTTCGGTGGACCTTAGGAGGAAACTGACCTTTAGACATTACTGTGGCCCGTGGGATCTATGAATGACTCTATAATTTTTTAATTAAGAATATATTGATCAAATAAATAAAAACAAGACAAAACACTATTTCTGAATTCTCACTAATACTCTATAATTATAAGATATACTACCAATTATTTCCAAAGAAAAATACACAACTAATATTCTCCATGTTATAACATAAAAGTTTCCCTTGAAATGCAAAGAAGATTTTTATTATTTTTACTCCTATTCAACAAAATGAGTGAATGTTATGATTTCTTACACATAATTTAATGCTTGATTATAACTTTTTTATTTCTCTTGTGGAATAATTGACAGATAAAATTTGAGATATTTTGACAGAAATGATTTGAATTTTGGACTTAACGATAACAATTGATAAATAATGATCATAAAGAAATGTTGTGGCGCCGCGTATGAATTGTTAAATTTTAATAGTTTTCATAGTTTCATGAGATATTGCCAAGTAAACTTGCTTTGTTGTCCTCCCTTTGTGTTGTTCACGTTCACGGCTCTCTCTCAGCCGCCAATTTTTTAATTACCCAAAAATACCCCCACCACCCGAGATATTATTCCACTGCGACACACCCTATCTCTTTATCCTGCACCACCACCACGTCATCTATATATAAGCCTCACTCTTCACGTGGCGCCATGTGGTTGGATTTTATTTTTAAAAGTTTCTCTTTCCCCTATTGGAATTTTAGCTTCAAAACATGAATATTGCAAATATAAGTCTTATAAAAAGTTTTAGAACCCCTAATTTCAGGACTTTCGTTTACTTAATTCAAGTTTAAATAAACCAAATGATGTGAATTTAACATTTTATAATTTTACAATGTGGTCATAGAATTTGTACTAAGTTTAGTTGTAGCAAAAGGTACCAAGTAAACTTGTGATGCATTTACGAGAAATTTTAATAATTAGCCACAAATCTTATTCGTAGAAAATACGAATGTTTGCAATGGGTTTTTCAAAATCAACGTATGTCATATCTAAGGCATAGAAATGAGACAATTTACGACAAAAGTTTCTCAAATAGATAATGACTACAAATAATTATAACCTTAGTATCTTGCTGATAAATAATACTACTAGGAAAAATGATTACATGGTGGTTAGCGATCCATTTGCTATGGACAATCCGCAACAAACTAATCAAACATATGAGACAAAATGCTTACAATTCTTTAATCCATAATAAAATTAATATGTAAAAAACCATAGACGGTTAATGATCATTTGCAGGGTTCAATGTTTAATTGGTTTAGAAAAACATTTGGGGTTTAAAAACTCATTTAAAAACCATGGGTATTATTACTTAGTTTTTGACAAAGCTTAGGGGTTTATTTGACTATTTCCCCTAACTTTCTCTACGCTCTTAAAAACCCATTCGCTTCTTCTCAGTTGAATCTCCTCACCGGATTATCCAATTTCATTTTCTTACGTCTTCGTCGTGTTGGTCACTGAGTCCGACTTAGTTGACTCGTTCTCTCTGTTTTTTTACTGGCAACTATGACGGAGATCGATCGTTCGCGCGCTTTCGCCCAGAACGTTAGGCGTATCGTTGTCAAGGTTTTTCAATTCTCTCTGTTTATCGATACTGTTTGACTTTTTTTTTTATCAGCGTTTCCTCCAATCATTTTGAAGTCTGCGTTTTTGATTAATGTCGATTTGATAGTGTTTTCTCCGTACTTTTTCAATGATTGATTGCTCAGTTTAGCTGTTTTGGCGGCGGAGAAATCTGCAGAAATGTGGAAAAAACAAAAACCTTTCAATTGAATATTTTCCAAAATCTGCAATTTTTCTCTCTTAATTAGACTTCCATTAACGACCCATTATGCATCTTTGATCAATACTCATAATTCGATTATTTACAGGTTGGGACTGCGGTTGTTACTGGGAAAGGTGGAAGATTGGCTCTTGGGCGTTTAGGAGCAATCTGTGAGCAGGTATTTGATATTAATGAATAATCAATTTACGTTCTTGATTAAGCTCTGCTTGAAACAGAATTAGAAGGACTTTGTGTATACTCGTTCCTTTAATTGGTATGTCAGCTTGCGGAATTAAACTCGGATGGATTTGAGGTCATTTTGGTGTCATCTGGTGCGGTTGGTCTTGGTCGCCAAAGGCTTCGATACAGACAATTAGTCAACAGCAGGTTATGTCATTGGAAACATTTATTGTGTTACTCTCAAAGGCTTTAATTGTGATCTCAGGGGAAATGAGAATAATTGTTGTAAATGTTTGTGTTCTGTTGCTGATTCTTTTTCTTTACGGATTTTCAGCTTTGCAGACCTTCAGAAGCCACAAATGGAACTTGATGGGAAGGCTTGTGCTGGTGTTGGACAGAGCAGCCTCATGGCTTACTATGAGACTATGTTTGATCAGGTGATGCTCTATTCTTTTTGTTTCTGTTTCTTGATTATTTGCAAGTGTTTAAAATACTGATGTGTTGTTTCCTCGTCCTTTTTCTTTGGTAGTTGGATGTGACGGTGGCTCAAATGCTGGTGACGGATAGCAGTTTTAAAGATAATGATTTCAGGAAGCAACTCAGTGAAACAGTTAAGTCAATGCTGAAAATGAGGGTTATTCCAGTTTTCAATGAGAATGATGCTATAAGCACACGAAGAGCTCCCTACAAGGTTTGTTGATCGCATTTCTTTTGCTCTTTGACATGGAGTTATATTACCTTTGGAAATGTGGAAAATATTTAAGTGTTACGTTATGACTGCACATGATGGAACTTGATTTGAGTAATTTCCTTGTTCCTCTGAATATATTAGTCTAACCGCACTTAAATCTATGCAGGATTCTACTGGTATATTTTGGGATAATGACAGCTTAGCTGCTCTATTGTCGCTAGAGCTGAATGCTGATCTTTTGATTCTTCTAAGTGATGTTGAGGGTCTTTACACTGGCCCTCCAAGTGATCCTACCTCAAAGTTAATCCACACATTCATTAAAGAAAAACACCAGGACGAGATTACTTTTGGCGAAAAGTCCAGATTAGGACGAGGGGGTATGACTGCAAAAGTTAAAGCTGCTGTTAGTGCAGCTTATGGTGGCATTCCTGTTATCATAACCAGGTAAAAGGCCCTTCCGTACTCATAATCTGTAATTATACTACATAGCTCTATACCTCTACAGTTTGTTAGTCTTCCACTTTGAAACAGAAAAACATTTCCTCTGCTATAGTAAACGATATTAAAAAATAAGAGATATTGTAACTTCAAGATTGCAGCCCTGTTGACGTTCTTTACTTTGCCACATTTTTCTCTCTCCAAGTGCTCAAATGTAGCTTCAGTTTCTTCCCATGAATATTAGTATTTTGTCTTCCCGTGAATATCATTATTTACAAAGTCTAACAACTTATAATGTTGGGTGGAAGAGTGATATTTTTCTTGCTATTTTTATGAAGTGGGTTTGCAGCTGAGAATATAGGTAAAGTCCTTAAAGGACTGAGTGTTGGTACCCTGTTCCACAAAGATGCTCATTTGTGGGCTCCGGTCGTAGATACTACTTCTCGTGACATGGCAGTTGCTGCAAGGGAAAGTTCTAGAAAGCTTCAGGTAATGTTTAGGGCTTCGATGCAAGTGTAATCATGTTTCAAATTCAGAATTTGTTTGTTGTTTTGCTAGTGACTCAACTTGTTTGCAATTTTCTTACAGGCCTTGTCTTCAGAAGATAGAAAACAAATTCTACTCGATATTGCTAATGCCCTTGAAGCAAATGAGAAAATAATTAAAGCTGAGAATGATTTAGATGTTGCTGCAGCACAAGAAGCTGGATATGAAGAGTCTTTGGTAGCTCGCTTAGTTATGAAGCCTGGGAAGGTAATACATTATTCACTTTGTGATTAAATCTATTGCACCAATGTTTTGGTCTTCCTATGGCCTATTTATCTCTACTTCACATTTTTTTTGCTTGATAGGTCTCAAGCCTTGCAACTTCTGTTCGCCAGCTAGCTGAAATGGAAGATCCAATTGGCCGTGTATTGAAGAAAACTGAGGTAATACGAGGAAAATACTTGTCATATACCATCAATTTCCCAACTAGGATTCGAATACAAAGAAGGAATATCCTTATTAACATGCAAAATATGTCTAGTTTATATTATTCTTGACATCTTCTTATGTAACAGGTTTCAGATGGTCTTATTTTAGAGAAAACCTCATCACCAATAGGTGTTCTTCTGATTATTTTTGAATCTAGGCCTGATGCACTTGTTCAGGTATGTCACTACTCATTCTCCTTTTTACTCATGTAAGTTCTGGTCGCTGAACACAATACTCTATCAATGAATCAAACAGATAGCTTCGCTTGCAATCCGGAGTGGAAATGGTCTTCTGCTGAAGGGTGGAAAGGAGGCTCGTCGATCAAATGCTATCTTACACAAGGTACATCGGCCTCATATTTCAAAGATTGGAGTAAACTCCAATTTAGTCATTATCTTACTTCCCAAAATATGTCTGGCTAATTTTTTAAATCCATGGAAAATTATAGGTGATCACTGATGCAATTCCGAAGACTGTTGGTGGTAAACTTATAGGACTAGTGACTACACGAGAGGAGATTCCTGATTTGCTCAAGGTAAGTAGACATATGAATGGCAAGTCACCAGAAGTAATTAGTTCTATTTACTTAAACTGGAACCCACCATTTACATTTTTCCTACAGCTTGATGACGTTATTGATCTTGTGATCCCAAGAGGCAGCAACAAGCTTGTTTCTCAGATTAAAAACTCAACGAAGATCCCTGTGCTAGGACATGCTGGTACGTCTCTAAGTTCAGTTCTATTAAGTTCTTAAGTTGGATTGGCCTAGAGAGAGAACCCGGCTTAATTTTTCGGTGTTTCCAGATGGAATCTGTCATGTGTATGTTGATAAGTCTTGTAAACTAGACATGGCAAAGCGAATCGTTTCTGATGCAAAGTTGGACTATCCAGCAGCCTGTAATGCGATGGTTAGAGATTCTTACCTCTTTCAGTACTGTTCACTTATGCGAAATGATTTCGTTTTTGGTTCATTTAGTACTTCTTGTCTCACTTCATCTTCACATTTTATTTGGTCCTAACAGGAAACTCTTCTTGTACATAAAGATTTAGAGCATAATGGTTTTCTCAATGATCTTATTTATGTTCTGCAAACCAAAGGTGAGTATAGTAAACTGGGAAAAAATAATGTGTTTTATTAGATCTATCTTTCAATTTGGATTTCCTTACAACTGTTGTTTTGTAGTTAATGCTAGAGTGTTTCAATCCATAAACACTGAAACTAAAATAGTATTTAGTTTGTTGACCATTTTCAAAGAGACTTTGTCTGAAGTGTATGCATCAAATTGTAGGCGTCACTTTGTATGGTGGGCCAAGAGCAAGTGCCAAACTGAAGATTCCGGAAACAAAATCATTTCATCACGAGTACAGTTCCAAGGCCTGCACCGTTGAAATTGTAGAAGACGTACATGGTGCTATAGATCATATTCACCAACATGGAAGGTAAAAATTATTGCTGATTCCAACTGTTAATAACACAATCTCTCTGTATTCTTTGCATGTGCTGAAAATAAAGCGTGGCACTCTTTTGTCTTATCTTATGAGAGCAGTGCACACACTGATTGCATAGTGACAGAAGATAGTGAAGTCGCAGAGATATTCCTCCGCCAAGTGGACAGGTAATAACTCATGTTCTAAAGCATTATATACTTTCGACTTCGGGTCCATAGAATGTTTGAGGTTGAATATTTGGGAAACTAACTCTTTTAACATTTTGACAGTGCTGCTGTTTTCCACAATGCAAGCACAAGATTCAGTGATGGTTTTCGATTCGGACTTGGTGCTGAGGTAGGGAAAGACATATTAATATCACATATAAACCAAATAAATAGAGAAGTATGAATGCATGGCCAATGTGGGATATTCTTATGTATAGGTGGGAATAAGCACTAGCAGGATCCATGCCCGTGGTCCAGTTGGAGTTGAAGGACTATTGACAACGAGATGGTACGATTGAGTTTTTCTTTGTTCATTGATCTGTTAAAAGCTGTGAAGTTTAAATGGTTGTGGTGATGAATGACAGGATTATGAGAGGAAAAGGACAAGTTGTTGATGGAGACAATGGAATCGTTTACACCCATAAGGACCTTTCTGTCTTAAAAATGACAGAGATAGAGGAGAATGGGTTTTAGCTCGCTCTTTGAACAAAAAATGTCATATTATATTTTTACTATTATGATTGAAGTTTATTTTTTTCTTTTAAATTAGGATTTATAGTGTTCCTTGAGTATTGCAGTGCATCAACATAAGAAGATTACTTAAGTGGTCAACGTAAAGTGTTTAGTAGCTTCTCTTCATGTCAAATACTCCTTATAAACCATTTCTATTTTTTTTCTCCATCCAAAAAAAGTTGTGATTCCCTTTTAATCTATGGTTGTTAACAATGATTATCAAATTCAATTTTCACATTCAAAACCCGATCGTGAATTCAGAAGTCATTACAAATAAAATCTGCAACCAGAAAACTATCTTGCTCTTACTCTACTTAGTGTATCTTCACTCTTGGACAAAGGTTTTGAGTTTGTTCAACCATAGTACGTATTCTCTGCTATCTTTCTTCATCATGTACTCATACAAGAAATCCGTTGCGCTTGCTTTGATTCCCCTGGTCTCTAGAAACTTGTGGAACGACTTGCGCATATTCTCATCCAACTCTCTGCAAAACGAAAGAAAGAACAATCATTTGAGTTTTTTTTTTTGGATTATCAATGGTTAAATCAGCTGAGATAAATGTAGACTTACTGGAAATCTGGCCCATCATAAGCCAATTGTTCTTCAGAAGAACTCTCTGGACAGTTCACAGACAAACCATCAATGACAATCTCATCAGGGAAAGCAGTGCAGCTAAACTCTAGGCTGAGTCCACTCTTCTTAGTCACAGTGACAACAAGTGGAATACTTGATTGGTTCGCTTTCTCATTACGATCATCACCATCTTCATGATCATCCATATCATCTTCATTTTCATCCATAGCAAGACCAGGCATGCTTACTTCTACTTTAATCTGCTCTCCATTGTATTCTCTAGTCAATGTCACAGTCCGGTGTCCAGGATTATCTTCGATTTTGAAAGGAAATTCACTAGAGGATGTTGTCTCTTCATCCTGCATAAAGAACAAATATAACCAGAATCATATAAGCTTTCAAAAAGCCAATGCTTTGATTTGCCTACACCATAATAAAGCCTTTAACAACGCTCTGCTTATGAAAATAATGGTATGATCAAATCTTGAAAATGTATGAACTCTACTCAAGAATTCTAATAGAAATGCGTTCAATTAAGGCATAGATAAGCTAGTAGAGTTCACCATTGAAGCTTATGGCTTCTATTTGGTAAGAAAAACTCACAGAATCAGTCGAATTTTAAACACCATTTCTGCAATTCTCTATCAGAAATCAAGATTCGTTTTTTTCAGGAATAAAGTGATGGAGACGAGGGATTACCACATCGTGATCACCGGCTTGAAAAAAATCGTTGATTTCGGAGTCAATCACTTGGAGAAGTGTCTGATCGGACTTTAATCGCTCAGTGGCCGTCGAATAAGGAAAGCCACGAGAGACGAAAGGACGAAGCAGAGATGGCTTGGGAACAAGAGAAGAACGATTGACAATGGTGGATACGGACTGAGCTCGAGCAACACGACCACACACGGAAGCTAAACTAGAAGCTGATCTGCGAATGCACAGAGCGAAAGTTCCCATGGGTGTTACTAGAAATGGATTCTCTCAGGGTTTTTCGCCTTAGGGTTTTAACTTCAAAAGTGTGCCAAGATAACCAAACCGTACCGATCTTCCAACAAAACCGGTCAAATTACAATTTCTCACTCAACACAAAAACCTAAACCAAGAGAATCTCTTCAGAATCAAGTTGTGCTATTTCTGGCATATCGTAAAAAAGTAGTAGCTTTCACATATCCAAACTCTGAATTTACAAAGTCACCATAACTTTAACAAACTCTATGATAAAGAGACTGAAATGTTCTTTAAAATTTAACTAATTTTGTTTACATTCTCAACCATTTTTTATGTGACTCGGATCAACAGGACAACCATTATGAACACACATGTCATGGCGAAGATCAAGAGCCACTGGAAGCAACTTGTCTTTGAGCTTTGTGAATATATCTTTGTGGCTCTTGTGGTTGCGTGTCCTGTGCTCGCTAAGCTTTGCTCAATGGCCTCCTCAGTAGATTCGAGTATCTTTTGTTAATGAATCCACAACAACAACAAAAGAAAAAAGAAAAATGTTAGGACCAATGAAGCCAGTAAAAACAATATATGAACCAATATAGATTCTTCTCTTATCCCGTATTGTTAATAATATTAGTAAATATAATGGGTTTTGTGAGGAAAAGGTTAGAAACTCACGTTTTCAGTATTTTTCACAGATTGGCTTATCATTTGACTTCTCTCCTTGAGTTGTCTTGCAAGTACCACCATTTCATCGGTTAGATCCTCTTGAAGCTTTCTGTCATCAAATCAATCACCAACGTGGAAAATTCAACTTAAATTCAAAAGAGCAAAGCTTTAATCTTCATGATTATTATTATTAAGTAAAGTGCATAGATCAAAGGAGTTCCTAGTTTTTCTCAGTGATTATAAATATACCTGTTCTTGTCAATGTGAGCTTGAGCTGCAGCGTCTAGTTTTATTGGTTTTGATGTATCAGCATCAGCCGTATCATAGCTTTGCTCCTTGGAACTCGTAGACCTACATCAATCAAGGAAGCTGGTAAGAAATAAAGGCAAAATTTTTACAAGTTGAGAAGCATTTGAATCAAATAATCTTACACGATTCTTCTTCTCAGCTGTGGCGAAGTGGGGCTTCGACTATCGTCTTCTAGTTTTGGAGAGCTTTCGTTGGTAGAGTCCTTTGCAAAAGGTTCATCAGGTACCTCTGTGTCGGGCTGTAAATTTTGGGGAAAAAACAATAATTTGATACTAATTACAGAACTAAAGGTTGAAACTTTTGCAACTAAAAAATGGTTCACCGCAGGAACAAACCGAAATGTGCATTCCTAAAACTAAACCCATGGGGAAGAAAGAAATAAATTTCAAACAATTCCTCAAGACCAAATGCATCTAGTAAGAACTGGGGAAGCAAATGTATTCTAACACGTTACTTCTAATGTCTTAGCTCTAGAATTGAAAAGAACAGTCCCTTTCTATTTCAGATAACTTACCACTTGAGAAGCTAATCTTGAAGCAACAACTTCAATCTTTTCATAGTATTCATTCACCTTCGCTTTTGTAACTCTGGAAAAGAGATCAAAGAAGAAGATAAAAAGCAATTCAATTCGAATGTATAATAATACCAAGCAATTCAATTCGAATCTCCAACCCCTGATCCTAGAAATAGATATAACTCTTCTCAACATTCACATAACCAAAGCAGCAACCTTTTAATCAAATCAATATTTCAACTCAATAATCTGTGAAAGATTTGATTGCAATGCTGAATCATTAAGAGATTAAGTAACCTGGGAAGCCCTTCAGGTGTCTTCTCTTCGGAGAGTTGTTCTAATTGTTCCCTTAAAGTAGCAACATACTGCAAATTTTATTTCATACATAAACATCAAAATTATCTTTGATTTTAAGCAAAAATCTAATAGTTTAAAGATAAAAGAAGATTCATAGGACGTACATGCATAAGCTTTGACTGATTTTGCTGATTAGGTGCAGCGGAAAGCAATCTCCGCAAATTGATCTCCGTTTTGCTCATTCCCATCATCCGTTAATCTGATAACAGCAATGAAATAATACTCAGATCGAAGCAAAAGAGACTAAAAACAGAATGAATCAAAAACCCAGTTCCAGAAATCTAAGAGACAATAAATAGATCAGTCACGATTTTGGAATCCAAACTAATTTCTGATTTCACGAAATCATCCCAGATTGAGCAATACTAATTTTAGGAAACGAATTAGACCTTTTTTAGATCGGAGATGAGAGGAAGTAAATCAAATTCCGTCACTTTTTCCAAATTTTAAAGTGATTCAGACGTTATCAAACACCTTTGTCCACCGTTGTCAGGAGAAGCCGACGTAAGAATTCTCACCGGCAAATATTTTTTAGTTTTCGCGTGAAAAAAAACATATTCGGTTATTGCCTTATTGGCTTTGGTTTCGTTTGATGAAACCAATCGTCCAAACCGGTGGTTTAATAATTAATAACCAAAATCAGGTGATGCGTCAAGCTATACTATTGGTTAGATGACGTGCAACTCTTAATTTATATGCTAATAAATCGTCTTGGGCCCAGAAGGCTCAATTAAATATTTCATAAGAATAGGCCCAAAATGGGCCCTGAATGTAATAGTGATGTAAAACTTCAGACTTTTGTTTGTAGCAGAAGCCATCGTGATAATGAATATATAAGATTTAGAAACTGTTTTTCACAAGGCGATAAACTACCATTTAACTTATTCTTAGAAAAGAAAAAACAAAAAAGCCTACCATTTAATTTCTCCTACTCTTGTTTTAACAGTTTCCAAACATTTCTATAAGAAACTCCAGATTTACATAGTTTCTTTATCTCATCATTATGGTAAGCACATGACAAAACAAATTTGTTTATTGCAACAACTAAACTTAGTAGTTCTAAACCTTACGCTAGAGCTGATTTTGTATCTTTCTTTAGTTTGGAGTTGATGACTTTTCTTGATAAAGCTTTGGATTATTAGTTGAAATCCAGAGAAAAGCTCCCATAGCAAAGTCTCGCTTATGAGCCAAGTCGCCATAAGTAGACAAACCGTAATCTGCTAAAACCCTGTCGAGCTTCCACTCTGGCATTTCTTGGTAATCTTCTTTAGAGTATCTTGGGTAATGAAGAGGCATCTGAAATACACTTGCCTCACCGTTCTTGCCATTTTCAACATCCATATATACATATACCGTATAGTATATTTATATAAAGAATACTTTCTTTTTTGTGCTTCTGATGTGGCAAGAGGCATGTGTTTATGTTATCCTGAGGCTTATTTATATAAAGATGTTGGACTTGATGGTTTACTATACACACTTAACGTGTGAGTTTTTGTCACAAGGATTGGTTTGCTTACCTTCTTCATCGCCCTTGTTAAACGCATGAACATATGTGGATAGACACATTAATGTGAACACAACGATTCGATTACTCGAATCGCTTGCACTTACGGGTGGTGTTTAAAATTTAAACAAAACTTGGATTTTCAATATTTTCTGAATGGAGTATTTTATACTCATCTCTATTTTATATTAAGACTACACAATTTATATCATATAAACTTATAATATTCCTTCATTTATGGGTTTAAGTGTAACATGAGGTATTCTTCTTTAGCATAAACTGAATTTTAGGAAGTGTTTCAAATAATTGAAATAAATAAGTCCTTGTGGCGAGGTTGTATATATTGGTAGCCGGAAAATCATTCGATGCTTCAACAATATGTACTGTCTAAATCAAAGGTAATTAGAGTTCAACATACTCAAACATATTTAGTCTAAATAATTCTCTTACACTCAAAAGCTTGAAAATAATGAAAACATCAATGATTGATATGTTTGATAAATTCATAAATCGTTAAAATATTTATGCACTTACACTTTCTATGCCTCCACCGATGGGAGAAAACAATCGTTTTGCCCACCTTTTCTCGAGGGATAGTTTTGTCAATTCCTTCAAAAATGACAAAAAAACTATGGTTTCTATAAAAATGTTATTTTTTTTTTATTTTTTTTTTCCTATTCCGCCGCTCCACAGATCTCTCTTCTACAGAGATGTCGGAATCTCCTGAATAGCCACCGCCGCTCAAGATCTTAAGCTTGTGGGACATCGAGAATTATCTCCTTCCTACCCGCTACGATGCGAGTAATGTAGCAGGTGATATTAAAACTTTTGTGGAACGTAAGGGTTTTTTGGGTGAGATGGTGCTAAATGCGGTGGTAGCACACAAGGACGGTTGATAGAGAGTCCAAGTGGAGCATTTGCCAGGGCTTAAAAAATTTTAGGTCAATTTTAGGGTCTAATTAAAGCTCAGATTAAAAAAAAAATTTAGTATAGAATAAGGGTCAAATTTTTTGTTGTTGTCACACATGGTCTCCAAATTTATTGAGCAGCCCCTAGCAGCACACAAAGACTGTCAAGATCCAGAACAAATTCAATGATTTAACATGTGGGGTTAACTTTTACCATTTGATTAATCAAAGTAAGCCACCGAATCTTGTTTCTTATTTGTTTTTTTTCTCGGCTAAAATCGTTTTCATATGAAACAGGAAAGGAAAATGCTTGTTACATTGAAATAAAGAGGCAAATTGATCTTTGGGCTGAGAAGAACCCTGCTCCAGCAGTCTTGATGCTCATAAGTGGAGATGAAAGATTTTTGAAAAAATTGAAGAAAACCCAAGGACAAGGGATACACCATTGTGTTGGTTCACCCTCGAAAGGCATGTTCAGAAATTTTAACGGAGGTCACTCCCCACACAGGGTACTGGGAAGATATTGTTGGAGCAAATTAGACCTAGATTCTAGAAAGAAGTGATGTTTGTTTTGTCGAGTCTTGTGTGTCAGTTGTTATGGTAGTGGGAGTCGTGTTTACTCTTAGTGCTAAGAGTGTGTTAGTTGTTCTGTTTCTTAAGCAGTTTAATAGGAGTCTGTTTATGTAAGGCTTATATAAGCCATTTTCTTGATTATGAATCAATCAGAGTTTTCAAGTTGAATACAAAACGCTTGCTTATCACTTGAACCTGGTATCATAGGTACGATTGAACTTTTGAAAACTAGAAGCTGCAGCTTCGAAAACGAGTGTAAGGAGAGATGGGAGATGATAACATTGGAGTGAAGTCATGGAGAATTTCTTCCGACGACGCCAAAACCAACGATCACAAAGTCAAACATTATCTCTATGAATCCATCGATAGAGTAACGTTTGAACAGTATCTGGATAGGAAAACGTCTGAACTAATCAAATGAGGAGCAATGGCGAAAGTGGTGGAGAAGAAATGGCCTGGAGAGTCTTTACCAATCCCATCTGTTCAATCCTTGGATTAGACTAAACAATCAAAGAGAACAATACATCATTTCAAAAAAACCATTGATGTACCTCGTTCCTGCAATTAGAATCAAACATACAAAAAAAAAGTTAATCCAAGGTCAATTACTTTGATTTCCAAATTTTTATTCTATATAAACTTGCAGGAAAAATCATCTGAAACGAAAATCGAAGCTATACCGAGAACAACATTGACGCCCCAAGAGACTCCTTCGATTTGGTGAGGCTTCAGAGTCGCCGTGACATAATTCATATCATTATGGTAAGCACATAGCAAAACCATTTTGTTTATTGCAACAAGCCAACAGCTAAACTTAGTACTGTAGTTCTAAACCTTACACTTGAGCTGGTTTTTATCTTTCTTCAGTTTGGAGTTAACTTGTCTTGATAAGAGAAAAGCTCCCATAGCAAAGTCTCGCTTGTGAGCCAAGTCACCATAACTAGACAAACCGTAATCTGCTAAAACCCTGTCGAGCTTCCACTCTGGCATTTCTTGGTAATCTTCTTTAGAGTATCTTGGGTAATGAAGTGGCATCCGAAACACACTTGCCTCACCGTTCTTGCCATTTTCGACATCCATATATACCGTATAGTGTATTCATATAAATAATACTTCCTTTTTTGTGCTTCTGAAGTGGCAATAGGCATGTGTTTATGTTATTCTGAGGCTTATTTATATAAAGATGTTGGAATTGATGGTTTAACTACACACTAAACGTGTGAGTTTTGTTAGACGGATTGGTTTGTTTACCTTCTTTATCGCCTTTGTTAAACGCATGAACATATGTAGATGGACTGTGAGGACTCGAATCACTTGCACCTACTGTTGGAGTTTATATATTTTTAACAAAACTTGGATTTTCAATATGTTTTCTTTTATACTCATCTCTATTCTATATTAAGAATACACAATTTTATGTCATATAAACTTGTAAGGTTTATGTATATCATGAGCTAGGGGATAATATATATAAGTATATTATAAGGTTTAAGTATATCCTTCTTCTTTAGTAAACTGAATTTTAGGTAGTGTTTCAAATAATTGAGATAAATAAGTCCATGTGGCACGGTTGTATATATTCGTAGTCGGGAAATCATTTGATGCTTCAACAGTGTGTACTGTTCTATATATATCAAAGATAGTTAGATTTCAACATAATCAAACATATATTAATAGTGTATCATATCAGATCGCGTATAATTAGGGAGTCTATTATTCAAATTCCTAGGCGAAAATTTCTCTCAATCTCCAACATTTAGTTCAGTGAAATACGTTCTTGTAATATATATATATATATACATGTTCTCTTCTTCCTCTGTTTTCCTTTATATATATTTTTCTAAATATCAACTCAAAAGCTTGAAAATAATGAAGACATCAATGTGTGATATGTTTGATAAATTCATAAATCGTTCAAATACCTATGCGCTTACACTTTCTATAGTATCTGGATGCCTCAAACGATGGAAATCTGGAAAAATCTAAGAAAAAGAATCAAGAGAAAACTTTTTTTTTTTTGTGTGTAAAACCAATCAAGGAAAAACTTGCAAGGTCATAATCATTTTATTGCTGTTTTAATTTTGTTGTGATGGTTCTCATATATTTTTATAGTAAAAAACCGAAAATATACATTTTTCTTTTTGGTTAATAAATTCTACTAGTAGAAAAGATTTAAATCCGGATGATCACATAGTAACAATACTATCATGCATAAATCACTAGACTATAAATTAATATGCGAAATTTTGAAAGCTAAAACTAATTGGTCTATATGAAAGTTGACGATTTGCATGAAATTGTGTGCACTGTGTTGGTGTTAATTTATAATTTTCAACTACAAATAACAATGTAAAAAAAATCACCCATAAAAGAAAACACATTATTGAAAAAGAAAGAAAAAGCAGTGATGGCTCAGGTTCTTGTAGGTCCCAAATGGTGAGTCACTTCGTTTCGAGAACGAGTGAATCGTCTCAGAGCCTGCAACGTGTCATCACAATCATTTATACGAGCCCCACTGGCTAATTTCGCCGACGTATAAATGGAACAAAACGACACTTCTACTTCCAGAAACTTCGTCACAAACTCTTGGCTTAGATTTCGTCAGAAAACAAGCGGTTCACATTTCGCAACGTATACAGCCACCCCCACGTGATTTATCCTACGTGGCTATTCTCGTTTTCCAAATAATGATACGTTTAACGCGTTTCTTTTGTAAGATTTCTAAACCACCCCAACATTATTGCTACTTTCGTAACTGGCCCATATTATCGTCCTTCCTTGTTCATCATTCGTTGGTATAATCAGGGCCGCGTTCAGAAACTTATTTGAAAAAAAAAACGATATAACAAAAATGCATTTCAAGTAAAAACTTATGGTCCACATACATATACTTGGCTTACAGATCTCCCAAGATATTTTTCTTTTGATAAAAGAATCTCTCAAGATACATATATTCCAAAGAGATATTTTACTTGGCTCACATATTTTCCAAGATATTTTAAATGTTTCACCATTGAAACCCAACAACTCCTGAGTATTTCCAAATTAAGTTCAAGATTGAAAAGCTTATTTTTTGAACTAACTATTATCCCTGAACAAATTCAACCATTATATCTTATGATTAATTTTGTTGTTATATCCAAAATTTTCAGTCTCTAATATACATATAATCAGAGTTGAAACTAGTATTTAATAATTACTAATATATATGATAGTTTTACCAATTTGAACCACTCAACCTGAATCATTGACCCAAATATCATAATTACACCAATGATTTTTAATCTAACATATATAAAATGACTTGACCGTATAATATTTTGTTCGAATTATTTAAATTTTATTTGAAAACAGCTAAAACATATAAAACACACAATTAAAAAGCATAATAAAAATATATCTAATGTATTTTAATGAAATAAAATTGGATATAGTCAACAAATATTCATGGAAAACATATTTTTTTTAAAAACCAAAATTATAGTCTTTGTCAGCAACATGCATTACATATGTTTGAACCCAAATACATAGTGGTAATTAAAATGAAATGACTTTTGATCAACATATTTTTGCATGTATGTATATTTATTTATGAAACTCTTTTGTTATCCTAGTCATTCAACTCTTAAGATTTACGGAAATTATGATTAGCACTGAGTTCAATATTTTTATTCAATAAAGAAATTTCTCAATTCTACCATGGAAGGGTCTTTCCAATAAGAAAGAAAATATCGGGAGTAAATCGAAGATTCAAAAACGATAAAGGTTTAATTTAAAATACAGCCTTTATGTCTCTCACACAAGAGGAGGGCCCATCAACCTCCAAGCCTATACATACATATCCATAGACGTCAACTTCTGTGGAAACTGATATTTTTATCATTCCTTGTTTCTTTCTTTCCTCAGCTTTTTTAAAAACTGAAATGAATGGCGAGGGAAAATCGGAGACTGAAGCTAGCGCCTCGGCACCAGAGGAGAAGAAGGAAGACGAACTAGGACAGAGACTGGTGTACATGTGGGGTTACTTGCCCGGAGCTTCGCCGCAACGATCACCTCTTATGTCACCGGTCGTGGTGAAGATTCCGCCGGCAGTTGGAAGTTCATGGAAAGATGTCTCCGGTGGTGGATGCGGTTTCGCAATGGCTACTGCAGGTTCGCTTTTAATCTATTAGGTTTATTGGAAAGTCCATCCGTTATACTACGATTTCAATCTCAGTTTCACAATGCATCTGATTGAAGAAAGGATTAATTGAAATTATTAGTGGTATTGAGTGGAATGAGATGGTTTTGTTTTGATTTGGTTTATGTTAATCAGAATCAGGGAAGCTAATTACATGGGGTTCGACAGATGATCTAGGTCAAAGCTATGTGACATCTGGGAAGCATGGGGTTAGATTTTCTAAATTTTCTTCTGCATTGTGTAAAAAAAAACTATGTTACAGTTTACTAAAATTGAGTTATACTTTATATCTACTGTAAAGGAAACTCCAGAGCCTTTTCCTCTTCCTCCTGAGGTTTGTGTACAGAAAGCTGAGGCTGGATGGGCTCATTGTGTGGCAGTAACAGGTGCATTTCATAATCTGAATTAGCTTTGATCCAAGTTCATAATGTCATTGTTTTAGAACTATTTGTTTCCTTACAGAGAACCAAGAAGTTTATACATGGGGATGGAGAGAATGTATACCCACAGGGAGGGTGTTCGGACTTGTAGAGGGAGATTCATGTGAAAGAAACATTTCGTTCTCGGCAGAGCAAGGTGGAATCTCATTTGCCTGTTTTTTCATTGTCACAGCTCTATATTTATGTTTTTTTGGCATTTGAGGATGGATGTGAAGGATGGTGCCTCTTTTGCAGTGAGCCCTAGTTCTCAAGGAAAAAAAGCTAGTGGTGGAACGTCTTCTCAAATTGAAACTAGAGGTGGAGCAGAATCAACGAAGAAAAGGCGGATTTCACCATCAAAACAAGCTGCTGAAAGTTCATCACCGTCAGACAATAATGAACTTTCAGCATTGCCTTGCCTTGTATCGTTGGCGCCAGGAGTTAGGATTGTCGAGGTTGCTGCTGGGGGACGTCATACTCTAGCATTATCAGGTGAGATTTTCAGCTTCGCACATCTATCTCCATTCTCCAAATGGGGTAATTTTGTTATGGAAATACCAGTGATGGTATCTCCACTAAGCTGAAGAGCTTCTGGTGTGATATAATAAACACTTAATACATCCTAATTTTTTCTCAAGTCCAGATATTGGACAGGTGTGGGGTTGGGGTTATGGAGGAGAAGGACAGCTTGGATTGGGCTCCCGTGTACGCTTAGTTTCCTCTCCTCATCCTATTCCATGTATTGAGCCTTCTTCTTATGGAAAAGGCACCGTTTCTGGTGTAAACATGAGTTCAGAAGTACAATGCGGCCGAGTTCTTGGAAGTTATGTAAAAAAAATTGCATGTGGAGGGCGACACAGTGCTGTGATCACAGGTATTTTTTCACATTGCTTTGTGGCTAGTTGTTTATTTGACAAGTGAAGTTGAGTGTTTAATTCCATCACTGAAAACAACACGATTCAACCTTATATCAAATCTTTATACTCTATAAGCAGGATTTTGAAATTTGGTCTCCTTTCTGCACTATGCCTTGGTTAAGGTTCAATTGTTTTGTTGGTTCTTAGAGTCTTCATAAAACTATGAACCAAGAAATCTCGACCCTTTAACCGGGACAAGATTGACATATGTTATCTAAAATATTTTCAAAAGAACAATAATTGCTTGCATATAATTCGCTTAAGTTGTAACTAGTTTTTTTGTGGACAGATACTGGAGCGCTACTTGCGTTTGGTTGGGGGCTTTATGGACAGGTGAGCATGACAGATCCTTGGCTTTCTTTATTAAATCATATGCTTGAAACTTAAATGAGTTGAGATTCGTGCTTTTGGCTGAACCACGTGTATGTGGTTTTGGCAAATAAATGTTGAGGTAAGCTAATCATCATTGTGTTGAACTAGTAGGGAGCTTGTCAAAAAGATATGTTTTATATATATCAAGACATAGATTAAACATCAGATTCGGGTTTTATAGATCATTTAACTAGGAACAATCGTCGGTCTGCATTTAAGATAAGGCTGCGAAGGACAAACGGAAATCTCTCTTGCCATGCATCTGCAACTAATATTTGCACTTTGTTCTATTATGTGTGTCTGTGGATGTAATTGACTGTTCTTTTTGCTCTCTGAAGTGTGGCCAAGGGAGTACAGATGATGAACTGAGTCCTACATGTGTGTCATCTTTGTTGGGAATCCGAATAGAAGAAGTGGCTGCAGGTCTATGGCACACGATCTGTGCTTCATCTGATGGTGATGTTTATGCGTTTGGTGGAAACCAATTTGGCCAGTTAGGTACTGGTTGTGATCAAGCTGAGGTAAAAAATCTTGAACTATATTGTTACCTTGGTTCTTCTAGTAATGCTAGTCTGATTATTTGTAAAGGCCGTGCCACTAAACTTGAAGCCATTTGATCTTTCAGACTCTTCCAAAATTATTGGAGGCTCCAAATTTGGAAAACGTAAACGTCAAAACAATCTCTTGCGGCGCTCGCCACACGGCTGTAATCACAGGTACCCAATTAACCAAATACCACTTTTAATTTATTTTTAACTAGGAAACATATTCATCGTAAACTGAAAAAACTGCTGTGTTTTTGTTTGTTGAAGATGAAGGGAGAGTCTTCTGCTGGGGATGGAACAAATACGGGCAGGTAAAAAGCAGATCATATTCGAGTTTCTGAACTGTTTTGTCGTTCCATTTATGTAACTAATGACATTGTTTGTGTCTGAAACAGTTGGGTCTCGGAGATGTGATTGATCGGAATTCACCTTCAGAAGTTAGAATCGAAGAATGCTTCCCCAAAAACATTGCATGCGGTTGGTGGCATACTCTGCTTCTAGGCCACTCCACTCTTTGAACACATGACACATCCCAATTTTTGTTAGGGTTTAATTAGAGCAAAGTTCAGAATTTTTGGTTGACCCATTTCTTTTGTCCAGCTTTGACCCTTTTCTGTATACACGTAGACCTATAGTATAGCATTGTACATACACCACCAGCATTTTATACAATGTATTTCTGAGTTACTCAGCTTTTGTTTTCTTCTGATTAGCTTAACTTCAAAAAAGGAGCAGAACTGATACCATTAGTTTAGTTTCAAGTGAAGTTTTTTTGCTTTTTTCTTGACAAAAAGTGTCAAGTGAAGTTCTTCTTGCACTATTAATAAATAAAGTTTTCATTTGTTGATTCTATAAAAATAATGAATGTTTAGCTTTTATTCATCAATACATCCAATAATGTACTATCCCACAGTAGAAAGTTAAATTCAATTTCCCTTCGGAGTAATGTGATATACCATATTCCACATAGAACATTAGCATGGTTTGCGCGTAATGATACGCACCAATCGAAAATGGTCTTAATTTTTTATCAGCAATAAATAAAAGGTTGAAATCTAAAAGTTGACTATGTATTGCATCCATCCATCAATGCTCATTATTTTAAAAACAAGAACTTCCAAGAATTACTCTGTATTATACCTGATCAAGGAGAACTAGTTGACACGTGCATCCTTCAGACTTAATTGCACAAATTGAGATTTTTTTTTGTTTAATAGTTATGATGGTTGAGAATCATCTTCTAAAGTGACTATATCCATGAATCGACTACTCATTTTAACATCTCTAGTTAATCAAATCTAAATTGCTTTTGAAAGATTCGCAATGACAATTTAAGACTTTTATTCTGAAATTCACGTCATTATTTTACTTAGATAATAGAGTTCCTTATGAATTCATGATATATGTTACATTTATTAAGTACGTTTATTAATTATGGTATCACATTATTAGATAAGAAGCTACATAAATTGATTTTCAAAAATTTGCATGGGTCTTAGTCACATGGCAATCAATATGATCTATTGAGGTGGGCTTCGCCAACAACGTAGCAGATCGTCGTGGACAACGAACCATTTATCACACATTCCTTTGTTTCGCATTTTTCCTTTCAGTTCTAATCCCTTTAAAATTTTCAAAATATGAAAAAATCAAAATTAGTAATGATATATTCACCCAATTTTGCGGCATGCACTGACTGATACACCTGAATATTTTAGCAAAAGTTGTGGATGCCACACTGACTGAAAAGAAAATAACCATGCATGTTGAAGAACTCTATGTTTTTGCTATTGTTGAAGCTAGTTTCTTGAACAAAAAAGGTACATGGATTATAAGCAAAAATTGTTGTTCATGTGGCTGAAAAGGCCGAAGAACTTTTGAACAAGATGTGGAGAGATGGGTTTTTAGATGTGCATGTATGATATTTTTTTTACCAAGATGAAACCAAAGCTATTAAACTAAAGAAAATGGATTGATTTGAGATTCATTATTGTTGTAGAAAAAAGTGGTCTATGTTGGCAGCATTCATGTTTTCCACAAATGCTCGTCTAAGCCGGCAGATGAATCCATCAAAATTAAAACAAAAAGAGTTCGCATCAGAATCTTGGTTGATTTCAGAGGGAAAGCTTAATGTTTATGCTTGAGTTGTTGCGTTGAGAACAAGTTCCTCTTAAGTATTCTTGGTGGTTCTTTATAAATCTGCATAAGGATAATATATTGTTGGTAGTAGTGCCAACCTATACTGCTTAAGATTTTTTTTTTCCGTCAAATTTTGTTGGCGAGACTAACAAAATATACTCAGTCCTGTTTATTATTGATTATTATAGCAGAATATATATTCTTTTTGTCCCAAATTATAAAATATTTCAACTAAAAATGTGATTTTTAAGAAATTATATTAAATAAATGAAAAAATGAAAATATTTTTTGAATATTTAATCTCAATAATCCATCCAATAGTAAATAATACTCCATAATATTAATAGTTACAAAAATTTAGTGACGTTTGCTTTTTACATAGAAACTTGTCAAAACATTAAATAAAATAAAACAAAAAAAAAAGACCTAAAACATCTAATAATATGAAACAAAAGGAGTATATTCTATACACTGTGCATTTATAATACGATAGAATTTTGTGAATACTTTTGAACGGTGACCAAGAAAATAGTTTTTATTCCAGAAAATACATTTATGATTTGACAAATAGGGGTAGGTATATTAATTAATTGATGATATAAAAGGCGACAAAAAAAATTAATAGATGATAAAATGTAACGTTCCGTTCTGGGGCCGGTGAGACCAAATACATTATTTTTAGTATTATTATTGGATATGGTCATATGTATGGTCAGACAAAATATCTTAAGGAATTAAATTCCAATTTCTCAAGCGGGAAATCAAATTTCGTGATGGGGTATATATGAATTTTAATCAAATCATCGTCATCACTCCTCAAATTCAATGTCTCTAAATCCTTTAACAGTTTCTTTCTTTGTCTGGTAATGGGTTTATCCTTTTGCATTTATTACAAATAGTCAAATGACACACACCTCTCTTGCATATTAGGGATAAATGAATTAAAAAAGAATATCAGACCTTATTTGGTTCTTACAAAAAAGATATTTCGATTTTCATTTCACATATAGACTTCACAATAGTCTATATATTTCTATTTTCATTTCACTTGCACACGTTTTACCATTATGATTTTATGAAAACATTCACCAATTAAAACTATTTTGGTAGTCTGTTTTGATTAAAAAAACTTATAACTTCAAATTACATAATAAAAAGAAATAGACAAAGCGTGTAATCGCAATTTCAGACGTTACCATGTCTATTTTTTTTTCTTTCATCTATTTCCAATGTATAATAGATATGATTGAAATCTAATTCCAAACGTATGAAACCTAAAGTAGAAACTAATTTAGCGTCAGTTGACTATTTATGATAGCTTGGTTTTTACTTTTTATAAGTCTTTGCCTTATACATTAAATTAAACAAAATAATTATGGAAAATATCAAATAAAATTAGTTGTTAACATATCGGATTCAAAAAAATTGACAAGAGAGGTCCGGGGACAATTAAGTAATTAAGTAGAATGGTCCAAAAAAGTAAGATAGAGAGAAGAGACAGGCGTCTAGAGAAGCTCGCTCAAACTTTTGCACGAACACCTAAAAGTTCAATGGTCCAAAACGACGGCCCTGGTCGAGAGAGGACCGCTTCAGAGACTTAATCACGAAATATCAAATCATTAATTCATCACCCTTCTTATCGTACGCCACTCTTCCATCAGTCTTTTTAACGTACGCACCCTCCAATAGTTTTTTCCAAAGTAGGAAAATAGAAAGAGACCGGTAAGAAGGAGAACTTTACCATTTTCGAACTTTCAAAGTACAAATCTCTGCGCAGAAAAAGAAAAAAAAAATCTCTATTCTCTCTCTTCTCCTCTTCTTTAATTTAGCCTTTTTCGAATAGCTACCATAGAAGAAAAAAAAAAAAACAGACAAAGGATTTCCTTTTTTGATGGGTAATAATATAAAGTTAAGATTTTTTTTTTTTAATTGAAGATAAAGTTAAGATTTTTTGAGTTTTCCTTATTTTGATCTTTACTCGTATTAGTTTTTGGAAATATTGCTTTTAGGAATTTTTTTTTTGCGTATTCTTGCTGTTCTATATAGATCTGATTCCTTTGCTTTGCCTTTATCTTTCTTTCTCAGGTTTGAAAGCAAACAAATGATAGCCCATGTCTTCTGTGTCTACTTCATGCAACATGTTGGTTAACAAAAATGCAATCTTAAGTTTAAGATAAGGTTTTCGGATTCTCTTCCTGTCTTGTAATAGTTTCTTGTCGGAGAGCCATCAACAACATCAACAACAAAAAAAGAGAAAAAAAGTTTTTATATTATTCACTGAAGAATAAAAAGGAAAAGGATAAAGGAAAAATCCATGGCGAATCCTTGGTGGGTTGGGAATGTTGCGATCGGTGGAGTTGAGAGTCCAGTGACGTCATCAGCTCCGTCTTTGCACCACAGAAACAACAATCCACCGACTATGACTCGTTCGGATCCAAGATTGGACCATGACTTCACCAACAACAACAGTGGAAGCCCTAATACTCAGACTCAGAGCCAAGAGGAACAGAATAGCCGAGATGAGCAACCCGCCTTTGAACCTGGATCCGGATCTGGGTCTACGGGTCGACGTCCTAGAGGAAGACCTCCTGGTTCCAAGAACAAACCAAAGACTCCAGTGGTTGTCACTAAAGAAAGTCCTAACTCTCTGCAAAGCCACGTTCTTGAGATCGCTACAGGAGCTGACGTGGCGGAAAGCTTAAACTCCTTTGCTCGTAGACGCGGCCGAGGTGTCTCTGTGCTGAGTGGTAGTGGTTTGGTTACTAATGTTACTCTACGTCAGCCTGCTGCATCTGGAGGAGTTGTGAGCTTACGTGGTCAGTTCGAGATCTTGTCTATGTGTGGTGCGTTTCTTCCTACTTCTGGTTCTCCGGCTGCAGCTGCTGGTTTAACTATTTACTTAGCTGGAGCTCAAGGTCAAGTTGTGGGTGGTGGAGTCGCTGGCCCGCTTATCGCCTCTGGACCGGTTATTGTAATAGCAGCTACGTTTTGCAATGCTACTTATGAGAGGTTACCTATTGAAGATGAACAACAACAAGAGCAGCTACCGCAACAAGAAGAAGGGAAGAAGGATAAGGAGAATGATGATACGGAGACTGAAGATAATGGGAACGAAGGATCGATGCAGCCGCCAATGTATAATATGCCTCCTAATTTTATGCCAAATGGTCATCAAATGGCTCAACATGATGTGTTTTGGGGTGCTCCTCCGCCTCGTGCTCGTCCTTCATACTGATTTGTTAGATAGGCTATGGTTGCGAGCTGTTCTTTTTTACTGGAATGATTAATATTTCCATTAGGATGGTTAGGCTTTTGTTTATTAAGCAGTCAAGTTTCATTTTGTGGGTAATCGGATGATATTTAGCTAGTGTGTGTTTGTTTGTTGGTTTTGTGGTGGTGATTACTGGTTTTTCTGACTTGAGTATTTTGATCGCGGATAGCTTTTTCTTATGTAGTAGAATCACCTTTGAATTTTGTTGTTGGAAAAGCCGATGCAATGTCTTCAAAAGAAATGGTGTGTGGCTTATGCAATGAAAACATTTACATCGATCATTTCTTTCTTAATGTTGGTAAGTGTGATTCTTTTCGAACTTTCGTGTTTTGTTAACCCTTTTTAATTGTTGTTTGATTCATTTCTTAGATCTTTACTCTTCAAACTCTTACTTGTTGAGGCTGGTTAGATTAGCTTAGTTTAGGTATTCGGCTCTATTTTGTTCTTCTTCTTGAGCTTGTAATAATACAGTTAAGAGTTATCAAGGGAGGGGTTTACTTTGCAGGTAGATATTGATGCTTGTATGTCGCATCTAGAGATTTTGAATCTTTTAGTACTTTTTTGACATAAGAGCATACGAAGTTGGATTCTAGCTTTGAGTCAGGTAATGTTGTTGAGGTTTTATGTGCTTTAAGACTTGTGGAGATACTTTGAGATTTACATGTGTTTGTTGTTTACTCTTCTAGTGAGTTTGTTAGCTGAGGAATTTCAGCAATGGTCATTTCTTTGGTGTTTTGGTTTTGGTCCCCAAGGTTTCTATTTTGTCAAGAATAGGTTTATTCAAATAGTATTTTCCCCAAAAGTTTTGGATTTTTTTGGCATTGAGCCTTTGGTCTTACAAATTCCTTTTATGTAACACTTGCACTACAAGGAAATAAAAAGCATGAGTATGGTAGATAAGATATTTGGTTCCATCATGACTCATGACTAAACTCCGTAGCTATTTTGTATTTCAATTGCTAAGTACAAAATTGTAACTTTAACTCATGATTTGTTTTTTCATTCTAACTTTTGTGACAGAATAACGTTTAGAATTGATTGTTTGCTTGTGTTTGTAATTACATGTGCATTTCCTTTTTTGTATTTATACTTCCAAAAGTTTTAAAAATATGAAAAAAGCGTTGAACAATAAATTTAAAATAATTTCGCATCGAACACTGTGCAGTAGTAATTCGAACCGGATCTATCATCTGAATCTGGAAAGTGTAAAATGTGAACACATCTAAATTTGCATTGCTCGTCACTATGTGGCCCTATTGATACGAAAATCGAGCACTTTGAAAAGAGTAACCAAAAAAAGAAGGAAGAGTTACTAAAGTTTTTGTACCTCTTGCATAATAAGCAAAACCCAGTGCTTTTTACTTGCTACTAGGGATGGATATATCTAATTTTTTCAGTTTTAAGGAACATATATATACTGAATAGATTATAGAAGTAACAGTCTTGTTTTGGTTTGGTTAATGAATTATTTGGTTTAGATTTTTTTGTTTACATTCAACTTCTAATTTCACCAAAACAATCAGAAGTTTACTGAGCCAGTCTTGACATTCACTTTCACGCTTGATTCCGCTATTTTTTACTCATTCAAAACATTCCTCAAAATTTCATGTTTTTACCAAAACATTTCTCGTCGGAATGAGCTACGCCCCACCACGTCGACTAAGGAGACCACCCACTAGATCTACCTTGGCCCAGACCAAACAGACGTCATCGCTTCCGGCAGAGGAAGGTCCCGAAGCCTCACTTTGACACCGTCGTGAAAGGGTTCTCTAGTCCGAGAGCAAAGATGTCGGTTGAAGTGGCTAGCGGCGCAGAATTTTCCCCTGGAATCCCATATCCCAGATCCGCCACCGTACTCTTATACCATCTCCAATATATCCATCTATTTTAGAGTTCTAAAATAGAGTAGACTTTCTCTCCAATATTATATTCTATTTTAGAATTATTCTATTTGTAGAACAATTGTAAAGAAAAATACTCTCCAATATTATATTCTATTTTAGAATTATTCTATTTGTAGAACAATTGTAAAGAAAAATATAAAAGAAAAAATAGGATTACTCTAGAGTAATCCTATCATTTACTCTATTTTAGAATGAGATATAAAGTGAGATTAGAGCAAATGTTATTCTATTATAAAATTACTCTAAAATTAAAAGAAAAAATAGAGTGTGATTGGAGATGTCTTTAACGATGAGAACTGAGAAAGAGATTTCCGAAGGGTTCGACCGCCAAGTCTCCCTACCCAAAACAAACCTCACCCTCTCGCCAGAAAACCCCTCCCGCCGTTTGGCTTGAAAACCCTCAACTACCGTGGATCAAATCGAGAAACATAAGAGGAAGACAAGAGGACGCCCCACCAAATCTGGTCCTCACAGATCCGACTAGGCTGTAGCAAACCCCTAGATCCGCCGGTTGACCGCCGCTCCACCACCTCCTTTGATGCCGGCGAAAAACACCAGACGCCGAAGTGGCAACGAAAAAGAGACGACGGTTTCTTCAAGAGAGAGAGAGACATGAATGTTTTATTAATTGAAATATTTTTAACTATTTAGACCATCTCCAATCCACCTTCATTTTCACCTCTAAACTCTATTTTAGAGTAAAATCATCTCTAACCCACCTCCATTTCCACGTCCAAAATAGAGATTAATTTCCATTTCTTGCTTCCATTTTGGAGGTTAACTTTTCATTTACAAATCAGTCTTAAATTTTATATATTTATATTTTATACTCAAATAAAAATTTTTGTTGTTATTTCATACTTAAACAGAATTACAAATACTTAGATTATTTATAATTTATAAATTATAAATACATGTATAAAGTATAATTTTACATGTATAATGGTATACAATTATAAATATTTAGATTATTTATAAATTATAAATACATGTAATGGTATAAATTATAAAAACATGTATATGCTATTTTATATGTTTAAATTTATTTCATTAATGTTATGTAATGTAATTTTATTTTATATTAAAATAATATTGTAATCTGTTTTATTTAACTTAAAATAAATGGGTAAAATTTGTAATTTTAGAAAATAGAAGGTATAATAAAAATTAACAGTTAAAAAATAAAACATATTTAAAATATTCTTTTTTAGAATAAAAAATTGAATAATCGATTGGAGATAAATTAAACTTCAAAATAGATAATTCCATTTTGAAGTAAAAAATAAAGTATTTGGTTTGAGATGGTCTCGGTATGTTTCCACTATTTTACTTTTTTCGCTATTCCATGATTCTTGATTTTTTTTTTTTTTTAAATATGATTCTTGATTCTACTATACATTTCAAAGATCAATACAATCAACGTAGATCGTCTTCCATTTTCATTAGCTTTATTAACTTTTAACCGCTTTATTTTTCAACAACCCTGTTTCTTGAACAACTTTTATGTTTTATCTAGCCGTTAATCTCTCTAAAACATAGATTTATCCCACTTTACTTTATTTTTTCAATACCTTTTTAATTGATTAATTGACTTTTTCTTATCCAAGAATATTTTTCGTATTTCATCGTTTTTGAAAGATAATGCTTTCCAATCCAATAATTCTCAATGTGAAGTGGACCGTTTACACGATTCACACTATCTGAAAACTCGTGTCATGAAACTTTAAGATATTTAATTTAAGTATGAATTTTTATCGAATGGTGAAAGTATATAAAGTTAAGTTTCTTGGTTTTAGTTTAGTACCTTTGCCAAGACATCGTCATTGGTGCCGAACCATGTTACTGTAATGTACTTTACTTTTACGTTTGCGTTTATAACTAAATACTGAACTGTTTAGTAATTTTTTTTTTTTAACTGTTTAATACTTGAAACGCTAAAAAGATATAATTCTCAACTTTCTACATATTGTTTTTGGACGTACATAATGAGCTGTCAAACAATAACCTAAAATTTAAAAGAACGACTATACAAGTCTAATAATAGAAGAAAATTGATGAATACATTTTTCTGGGTCAGATTTAATTAATTAATTTAGTGCTAAAGATATCATTTAAACCATTAAAATACCAGTTTACAATCATGACTGAAACATCGGTCAGCAGAAAAAACTATTATCTATTTTAACTATTACTCCACACACATATTATAGTTTACATGTCCCCACATATTCCGAAATTAATTGTTAATGCTAAGTTGCTAACATAAGAAATTAAGAAACTCATCAGTCAAAAGTCCTAAACCATTTGATTACAATTGATACGTAGTTGCTCATCGAGATAAACTAATGAATACCGACGATCTCGATCGATATTTAACATCATGGCAAATCTTAATTTGTACTAACCTCGTATATATAATCGTATTTTAATGTCAGATTTGAATTCGCTGTTTAAATATTAAATATAATAAAGTCTCATCTGTCTAGAAATAATCACATGTTCCTCTATCACCAACATTATTCTCAACATCACATGCTTTCATAATCTTTCACCATCTTTTCCTAATAGATCGTACGTTACAACTATAGCCCTAATACTTACATTAACCATTTTCTCTAAACTTCTCTCCCAAGAAACATTTGTTGATGGCCCAGACCTTTGTCTTCATCTGGCTACTACTCATCTTCTTCGCAAACTTAGTTTCATCTTTAACTCAAGACTTCTCCTTCGTTGGCTTCAAAAGAGCCGCACCAAATCTAATCCTAACCGGAGTAACAGAGATCGCCAACACTGGAGCCATCAGGCTCACAACAGATACACAGCGCGTGATCGGTCACGCCTTCTACTCCTTACCAATCCGGTTCAAGCCAACCGGTGTAAACCGAGCTATGTCTTTCTCCACGTCCTTTGCAATCGCCATGGTTCCAGAGTTCGTTACACTTGGAGGCCATGGACTTGCCTTTGCAATCACTCCAACTCCAGATCTTAGAGGCTCTCTTCCAAGCCAGTACTTAGGCCTTTTGAATTCCAGCAGAGTTAACTTCTCGAGCCACTTCTTTGCTGTGGAGTTCGATACTGTCAGGGATTTGGAGTTTGAAGACATAAATGATAACCATATCGGAATCGATATAAACAGTATGGAATCGAGTTCTTCTACTCCCGCTGGATTTTTTCTAGCAAATTCAACGAAGAAAGAGCTTTTTCTTGACGGTGGTAAAGTGATTCAAGCTTGGATTGATTACGATTCAAACAAGAAAACGTTAGATGTTAAGCTTTCTCCATTCTCGGAGAAACCAAAGTTGTCTCTTCTCTCTTACAATGTTGATTTATCCTCTGTTTTGGGAGATGAAATGTATGTTGGATTCTCTGCTTCGACCGGTTTGTTAGCTAGTTCACATTACATCTTAGGTTGGAACTTTAACATGAGTGGAGAAGCATTGTCTCTGTCTTTGTCATCTCTCCCTCGGATTTCTGGTTCAATCAAGAAGAAGAAGAAGATCTCCGGTTTGATCCTCGGAGTTTCTCTATTGTGTTCCCTTTTGATCATCGCGGTTCTTGTTGCTGCATCGTTGTTCGTAGTAAAAAAGATGAAAGATGAAGACAGAGTTGAAGAATGGGAGCTTGATTTTGGCCCGCATAGGTTCTCTTACAGAGAGCTCAAGAAAGCTACGAATGGTTTTGGGGACAAGGAGCTTCTCGGTTCTGGCGGATTTGGGAAAGTATACAAAGGAAAGCTCCCAGGTTCAAACGAATTTGTAGCCGTTAAAAGAATCTCTCACGAGTCAAGACAGGGTGTACGAGAATTCATGTCTGAGGTCTCGAGCATTGGTCATCTCCGGCATAGGAATCTTGTTCAGTTGCTCGGTTGGTGTCGAAGGCGAGACGATTTGCTTCTTGTCTATGATTTCATGCCTAACGGAAGCTTAGACATGTACTTGTTCGACGAAAACCCTAGACTTATCTTGACTTGGAAGCAAAGATTCAAAATCATTAAAGGAGTTGCTTCCGGTTTACTCTACCTACACGAAGGATGGGAACAAACGGTTATTCACCGTGACATTAAAGCTGCAAACGTTTTGTTAGACAGCGAAATGAACGGGCGGGTGGGAGATTTCGGTCTTGCTAAGTTATATGAGCACGGATCGAACCCGGGAGCTACAAGAGTGGTTGGTACATTTGGGTACTTAGCACCAGAACTCACAAAATCTGGAAAATTAACAACAAGCACAGATGTTTACGCGTTTGGGGCGGTTTTATTGGAAGTAGCTTGCGGAAGAAGACCGATTGAAACAACTGCATTACCGGAAGAGCTTGTAATGGTTGATTGGGTTTGGTCAAGGTGGCAAAGCGGGGATATAAGAGATGTTGTGGACAGGAGATTGAATGGTGTGTTTGATGAAGAGGAAGTGGTAATGGTAATCAAATTAGGGCTTCTTTGTTCGAACAATTCCCCCGAGGTTCGACCTACAATGAGACAAGTGATTATGTATCTCGAAAAGCAGTTTCCGTCGCCTGAAGTTGTTCCGGCACCAGACTTTTTAGATGCAAATGATAGTATGTGTCTTGATGAGGGAAGCCGTAATGCAGGCGAGTTCGAGGATTTTGTGGATTCAGCTAGGTTTTATAGCGGCCCGAATGAGACTACTACTTCGTCGATATTCTCCTTCTCTGGTAAAACTAGAAATGATCCAAAATGATGGGTTCTTTTAACCGCCTTTTGGTAACGTTTTCAGGTAAAAAAAAAAATCTATGAAGACAAGTAAGCTGAATGTTAAAATGTAAAATATTTTCATCATATTATGTTATTTTCAGTTACTTTGAGCTGTATACGTTGCTTAAAGTTTTGAGTTGATCGTTTGGTTTCTAATCTTGTGATTATCATAACTGATTTTGAACGTAATGTTTGTAGAAAGTAGAAACTCTGATAAATATTTCGATATACAACAGTTACCAAATAGTCAAATAACCCAACTGTTTCTAAAAAATTATGCAGTAGTTCTTATTCAATATAAAATTTTAAGTCATAACTAAAAGTATTTCTCTTAAAGTAAATATACTGAACTTTAATCTGATATCTAGTAGGTTGGTACCTTGACGAACCAAACGTCTTGGCAATGTAATACTCCATATGTTTCAGAAAGTTTGATTTTCAGAGTATTTCACATATATTAACAAACAATAAGTATTTAGTAAAAAAAAAAATTAGTGATACATACATTACTTGTTTTACATTACACACTTTTCATATCTATAGTAATTCAACAATTCAAACATTCTCAATTAATATTTATTAAATTTTACAATTTACTAACATTAATTAATAAAAATATATTTAAAAGTATAGAAAATCAATCTTTTATAAACAAAAACAAAAAATCTAGAAAATCAATCTTTCTGAAACAAATTGAGTATATATTAATGAGAACTTGCCAAATTTCTCTATATTTTTTTTTTGGAGCCAAATTTCTCTATATTAGTTACCTTATATACTGTTTCCTTAACAATCTTTGATTGGTTATTTAACTACCAAATCAAACAATCTTTAATTGGTGATTCTAAGCATTACCAAGATTTGGTTATTGGTTTCATTTTCTTCTCGCGTGTTAATGCATTTACATTCTCCTGATTTCCTTTCCTTATTTGAACAAGAAGTTATCTTAACACACAAATTCATACATGTACAAATATCAGAACGTACTCATAGCAAATTAAGATTGAAGAGACAAGAATAAACAAGAAAATGTCTTCATCATCGATTCATCTTCAAATCACGTTTTGGCTTCTAATAATTTCCTCTCTCACCTTTTGCAGAATCTTTCCTACAAACCAAACACTCATCGTCACTCTAACTACCCAAAATCTCCAAAACTCTTCTTGAACATTCCTCCAACGACGTCGTATCGCTTCTTCTCCATACGTCAAGGTTCCTTTCACACATGATGATGTCACTCTCACCGTCTCTCTCACCGCCGGTTCTCCTCCTCAGACCATTACGATGGTTCTTGATACCGGAAGCGAGCTCTCGTGGCTCCACTGCAAACAATTCTCAACCTCAACACCCTTTTTCGACCATGCAAAATCATCTTCTTATACTCTACCATGTTCTTCTCCGGTTTGCACCATCCAAACCCAAGATTTTCCCGTTCCTGCCACGTGTTATGAAAAGACTAATCTCTGCCACGTGTATGTCGCCTACGTCGATGGTTCCTCCGTAGATGGGAACCTCGCTCAAGAGACGTTCACTATCGGGTCGTCGACGAGACCCGCCATGTCATTCGGTTGCATGGACTCGATAACTAGCACGATACCAGAGGAAGACGCTAAGAAAATCGGTTTAATGGGTATGAACCGGGGTCGGTTATCGTTTGTTAACCAGATGGGTTTATCGAAATTTTCTTATTGCATCTCCGGTTCTGACTCTACCGGTGTTTTGGTTCTCGGTGACGCAAGTTTCCCTTCGCTTCCACCTATCAATTACACTCCTTTGGTAACTCTAACGGACCGGTTACCTTATTCAGAACGGTTCGCGTACACAGTCAATTTTGAAGGAATCCGGGTCGGGTCAAAATTGCTACCCATCAATAAATCGAATTTTTATTCCGGCCCTTAACGGAGCGGGTCAGACGATGTTGGATTCCGGTACACAATTCACATTCCTTCTAGCCCCGGTTTACAACGTCCTCAAAACAGAGTTTACTCAACAAACCAAATCGGTTCTCACTGGTGACCCAAGTTTTGGGTTCCAAACCGGGTTGGGTCCGGGTTGGGTCAACCAAACCTAACTTTTCCGCATTGCCTGCGGTGACACTGATGTTTGCAGGCGCAGAGCTGACCGTGTCGGGTCAGAAACTACTGTACCCGGTACCCGGATCCGGAGCCGACCAGAAGTATTTTTTCACATTCGGGAACTCCGAACTTGCGGGTATCGAAGCGTTTATAATTGGGAATCATCATCAGCAAAACGTGTGGATAGAGTATGATCTTGCACAGAGAAAGGTCGGGTTTGCTAATGACGTCAAATGTGATCAAGCGAGTCAACTTCTTGGATCGCGACTTTGAAAACTTTTGTTTCCAAATTATGACACCCATACATCTCTTGTTTCATTGGTTTTTTAATTTCTTTAAAATAAAAAATTCATTAATCATTTATTGAAACGCTATCATAAGTATTTAACTTAGATCAAATTTCTCCCAATGCCATAATGTTTCATCATTCTTTTTCAGTCTCATTTTATCATTTATGAATCAAAAATTACGTTTTGGGTATTTATATATTTGATATGATTTGTTTTTTTTTTAAAAGAAGGTTTGGGTATTGATTTTGGTCATCAGAACATGATTATTTGGTTTTATAATTTTTATTTTTCCTATTACCTCATTTTGGCTATATGATTTACACAAGCTACGCTGCTGTTCATTAACTCAAAATTTTCTTCCAATAAATGTGATTTTCATCTTATACATTCAAATAATGCTACTTACACTACTGAAAGTTTATAGTTATTATGGTTCAATCCGTTTCTATAATAATGTTGCGGTTTACGTGGTTTATTCGTTGTATTGTATGCATTGCACTTGTACAAACATAAACTCATCAATATCAATGAATGTTTCTCTGGCTATTGGAAAAAAAAAATACTTTTGCTACAAGAAGATGACTAATTAAGTTGCAATAACAAATATAAAATTAAATTCTCAAATTCTTAAGACTCAAAAACCCTTTAAAATTACCAAAATGCAATTTCTAGTTTCTTCTAACTGCGGTAACGCCTGAAAATCATTATGGAAAAAAGTTGAAGGAAAACATACTTACATAATTGATATGTTTGCGATCTCATGGACCAAGCATAATGTAACATAGATAAATTTTTAAGACCAAATTTATATATATATATATATAGGTTTTACATTTTGTAAAGTTTAAAAAGAGTCCCCAAATATCTTTTTTTTTTCTTAGAACTACTAAATGTCTCTCCCCAAATAAGCGTTTCATGAGTCGTACGTGTTGAATTATTGTTAGTGTTTACAAATTACAATAAGCTACCACGGAGTAATTAACATGCATGCTTGGAAAAGAAATTATCGTGACGCCAAAAAAAAATAAGGAAAAGTAATTATCGTGACGCCAAAAAAAAATAAGGAAAAGTAATTATCGTATCCTGATTGTAGATTGGTAGTAAACAAACGACCACCAAATTAACAAAAGTAAAAAAAAAAAAAAAAAAAAAAAAGCGAATTATGATAGTACATATTATATATCATTCATTTGCCAGTTTAAATTAAAAACGACGACGTTTAAGATAGTGTGCAATGCATCACTTAACTAACTACATGAAAGAATGGTAGATGAAAGCCAAAAAAAAATCCCAGAGGAAAGCGTTTTGGCTTTCCTCGGAAAAAAACACCGAGCGATAACCCAGCCTGAGTCGACTCGGTCCGACACCGATTTCGTTACTCCGTCGTCATCACACCTATGTTACGTGACTCTGCTCCGTAGATTTCCTCCACCTCCAGGTGAAATTTCTCATCCGATCTCTCTACCTCTCGTCCATGATTTGATCGAAGAACCCTCCCGTTTTAACTCCATTTCAATCTCTTAGATTATGTAAAAAAAAAATTCGTGTTATTTTGAACCGATTTGATTAAACTAAATTCAGAATCGGTGACAATTTGGTACCTTCACATGATTGATTGAGATAATTTTCATTGCAGGCGCTCTCTATTGTGCATTCAGAGAAGATGAGTTTCGTTTTCCGGGGAAGTAGAGGAGATTTAGAAAGCGGATTCTCGGGATTTATACCCGAAAGACGAGCTATTGTATGCTCTCTCCTCTTGAAAATTCTCAAATGCAGGAAACATTTGCATTACAATCATCTTTTGTTTGAATTTTACTTATGGAAAGTGTTGTTTTTTTTTTTTTGGAATCGCCAAATACTTCAGCGTGTTCATGGAGCTCGACCAGTTAATTCGAATTCCCTCGCTTTTCTGGTTACAGGTCATTCATCTTCCCCTTTCTATGTCTTTCTGCTACCATTTTTTTTTTTAATTTGCTGTTCTGATGCATTAATTGTTTGATTTGTGTATTGCAGTTCTTTTGCTGTTTATGATTCTCAATTCGCATCAGATGCCTCCTAATTTCCTGGTATGTTATATAGTACATGAGAAACATTTGTTTTTTCTTTTTCCTGTTAGTCATCTTTAGGCTATGATTTAGTTTGACATTTCACAAATTTGTAGCTGTGGCTTGTGCTTGGGGTGTTTTTGATGGCAACGACTCTAAGGATGTATGCGACTTGCCAACAGCTTCAAGCTCAGGCTCAGGCTCAGGCTCATGCTGCTGCAGCGAGTGGCCTTTTCAGCCACACTGAGCTGAGGTTGCATGTACCTCCTTCCATTGCTCTTGCAACAAGAGGGCGTCTTCAAGGACTTAGGCTCCAGCTGGCTCTTCTTGATCGGGAGTTTGATGACTTAGGTCAGTTAACTTTGCTTAATAGTATGCTCTTTATAGTTGAAGTCTGAGGCAAAAGTTGTTCTGTTGCAGATTATGAAACTCTAAGAGCACTTGATTCGGATAATGTTCCCACGACTTCTATGAGCGAGGAAGAGATAAATGCACTTCCAGTACACAAGTACAAAGTGTTGGATCCTGAAAAGTGAGTAAATATTGTACCTTTTCTCTTTTAACGGTTTAAGAAGTTTTCAAAAGTGGGTGTTTTGAGGAAAAAGGAAAATAGCAAGGTATGATACTGTAGCATAGCAATGGTAGAAGTTACGACATATTAGTTTAGAAACTGATAACTTTGTGGGAATTTTATGCTTAGGTTTTACTGTGTACTCAGCTAGATAGGGGGAATGAATGTGTACGATATTGACTGTCCGTGGAGTTACTAAAGAATCTTCTAAATTCACTTCACTTCTTAATGAGTCATTCCCATTAATCGTTAGGCGCTAATTCTAGAATGGAGCTCATAAATGAACATTTTAATTTTTTAATGAGTGAAAAATTCAGTTTTCTTTAGCTCAGGCACTCTTGTTTCTGGAACAAAAATTATTGTGAATGACTCCATCGTTTTTGGTTTGTGTTATTTTTTGTTGACAGTGGTTGCTCTTTAGCAAAGCAGGCATCGACCTCATCCTCAACTGAGGTATTATTACACATCCCATAATCCGAAAGATGGCAGATATACAAAAATCGGATATGAGTTGGTCAATACTCTAATAAAAATGTCTTGCTAAGTGGCTTATAAAGTTGATCACATTTAACTTATCATGATTTTTTCCTGTTGTTCAAGCAGAAGAAGCAAGATTCTGTCAATGGAAGTAAAAAAGGAACCGAAGACGAGCTCACTTGCAGTGTTTGCCTGGAGCAAGTTATTGTTGGGGAAATCGTTCGTACCTTACCATGCTTGCATCAGGTTCCCATATTTACTCTTTATCTAAAACTAAAATCCTCGTCAATTTTCTTGTCTCACAGCTCATACATAAATCTTTTTGCTCAGTTTCATGCGTGCTGTATTGATCCATGGCTTAAACAGCAAGGAACATGTCCTGTCTGTAAATTCAGAGCTCATTCAGGATGGCAAGAACAAGATGAGATCGATGATGATGCTTCCGACATGGTCTGAAAAGTTTTGTTTTGGACACTTGTTATGTTATTAATGTGTGTGCGAAGTAGACCGCCCAAACAAATCTTGTAATGGTCAATATGATAATTGATGACTCTTGCCTTTTAAGAAGTTTGATTAGAAATTTAAGCTAAATCATAAGATAGTATCTAAGGCATACATTCACTAAACTCTTGCTTTAACTTATTTAGATTTGCCTTTGCCTTTTCCTTTGCCTTGACCTTTCTTAGCGTCTAGCTTAGCTTGAATCCTAGCAGCTGCAGCAGCTTTTGCTTCTTCTCTCTTTTTCTTATCATCTTCTTTAGCAGCTGCAGCAATCTCTCTCTGCTTCTTCAGATCTCTGCAACCATAACCATGACCATAAGCAAAACAGGGTTGAGTTTTAATATATGCCTATGGAGAAGAAATCAAATGTTAGGTCCAAGGGTTATCATGCTTACTCTAGTCTGGCTCTCTCCTCAGAAACACTTCCAACACTAGCACCTTTCCTGGGTCTACAAGCAACCAATTCCACTTCGAAAATCAAAGTCGCACTGCAATAACCAAACATGTCAATAACCAAAAACTGTCACACGCCTTGAACGAGATGCAAGAAATATAGAACATAACATACTTGGGTGGGATATCAGGAGGAGACCCTGCACTTCCGTAAGCATATTCTGGCTTACATGTGAGTTTTGCAACTTCTCCAACCTGAAAAAAAAAGATTAGCCAGTAAGTTGTATGTAAACTAAAAACTTCAGACTGAAAAGGATAGAAGAAAGAGAGAAATAATAGAACCTTCATGGTTTTAAGTGCAATGTCCCATGACCTGATAACACTGCCTGATCCTAACTCAAACGAGAAAACCAGATTGTCTTCTCGTGTAGTGTCAAAGACCTTTTCGTCTTCAGCCAATATACCCTCATAGTGTACTAAGATAAATCAAACATGGTTATGGTCTTTCATGATTGTAAACAGTAACAGTAAGAACAATTTATATATTGGCCCCTCTAATTCATCACTAGTCAATCTTAGAAACATACCATCAACAACAGGAAGATCATCAGAAGGTGAAATAGCATCAGGTTTGGCTCTCCTTACAATCTCTTTCAAGACGCCACCATCCCCAGTCAAATCGATCACATCCCCCATTGTTTCAAAGGTTTAAAGAAACCTAATTCACCAAAAACAAACATATCATATGATACATTACTGGATATAAGAACAGATATACACATATACAAACCACATGCAATTACATAAAAAAGAGTATAGTCATTTCTAAGTGAACAGCTTCCACAATCTGCTAATCATATAGTAAAATTTCTCAATGTGATTTTTCTCACTGAAACTCTAAAAATATTCTCTTCTGAACACAAAAATCAGCAAACTGTAGAAAGTGAACAAAATTGATAGTTCCGCAGATACAAAAAAGGATGAATTCACAATCTAAAAGAATAAAAACAGCTTCTAGAGATGTAACCTGATGAACTAATCATCTGAGTTAGCTTATTAGATTCTTGAGCACGATCTCGAACTTACCCGGTTGCAGGAAAGATGAATAGTATCCGATCCAAAATGAAAACCGAAGAAGCTTGTCTTAACCGGAAAGAGAACGGTGGCCATAGACTGTCCAAATGAGTCTCGGATTTTCCTGGGAATCGTTTCTTTCTCTAATCCGATGCTTTGATGTCACATGTTGTTCTCTCGCGGCTCCTAACGAATTCATATTCGGTGGCCCATTAAGCTTTCCTAAAAGAGGTTTATTATCCGAAAAGGAATAAGAGACGTAAGCCCATGTAAGATTTTAAAAATACATAATTTTCCTCTCTTTTTTAGTTTTTGTCAACCATATAAAAAATACATAATTTGCTCAAAAAAAATTTACCAACTTGTTTTCTGTTTTTAATATCCGAAAAGATTTAATCTAAGGTCCATTTTTCGAAATACATATATAGGTAGTAATTTCATCTCTTCAATATATATGTATATTTTATAATAGTACTGGCCAAAATCTTTTGTGGAAATGCAGAACCTATCGCATCTTCTTCTCTTAGAGACTAGAAAGAACATTTCTTCTTTTGTCTTTAGGCTAATCCACTCTTTAAGAAAGTAGACATAATTGTAAATTTATAATGCTGATCAATAATTACGAGTGAACTAAAAGTATCCGCAAAGTGAACACAACAGTGAAAGTCAAACGGAGTATTGTCCGCATGTTGTCTAAGAAAGGATACAAAATTCCAAATCAAGCATGCTAATGAACAATCAATATTTTATAATCATTTAACAAAGATCCCTTTGGATTTGTAGGGATGGCTAATAAAGTCTCAATTTCAAACATACCCCCAAAAACGTTAAATCAGTAATTAACCAAACTATTTTCATTTGTCTTTTATGTATATTTTTATTTATGCCGCCATTCCCTCTATATTGTTTGGAAAATAGGTCCGAAGGTACATGCGATGTCATGTAAGTATTCACAAATAACATCGGTGTATGTAGTAAATTTTAAATAAAGTGATGTGAGTAGGTCCATACTCCATAGATATATTGGTTTTTGGGAACACCCCTAAAATTTATCTGCATAATCATTGCCCAATTAAATGAAAGAATCTTAATAAAATTTTGCGTTATCATTTGATGGTCAAACGTGAAAATATTAAAACTACTAATGGCTTTGTCTCACAAAAAGTATCAAAAGTAAAACAATGCTTACATTGGAAAACTAACAAAAAACGAAAATATCGAAAACAAAGAGATGAAGAATCCACATGTGATACACACACACACATTTGTATATATACATACACCCACATAAGTTATTTTTCGATAATAATAATTGTATCAATTATATCATAAAGAAGGGATCATCCAAATTTAATTAATTTTGTTAAAAGGTATTCTCCAAAAATAAATGAGAAAAACATCCACATACAAGTACGGTACCGATCATATTTTCCAACTAACCTCCCAAGTGTGAATTCCAAACTATTGGGCTAATGGGGGAAAATCATTGAATGCGATAGTAGCCTTGCACTTGCAAATGAAAAAAAAAATAATGAAACTATATATATCAGTAAAAAAGTTGATGAAACTACATGGAAATATATTCAATAAATTATTACCACTTCTTCAGCAGTATGATCTCAATGAGTAGCAGTAGCCAGTAGTGACTTTCTTTCTTAAAGAGACTACATCTTTCTAGCCTCTGCTCTGTTTTATTTAATCGCCTAGGCCTTAGCACTATACGGAAAAAATGTTATTATATACTTTTGCTATTATGAACTACTATGATTTATGTGGCCATAATTATGAAAAAATGGAGATTACGGGACCAAGTAAATACGTAGTGGGTTTATAAATCTGAATAATTGTTATCGTTTGTTTGTAATATTTATTCTTATTGTATTTAAGTGTCGTAGATTACATAAGATGTCAAGTGTCGTTAAAGTAATATGAATTACTTACTTTATACACTGCATAATCCATTGTATAAAGTAAGTAATTCATATTTAAGGAAGCTTTCTACTTTCTTTTAGATAATATTTATTTTTGGCAATAACTAAAATTTTATTAGAGCATTTCTATCGGGAGGTTTCTAACAAATTATCTCACTACTAAAAAAGATAAAAAAAAGTATGAAAAAGAATGAGAAACGTGTTATAAATCATTGTGGATTGTCAAACTCTAGTTCTGGCCCATCAGGCCCATATCCGATGAGACTTAAAACGGTTTATACTTTTCCTATTCCGAATATGATTTACCTTTTATCTCTTGTATTGATTCCTATATAAAGGTTCTATTAGAACCTCATTATCGATAATACAACACACGAAATTCCCCCATAATTCTCTCTAGTTTACAACACGTTATCAGCACGATAGTCTCTAAAACCCTAGCTAGCAGCCGCCGCATCTAAAACCCTAATCTCGCCGCCGATCACAAAGCAACCGGATCAAAGTAAAGCAAAGAAGATCTCTTGAAACCAGTCAATCTTACTTCACTATGAGACTCGGTTCCCCCAATACATGGTAACGGGGTTGTGAAAAGATTGATTGAGTATATTTCTTGAGAAAGATATCTGGTTCGTGATTTCCACTTCAAACCGAATCTCTAAGGTAAGTTCTAAAACCCTAGAACATATATAACCATGAAATCGGTAAACCCTAATTAAATTAGGAAATCTCCAAAACCCTAAAAGATGATCTATATTCGGATATATGTTCCGATGCTCGGTTGTTCCGGCTAACCGGAAGTCATGTGTTCGGATGTATGATCCGGCTGTTCCGATAAAAACCCTAATTATATAGCATGTTTGGTTTTTCATGTTCAATATTAATTGTATGATTGCTGGAGTGTCGCAAGACACGGATATTCTTGTGTGTTTAATTATTATTTGTTTGTTGATATTCACGATGAGGTTATGAATTTGCTTAAATAATTATGAAACCCTAATTAATATGGATATTGCACATATATGTATAAACCCTAATTGATCCACATATGATTGTTTGTTTGATTGATAAATTTGATTGCATGATTAATTATCATAAATTAAAATCCGATCAAAGCACATAGATATGTTAAGATCTTGCATAAAAATTCGATCATATAATTTTGCTAGATTATTATCGCATGAATTTATTTTACATAACCTTGCTATTTTGTTAAATCGGTTGCATGATAATAATTGTCACAAATTAAAATATGATCAATATATAAATATTTAAGCTGCATGAGAACCTTGCATGATAATTTGAACTTGTATTTTGAGCATGCTAGGTTGCTAGAATATTATCACGTAAATTGTTTTACACCATGCATGAATATTAAAATTTTGTGATACTTAAGAGAATATGATGCATAATTTCAAATGTCGAATATCCAAAACTTGGAATTTGCTGCCCTTACTCTCTCGGGAGATAACTATCTACAATGGGCATTGGATATTAAGATCACTCTAAAGTCTAAAGGACTTGGCGAATGTATCGTTGAGAATAATAATGAGAATGAAAGAAATCGATACATGGCAATTATGATAATTCGCCATCATCTTGCTGAGAGTCTCAAAGATCAATACTTGACAATTGAAAATCCTCTTGACCTTTGGAATGAGTTGAAAACAAGATATGATCACCATAGAACGGTGATGTTACCAAAGGCAAAGTATGAATGGAGGAATCTAAGGTTCCAGGATTTTAAATCCGTGGATGAGTATAACTCGGCCCTATTTAAGATTGTCTCTAAATTGAAGTTGTGTGATAAGAAAATAACTGAAGAAGAGATTCTTGAAAAGACATACTCTACATTCCACACAAGTAACGTATTGTTACAACAACAATATCGTGGAAAGGGTTTCGAGACATATGCAAGTTTGATCTCTTGTTTATTGCTAGCTGAGCAAAACAATGAGTTATTGATGAGAAATAGTGAAATGAGACCTCCCGGATCAACCCCACTCCCTGAAGCCTTTACAGCCGCTGAAGAAAAGAAAAAAACAAACCATGTCCATAAAGAGTTTAATAGCCGAGGTAGAGGCCGAGGCCGTGGACGTGGAAGATGGCAAGGAGGACGTGGCCGCAGCTACAGTCCCTATGGCCGAGGACAAGGCAGAGGCCGAGGATATCAATCCAACTTTAATCAAGGCCGTGGAAGAGGCCGTGGCAATTTTTCTCAGCCACAAAACTCGGCCAACAAGCATGGATGCCATCAGTGTGAAATGGGGAATCATTGGGCCAAAACATGTAGAACTCCCAAGTATTTGATTGACCTCTATCAAGAGAGTATTAAAGGGAAGAATCCAGAAGCAAATTTGGTCCATCAAGATCATGAAAATGATTTTGATCATGAGCAAGATGATCTAATGCAATATGAGACTTCAGATTGTCTAAAAGAATAAAGTTGATCTCGACATTTAGTTTCTATGTTTGGTTTTGGTGTTTTTATTTGCTTGGATTTATGTTCTTAAATTTATTTGTTATTGCTATTATTTTGGATTTATTTGATTTAATGAAAGGATATTGTTTTAAGTCTCTAAAATATGATTATTGATTTTGAAGAATGAGTGATGACAAGGATATTTTCGTGGTGGATAGTGGATCAAGCCACACGATTCTAAGAGACAAAAGATATTTCATAAATCTCACACTCAAAAGTGCCAATATATGTACCATAGCGGGTATGGCTAATTTAATAGAAAGATATGGTCAAGCAAACATATTATTACCTAAGGGTACACATCTAGAAATAAGTGATGCACTATACTCACCGAGCTCAAAGAGGAGCCTATTGAGTTTTAAAGACATTCGAATGAATGATTTGCATATTGAAACTAAGGGCGAAGGGAATAAAGAAGTCCTTATGATATTTGAACTCGCCAATGGCCATAAGAAAATTCTAGAAACCATACCTGCCATATCTACAGGCCTTTATTGTGCTAAGATAAATATGATAGAAGCAAATGCCACGGTAAACAAAGTGTTTTCCAAAAATTTCACTCTATGGCATAACCGGCTTGGCCATCCCGGTTCTAACATGATGCGAAAATTGTTATTAAATACAAATGGGCACACATTGAAAGAAAGAAGAGTTATCCCAAAGAATCTCACGTGTGAAGCATGTTCACTAGGGAAACTCATAGTCAGGCCATCACCAGTAAAAGTGAATAAGAAAACATTGAATTTTCTGGAAAGAATACAAGGTGACATCTGTGGACCAATTCACCCACCTTGTGGGACGTTTAGATATTTTATGGTACTTATTGATGCATCCACGAGATGGTCACACGTATGTCTATTATCAACTCGAAATTTGGCATTTGCGAGATTACTTGCTCAAATAATTCGTCTAAGAGCACACTTTCCAGATTTTCCTTTAAAGACTATACGTCTAGATAATGCTGGTGAATTCACGTCCCAAGCGTTTAATGATTATTGTATGTCCATGGGGGTAAGTGTAGAACATTCTGTGGCACATGTACATACACAAAATGGATTGGCCGAATCATTTATCAAACGCATTCAACTAATTGCGAGGCCATTACTAATGAGATCAAAACTCCCGGTCTCAGCTTGGGGACATGCAGTTTTACATGCAGCTGAACTAATTCGCATCAGGCCATCTAGTGAACACAAATATTCCCCATCACAATTGCTAACGGGTCATGAGCCAGACATATCCCATCTTAAGACATTTGGATGTGCCATATATGTACCACTTGCTCCACCACAGAGAAGTAAGATGGGACCTCAAAGGAAGATGGGGATATATGTTGGATATGATTCTCCCACCATAGTTAAGTACCTTGAGCCAACCACGGATGATCTATTTAAGGCCAGGTATGCGGATTGTCACTTTGACGAATCCAACTATCCAACATTAGGAGGAGATAATAACAGACTGGTAAAGGAAATTACATGGAATCAAACATCCTTAACATGGCAAGATCCTCGGACTAAAGAATGTGAAATAGAAGTCCAAAAGATTATACATTTACAAAAGCTAGCTAATCAATTGCTAGATTCATTTGCTGACCCGAAGAGAGTAACAAAGTCATATGTACCAGCTGTTAATGCACCAATAAGAATTGATGTCCAAGAGGGACACAATCAAGTTGCTACAGAATCTAAAGCGCACTTAAAGAGAGGTAGACCATTAGGTTCCAAGGATAAGAACACTCGGAAATCAAAGAAAGGTGCAATGGGAGAATCCGAGGTTATTGGAACCCTAGACATGAATGAACCAAAGGAACCAAACATTGATACTCGGGACGCCGAGCTTCAAGGTCCTGAAGTTCTTGACAATAATGAGATCTCAATAAATTATGTCATGTCTGGAAAACAATGGAATAGAAAGAATGTCGACATTGATGAAATATTTGCATACAAGGTAGCACTTGACATTATGGATATAAGCGAGGATCTAGAACCCACGTCAATATTAGAGTGCACTCAGAGAAAAGATTTGATTAAATGGAAAGAATCTATAAACGTGGAGTTAAATTCATTAAGGAAGAGGAATATATTTGGTCATATAATCCGGACACCTCTTGATATTAAACCAGTTGGACACAAATGGGTCTTTGTGAGAAAAAGGAATGAAAATAATGAAATCGTGAGACATAAAGCACGGCTTGTTGCACAAGGATTCACGCAAAGACCAGGAATAGATTATGAGGAGACATACTCCCCTGTGGTGAATGCTACAACATTTAGATTCCTAATAAGTTTGGACATAAGAGAAAATTTGGATATGCGGTTAATGGATATTGTAACCGCATACTTATATGGTCCACTGGATAATGAAATATATATGAAAGTCCCAGAGGAAATTGAGCTCAAAGATAAAGAAAGTTCTCGAGAACAACATTGTATAAAGTTGAACAAAAGTCTTTATGGATTGAAACAATCAGGTCGAATATGGTATAATAGACTAAGTGAATATCTAGTCAAAGAGGGCTATAAGAACAACCCCATAAATCCGTGTGTATTCATAAAAAAATTTACTAAGGGGTTTGTAATCATCGCGGTGTATGTAGACGACCTGAATATCCTAGGAACCTCTGAGGAAATTTCCCAAACAGTCGAATATCTAAAGAAAGAATTCGAGGTAAAAGATTTAGGAAAAACAAGATTTTGTTTGGGGTTTCAACTTGAGTACATGAATAATGGAATCCTTGTGCATCAAATGGCATATACAGAGAAAGTACTCAAGAGATTTAACATGGACCAATCTCACCCATTGTCTAGCCCCATGGTTGTGAGATCCCTTGACTTGGATAAAGATCCATTCGGTCCAAAGAAGGATGATGAAGACGTCCTTGGTCCCGAAGTGCCATATCTAAGTGCCATAGGAGCTTTGATGTATTTGGCGAGCCACACTAGGCCAGATATATGTTTTGCCGTGAATTTATTATCAAGATTTAGCTCATGTCCGACCCAAAGGCACTGGAACGGGATTAAACATATACTTCGTTACCTACAAGGAACGAAAGATTTGGGATTATTTTATACTAACCATAACAAAGATGGTTTGATTGGTTTTGCGGATGCAGGTTACCTCTCGGATCCACACAATGCTAAATCCCAAACGGGATATGTTTTTACTCACGGTGGTACGGCTATATCTTGGCGATCCATGAAGCAAACTCTTGTTGCTACATCGTCCAACCATGCAGAAATCTTGGCGATGCATGAAGCTAGCCGTGAATGTGTTTGGTTGAGATCAATGACTCAACATATTAAAGTGGATTGTGGAATGACCGAAGGAAAGGGGGAACCAACCATATTGTACGAGGATAATGCAGCATGCATAGCACAACTCAAAGATGGATATATTAAGGGAGACAGGACGAAACATATTTTGCCAAAATTCTTCTTCACGCATGATCTACAAAAAGATGGAGAAGTACAAGTTCTACAAGTTCGTTCAAGTGAAAATTCAGCAGATCTATTTATAAAGTCTCTACCAACCTCGACATTCAAGAAGCTAATACATCAGATTGGAATGCGAAGATTGAAAGACATTCAGTGATGTTCGGAACAGGGGGAGTAATGCGTGTTGTACTCTTTTTCCTTATCTCGGTTTTGTCCCAACTGGGTTTTCCGAGAAAGGTTTTAATGAGGCAACATCCAAAACGTATTACGAGCTCTTAGAGTTATGACATCCAAGGGGGAGTGTTATAAATCATTGTGGATTGTCAAACTCTAGTTCTGGCCCATCAGGCCCATATCCGATGAGACTTAAGACGGTTTATACTTTTCCTATTCCGAATAGGATTTACCTTTGATCTCTTGTATTGATTCCTATATAAAGGTTCTATTGGAATCTCATTATCGATAATACAACACACGAAATTTCCCCATAATTCTCTCTAGTTTACAACAAAACGTCTCTCCTTCGAGAGACTTTGGACATAGTAGAAAAGACTCTGGACACACTTACCAGTTTTTCAATAGTTAATTATTTTCTTTAATTAAAATATTAATATTTTAAGTTGAAGAGACTCTTTAGAGTGTATTTAACGGATGTTGTTGCTCTTACATTTTATTTCCGGAGGGGTATGCCCTTTCGGCTTTGTGTATATTAAAGTTTCAATTATCAAAAATCTTTTAGGTGGCCAAAAAAAAAAAATCTAGATAATCTTTTATATTTCGCATGTTCAATCCACTATAGTAACAGCATTATTAATTCAGAGCAAGTTTCCATGATATATAGTCCTTTGACTTCAAGGATATTAATTTGAAATCCTAATAAAATTTAACCTATTTTAGCTTCATCTTTTTCCGTCTTTTTCTTTTTCTCTTAACACATTTAACTTTTGAGTCATAAGACATGATTTGAACATATGGGCATAGAAAATAATAGGATCAAGTGATAACTACGATATGTTTTTAAACCACGTATTCGGTATTCACGTTCAAGCAAATAATTCACCATTTTGTACTAACTGCTATACATTCTCTATTGTTCAAGTGCATATACTGATGAAACTGATGAACAATAGCAAAACACAAACATTCAAATCTAAATTACAACTAAAAGAGTACTAGAATGCGTTATGTACATTTGTATATCTAATCTACTTTCATATATTAAAAGTTTAAAAGAGAGGCAACAAAAAAGAAGAGGAAGACCGGAGAAGGTTTTTTAATTGATTTAGGAGTGGTCAGAGCAATTATGATTATCAGTCCAGCAAATAAGCATAATGACGCATCTCCGCATGATGTAAAAACGAGCTCTTTGTTCCCTCACCAATCGCCCACACTTCTTCGTGAAACCGTACTTCCCCAGTTTTTGTCTACACGATCTCGTGCCTTCGTGTCTGACGCTTTCCTTGTTCGATAGCTTCCATCTCTCGCTCAGCTGCAACTGCGGGGAGATTCTTGGTCGGGACATTTGCCTGAAGATTCTGAGATTTATGATGATCGTTTTCTGTTCCTTAATTGGTTGGAGAGTGATTGGATTTGAAAGAGAGAGTAGAGAGAGTTAAGGAGAGTTTTGGGTTCCTTTCGCATTTATAGTGGATTACCAATAAATATCGTTTTGGACACAAAAACGGCTTGACACGAGAAATAACAATTAAAAAATGTTAAAAAGTTATATGTAAAAAATAAGACTCTAACCATGTATAAAGTTATCGGTTCTCATTTAAATAATTAGCAATAAGGGCATGTATAAGTTGATTGAATTTCTACGCTAACTTTTATTTTCAAGAAATAAATTCTTATTTTTTGCATGGGATTATCGGAGGTTATTGTAAAGGATATATATGATAAATATTCATATATATCTATATCTCTGTAAATTTAGAATATTTTTTCTTATCTATATTCTATCTTTGTGTATATATACCTGTAACCCTTTTCATTAATTCAATATACAAAGATTACAATTCTCTACATCAGAGCTCTGATCCAAAACCTTAAAAAAAAAAAAAAACAAAATCGTTCCCCCCCTCTAAACAAAAAAAATCCAGCTTCTCTGCTTCTCTAAAGACAAGCGATGTCTTCTCCTGCAACAAGTTCCAGTACAGCAGATTCCTTCCAATCCTCTGGAGGAACATCTCAAATTATTAATCCAACAGATCCAAAAAATCCAATTCTGTCGATTAATATGAGCACCATCACCATATTGACGACTGGCAACTATACAACATGGAGTCTTCAAGTCTCTCTCTTTCTCAAAGGTCATAACCTTCGTGATTTCATAACTGACGGCGCAGCCATACCACCAGCAACAGTCCTGCTCAATGGTGTCTCTTCAGCAAATCCAGCTTACACAGCCTGGATTCGTCAAGACAAACTCATCTTCTCTTCTCTGCTCTGCTTGGTTCAATCAACCTATAGCTGCAGTCACTAATCTCAACAACTCACACATCTCTTGAAGCCTGGAACATTCTCAAATCTACCTTTGGTCGTCCTTCTCGAGGTCACATCAAGCAAATCAAAGAACAACTGAAGAAAGGAACCAAAGGACAAAAATCCATTGACGAATATCTCCAGATGATGAAGGTGAAAGCTGATCAACTTGCACTTTTGGGTAAATCGTTGGATCATGAGGATTTTATTGAATATATCCTGGATGGTCTAGATGATGATTATAAGGGTATTGCGGATCAAATTAATGGTCGTGATACTCCATCCACGTTTGATGAGTTGCGAGACAAACTTGTCAATCGAGAAGCGGCGCTTCTCTGTGCTGCTCCACCAAACTCGATTCCAATCCCGGCGAACATAGCTACCACTGCCCAGTCGAAGCCAAAGCCTTTTCCACACAACTATAATCAGAATTATGCTCCACGTCCTCAAAATCAACAAAGGTACTCTCGTCCTTACTTAGGAAAGTGCCAAGCTTGTGTTCCACGAAGTCCACAATTCAGGATTTTCGCCAATGATGCTGCTGCAGCTACCACACCGCTGCCCATGACCTGGCAACCACGGACCTACAACACCACCATGTCAGCCCCCAATGATGCCACAACTTGGCTGCTTAACTCTGGTGCTTCTCATCACATCACTTCTGATCTCAACAATCTTGCTTTGTACACACCATACCAAGGTCATGATTCTGTGGTTATTGGTGACAGCTCAGGACACCCAATCACACATACGGGTTCTGCATCTCTTTCTTCTTCCTCTAGAACACTTGCTCTTAATAATGTGTTATATGCACCTGCAATAAAAAAACCTGATATCAGTTTATCAAACCTGTGTTGATAATGGTGTGTCCATTCTTTTTGATCCATGGTGTTTTCAGGTGCGGGATCTAATCACGTGGGCGCTTCTCAAACAAGGCCTCATTAGCAATGGGATGTACGAGTGGCTGGAATCCATCCCATTTTCTTCCCGCGTTCAAATTCTTCCCGCCATCAAAACATCTATGACTGAATGGCATTCTCGTCTTGGTCATCGGGCTTTTCAAACTTTACAACATATTCTTTCTACTTGTGCTTTACCTTTTTCAAACAGGATTTCTCATTCTTTGTTATGCAATTCTTGCTCAATTAATAAAAGTCATAAAAAGTCTTTTGGCATAAATACGATTTCTTCGTCTCGTCCTCTTGAACTTATTTATTCGGATGTTTAGACTTCTCCTGTTTTATCCTTCGACGGTTTCAAGTATTACTTGGTTTTGGTTGATCATTTTACACGGTATACTTGGCTTTATCCAATGAAACTCAAATCGCAAGTCTTTGAAATATTTACGCCTTTTTATTCTGATAACGGAGGTGAATTTGTGACCCTAACGCCTTTTTTGTCAAAAATGGGTATCTCTCATCGCACTTCGCCTCCGCATATACCAGAACACAATGGTCTTTCTGAGCGGAAACATCGACATATTATCGAAACTGGGCTGACACTTTTATCTCATGCTCACATACCATTGCAGTTCTGGTCTTTTGCTTTTCCAACTGCCGTATATTTGATCAATCGGTTACCAAGTACCACACTTTCAAATCAAACTCCACTTGAACGTCTGTTTCGTGAAAAACCAAATTATCAAAAACTTCGGATTTTTGGTTGTTTGTGCTATCCTTGGCTTCGGCCATATGCAGCTCATAAACTTGAGCACCGATCCACTCCATGTGTCTTTGTTGGGTATTCCCAAACTCAAAGTGCCTACCTTTGCTTTGACAAAAATACATCTCGTATTTACGCATCCCGTCACGTAGATTTCTTTGAGCAAGTTTTCCTTTTCAATCTCATTCAAACCCATTGCCTTTGTTTTCTTCTCATGAACAGGAGCTTCCTTCCTCCGTTTGTTTTTTATCTCCACCGCTCGTTTCATCTCCGGCACTTGCACCCGTTACGGATCCCGCACCATTACCATTGGCGAATCCTGTGGCTTCACCAGCGCTTCCTCCTCTGCCTGTGTCTCCTGCCACGCCACCATTCACTTCGTCTTCTTCAGAGAAGACCGGCACCTCTGTTTCGGGTCCGCAGAACAGAGTCTCGTCTCTCCTCTCTGATTCTGTTTCTGCAAACCGAAACAGAGACTCGCCCCTGTGCAGCAGCCAATTCCTGACGCCACCTGAGTCCCGTGATCCTGCTTCGCCGATTTTGCCTGCTGTGCAGTCTTCCATCGCTGATTCTTCGGGTCCCAGCTCCACTGCTTCTTCGTTGTCTGCCAGCTCCGCCGCTCCATCCCCGCCACCTGAAGCTGATTCCCGCTCTGCTTCTCTCGATTTGGCGACTGCAGATTCTGCAGAAGCTTCCAATACTCATGTTATGGTGACTAGATCGAAGAATCAGATCGTTAAACCCAATCCACGGTACGCTTTACTAGTCGAACGATGTGCTACTGATGACATTGAACCCAAAACTTATTCGCAAGCTCTTAAGGATAAGCGTTGGCGAAATTCAATGTGTGATGAGATTAATTCTCAGATTCAACACAACACATGAGATCTTGTTCCACCGCAACCACATTATAATCTCGTGAACTGTCGTTGGGTATTTCGTATAAAACAAAAAGCTGATGGTACGGTGGATCGTTTCAAATCTCGTCTTGTTGCCAAAGGCTATAAGCTGGCATTGATTACTTTGAAACGTTCAGTCCGGTGGTCAAACATCCTACGATTCGCCTTATTTTGGGTGAAGCCGTTGCACGTGGATGGATTCTAAGACAACTTGATGTCAATAATGCATTTCTTCAAGGGCCACTTCATGAAGATGTGTACATGTCACAACCTCCTGGTTTTGTTGATAATGATAAACCTCATTTTGTGTGCAAGCTCAGGAAGGCTATTTATGGACCAAACAAGCACCTCGTGCTTGGTATCACGCACTTCGAGACTTTCTTTTGGCCAGTGGTTTTACAAACTCTGTTGCGGATGCGTTTTTATTCATTCTTCTGAATCCAGGTGTTATGTTTTTTGTGCTTATTTATGTTGATGATATTGTGATTACTGGTAATGATGCAGTTCGTGTCCTACAATTTATCACTCTTATGGCGGCTCGGTTTTCACTTAAGGATTTGGGGGAGCTAAGTTATTTTCTGGGTCTTGAGGTGCATCGTACAAAGGATGGTTTGCTTCTCACTCAAACGAAGTATATTACTGATTTGTTGCATCGCATAGACATGGTTTTGGCTAAACCGGTTACTACTCCGATGGTTGATCAGCCCGTTCTCACGCGCGGGTCTGGTTCTCTTCTGGGCGATCCCTCTGAATATCGCTCGGTGATTGGCAGCCTGCAGTACTTGCTCTTCACTCGGCCTGACATTGCTTATGCGGTTAATAAGTTGTCTCAATATATGCATGAACGGAGGGAAGATCACTGGACTGCTGTTAAACGAGTGCTTCGTTACCTTTGTGGTACGAAACATTTGGGTTTTTTTTTTTTCTGCGCAGAATTCACACAGTATTCATGCCTTTTCAGATGCTGACTGGGCTGGCGATCGTGATGATTACTCTTCCACTGGTGCATATCTTGTTTATGTGGGCAAACATCTTGTTTCTTGGTCTTCCAAGAAGCAAAGGACGATTTCTCGTTCTTCCACAGAGGCAGAGTATAAATCTGTTTCGGATACTGCTTTTGAGGTTCAATGGGTTGTTTCTTTACTAAGTGAGCTCGATTTCAAGACCACGATTCCTCCGGTTATTTATTGTGATAATATTGGTGCAACGTATCTCTCTGCGAATCCTGTTTTTCACTCTCGAATGAAGCATGTGGCGGTGGATTATCATGTGATTCGTGATCTTGTTCAGCAGGGCCTTCTACGTGTTTCTCATGTCTCCACATCAGATCAACTAGCCGATGCCTTAACGAAACCTTTAACTCGGGCCAAGTTCTTACCGTTGTGTGTCAAGATTGGACTTGTTTCTCTCCGTCCATCTTGAGGGGGCGTGTAAAGGATATATATGATAAATATTCATATATATCTATTTCTCTGTAAATTTAGAATATTTCCTTTTATGTATATTTTATCTTTGTGTATATATATCTGTAACCCTTTTCATTAATTCATTATACAAAAATTACAATTCTCTACAGTTATCACTTAGTTTATAAAAAATGGGATTCTTTAGACGCACCCGTTTTAAAAAGGTCACTAATCCAGTAATAAATAAACATGAAAAATAAAAGAAATAAACGAGTACAGAAGTGAGGAAATGGGAAAAGCTTGAGCGGAAAGAGAGATTTTAATGCATAAAAAGCAAATCTAACTCTCAGAGCATCCTCATTAGTGATACCCTAATGGGTGTCTTAAGAATTAATTAATATATAATCTAATAATATTTAAATAGAAGACCTTCATTAAAGTATGTTTTATTTTGGTCCTTCCATTAGTGATACCCAAACAAGGGTGTCTTAAAAATTTACTCTTTTTGGATCTGCATAACAATTATTCAGACAGTCTTAAATATGGAAATATTGTCTTGTTTGATATAAGAAGAAACTGTTGTTGTTTTGTTACACGGAGTCGACTTCATCTTCATCGTCACTTCCTGCACTTCCACGGCTACTGCTTCCGCTGCTACTTTGGCCACCACTGCTGCTTACACTTTTGCTACGACCATCACTGTCACTTCTGCTGCTACTTCCAGCGGTACTGCTTGAGCTTGAGGTTTGACCCCCCTTTTGCTCCACTGGTACTGCTTGAGCTTGAGGTTTGACCACATCTATAATAGTTGAAGGAAATTGAAAAAAAACAAAGACCAGAAATAGTAAATACATGCTTAGAGTGGATGCATATACCTGCCTAATCTCCATTGACTAAACCCAATTCAGAACCAAACAACTATAACGGTTTTGAGAATCTTATGACAGAACTATCCGGTTAATAGAAAATACTTTATAAGGTGGTGTTGGTTGGGGAAGAGACTAAGAAGTACAAGAAACTATGAAAAGTTTGTCTTGTGTTAGGATTAAGCTTAGTTCAAATTATGCAGTGTTACCCTATAATCTAAGAATTAAAATCCTGTTCTTGAAAAATATAGATAGCTATAAGATGTAACTAAAAATGCTAAAATCATATGAAAAAGAAAATACAAACTGCTAACCTGAGCTCCTTGGCTTCCCAATTTCTATTCTTTCCACCTCAACCTGCAGACATTACAGAAAATGAAAACTTTAAACCAGTAGCAGCAACATCTAACACCATCAAGCATTTAAAAAATCCATGACCTGAACACTCTTTAACCAATATATAAAGTTTACAAGTAAAAGACATTGGGAGACTCACAGGCACATATGGAAGAAAACTTCGATTAACTTGTGGGGATTTGGCAGCACGACCAACAGGAGATAAACGATGCTCCATGGACTGAAAAGATGCTGCAGCAGATTCACCAGGTGTTCTAACATGTCGAAGCTGCGTCACAGCCCGATGCAACCTTTCCAACCATAATTTCTCACCATCGAAAAACAGAACTGCATCGTTTTCTTTGTAATCCTCACTACTACCTTCAAATGAAAGCTTTGGTTTACCAGGTTGGTTATTCTGTAACTCAACTGAAACTCTGTTATCCTTCTTCTTATGCAGTGTTCCTGACCTGTTCTTGTCAATAGAAGCCGGCTTGAATTCATCTGCAAGTACAGATATATCAACTCAAGATCATTCTCTTAACTAATCTGACATTGTTAACCATTTTACAATATCTAATCTACAAGTACCCCAAATTTTATTGAAGCTTATGATCCACAATCTTAAACACATAATACAATTATAAATTCATCTTTGAATCAAATTTTTACTAAAAGGTCACAATAATCGAAGTGGGAAACTATTGTTGAGAAAGAAACTGGGAGGAGAAGGAAGGATACATACCCTAGTGTTTGAGAATCTCGTTTTTAAGATCTTTAATAGCAAAAAAGCTACTCACTTGCAATTTTGGAATTTATCAATCAACTGCAGTGTAAGTGCTAATCGAATTTAGTGAGCTTTTTATCTACCTTTCTCGGAGAAATTGAGCAAAGATTCAATCAGCAATTCCGAGTTTAGTGAGAAACCCAACTGGGTCGACTCCAGCTTCAGCGTCGCTAGTGCTCTGGCTCTGACTCTTCTTTTTCTGCTTCTGCTGGCGTTGGTTATCAGCGGCGAAGCAAGTGATTTTCACCTTGATTTTATTCGGAAAATTGATTCCCGCGATTCCCAGAAGATTCAACAAAGATGCATCGAAAGAGGGCTTCATCGATTAATCAGAGATTCATCGAAGAGATTTTTTCGATTTTGAGAGAGAGACATTGTTCCCAATTTATTCGGGTAGTGAAGAAATTAGAAGAAAAAATTAATAACAGCTTCCAATTAGATATTGCCACGTATAGGGTCTTTGGGTGTCTACCGTGTCTCTGCAGAGACACGGATCTACACTATTTACTCGTTTTTTATTAATTAAAAAGTTAAAGACACCCATTTTATTGTGCGATGGACCTGCTCTCACTGACCTACATAATTAAAAGGCGTCTTTCTCCCAGATATGACTATCGAACTAATTTCGCCGCCACCGTTTGGCGACGCTGGTGGAGTTATGACTCGCCGGCGTCAGACTATTTTCTTCCACTTTTCTCCTAGGTCTTCCATAGTTTCAAAAATCTCTCTTTTCTTTTTTTTCTTCGTTTCTTGTTTGTCGGATTTCAGCTCCGGCTTTTGTTACTTTTCTCCTCCTGCATCGGCTCCGTCACCGAACTTCGCGACCTTACCCTTTGGTTACATGTCTTCTCATCCAGCGCATGTTCTCTCCGTCTTATCTCTCTACGCCGGAACCTAGGGATGGCGAGAATCGTTACCATTCTCCACCGGTTGTTACCATCACCGGTGAGATCTGTATACGACATGCTCCCAATCGGTCAACCTTCCACCATCTTCTCCGAGTTTTCTGAAATCAAAAGGAAGAGTAATCTTCGGATCTCTCCCAGACCTACATCGGTGCTACTCGGAATCTACTCTTTGGCTCACTGAATTTCGTTGATGCCAAGGGTGACTCTTGGACCATTAGTTGTGCTTTCTCCGGTGGGATCGTCGACGGCACATGGCAAAACCCTAAGTGGGTTGGAGGTCTCCCTTATTGGGCTTCTGCAACAGAGTATCGGCCCATCATGTGCTTTAGTTAATTCTAAAACAATTATCTGCAGCCCAGTCCACTCCCCATTTCGGCCCATGTCCATTTCTTTAAATCATTTGCCTAATCCCTGTCTTTTAAGGGTCCGACATTATTACTTGAATGCAAGAGGACACCATTCAAATCATATGTCAACTTCTCTGTTTTGGTTTTACGGTAGTCTTCTTCGAACCCTGGCCCAACCCTCCTCTATGGAGAGAACGTTCTACGAAACTTTCCGCCCTCGTCTTCCGGCTTTCAAACCGAGCAAGCTCCCGGGCCCATAACCATTCCACTAGTTCGGGTAAAGCTTTTAGCGGCAGCAAGTGTTAAGGTATTGGAAGCTTTTTCAACGTCAAGATGTTTAATGACAATGACTAATCTCTCACTTCTCCATGTGTTCGTGGTTGTGATCCGGACAAACTGTTTTCTCGCTTGTGGCAACCTCAAAAGCTGTCTCCGAGTCTTCATGGATACATTGTCGGCTTATCCTTGCTTTCCTTATCTTGCAAACCCTAGATACCTTTATCATTATTGCTGTAAGCTCTAAGTTTGTAGAACTACTAAGCTTTGTATTCCATTGAGTATAAATGAAATCAATGCTTTTGCCCAAAAAAAAAAAACTCTCACTGACCTTTCTCTCTGCATCCGTAACTGGTTATTGCTTTCTCAGTACAATCCATTATTCCACCAACAACAGTCTTTTTTTCACTCTACAACAAAATAATCCCAATCAAAAATAATATATTGGTTGTTTTGTTTTTGGTTACCAAATTGTGTCTTCGTTTCTGCATGTGTTATATTGCTAATACAATCGTAGTTGTCTGTCGTGTACCATTTACTTATCGGATGTGAAAGAAAGAAAAAAAAGTATCACACTATATTACTAAACTGATTACGGAACTGAAAAGTGAAAACAAATGTTAACACAGATAATAATAGAAATGTTCGAAAAAGAACTAAGAACAGTTCTTATCATCAACGGGAAACAAATTATAGAAGAAGCAATTTTAATCATCTTTGATTAATTAAAAAAAAATGTTTCATCTGGATCTTAAATACAGTTAAACTTGTTAAAAAAAAAAACAGATGTAACAATTTTTCCAGAGACTTGAATTCTGATCACTTCGAGTCTTTAATAGTTTATACATCTCAATAATTAAATTAGTGGATAAAACTCATATATATAAAGCACTATATAATATTAATACCATTACAAATTTAATTTGACAGTAGCAATATTCTTGTAATTTACAAAAGTCGTTATCACCTTACAGTCGCATTGAAAATAAAAGCAGAGACGTATCTAACAAAATCTATATTAGTCAAACACTAAATCTTGTTCTAATCATTGTGATTAGAATGACAATCACCAATAACACTAACCCGACAATCTTACTATCTGTTTTCAGTTTTCTAACCATTAAGGATGAAACTAAATTTCATACGATTCTCCAATTTAACTTAGGTCACCAGATTAACCTATGATTGGATGCAACTCATACAAGTGTCTCTTTGTTATGCAGATATTTATAGTTCTATTATAAATAGGTAACTGAAACCTGGTGAACAAATCTCATTAAATAAGTTGAAGTTTTGTTATTGAGCTCGAACCTTTGTTGAACATAGTGATTTTTAACAAGTATTACCAAAAACTGATCTCAGATTTTATTTTTTTCGAGTTTGGATCCGAAATTTCGTAGTTATAAAAAACATAAAACTGAATGTACATTATTTACAAATGCATATTCATATAGAGAACAAGTTTTGAAATTAACTTTAAAATATATTTTGATTTCCAAAAAAGTGTGAAGATTCTTAGGACGAGGGTTAAGAAAAAGCAGGTGCAATGTACACATACGTTATACACTAATAGTTGAGGCCCAACATTAAAGGCCCCTAATTCAAAGAAAGCCTTAATTGTCCATAGTTATGTTTTGTCCAATTGTCCAACATAAACAAAGCGTTCAACTTGAATCAAGACAAACCATCAAATTAAGAACATCTAAAATTCCAAATGTAACCAATAACGTAACTATAACAGTTTTTTTCGTCAATTACATCATCACAACTGATCTAACTACAGTATTTTCAATACACAATCATCACATCATAAGAAATCACGACGGACTATGTTTACATCATATTCTAGTAGAACATACAAGAACCTTGTACTTAATTATAACAGTCCGCGAGTTCAACCCCAAGTTTGACGATATAGACCATTAGATCCTTGTTCAAGTTCAATCATCTGATGAATTTGATTTCTAATTTATTATTTGATATTCCAGAATATATAGTTTTATATCTTAGCCCAATTGTTCCATCAATAATTGCAGATTTAATTGCAATTGTTTGAATTATGATATAGTGTCAAACAAAACAAATGAAAGCCCTTGGTGCATGTTGTAATATATCTCCAAGTCATATCATACAATCTTTGAAATGTAAACTATCCACATAAAATTCGTTTTTAGGCACATACATACATTTACTTTGTCTAAGTAGGGAGTTTTGACATCAATAAAATGCTTGTCTTTCAAGCTCAATAATATCCATGTTCATTAAATTCTTACTATATATCAACACCTGCCAGATCTTTAGATAATATAATTAATATGAAAAGATCATGCGAATCTTCGCAGCAGAAAACAACTGCACAAGCATCGTACACAATCTAACTTCTTCATACATTGCACACACAAATATCATCATTTTTTTAAAATTGAATGTAAAATTTATTCAAACGCAAAAAAAAACTTTTTTACAATGAATGTCACCTTACAAACTGAAATGAAATATAAAGTTTCTTAAAAGAGTTTGATGCACACAAGTGTAACACTACTTTGTTAGGTATTAAGGATACTGAGTAGCGAACCACATGGTGAGACCATCATAAAAAATGTAATCTCCTTGATTCCGGATGGAGCTGAATCAGTTTCTGTTGTTTTTGTCGATGAGTTTCACGAGACGAGCTGGGGGAGTAGATGGTTCACCATCTCCCGTTTCGTTCTCGCCAAAGATGATATATGGTTGTTTGATGAAGAACATACATATAAGTGAATAGTTGTGTCCGATTGTAGGCGGGGCTGTGTAGCAAGGAAACCAGCTGGTCCCAATAGAAAGAAAACCCATTCCCGAGGAGTCTACCTACGAGAGAGAAAAAAATCATCATTTTTTTTCTATACATAAAGTTACAATTTCATACCAAATGCTATAGTTCGAGATAGCACTATACATTTAAAAATGAGATTTTAATGCGTCTAATATAAGTTCTGGAATCGGTTCGAAAAATATGTATAAATTAAATAAAAATAATACAAAAGTATCGCATAGATCATAACATCTTGTACTACATCAGAAAAGCATGATCCGAAAGTAGAGATATAGTCACATACAAAGAAGCATCAAGCATAGACACGAAAAACAAGGAGGAGGGTTGGGGTTCACATGAAGATGAATCCTTTGATTAACCAATGGACAAAGAGAAGGGATATAACCAGATGTAACCGAACATATATAAAACAACAGACTTATATATGCTCTCTCCATTCACACTGTCATATTCCTCCAAACCCATCATTTAATTACTATTATATAACAAAACTCAATCATATCAAATTTATGCATTTATGGATCAGCTTTGATTCCTTAGAGACAAAATGATCATATATATATGCTTTGTCGGTAGAAATAAAACCCTAAAATCTTTTCAGAACTTTTCTCGATCTATACATTGAGCAGCAAAAATATAACAAAAAGGGGGGGGGGGGGGGGGGCCCCCAAAAACATACTATAAGGGTTCATTTCTTTATTTTTTTCCTTATGACACAAAGGTTCGTTTCTTCAACTGAAAGCACCCATATATATAGTTAGGTATATCTATATACACATTCTCTTTATTTCATTCCTAATCGTTTTCTCGAAAAAACAGTGCATAGGCACACAAATCTAAAATAAAATACAATGTGTGCTTAATTTAACATATATATGCATACCTGTGAAAATAGGATTCATCACAAGCTTCCGTATCGGAAGAACCTAAAGAGATAGCGATCTGTATTTCTAGTTGAAACCACACGAAAAAAAAATCACTTAATAAGAAAGCCATTTAATTGCCGCTGCAGCATCATCAAGATTCTCAAACCATGTAATATAGGCTCAAAGGAGAACCCATAGAAGAATCTGATTTCTGAATCTTGATGATGATGCAGTAGCAAACAATGACTGCCACTAACTTCAAATATGACCTCAACACATCAACCCTAGTAATTAAACTCTCTAAGTTACTAAAGAATAAAGAGATCTGAAGAAGGAGAAGAGATTTAGGGTGAAGAAAGTAGGAAAGGGTAAAGAGAGTTTAAATAGAAGAAAGAGAAAGAGATCTACGGTTGAGATTTTCTTGGCATACTAGAGATAGAGATAGAGATAGATAGAGAGAGAGGGAGAGAGATTAGGGAAACAGTTACACATCGTAATCGGAGATACCAAATATACCTAAGCTCATTAACCCTCACTGTGTTCACATTTAATTAAAAAGGCAAATCTGAGGGATAAAAAAGGAAAGATATTGAAGAGACTAAATTAATGGAGGAAGTGTTCAACCAAAGAGAGAAGAGATGACGTTGCGTAGTCCACAAGCATTAAGTTTTGTGGATCGATGGAATTGACACATTTGACAGCTCCTTCTTCTCTCTGAGTCGTCACCATTTAGGGTTTAGGGTTTTCTTCAGACGTTTCCTTTCTTTTGGTCCCTCCCTCTTTACCGTTTCTGCTTCCTCTTTTCTTTATCTCTCTCCCCTCTCTCTTTTCTTCGTATTAAATTATTGCGATCTTGAAATTTTTTTTAGGTTTTTTCACATTTTTATGTTTATTTGTTATGCCTTTTTCGTTTTTATAAAAAAAGTAAAAAAAAGGTGATCATCTTTGCTACTTGGTCTCATTCAGTGGCGTTTTCTACTTGCAATTTATCTTAAGCTAATATCCAAACACATTAAAAAGAGAAATTATGTATCACAAAATTTTATATACTTTTCTCTCAAAATATAATCAAGAACAGCTAACTATTATATTTATGCGATTAAAAGTTATTTGTCATGATTCGTGTGTGTGTGTGTGTTGAGAAACTGATGATTCGTGTGTTGAAATACTTAATTTCCACTATGATGGAATCTCCAACAAAAAAAATTGAATTTATATTTGATGTAGAAAGACTAACTTCGTGCCTATCTAATAGAAGATAAAGTACGCAATAGTCATCAATTAATTTGTGTCATATGTGATACCTATATAAAAAGTTATATCCTAACACATTTTTTGTTTGCTGTGTATATAATAACCTTGTAAGGCTGTAAATATTTATAACTATTACTTCTATTATCCCTATAAATTAATAAACATGATAAATTAATAAAATATTTTAAAATACTTTATTCTTGTTCCTATTGTTATTAATTTATAGAAATTTTACCATAATTTTAATTAAAAAATTTGTAGCCCTTCTTTGTTAATTTTCCAACTAGTTCCTCTGCTTTTATATTAATTTCTTCCTAAACAGTAAATACATCCTTGTAACATCTAGCTCGTAGTTGCTTCTATCTTAATTCGTATGACCTAAAATACATTTCTTTTTTCTTTTTTCTTAATACTAACCAAAAATATAAGTATATACGTAATTAATATCCGAATATTTTTTATGAAAATATATATAATGACTTTTTTTTAGAGAAAACGCAGCTGTTTGTAATATTTCAGAAAACTAGGAGTTAAATCCTAACTTCAAATCACTCTAACAACATAATATTCGTTTTTACTTTTTAAAAAAATACTGTAATCGATTTCGTTGGATCGTATGATCCCTTGCAATTAGGCTTACTGTTGTGCTAAACGCTTGCAAGGACCTATTATTTCGGCGTCTCACTTGTAATCCTTCCTGCGCAAGCAATTTCTTGGAACTTGCTTATTTAGGAGAATTGTATTGCAAAAAGTTACCACTTATTAAAAAAGACTACATGGACGCAGATGCAATAAATTTCGGCTTAATATAAGTATTCAGTTATTTATGTGACCGAATTTAGGTTTACGCTTCATATATTGATTATTTATATATACAAATGTTTCTTGTAAGGTTAGCTGAAACCACATATTTCCTTTGGTAAGCTTAGCCTAACCATTGCTTAATTGATGTCCGAGATTTGGGCACTTGGGATATATTATCAAATGTTTGATCTATGTAAGTTTTTATCTTTTGACATCAAACTATGTAAGTTATGGTCATAAACAAAATAGTTAGCAATTTTCAAAATTGTGTGGATTGCTCGTGGTCTACCAACTTATCGTTAATTGGAGCGCTAGTTTAATTAAATAACTCCCACATGTAGTGACATTATGCTTGGTGTTCTAATATTTTAAGGGATTCTCCTGGTTCAATTTCTCTAATGATTACAAATAAAAAAACTATAACAAGTCAAATATTATATAGTTGAGCCTATAGGCTAGTTAATTTTCATTGAATATACATATGATTCCTGGGATGGACACTCGTCTAAGAGAATATAGCTATTACAGCTGAGTAACTCCAAATTAATATATTTCTCGTGAATACTTGAATCTTATACTGTCAGTGAGAAGAGAAATGTGGGGGAGAGTCGAGGATTGGTGTGGCACAAAACCCTACTCCTGCCTGCAAATAAAAACTTTAATGTTTGGATAGAGATTTTAAAACAATATATAAGTGCGTGCGTATAATAAATGGGACGTACCAAGTTGAAGAATCAAAAGAAAGGAAAAACAAAAAGAAAAAAATATGAAGAAACACGAAGACAGAGGAGATGGGACATTAACGTGGCTGCATCTGCCATATGGTACGGAGACATGAGAAGTGGAGCCAAAGAGCCTATCCTCCTCCTCGTACGGGACCCTTTTTATTTCTTTTTCTTTTTTTTTTATTGTCACATCCATCTCTTCATATCATTCTATGAAATGTGTCCCCCATTATTTTCATATTGTTTTCTTTAACTATACCCTATGATATATATATATATATATATTTTGTTCGAAATTGTAGCCGCTTCAAATTAGAAAGTTTTGTGCAAAAAATAACCTATTAAAGGTATATCTATATGATAAAAGAAATGATTTCAAAATTCAAACTGAGAATTCCAATTTTTATGTATTCATAACTTATTATTCCGAATATACCAGTTGCATTTTATTTTTAAAAAGTCCAAGTTACAATATGTACGTGCTAGTCCTCGCATATTATTACCATCTTATGTATCTCAGTATTTTTATGTAAAGTGATGAGAGCCATAGGAGCCTACATAAGCAATGACAGTAAAGTTTAAGATAACTTAAAAGCCAAAACGAAAAGTTTAAGACAACACACATAACCCTAATCAATTTCTTTTGCGAAATGCGGAATTTTCTTTTTGTTTGTTTTTTAGCTACTGTGGTCATTTGCCCATTTAAAAGTAGAATTTGGTATATATTGTTGCCGACAAATATAGATTGATATAAGCTCGTCTCTAAAATACAACTACGAATTGAGTCATCACACAATAAATGCTATCAACTATTCCGAGAAAAAAAAACGATTGGTTGTCGAAATTAATGAATGTAAGATGGTACTTCGTAGCGTATGTATAGCCCTTAAATTTCGCTGACAATGAAAATTAAAATTAAAATTAAAAGTAGGAAAGTGAGAGTTATAATTATTACTCTGAATATATATAGTCTATTCTTATTAGCTTTCTTCATTTGGAAAATCCTTTTGGGCTCTCTCATCCTCTTCCTCTGTCTCCTCGTATACCTCTTTCCCCCTCCTCTCCAACTCCTTCTGCCAACTCCTTTAAATTCCATCCCCAAATCAATTAATTACATGACAAGATGACGACTCATTATGTCCATTATAGTTTTTTTTTTTAATTATCATACACCATCGATACCATCTTTTTAAGAAAGTAGAAATAAATAAATAATTTGATTTATTATGAATCTTTACTTTAAAAAAAAAAGAAGAAGTAGAAATATAATATTATGATATAATAACTTATCCTAATATACATTAGTGCTTGCTTAAATCATAGTTATTCATAGTTTCGTCCACATTCAACACCAGTATCAACTAAGCTAGAGTTCTTTTCATCTTTGATTGTGTTGTTCTGGATTTTGTTTATAATAATAATCATCTAAATAGACTGTTAGAGACCTGTGGGTTCGAGGACCTATATGAGTTGATTCAACTGGACCATCGTTATTGTTTTTTGAAAATCATTGTTGCCTTAGGCATTGTTGTTAATCGTTAAATATCCCATAAGGAATGTTGACATTTATAATCAATTAACCCCGTTGTTTAAGAGATTGTGGGCATATATATCAAAACTCTACATGTGAGGACATAAACGAAACATTTGTTTATGAAGTTCTAATAATTTTGGCTCATAATTAATATATTTACATTCGAAACCAGGCAACATTCGATAATATTTGTAGGAAATCCAAAACCAACTTAGTGATGTTTTAATCAAATTTCTCTTCCCAGTTTGATTTCTCAATCTCATTGGCAAAATGTGTGCTTGCATAATTTTTTGTGCTGATAGAGACAATACAGTTGAGTTACACTTATAGAGACTTAGAGTTAACCATAAATATAACGATTTAATAGAAATCTTAATTCACCATTTGATGAATAAACAAACTATTCCCACAAATTAACACGACTTCTCTTTTATTCTCCAATTATATGTACCATTAAAATCTTTATATACACCGACCAGAAAACATCTTTATACACAATTACACATGACCAGGTAAAAGTACATTTTAATAAATATTATATTAAACTTTATGATAGTGATAATTCTAAGGGAGTTACATTTTTAAGGAATTAATATACAAGACTACCATTCTTCCTCCAACTGGTTCCTACTTTTTGTTAGAATTTTTAGTTAAACATCAAACAGTATTAGCAAAATAAAAGAACAAGAGTTAAATAAAATAAAAGGAATCAATCTTTCTGGTCTGAGAGATGGGAAACCCATTGTGGTTTAAATTTGCAGAAGAATCTCGCCACGCTCTGCGTTTTTTTTAAGTAAAGGTACTTATACAATGATTATGGAGTATTATTTACATAGAAAAAAATACTTTAGAAGCATAACAAAATGCTAATAAGTTCTTAAATAATACTAAAATCGATGTGACACCAACGTCTCGCCACAATAGACCTTGGATTGTTTTTGTTAGAAAGCTATTTCTTTATTTATTAAACCAATATCACGTACATTTGAAATTTTGAAACCTTTCACATCAGTCTAACTATAAATAGAAATATACATTTTTCCCTATATCACAAAAACGTCAATAGTTGATGGTGTTTCCCTAATACACTTTATTAGAAGAAATAAATTACATGAGAGATAAAGATAAAACAACAAAACCAAGTTTAGTGAAAAAAAAATCTCCAAAAACCTATCTGAAATCAATTAGCTAATCTGAAAAGCATGAAAAACCTGGTCATCATCGACCCTTGAATCTTTGGGCTTCTGGATGTAATCGAGAGATAGCAAATTAATTTGGCAGTTTGTATTATAGATATTTTGACTTAACATATTTCCTTTACTAAATTATTGTTTTTTAATCGTATAAAGTTTTTCACTACTTTTTTCTTTGTATGTGCTTACTGCTTATATAGACCAATAAAATGTAATGTTTTTTTTTTTTGTCAACACCAATAAAATGCAATTGAACTGTGGAATTGTAGTGTTCCGAAAAGTTATGTTAATCATACGAGTATGATCTCTGAATGTTAGTATTTGATCCAAGCATTTTGAATCTATGAATTTTACAGATACCAATAATGTAGCTTATTTCGAATCATTAATACAAAATTATATAATTTGATTTGTAAAATATTTTTAGGAAAAAAATTTCAACAAATATATAAAAACACTATAACTTTGTAAGATTGTCTGGATGATATCATAAAAACAAATATCATTATAATTTTTAAAAAAAACTCTCGGTAGAACTAAACAAATTTTTATAGAAATCAATATTTTATATTTGTTAAGTGAACTAAAAAAGGAGTACGAAAAAGTGATTTGTTATTACTTGGATCCTCTTAATAAAATCGACCTCTAAATTTTAGAACGGAGAAGTAAACCTGTGTTTTTAAATGTTCCGACAAATAGAATAAACGAGTCTAATACTTAACTAAAATATAATACACACTAATATATAAAAAAAACATTTTTGAAAAAAATTTCTCCCCTTCTTTTCTTACACCAAGTATTGCATAAATGTTTTAGATATTCTCGAAAATAATTCATGAAAGCAAAAGAAAAAAAAAATGATGTACAAAATTTGAGAAATTCCAAGGGAATCCGCTTTGGTGCAATAACTGCAGCGAAAAACAAAGACAAAATTCATCAAATCTTCGAGAAAACGAATTAGTATTGCAAAACCACATAGTATATTAGTTCGCACACTTACCTCACTTCTTGTTTGTTCCAAGAGATTTGTCTATGATGCTTTGATAGTAATGTGTATAAGGAGCATTCGTATTTCGCTTTTCAAGCTGCAGAAACGCTTCAGTAGATTGTTGATCATTTGGAGAGAAAGCCGCGTCATCTCTTTTCCTTTGCACAAACTCAATGTTCAACTCTACCTGAAATACAATAATCCACTTTCAAAACAACAACTATCTAAGCTAAGATTCTTGATATGTAGATGGGTTGTAAGAATTACCTGCTCGATAAAGCGTTTCACAACCCGCTTCAACCCTTCCATAGTGCTTCTCTCATTAAATTTCCTCAGCCTCATGACGGGAATAGTAGCAAGCTCTGGAAATGATATGTGGAAGCTCCATTGAGCAAAGTGAATAGCAAGCAGTTCAATCACAGAAAAGACACACTGTTCTTGGAAATTTTGGGACTTTAACCAATTCTTAGGCAGCTGCAAAACAAATAATCTATTAGCATACCAACGAATGATATTATAGAAAATCTACAATGTAAGAACTTTCTAGTTCAGAGCCTTCACCGTGCTAAATTTCTAACCTTTACGGTTGACAAAGCTTCAAGCTTCTTTCCTAGCTTTTCACCCTCATTTGTGGTTTTATATTCCAACATATCCAATACCAACGATGCTATCGGAATGAATATACCACTTGTGCAAGAGAGAAGATTGAGCCATTGCATACATTTAACCCTTAGGAGCAGGTACCTTGGTCCAATAAATAGTTGAGCAACTCCATTTGTAACCTGAATTATAGTATAAAGCAGAGGCTGGAGATCAAAATCCTGAACGTTAGCGGCAATAAAATTCACCCAGAGATCAACACAGTTTGTGTACTGCTCACTATGTATCTTCTCGACAGCTTCCTGCTTACAAAAGTTGAAAAAGGCTAAGAAGACAAATAAAAAAACTTTTAAGTAAAAGAAAGAGCACAAATACTAAGAAGCACCTTATTCTTTGTAGTGAGAGCCATCTTCAATAACTTAGCAAGTTGTGTAATAGAAACAGAGGCCTTGGCATAAGACTTCTGCACATCTTGAGAGCACAGCTCAACAAAAGAATCTCTGAGGAACTGCAAACGTCGTTTTGCCGTTGGAATATCACAGTCATGTAGAAAGGCTTTGTACATGTTGATTAAGCAGGTATCGAAGCATTCCGAGTTAAAAACCATACTGATGTCTTTCAAGATTAGAAAAGCCTGCTGCGATAGAGTCACTTCACCGTTTACCCACAGATGAACAGTTAGCTGCACCAATTTACACAATTAAAACATGACTTTCGAGAAAATAAAGGAACATCATATCTAACACTGGGAAAAATGCCAGTGAGAGGAAAATAACTAAATCTTTTACTTCAAGCCCACTATAAGGATGGAAAAAAGAAAAAGAATTGTCAATGCATTTCTCTAGATATAAGTCATATTATAACACCAAAAAGATTAGACAAAATTATTGGCTAACGAGTCTAAATATATGCAAATTTGCCTGTAAGAAAAACAGTGTACATAGAGCATACCTTGATTAATTTTTTCAGTAAATCTGAAAATGCGGCAAAAAATACGACAGAAACTCTAAGTTGGGTAAGCGCAAAGACTTTTATCTCCAAATCTCCAGCCTGCTTAACAAGATGCATGGTACTTCTTAGGAAAGAATTGACCAGTGGTTTTAAACTATCCCATTTTGGGTTGTTCTTCAACTTCAAAATCTTCTCCTTACTACTGGAGTCTGATAATCCCAACACATTCCTGAAAGTGTGATCAGCTTTTTGAAGCACCAAAACCATGACACTGGCAAATGTGTCACTGTCTTCTATGTCATACTGTATATCAGATCCAGTAATTCCTGATGATTCATGGCCATAATAACATGCAGCTCGATACCAATTTAACAAACTAATTAATGCTTGAACAGACTGCCTCTCATCAACTGATTCGCAGCAAGAACTCAAAACAGATCCTGAGAGTACTTTGCGGTTCGTTATATCTGAGTCAGCTTCATCTACCAACTACATTGGATGATCGATAATTTCACAGTTACTTTGCCTTATAAACAAGAAGAGCATGCTAAGAAAAAACTCATTTCACCAAACACTAATTCTAATACCTCATCCAAAAATCCATCACTATCTGAATCACCACCGGAGAGAACTTCATCATCATCATTAGCGAAAACTGCATCTATGGATATATCCCGAAGATCTTCTTCAGGGAATCTGAAAACATATAGGAAAAATCATAATCACACAGAGCAAAACTAATATTTTGAGCTAAAAACACTAAGGTAACACAAAGGTATGAGTTCAGTGAAAAAAAGAAATGGAGCAAACATTACCCCTTCTTAGGCTTCTGCTCTACCTTCTTCTCTTCTTCATCATCCACTTCATGACGCTCATTTCCTGAACCACGGAAGTTAATATCATTGGTTCTAAACAATCAGCGATAACTAGATACAAAGTATAATCAAGCTCCTACTTTGAAAAAAAAACTTTCAACTATTGCAAAACCAATTTCCATCCAATACCATCAGATTCCAGTATGATAAGCCAATGATAAGCACTAAAAAGAGAAGAAGAAGAAAGAAGACTCTATAATTACGAAACTGTCTACAATAAGAGAAGTGGAAACGAATAAAAACTTACTCTTTGCGAATTTTTTTTTGAAGAAAGGCTTGAGCTTCCTATTTCGCTTCTCCACAGACTGTAGATTTTTCTTGGCAAATTTCCTTGCTTTCTTCCCCAGCTTACCCATTTTACTGCAAATTTGGGTTTCTAGGGATCAACTCGATGTACCAACTAGGTCGATAAATTCGGATTCTCAATCTAACAATTTGAAGATAATATCCCAATTAAACAACTAGGGTTTAACAATGAGCTACTCAGAAATCGGCATAAACCTTCAAAGAGGAATAGAAGAAAACTTACCGTTTAGAACCGAAAGCACAGGGGAATCGAAGAAGCTAGCTGCGTTGAGACGAATTTGAGAAGTGAGACTGAGAACGCGGCGCGGAACGAAAAAAGAACAAACAAGGGTTTAAGACTTTTTTTTTTTTTGGAACTAATGGTTTTAGAGATACGGATCCGAATCCGAATCTCCGGGTCAAGACGATCTTGTCCGACCTTGTAATTCATGGACTTGGGTCAGAATTTTTTGTTGCTAATCCAAATACGGATTTACACATTTTTATGGGCCTAGAGGCCCGATTTACGGATCCGAATCCGAATCTCCGGGTCTTGGGTCAGAATTATTTTGTTGCTAATCAAAGTTTTTTATGGGCCTAGAGGCCCGATTTAACTTCACTAAAGAAGAAATGTGTGTCGTACCATCGAGGATGGATTAACAGTTTAACCGTATTATGAGCTGAAAAAACGCCGTCTACCGAATATTTTAATCAGGCCGATCTAACTTATCTCTGTTTTTCTTAATATATTATGACATTACTCTTTTGGTCATGTCTAAATTTTTTTTAATTTTTTTTGTCATCAATTTATGTGATATTACTGTTTTTCATCTCTGTTTTTTTGTCTAAATTTTCTATATTATGTGACGTTGTACATATTATTATGTATTAATGGTGTTTGAATTCGGATCGAGCTTATGATGTATCATGTTTAATTTTTAGATATCTATAGGTTCATTTAGAGTTTAGACACACGTAAATTTTTCATGTTTAAGTTGAATCAGAAGTTTCTTTACAAATCATTTTGTATGATTTAATGTGTTGCTTGATTTTGAGTTCACAATTAACAATTCAAGCCTAAGTAATTATTAAGCATGTACATGCTTGTGTTAATTGATACTATTTCGTTATTTAAACATATATTAAGCACATCACACACATCATTTCTTCTCAAAACAATATGAAAGGTTCTTACGTACGTTTCTCAAAGTCAAAACAACATGTATCATGTTTAATGTAGATCAAAGGTACCTTTAGAAATCATTTTAATTTATATAAAAGTTGAATCTACGATGATATCTTGTAGCCTTTTAGGTAACGCGCAAGGAAGCCACCTTGGTGTGGTGGATCTTGAACGTAAAGGAGATTTAAATCGGCTTATATCACATTCGCTGGATATGAATGAAATGAGTAGAAAATTCTAAACAATTATAATATGGATTTCATATATCGAGCTCTATCAGGTTGGGTTTCCTTAAGTTGTGCTAGCATAACGTGTTTTCATTGACATATGGTCAAGTATGGGATCGTACGCCGTACAATTGGTCCTTTGGAGCAGTGTATCAGATCTGCTTTCGTACTTCATACTTTTTCACATTAATTTGCAATTTCCATACGTTGTGACAACATTTAATAATACACACGGACTTGCATATCAAATGTTATAGCACATCGTCAAGTTGTTTTATTAGTTGGAAATGAAAATTTGAGAATTGGCATCTATATTCATAACAAAAAGAAAAGTCCAAAATATAAGAAGTAAAAATTGTTTAGTGTTGGACGGAAATAAATGAAAAGACGAGAAATCTTCGGGAGAGAGTAGTGGTAGATAATAAATTCACATGCAAGTTGAAGTGGTTATGCGTTCTCACGATAAAGAAACTCCTTATTCTCCATATATATGCGTTCATGTGCATTTTGAAAAATATACACGTCACTAATTACAGGTATACACTATTTTTATGTAAAATGGATATTAGTTTCTATTTTCTAACTAAATCTACTTATGAATTACAGTTATTTTCACATTTTCATATCTAACCCGACAAAAAGAAAACTCTATAACCACGAGAAGTTATAAACTTTGATTAATTAACATAACACGTATGTAAAAATTTGCTGGCGTGAATGATGTGGCAGATACAATAAGATCTGGTTGGTGCATATATATGCCTAGTCATCGCCAAATGTCCTTAATGTTCTTCCACCGTCACCGCAACTGTTTTCTTCTTCTTTTATATCCATCTCATGCTTCAACTCACTTCTATTTAATTTCCCAATTATTATTTTTTTTCGTTTTTTTTTAAATTATAAAATTATCACGATGAATTTAATTTAAATAATTTTATCATCATTTGTATAGTGTTGTAAATGGGTTTTCATATAAAACTACATGGTTCTAGTTTGATACGTCATTTCTAGTAACAATTGTAATGGAATTATATAAAATTTGAGATTCATTAGACATTGCATCATATAACATGTTGCTGACGTCGCTTTTTAAAGTTTTCATATAATCTTTTTAAGATCCACGAAAAATACGCATGAATGCGCCTGTAATGTATATAAACTCGGCGATGATTGAATAAATATTTATATTTCCGACACTTTTCAAATTAATACATTTATAGTTTATGTACATACGCCGTACGCGGTACGTCTACATAGGCAAGATGCATCTACATAAATCGTTTTTTTTTTATCTTCTAGTTGCTTCCAAAAAAGTGTTATTTTGATGATAAAATTAAAGTATATCATACTGTTAACCTATAAATGTTGAAAACTAGATTTGATGCTAAAACTAAAGCATATCATACTTTTAACGTATAAATGTTGAAAATGTGATGTTCTAGACGTAAAGAACGTCATTATGTATGATTTTATTCATCACATCGTAAATCAAGCGTTTACGGAAAATGATTTCTCTATTCATAATGTACGTAATATATATATATATATATTACATAATAATACGTAATATAAATATAGTTACAAAATGATGAAAAATATACACTATTAATATACAAAACTATATTTTATCGTTTTTTTAATATTAAACTCAAATGTTTTCTGTTACATCGCTCACTATTTCATTCTACTAATCAGTTGAAATGCAAATCATCATCTATGCTTTTTGAATGAACTAATTATTTATTAGTTTATATTATATGGGTGTTTTTATGAACAAATAATTAAATATATTATCAATGGATCTTTCGTACTTCGTTGGACATTAGAAAAGTTATCTATTTTAGTTTAGAGTTTATCACACATTAGTAGATTATAGATCCCTGAATTAATCGGATAGAAGACTCTGCTATGATCTCTTCTCATTGTAAATATATATAAATATATATATATATATATTCATCATCTATTTCTAAATATAAGTCTAGAAATTACTGAATTTGGCCAATACTATCTATAGTAGAACATTTATAAATTAATACTCGATAAATTAATATTTTTTCTAAATTAATAAATTATCCTGGTTCCAATTTGGATCGGTGTAATAATTGACACATTTTGATAAGATAATAAGATAATAATTTTTTTGATATCTCTATGTAAATATATGATCCCATAAATAACATAAATTAATAGTCATATAAATTTATTATATATATAAAAGATATTTTAATGAAATATGATTCCAATGTTGTTTATTTATTCGTAAATTTGTAATTTTGTTGGAGTTTATCTCTATTTTTCTTAAAATATCAAAAATATATGATATTATCTTCTCAAATTGCATCAAAAATTATTAAAATTTTTTATATATGCAATAATTATTTACTAATATGTAAATGCATTAAAACACATCAAAGTATTGTCTTCATTTTTCTATTTTTATATAATATTTTTTTAATTTGGAAAAACTCTCTATAAGTTAATAATTATAAATTTATCGATTAATTAATAATCTCTATAAATTAATAAAATTCTCCGATCCCAACATTATTAATTTATAGAGGTTTCACTATAGTACATATCTCTCTAACTTTGTAGTTTCTCTCCGCCAATATAAATAGCGATCGTCACAAGTGTTTTTTCCACCATCCTCATCAAGTCCCTCACTCAGCTTCTTAGTCTACAATCTTCTAATCATCTCTCTCTCTCTCCGTTTGAGTCAAAATGACAACTAATCCTTCCATTCTCTTAACCATATTCCTTCTCTTTCTCCTCTTAAGTCTCACAGACGCTGGAATCCCTGGTGTCTACTCCGGCGGCTCTTGGCAAACCGCTCACGCCACTTTCTACGGAGGCGATGACGCTTCCGGAACCATGGGTCAGTCCACTCTCCTTTAACACAAGTTTCAAAACAGAGCACTCTGTTTTCCATATAAGTAAAATTTTGTTTATTTGTTTTAGGTGGAGCTTGCGGATATGGAAATCTATACAGCCAAGGGTATGGAACGAACACGGCGGCCCTGAGCACGGCACTGTTCAACAGTGGCCAAAGCTGCGGCGCATGCTTTGAAATCAAATGTGTCAATGATCCTAAATGGTGTCATTCAGGTAGTCCTTCCGTCTTCGTAACCGCAACCAACTTTTGCCCTCCAAACTTTGCCCAACCTAGCGACAATGGCGGATGGTGTAACCCGCCACGCGCTCACTTCGACCTCGCCATGCCCGTTTTCCTCAAAATAGCTGAGTATCGCGCCGGCATTGTCCCCATCTCTTACCGCAGGTACTTAACGAACATTCAATCTAAAGTTTAACTTGGTTTTCTTTTCGGAGTGGATCGGTTTAGTTTAACCGGACTTTCAGATCCATAAATGATTTCATCTATCAGTAACAGAAGCAATGATTCAAATGGCTAAGTTTGAGAAATGTGGGTTATTTATATAGGGTGGCATGTAGGAAGAGTGGAGGAATAAGGTTTACGATCAACGGTCACCGTTATTTCAACTTAGTGTTGATCACAAACGTGGCGGGAGCAGGAGACATCGTGAGGACGAGCGTGAAAGGATCAAAGACTGGTTGGATGAGTTTGACAAGGAACTGGGGACAGAACTGGCAGTCTAATGCCGTTCTCGTTGGTCAGTCACTTTCCTTCCGTGTCACAGCCAGTGACCGTAGAACCTCTACTTCATGGAACATTGTTCCTTCCAATTGGCAGTTTGGACAAACCTTTGTCGGAAAGAATTTCAGGGTCTAAAAGTGAATTGAGGAAATCGAAACACTCCAAGTGGTAGAGACAAAGAGGCTCCACTTTGACTATGTATTTCTATACTATTATATTTTTACTGTGATATGGAGTGTGAGAATTGAGAAGCTGAAGTGGCTGTTGAAAAAGATTGTAAACAGCCCGCAGCTCTTTTAAATCACTTGGTTTGCTTGTAATGTCGAATTCCATTGTATAATTTACCACTTATACTAAACTTCTGTTTTTCTTTTCGTTAGTATGTCAAATCCTGCTACGTTTGTATTGACTTTAAATCAAATCTTTGATATGTTCATATACTTTTTCTATGAAAACCAGTTGATAACACTGTCCATCTTCTTATTACATTGACTACAGTGTTATATATAACTTTTAAGTATGACCATAGAAACTATATCTACTGCTCTATCCAGTTGAATTGATTTTACTATCTGGTTTGAATTTGTTTATGACACCATTTCACAATCTTTTATGTTATACAAAAAAAATTGTATTACTGAAAATGTTGAAAGTGATGTAAGAAATGTTAAAACAAGAAAAAAAACACTAAACTGAAATTTTGATTATTTTCACATTTTTGTTTCCCACCAATTTATTTTGTACCTAATAATAGTAATTGTTTTTTCTTTTTTTTTTAAATTGTCGACCCACTGATTTAATAAAGTTTGATCCATCCACTGATTCAACGCCAGTATTCTTCTTCACTGCTCTGCGCCGCCTTCTCGCTCGGTCCAAGGCAAGCTTCTTCGGTATTCCTCCTTTGTAAGTGTTTTCTGCCTCTCTCAAAAGTTTGGTGTCGATTACAATTGATAGACCTAATTGTTTTCCCCTTATATTACTTGGAATCGAATTGTTGCATGGAACCGATTAAGAATATAGAAATCCTTAATTCCCTCCGAACCGGCATTGAATTTGAACTAATAGCCAACTTAGGAGGTGTTTTAGGGATTTGGACTTCACTAGTACTAATTCTCAACTCTTTAGATGTTGATTTTGTTTGTAAATCTCAAGTCCCAGGATTGAGTCTGATAATGGCAATGTTTGGTTGATTTCTGAGAACCTTTATGGTTCGCTTTTGGATCCTGCAGACCGATAATCCAATCTCAGAGCCTTAGAGAATGGCAAAGTACTTTGACATTGATGACATTCTGACAGAGGAAGAGGTACATTTCTTCTACAACAGATTTGCTTGACGGCTCTTTTTAACCAATTTAGAAAGCTGCTCTCTGTTGTTTGTTTATTTGCAGTTTGTACCGGTTTTATTCCATAAACCAGCTAATGGAGTGACTATTGATCCAAGTGCAGAAACAAACTGTGTCAGTATTCTTATTGCTGGTTTCAAATTTTGTTACTTGGATGTTTCATATTTTGTCTCTCTGATATGACTTTTCAGGCTAAGGTCTTTGCGTTGTTGTAGGTTGAACAAGGCGCTAAAGTAGAAGTTCCCTTCTGGCTTGCTCATGAGTTACATTTGAGGCAAGCTGTTTCCATTAACCTTCCTGCCTGTTTCAATCAAAAGTAAGCAATTTTTCTGTAGCTTTACTGTAATGTTAGGATTGTGTATTTTCAATAACTGAGTACCAATATCGAAATTTTTTAGCTTTTCAATGCGATTTTCTGTCTTTCTTTCTTTTTGGAGTGGTTTTTTTGCCTCCATATTCAGATAATCTTATTAAGCATTTGATTATTTTGCCTTGTAGAGTAGTCTTTTCATGGTTTAATTTGTCACGTTGCAGGACGAGGCTTGAAGTTCAGGCTGATGCAGCATGCGTTGATCTTAGATCACGCTGTCAATATTTTTATGAATTCGGTTGCAAGTTAGAGCCACTGTAAGTTCCTTTACAACTCTATCCATTTCCCTCCCCGCATTTTGATTTTACCCTTTATATGGGTCTCAAGAATAAAATTTGGTTTTCCTTGTGTCTGTTTGCTTTCTAATCCTTGAGAAGATTTAATTGTGAGTGAGGCATAAATAAATCAAAACTAGTTGACTAATTTGTGAAACAAACAGATGAAAACTAGATGATTACAATCTGTGGATTAAAGTAAAACTCTTATTCAAATTTTTGTTGTGATAATCATCTTGGCTTTTGGTTTAAACAGGGTTACAGATAGAACACTTGGGATCTTGCTATCCACTGCGTTTAAGATCAGATACAAGGAGGCACTTACAAAAGTATACACAGCAGCTCACATAACAGCTTCTAAGTACTTGTCATTTTTAACAAAAGAAGAAAGTAACTGTAAGCCTTATTTGCTTTTAAATCCAGGATATTGAATTTAGTTTGAACCATCTCAACTCAAGCTTGTACCAAGAATACTAAAATTAACAATCCTTTTGTTTTGTTTCTGTCAACTTTTCAAGTGTATGAAGCAGCTCACTTGTCGATGACAGCCTTCAAGAAATGGAGAACAGGGGGACCTAGATTACAAAGAGCTTCAATACTCGGAAGAAAACGCAAGGATTCTAATTAATTTCCCCAAACTCTTTTATTACCATATCATTATAATCATTGTCCAATAGAGTTGTGTTAAACATGCCAAAATGATGTAATAGCCGTCATAAAATTTTATTATTTGCTTATTTCGTGTAAGGAATACATTTAGAATGAGGATGGTTGAATCAAACAGCAAATCCTTTTGTATCCGTTTTTTGGTTGAAACCAAAACTTATGTCCTCATTAGTTGACAAAAAAATCAAGATCCAAATGGTTTTAGGGTTTAGGGTTTTTATTATTAGCCCACTCTTGATGGGCTTGACTTGGGGAATCAAACCAGTTTACATTGAGATGGCCCAATAAAATCTACATGGGTTTACTTCAATCCCGATTCTAAATAAGGATATTCCAACACCCAAACACAAGGCTTCTCTTCTGAAAAGTTCGTTCATCGTCTGTATCTCGTTTTACTTGCTGAAGTTTGGAGGCTGATGTGATCGGGAACTTCAAAATGTTCAATCAGTTTGGTTCAACGGCGGAGACTCTGCGCAAAGCTTCAGCTGTGGTTCTCCGGATCGGCACCGATGCTCATCTATATGACGATCCGGAGGACGTCAACATTGCTCCACTTCTCGATAGCAAGTTCGAATCAGAGAAATGTGAAGCTCTTAAGCGTCTCCTTGCTCTTATAGCTCAGGGCTTTGATGTCTCCAATTTCTTCCCTCAGGTTTGTATATTTTGTTTGATCCATTTGATAAATTTGTATTCCATATCGCTTGAATTGAAACTGTGTGATCTAGTAGATAAGATTTTATCGATTTTAAATCATTTTCTTGGATGAATTTTAATGGCAGGTGGTGAAGAATGTAGCATCACAGTCATCGGAAGTGAAGAAGCTGGTTTACTTGTATTTGCTACATTATGCTGAAAAGTTTGTGAATGTTAGCTTATGAGTACTTTGTTTGTGCATCTACATGCGTATGTATTTACATTATTGGCTTACATTGGTTATGTAGGCGTCCAAATGAAGCATTACTATCGATCAACTATTTTCAGAAGGACTTGGGGGATCCAAATCCATTGGTTAGAGCTTGGGCACTTCGTACAATGGCGGGGATTCGCTTACATGTAATTGCACCTCTTGCACTTGCAGCTGTGGGTAAATGTGCTAGGGATCCAGCGGTTTATGTCCGAAAATGTGCTGCAAATGCTCTTCCTAAGTTGCATGATTTGCGGTTGGAAGAACATGCTTCTGCTACTGAAGAGGTTTGTCTTATCACTTTCGTTTAGTTGTTTTATAGCTCGTGGTCTGTTGGTAGTTAGTAGGATTGGAATCTCTTGTCAATTTTCTCTTTACGCATTACTCATTGTTGAAGTGAGGGTCGTTTTATGTTTCAGTGTCATTGGGGTTAGGAATTTCTCATTGAGTACAATTGACCTTGTTGCAGCTAGTTGGGATGCTGTTGAATGACCATTCTCCAGTAGTTGTTGGAGCAGCTGCAGCAGCATTCACCTCCATCTGTCCAAATAACTTCAATCTGATCAGAAGGAACTATAAGAAGTTGTGCCAGATCCTTCCTGACGTTGAGGAGTGGGGTCAGATATTACTCATAGGAACTCTTTTGCGCTACGTGGTTGCAAGGCATGGACTTGTACGGGAATCTTTGATGTTGTCTATACATGGTTTGGATAATAATGGATTCTGTGAGAAGGATGACCTGGTCAGAGATCTTACATTGGATAAAGGAGATGATGGTAATAGTGATTCAGTTGACTCTGATCTGGTCAGAGTTGTATCTAAATGTTACATTGAAGGTCCAGATGAGTACCTGTCACGATCTAGTTTCCCCGATACAGTGTCATCTGCGTTCGATAGCAAAGAGACCACGTCTATTGCACATAACGAAGATGTTAAGATCCTGCTTCAGTGTGCATCCCCATTGTTATGGAGTAACAATAGTGCAGTTGTACTAGCAGCAGCTGGCGTTCAATGGATAATGGCGCCTCTGGAAGATGTTAAAAAGATTGTTAAACCGCTCCTGTTTTTGCTTAGGTCATCCACTGCGTCCAAATATGTGGTATCATTCTTTAATTTTCCTGCCAATGTGCATCTGGCTTTTCCATTCCACACTCCACATACATCTGTGCAGTTTTGTTAAAAACTGCTCTGAGCATTGTTAATCATATTTTTGGCAGGTCCTCTGCAATATTCTAGTTTTCGCCAAAGCGGTCCCTTCTCTCTTTGCTCCACACTTTGAAAATTTCTTTATTTATTCCTCAGATGCCTATCAAGTTAAAGCACATAAGCTGGAGATGCTTTCTCTCATTGCTACCACTTCATCTATCTCGTCAATTTTAAGAGAGTTTGAGGTTATACCCTATCCTTAATCAATTATAGAACTTTTTTTGTTCATTCTGGAAAGTTTGTGTGATCATTTGACTTTCTAGTATAATAAATACACACTTCTTAAGGGATACAGTAGTTTCCTAGCAAAAACCATGAAGTTTGTGACTCAATTTTTAAACTGGGAACTTTTTCCAGGATTATATCAAAGATCCAGACAGGAGATTTGCAGCTGATACAGTTGCAGCAATTGGTTTATGTGCAAAAAGACTGCCGACAATTCCAACTACATGTCTTGATGGATTGTTAGCACTAGTTAGACAAGGTCTGTTATATGTCATTCCAATCGCATTCATTAGTTTAACTATTTGGCTGTTAAGTTGAAGCAGCCCTCACAATATTGCAGAATCTTTTGCTGGCGATCTCGAGTCAATGGATGGAGAAGCTGGAGTGTTGGTACAAGCCGTGATGTCAATGCAGACTATCATAGAGCGAGATCCACTTAGTCATGAGAAAGTACACACATCTCATTTATTGATTGAGCATCTTTATGATACCATTTTCAAAACACATGTTTAGAAGCTCCTTCAATGATCTCAAATATGTTGTTGACTCTTCTGTACATTATTTTAAATGATCTACTAATTTCTTTCTATTTTTGTTTTGGTTGTCTGAAGGTGATAATTCAGCTGTTCCGTAGTCTTGATTCAATCAAGGTACCTTCTGCTCGTGCAACTATTATTTGGATGGTAGGGGTCTACTGCTCTTTGGGTCATATCATTCCGAGGATGCTGATCACAATAACCAAGTACCTTGCATGGAGCTTTAAATCAGAGGCATCAGAGACAAAACTTCAGATTCTTAATAGTACTGCTAAGGTATAGCTAGGAGACCAGTATTATATCTGTTCAATAACCCCTTTGGATAAAAAGCTATAGATTCAATTAGAAAGGATATCTACATTTATGCTATTTGAACAATTTTACATCTTTTTTCTCTCCTAAAAAAATTAGTTCCATTTCTGAACTAATAATAGTATAAGATTTTTCAATTACTATTCTACAAAAACTAGCTCGTGGTGATGTGTAGTTTTACTATAGCACGTCTCACTATAGCTCTCAAAAGATATTGATCGAGTAAATTACCTTCATTATTGCAGGTTCTAATAAGTGCGGAGGTTGACGACTTTCAGATGTTAAAAAGGATTGTGGTTTATGTGCTTGAATTGGGCGAATGTGACTTAAGCTATGATGTTCGTGATCGAACTCGCTTCGTCAAGAAACTGCTGTCATGCAAATTAGCTTGTCATGAGCCAGCAGATGACAGTGTTGCATCACAAGAAACAATTGCTGCGCATGTTGTGGAACATGTCTTTGGAAGAAAACTGAAACCTTTTTCACCTTCTGCCCTGCACAATCGTTTCTATCTTCCTGGATCTTTGTCACAGATAGTTCTTCATGCAGCCCCTGGATATGAACCTCTTCCAAAGCCTTGCAGTTTTGTGTTTGAAGAACATGATCAGCTGTCAGATTTAGATAGACAAAGAGATGCTGCAGCTGATATGGATGATTCTCGGGAATCCTCTGAAACAGTGGATGAGGATGGCTCTTCTGATTATGATTCTGAATCTTCTATTGGTTCAGATTTCAGCAATGATGGGGATGAAAGAACGAAATCCAATGATGTCAACGATCCAGCTGCTCCCTTAATTCAAATTTCAGAAATTTCTGTTTCCACTGACCAGGAAGAACTAAGGTCTAAAAGGGCCCTGGATTTGTGGTTAGACGAGCAGCCTAGTACATCAAGTCAAACATCATCTGCATTAAATAGTAATCAGAGCTCTTATGCGAAGATATCCATTGGTGATATAGGAAGCCGAGTGAAGCCTAAAAGCTATAGTCTATTAGAACCTGGAAATGGCAATGGCTTGAAGGTAGACTATATCTTTTTGTCTGAAGTCTCTACTGCATCTCCATTACATGTTTGCGTTGAAGTTCTGTTTGAGAACAGTTCTGCGGAACCTATACTTGAGGTGAATTTTGAGGATGAAGAAGCGATGAAAGTATCGGACTCAGCTGAACAGACTTTGGTTGGAAAAGCAAAGTGAGTTTTAAATTCCTTTATTGCCGATTGATTTAGAAAACCTGCTTTTTGCCTAATCTATTAATTGCTGAGGCCTAACTACATGTTATATTACACAAGTTTTAATCCTGAATACAGCAAGAAATTAGTTTTGGTAGAAAACCATTATCTTTGGTAGAAAACCTTTTATCTTTAATTTCTCAAATGATCTCATTTCCTGTTTTTGAAAAACCCTGCAGTGATTCTTACAACAATGTGCCAACAATAATTCCAATGGAGGAAATTAGCTGCCTTGAACCACGTCAAAGTTCAAAGAGGCTTATCCAGGTTCGGTTTCACCACCACCTGCTTCCCATGAGGTTAACCTTACATTACAATGGGAAGAAGGTTCCTGTCAAGTTACGACCTGATCTTGGATACCTTGTGAAACCATTTTCGATGAGCATCGAGGAATTCTTAGCCACAGAATCTCGGTTACCTGGAATGTTTGAGTATAGTCGAAGGTTACCTGCTTCTCCACATAATCTCATTTTAAGAAAGTTGGACATTTTCATTTCGCATACTGATTTACCTTAAACTCGGGTTCTTTTCAATTTTGGTAGGTGTAGTTTTACAGATCATGTTAAAGATTCAAGAATGGAGAATGGAAAAGACAAATTTCTTAGCATCTGCGAGTGTATAACACTAAAGGTGCTTAGCAACTCAAATCTACACCTTGTGTCTGTGGATTTACCAGTTGCAAACTCGCTCGAAGTTGCGACTGGGCTGCGATTGAGATTCAGCAGCAAAATCTTGAGCAGTGAGATCCCTCTTTTGATTACCATCACAGTCGAAGGCAAATGCACCGAAGTTCTGAATTTAACAGTCAAGATCAATTGCGAAGAAACAGTTTTTGGTTTAAACATGTTGAACAGGATAGCTAATTTTCTGGTTGAGCTATCTTCTTCAACCACTTGATCACAGCAAAATTGAGGATTTTTTTATGTCACTATTTGTACTACCAAACCCCTTTTTGTTATAACATTTGTTTCTACATTTCTGTATAATTTGATGATAAATACAAGGAGATTTCATACACATGCACGATTCCATACAACCAACAAATCATGATACGTTTTTCTTTTTCTTTCAAACTTATGAATAGCTTAACGATGTTGACACTAAAGGTAAAACAAGAACAATAATAGAATCAGCAACTTTTAGTAGAACGAAACTAATCAAATTTGGCTATGCTTCCATCCTCCAAACTCTTCTGCGTCCTTTCCCCTATCTTGCTGAAAATTCCCAATAAAAATGAAAACAACGAGTTTCAGTCAAATATAGTAAATAAAATTTAGTTAGCTAAAAAAAAACGAGAAGAAACCAACCAGAAGAGAGTAAGAAACTCCGATGAAAAGCTCGCCGACAAAGGAGAGATCGGAGTCAACAACGTTGTACTTGGTCGGCCTTAGCTCCGCCGTTCCCTTTTCGACTCCCATTTCCAATAGCTCTTTCACATGCACCCTATTTATTCATTTTAATCATTATTTATACGTTGATATATATTTTCCATTTCAATCATATATATTTAGTTTATCATGCATGATATGATGATAAACGTACGTGGCTTCGCCGATGCGATCGTCGGAGGAGAAAGTATCATGGTCCATTACTTTAACGATGAGTTTGTAATCGGCGCCGGAGCCAGGAAACTCTGCTCTCCATTTCATTTTATCATTCCATGTCGGATTTCTACCTCCATCTTTTTCCATCAAAATCACACAAATTTCAATCAAAATCTGACAAATTTATATCATTTAGTTTTCACACCTAACTCCGCATTTTTAAAAGGAAATTAAATTATTATTCTTATAGTAAACATAGTTTTTTTGTGAGCAAGTTAGTTAAATATGAAAGTTTGGTGTATTGATGATTAGTTAAAATTAAAATGAGGTTGGCCAGACAATCTCACACTAAATGAGATTATTACTTTCAGAAGAAAGCTCCATCAATACACAACATTTTTTCAAGATTTAAACCAAACAACAAAATAAACCTTATAAGCGCTACCACAAAATGTCTCATATATAAATAGTGTAATAACATTGTTAACCTACTAATAAAACAGCGGAAACACTTGTGAGAGTCGAGATGAACAATTTTTTGCCGAATAATCATGCTAAGCTAGTTTTTGTAGATAAGTGTTTTTTCTAATATATATTTAACACGTGCATCATCATAACGTTAAAACTTGATGAATGATAAAACATAATGGAATCATGTTTTCAAATAAGTGAAACACGAATAATTAGTATACCATTCATCACTAAAATTTCCCATCTTCAACAAAGTTTTATTTCAAAAAAGTACTAATTTATAATTCGTTTTAGGAATGGCTATATAAAATAGTGTTTACCGAAGCTAGCATGTAATGTTACGAGGACAGTTAAAATAACTATGGATGCAACCACGGTTTTCAGGACTTAGAGCTTTAGAGCATGATTAATGGAAGAATCTTTTATGGAGTTTTTACCAATATTTTATTATAAATTTTGTACATATTTATCAATGGAATTTATATTTTTTTAATCCTAAATACCTTTCTTAAAAATCCCTATAAAACCTTCCATTAATCATGCTTTTATATCTAATGGTATTTGAGACTTAGTTTTAACATTTAATGGTTGCTGCCTAGTTGTTGGGATAATTATTTTACAAGCATGTGGGAGTTTTATTTCTAAGGTCCGAGTAAAAAAGAGAAAATGAGATTGGAGAAATAGTCTACCGCATAATACGAAAAAAGTCAAACGGAAAAAACCGAATTAAAACTGACAGAGATTCGGAAATATGGACAAGGAAAATTAGTAAATTAAATTACCTTTAGCAACGCTACTTTTTCGGGTTTGTCCTTTGTATTGGATCTCAACATATGGATCTATCTTACCTAAAATCAAACAAAACATAACAAAAAGTAAGTAAAGAATTAAAAAAAGGTTTCAAGAATTCAGAGAGTACCGAATCTGAGAGAATAATAGAGATTACCAAGAAAATCAGAACGCTTGAGACCTTTGCCACCGATCAGATTAACCTCAAGAATTCCCACAACCATCTCTCAAGAGTTTTTTTCTTTCAATTTTGAATTTGTATTTCTTAAAAACGAAGAAGAATAAACGATAGATGAGTTTGTTTTATCAAAAGAAATAAAGAGAAAGAAGAAACGATGAAGTGGGATGTGTGACAGAGAGTCTTTAAATACAGAAGTATGAGACGCAGACCTTCTCGTTCACATGATTTACTTTTCTTATTTATTTCTCCTATTTCAAACACCAACCCGCGTCGTGGTTCCAAAGACTTGATCAAACCAAACCATTATGTAAAGGAGACAAAACCTATGTTTATGGTCTGGTCAACTAAATTAAATGACTATCTTAACCCTTGTTGGTTTAAGGAAAGACGATTGATGAATAGACCCAAGAAACATCTTACTATCATATATTCATATTTCTTCTAGATGGAATCTTTTATTCTCTTCTTCTCAGAAATTCTTAGACCTGACTTTCATATGGGATTTGAAAAGGCTGCTAAAAGAAAAAAAATTGTTGTTGTCGATCTTGACCATACGAGAGAAGACTTGGTAACTCGCTCAACGTTTCTCAAAACAAAAGCTTAACCAATCTTCATACAATATTCAAACTAAGACCCATTAACCCAGAACGAATTCAAGTAACATCACATCACAAAATGATCTTTGACAAGCCAGAGTAATGAGTTTTTCATGACACAGACCACTACTAGAGAAACAAAGACCCATTAGAGAGTTGCACTAAGTTTGGTCTGAGACAGAGCCAGAGGCTTTTTCATCTTGGAGATGCTTCAACAGACCTGGACCTGGATCCCGATGGCGACCTTGAAACCGCTCTACCACCACCACGCCTTTCTTCTGCTTCATAGCCCGGGTTTCTATAAAGACCAATCGATGCCCAAACAGGAAAAAGTCAGCCAAAATCCTCAGGACAAAAGAAAATAAGTCACAATGTCTCACTTACTCTCTAATCTCATTGTCTCCATTTCTGTCACGGTCTGCAGCAGCACCACCATCATAGCCAGGGGAATAGGACCTGCGACTGTATTTTCCATCTTCTTCTCCTCGAGGAGGACCTCTTGGTGGTGATCGTGGTGGACGTTCCTCTTGTCTCCTCCTTGGAGATGCTGAATAGTCTGCTCCTCTTCGTCTTGGTGCAGGAGAGTAAGACCTGTAACACCATCATGCACATCATACTTGCATCTTATTGAGTTGACAATGATGGAACGGTATGGGGTGATGAAACATGTTACCTTGATCGGTATCTGCCTCTAGAGTCTGATGGACGACGTGGAGAGCGTGATCTAGAGATTGACCGGGAACGTGACCGCCCTGAGAACAAACAATCATAGACATACTCAAGCAATGTATATAAACAAGTGCGCCACAATCTAGTTGTGCTCATATATGTTGAAAATTATGCAAACCAACGAGAATTATCACTTACCATGAGAGCGACCTCTAGAGCCTGAAGGTTCCCTGAAAAATTGAGAAAATTCATCGAGTATTGCTTTCTCAACTTCTTTGTATCAAATGTTAATAACTTACAGAGCATTAACGAAGAAAAGTGATCAGATTGAAAACTTCTTTGCTTTATCAACCAGAATATGGAAACTTACCTACTACGAGTCCTAGTCTTCACACGCATCTCTTCAGGCCTTTTCCTAGACTCAGAAGCAACAACCACAGTTATCTCTCTCCCAGCAAAGATCCTCCTGTTCATGCTTCTTTGAGCCTCCCCAGCATCATATGCATCAACAAACTCCACAAAAGCAAACCCACGCGGTTGCCTGCATCATTCATAAGAAGCTTATCATTCCATGTTGTTGATGGTTGATAGCACACATAACATTAGAAAAATCTAGAATTACCAGCAAAATCAGCCTACACTCAACCATTAGACTGTATACCTTTCTCAAATAGTGTAAAACGTCAGCTTCTGAGAACTTCTAAGAAAAGCAGAGTTCTACTAACGCAAATATGTCTAGTAGCTGATCTTTTCTTAACAGTTCACAGCAACTCAAAAAGAGGCAAGAGATCTTGTAAAAGTAAGTAGCACTTGATCCCAAACTTAAGTTCTCTTCAAGTCGCCTTCCCCAACAAACTTCTATAGTTTTGAGTAATTTATTGAATAGCTTCATAAGGAATATTCTTCGCTTATTACTGCTTCCATAGAACATTCTTCACTTACTACTTGCTTCCAAACAAAAACATTCTTGACTTTCTACTTGCTTCCAAACAAAACATTCTTCACTTATTACTTGCTTCCAAAACAAAACATTCTTGATATGAAATGACCCTTAATATCCTTTTGACCAATAAGTTATGCATTTATTTTTCACGAGGGCTTCATCAAATGTGGGGCTTGGTCTTGTTTTAACTTCAAGCCAACATACCCCCTGGGAAATCAGTCCAACATTTAATTTACTAAGGAAAAAGCAAGCCGAAAACAGAATGCTCTGAAAAATCTAAAACTAAGCCAAAACAGGTCTCTTCTCACCTCGAGATCTTAGCTCGATCAAAAAGTGGAGTAAGCAACAAAAAAAGAAGAAGTTAAAGGAAAGAGCTTGCGCCAAATTAGAGACTAATATGTGATCTGCATCCTTTCTCAATTTGAACTAGTTCAGCGTTGAAAATGAAACAGCAAAGAGTTTGAACAACATTTCAATATTTAAAAAACGAAGTAAAAATGGCTCTAGTCGTCCAGCACAAAGCAAATTCTACGGATTAAAAATCACTAATGGAGAATCGTATCCTAATCAGGACATAACTAGTCTATCTATAAAGATTACTAATCAAAGTCAAGACATAAAAGACACGTAATCATTTGCACGAAAGAATCAGTAAAATTTCAATACATAGAGAAAGGAACAAGACTCACCCTGAGTAATAGTCTCTTGGGATATAAACATCCCTCACAGGTCCAAACCTCTCAAAAGGCACACGAAGTTCCTCTGGTCTGCAAAATAAAACCAAGTAATCAACAACAAAAACCATAAGTCTACTAAAAACTTAAACTTTAAAACCAAAGAAAGAGATTTTTAACCTGCAATCAAGAGGAATGTTTCGAACCAAGAGACTTCCATGACTAGATCCCTTACGTCCTCCACCATATCCACGTCTAGGAGGAGGAGGAGGACTTCTTCCTCTACCACCATATCCTCTCCTCGGAGGGCTGTAGTAAGGCGGACTGTATCTCCTCATCACTATGTATAGTAACCCCCAAGAAACAAACAATTTCAACGTCAGATCCTCAAATTCATCAAACGAAACATGTTTCTTGGAAGGAGAGTAAGAAATTAGGGTTTACAATCGGGTGATTCCCGGATTTTCAAGAGAAAGATAAGGAATTTACCTGCGACAGATCACTTGATAACTTGAGAGTAGCAGAGAAGATTATCAAGACAGATCTCAAGTGAACCCTAAGCTCTCTTTGATTTCTTTGGTTTCTTTGATTTCTTCTATTGATCCGAGAGCTCAGCCCATCTATTAAATGGGCTTGGCCTTTTTAACATTTTTCGCATTTATAAATCACTGCTGTTGGGATGTACTGAACTAGTGATTTGAGGAGATTTGTATTAAAATAATAAATTATATGTTATTCAAATATAAATTTAAAAGTTTATACTTATTGAATCAAGGATTTTAATTTATACAATCAAATCTATAGTTATTGGAAATGTTTTAATAATTAGATTTGAAAATTTCAGGTGAGATTTCAAAAAATTTCTTAGTTAAAAATACAAAGATCAAAATTTCATGATTTTATGTAAAAATTCAAAAAATTTAATAACAAAATTTTTAATTTTCTAAAATTCATTAAAACTCAAATCACTCAATTCTTTATTTCAATACACCTCTTACTTGTGTGGTTTGTTAACGATTATAGGAAACAGTGAACACTTAGTTTCAGTGACAATTAAAATTTCTTAGATAAGAGCAACCCATCAGTGTCCGTTCTCAAAAAGTTTCTCACAATTAAAAAAATAAAAAATAATGAAAAAGTATATGAGAGAATGAGAATCCTATTAAAACAAAAAAGTTGAGATACCTATTAATAGATGTTTAGTTTTAATTGGCTCATTTTTCTAAACAATTAAAATATACTATTATTAATATAAATATTATTGAGAGACTTGAACAATTTTTTGCCGAGTTATAATTATTAATTCATAGATATTATACAGAGTTTTTCCAAATTTGAGAAAAAATAGAAAAATAAATTACATTACTTTGATATTTTTAAAAGCAGTTACACATTCGAAAATACTCATTTCATATAAAAAATTTATAATTTTTTTGATGCAATTTGAGAAGATAAATACCATATAGTTTTGATACGGTAAAAAAATTAGAGATAAACTCTAACAAAATTGCAAATTTATGAACAAACAAACAACACTATAATCATATTTCACGAAAATATCTTATTTATATACTATAAATTTACATGATTATTAATTTATGATTATGATGAGACCATAAATTTATATAGAAATTTCAAAAAATTATTATCTTATTAATTTATCGAATTTTGTTAATTATTACACTATTCTAAATTAGGAACAATGAAATTTATTAATTTATATAAATTATTAATTTATCGAATACTAATTTATAAATGTTCTATATGATTACGGTTAGACATGGGTTTAGATTAGTACATCTTATATATAAAGGAAACAATATACGGTAGAACCTCTATAAATTAATACTCAATAAATTAATAATCTCTCTAAATTAATAAATTATACCGGTCCCGAATTGGACCGGTGTAATAATTGACACATTTCGATAGGATAATAAGATATCTATGTAAATATATGGTCTCATTAATAACATAAATTAATAATCATATAAATTTATTATATATATAAAAGATCTTTTAGTGAAATATGATTCTAATATTATTTATTTATTCGTAAAGTTGTAATTTTGTTAGAGTTTATCTCTATTTTTTAAAAATATCAAAAATATATAATATTATCTTCTCAAATTGCATTAAAAATTATTTAAAAAATTATATATGCAATGATTATTTTCTAATGTGTAAATGCACTAAAACACATCGAAGTATTATCTTCGTTTTTCTACTTTTTATATAATTTTTTTGAAATTCGAAAAAATTGTCTATAAATTAATAATTTAAATTAATAACCTATATAAATTAATAAAATTCTTCCGTCCAACTTCGGCCAACATTATTAATTTATAAAAGAAGTTTTACTGTATGTATACATATATTTATCTATTGGCCCGTGGTCCAACCGGATGACTTCTCCGGACGGGTTTTTGGTTAAGGCGGTTTTAAAACTGTGACGTAGCCACCGAACATTTAACTATACGTAATGGTCGTTGATGTTAATCCAACCTCCGATCCATTTTGGCTTACTGAACGTAAAATTTTGATATTTATTTGGTTAGTAACAATAATGTTAATGGAAATGATACTTTTGTTGCATTATGTGTTTGTTATACCATTCTCTCTATTCTTATTAGTTATAATTTAATCATCAACTAAACTGATTAAATTCATATTCACTAAACATATCAATTTGACAGAAAATAGTTACATTAAATAAACAAAAAAATAAACCTCCAAATCAATATTTCAGGAGCAAAACTATAACCAGAGAGTGTTACAAAATCACTTCACACAATATTACAAAACACGAGACATGAAGACCTAACCAGTAACCCCACCTCTTTCTCTACCTACTACAAACCAACGGTTCTTTTGTTTAACCCGTTTCTCTGGTACTTGTCTTCTGTTTTCAATCCCACAACTTTCTTGGTATCCTTAACCGGGCCAACGTTGGTCGCTTTAACCAAGCTGTCTTGCAGTTGTACCAAGGCTCGGACCACTTGATCCATGGTAGGACGCGATCTGGGTTCAAACGAGAGGCACTGCACAGCAATGCTTGCCAATCTCACGGCCTCTTCAGGTCTATACTGTGAGTTAAGCCGAGTGTCCACAATTAGTAGAACCTTTCGCCTACTTGTGAGATATGGTCGAGCCCAATCCACAAGGTTTTGCTCCTTAGCCGGGCGATGATGGTCCAATGCTTGCCTTCCACATAGTAGTTCTAGAAGAACAACCCCAAAACTGTATACATCACTTCTAGCATTCAAATGACCTGAAAAAGATACAAAAAATGAGAAAACGAAACTAGAATATAACATAACCGCATAAAATGTTACTCTTCAAATCCACATTAAAACCAGTGATATGACTCATGCCACGGTCACAAGTTTCATTAGCTAACAATTGAAAATATTATATATTAGGAGTTTACCTGTAGAGACATACTCGGGCGCAGCATACCCAAATGTACCCATGACCCTTGTACTAACATAGCTTGTATCTCCCATTGGACCGTCCCTAGCTAACCCAAAGTCTGAAAGCTTTGCGTTGAAATCCTGTTGTTTGAAAAATAAAGTCAGTATCTTTAAGTCCTTGATTAATAAGTCAACAAAGTAAGACTTGAGGGTTTTTCAAAAAGACTTATACCGAATCAAGTAAGATATTAGAAGCCTTGATGTCACGGTAAATGACTTTGACTGGATCACTATGAAGAAATGCGAGTCCTTTAGCTGCATCAAGAGCAACCTTAATCCTTAGAATCCAAGAGAGCGGCTTACACTGCACACCACCTGCTCCAAGACCAATTCAGAAATAAGTATACACAACACTACAACAATCTCTTCTCTGAAAGTTTGATTTATGACTCACTTTTGAACAGATGGTCCTCAAGACTACCCTTAGGCATAAACTCGTAGACAAGAAGCCGTTGTTCATCTTCCAAGCAATAACCAATCAGTTTAACTAGATTTGGATGACTTAACCTCCCCAAGTAGTTGATCTCTGTCTGAATTCACAAACAAAAACACAACAGATCAGAGTCAGAGCTTACGAACACACAAACACATAAAAGTGAGACACGAATCAAAACGATGGAAGTGTACCAGCCATTCTCGATGACCTTGAAAACCATCAGGGTTAAGTCGTTTAACAGCAATTACAAGACCAGTGCTTGATTTGGTGGGAGTGAGAGTGGTCTCATCAATCCAACCTCTAAAGACACAACCAAAGCCACCTTCTCCAACAACAGAGTCCGGTCTGAAATTTCTAGTTGCGAGTTTGAGTTCGTTAAAGGTGAATCTTTTAACGGTAGCTGAGCTAAGTATCTCTCCTTCAGTTCTAAGAACCGCAGATGAAGATGATTGACAACTCGAGAGGTGAAGGTCATCGAGACCACTACTACTCTTACCTGCACAACCACACAAAAGCGTTGACCAAAAGTCAAAATTGAGAGTACAAAAAGGGGAAAACTTTTTTAACTATTAGATCACGGGAAGAAAGATTCTCGCAAATTTCATTCCTTTTTTTCAAACCCTTCATTAATTAACCGAAATATAACGGATTTGGAAGAGATACACATGAAAGACCCCAAATTTTCCCGGGAAAAAAAACACAAAAAATGGGAGATGAAGAAAAAAGTTTGTCGTTGAAGAGAACGTACTAAGGACACGAGAACTGAGGCAAGAACCCATCAAGTAGAGATGGAGCAGATGACAATGATGAAGAAGCTTGTTTTAGCCCTTTTGTGACAATAAATTGCTTCTTCAGCTGTCAGAGATCAAGCTGAACAATAAGAGAGAAAGAGAGAGATGTGCAAAAAATAAATGATACAGTGAAGAGGAGAGAGGCTGAAAGAAGATAATGGATGTTGATGAGATACTTGAGGCAACCGAAGAAGAAGAAAGGTCTCTTTCAAATATAACAAATTAAGACAAAAAGTGATTTTTGACCAAAAGAAAATTTTTGGGGTTGTAGTCGATGGAACCGTATATTAATGATTTATATTTAATACTCGGTGGAACTTTTCTTGTATGTTTTTTTTTTTTTATATTTTCAGAGATTGATTTTATCTTCAATATAAATATAAATAACTAAATTTAGCTTAACGTACAAAAATATCAGTAATGATAAGTTAGATATAACCTTAAGTCTTTACTATATCTGAGCCAGATGGTTTTTTTATAGAAAATGTTAGATATTCATGGAATATGTATTTTCAATTTATATGATTTGGGTGTGGAAATGATGAGACATATTCGGGGTTTTGTATTATTGGTCTGATATAAAGCATACAAAAGCAAGTTTCGACCTTGCAGAGTTTGACACTTTATACAAGTAGGTAAGACAGTAAGTTTTTTTTTTTTTTTTAAACATCCAACTCAGGTATGATACAATTAACCAGTGAATAAATAAAAGTTTGCACGACATCACAAGAGTAGTTGAGAAAATTAGGACTCGAATTAACCAATAAATAAAAAATGTCAAAAAGCAAAGTGAATCGAGCTGATCCGGCTCTATGTAGGTTGGTTTGTGTACTTTCTTGATTTAAAAAATTGAAAGTTTATAGATATTAGCTTGCAGTGATTAGAAAATAAAATCCCTAAACGACCTCGCTTAGCTTAACTCTAATAATGTTTGTCCCATTCTAATCCTTTTGTAGGTCTTATATTTCATTGTCAAACTTACAATTTTAAAAATTACAAAGCTTATTTTAGTTATATTAATAAACCAAAAAATACTCCATCGTCGAGTGATGGATGACTTCGTCAAACCTCCCTCTTTCAAGGTCCAAATTGTTTGCCCGTTAAGAAACAAAGTCTAAAGTCAACTAATTAATATAATACTCGAAGATTTTCAACCCTAGTATCTTAAATAATTATTTTTATTCCGTGAAGTGAAACACTGCGGATAACTAAATACATGAGTATTTATGAATCTCTAGAAAATGTGGGTTGACTTAGAAGATAATACGTTATCACGTTTGTAGCTCATACATTGTGTTTGTATTATTGGGCATTAGTTGGATTTTCGTGGTCAGGTGAAAATCCATATTTATTATTGAGTCCGATATTTTGATAAGATTTTGAACAATTTTTGACATACGGAGCTCTCCTTTTGGACTTAGCCGTCCCCGTGACATGAGTATCACTTTAGCTCCACTAAGCCCATCTCCTTTACATTAGTAGCACTTTAGTTCCACTAAGCCGTTTTACTTATTGCTTATAAATTATTAACTATTACTAGATTCCTCGCCATATGCATTGTTTGGTTTACTAATTACTACAAACCAAAAAATGACGTTCCTAATCATGAGGTTCTCCATGTATTGAAGTTTGAACCAAAAAAAAAAGTTTCTCCATGAAATTTCTTTTCCTTTTTTACTTTCTCCATGATATTTCCTAAATGTTAAGACATTTTTCATGAAAATGACAAAAAAGTTGAGATGACAAAATAAAAATGTCAAGATTGACAAGCTAATAGGCAAATGCGATTCAAAAGAAGAAGAAGAAGAAAAAACTAATTTCCACTTATAGTCATCATTAGTATTGCATATTTCATAGCGGGTGACAAAAGCATTATTCAAAGGTAATCAAAACAAAACACTTGTGTTTGAATGAAATATAACAGAGTAATACCGTTGATAGGGTAATCATAGGACGTCCGAAGAACTATGGGTTTGAACGGTAACTGTGAAACAAGAGTTTAAGTATTGAAGGAACACCAAACACAATTTTCACTTGGGTAGATTTAAAAAAGGGAGAGATTGGCAAGTTTAACAGCTAAATAATTGGCGAAGAAAATGATTGTTGCGTTCTCAAAACAACAAAGTAAGAGAGAAAGACCTCTGCCAAATACAACCGAAGCAAAAAGTATCATTATATCAACTTATTCATTTTCTCGGAGTTGAGACTGGTCACAAAAGCAAAGGATTTGAGAACACATTAGGCGCTTTTCTTCACCTCTGCAGCCTTAATGATGTCGATAAACTCAGGCTGCAAAACAAAGAATTGAAAATACAAACATCAGACAAGGTTTCGATTGAAAATTGAAACAAACGAAGATATTATTACTAGGCAAAACATAATATATGTTACCTTTAGAGCAGCACCACCGACCAAGAAACCATCAACATCGGCCTGGCCACCTAGCTCCTTGCAGTTACCACCATTGACGGATCCTGATAATAATTTTCATAATCAAACTTAAGTAACATAGAAAACTTGTGGGGACAATTAACAATTTGCACAATAGTGTTACTATCATATGGTATCGCATTACTGTCTACCTCCATAAATGATGCGGGTTGTAGCAGCGATATCAGCACTCACGTTCTTGGCAAGCCAGTTCCTCAGTTCATCATGTACCTGTTCATAAACGAAATAAGTATTGGTTACCGATCAAGTTATGACCATATTGCAAGAATGTTAAAGTGCTCATGCTCATTGAGAACAACTTACTTCTTGAGCTTGGGCTGGGCTAGCGACCTTTCCGGTTCCAATGGCCCACACTGGTTCATAGGCTATCACAACGTTTGACCAGTTCGACACTCGATCTGCCATACCAAAAAAAGAATTTCTTTAGCCAACAAAACATTTCGGTGCAGTTGAAAGATATACACTAAGGGAGTATAGTGAGTAGAATATCATCATAACAGGTCTCAGTGTCAAAGAGAACGAACTAAGATAGCAAAAGGTCATAAAAGTGTGACAAAATACATACCAGCAATAGCTTTAGTCTGGGCAGCCACAACGTCCATGGTTGACCCAGCCTCACGCTGCTCAAGAGTCTCACCAACACAAGCAATAACTTTCAAACCTTGAGAAAGTGCATAGGCTACCTTGTCTCCGACGAACTACAAATGTAGGATAGAGGTCAAAACTCAAAATCATGGCTCTAAAATTCAAATAGTACATTGATTTTTAATCATGAAAGGTCACCAACCTCATTTGATTCATTGAGGATTGCCCTCCTTTCAGAGTGGCCAAGGATGACCCATGGGATATCCAAGTTCACAAGCATCTCCGCACTGCACATACAAATTACAGAAGACATAAGAGCAGGAAACAATACGCAGCACTATAGAATGAAATACAAACACCAAGGAATACAAGCTTTTCTCCTATGAAAGAATCAATTGGACAGGTGAATCATTTTATGCTTGCTTTACCTATCTAATCATTGGTTAGATATTTATCCAAACATGTTCTTATTCAAATGTTTGATGAAACAAGATAAAAAAATATAATAAACAAGATTTGTTTTGAACACAAGCACATGCATCTTCAAAACCATATGTCTTTACTACAGCTCATACATAGAAGAGACCAGTGGTGAGAATCTCACCTCACTTCACCAGTGAAAGCACCTCCTTTCTTAACCCAACAGTTTTGTGCCGCAACATAAAAGTCAGACCTCAATGTGCTCTTAACCAGAGGAAGAAAAACATAAGGAGGGCTAACCACAACCTCTGCATCGACAAAATATCCATCAAATTAGTAATCCAAACACGACCATAGTTGCAAATAACCAAGATAGAACCATAACAAATACAGTGAGCAGGTAGATTATGAACATTTGACTAACAGCAATACTTTATCTATTTAATCATGCTTGCACACAGAAACAGATATTTGATCTACCGAGGACCTATATAACAGCCATATCCATGAAAGAAATTCATAAACTCATCTAGTAAGTTATTAGCTTGTCCAGTTCAAACAATTTCAAGATTGATAACGCTAGCCACTATCACCTTCTAACATTTCTAGACGTATGTATAACAAAAATCATATTCTCGTCAAAGCAATTTAGATGCTAAACTTACCTACGACATCCTGTGAAGGTACTTGAGCTTCATTAAGAGTGTTCACAATCTTCTTCACCTCCTCAGCAGTTCCGTTCTACATAGATTAAAAATTCAGAACAAAAACATAAGCATCTTCTTTCTCCCAAAATGATTCAAATCTCAGCCGCAGAAAAATCAATCCCAGCATGTTAAACACAGATCCATAAAAGCTAGAACACGAGCTCAATTCCAAATCGGAAAAAAAAATTGAGATCCGGCATCGAATCGACAAATCTCAACCATCGGTATTAGATCAAAACATATAATCAATCGAGTCAAACAATAAAAAAAATCTTAGTACTTAAGATCGGAATCATCCGGTCTCTTTCCGATTACTTCACTTGATCGGGAAGGAAACAATCAGATCAAGGACGAGCTACCATCAGTGACAAGCTTAAAAAAAGTAAACAAAGATCCAGTAACGAAGATCGATCACTTACACATTTCCAGTTGCCTCCGACGAAGAACTTTCTCGCCATTTGTTCAAAGTTTCAGACGATGATCACGAGAAACGACGATGGAGAGCAAAAAAAGATAGATCGATAGTGTTCAGTGGCCGTTGTTTCTCGTAGGGGTCACTAATATATAAATAAAATAAACACTAAATATTTGAGAAAGGAAATGACGATTATGTGTTAGGGTATAGAAGAATATTCCCGGAGCAAACGATAGAAAGATGAGGGTATTAATGTAAATTATGACGGAGGAGGAAATATTATGGACGTGTAGCCCAAGGTTTGGTTGGTGTGTGGTATTTCATGAAGTAAACGACGGCGTAGAGAGTGCGACCACAATAAGGCTTTAGGCCCACTAAAACACATACGAAGAAATATATATCAAAAGCCCATCAACGTTTCTTCATTTTCCATTTTGTAATAATATATTTTGTTCCCTTTGTTTGTCTGTTTCTGGTGTTGTCACACGGCGTGACGCATGACCCCCACAGACAAAACAATTTCTCTCTAAAACATTTAGCAAATTAGCAATTCTTTTCTTCTTTTTTTTGGGACGAAAATCAATCAGGAATTTAACCAATTTGTCTTACTCCCTCTTCACATAAACAACTTCATTCTAATTTTTTCGATATTCTTGGGTGATGATCTGGCTCCGGTACTGGATTGAATGATTGGTAGTTCAACTTGTTTTGGACCGATAACATAAACGAGTTCGACTAGTTTTAAAAGCGAATTATTCCGATAAAAAGAGTTAGTTATATTTATAAAGTATGACTAAAATCATAGTACAAAATCCGATTTTTGATCTCTAACTCTAAGATGAATATTCTCAAACTATTTGACCATGGACCACCCTAAATCGTTTATGGTTTTGTTTGTTTTTTTCTTTTTAACAACAAATTGTTTATGTTTGTTATTGGAAAAAGGATGTCCTGTATTTTATAATGTAACGTGGTTTGTGCAATTAGTGTAACGTGGTTTGTGACTTGTGTAAGCAGAGTAACTATGTCATTTGATAAGGACAGTAAACCGTTAACTAATAGTCGAAGAACACAAAAGAAAGGATCTTCTTTTCTAAAGAAACATAACAAATGGCTAAAAGTAAAAATGAAAGGGTACGTAAAAGTTAAAGAATCAGCTTCCTCAACATCTTCAGACTTCGAATCTATTTGACTTTGGTCCGTAGTGTTCAAACTCCAACTATTCCCTCCTACACACACGTATCTCATGACGCTTATCAGAAACCGTGTCGATCTATTTCCTCCTTTTATTTCATTAATTTTTTTTTTTAGATTTGGTAATCATATTAATATTAATGATTAGCTATATTTAGTTTTAGTAGTAAAATAAAAACACTCAGATTTCCTTTGACCTCATTAAGAACATCTTTGAAAAAATATATCCAAGAAAAGAAACACTCTATCTACTTTTATTATTTTTTGAAACGAAAATTAGGATGGTAAATTAAATCCCATAAACTATTTTTCAGATTAACAATAAAACAAGGCCTACTGTGTAGACTAAGGTTCAAACTGATAATATATAATATCAAACTTAAATTGCAGTAGATGTTATAATTTGATATAATTTATAGTAAAAATATATAGTATTAAATTTGAGTTACAGTAAATTTATGTGATAAGTTTACAGAAAAAATATGAGTTACATTTTTGTCAAAACAATTAACTGATAAATTTTATGATGTTTAGTTACAGACTTAACATCATTAAATAACATCACTTACAGTATGTATTATTAAAAATAAATTTAATTTAAACTAATAATAATAATATTTATTACAAGTTTAATAATTGGAAAGAGAAAAGCAAAAACATTTATGTGATTTAGTATTTAAAAAACTAATAACGTAAATAAAATAAAATCTTTGACCAAGATATGATATGTTATTTTGATTTTACGTTACAAAAGTAATGATATTGTTGATTTTTTTTAAATGATTTGTTAGAGATGTTTTAGAAACAAAAATAGCCAAAAAAAAAAAGTTGGAGTTTTATAACTCAAACAAAGATTTTCTTTGATGTTGATAAATCTTTTGAGTTAACACTTTTAAAAAAACATATATCAAAATTGTACATCAATCATATATCATTATAACTCAAATTCAATTTCATTTTTTTAAAACATTATGATTAGTAACATTGTTGAAGTTTGGTTGAGTTACAGGCATAACTCAAAGAACATCATTAATAACTTATGTTACCAATCATAGCCTAAATACAGATAATCTGAGTATTGACAGCCAAAAAATTTATCCAAATAAATCAGACCCTACTATCATTAGCTAAATGAACTAAAATTCTGACGGTCACAACAAAATCCACTTTTTCAATAATTTACAACGGCCTAAATTTAAGCCGACGCACATGAAAAAAAGACAACACAAACTTTTTTTCCTCTTTTCTTAAAAAAAACAGCTGTTCGCCACTAAAAATATACATACACACTAATACAGGTATACAAAACGGTCACATCTATCTATTTATTAACTATTTCCATTTGTTTTTTTTTCACTATTATATATAGAGATGTTATATTAGTTTATTTTAAAACAAATTAAAATCTCTCCGTCATAAAACACACCTCAAACGATTCACGGGTTTCACTTTGAATCGTTTGATATTTCTCAGTCTCCGAAAACCAAAAATGGCCAAAGCGCCGCCATCAATCTCTCTCACTCTCCTCCTCCTCATCTCTGCCACGGCGTTTCTCTCCCTCCCCGCCGCGATCTCCGCCATCGGCGTTAACTACGGTACTCTCGGAAACCTCCCACCACCGACTCAGGTGGCTAATTTCCTTAAGACACGGACTTCGATCGACAGTGTCAAGATCTTCGATGTGAATCCAGATATCCTCCGTGCCTTCGCCGGAACTGGAATCTCCGTCGTTGTTACCGTTCCTAACGGTGATATTCCGGCGTTAGCTAACGGAAGGGAAGCTCGCCGGTGGGTTTCGGCAAACATTTTGCCGTTTCATCCTCAGACGAAGATTAAGTATATCTCCGTCGGAAATGAGATTCTTCTCACCGGAGACAATAACATGATCTCGAATCTTTTACCGGCGATGAGGAATCTGAACAACGCTTTAGTTCGTGCTGGTGTCAGAGATGTTAAGGTCAGCTTTTCTCTCCATTTTTTCATCTCCAGATTTTTCTGTTTATAGGAATTAGATAAATAAATAAATTAATTAAAATACTATAGTTCGATGTGATTATCTTTTTTACTAATTTCAGATCTTATTAGGTAATAGTTTGGCAAAAATTTAGAAATACTACTCTTTGCTTCAGAACGTTGAAATCCCTACTTTTAATTTTGAAATTGCAAGTAACGAAGTGTTTTTTCTTTTTGTTTACGTAACTTTACCTTTTTCTCAAATTTTTACAAAAAAAAAAAAAACAAAAAACTTTACCTTTTCTTCTCTCTTTTTTTTCCCCTCTAGAAAAATTCGTCATTATTATAGTGAATTGATGATTGGCGTGAATTTTTTTCCTTTTAACGGAAACAATGCATTGATTGCGCATAAAAATTTGGAGCAGGGTGAAAAAAAAAAGCAAAAACAATAGCTGAGTATTTTGAAAATTTTGTATGTTAGCTAGTTTAAATCCAAAAATTCACGCAATTGCAGAACATTGCGTGTACAATTTCTTTTCCTCCACTTGTAATATATTGGTTTCTATAAAAAAATCCCAGACAAAATTCAGAGAATTTTTAACGATTATTTTAGGTCTGATCATTTAGACTATCCCACGTGCTATCTCACCGTCCAAGGTTGTCTTTAGATTCGGACCAAAATCTTTTGAATGCTAATTTGATAAAAGTGATGTGTCTGCCATGTCTTAAGTTAACTTCATTACATCATAAATATACATTCTCCTATGAATATTATCATCATATGTAACCTGTTAGGTACTGATAAGTAATAATTGATTCTAATAGACTATTTGTTGCAATTTGGTCACAGGTCACAACCGCACACTCACTTAACATCATCGCTTATGACTTGAACGGTGCACCAAGCAGTGGTCGATTCAGGCCAGTCTGGGACAAAGGCATATTGGCTCCAATCCTAGCATACCATCGCCAGACCAAGTCTCCTTTCATGATTAACCCTTACCCTTACTTCGGTTTCGACCCTAAAAACGTCAATTTCGCTATCTTCCGTTCACCATACAAGGCGGTCCGTGACCCATTCACCCGCCACGTCTACACCAACATGTATGACGCTCTCATGGACTCCACTTACTCAGCCATGAAAGCTCTTGGCTACGGCGATGTCAACATCGTTGTTGGCGAAACTGGCTGGCCATCTGCTTGTGACGCACCTTGGTGCTCACCCGAGAACGCGGCTTGGTTTAACCTTAACATTATCAAACGTTCACAAGGCCAAGGGACACCTCTCATGCCTAAAAGACGGTTCGAGACTTACATTTTCGGTCTGTTCAACGAAGAAGGCAAGTCCGGTCCAACCGCAGAGAGAAACTGGGGGCTTTTCCGATCAGATTTCTCCCCGGTTTACGATGTTGGTCTTCTCCGAAATGGTCAAGCCGGTGGCGGTGGCCGTCCAGCATTGCCTGCGCCTAGTACTGGTGGCAGTGGTAAATGGTGTGTGGCTAGGTCAGGAGCGACGGATGCGCAGCTGCAAGGGAATATTGATTGGGTGTGTAGTCAGGGAGGTGTTGATTGTAAACCAATCCAAGCTGGTGGTTCGTGCTTTAACCCGACCAATTTGAGGACGCACGCGTCTTTTGTGATGAACGCTTATTTCCAGAGCCACGGACGCAATGATGGTTCATGTAATTTCAGCGGAACTGGTGTCGTCGTAGGGAACAATCCAAGCAATGGTGCGTGTAGGTACTAAAGACTGTCTATGTAGCATTTGTTTGGAAAGTCTTAACATATTGGTTACGAGGAACTTTGGATTGGGGAGATAATCATCTTTGTGTTTAATTTCGGATATTCTAATTCTAAGGTTTTATTCATTTCTTTTTCTTTCTTTTTGTCAATTCCTTTTCCTTTTATTTATATAAATAAAGTGGAACTTCTCATAAGATTTACTTCAGAATTACGCTTAAAGGCATTGATTTATGTGTCTTTTGATCTTTAATCTTTGTGTTTGATTTAGATAGTCCACCAATCTATAAAGCAATACATTTGAACATAATCTTGTCTATAAGATATGTCTGTCCAGGCCATGAGATTAGAATCATTTGAAATTATCTAAAAGCCGATTCCTCGGCCAAATCATACTTCGGTGTTTAGGGGTGGCATAAGTTAATGAGATCCACTCTCAAAATTCAGACTTATGTTTTCAGATCTATAATGAAATATTTTCTAATGTTTGAACCTTCAAAATCTTCTTTAATGTGAGTTGTAAATATTTGTCATGTTCTTGTCTTTTTCTCTCCTTTTTTCGATATTTCATTACCACTCATTAGCAATTATACACACTTATGGTTCAACAAACGTTTAAAACGACATGACAAATGAGAATGAGTAACGTATCATTGTACACCTATGACATCACATCGCTAACATATCGTGACATTGACAATGTTAGCACAGCATTGTTTAGCATTTTGTTAGTCAAATAGACTCAATGGAGGCATGAAGGACAACATTGTTAACATTTCATATTGTGTAGTAAATTGTGAAAGAAGAGACTCAATGGAGGCACGGAGCACAACATTGTAGACATTTTGATCTCATTCAAAATCTCAAAATCATATTTGAGTGACACCATATAGAAGTAGGACAAGTAGTGAAACTTATTTTTGATAACTATACGGTATACTATTAGAGCATCTAGAGTACAAGCCCAATTCAATGTTTCTTTCTCTTAGGATGGTTGTTGGCTCTTTAGCCATTCGATACTCTCCAAGTATAGACCTTAATGACTCTTTAGCCATTCATGTGGAGATTCCTAAGCCAAGAAGATTCATGCTCAAATGAGCTCTAATAAGATAGAAATAGAAATAAAAGACACAAATTGAAATAGCTCATTAAGGAGCTTTATTGTGCAATGAAAGGAATAAGAAGAATGAACCTTGTTGTCACCAAGAACAAAGATTTGCAAATGATTCATAAGAGATTAGAAAAGGAGAGTTGTTTTGACAACTTTCTAGGAAACACAAAACGAAAGCTAGATAGCCATTGAATTCTAGGAGAGTAGGACTGTATTGTATAAACCCTCTTGAATTCATTAAATTTTCAAAAACAATATCCAAGAAAAAGGAGTTAGAGGAGAAAGCTATTTTCTCATTGCATTAATCAAATCAAATGAAGCGTTGGATAAATCATAAATGTAAACACTTTATTTATAACGAATCATACATTGAATATGAATTCTACTTCACAATCTTTGATGGGTTGACGTCGTTGATGACTCTCTATGGGAATTCTTTTTATATTTTTATTGAAGCTTGTATTTACATGGCGGTGGTGGCGGTACTGATAATGAAGGCATCCTTAATGGTGGTGGAGAGGGAGGTAATGGCAAATGATGACCACCACTTCCACCTCCATATCCTCCACCAGGTTTACTATATGAGGATTGTACTCCCCTCATCTTTCTTCTCCAGACTATTTTGATTTATTAATAAACAAAACTTAAAATTTAATTTTTATAGGAAATATTATATTAAATCATATCTATATAAAAAAGTGTGATCCATTTAATGGGTATGAAACAATACTGATAAATTAAAGCAAAGAAGAAATGAAACCAATTTTATTTTATTCTTCCATTTACAAACAAATGCAAACTGAAGTTAAACTAAATAATAGAAATAAACTGTCTTGAATCTTAATTTTTAAAAATGTTTTTAAAAAACTACCAAAACCAAAACTGAAACTATGCCTAACTGATCTAATCAAATGATATATATTTGGTCTCTGATTGTTTTTTTATAACCAAAAAAAAAACAATACAAAAATTGAATTGAACGAAAATTTAGATTATGAAACGGGCACACAAATTTTGGACTAACCTGATGATGGGCGTAACTCTTGTGAAGACGCAAGAGCACAGTCGTTAGAGCATGAGAGCAAAAGAACTAATAGAAGCAAGAACACAAATCTCAAATTCTTTGTCATCTCTCTTACTCACTTTGTTAGGTTGCTAAACCTCTTGATCCCATACTCTTATATGTATATTGTCTCTATGCGATTAGTTTAAGTACCATATAAGGACAGAGAAAGACGCGTCGCAAAAGATAAGACTTTTTGGCCACTCTTTAATTTTAGTAAAAGAGTGGACCAAAACAAGGAATTGACATTTATCTTCTAATATCCTAATTTTGAAGATCGGTGGTGCATAAAATTGTTTACGTCATATTAGAGTATAACGCATTGTTAACGAGGTTATATATTTTCTTTTTCTATTGTTAATAAAATTGGACTATTTTTCGATGTACGCGTATCATCTTTACACAAAGGTTATTTTCATTTATTTGGTATAGTTCAAATTTTATCGGATGTTTTCAAAGAAAATAACGAATCTAAATATTTTTTTTAAAAAAAAGTTTGACCTTTGATTCACGTATGTAAATCTTACGATAAAATTCTAGACAATGCTAACAAAATCATACGGAAATATTCTTATTCTAATTGATGTTTTAGATGGAAACCCTATTAAATTTGACAATGTAGATCATTCGCTGTCTCTCAGTTCATCTTAAGGTGACTTAGATTCTTTTTTCTTAACTTACATCAGTGATCTAACTTTCCAAGCCTTGTCTAGTTTTTTTTTTTTTTTTTTTTTTTTTTTGCAGTACGGATTTAAAAAATCTTGCAAATTGAACTACGAATATTTTTTTGAAAAAAATATCCTCATAATTAAGACTTGAGTAGCTGAAGTTTCCCACGAAGATCTTCACGACCAACACGTACACATCAAGACTCCAGGTTACGTTGAATATCCATTTTTTAATGATGTCTTGTAGATGTCAGAATTCATTTTTTTTCTTTTGGTCAAAGTCAGAATTCATTTAAAATTGTAGATTTAACTGATACCAAATTTTTCCCAATAACTGCATGATCGGACCGGACTGACAGTATGGAAACTTTGTGTCACATTAGAGCATTATTGTAGAAATCCATTTTAGTTTCTTAAATAATATTTAATTATAATTTTGAAGTTAAGAAACTTTGTTAAAAAACTTTTGTTTTCGATATTTTATTAGTAAAAACCCATTAGAGGTTTTTAAAATATATATATTTTTAATAATTTTATTTTATTTTACATAGAGTTTATTTTTCTAATTGAACATAGTTGACATAAAAACATAACATTTTAAACATACATATAAAAAAAATACAAAAAAACGCTCAATTTGGTTTTTTTTTCTGATCTTGTCTATGAATCGCTTTCTGTTCACCACCGAACGATTCCAATTCATTAATATGTAAAAAAAGTTTAGAATTTTAAAGTTGAGGTTAAGAAAAAGTTAAAAAAAAACTAACTATTTTTTTAAGTTAAAGCTAAGAAAAAATAGGTAAAAAAAATCTGACAAAAAAAAACCGGCAAAAAAAAAATCTGACGAATTAGGAGTTGACACGTAGCTAAAAACAGTGTAAGAACCCCCTTAAGAACCGGTTTTTAAAGTTCTTATTTAAGAACCGGTTCTTACACTGTTCATAATTATTTTATTGTATTTTTTTTTTTGGGTTAAGAACCCTTTTAAGAGACCCCAATAATAATGCTCTTAGTTGCGAACAGAGATTGATGTAGGATTAAGAGTGTATATTTACATTTTTTTTCTTTTTTTTTGTTTGTATATTTACATCTTAAAGAACATTGTGATCTTTTTGTCAAAAAAAAAAAAGAAAGAACATTATGGTCTTTGGGCAAAATCGCATCTCAGCGAACCAAAATTTTTTTTGTTTGTTCGTCTTACCACTTGTATCGATAGATCCACTTGGATTGAATGCTGAGGTTGATTTTCAATATATTCACTCAATCTTTTTTGTTCAGGGCTTGTGATTTTTGAACTGGGATAGGACCAAAACTAAACCTATCAGGATCAGACTCAGAACGACATTTTAGCAGCTCAAAAGTTTTTGAACTGGACCAGGACCAAAAACCTAAACTATTTATGATCGAACTCTGACTGACAATGGTGCTTGTAGGTTCTGATATTGGCTATGTAGCATTTGTTTGGAAAGTCCTAACATATTGGTTATGAGGAACTTTGGATTGGGGAGATAATCAGCTATCTGTTTAATTTCGGATATTCTAAATTTAAGGTTTTTATTCATTCCTTCTTTTCTTTTCTTTTTTGTCAATTCCTTTTATTTATATAAATAAAGTGGAACTTCTCATAAAATTTGCTTCAGAGTTACACTTAAAAGCAATGATTTATGTGTCTTTTGATCTTTAATCTTTATGTTTGATTTAGATGGTCCATCAATCTATAAAGCAATATAAACGTACGTTAGAACATAATCTTGTCTACAAGATAATTATGTCTGTCCAGTCCAGTACATGAGATTGGAAACAGTTGAAATTGTCCCAATGCCGATTCCTCGGCCAATCATACTTACTTTGGTAGTTAGGGGTAGTATAAATTAATGAGATCCATGAAATTTTTTCTAATGTTTGCAACTTCTACTGCAACAACACTGTTAACATTTTGATCTCATTCAAAATCATAATTGAGTGACACCACATCGAAGTAGAGAAGTAGTGGAACTTAATTTTGATAACTATACCACAATGTTAATGTGCAGAGACGATATACATAACATACTGTAACACCTCCTTTCTTCTAAGTTTGTTCGGTTGATGCGTCATTTATGTACAACGACACTGAAACTAAACACAGATTTTTTTTAGAAAAGAACAAAAAAAACTAAGCTCTGAAATCATTACCAATACTAAATTTTTTGTTTTATAGGATATAAAGAAAAATATTATTGATGAAAAACTATCTGAACTGGCAGGAAAGATAAGAAATTATTTTTACAAAACCAAACACAGAAAACTAAAACTATTAATTAAGTTATTCATCTAACAAATTGATAGACTAAACTAATTAAATGTAAATCTTCTCTATATATATTTATTTTAAGATAATTCCTTCAATCTTCCAATTCTTCGATATTCATCTATCGACAGATCATAAACAACAAAACCAATCTTATTCATACCATAATCTCCTACCCAATAGAAAAACAAGAAATTAATAACAACCCCTCATCATAAGTCACTGGGAAAAAACAAAAAATAAATAATAATTCGAACATTTTTATGAAATCAATAACCAAAAAAAAAAAGGTCAAAAAGAAGAAAAAAAAGGCCCACTTCAATACTATTGTTCAAGTTAGTGAGCCATGGCAGCAAAAGGTGGGCAAGAATTGTAATTAATAGCTTTCTGGTGGGGCATAACGAGCATTGCGGTGTGATCCATGAAATCTTTCAATGCCACCACCGCCTGTAAAATTACCTTTAAGTCCTCCGCCGCCGCAAATCCTTCATTCCCGGCGTTTCTCACGGCGTACACGTAAAACGTTATGCAACCTTTTCTGAATTTAAACCTCGCCATCTCCCAATTCTTTAATCTTCTAATCATCTTCTTGTTCACATCTCCCAGTGGAATCTCCGGTGGCCAGATTCCTCCCTCCGTCGCCACAACCGCCGATCTCATCGCCTCTGATTCGAACACGAACACCACCACTTTTGATTTCCTTGTTCCGAGTCCGAGTGTTAGTGTATGCCAAGCGTGATGGGCAAGGATTGTGAAGTTTGTCGGAAGATACGCCGCCGTGGAAAGAAGCGGCGGTGATGATGAAGAAGGGAGGGAGAGAAGTTTAAGAAGCTCGAGTGTTCTTGCTCGCCGGATTGTGAATGATTTGACGATTATTTGGCCGCCGAACTTGAGGCCTTTAACGTCGGAGGAAGGTTTGAAGGAGATGTCGGAAGATTGGTGTTTCTCTTTCTTCTTCTTCTTTTTTGTTTTCTTCTCTTTAGCTTCCATGGCGGTTGTGTTTAGTTCTTCTTCTTCTCTCTCCTTTCGTTTTGTTTTGTGATGAAGTTGGTGTGCTTTTGATTGAGCTCTCTGTCTCCTTTTTTCTTTTTACTTTTTTTTTTTCTTAATTATGTTGTTTCTTGATTTAGTAGTATTATTATTACAAAGTCATGAGTCAAGTTTCCCAAGTCTGATTAATTGGAAAGTTTGTTTAGTCATCCAATGCAGTAAATGCGATTTGTACAGTTTTTCATCACTTCGCTTATCAAATTTGCAAACAAAAATGTTATAGTTTATATAGTTGTCTCTTAATGCAGTTTCTTTTATCAACCATCCATTAAATTAAAAAATATATTTCTCAAAAAAAACCATTACTAATAAAATATCAATTAACTTAGTTATAGAAATGCGAACTTAATAATCTGTTTTAAAATATAAATGACGAAACTCTAAAATAAAAAATAAAAAATTTGGACACTTGATATAAGCTGGTAGTTCACTAGATAACCATGTCATTTTAATCAACTATACATAGTTGGTTTCGAAATCATGACCGTTTACCTTTTCATGGAAAATACATTTTATTTTTTATAACAACACATCTATTTTGGAGTGACGACGAGGTGACAAAATTCATCTTTAATTTTAGTTCTAGATTCTTTCCAAACTCAACATAATAGTTCATTTGAGAAAAAGAAAACAGTAGTGTGTGACTGACATAACTTTGTGGAGAATTTGACTGAAGGTTTTGTCTAAATGGTTAGATTTTAAAGCGAAATTTGAATGTGATCTCAAATGCTCTCTAAATTTTATAAAATTTTAAAATAATAAAATATTGGGTGAGCTATTAATTCACCAAGACGTATATAAATACAGTGTGAGATAGTAAGGGGTGAAATTTTAATATTATACAATTGATGCTATCGAGAATGTTATCAAATTGTTTCTAGTATTGTTAGTTCAGTTGGAATGTTTGACCTTGTTCAAGGTTTGCTAAAACTATTTTTTTTTCCATCTTCATGATTACCACGAACTGTTATTAATATAAGGGTAGTTAGAATTTCTGGATTTGAGTTGAGTTTAACTGTGTAAAGTAGGTTTTATCTTATAATTGTTATTCAATGAACTTTTGTTTTATATTTTGATCTGTTACATAAAAATTAGAATATCTATCCGAAGTCCAAGTAGCTAATCCTTGTGAAAACCTAGTACAAACAACAAAGTAGTTTTAGTTGTATTTTAAATGTTCGATATTAATATTGCATGGCCATATGATATATACATGTTTCTTTCTTTTCAAAAAAGGTTTTGTTTGGTAGACTGGTTAAATACTTAAATGCATTTAGGTGAAGTTTCGACCCCATCCTAGTATGATGTGAAACCCATTATTTACATGCAAGACTAGTCAAACCCCTTTTATGCTTTCATCAAATTATTGTCTTGCACCATCAAAACAATTTAAGTTTCATGTTGTTTAAAATATGTTTCAATCGATATCATTCCTAGTACATTATTCGGAATAACATAGCACCAAGTTTCCAACAGTATTTTTAATTTATAATGATGTTGCAACAAATTTTACAATATGTCATGATTAATTCTAACCGTCAACATTGTAGCAACTTAGTAAGCGTGGTAAAACCTTGATAAAAAAAAAACTTAGAAAAAGGGTGGTTTAGATTTTTTATTTTTATTTTACATGTATATTTATTTTTGTAAAAGCTAATAATGAGAACAAAAATGAATAAAGATTTGATAGTGAAGCTGGTAATGATGGTGCCAAATGTCTCACACATGACAGGTATGAGTGCATCCATTGAAAGCTTTTTTAGCAGCAGCAATTAGAGTGGCTCCACAATTTTGCTTTTTTCTAAAGTGATACATTATCAAAAGGTGTCCTCAGTTTATTATTTTACATTTTAAATAACATAAAATATATGTTATTAGTGTTAAGAAAGGATTATATATAAGTACATTTAAATATTATAGGATGATACATGTGAGAGGCAATACGTATATTTTGTAGGTATATGGTGAATCATATTGAATGACCATTTTTTTTTTAAGACAATATCTATTGTATACTTGTTCTAACTTGATTGTTTTTATGTACAATGACGACTCTATTTTGTTAAGTGGTTGGATGAAACTATGTTGGAGTGGAGGAGGTTGAAGAGGTTATGAACAAATCTACATTCGTCTACGAGTTTGAAATCCTGGGATATAATGAAAAAATTGGTACATAGTTTTGCCTTGGCGCTTGAAAACTACAATTGGACTGCGACAATACAAAAATCATGGTTCAAAAGATTTTCACAAGTTTTTCTTTCGGTCAAATGCTTTTTATTTTCTTAACAGTTTCTAAAACTAAAATTGAACGCATACCAATTTGATGTGGTTACTCTACTCGAATTGAAACCAATGACTCAATTTAAAGACAACACAAGAGTAGGGAAAAAAGACTTATAAAAAGCAAAAGATGAATCAAACGAGAAAGATGAAGAGGAAACACAAAACTATATCAAAAAGAGATTTTCAATGTTTTAACCTGCAACACAAGACAGGCTCAAAATCAATGGGACCAAAAAATAACAAAGAAACAGAGGATTTTGTCAGTGTTGTTGAGCACTTTTGCATCACCCGAAGTTCTTATTTCAAAGTTTTCTCCATTTTTCTTCAGTCTGAGAATTCATTTAAAAAGGAAGAGTTTTTTTTTAATTGATGGGTTCCTTTCCAATGGCTTTCTGAACGAGCCCGGCTTGCTCTTTGACATGGAAAGTGTAGAAACCAGTGGCAGTTGCAGCAGAAGGACCGCGACCAACGTACTTAATGTCTTCCATGTCTCCTCTGCCTAAGCTTCTCATTGCTGTCCATAGCCGTGGTGATATGTAGCTGAATGCTCCCATGTTCATCGCCTCTTCTTGGCACCAAACGATCTCCGCATCTTTTTCAACCAAACAGAAAAAAGATCAACACCTCACGATGGCAGAATGAAAGAACACGATATAAATGGTATTCACAGGGGTGAGCATATAAACCAAACTGAATCGAAAATGCTTACTTGGATATCTTTTGAGCTCACGCTGAATGAGATCATATGGGAAAGGACAAAGCTGTTCCACTCTACAAATAGCAACATCATTCGCGCCAACCTTCTTCCGCTCATCATCAAGCTCGTAATAGACCTACAAAGAAGCAAAAGCAAGGATTTCTCTTTACAATTCTGTGACTGGCAAGATTCATCTTACAAAATGAACAAAGCTGCTTATACCTTTCCAGAGCAAAGTACCAATCTTCTGATGCCTTCTTCAAGGTCAGAGTGATCGCTCTGATCCTTGATTAATCGCTTAAATCTAGTTCCTTGCTTGTCAAAACCTGGGTGGCCTTGGACATCATCAAACTCCGAGAGATTTGATTTGCAGTCCTTGTGACGGAGCAAGTTCTTTGGTGCCATTACAATCAGAGGCTTACGGAAGTCTCTGTGTATCTGCAACATGAGTGACATTAAGAAATTGTAAATTGGAAACAACACTTTGGGACAGGTAAAATAGATTACCAGAAAATAGCTCTTACCTGTCGCCGCAGAACATGGAAATAGTTGGCAGGAGTTGTGGCATTGACAATCTGCCAATTACATTCTTGGATTTGCTTTCGCATTGTTGGTTCCATTTCTGGTATGACGTAGGGATTGTCATCACTCATCTGTAACAGAGGATTATAGGCATTAACTAGAGTTAGGAAGAAAAACAAACAAGCTACAGTATTTTCACTAATTCAGCACCATAACCCATAAGCGGTAGTAAAATCTAGGGCAGTTTACCTGAAGGTAACGTTCCAACCTTGCACTTGAATGTTCAGGGCCCTGACCATCATAACCATGGGGAAGCAGCATAACAAGCCCGGTTTGACGAAGCCATTTGGCTTCTCCACTGCTGATGAACTGATCAAATATCACCTGAGCTCCATTGGCAAAGTCTCCAAACTGAGCTTCCCATAGTACCAACGAGTTTGGGCTTTCCATTGAGTAACCCAACTCGAACCCAAGGACACCAAATTCTGAAAGAGAACTGTATACAACAAGCAAAGCTTCTAAGTGACTCTTTTACAAGAAGAATTCTTTTTGCAAACAAATAAAGGGGATTTCTCTAATGATGTAAGATCCCATTTTGGAGAAATGAAGAAAAAATTAGCTGGACAACCTCTATCACACATAATTGTTTTGTCAAAACAAGATAGGTGCACAATAATCTTTGAGGAGAAGGATCGAGCTAAAAATACCTGTTGCTGACAGTAAACATCTCAGGATCCTGATTCATGATGAGATGATCAAGAGGGCAATACTCTTCTCCAGTTTCCTGGTCATGAAGGACAGAATGACGATGACTAAATGTTCCTCGTTCGACATCTTGACCACTCAAACGGACATGGTTTCCTTCCACAACTAAGGTAGCAAAAGCAAGAGCTTCTGCAAGAGCCCAGTCAATCCCTTCTCCTGATTCAATCATTTGGGCACGTTGTTCATAAACTTTTTTCACCGCCCTATGTGGCTTGAAGTTTTCTGGAAGGGCTGAAATTGCCTTGCCAACAGTCTTAAGTATCTCTGGTTTGACGCTGCAGAAGGGTGTAACATTTAAGGGACAATAGAACAGAAAAAAAAAACGATATTGAAAAGGAAAAAAAGATAAACCCTACTCACCCAGTGTTTCTTACACGCGAGATCTGCTCGGGAGACTTAAATCCAGCCCAGTTGGTTGAAAGCCAGTCTCGCTTTTTAGGGAGATAGTCTTTACTAGCAACAAATTCTTCATTGAGGATGGTGTTAACCTTTTCCTGTATCCGGTCAATATCCTGTTGTGATATTTCCCCGCATTCCAAGAGCTTTTTGTGGTAGATTTGAAGCGTTGAGGGGTGGTTTTTGATAACCTGTCAAATGGGAAAGCGATAGGGCAATTCAAACAATTAGACAACTACAGTAAGTCATAATTCTGTAGCAGAATTGTTTCGGGTAACATATAACAGGAAAAAAGTCACAAACCTTGTACATTTTTGGCTGAGTGAAAGATGGTTCATCTATCTCATTATGCCCGAACCTACGGTAGCAAATCAAATCAACGACAACATCAGAATGAAACATCTGACGCCACTCAGCAGCCAGCTCGCAGGCATGAACAACAGCCTCAACATCATCCCCATTAACATGAAAGATGGGAGCACTCAAAGCCTTAGCAACATCAGTACAATACTGGGAAGATCTCCCAGCCCTTGGATCTGTCGTGAAAGCCACTTGGTTGTTCACCACAATATGTATGGTTCCTCCGGTGGTGTAGTTTGGAAGAGCACTAAGATGCAGAGTTTCGTAAACTACCCCCTGTCCAGCAAAACTACCATCTCCATGAATCAAAATACCCAGATTTTTGGTCCTGTCTAAATCCTTGGAGTAGTACTGTTTCGCTCTGGTTTTTCCAACAACAACCGAGTCCGCAGCTTCCAAGTGACTTGGATTTGCAACCAATGAGAGATGGATTTTCTTCCCACCTCTTGTAGGTCGATCATAAGAGGTTCCCAAGTGATATTTGACATCACCAGTACCAGTGTAGCCAACTTCATCTACAGGCTTAATACCACCGCTGAACTCACTAAATATTTGACGGAGTGGCTTCCGAACAACATTACCTAAAACATTCAATCTTCCTCTGTGAGACATTCCAATAACAATACTCTCCACTCCAAGGTCTGCTGCCCTGTCAAACATCTCCTTCATGCCAGGAATTAATGATTCTCCACCTTCAAGCCCAAACCTCTTAGCTGTTGTCCACTTGGTAGCTAAGAAATTCTCAAACTGTGTACTCCACGCAAGTCGATCGAGAATCACCTCACGGCGCTCTCTGTTGTACCGCCAAGGAGTTGGTGTTTCAATCTTTTCTCTCAACCAGTTACATTTATCCCGATCTGCAATGTGCATATACTCAAACCCAATATTCCCACAGTAAGCCTGTTCGAGCCTTGTCAATATGGAACGGAGGGTCTGCACAGGTCGGTTCTCAGACATGAATCCTGACATCTGCCACACTCCCAAGAAGAACTCTCTGTCAAGATCAGCCTCAGTGAATCCATAGAGAGCCAAGTCAAGATCTTCAGGGATCTCTCGCTGTTCCAGACCTAAAGGATCCAAATTGGCTTTCATGTGACCATTCACTTGATAAGCCCTTACAAGTAACAACAGCCTCATACTCTCCTGAATTGTCTGCCCAGAGATGCCAGGAGACGTAGCAGCCTGACCAACAAAGTTCCTAAAGAAATTATCCCAAGACTCATCTACGCTATTAGGATCAGCTTCCCAAGCTCTTTGTAACTCCTCAAGGTAGACACTGCTAGTCCCATCTAAGAAGCTATCAGTAAGCTTAGAAAGAGGTACAGCTCTAGGAACTGGAGCACTGTGAGCCTTTGGTTTGTAAATAGTTGAGTGGAAGGAACGAGTTTGAGAAGGAAGAGACCGTGTCCTTGTAGCATATGAACCACCTTGATTCAAAATCCTTCTAACAGCTAGCTTTGTTACACTAGAACCAGCTCGAAACCACACCATTTTCACCAGATTTGAAAACAACGCTTTAACCTCAACACTTAAATAGCTATGCAATCACAATAACAATAACGCATTCAAAAATCGTCGCCCTCCACTGAAAAAAAGAAACAAAGCAAACATAAGTTAAGGAAGGTATACAGAAAATGATATTATTCATCGATAAGAAAAGGACGAATCAGAGAGATCTTTCTCCAACAATCTCAGGATTACGAAATCGAAAAATCTATAAATTAACACGACCTAAGATTCGACTCCATAACCTAAATAACAAAATAGAAAACTCTCACTCAATCTGGATAAAAAACAACGAATCTGATGATGAAATTCGGATTCGAGAAGCAGAATGATAGATCTGTTCTTCGATTAAGATTAGAATGTTGGATTAAGAAAGCTTCATATTCTCAGATTACGAAGAACCGAATTCGAGAAGCTGAGTATGTATGTACCTGGAGGCGAAGAAGAGAAGAACGGAGGAAAAGTAAGAGGAAGGAGGAGGGTTAGTTTTTTTTTGTCCTTTTGAAGAATGATAACGCCATTATTATTATGGAATTTGGTTCTATTTATACAAAGTAAATATTTATGCGTATAATATGAAATATTTAAGGTTAATGTGTAAGGACATTAATATTTAGAATGTAGATTTTTCTTTGGAAGAATTGTCAAATAAATACGAAAAAGAGAAGGTTGTAGTGATTTACTGAATGTATGGACTTGTGATTGGTGGCCTCCACTTGTGTGAAACGCCGTTCCAAAATCTGTCTTTTGTCCAAGTCCAGTTTTCTCGGCGGTCAAAGTGGCGTTTTTTATAAGCTGCTAAACACATACATACGTGTTAAAATTTCATTGGGTAAATTTTTCCTAACTTGTTTATAAGAATATATTCTCCGTCTAACTTCTTAGCTTAGCTTGACGATAGTATCGTCTTCGATTCTTACTCGCCTAAAAGAAACATTGAATGCAATACTGTTAGCTCATAATGTATAACTCAATCTTTTCGTATACTAGGGCTAGTTCCGCGCTACGCGCGGGTTTGATATTAATTTTTTTCCATAAAAATATATTATAAAAAAGCTCTCTTTTAACTGTTATCCATTTTTAAAGTCAAATCTGAAATAAAGTTATGAAATTATTTTAATAGATTACAAAATTAAACTAATCTATGTTATCATCTATTAGAGTTTTGAAAATCATAATTGATAGTTAAAAGAAATCAAAAACTTTCGAATAATAGATTACGATATAAATATCAAACTTCACAATTCAAACGAAATAATAGATTACGATATAAAGATCAAACTTCACAATTCAAATTCCTAGAATGCATTGTAATGTGACTGCATTATAACTATTTATATAGTTTTATAGGAAATTCGAATATACAATAATATTTATGTGGAAAAAGAACATGAATTAAATCCCTTAACTTTACTGTTAGTGAATATTTTCTTTAAATTTGTAAGATGGTATATTAGAAGATCTAATTGTACTTGAAATCTAAGAAGTGATGAATTTTTTTTCTATGGAAAAGTAGCTCATATATCATAAATCATAACAATAACGACACTATACATCATAACAATAACAACATAATGACATCACATAGAAACATATTAAGAATAAGGAAAACCCATTATAAACCATACCCAATCGATAACATACAATATACTCGAGAGCTACAAATTAATGACTATGGCTGTCACATGCAGACGGAATTTCCGCTGCAACCTCCACACATCCTGGACACCACAAAAAAAACACAACTAAAGCCAAGCAGAACAAATCACATACGTAAATTGTATAATGTCATAATTTTTTTTTGTAGGCATTACCATGATCGGAATTTCAACTAAATAAATTTAGAAACTAAAAGCAATTACAATTGGAACCAACTAAACTTCAACGATGAGAAGATGAAAAAGAGGCAATCATAGATGTGAATCATGTTACCATTCTGCATTCTACAAATAACGACAAAATCGATTCTTAAACAAACAAAAACATCAAATTGATTCTAAAAAGCACACCAGCCTATAGCAGTTTTACTTGTTTAAACTGATACGACCACAAGAACCAGTCTCTCCCTCATCTCATTGTGTACTCTTCTTTAACCATTTCGGCCAGCAGCTCTAAAAATGTCAGAGGACCAAGTTTAGTCTGTATTTTATACAACTGGTTGTATAAATTGACAAAGAAATATTCGACATTGCTAGATACCTTACAGCAAGAATCTGGGCAGTGTTGGATGAGTTCTTGGTGTTTGAAGAAGATCTTTTAGCTCTGTTATCTAGAGCTTTATTCACATGCACTGCAGTAAACTATTTTTCTATCACAGCTACTTCCCTTATCATCTTCTTCGCTTCAATCTCCATAGCATTTGTTAAAGTTTCAACCTTTTTTGCCAACATCTACTTAATGGAAAAAATTATCAACACTTGTATTACCAACATTTTATATGGCATATTCAGAAATTTTTACCTCTATGGCTTCATCCTTGTCTTTGAGGCTTTGATCCTTATCATGCGAAGATTTTCTCAAGCCTACTACTTCCTTCTATAGTAAATCGTATAAAACCCCTGGGACATTGTCTTCAGTTGTTTGTGCAGGGAGTTCACTTGGTGGCTTCTTCTCTGAGTTGTCTTTCTAGATATTCTTTGGTTTCATCACAAGCCTTGTTGAATGCATAATTCCCATGTCCGTTTAAGAGTGCTTTGCCCTATCCAATGATCATGTGCCTCCATCAAATGACTTGGATGTTCCTTTAGCATTCTTCAATACCGAAGTGGAATTCGTAGTAAAGAAATTTCTCATCGGAGTTTTCTTTGATAAAAAGCCATTTGATATGAACTTTTCTAAATTATCTGCTCCATTTAGTGAATTCATTACTCATGCTTCTTCCCTCGGGGGTGCTGATGCTTGAGGTGCCTCTCAGTGTTTCTTCGAGTACTTTAAGCCTTAGTTGAAACTTATCTTTGTAATTGTACAAAGAAATAATTACCTTTATTTCCTAAAAACAGGGTAGAAAAATGATTTAGAATAAAATTGAAGAAATCAGCAAAAACGGAAGCAAAGCAGTAAATGTGGTCAGAAGTACATATGTTTTGTGGAGCTCTTAACCACATAACTATGATCAGCTTCAGCTGCATCATCCTTAGAAATGTGTCCTACAGTATTTGTAACCTACAGGTTTAAGCGAGTCTACGTCTGTAAAGGCTTGTTCAAATCTTTAGGACTGAAGTTTATAATCTTTTCCCTCAACTTAAAGAAAGGCTTGGTAAGAATCTAAATACTTAGATAACTGTTTAACAAAATAAATACATAGATAACAGTTTAACAAAATAAACACATGATAACAGTTTAAAGAGTAGATAAACCTTGCTTAGTTACCATCTACTGACCTCTGGTTCTAATTCAGCAAGAGAACAGTAACGTCAGAGTCGAAGGTTAGGTCATCTACATTTCAAGGTGGACCTTTTAAAGGGACTCTCATTCGCATAGGAACTGGAGGAAGTAAGACAATTAAAATTCAATGATGAAGCTTAAACAATATGGAAATTGCTTTCAAAGGTGCTTGATAAATAATAAACGGACTCACTGTTCGAAGAAACGGATCTAACTCCTCCATCAATCTTATCTAGAATCTCACTCTGCAAATCAGTCCCTAACTTGGCCATAGTATTGCACTGTGCAGAGTAATTCCGGCCTCTTCACTAATGAGCTTATTAATATTACTAATCTTTGTAAAAAACTGAATACTTTCAGTTTCTTAAGGAGGGAAGGACCAAAGGTAAAAATAAGACATCACAATTAAGAACAAAATAAGAATCTCACAATAACCGCATAATATGGGTAAAGCCATATATACTATAATCAAATCCAAACACTTTGAAGACTTTTGTATGGAGCAAATTCATAAACACCAAACCAAAAGGTGATGCTTAAGCTCTTGAATAATTTTGCAGATTTAAAACTGACCAACTTGGAAAAAAATCATAATAAAGAGATTTTTTTAAAAGAGATACCTCAAATTGTTGTGAAAACGAAGACAATTAAATGTTAAAGATTTGAAAACGCTTTGGTGCTTAATTACTTCATCCCAGGTTGCGTTGCTGCTGCCTTGGATAGGCATTTTTACAGCCATTCTTCCAATTGCACGAAATCAAGATTTAAAAAAATACACAGACATACACCGTTTTCCACCTTTCTCGTTTAAATGTCGTACTTACCTGGAGATGCACTAACCCTTGCAGAAAGATCTCCTGCGTTCACCTTTTCTTCTGATTTTTTCAGCGTGTAAACCTTCTTGTTCATCTAGATCGCCGACCAAAAATTCTGATCGACACTATCCACTTGATACTATATACATAACAACAACGAAAACAATAACTTGATGCCGATACACGAGAGGGGAGCAACATAAATACAATATATGGGTCAGAGACTGATTTGACAAACCCATAAATTCTCGAGAAATAAGAAAAGGGGAGGAGTAACTGTACGACAAATATCTTACCTATAGTCAATTGGATTTCTCCTGCTAAAAAGAGTTGTAGAATAGGAGATGAGAGGACTTTGAAACGAAGGAGAACGTAGAACTGTTGGAGATGATAAGAGTTTTTTTTGTGATAAAATGGAGACGATGAGTCTGGGTTTCAAACTCTGTTTTAAGGTTTTTTTGTAAACGTTTTTAGCAGGAGTTGAAGAGACCCTTTCAAAGATTTTTTTAGGTGCCACTGATATGTGCTGACGTGGCTTATTGTGAAGTTTTGTTTTTTTTCTGATGTGGAAGCATGGAGAGGCCCCAAAATCCTTCTTTTATATATAAGAGATATTGTATTCAAGCTTCTTGCTTGTTAATAAGACAGAAGCAAAAAAAAACTCTAGAATCGAATAGTTTGCAATATCCGTTTTAATCAACGAGTTATTTCAACAGTTTTTTTTTTTAAGTTTTCTAATTTTTTTTTTCAAAAAAAAAAAAATCAAAGAATCGGTTTACAATTTTGCTTGGTAGACACAAATAAGTCTGACTCAATTAAACCGGACTATGGTTTATCTTCCTCGCTTACCGATAAGAACCGAACCATAACCTAAATTGCGCTCCAAATTTTCTGTCCCGTCCATTTCCTTCCTCTGCTTCTCCGGCGAACGTCTCCATCAATGGCGGCGAGGTTTAACACTTCGCTTCATAACGCTCTCTCTTTGTTAAACCCGTTTAACACTCCCTTAAACACCAAACCATTTTCTTCTAGAAATAGCTTCAGATTATCCAAAAAGCTTCCTTATTATCTCCAATCATCCTCTGGAAAGAGAGCACTCTACTGCACTTCCAGCTCCCAAGAAAATGGCGTCGATGGAGCTGAGACATTTGTCCTCACTACTCCGCTTTATTACGTTAATGCCCCTCCTCACATGGGCAGTGCTTACACCACTATCGCCGCCGATTCAATTGCTCGTTTCCAGGTTTGTTTCTCAATCAGTTTTTTCAAAAAAGTTTCAATTTTTATATTCAATCTAAAGGTTTAATTTTAAAGTTTCGATTTTTGTGGTGTTTGTTTGTGTAGAGGCTGCTTGGTAAAAAGGTTATCTTTATCACAGGAACAGATGAACATGGTGAGAAGATAGCTACCTCAGCAGCTGCTAATGGACGTAATCCTGCTGAACATTGTGATCTCATTTCTCAATCTTATAGAACTCTTTGGAAAGATCTCGATATAGCTTATGACAAATTCATCAGAACCACTGATCCTAAGCATGAAGCAATTGTAAAAGAGTTCTACTCTCGGGTGTTCGCAAACGGTGATATATATAGAGCTGATTACGAAGGTCTTTACTGTGTTAACTGCGAGGAATATAAGGTTTGATTTCAAACTAGGGAAGATTATATATAAACTTTCTTGTCTGTGGCACAAGTTTATAGAGTTGCTTTGTTTACGAATTCTGTAGGATGAGAAAGAGCTGCTTGAAAACAATTGTTGCCCTGTTCACCTAATGCCATGTGATGCAAGGAAAGAAGATAACTACTTCTTTGCTTTATCGAAATATCAGAAACCACTTGAAGACATTTTGTCTCAGAATCCTCGTTTTGTGCAGCCTTCGTATCGTCTAAATGAGGTGAGACATGATCTTCGAGTTCTCTTCCTTGTAGCATTCAAGTAGCGCTTGTGGACCTTTGGTGATACAGATTTTAATTAGTATAGCTCTTCTATTTTAATCCTTTTCTAATAGGCTCTTTTATAGGTGCAAAGTTGGATAAAGAGTGGCTTAAGGGATTTTTCGATTTCTCGAGCATTAGTAGATTGGGGAATTCCTGTTCCTGACGACGATAAACAAACCATATATGTTTGGTTTGATGCTCTACTGGGGTATATTTCGTTTCTTTTTTCCTCGAGAATTATTATATATGGTTACTGCGTGATTCTTCTTTATGACTCCACAGTCTGATGCAACGATATAACTTATAACTTTCGTGTCAGATTGTGAGATTTCTTTTCATAGTATATTAGGCATCCAAGTACACGTTTTTGTATCAAGCTGTGAGATTAACTTTAGTGTCAATATTTTCATCTTTCATTACAGGTACATATCAGCTCTAACAGATGACAATGAGAAACAAAGTCTAGAAACTGCTGTTTCATTAGGATGGCCTGCTTCATTGCATTTGATCGGAAAGGTATAGCTTATACTCATTATCGACTCTTGTTATATTAAACTGATTCCCCTTCAATATTTGTTTCTAACTGGTACTTTCTGGAAACAATAACAATTCCATGATCATTGAATGTAATTTTTTTTTCTTCGTATTTTTGGGTTCAATAAAATGAAATAGTTTATAGTTAAACGATTAGGAGATAAATGTTTGTTTCTAGCAAACAAATTTTCTGAATGGCGGGAAGAAGTACATCATTCTTCACATGTGTTTCCATATTCATGACTTTATATTTGTCTATTTGATAATGCCATTTTTGTGCAGGATATTCTACGATTCCACGCCGTCTACTGGCCTGCCATGCTAATGTCTGCTGGTCTGAACCTTCCTAAGATGGTGTTTGGCCACGGGTTTCTGACAAAGGTACATAACCAAAAAATTCTTGATGATGATGTTAACTCAAAGAGTTCTTGTTCTTGCCAACTCCCTTTAGTCTTATTTACATATGAGGGATATTGGATTTGTCTTTCCTCATGTCCTTTCTTCCATGGTTTTATCGGATTATAGGACGGAATGAAGATGGGAAAATCGTTGGGGAATACTCTTGAACCATTTGAGTTGGTTCAGAAATTTGGGCCAGATGCCGTCAGGTACTTCTTCCTTCGGGAGGTGGAATTTGGAAATGATGGGGACTATTCAGAAGACCGCTTTATAAAAATCGTCAATGCACATCTCGCCAACACGATAGGTTTCTTAACTCTACTAAAACTAAATCTTAAGTAGTTTGTTCAGCCCTTTGGCTATTCAGTACAGAGCTGATTTCTGAAAGATGTTAAATGCATTTCTCTTCAGGAAATCTCCTTAACCGTACTCTTGGCCTTCTTAAGAAGAACTGTGAGTCCACTTTAGTGGTAGATTCAACTATTGCAGCCGAAGATAATCCTTTTAAAGACACAGTGGAGAAGCTGGTAAAATTTGAATGACATCTCTTATTTCTCTATGCAACTTATGTCTCTCTAATGGCTTCACTAGGTACAAATACTTCATCTAAAATTGTACTATTCTCTCTTAAAAGGTTGAAAAGGCTCGGACAAACTATGAAAATCTGTCACTATCATCAGCGTGTGAGGCTGTGTTAGAGATTGGAAATGCAGGAAATACCTACATGGATCAACGAGCTCCTTGGTTCCTGTTCAAACAAGGCGGTGTCTCAGCTGAAGCTGCAGCCAAGGTCTTATTTTCTTTCTATAATGCAAAACAAAGGATTTGTTACCAATTTGATGGTAGAGCATACCAGTTTAGTGACGGTTTTCTGCCTATAATTACAGGATTTGGTGATTATACTGGAAGTAATGAGAATTATAGCTGTTGCACTATCCCCCATAGCGCCTTGCTTAAGCCTGAGGATATATTCACAGCTTGGCTATTCACTTGATCAATTCAATAGCATAACCTGGGTAAGAAACGATTTCTGTCACCTGATTGAACGAAACTTGATCAATTTTGCTTTGATCGAATGGTTTTCTTTCTTTAGAATGACACTAAATGGGGAGGGCTGAAGGGAGGACAAGTAATGGAGCAAGCGAGTCCTGTTTTTGCAAGGATCGAGCTGAATCCAGAGAAAGAGGAAGAGAAGAAGAAACCAAAGGATAGTAAGAAAACCGGAAAAGCCAAGGTGAAAGTAGAGCAACCTCAGACTGTAGCAGAAGCTTAAGCCAATTCCAAAAAAAAAAAAATCTTGATAAACTGATCACAATACTTCAATTCCATGCTTCTTCAGCTTCATCATTTCCCAGATTCTGTAAATGTTATGGTTTTGTTTTTGTAACTTGAAAGTTTTGATTCAACGAATCATGTTTTTCTTTTATATTTGGTAAAGAAACCAATAAAGATTTTAGGTCAAAATAGAGGATCCTCAAGAATGTAACAGAAGCTTAAGACCTCACATGATTCAGTCCAGTTCTATGCTTCTTCTTCAGCTTCATCCATTTTGATTCAATAATTGATCATGTGATTCTTATATATATAGTAAAGTTTTAAAGTTTTAACACACCAACGGCATGAACAAACCTAACACAAACGACTCTGTTTATCATAAAGAATCAGTAAAGGTGAAAACGAGAGCCTGTAATGAGGAAACATGCGACTCGAAAACCAGAGAAGCAAGAAGATGAAGCAAGGAATAGAAAAGCAGCAAAGCCAAAGCCAATGGCTACATCTGACTGCAAGCAAAAGGCTTTGTTAGCCGTACACGTGTCACCTCCCCTCATCGTTCTAGCTAGTGCTGCTGCTGCCGATCCCGCCGATAGCAATAGGTACGAAAACACCTGCCGATTGCAATTTGAACATTACAATTGCAATTGTAAATTTTATATGCACAATTTAAAAATATGGATCATTTTCTGAATAACAAAAACAGGGGATTATTTAATTGGGGATTAATTAACTTAGTTATAAAATAATTAGCAGAATTAGAAAATTAGCAGCAATCATTGCAACATGTTTATTTTAATTACTAAGCAATTAAGCTTAAAAAACAAATATTGGTTTACCTGGTCATGCCCAAAATCGAACCAGATTTGAAAAGCTTCAGGCCATAAGGTAGTTTCTCTGGAAAATTCCCAAACGCAGCTTCCCATTTCAAACACTGAATATAACGCCACGATCGCGTTTGCCACGAACACGAATCTGCAAAACGCCACCGATTTTTTTTTATCTCAATTTCGTTTATTATTCTCTCTACTACCAAATTCCAGATTCGTTCATAAAATTTTGAATTTTTTGAAATTGAGGGAAAAAAAAAAAGAGAAAGCGAACAAGGAGAGAAATCGAACCTGAAAGCATCGAAATCGTACCAGTGAGGAGAACCGGAGCCGCGAGAATTAGTGAGCATAAAGACGGCGGAGGCGAGAGAGAAGCAGAAAGAAGCGAGGCGGAGGAGGAGGATTAAGGAGTTGAAGCGACGGAGCTTTTGAGCTGCGACTGTGGAGTGGAAGTGAGTGCGGTCTCGCGATAGCGGAGATTCGCCGTTACGGAAGTCATGCGGCGAGCGCATGGCGGAGGAGAAGATCGGAGAAAATGGAATGATGAAGAAGAAGAAGAAGAAGAAGAAGAAGAAGAAGAAGAAGAAGAGAGACGAAGACTCATGAGAAGTGCGGCGCTTTTAAAGTGCTTTGGTTGCAGTCACGAGGCATGAGGGAGTGAGAGAGAGAGAGACGAGAGAAGAATGAGAGGGAAAGTGATGCGAAAAAAGGAAGGAGAAAGAGAGATAGAGAGAAATAGTTTGATAACCGGACTGGTTTAATGTTGCTTTCTGGTTTTTAAGCTCGTGGTTTGGTTGGTTATTATGGTTATACCAGTGGTTTGTGACGAGTGAGGAAAAATACCCAAGGAAATGAAGATTCTGTAATTGATCATCTTTTGTAATATTGTGGATTTGTAGAATGGTGGAGAAAAAGAAGAAAAAAAAAGTATGTGAAATGCAATTGGTGGAATGAAAATGTGTAAAATTGAAAGAACTTTTTTTTTTTTTGTGGGATGACATATTTTGTTTTGATTTTTTTATCATCCATCTTGGAGAAGAAGATAATCAACTAGAGGTAAACTGTGATTTTGTGAAAAAAAAAAACAATTATGTCATTTATCTATCAGAATTTGTACCGGCTAAATAATTAGCTGATAAATTCTTAACTTTTTTGTATAAATATTGCATCATTATACATTTTTACGACTTAACATATAAATGATTAAGGGTGTGTTCTTTTCCGATCGGTAGGATCAAAATCATCGACAAAAAATACACTTTTAGATTTAAATCCTTGCTTTGCATTGTTGCTGGTTATGAAGCAAAAAAACACACCAACAACGGAAAAATTGGAGGATAGTAACAATTATGAATAACTAGCGACAAAAAATATATTTGTTTTTCTTTTTAATTCGATCGTAACGATCGAAAGAAAACAAAACCTAAATATATATATATATATATATGTATATATTAAACTAACCAAATCAATTTTATGCTTTTTAGTAGTTCTTGTTTGTAAAAATTTAAACCACTTATAAGAAATTTAAAAATAAATATTTAAAATAGAATGAAACGGTCAAAACATTAATGCAAATGAGCTTTTTTATGTAGTGGTCAGAGCAATTCGACCAAACGGGTGAGGTCGAGAAAGTGCAGTTTGAGAGATTTGAAACCGGGGTTTCATAATTACAATGCACATTTCTGACTTATCATTAAGAAAGTAATATTTGTATTATTAAATGGATTAGGTACATAAAGGCAATAAATCCAAACATTTTTGTCTCTCTTTAAATGTTTGAAACAGATACTGTTTGGGTAATTAATGCCGGAGTCGTTAAGGAAAGTGTGAAAATGACGTCCGAGCTATTCCTCCCACGCTCCTTTTTCACGTCAATATCGATAACCAAAACCAAAACCAAACCAAACCAAACTCAAACTCAAATGCTCACAATTTTCGGATCCCTATTGTGTCTTCACTGTCTTGTGTCATCGGTCTACGGTTTTAGCTTCGGAGATCCCCGTGATCCTCGATACATGCTTTGTTGAATTGCTCTCATCTAATAGTAAAATTACAAAAAAAAAATGATCAAAGATGTAGCTTTGAAACAAAATGAAAATTCTTCTTGTTCACGGCTACTTTTCTAAGAAATGGAAAATTTGCATTTGACTTTGGTCAAATTCGGTTAACTATTATATGTAATCCATTTATTAGTGGATGAGAACATTGCAAAAGAATTCTAGAGAATAACTACCACTATCAACACTTAATAATTTAAACATCTAAATTAACCTCCGTTAAAATTGAGATAGTTAAAGTATCATTATGGTAGGGGTGTCAAAATAGTTGAAATGGTTCAACCCAATTTATTATCCATTGGATTAAGAGTTAAATGGATAATGAATTGACCCAATCCATTTACTTAAATGGGTTAAATCAGTTTATTATCTATTTAATTTGATAGATTAGTGGATAAATAGATTAACCCATTTAATTAATAAATTAATTAATTAATTAATAGATTTATTAATTAATTAATAGATTTATTAATTAATCAGGTAATTAAGTATTTAATTACTATAAAATTAATAAATAAATTATTATCATAAACAATAATCATCATCATCATCATCGTCATCATTATCATCATCATCACCATTACCATCACCATCACCATCATCATTATCATCATCACCATCACCATCATCATCACCATCACCATCACCATCACCATCACCATCACCATCACCATCACCATCACCATCACCATCACCATCACCATCACCATCACCATCACCATCACCATCACCATCATCATCATTATCATCACCATCATCAGCACCACCATCATCATCATCACCATCATCATCATCATCATCATCACCACCATCATCATCATCATCACCACCATCATCATCATCATCATCATCATCACCGTCATTACATTTTCGTGAAAAAATACGGAATCAAATTTTTGGCGGAAAAATGATGGAACGGTTTTTTGGCGGAAAAATTACAGATTTCTCATTTTACGGATTTATATTTTGGTGTGAAAAATTATGAATCAAGTTTTTGGCGGAAAGAAGACGGGATCGTCTTTTGCGGAAAAATTATGGATTTCTCATTTTGATGGAAAAGTATGGATTTGCATTTGGTGTGAAAATTTATGAAATCAAGTTTTTGGCGGAAAAATTGTGGATTTCTCATATTGACGGAAAAATTACAGATTTGTATTTTGGTGAAAAAATTACATAATCAAGTTTTTGGCGGAGAAAACTGTGGATCAATTTTTTCGGAAAAATTGCAGATTTCATAATTTTTGCAAAAAATTTTAAATTATGTTTTTGGCGGAAAAATTATGGATACACATTTGGACGAGAAAATTGTGAATCCATATTTTGGCGGAAAAATTGAGAGATTGAGAAAATTGGTTAAGTTGGTTTGATTCACTTTTTAAAAATTGATAGGTCAAATAGTTAACCATCAACCTATTTAACCATTAATCCATTTGATCCATCAATCCATTAAAATCAAAAATTTCAACCCATTTAGGGTTCATGGGTTAGGTCACCCTTGACCCATTATCCATTTTGACATCCCTATGTGACATGATAAGTAATTTGTTAAAAAAAAAAAAAACGAAATTAAATATAGTCGAAAAAAGTTCTGTCACGATCTAGTTGTTTTTTGGGCCTTGATCCCGTCTCGCTGGTATGGATTCCTCGGAGCTTCTTCTCGGTGTGGTAGTCTTCATCCCCTAAAGGTGGAACCGCTTTTCGTTGGTTGGGATTGTCGTCCCCTTCGGATTGTTGTCGGTTAAGGCGCCTCCATTTTTAGATGTTGTGGTTGACTTCGTGGGTTGGCTTGTTTCCGAACTCAAATGCTTGCTTATTATGTTTCAGATTTGGTATTTGTTTTCCTTGCTGTTTATGATCACTTTTGCCATTGTCTTAGTTTATAAGTTTTTCATCCCTTTGGGCATAGTTTTTTTGGGGCATAGTTTCCAAAGATGGTTTATTATCTGCTGGCTATAGTTCCCGAAGTTATGTCATTAACTGCCGGCTTTGTAATTTACCCTACTTTTTATAATAATTCTACCAGATGGTAAAAAAAAAAATAGTCGAAAAAAATTAAACGGCAGATGAAAACAAAATTAAAAGTGAATAAAAAAACGAATCCATTAACGAGTGTAAAAATATAATCCTAAATTATGGAATGGATTTGATTCCTCCCCAATATTCCATAAACCTTAAAGACAACCCAAAATCAAAAAAGAAAAAAGAAGCTTTTGACAGATTCAGCTGCTGCTGCTGCTTGAAGATGCTTCTTCTTGCGTTCTCTGATCAGCTTAGAATCGATATTTCTACAACACGAAAAACGCAGAAGAGATGTTCATAGCATCTCTTGCGATCTTCTAACACAGCGACTCACTTTCTTCCTAAACTCTGCTCTGTTGTCTCTCCATTCCTTTGCAGCTTCCACATTCGCCGGTGACTCATCGTTTGGACCCGAGAGCATCGATATGATACTCAACACAATGCTTTCTACCTGGCATCATACAGAACTCATTAGCTTTCAATCATAATCTAATAAAAAGAGAGCTCAAACCATTATGTATGAGGAGGGGTTTCGGACAAGAGAAATCAGAAAGTAATTCATATTCGAACCATATAAACTCGAGCACTCTTACAGAAGAGGTTCAATCTAATGTCGAACTATCCTACTGAGTTTTTCCAATGCCTGGCTTCTAAATTCCAAGAACACTCACGGACACAAAATGCAGTGTATAAGCCCAAAATCAAACAAAACCAGTCTCTTCTGCAACCTATTGACACAAGAGAAAACTATCCTGTATTCAAAGAATGTTAAGTTACATATCAGTTCCAAGAAACCCAAACCCATAGATTACTTAACCCTGCTAACAAATTACCAGTACACTAAAGCTAAATGGTGAAAAAGAATATGAATGAAACATACCGTATGGACAGGAGTCCAACGTTCTGAGGCAAGCTCGTATCCATTAGGATCATCACCAGGAGGATGAAGAATAGAAATGCAAACTCTTCCATCAGAGTAAACTGCAAACAAAGAACATAAACCATTAGAATTTTAAAAACACTCGAAACAAAGCCTCAGAATCAAGAGAGTTATTATATTAAGAATAAGTACTGACCATTAGGATGCCACATCTCCGAAGTGAACTTCACAGTTGGTGGACTAACTGGATAATTCTCTGGAAACGTCATAACTGCATTAAAAAATCCCCCTTCACTGCAATCAGAGAAACAAAGATAGATTTTATAAACTACAGTTTGATCTAAACAAACAATTTAATCAATGCATAATTTGAGACATGATGATTTCAAAAGAATCAAACAAAAACACACAAACTCACTAAACAGGCTTGCATATAAGAGTCTATGCTACACTATAACATACAAAAAACAGAGGAATCAGCTGATTCAACGAGCAAGTAGCTAAAGATAGAGAATTTAAACACAAAGAGAATTTAGGAAAACTCACTACAAAGTATCAGGTGGACCCATAATTGAAACGCTCCATTGGAAAACGTTTTTCTCATCAACGAGCCCAGCTGAGAAACCATCAACAGGTCTCTTACACAGATCTGAAACAAATCAATTAAGAAATTAGCCAAAACCCAGGTTACAAAAATTCAGCTTAATAATTGAATACCCAATCTCACAAATCAATCAAAACTTGAGAGCAAAATCAGAAAAAAAAAAAAACCACATCGAAAGAAAAAAACCCTAGAAAGATCGAAGAAAGGTAATGAAGAAAGAAGAGACCTTTGAGCTGTTTCTGGAGAAGAAGGCTAGCTTGGTTATTTGCCATCGGAAGCCACCGGCGAAAGAGGGAACTAGATTCGAGGGGAAGATTGAGGAGAGCCAAAGATTTGTTGATATAGATGGTAAAAGGAACCGTCTCTTATTCTTTTCATTTTACGCAAATTTTCTCTTTTTCTGATTTTTAATTTTTTATTAAATGGGAAATTTTGTTTTCATGTACAAAAAAAAAAATGGGAAAAAATCTTGTTGTTAAACTGTTAAAGTGGAAAATCTCCAATACCAACTAGAGAGATGCACTATTTATTTTTCAGTTTGTTTTTAGTATCTTTCTATATTATTATTTTTATTAATTTGGTTCATTGTATAAAGATTTGAATAACGAGATAAAGATTCATTGTATTACGGTTTGAATAGTTTGAAACTTTGAATACATAAAACAATAAAAAAAAATTAGAGAAGGAATAAGAAGAGTTTGGTTAAAACGGTGATCTATTGTGGTTTGTGTTGTGCACAACTAGTTGACTGAAAATTTTGAAACCAAGGTGGTGATTGTCTTAGTGGGGGGACATGGTTCTAAAATTCGGTTAAATCCGTGTTTAGACGCTCGGTTAGGCGCTCATAAATACCTAAACCTCTAGATTTTGTTAAATCATCTTTTCCAAACAAAATTTTTGAATCTAAAATACAGTGGAATCAACTTCTCTAACAACTAGACCACTACATCTTCAATAACATGATAAAATAGTAAATATATATATGTGTGCTTAGTAAAAGGATTTATCTAGAAAATAAGTTTAAGAATATTGGGGAAAAAAAATTGTTAGTAGTTTAGAGAGTGAGAATATATTAAATCAACCTTAGTATTCTAGTCGAGGAATAAAGTATTTGGAATTTGGTTCCCTATATCGTTTAAGTCCGATAATAATGAGATTTTGCGGGTTGTATGCTTAATGTCACGGGAGACAATGTTCCAAAACGTTTTATATTATAAATATTGAATCATAACTTTCATATTAAAAGAAAAATAAATAGTGAAAATAAAATGGAATTTGATTGATTCTCTCTCTATGAACGTGTTGTAATTTGTATAAGTGTGTATATGGATGTATGTACCATTGTACCTATATATGTCCATGCGGTTGACTCGATGATCTGCGTCCTGTTCTTACGTTAGTTTTGTCCGTTACGACAAAAAATCCCAAAATTCCTTATTACTGAATTTTGCATTGTTTTTTTTTCGGGTTGTATACAGACTAAAGTATTCTTTTTCGTAAGCTCGTTTTATTGCTTTTTTTTTGTTCGTTTGACAAATTATATTATACTTCTTTAATTCTAGCGTCCGATTTCTTTGACTGATTATCTGATTGCATATCAGAAGATACACAACAGATAATAATTCTTTTTTTTCCTTATTAAGAAAATAGAAGGCTTTTACTCTTAAAAAAAATTTTGTTTTTTCATTTTTTTATTAGTACTAAGTGTTTGGTTTACAACTACCCTTTGCCGAAATTTCAAAAAGAAAAAAAAAAAAAACTAGCCTTTACCTATGTTTGGGTACTCTTCAATTCTGGGAAAAACAAAATTCGTTTAACCCCCAAGGAACTGATGAATCATAGGACAAATTACATAGTTTTATGTGATAATATTCAAGTAATGAATGTATTTGGATCATATATGCAATTCTCAATGGTTATTGTATGGGGCCGCCACATTTCTGGTCCTTTTGAGTTCAGAATTTTTTTTTACGATAACACTGAAAAAATAGTTTATCAAGAAATATAAATATTCAGTTTTTCTTTAGATGTAAAGTTTTTTAATTATTCATAATATAAAAAAATGCAAATGCAAAAGTTGCGATATATATAAACAATCCAGTCCTATAAGTTACATTGGATCCGTTCCATGAATATGATACAAAGGGAGCTAGTTTCTCATGGGTTGTAAAAATTTAAAGCCTCGAACTCTCTTTCTTTTTAATTTTCAATTTTTTTGTTTGTCTCTGAAAAGGAAAAAGGAAAAAGAAGACAATCTTTATGAAAATAAAGAATCAGAACATAAGTTGGACCAAAAAAGTAAATCATATATCCTCATAGGTATTATTGGAATATTAGTCTTAATTCTTAGCATATGTGTATGTTCGACATTATTTATTTACTTTTGATCATGAAATTTTACTATCAACATATATATACTGCATGCTGTATATATGTTTCTCCAAGAAATCGAGAATTCGATTGTTTACTCAATGAACACACAAAAAAAAGTTTCCATAATCAACTCTTTAGTTCGTACATAACCCACACCTCTATATATAGCCAATAACACCAAATAAAACATAAATATCACCACCAATTAACATACTCAGTTACTCACACTTAATTTGACGATCTTCTAAAATATCAAAAAAAGATAATTTTATATATAACCATACCTTCCCCTTGAGCCCAAAAATTAGCCTTTGGGTCATATCTATAGCTCCATGGTTTGATCTCTCCTCAGTAATAACTCCCACGACAAGCGATCAATGTATAACCCAACCAACAAAAGAATCATCAAGAATAGTGCTGAGTACTTAGAATGAGAGATGGCCTGTTGAGTTGTTGGAAGTGAAACCGGTCCAAGAACTATTAATACTGCTATTACCTCCCCATGATGTGTATTCATCGTTCCCGGCAGAGCTTATGTTAATATTCCCCAAAAAGTTTCTTGACAAGTTATTCACTCCGGCCCCATCCCTATCCCGATCCTGATCAGTCTCTTCAGCCTTCACATTTCTCGTTTGTACGGTGCCATCCCCGCCTGAAACCAAATCCATCAAGGTATTAGACCTTAGTGGGTTGGACTATCATCACTACTCTTTTGTTGAGGATCAACTTGATTAACACGTTTATTACCTTCTGGTAATGGATATAACACATTTACAGATTGCTCCAACCCTGTATTGTTGATTAAGAAAGGGAATTGCTGAGCTTGTTGCGATGAAGATATTCTCCATGGTTCCAAGATCCCACCACTAGAATTACTCATCCCGCTTATCGCGTTGCTTATTTGAATTTCGCCAAAGTTTAGTGATCCAATGTTGCTTGAACTGTAATCTCCAAGGCTTTGGAGATTAGAAAAGATGGGTAAGTTGGAAGTAAACCTCGGGATATGGCCGTAGCTAAGAAACTTGCTGGGGTTTGAGTAACTTGGGTGAGAAGTAAGTGATGAAGTAGTAGTATTGTTATCAGCCGAGATCACGACCGTAGATTTCGATCTCCCGCCACCACTTCTACCGTTGGATTTGCTTCTCTTGTTCCTCCTAAAGCCTCCTCCAACAGGGACGTTCCTTAGGGCACCACCACGTGTCCAATAGCGGCGACATGTCTTGCAGAAATAGCGAGGCTGAGTAAGGCTATAGTTATTGAAGTAACAGAACTTGGTATTGGTTGAGTCACATCTAGGGCAATTCAGAGCTGGTTCAGGCAATGGGACTTTCGCGATCCGAGCACGTTCCACCATTGAATTTACTCTAGCTTGGCTCGAGTCAGCCTGAGAAGCCGGTGGTGATGAAAGTTGCGGTAAATAATTATTAGGGTTCTGGTCAGTTGTGACACAGTCTAGCTGATGTTGGCTCCCTTGCTGCATATTATACACATAATACTTAATTTTTAAGGAATATAATGAAGTAGAAACGCTTTTTAAAGTAAGGACTCGAGTTTGAACATTGGTCGGATACAAAAGAAAATAGATAAAATATTATACTACTTTGAAAAGAATTGCAGATTTATTATAGTTTTTCAACAAAGCTGCAGAAAGAAAATGGATTATTTAAAGTCGTAGTAACTTTTAGTTTTTTTTTTTTTTTTCTTTTGCTTAATTCAAAGGCGATCTGGGAAGAAACTGGCATATGATGAACAAAGAGAAAATTCATCCTATAAGGAAACAATATATATGCATAAGTTATCAAAAACAAAAAAGAAAGTTTTGAAATAGTAAAAAAGTTTTTATAAATTAAAGAATATTTAAAAGTATATACGCGCATCCACAATCTATGCGTACGTAGCCTATATATATCTTTCCGCAGAGAAGAAGAAGAAGAAGAAAAAGCTATAGCTAGAAATTTTGTCAAACAAAATCTCAATTTTCATAAATCTTGATCGAACCAAGAACATATAATATGATAAAGTAATTACCTGCTGCCAGTTATGTACTGAATCAAACTGATTCACTGGAAGAGATGAGAAAACCATCTTTGAATTTAGCTTTGAATGTTGTTTTAGGAAAGAGGTTGCAGATATGGTGGAAAATCACATCATATAGAAGAAAGACTTGATCTAGAGAGAGAGAGAGAGAAGAGGGAGAAGCTGAATGGGATAAAAAGAAGAGATGAGGTTTCCTTGTTTAATTTATTGTGTTTCTTAATTCTCTTTACTCTCTTTTTTTTTTTTTTTTTTTTTTTCAATTTTCATCACTTTCTCTTACGCTCTTTATTTCTTTCTGGTTTCATCAAAACCTTTCTTATTTATTGTTAACCTTTTTGGAATTAAGTGTCGATTTGAACAAGTTTTTTGTTCGCTTATTTTTGCAACTCAATCATCTACGTCATTGTTTCTTTGTTGTATCACTGTATCAGATATCAATTTCTTCATACTATGTATATTGTACTAATTTTATTTCCGCACGCTGCTAAGATAGTAAAATAGTTAATTTCCCAATATGTATAAATCTTTTTTTTATGAACAGGTTATTTTTGAAATTATATAAAATGGTATGTGCGGTCGTAATTTATCTTATAAAATTTTCAATTAAAATATGATATTATTGTACATTAAAACAGATATCTAGCTAGCTTGTATACTATAGAAACATTTGGCGCAATATTTATTTTACTATCATTTATATATTTTAATAATATTTGTACTGTATAAATTTTCACTAATTAACCTTTTATCTTTAACATATTATATATATATATATATATATTAAAGCATTAACATCTCAAATTTAACTAAGATATACTAATTTACCTAAACAAGCAATATTTTGGAACCTATTATTAGATGAATTTATACAGTGATAGTAACGTGTCTACTCGAAATATATGTATCTATTTCTATGCAATTAATCAAATCACTTCACCACAACAATTGGTTGAAGGAAAAGTTGTATATCATATGTGCGTATATATTGTGTATCAGTGTATATTACTTGTCAATCAATAAGCAAAAAAGTAAATTCACTGCTTGTCCGATTCGATCCCAATTCTTAATATAGAGTATATTATAATTTTGGGTAGAAAGAAAGATATTGTATTTCATCAGCAACGATAATTTTGGATTAAAATAATTTTAATCATGTATATTTATGAGAGAAACGATAAGGAAAGAGAGTTTACTTAGCATGTAAGCTTTTTATTTTTGGCATACGTTACAGTGGTGCCCAAAAAAGATGTGAAGAGCGAGAGTGGCCATGCAGAGAGTAAAGCCCTAGGTACCTCCCTTCATTTTAAAATTAAGAAGTCAAAAAGAACGAGAGAGGAGAACAATTGGATTAATTATTTTATTTGATAATTAATAAAGAAACAAATAAAGGTGAATTGGTAGTGGGGTGGTCTTTGGTGGAGTTGTCACAATCGAGTGTACCTTTGTTTTCCTTGGGTAGGACCAAAGTTTCGTTTTTCATAGTATTATAGTTATTTTTCTTATAAGTCATTGTGGTTTTTGACATAATATAAAAAAATCTAATCTGAAAATTTGGAGTCGAACCATGTATGTTTGTGCAGGCCAGAATCAGAACAGGTGGAATCAATTCTTTCTCAAATGAGACTCAAACTAGGGGTTCTAGGACAAAACCATTTTAGTGAATCCTACAATTTTGCTATCAGACCAAGTTACACTTAGTTAAAAGTAATTACTTTTGCATGGAGATATTTTAGATTTTGAATTTAATCTAGAAATAATGAAGGATTGACCAGGACATGTAGTCTATTTATTTGTGCTAGAATAATCGCCAGTGTGTCGGCAGCTGGATTAATTCAAACCCATATTCTGCATGTTGTTGTGAAAAAGAGAATGATGTAGAATTCTTTAAGAGTTGGGAAATTTTATGAATGTTTGTAGTTTTCCTTAAAATATCTAATACTATTAGATTTTTCTATACAATAACATGTTTTTGTTTTTTTTTTTTTAAATTCTTATACTAGAAAAAAAAGAAAAACATAGTTGTCATGATTTCGAAAAAATATATATAACTAAACTGTGCTAATTTGGAATTTTTAAATTGGATAATGTGCTCATTTGGATAATTTGCAACACACAATTAAGCCAGCAAATAAAATCTTGATAATTTGACAGGGTTGTTTCTTTTTTCTTTCATGATTCTTGATGTGATCGATCCTATTCCTACTATAACTTACCAATAAGAACATTGAATTATGGTGAAAAAAAGATTTCGAATTACAAAAATATGGGTCTATATTTGATGATTTATGTTTATATATTTGAGGGACCGAGGGGTACGTAAGCTTAGTAAAGATGGACATGTTTGTAGGAAGGTGTCCCAGTCCGCGTTTTCTAAAAGAAAGATTTGTGGTCCAAATTAAAATCAGAGCTTCTTTTTAATGGACCTCACTATGTGGACACATAACAGCAAACATCGCTAACTAAATAATTCATAATCAAGAATTATCGAATAATGAACAAACAAAAATCGAATAATCAAGATGTTTATCAATATAAAAGCTATGGAGAAATAATTCACACTGTTTCTATATATTTACATCTTGTTTCTTAAATGATGTTACAAAAAATATTGTTTTTGTTACTGACGTAGTAGAAGGGGTGACTCAGAAGAACACAAATCTTACTTAGCACTTAATTAGCAGCACATAAAACTTCCACAGGGTTTCAGATTATGGTGCTCATGAGTTTTTCATCAATTGAATGATTAAATCCATCACTTCTAGATTAATAGATAGTGATCCACAGAATTATGACCAAAGTTTTGGTAAAGCATATTAAGCTAATGATTCTTGTGAACCGTAATGCAAAACATATATTAAAATTAGTTTTGTCGATCGATGTTGTCGATGTAGAACCACTGCTCGCCGTTATGCAATTGCAAAGACATAATGTCTTGTGTTTCGATTCTTCTAGGGTGAGTAGATTAGGACTTCAAACATTTTAATAATTAATTTTCAAATCCAAAAAAATATATAAAACCAATAGGACAAAGTGATAGAGAAAATCCATAGATGTTTGTCGAAAAGAAAGAAAACATATAGATATTTTATTTTTGTATACTATTTTTATTAAAAAATAATATATAAAAGAAGTGCGTCTTTCTAGAAATGTGCATGTCTTTATTTTATTAATAACTCATTTTCATGCAACTAAAAAGAATCTTCACTTACCTGTAGTGTACATCTCACGAGCCCATATCCATGGTTGTAAAGCAGCACCTTCTCTGCAGTTTTTTTTTTTTTTTTTTTTTTTTTTTTTTTTTTTTTTTTGGCCTCCATATTTCACATCTACACACAAAAAAAATTATAAACTATGATACAATATGTACTCATATAATTTGATCTTAATTTTCAAAATATTTTAAAGTGGGAAAAATCGATATAGTTCACGTGTCATTCTTTAGTACAAGATTCCTAGATCCCAACAAGAACATGCGCATATTTTCCTATACAAGAGAAATTAAGGCTGCAAAATTTAATATAACGTGGTCGAAAAGATAACCATTTATAGCTTTAAGTGTTTTATGCTTGAACTGGTGTTGCCCCTTGTCACATGTTTTCGAAGTCATAACTTTAGCCGCATCGGAGTAAGCCTATCTCTACTCTCATGAGGCTTACACCTAATGCATATGAAATTAATCAGAAGATACACTAGAAGCATGATGTATTAGATGCAGTTGAATGTATCATATCTTGGAAACTGAAGTTGACTGCAACAACTGGAGTAAAGCATGACGATTTTGCTTTATTAAATGATCATACAAATCAGACAAGATCTTTACAGCTGGATGCATCAGAGGATGTAGCAGACTTTATATCAGGAAGCAGAGACCTTGACAGGATGCAGATTCTGGACACAACTCTCTGTTTGGATCAGAAAGCTGCATTAGACACATCAAGACGTTACAAGCTGACATGGACGCGAAAGCTGACAAGATTATTGGAAGCTGACGTGGCAAAACTGGAGTGGATGATGTGACAAGACCAAGGACACGTAGGCTTGCTTGGCGTTAAAGATTTATGATGTGTTGCAAATATTTGAAGAATATTCTCTGCAGCCATTTTAGAAAAAAGATAAATTTGAGCTGCAAGTTTATTTCTTGAGGAGATTCGCCAAGATCCTTCGAGGTAGGGTTTTAGGCGTGAGTATATATAGGTATGAGAGGTCACGAAAAGTGGTTAACACTCAGAACCTATAGAGAGAGAGATAAAAAAACTTCGAAGCTATTAAAACAATTAGCTAAGAAAAGAGTGTTGGTTCTACAGATTCACGTGCGGATGAAATCATCATTGTGGAACTAAAATATAAGACCATAGTCAATCTGAGGTGTGGCTCAGAGTTGAAGGCCGATCTTTAGCTAGAGATTAGTCGAGGACAAGCTAAACAGGAGTTAGGGTTGTGTAATACCAATTAACCATAATTTGGGAGGGGATTAGCTTAGCAGATCTCTGGAGGTTGCCAGAGATTAGTTGGGGACAAGTTAGCTGGTGTTTAGGATTGTGTAACACCAATTAAGTATAATCTGGGTCGAGATTATCTTAACAGATCTCTGACTGTTGTAAGATCATGTAGAATAAAATAGCAGCACGGCTGGGTATTGTATGCCAAGAGCATTTGTATGCATTCTTATTTTAGTGGATTTTATTCTAGACAAGATCTCGGGGATGTAGGAAAACCAAACTCCGTTAACAAACTCGATGTTATTCCTTTATATTTAGCACATGCGATTATCTATGTCTTGCTTATAACTTATGAATAAATTATGTGCTGAATCAATTAGGTACTTGACAAACAACACACATAACAACGTTTTGATTATTTTAGGGTTCTCTGCATTAACATCTAATACTCTATTGTCTAGACGTGTCTATGCATCTCCGGTCTAGAGGACAAGCGGGCTAAGCAATCGTTTAGGGCCACCAAGATATTTTATATTTTTTTAGGTCACCAAAATTATATATTTATGATAATGTTTATATAGTAAAGGTTAAAATTTTGGTTTTTAACTAAATAATTGTTGTTTTATAAAATATTTAATACAATTTTATACAAATTTAAAGCTAATATTGGTAAAAATTTAAATAATAAATATATAAAAGGTCATAACTTTTTTTTTATCATTATTTTCGTTGGACCGGTCCTGTGTCTACGATGGGGTTTGCTTTTGGTTGTGGCTTGTAAATGACAAATGGCGAAGCAAACTTCGTTGTCCAAACTCACTAATTCCATGTGGTTAAGGGAGTTAATTAGCATTTATTGTTTACATCTTTTAAACGACAATGACGAGGATCCTTTCTCTTTACTCTATCTCATTTTTTCCGAATGGAAGATTTAGTAAGGTGATTCCTAACTTCTTACTATAATTATGCTGCGTTTGAAAATGATATTTCGTCAGATTCTTCTCAAACATTTTATATTTAGCATGCACTAGATCAATATGATGGACTCATGTCATCAAGTGAGGGGACACAAGTTTCCAACTCATGTTTATGTGCTCATGTTACAAAAACAAATATCAATCTCTTCTAGGTAAACATTATTTCACTCTTTTCTTTTACAGTCACAACTGCAATGCTTTTTTATTAAATTTGAATCCAAAGTTCCAAACCAATCATAATTTATTTTTCAAAATTTTTTTTTAAGATATATTTGACTAAATCAGAATTTAAATTGAAACCAAAACCGTAACAAACTATCCGCAATAGATTACATTTTATGTTGGAAGGAAAAGTTGGACGTTGTAGAATTATTCGTAAAATTGTTCATTGTAATAGCATATGTTACATGTTAGTTAGGTTCGATAGATTTAATCATCCAAAATGTTATAAATGTCTAAATAATAATGTTTCGAACCGAAAAAAGTAAGAAAATCTAAACTGAATAGATTCCATGAAACAAAAAAAAAGACGTGATATGCGAATTGCAAAAATGTAAACATTTGAACTAAAAACCAAAAAAGGAATAGAAGAGTATGGTAACAACAAAAATGGTCCCAATAGCATAAGTTGGGAGATAGTTAGCTCTCCTACTCCCAACTACATCCCTCTTCAATGCTCTATCTTTTCTTCTTCTTCTTCCTCCTCTCTATTTAATTTCCCTTCTCTCTCCCTTCAATATCCTCATCTGGGTCTTCCTCGTTTTCTCCGCTTTAAGCAATGAAGGTCACCGTCGTCTCCCGCAGCGGCAGAGAAGTTCTCAAGGGTCCACTCGACCTCCCCGATTCGGTACTATTCTCCGTTCTGCTTCTTTGTTCTGATTAGTGGGGTTTGTTTCTAAAATGCGATTCTTTTAGTTTGCTTGCTCGATTTCTCCTATTGAGAAATGTAAGGAAGAAGATTGATAAATCTTGAAAGTTGCATGCTTTTATGATTTTAGGGGTTTTGATTCGAATCTGCGTTTTGTTCTTCGCAGGCCATAGTTGCTGATCTGCAAGAAGCGTTTCATAAGAGAGGTAAAGTTTTCAGTTTTACTAGAAAATTGAGCTGGTTGAATGTTGAAATAGATCTAATCTGATAAAATGAATTCAAGTGAGTGTATAAGGGCTAGTGTCAATTTCATGTATGTTTATTTTTTTGTCTGTTGAGTTCTCTCCATTTAGAATGTGGTCTTTTTAGATCTGTGCGGAAGCTTTAGGATTATTTAGATTTGATTATGTTTTATAGTGAAAAGGATTACTTAAGCTTTGAGTTTATAGAGTGACAATATCTCAAATCTTCTTACTACATTGTGTCCCTATTATGATTTGACCGTATACTTTATCTCTTTCTCTACAGTATCTGTATTAAGCAGAGAGTTTGAAGTCTTTTTCCTTCACATCTTGAATAGATTTACTAATGTGTTATAGTGTAGATAAGGTTTTGTTTTTCGTTCTTTCTCTATTGGTTTTAAATGGTGTGATATTTGGGTTTTGTTGTTTTCAACAGCTAAGAAGTTTTACCCATCGAGGCAAAGACTGACTCTTCCCGTGGCTCCTGGATCGAAGGACAAACCTGTTGTCCTCAGTAGCAAGAAATCACTTAAAGAGTACTGTGATGGAAACACCAACTCCTTAACTGTAGTCTTCAAAGACTTGGGTCCACAAGTTTCTTACCGCACGCTCTTCTTCTTCGAGTATCTTGGTCCTCTCCTTATCTACCCGCTCTTTTACTACTTCCCTGTTTACAAATTCCTTGGCTATGGAGAGGACCGTGTGATCCATCCTGTCCAGACGTATGCTATGTACTACTGGTGCTTTCACTACTTCAAACGGATCTTAGAAACGTTTTTCATTCATCGGTTTAGCCACGCAACCTCCCCAATCGCAAATGTGTTCAGGAACTGTGCTTATTACTGGAGCTTCGGTGCTTACATTGCTTATTACGTCAACCATCCCTTGTACACACCGGTCAGTGATCTTCAGATGAAGATTGGTTTCGGGTTTGGTTTGGTTTGCCAAGTCGCAAACTTTTACTGTCACATTTTGCTGAGGAATCTTAGAGACCCCAGTGGGACTGGAGGCTACCAGATTCCACGCGGTTTCCTCTTCAACATTGTTACATGTGCCAATTACACGACCGAGATTTACCAATGGTTAGGATTCAATATCGCTACTCAGACTGTTGCAGGATACGTTTTCCTCGTTGTTGCCGCTCTAATCATGACCAATTGGGCTCTTGGAAAGCACAGTCGTCTGAGAAAGGTAAACAAAAGCTTTCTTTTTTCAAGCCTATTCGATTGCCGGAACTGAAAAAGTTTCAAACTTTGGCCTTTTTGGTGGTTCTTATTGTGAATTTTTGGATAATGGTATTGCAGATATTTGATGGAAAAGATGGAAAACCAAAGTATCCAAGAAGATGGGTGATACTTCCTCCATTCCTTTAGAAGCCATTGTCGCTTTTCAGTTAAAGCTCTTAATAAGATTGAAAAAGAGATTGAGAGATCTTTGGTTTAATCTGTATTGTGTTTTTTGTTGTTGTTGGTTTAGTTATGACTTGTTTATTCCTTTTGTTTTAAACTTAGAGATTTAGAATGTTCTTCTTCAGTTGTTTCTCATGCACACACCAAATCCTCCATTGTATCGTTTAAAAAATCAATAAGAAAAATGATTACAATAACACCAATGTTCATTGTCATTTCATCATAGACGACAAAAGAAGTCACAAAGCTATTTACTTCGATGTAATGATATAACAGTTTAGGAAGATAACTGTGTTATGTTTCTCTATTTTCATGATTTTCTTGCGATAATTTTGTGAGTTTCATGTTATCCTTGTTAGTGTTCAAGAAATTAGTGCGGCCTTCTACAGTGACAATTGCAATCCGTTTTTAGACGGTGATGAAAATAACGGACTTGACGAAATATAAGTCGTAGAAATTACAAACAACATTTATAAAATACACATTTTTAGTTGTCTCATAAAAGAATACGCTAATATTTCAAAAGATCAAACGATAAATGTATAGGCTAAACAAAATTACCAGAAGAAAACAGAAGCAAATGAAGCTTTTACAGAAAGACCAGAAGAACCAGAGGGAGAGAGATATCAAGCTGAAGAATTTTTACCCCACAATTGATCAGAGAGTTCATCTCTCAAGACCGATGAAGCCTCATCGATAAGCTTGGAGCTTCGTTGCCTGTAATTCAAATCATGTTGGTGAGACAAAGTTTGATCATCCAAAGTTTTATCATCCATATCGATAAGAATGTTGTGCAGCAAGCAACAGACAAAGATTATCCGTGGTAACCGGTTTCTATCAGGCATCCACATTACTCCATTTATTATCCTCCACCTGTCTTTAAGCCTCGACAATGCCATCTGCGCGGCTTTTCTTGTCTCGGTGTGTCTTTTGTTGAACTCGGTTTGAGGAAGCGACAATGGTTTGCCTTGGTATGGAGTGAGAAGCCATGGAAGAAGAGGAAAACCCGAATCACCTACTATGTATTCTCTTAGCTCGGTTCTTTCTGAGAGCTGAAACTTTTCCCCATTCAGTCTCTTCCCTTTCTCAACTAGTTTGAAAAATCCCGAGTTCTTGAGAACAACGTCATCGCTTAAACTTCCAGGCCAGCCAGCAATTACATCGAGAAATCTCATGTCAGGGTCCACTACAGCCTGCAATATCATGCTGAAGTTCTTTTCTCCGTCCAACCAAACTTTGTTAGACGGTTCCACAGCCGGAATGTTCATAACAATATGTGTAATGTCGATTGCGCCACAGCAGTTAGGAAGACCTGAGATTTTCTCAAACTTTGATTTAATTTCATCGAATTTCGAAGGCCATGAGATATGGTGCAGTGCTCTCTCTTCCATTGATTCGACAAAGCGCCAAGTGATTTGGGAGACTGTTGACTGATTCATCCCAAAGGTCTCTCCAATAACTGAGAGAGATTCGCCAGAACCAAGCCTCCTAAGCGCCACGGCTACACGGTCATTGAGAGTTAAAGGTTTCCCATTTGAATCACTGAAGTTTGCAAGCTTTGCTGTGAAATCGTCTTTCACAAGAGAGCAAATGTAGTCAAATGTCTTCCTTGATACTTTGAAAACTGACTCAAATGTCTTTGGATCCGTTGACCCTGACAAAGAACCTAAAAAAAGAATTTTTAAAAACAAATGACATTAATCAACAATGTATGCAAGATCAAGCTTACTACTCTTCAATACAAAGACATATTTTTTTTTTGGTAAACAAGTCAATGTAAAAGAATCACACAGCTCCATAACAGTTTAAATCACTATATAGCTAATACAACATTGGACCAGTTTAAATTCATCATTCCAAAAACTAAAAGAAGAATGCAAAAGCAGAAGAGCCTAATCTGCAACTAATGACCTATCGATAGCTAACAAAAGTTGCTTAATTTAAAAGAAACAATTTTAGCTTGTCATCTAGATGCCTCTAAGACCATCCCCAATGCACATAAATCAGGGGATCTTAAAATGAGGATCGCCACGTGTCGCGACCATATGAGCTGATTCACAACACACCAGCTCTTTTGTGTCTTCCCGAAAACACCGGGTCTTCCCTCCCCTTTTTGCCACGTGTCGTGGTATGATTCGTTGCGACATAAAATATTAATAAATATAATATTTTAAAAAATAATAAGAAAAAAATAATCGGAAGACATCCATGTGGGTGTCTCTGATGTGGATGCTCTAAGTGACTCCAAAAACTCAGCTTTAAGAACAACTTCATCATCTCCACTAAAACCCCTTCCATAGATCAAAATATAGTTCACTTAAGTTAGCTACCACCACAATCGAACAAACCCAGAAACTAACCAAATCTTCAAAGTAAGATTAAGAAACATCTCTTAGTCTACATGACTAATTTTATTGTGTTATCACACCGGTTATCCTCTGATTAGATTGGTTTAATATTCTGTTGGAAGCTGGTTAACTTAACCAATTGTATAGCGATAGTGTATATAAGTAGAAATGTACAATTCATGTAAAGGTAAGTTCAATAATACACAGAAATAAAAACAAACTCTCTCTTCTTCTTCCTCATCGTAACATGGTATCAGAGCTAATATGCTCGATTCTGACCTGATTCTGCCATTATTGAGCTTCAATCTTCTTCAATCTTCGTCTATCTTCATCGATTCATCTCTTCCGATGGTTTCACTCAAGAGAATTCCACGGAAATCTACTCGAATCGCTTCTTCAAGTTCTCCGCAAGTTTCAGCTCGGAAATCAAATCGCACTCAGCCTGAGACCGATCCAGCTCTGATTCATCCTCCGGTTGCACCTGATCATGCTTCTGGAGCTTCACGAGCTGTGTCGGCGCCGATATTGACAGATCCGAGTCAATCGCCTTTCTTCATGCATAACGCAGACTCTCCAGGTTCGATTATCATATCTCTTCGTCTTGATGGTACGAACTATGATGATTGGAAAGCTGCAATGCTTATGGCCTTAGATGCTAAGAATAAGATAGGTTTTATCGATGGAACATTGCCTCGTCCTTTAGAATCAGATATCAATTTTCGAATCTGGTCTAGGTGTAATAGCATGGTCAAATCCTGGTTATTGAACTCAGTCACACCTCAGATAGTGTGTTGCATATGAATGATGCTACTGATATATGGCGTGATCTTCATAGCCGGTTTCATTTAACTAATCTTCCACGCACTTTTAATCTCACTCAAGAGATTCAAGATCTTCGTCAAGGATATATGACTCTATCTGACTACTATACACAATTGAAGACGTTGTGGGATCAGTTAGAGAGCACAGAAGAATTGGATGATCCTTGTACTTGTGGAAAGGCTGCTCGTTTGCAATTGAAGGCAGAGAGAGCCAAGATAGTTTAGTTCCTTGCAGGATTGAATGAGTCTTATGCAATTATTCGAAGACAGATTATTGCAAAGAAAGCTCTTCCAATTCTTGCTGAAGTCTATCACATGCTAGATCAAGATGATAGTCAGAAGGGATTTTCCACTGTTGTGATTCCTTCTGCGTTTCAAGTTTCTGGAACAACATCTGAATTGTACCAGGTACAGTTTGCTATGTTCAGAATGGACCAAATAAGGGGCGTCCAATATGTTCACACTGCAATCGAGTTGGTCATATAGCTGAGAGATGTTACAGAAAACATGGTTTTCCACCTGGTTTTACTCCAAAAGGGAAGCAATAATCTGATAAGCAGAAAATTACTCCTATTTCTGTTCAAGTTGCTCTCACTGGATCTGAGGTCAAGCCAGTTGGAATGGAGAATTTAGTTGGTAACCTTGCTAAGGATCAAATTTAAAGCTTCATTGCATACTTCAGTTCTCAGTTACAGAATCAGACTATTACTCCTACAGCAACTAGTTCCAATACAGCGTCTGGTATTGAATTTTCCCCTTCTACCTATTGTTTTATTGGAATTTTGACTGTCTCACAACATACTTTATCAAACCAAACATGGGTTATTGACTCAGGAGCCACTCATCATGTGTCTCATGATCGATCTTTGTTTATATCTCTTGATACAAATGTTGAGAGTACAGTGAATTTACCTGCTGGACCTACTGTTAAGATTAGTGGAATTGGTGATATTCAGCTCAACAAGGACATTATTCTTAAGAATGTCTTGTTTATTCCTGAATTTCGACTCAATCTTATCAGTATCAGTTCTCTCACTGCAGATCTTGGTTCTAAAGTGATCTTTGACACTTCTACTTGTGAAATTCAGGATCCTATCAGGGGGTTGATGATTGGTCAAGGTAGGAGAGTTGCTAATCTGTACGTGATGGATATTGAGACTACTTCAGTTGCTGTGAATGCTGTTGTGGATATTGGAGTTTGGCACAAAAGGCTGGGGCATCCTTCTCTTTCTCGTATAGATGTTATCTCTGAATCTTTGGGAATTTTGAAACATAAGAATAAAGGTTCTGCTTAGTGTCATGTATGTCACTTGGAAAAGCAGAGGAAGTTATCTTTTCCTTCTCCAAACAACATTTGTAATGAGAGTTTTGAGCTATTACACAGAGATATTTGGGGACCTTTTTCAGTTGCACATTGGAAGGATATTGATTTTTTCTTACTATAGTGGATAATCATTCTCGTGCTACATGGGTTTATTTACTTAAAACAAAGAGTGAAGTACTCACTGTGTTTCTAAATTTCATCACCATGGTTGAGAATCAATATCGAACAAAGGTTAAGTCAGTGCGATCGGATAACGCTCCAGAACTGAGATTTACGAATTTGTATCAAGAGAAAGGAATTATAGCCTATCATTCTTGCCCAGAGACTCCGGAACAGAACTCGGTAGTTGAACGGAAGCACCAACACATTTTGAATGTTGCTCATGCCTTAATGTTTCAACCACAGGTTCCTTACCTTTTTTGGGGAGATTGTGTTTTAACAGCGGTGTTTCTCATCAACAAAACGCCATCACAGTTACTTTCCAACAAAACTCCTTATGAGATGCTAACTAATAAACCTCCGGATTATAGTCAGATAAAGACATTTGGATGTCTTTGTTATGGTTCATCATCACCAAAACAGAGACATAAATTTGCACCAAGATCAAGAGCCTGCATATTTTTGGGTTATCCGTCTTTGTTATGGTTCATCATCACCAAAACAGAGACATAAATTTGCACCAAGATCAAGAGCCTGCATATTTTTGGGTTATCCGATTGGTTATAAGGGGTATCGTCTGTTGGATTTAGAAAATAACAGTATCTCCATCTTCGTAATGTTGAGTTCCATGAAGATATATTTCCTCTTGTTCGCGATAAGAACTCTGAGGTAATTCCTGATATCTTTGGCTCTCTGGATTATTTAAACTCAGCACCTCACAATCAATCATCTCTCATTTCACATAATCCATCATCTCCCATTTCACAAACTTCCATTTCTTTTCCTATATCTATACCACCTGATTCATCTCAAAGACAAAGAAAACCACCACCATACTTGCAAGATTATCATTGTAATTCTTTGCAATCTTCTATTTCATATCCGATTACTTCTTTTCTTTCATATTCCAAAATATCACCATCACATCTTTTATATATAAACACTATCACAAAAATCCCTGTTCCACAATCTTATTATGAGGCTAAGGAATCCAGAGAGTTTTGTGATGCTATGGATGGTGAATTTGGAGCTATAGAGTTGAATAAGATATGGGATATTGTTTCTCTGCCTAAAGGAAAGAAGAAAGTAGGTTGCAAATGGGTTTATACAGTGAAGTATCATGCTGATGGTAGTCTTGAGAGATATAAGACAAGGTTGGCTGCTAAGGGATATACTCGAAAGGAAGGATTGGATTATAATGAGACATTTTCTCCTGTTGCCCAAAAGGCTACAGTAAAGCTTCTTTTGAAGGTTTCTGCATCGAAGAAATGGAATCATACTCAATTAGATGTTTCTAATGCATTATTGAATGGAGATCTAGATGAAGAAATATATATGACTTTACCATTGGGATATGCAGAGAGACAGGGGTAATCTTTGCCACGAAATGCAGTTTGTAAGCTTAAAAAGTCGATTTATAGGCTAAAACAAGCTTCACGACAGTGGTTCAAGAAATTTAAAGATGTTTTGTTGAGTTTGGGTTTCTCAAAGGCGTCTGGTGATCACACTTTGTTTGTAAAGAGTTGTGATAATGATTACTTGGCAGTATTGTTCTATGTAGATGACATTGTTATTGCTAGTACAAGTGATCATGGCGCAGCTCAGTTGACAGAAGAACTTAAGAGCAATTTCAAACTAAGAGACCTTGGATCATTGAAGTATTTCTTGGGACTGCAGATTTCTCGAATGTCAGCTGGTATTTCTGTTTTGTCAAAGGAAATATGCTCTTGAGCTTCTTATTTCTACTGGTTTATTGGCATGTAAACCTTCTTCGGTACCTATGGAGCCTAATCTGAAGTTATCTAAAACTGATGGAGAGTTACTGCCAGATCCGGAGATGTATCGAAGCCTTGTTGGCCGCTTAATGTACTTAACAATCACAAGACCCGATATTACATTTGCTGTCAACAAGCTTTGCCAATTTTCTTCTGCTCCTAGAACAGATCATTTGAATGCAGTTTATAAAGTTCTCCAATTTATAAAGGGAACAGTTGGGGAAGGATTGTTTTACTCTGCAGACGATGATTTAACACTTTCAGGTTTTGCTGATTCTGATTGGGGAGCTTGTCCAGATAGTAGACGTTCTACAACTGGATTCTGCATGTTTGTTGGTAATTCCTTAATTTCTTGGCGGTCTAAGAAGCAGCCTACGGTTTCAAGATCCTCTGCAGAAGCTGAGTATCGAGCTCTGGCTCTAGCTTCTTGTTAGTTGGCTTGGCTTAATCAACTGTTGAGAGATTTGAGGGTACATTCAAATGCAGTTCCTGTTCTTTATTCTGACAGTACTGCAGCTATATACATCGCTACTAATCCCGTGTTTCACGAATGAACAAAACACATTGAAATTGATTGTCACACAGTTCGTGAGAAGTTGGATCAAGGCTTACTCAAGATGCTTCATATCAGGACTGAGAATCAGCTGGCTGACATGCTTACAAAGCCACTGTTTCCCAATCAGTTTCATTTCCTAAAGTCCAAGATGAGTCTACTTAACATATTCTTATCTTGAGGGAGAATATTGAGTTATCACACCGGTTATCCTCTGATTAGGTTGATTTAATATTCTGTTGGAAGCTGGTTAACTTAACCAATTGTATAGCGATAGTGTATATAAGTAGAAATGTACAATTCATGTAAAGGTAAGTTCAATAATACACAGAAATTAAAACAAACTCTCTCTTCTTCTTCCTCATCGTAACTAATTTCAATCTCAATTTTTTTGACGATTATCCTAAAAAAATATCTCATCTAAACAAAACCACAACAAATTGCTCTAATCAAGATTCAAAAATGTAACTTCCATGAAATTGATTAGATAAGCTACAATCCGTAATTCGATTTGGGAAAATGCTTCAAAAAAACCATAAACGATGCCAATGCACAACCACCAAAAAAAAGAAACAGTAACGAGAGATACCAGAGATACGGCGAGAGAATCCATCCCACCAATCCAACGGCTGAGATGATGAGTCGTCACTATGAAAAGCAGTGGAGGCAGCGGCTGCGGCGGCGGAAGCGGAAGCAGTAGCAGCAGCAGCAGCAGCGAGCAAGATGTTCCGATCAACCTTCTTCTCTGCTACTCTCTTCTTCTTCTTTATCGTTTTGATAGGTCCCATTAAATCCCCCAAAAGCAAATCGAAAACTCGAGAAGACTAAAAGAGATTAGTGTTTTGGGTTTCGTGCTTAAGCATGCAATAGAGAGAGAGAGACGATGATTCAAAGTACAAAGAAGAGAGATTTTGGATTATGTGATGGAAGCCTAACAATAAACGTGGCCATTGGCTTCTTTTTGGTTGCCACTTGTTTTGTTGATTAATTTAGAGCCTTGGACCAATATTATAGATGTCATATATGAATATTTTGGTTAAAATTAGTACGTAGATGATAAAATTTAATAAAAAATCAAATCAACATAATTCTTTATGAAAACATGAAAAAATACATAATAAATTCATGATTTTTCTAACAGAAGACCAAAACTCCACTCTCCTACTAAGTGGTCTAAGTCCTTACATATTCCTCAAATGTAAAAAATATTTCAATATTTTGTTACAATGTTTTAAGCTGTCTTTGTAGAGCTTGTGTGGGGATTATTAGCCTTGTTTTTGTTGCTTCTTAGGACAAGCTGAAGAAAGATGACCCTTTTCTCCACATTCGTAACAGTTTCTCCTTTTGATCTTACCAGTGCTAACCGTGGCTGTTAAGTTTCCATCATTAGCTCCATTTGTAGCATATGTCTCATCCATGTAAGAAACACCATTGTTCTCAGTGTCTCTTGCGTTCTTTTCAAGACTATAGCTTGTTACCTGAATCGATCCTGTCTCAACAGTCTGGTGATCCAGCTTCTGGTTTGTGTGAGCAATGTTTTGAAGCTTCTTGGGACAAGCAGTAGAAAGATGACCCTTTTCTCCACACTCGTAACAGTTTCTCCTTTTGACCTTACCAGTGCTCACCGCGGATGCTAAATTATTAGCTTCATCTGTGGCAGCATATCTATCATTCATGTAGTAAGAATCACCACTGTTATTTTGAAGAGGATAGCTTTGCCTAGCCGGTCCAGTATCGACCAGCTTTAAGTTTGCCTGATCATCAGCGTTTTGAAGCTTTTTGGGACAGGCTGTAGAAAGATGACCCTTTTCTCCACACTCATAACAGACCCTCCTTTTGATCTTACCGTTACTAACCGTGGGTGTAAAGTAGTTTCCGTTATTAGCTTCCTTAGACACAGCAACAGCCGGTATTGGATCAGCAGCAGTATAACTCTCTTCCATGTTATTCGTTTCATCAGGTGTAGGATCTGTATTGTTATTTGCTGCTGGTCTGTCTTTAAGGGCACAGCAGATCTTCACAGGTCTTCCGCAAATAATATGCTGATCCAGCTTCAGCGCAATCGCCACAGATACACTATCCTTGAAATCCACATGCGCATACCCTTTAAACTCCCCTGTTTCTTTGTTTTTGCCCAACCGCACTGAGTTTATTACGCAGTCAGAGAAGAGTTTTCGTATGTCACGCTCTGTTGTGTCCCAGGCTAAATTCCCAATGTATACCCTATTATAGCCATCCACCATTTCTGGAGCAAAGCCAGAAGATGTGTTTCTTCTGGGAATGGAAGAAGTGGTTTTTACGTATTGCTGGATTGTCAAAAATCGATCTCCCCTGATAGTAAAGTAAAAGCGATTACTCAAAACCATATCAAATGTGAACAAGGAAGTCTTAAATATATTTCAGTCACGCCTATAGATTACTTACATAGCAGCTCTATCAAAAGCCAATGCACGTTTAGCGCCATCTTCACTCTGTATAAATGAAAAAAAAATGTTAATACAGACTAAGAACAGTCCTAGACAACAAAAAATGTGAATTGATGATTTCTCTGAAACTAAATTAATGCTAAACCCATTACCAAAACAAATCAATGTCCTAGACAACTAAAAATGAATCTAAAGCAAGACATAGGAAAAGAAACACAAATGTTGTTGTAGCCACAAAAACTTACTTCGAAGGTGATGAAGGCAATCCCAGTGAAAGCGCCATCCTCAGGACGCATCTTGCAATCAACTTTTGTGATGACCCCACAGCTTCTGAAGTAACTACGAATCTCATCTTCTGTAGTCTGATAAGGAATACCCCCAACATATAACTTTTTAGGAACAACCCCATCTTCTTCTTCTTCTTCTTTACTGAAAACAAAACATGAAGAAGACAAAAAATCAATTTACATACATTGAAACATAATTACAAACATCACCAGAGTTATAAATGAACATATAAACTTACATCTCTGTATTAACTTGAATCTCTTCTACCTTAACCTTGTCTTCAACGTTGTCTTTTTTTTCTTTTCTTTTCTTCTTCTTCTTCTTCTTCTTCTTTTTGGGTTTTTCCCCTTCCTTAGTAGTGCCTTCATCTCCTTCTTCATCACCTAATTCACCTTCCTTAGTACCTTCTTCTTCATCTCTCTTTCTCTTCTTTTTATCAGTTTTCTGGCTTGACACAGCACCATTCTCAACTTCCTTCTCACGGATTCCATCAATGGGTTGGTCTTCTGTAGCGCAAGTTTCGGTCTTTCTTCGTTTCTCTCTCTTTGAGAATCTGGGTTTGTGGCTGGCCGAATCAAAGAGCTCTTTCAGTGACTGAGATTGCAAGTTCGAGATGGAATCTGAATTGGTTTCAGCTACTGAGACCGATAGTGATTTAACCAAATCTTCTCGAATCTTCTGCTTCAGCTTCTTGTTCGACAGCACCATCTTCACCTGAGTGAGTCAACACCGCCAAAAGAACCCTAATGGATGATTTTGATACGACCTAGATATGGGCCGGGCTTCATATTTATCGTAGTCTGTAAGGAACACTGGCCCAAAAATAGTTTTGTGGGCTTTAAAAAGAGTAAAGTGCTCCAATAAAGAGCCCGAAACTGTTCATCGTAATTAAATGAATGAAAACATAAAATTAGACCGTCATTTCATATGAGGAATAATTTAATTTTACGGAAATATTTTTGTTCACCAAAAACATTGCTTGCTTTTGATTAATTATTTACAAAATTTGGTTACCTATATTCTTAATTAGTAATCGTAAATAAAGGTGTTGACTTAGCTCTACCCTTGTCTTTTATTAGAATCAACTATTTTTTTATCATACGTTCGGATATATTTATGATCAGTGTTGAACATCAAAAGTAATATATCTATAAGTAGATTAAGACAAAACATAACTCTCTGAATACAAGGAAAGACAATCTTTTATCATTTTCAAATCATGAGATCTACAACATTAATGTTCATGTTTTCTTGTGTTATCATGCTATTTATTTTCAGTATTGGTTGCGAAAATTATAACTTTGATTGTAAAACATAGTACCACAATCAAAATAAAATAGAGGAAAGAGGTTCTAAATCATAGTTTAGTTTTAAATAGGGAAAATTTCATAAAAACCATTTAAAGTGACAAACATTTCTACTTTAAACCTCTAAGGTTTATGATTCATACTTTAAACTTTCAAGGTGAAATTTTTGTTAATTTAAACCTTCAAAATAGTATTTCGGTTCGCATCGACATTTCATATCATAGAAAAGTTAACTCCAAATCGTGTTGCTTGTCATATATATAACATGCTTACATGTTAAATGCTTCGTCAACGGAGTTAATTTTTTCGCCAACAGAGTTAACTTTTTCGTTATCTAAATGTCGGTATGAACTGGAATGTCACTTTAAGGGTTTAAATTAACAAAAATTTCACCTTAAAATTTAAAGTGAGAATCAAAAACATTGAAGGTTTAAAGTATAAGTGTTTGCTACCTTAAAAGTTTGTTATGAGATTTTCCCGTTTTAAATATGTTGTCTCTCCAATTGTTTATTTAAATGTCTTGGGGTTCATATAAAATTACAGAGATGGAGGCCCAGCCCCTTAAACCGAATGAGTGCAAGAAGGCGGAGGATTTCAAAGATCGAAGGTGTCCTCACGGCATCAGCAACGCTGAACAGAACGGTTTATGCGCAGCAGCTTTTCAAGCAATAGGACAAAAACATATGATTGCCGTTGTAATCATCTCGGTGGCATTTTTCATCTTTCTTGCGATTGTACTAGTACTGCTTCTTAACTATTACTATAGTTTTACCAAAATATTTTTACTAGTTTTTTTTTCTTGGTTGCCATAATATTTTTGATTATACGTTTCCAGATTTTTTGTCGATTTGGATAGTCTAAACCAATGTGTGAAAGAATCATTACAACTGAAATCATAAACGAAATAATATTTTGAAAAACACGTCTTTTGTGAGCCACATTAACGGATTCCATGGACAATGAAACCAACATGTGATACTTGGGATTTCCAGTTTGTCGAAGTGCTGCAATACAATTCTGAATCGTTTTGTCGATAATTCGGCCAAGGTGGCTAGTTGGATGGTGTCCCCTGTTGTGGATACAATCGTTTTTCTTTTTACAAACGTGGTATATTGTTGTTTGAAAGGATAAGCGAATCAAGAGAAATATAACCTGGATCTACTTGAATTCCTAATAAATCATCCAAACACTTGGAACCATAACATATAGTTGTAAGGACAAGCATAATATAAGTGATCTCGAGTTTTATCATACTCACCGCATAGCATACACGGTTGAATAGCGCTCCGCATCCTCACTACTAATACTAATATACTCATTGTAAGTCATGTTCAAGGTATTGCATCAGCATCACTTAGTTTTGATTAATGACTTACAAAATTTGATTACATATATAAATATATATTTAGTAATCACTAATAAAGATGTTGACTTAGTTCTATCGGTCTATCCTTGTCTTTAAATATAATCAACTATATTAAAGAAAGACTTGCTAGTTCGTTTAACAAATTTCAAAAAAAAAAACTTGCTAGTTCGTTGCGGCGGTGGTTGTAATAGTAAACATCGATTGTAACGGGTTATCTTTCAAAGACTAGTTATTTGTGAGGTTTGCTTTGCAAATATCCGTTTTATTTTTGGTTATTATTCCTTTTTTTTTTAATACATCCCCCTAACATTTTTAAAAGGTCAGGGAAGTTTCAAAGTGGATAAAACTGAGAAAGAAGCAAATCCATAAGGGACAACGAAGATCTCTCTACCACATATACACTTTTTCTCCTCAAATTCGCCAATGGCTTCTCTGAAGCTTTCACCTTCTTCGCCAATCTCCATCCCTAAGGTTTCGCTCTTCTTCTCTTCTTCAAGTGAATTGCTTCTATATCTAATAATAACCAATCTTCTTCTTGAGGTTTGTAATTACAGAGCTGTGGATTTGGTGTTCCTTGCTCTAGAAGAGGAGTTTCATTTCTTGTACGTGCTGAGCAATCTTCTTCTTCCTCTTCTGATCTTCAAGGTTTGTGTTTTTTTTTTATTTACTATTTGCATTTTGCAAAGTACTCTGGTCGTGATTCTTTGTTTGAAGAAAACATTTACATAGTTTATGTTTTTTTTTTCTTTGGTTTCAGATAAATGTCAGAGACGTCTGGTGGTAACATTCGGTGTTGTTGCTCCTTGGATCTCATTGCTTAGTAGAGCTCCAGTAACATGTAAGTTTTTTTTTTTAATTTTGTCAAATTAACACTCAGATAACTTGTTTCTTAGTTTCTAGCTAATTTTGAAATGTTATCCTAAAGAGGATTGATATGGCTCAGTTGCTGCAGAAAGCAAAAAAGGATTCCTTGCTGTCTCTGATAATAAGGATGCATATTCGTTTCTCTATCCATTTGGTTGGCAGGTATCATCAATTGTGTGATTCTTGTCCACTTTTGATTGGTTTTGAACACAACCGACATTACAAAGTATGGTCTCTTTTGGTTTTGAATGGTTTCAGGAAGTTGTGATTGAAGGTCAAGACAAGGTATACAAAGACGTGATTGAGCCGTTAGAAAGTGTCAGTGTAAATTTGCTCCCAACTAGTAAACAGACTATCAAAGACTTTGGCCCTCCTAAGCAGGTTTTGTTCCTTTGATTAGAAAATGTAATTCTTTTATTCTTATTATTTTTTGTTCAACTCTGTCAAATGATTGAACTTGGTTTGGTCACAGATCGCTGAAACACTGATAAAGAAAGTTTTAGCTCCTCCAAATCAGAAAACAACCCTTATTGATGCATCAGAGGTCTGTTCCTTTTGATGATAGCTTTCTTCTGTTGACTTTTCAACTATATAATACATCTAGTGGAGATGATCTTGAGTGGTTTGTTTTCATTTGCTGCAGCATGATGTCGATGGGAAGACTTATTATCAGTTTGAGTTCACTGTTCAGGCTAGAAACTACACCCGCCATGCCCTCGGTACAATCACGGTTTTCAATGGTATATATATCATCTCCATGAATTCATCAAGAGCTTGATATATTTAGAGCTTCTAAAGATTCATCGGTAAAATGGTGTTTTTGCTGTACAGGAAACTTCTACACATTGACGACAGGGGCAAATGAGAGGAGGTGGGAGAAGATGAAAGATAGGCTTCACACTGTGGTAGATTCCTTCAAGATCACTGTTTGAGAATATAAAAGTTTGGTTTGGTTTATTGTCTCTTTGTTTTGAGAAAGCCCATTTCTTGTATTTTTGTCCATTCTTCTTCTTCTCTCTTCCCCTTAACAATATTCTTTCTTCTCCAGTAAAAGAGATTCAATACTCTGACTTGCCTCTAATAGTTTGGTCAAATTTGAATCCTAATCACAGTTTTGCTAACTTTGGCTATTAACGAAAAAAGCTTAGAAATTTATAATCTATGATATTACAGCTACGAAAAAGGCAGAAAACGAAACAGACCAAATGCTCTGTCAAATTTTGTGGGGGAAAGTAGGCTTTTCCACATTGTCTCCAATTATATATCAGCTCGTCCCAAAGAAATGATAGTCTCACTTGTGGTAGCACTATTCTCCCCGTCACCCGCACCCTCACATTTTCACCACTACAACGATGACATGACACAAGAGAAGAGTCGATTACGAGTGTACAATAATTACATACATCATACGGCAGCAGAAAAATAACACCACCAATCTATCTATCTTTTATTTAAAAGAAGTTGACATTAAAAAAAAAGAGAGTTGATAACCAGCTCACCAGAAAATATCTATAAAATCGTCTACAAACTCGAAGTCGTCGTGACCGTTAGCAGAACCAGCTCTTGTGGAATATATTAGTGTTACTTAGTACCGTGTTGTTCTTCTTCCGTCAAAAAAAAAAACACATGACAAAAACACTGCAACGCAACACAAGATCAAAAATCTCACCAAAATTATTGGAAATAATAAAATAAAAAGGCGGAAAAAACATATTTTCTTCTCCGCTTCTGCTACGATTCTTCTTCTTCTTCTTCTTCTACAGACTTGGCGGATCCGCTAATTTTAGAACAAAAAAAATCTCTAATCTAGGGTTTTATACAGAGGAGGTGCTTCTCCTCGAGAGACTCCAAAGATGATGATCTCTAGAGGTTTATTCGGATGGTCTCCGCCTCATATGCAACCGTTAACTCCAGTCTCTGAAGTCTCCGAGCCTCCCGAGTCTCCGTCTCCTTATCTCGACCCTGGAGCTGAGAACGGTGGCACAGCCGCTGCGGCGGCGCAAGCGGAAGCTGATGAGGAGATGGAGGAGCAAGATGAGGTTGAGCCACCTCCTGCAGCTGTTCCTTTCTCTCAGCTCTTCGCTTGCGCCGACCGGTTCGATTGGGTGCTTATGATCATTGGCTCTGTAGCTGCTGCTGCTCATGGTACTGCGCTTATTATCTACTTGCACTACTTCGCAAAGATCGTTGAGGTCCTTGCTTTCTCCAATGAATCGATTCAGCAGAGATCTGAGGATCAGTTTGATCGACTCGTTGAGGTTTGTTAAGCTTTCGACAACTCATAATTTAGCCCGGAATTGGTTGGTTTATGTGTTTGTCATTGCTGGATTAGAAGGTTGAGTTAGCTGGAGAGAGTATTTTGCACAGTTGAATTTCAGTTTCTTGATTGAATGCATGGATACGAACAAGCCATCTCTTGCTTTAAGTGTTTCTCTGTAGATGTTTGCTTTTTTCAGTGACATACCCGAATTGTGTTCTTCAAAGTTACTTATGCTCATTGTGCAGCTTTCGCTGACTATCGTGTACATCGCTGGAGGTGTTTTCATTTCTGGTTGGATTGGTAAGTAGATTTTTACTTAACCTATATAAAAATTCTTATTGTATACATTGTGTTCGCAACTACAATGATGATGTTAACAGCTACTATTACTAAATGTTTCTTATAATAGAGGTGTCTTGCTGGATATTGACTGGAGAGAGGCAGACTGCTGTGATCAGGTCCAAGTATGTTCAAGTACTATTGAATCAGGATATGAGTTTCTTTGATACTTATGGGAATAATGGGGATATTGTGAGCCAAGTGCTGAGCGATGTCTTACTCATTCAGTCAGCTTTAAGTGAAAAAGTATGTCTGTCCAGCTCCAATCATGTTGACTCTAATTTCTTATTTTCTCCTCCATATCTTTTTTTTTCAGTGAGTAATATTTTTTCGCTATTTCTATAATCTTCTTCGTGATCGTGGACTTTGCAGGTTGGAAATTATATTCATAACATGGCTACGTTTATCAGTGGACTTATAATTGGATTTGTTAACTGCTGGGAAATTGCCCTGATTACAGTAGCCACTGGTCCTTTTATTGTTGCTGCAGGAGGCATATCAAATATATTTCTCCACAGACTTGCTGAGAACATACAAGATGCATATGCTGAAGCAGCCGGCATTGCTGAACAGGTACCATTCCTAAGTTTATTGGGAGATTATAGAATTAGCATCAAGATTTTCTCCTCACTGCAATTCAAAACTTGAAATTTGTTGGTGGCAGTTTTATCCCTGAACTCTTGAACTATGAAACTGAAAGTTAAAAACTAAACTTTTAACATTTGAAATGAATCAATTTTCTTATAGACATCTGTGACTTGTTGGCGTCCAACTTTCTTTTCCTGAATGTATAACGTAGCGTTAGGCTCACAGAGTTCAACATCTTTTCTTGTTTTTTGCTCTTATTTAGTCAATCTTCTCGTGTTAAGTTCAGAAAATGGTAGGCAGAATCCATGAGGTTTAAGTTTGTACTTGGCATAGGTTACTCCACTAGATTCTATGATGTTTACTGCAATCGATCATTGAAAATTTCGTCCAGTTTCATCTCAAATGTAGACCAATGGATAGCCTTGTTTTTGTTTTGCTAGGATGCACGTTAATTTTGAACATGTATGCATTGGGTATTGCATCACTGTGAATACCTAGTAATCACACTCAATAGTCTATGCATGTTTACAAGTGGTTTTGTAATGTGTACCCTACAGATCCCATTTTCTAGCCGAAATGAACTTTTAGATCGGTCTATTTACCTAAAGTCTGGTGCGAATATTCTAACTCTTGGAAGGAATTATCCTAAATATGCAGGCGATCTCTTACATTAGGACTTTATATGCCTTTACAAATGAAACTCTTGCAAAATATTCATATGCAACCTCCCTTCAAGCAACCCTGAGATATGGTATATTGATTAGTCTTGTGCAAGGCCTGGGACTTGGCTTTACTTATGGGCTTGCTATTTGCTCGTGTGCGCTGCAACTTTGGGTTGGACGATTCTTTGTTACCAATGGAAGAGCAAATGGTGGAGAAATCATAGCAGCTCTTTTTGCTGTTATTTTAAGTGGCCTGTAAGCTTCAGATTCTACTGATGTTAGTCTTTCTCAGACTATTACATAGATATATAATGTCTTGATTGTGCATATTCTGTTGTCCAGGGGTTTAAATCAAGCTGCTACGAACTTCTATTCATTTGATCAAGGAAGGATTGCTGCGTATAGACTTTTTGAGATGATAACTCGTTCATCCTCTGTGGCTAATCAAGAGGGAGTTGTGCTGGCTTCTGTTCAAGGAAATATTGAGTTCCGGAATGTGTATTTCAGCTATTTGTCACGACCTGAAATTCCAATCTTGAGTGGATTTTACCTCACGGTTCCTGCTAAAAAAGCAGTTGCACTTGTTGGTAGAAATGGTTCTGGAAAAAGTAGCATCATTCCTCTAATGGAACGGTTTTATGATCCAACGTTAGGTACTATGACTTGTGATTTTAGATGCACCACTCAGCTATTCGTGGAGACAATAATGAGCTGACTACATCTGTGGTTTTCTTTTATGCAGGAGAAGTTCTTCTTGATGGAGAAAATATCAAAAATCTAAAACTGGAGTGGCTGAGAAGCCAAATAGGCCTGGTTACACAGGAGCCTGCTCTGCTAAGCTTGAGCATAAGAGAGAATATTGCATATGGTCGTGATGCTACTCCTGATCAGATAGAGGAGGCTGCTAAAATTGCGCATGCACACACATTTATCAGCTCACTTGAAAAAGGATATGAAACTCAGGTAGACATTCTTTGAAAATTTTGTTTTAAAATCCTGTTTTTTTCAGTTGATATTCAACTTTGAAGTGGGAAATTGTTATTCTTTTAGGTCGGGAGAGCCGGGTTAGCAATGACTGAGGAGCAGAAAATTAAACTTTCGATTGCTAGAGCTGTGCTTTTGAATCCAACAATTCTTCTGCTTGATGAAGTAACTGGAGGACTAGACTTCGAAGCTGAAAGAATTTTCCAGGAAGCTCTTGATCTTCTGATGTTAGGACGGTCAACCATAATAATAGCCCGACGGCTAAGTTTGATAAGAAATGCTGACTATATTGCCGTGATGGAGGAGGGTCAGCTCGTTGAAATGGGTACACACGATGAATTGATAAATCTCGGTGGACTGTATGCTGAGCTTCTGAAGTGTGAAGAAGCAACAAAGCTTCCAAGAAGGTATAATAGCTTAGAACTTAACTAGTTAGTCGTGTAGTGAAAGTCATGTGCCAAAATATAGGTTTGGGCATTTGTTTTCTGTTTTTATGATCTTTAGGAGGGTGGATGTTTTAGTGACTATACTTGTTTAACGAACTTGTATGTTCATCCAGGATGCCAGTTAGGAACTACAAGGAGTCTGCGGTGTTTCAGGTTGAGAGGGACTCTTCAGCTGGCTGTGGTGTCCAAGAACCATCATCACCCAAAATGATGAAGTCTCCATCTCTTCAAAGAGGTAATGGCGTGTTCCGTCCCCAGGAACTGTGTTTTAATACAGAAGAATCACCTAATGATCATAGCCCTGCACCTGAGAAAATGGGGGAAAATGGCTTGCCTCTGGATGATGCTGATAAAGAGCCAACTATTAAAAGGCAAGATAGTTTTGAGATGAGGTTACCAGAACTTCCGAAAATTGACGTTCAGTGTCCAAGACAAAAATCAGACGGCTCAGATCCAGAGTCCCCTGTCTCACCCCTTTTGACATCAGATCCTAAAAACGAGCGTTCCCATTCTCAGACGTTTAGCCGTCCTCTTAGTTCTTCTGATGACACTACAGCTAATGGTAGGGTGGCTAAGGATGCTCAACACAAGAAGTCACCTTCATTTTGGAGGTTAGCACAGCTTAGTTTTCCAGAGTGGCTTTATGCACTATTAGGGAGTGTTGGTGCTGCCATATTTGGTTCTTTCAATCCTCTTCTAGCTTACGTCATTGCATTGGTAGTGACGGCATATTATAAGAGCAAAGAAGGCCACCTGCACGAGGAGGTTGACAAATGGTGTTTGATCATTGCCTGCATGGGGATAGTGACAGTTGTTGCCAATTTCTTGCAGCACTTCTACTTTGGTATAATGGGGGAGAAAATGACAGAGAGAGTTCGGAGGATGATGTTCTCAGGTACTGGAAAATTTTACCCATTATAATTTACTTCACCATATTTTAGCGACTTTTACTTGCCTCAGTTCATTATTTTCCCTGATGTTACAGCAATGCTGCGCAACGAAGTTGGATGGTTCGATGATGAAGAGAACAGTCCAGATACATTATCTATGCGTTTAGCAAATGATGCTACTTTTGTCCGAGCTGCCTTCAGCAACAGGCTTTCAATATTTATTCAAGATAGTTTTGCTGTTATTGTTGCTCTTCTTATTGGATTGCTGCTTGGGTGGCGTTTGGCCCTCGTTGCATTGGCAACTCTGCCAATACTCACCCTTTCTGCCATTGCTCAGGTTTGCATCGTTTCTTCTAGAAAATTGCTTGAAATTTATTTTCTTATATTTTAGTCACTTTGCGTTCATTGTTCCCTCTTTCACATATGTTTCTGAATTTGCAATACTGTTCCCGTTCAAGTAGGGATTTGTTGTTTTTTGCCACCTCATTCTGAAAAATGTTTGTTTATTCAGCCGACACTACATTCTAATCACCCTCAAAACGAATTTGCAGAAGCTGTGGCTTGCTGGATTCTCAAAAGGCATACAGGAGATGCATAGAAAGGCATCTTTAGTCCTCGAGGATGCTGTTAGAAACATCTACACTGTAGTTGCTTTCTGTGCTGGTAACAAAGTGATGGAACTGTACAGGATGCAACTTCAGCGGATACTCAGACAGAGCTTTCTACATGGAATGGCTATTGGTTTTGCGTTTGGTTTCTCACAGTTTCTTCTTTTCGCCTGCAATGCACTCCTTCTGTGGTGCACTGCTCTATCAGTTGACCGGCGATATATGAAGTTATCCACAGCTATAACGGAGTACATGGTTTTCTCATTTGCTACATTCGCCCTTGTCGAGCCATTTGGATTAGCACCGTATATTCTCAAGCGACGTAAGTCTCTCATTTCAGTATTTGAAATCATAGATCGAGTCCCTATGATTGAACCAGATGATAACTCTGCTCTCAAACCACCTAATGTCTACGGAAGCATTGAATTGAGAAACATCGACTTCTGCTACCCAACTCGGCCTGAGGTACTAGTGCTGAGCAACTTCAGTCTCAAAATCAGTGGCGGACAGACCGTAGCTGTGGTTGGCGTTTCGGGTTCTGGAAAAAGCACAATAATCTCACTGATAGAGAGATATTACGACCCAGTTGCTGGTCAAGTTCTACTGGATGGGAGAGACTTAAAGTTATATAATTTGAGATGGCTAAGAAGCCACATGGGTTTAGTTCAGCAAGAACCCATAATCTTTTCCACGACGATCAGAGAGAATATCATATATGCAAGGCATAATGCGAGTGAAGCTGAGATGAAGGAAGCAGCAAGAATTGCAAATGCTCACCATTTCATCAGTAGCTTGCCTCATGGTTACGACACACATATCGGGATGAGAGGCGTGGAACTTACCCCGGGACAGAAACAGAGAATAGCGATAGCAAGGGTAGTGCTGAAGAATGCTCCCATCATTTTAATAGATGAAGCAAGCTCGTCTATTGAATCTGAATCAAGTCGGGTTGTGCAAGAGGCTCTTGACACATTGATAATGGGGAACAAAACAACGATTTTGATAGCGCATAGAGCGGCTATGATGAGACATGTGGATAACATTGTGGTTCTCAATGGAGGGAGAATAGTAGAGGAAGGTACACATGATTCTTTAGCTGCAAAGAATGGATTGTATGTTCGTTTGATGCAACCTCATTTCGGTAAAGGTCTACGCCAACATCGACTGATATAGAGTTTGGAAATAGTTATGGCATCTCCAATCAATGATTCTCAGGAGGAACACGAAATGCTAAAAGAAAACTATACAACCACGGTTAGTTCTGTAGCAAGTAGGGCTTGTAGATGTAGATTTCCATTGTGTTGGAGCTCTGCTTATTCTTTTTTGTGGAAGGAAGCATCAGAAGTAGGTCATGATTATTGCTTCGTTCTCCAAGGTACATCGATTTTGTTTATTGAATCCGAAGATTTTTCGGAGGCCTTTTTTTTTTTTTGTCTTTCCTCGTAGTTGTGTGCCAGTTTTTTCTCGCTAAAACATGGATGATGTATGTAAAGCTTAAAAAGTAGAGAATGTGTAAATGTATTCACTTATTATTACACAAGAAATAGATTTTCGAGTTCAAATTTCAGAGAGCAGAAAAAATGGGTACACCGGGGATAGTAGCTCCGGAATCAACAATATATGTATTCCCGGTGACATATTGAGAAGAGTCATGAATTAGATAACGAACAAGAGATGTGAGTCCCGGATCCACGGTCTGTTGCATCTTTAACGGAACAGTACGCTCGGTCACGTTCTTGAGCCACTCTTTCTGCATAAGACCTTGTGTGATTTCTGATTTGAAAAGGCCCGGCGCGATCGAGTTCACTCTAATATTGTGAACACCTAACTCAACTGCCATCATCCTCGACATTGTGTCAACACTGCCTTTGGAACAAGCATAGGCGAGTCCACCGGGCAACAAACCACGGTGAAGCCCTGCTATCGATGAGATGTTAATCACCGAGCCACCGCGTTTAGCATCACGCATTAAAATGCAGACGTATTTGGAGACTAACCAAGGTCCGGTTAAGTTGGTCCTGAAGACATTGTCCCATTCATCCTCGGACAAATCCAAACTGGACTTGACATTGCCTCTGATTCCGGCATTGTTGATCAACACATCGATCTTTCCAAAGATTTCCCAAGCTTCTTTAACCGCTTTTTGAATGGTGGCAGCGTCTGATGAAACGTCAAGCTCAAGAGCCGCGGCTTGGATTCCGGTTGAATTGAAACTGTTGATTTCACAGCATAGAGATTTGAGACGATCGATACGACGAGCTACTGCGATAATCTTACAGCCAGCTTTGCCAAGATCAAGACAGATCTCTCTTCCTATACCAGAGGAAGCTCCTGTCACAAGAACTACTTTGTCTTTAACTTCACACCACGGCTCCAATTGCTTCAACACCTGCTTCTCTCCAATAAAGACCAAAACAAACCAAATAATTTCGGATTAATAATAAATAAGAGAGGACAATTTCGATGCATGGATCAAGAAGATAACACAAAATCACAATTTCAAATGGGAGAAAAGTATCTCACAGTTTGATGATTGCTCATATTGTATCTCTCTGTGACTGTGTTGGGTGGAGAAGGAGAAATGCATAACACAGATTATAAAAGCCTTGTCTCTAAACCTAAACGACAATTTAACGTCCCTACCTAAGTCTTGAACTGATTTCTGTGTCCACTAAACTAATTATTATTTTCTTTTAATGATTTACTATATTTATGAAGCGAAGAGATTTTTTTCCCTTTTTTCTTTGACAACAACTGAAAATAATTATTTCATTAAATAGGACCACGAATTTATCGTCAACAGTGACCATGATTGTAACATTGGATTCTGTTTTTCGAGTTTTTTCCAAATAATTAATTTTACTAGAATATATTGGTAGCTCACGACAAAAGAAAAGATAGTTAAGTTTAGAGTTCGGCATTAGGGTATAAAGAGATGGGACTCAATGTTCCAATTGAATTTCGAGCTAGTTGATATGACGGTACGAATTAACCCGAATTAACCAGAATTAACCGGGACGTATAAGACGAAAAATATCAAGCATCCAAAAATACCCAACATATAATCTTTGAATCCAAAGATAAAGCGTAACAAAGAGATGATAATATCTTAATTTCTCTAGCAAAACTGAGACTACGAAAGTGAAAAAAACAGAAAATCGTTATAACCACACAAAAGAAAAACCACAGAGTGAGACTGATAAATTTAGATGATCCCGATTTTGTTAGCCACATCCAAAGCATCATAATCAGGAGTCAACCTCACGTACGCCTTCTTCGTTCCATCAGGCCTGCAACAAACAATACATTCATCATCAATGTTTAGATTTTTAGTATTTAAACCAATCTCTCTAATTCTATGTTTTCAGGTGTGTACCTGATGAGAGTGTTGACTTTCTTGGTCTGAATGTCATACATCTTCTTGACAGCATCTTTGATCTTCTTCTTGTCAGCACGGATGTCGACAATGAAGACTAAGGTGTTGTTGTCTTCAATCTTCTTCATGGCGGATTCAGTAGTGAGAGGATACTTGAGGATCTGGTAGTGATCCAATTTGTTCCTTGGAGTTGCACTGATTCGTGGGTACTTTGGGTCTCTTGGCTTAGTCAATGTCTTTGGCCTGTGGAAAGTCACCTTTGTTCTGATCTTCTTGGCCTTCTTCTTAAGGATTTGGCCTGATTTCACTGCTTTTGCAGCTTTCATGGCCTTAGCCTTGGGGTCAGCTTTCTTGGTGACATCAACTGCAAAAAAGTAATGGAGAGTCGAATCAGTTTAGAAAAACTGAATTGGACATGACTGACATAACATTCAAAATCTCAGTTTAGTTAAACAGAAGACAACAATACATAAAAATTGATATTTGTAATTTACAGGCATAAGTTCATGGAAGCAAGTCGAGAACAAGCATGACGGCAATCACCACAACGATTCTGCTGGTTAAAATAGCATATTCAAGAATACAATTACACTTTTATTGGGAAAAAATTGAACCTTGGCAAAATCAAAGACAAACAAGCTAATAATAAAATGAAAGCATATCAGAGAAAAGTAGTCAAATTAACCCGAATAAAATAAGATGTAATAATCAAAATACAATATGAACAGAGATAGGTAAGAATCAAACATTTCAGAAAGCTGGTTATTATTAAGTTTAATAACAGTATTGCTGAACAAAGTAATTAGACGAAAAATGAATCAGATCAGATAACAATGAGAAAAGGCCGCACCTTTAGCTGGAGACATTACTCAAGAGAGATCCTTTACACGAAACCTGCTAAACCCAGAAAAGCAAATCAGTAAAAAAAAAAGTAATCTCAGTTACCAAATCATGAGAGGCTAATCAATCAACATAAAAACATATAATTTTCGATCGTCTACAGAAAGAGTTAACAACATCATTGAATACCCAGAAAACGAAGAAAGCAATTGAAGCTGAGAAGAAGGTAAAAAGAGTCGGGAAACAGACGAACCTGGGCGAGCGGCGAACCAGAAACAGCTTCAACTTGTTTTAGGTTTTTAGGTTTGTATTTATTGTTGAGGGAAGTCACAATGAAACAAATGAGTAAAGCCCTACATCGATGCTTGTTGGGCCATAGATGCAGTCTAATGGGCTTTCGCTATCAAAACAGATTATGGGCTGATTCGTTAGACATTTATAGACTAAAAGTTTTGATAGTCAAGCTGTTCATTCTCCTTCCTTTACCTAAGCTGAAACACAAAAGGAGTTGTTGGTACTGTTTGATGTAGAAGGTCGCAAACCAACGCCCAAATGGTGATTAACTACAAGACAAGTGTGATCCATTTGAAACATTCCAAAGAATTTAAAACTTTAGGAGAAGCTGATATGCCAATTTGTTTTGGTTTTACTGTTTTAGATAATAATTAGCGCAAAACCAAAACTGGATGAGAAGAAGTAGAAAACAGTAAAAATGAAATGTTTAAGACTGTAATTAACTAACTCTTCGATTAGGCTTCAATGGAATTCAAAACCTACAAATTAGTACAACTTGAACATCGAACGTAAATGAAGTTTTACCAACTGATTTAAAAAAAAAAAAAAAAATCTAGTGAGCTGAGTATATGTAAACATTGTAAGACTCCATTAACTAAAATCCCCTAACCTTATAATTTTATCTGATAATGCTAATAATGGCCCTTGAGGATTCAATCTGGTAGAAGAAGAAGTTCTTCCAACTGTACAAGAGAGTTGTTTCCCCCCCCCCCCCCCCCCCCCCCCCCCCACCCCCCCCAACATCAACAACTTCCATAACCAGAGAAAGAGAGAGAGAGCTCCTGCAACAGAGCAAAACCAATAAGACAACATGGTCTTTGAGAATTTGATAAAACGGTTATTATTTGTTCCAACCATCCTTAAATGACTAGATAGCCAAAAACATAATATTGAGATGCAATTATGAAGATTAAAGTATTTAACGACTTAGTTCAGAGAATTTCTCACCTTAGCTGAATGAATACTGTCTGAAAATGGAAGAGTGTTACTGTTGAAGGAATCTGTAAAGAGAAGAGTAAGTGTGTAGAACTTGCGGGCGGGTGCTACAGCGCACTCAGCAGTGCAAGAAACTCTGTCTGATCCTCAGCTTCCCTAACTATCTGTGACAAAAGGAGAACCCAACTTATCAGTTAACACACAATAAAAGGATCTTAACAATACTAAGATTCATATTTTTCAATACACAAATTGAAACCATGGAAATACTTAGAGAACTAAATCGCTACACTATGCAAAACAGTAAGCAAAATACACTTCTTGAAATCATAAGGATTCGACTTCTCTGGACATATAATAGACCAATTACAATCATCTATGAACAAAGTTTACCACAGCTCCCAGAGTAATGAAAGTCCTGAGATTGTAATTTCCATTATCAAATTTATTCTGGTTGAATAAGACGCAACAAAAAAAAGATAACTAGGATAATAAGAGTATCAGAACAGCCCAAAAGTCCAGCAACTACCTTTATTGGGGTATCGTTTGGCAAGTCCATCTGAGACAAAATGGCTTCACCAGTCTGTACCCAATCAACATTCTCTACAGTATCCACCGTTTTCTTGCTATCTAACAGAGAACAGTTGTTATCGAGAGAGAATGACTTTCCTACCCAAATGTACAAAATCCTACTACTGGTTTCTCCTACATCGTCATTCGGCAGAGGAACTGCTATAACAGATTCCGAGTCTAAGTAAGCTCTGCTCAGTTCTGTAATCATCTCCATACTTGGCCACCGACATGCTAAAGGCTGGGCCACGTTGTCACTTCTTGGTTCATGTTTATCAGATTTACTGCAACTGACTAAGGATATCATTTCCTTCTGTGGTAAATCTGAATCTACAATTCTCTCTTCGCAATCACTTGGTGGATTTAGATCACCATTTCTAACACCCTCCAAGTTGAAGACAATGTCATTACCATCATCCGGATGTAAAGTGAGAGCAGATGTGCCTCTATTGGAATCAGCCAAACCTGGAAGCTTCAGAGATCTTTTCAGACTGCCTCTACGCTCTGCAAGAGAAGGCGAAACCTTTCTATTTGGTGACGGTTCAATGTAAGGCTGTGGAAAATTATCGACACCACGAGATTCTTTAGAAGAAGTCTGGGAAGGGAGGAGAGATAGGCTGGCAAATTTGGGCAATGTCAAAGCTGGTAGAACAGAAGAAGGTCTCAAGGAAGAGGGCCCAGAATGTTGTGAGAAATTCTTTAGGCTATTGCTAGAGTTTTTAGAACATACAGAATCAGGAGAAAGAAAAGGAGGCGAAGCAGAAGATGATGAAGAAGTAGTTGAGGAAGGTGAGGCTGATGAATGCACAATCATCATCGAATCAGAATACACCCTGGAAAGTGGCGTTTTGGAGACAGAACGAAAACCCCTCTCAAACCTTGATGCAAACTTACATTTCAGTGAGCTCCAACTGTTTTCCCTTACAGGAAGATGAGTCTCATGTTCATTGTTGGATGATGCAAGCGTTGGCACAAAACCTCCCTCGATTGCTTTCTGGAAAATCTCAAAATCCAGATTATATGCATCAACCTTCCTGTCACCTGGTTGAATTTTAACCACCAAATCCCCAATCATAGGCAGAATGCTTGCAAAAGCATCCCAGTAATAAGCAGGCTCATCGCCTTCTCTGACCACCATAATAGGTGCTTCAACTTTCTCATATCGAGCAATCTGACAAACAGCAGCTTTTGCATCTCTTTCCATGATGGTTTCGCATTGCCTACCAACCCAAATGTAAATTGCAGAAGGTAACTGTAGGATAAATGCACCTCTTGAATCCAGAGAAGACGGGCATGGATCGTTCAACAGTTTTGGAACAAGATGCAAAGGATCATAAGGGGAGTGCGGAGACATTCTATACATTCTAAGTAAGGAAGTAGGGCTAAGCGGGAACGCATGAACCCTCTTTTGGCACTGTAACAATTGGCAAGCAAAGCCCATGTTAGGATCAGCAATACCTCTAGCAGACTTCACATACTGAAATGCATCATCAAAACTCTGCCCTTCTCTCCACATCAGATATGCTATTACTAACGAGGTAGATCGTGAAACCCCTTGACAACAGTGAACAAAGATTCTTCCACTTTGCTCCCTCACATCTTCAAAGTAGTCAAAGACATCGTACAGAATACTAGTTATATCCTCTGATGGACTATCCTGTAACCACAGTGACCTGTAACAAAAGTCCGACTTGAAATACTCCGGACAGATAAAACCAACGCAGTTCAGGATATGTGTGATTCCATTGTTTTTCAATATGTTCTTGTCTTTCGCCACAGCATCTCCACCCACATATATATGATCAGCGACCTTCGAACATTCTTTGTCAAAGTAAGCAATCTTCTCCCTCTTAGCTAAACCAGAGCTCTTATCTGAGACCCGCTGCTGCGTTGATGATAAATCGAGCTTCAATCTCTCTCCGGTTTTGTTCCCACTAGGTGTGGGTGGATGAGGCCACTCACCAAGATCATCCGAGCCTGCCTTAGGCCACTCATCTAAGCTCCTCCTAGAAATGGAAAGAGGCTGCAATGGTGGCAAACAAGCTCTAGCCTTGCTGTTATGATGTGAACGAGGTGTTAACGGAGGAGCTGGGCATCTTCGACTCAGCCCAGAATTACTTGCACAAGGAATAGTCAGATTTTGCTCCTCACCCTCAGGAACTTGTGAAGCAGTCCGTGAAGCAGACCAAGAGGCAGACCGCCAAAACATTCTCCTAGAACCAGGAGGAACCTCATCATTCCCCATCGCATCCTCTCTTCCCACCATCCAATCTTATCTCAGATAATAATAATTAGACACGCAAAGATTTCACTTTTATCCTCCAAAATCCAACTTTGTTCCTCACAACATCGACTGTATAGCAAGGATCTTTGCTTCTTCCATAGACTCTTCACTACTTCAGTGATGGCTTAAATCCACATCTGATCTAACAATAAGCATCCATCCAAAGCTCTTCACGAATTCATCAGTCTTTTCCAACTAAAACCCTAAAACATACCAAAATAGGGATATGAAGCAACGAACCAAGAAGAAGCCAGTATCAGATCAAACACGAAACTGCAGAAGAAGAAAAACGCATAACAACATCAGAATTAACAAATTTGGTAACCAACAACAAACACTGTGACCATACGATTACAAATAATCCCAGAAACAAAATCAATAATACCATAAGAAAGGACAACACAGAAACGGAAACATAAAATGAGAATCTGAAAAGATGATAACCCAAAAGGGGCTGAAGCAATTCTCCTGGATTTTCATGGAAATAGAGAGAGAAAAGAGAGGAGATTTGGAACTTACGAAGTGAGGAAGATTGAGAGAGCCGTCAAAAGATAGATCTTTTAATTTTCTTTCGGAGAGAGAGAGAGAGAGATTGGGGCAAAGCGAAGGGAAGAAGAAGAAACACAAAAGGAAAGATTGGGAAGGAAGTGGGACGAAGCAGTAATTTAATTTATTTATTTTATTAAATATTCGTTTTCGGTTTTTTATTTTTTTCGTTGGTTTTTATAAAGTAACGATTAATTTAATTTGATAGTAATTTTTCTCCTGATTAGCTGCACGAAATTGAATTCTTATAGAAACGCGTTGAAACTTTTGAAATTAATTTGTCAGCATATCATTTATTGCTTGTCAAAGATATTAATTTGTACTTGTTTTCTCACGTTTTGCGGTTTTAAACTCTACATTTAATTTTCACTTAAGTAATTAATTACTTTGGGATTTAGGATTTTTTTTCTTACCACAAATATAATTGATGGTAACTATATGTCGCTAATCAAAAACATTAATTATTCTTTTGAACAAATTACCATAAAAATACTATAAAGTATAAACCAGTTAACAAAAAAAAAACTTAATTACCATAATTATTCTTCTGGTACTTAACTAATTAATTAGATTGTCATTGACTCAGTGGATAGAATCATTTAAAAGTTAACAAAGAATTCAGATCTGAGTTTTATTTTGTAGAGAAAATATCAGAATTAATTCGTTTATAATTTTACTAGTAAAAGATTAACAAGACTGTAGTTCTTGATGAAAAGTAACTTATAAGAAAAAAGCATATGATGATATGTCATTGGTAGACTAACTTTGCTCGATGATAATTGATAGTAATGATTGTTGTCTTATTTATTCTTTATTTTTGTCTTGTTTGCAAATGGAAATATTATTTTGTTATTCACCTTTTCATCTGGAGAAGAAAAGAAGACTTTTCAATTCGAAAATAAATCTTTTTCGCATAAATTTGAACTATATACTATTTCTTTTTTTTAACTACTACAGCTTTTAAAATTAAATAGTATTATTGACACGTACGACGGAAAATGTAATTATGCATATCGAATGAGGTCAATGCCACATACAACCATATATTCCCTATATTCTTTATTAATCATATTTCTAAAAAAATTTACACATATTAAAAAATATATAAAAAATTGATTATAAATTCATTGTTTTGTGAATAACAATTTTCTGTAATTTTAAACCAAAAGTATTCAATTATTTTTTTGAAATGTATAATTCATCATTAATAACTAATAAAACATGCATAGAAAACCTTTGAAAGAATTCTCTGAACTTGGTTTTCAGTCAACTTTCTCTCTCTCTCTTTCTGAGCGGTGGTCAACTTAAAATTTTGATCTTTGTAAAACAATTTTTTTCTAGAAATAGTATTAATAAGGAACAAAGAGAATATTTTTTGTTTTATTGCAGTCATACAAAAATAGCTTATCCTTTCTAAACATGATTGATATTTGATAAATATTTTGATAAAAAAAATATGTGGTTGTGTGTGGCATTGACCTTATTCGATATGCATGGTTACATTTTCTGACGTTCAAAGTGTGGTATGAACAAATTTGAACACTAACTCAACAAAACAAAAAAAAGGAAAAGTCGATTTAATTGCTATTAACGTTTAACTATTAGAGTTAATCAATTTAAGTTATATCTAATAGCTCCATCGTTTTTATCTATATCACTTTTAAGTTATGCCACTTTTATCACATATATTTTATTCCGCATCGTTCACATCACCTCTAAAAACATCACCCACTAAAATTTTCGAAATCATAATGTTAGTGGTTTGAATAACATAATAATTACTTAATTAGTAAAAAAATTGACGTCAAAAGTTTACTTCGTAAAAATTAGTTTGAAACCAAAGCGGGCAAGTTATATATTTTGTTGACCAGTGCGTGTGCAGTAATTTATTTTCTTTCCAAAAAATACTCATCGGTCAACGTATGATCACATATTTTAGGCATCAAATTTACATATAACCTTGGATATACAGTTTTTAGACATGTAATATTTTTACTTTGACTTTTTCAAAATATATTAATATATTGAAATTCGAATACATATTATCTGAAACATACTAACATTCCCAAAATGATACATGTAAATGTATTGAAAGAATCGTGAGTACTTAAAATCCAGCACAAACACATTCTTCTAGGGTTTCTCTTTTCTTACTCTCTTAGTAGTTTCTCTCCAATCTCCATGTTGTTCCTACCCAAAACAGTGAACTTAATGAGGTAACTACTCTTCCCTTCCTCTTCGTGTATCCTATTCTCTCATTTTTTATTTGTAAACATCTTTTATTTTAATAATATTAACCCGTTCATAAAAATAAAAAAAAACCAGTGAGCTTAGTCACGTTATTTTTACGTGAACTGAACTGAACCAGGATTACACAAAAAAATTATCGCCAGATTGCAACAATAATGTTTGTTGGAAAAAAAAAGTAAGAATTAAGATCGATAATAGACCGAGTTCTCTAGAGTTACATGCATGTCTTTGACTCTTATTTGAACATTCGATTGTTTAAAGCACATATAATCTTACTATATTAAAGAAAAGTAATATTGTTGTATAAATATATATATATATAAACCACTAATAAAAGTAGTGTTGATCCTTGGGAAAATGTTAGATCTATAACGGATTACATACTCTTTCCCTCTTCTTTTTACGTTTTTGTGATTTTACTGTTTTTTTAATACTCGCATTTTGAATTTTCATAATTTCATATTTTTGGAAAAAAAAAATGTTGAATTATTTATACTCTACGCATGTTGAAGGTATAAGTATAACTAGTAAAACTCGATTAAATTATAACAAAAACAATCAATTCATATACCAAAACCAACATTTCTAGCATTTTCATGATTATTTAGCAAAAAAATGTTTAGCTGTATTTTTTTCTGATGTTCCTCATTCTACTAGCTATTATCATCAAATACCAATCACTATCAGGATTAAACCATTCACCATCCATGAACCACGCACAATCCAACGACTTTAAACTATTGTAGAGCGAATCCGTAAATATTCATGAAATTGTTGGTTAGAAAAGAGAGTAGAATTAGTCAAAACCATATAATTTAAATGTGATATAATCTAACGTTGGATTTTTCTTGAGAATTTAAGGACGCAGTCGCTATAGATGATGTTCTTCTTTGGTCAATAATTGTAACCTACACGTCCACGTCAATGCAATTAGATATCTCTTATTTTTTTCCACAATGCTATAGATGCCTCTACGGAAATCATTTAATACTAGGATATAGCCTGAACTATATACTAGCTTGATGTACTATTATTATTTAATCATAGCTAATTTTGGACTTGACTGAGTTCGTATTAGAGTTCCTAGTTAAATATTTTTTAATATTAGAAACGTATATAGATTAAACACGATATAATGTAAATATATACACGAAAGCATGCGTAAAACACCACTACAACAAAAAAATATTACATTTTCAACCAAAAAAAACATCAATACAAATCAAAGTGATCTAGCTATCTTTACCACTATAACATTTATACAAATTCTAATGAGAATTAAATCCATTACAGATTCAATCGATTAATGTCCTTTCGCTAGTTCATAGTTCAACATTGTAACATTATATAAGACCGGTCCACAAACAATATTACAAAGTGAGGTATTTTAAAAATGGTTTCGCTAGTTCATATTTCAACGTTATAACAAAGTCTATGTTTTATGGTAATTAGCAATGTGGTAACTGGTAAGAGCGCCCCTGTGATCGTTATTTCAGATGCTCTCATGATTCATTCTTATTGCAAAAGGAAAAGAAAAAGAAAAAAATGATTTGAGTAAATTGAGAAGCACACATTTTAAAATAGCAAATGCAGAAACCAGTTTCAGACGAGAGACATTACATATAGTATAGTGAGAAGATATGACTTGGATCACTGAGCATAGCAAGAGCCAGGTCCAGAGGGCGGTCTTCGTGCATACCAGTTATCGACTGGAGCCGCTGGAACGCCACGGTTATTCAGTAGACATCTGAAGTAGTGTAAACGCGGCAATACGGTTAACCTTATATTTCCCTTTGACACAGCCTCTCTGGTGCTCCACATCCGTTCTGTTTCACCAAAGATTTATTTAAAAAGCAGAGTAGAGGTGAGCATTTAAACAAAACCAAACCGAAATGATCGTCCACCTCAAGAAGAGCATAGAGCAAATATGAGACCAAGAGTAAATTTTCTTTAGAATTTTACCTGCAGCTGCTGCAGCTCGGGGCCAAATAGTCTGAAGAACAACAGAAGTATCAGCTGTTTCACCCCACATGCAAACTTCCCCTCCAATCACAAGCTTTTGGAGAGAAGGATCCTCTATTCCATTTAGAGGCTCTGTGTTGTAAACCTTGTCCCACTGAACATCTAGATGGTCCAGGTACCAATATCCTTGGTTACTGAAAATGCATCTGAATCCTTTTGCTACTGCTTTTTGACATATATCAGACACTAGCCTGCAACGAGATTACATAGAAGTTTTGAACTTTTGACATATATTATACAAAAAAAAAAAAGCAAGACTTCTGTTTTGATATGGTAATGTGTGATCTTTACCAGTTTTGCACCACAGTCTGGGGATCAAGATCTTTTCCAAAGGAACTGAACGTTTCTTCCCTGGGATCATTTATAATAATACCTGTGTCAATCTTATCATTTCAAAGGCAAACAAAATAGATTGTACTAGCTGAACATAACATAAGCTACAAAGTATTTTTGCTATCTTTGTTGAAGAATATTGTACCAGTTAACGGGTGTCCAATTTTTCGATATCGCTATCTGTTGTGCTCGGAGTACAAAGTATTTATATGCGTCCTTAGTCGTGAAGTTGCGACCCTGAAGCCTGCAGTTGAGAATGATGATGAACATATCAAGCAAAAAAGATAAAAGTGAAATGCTGTTTCGGTTTTTTCTCATGTAAAAAGCGTAACAAAAATAAACTTAAGAGTCTCTGATAATGAATGATTAACAAAACGAGAGTGACATGAAAAGAAGAGGCATGACTGTACCATTCCTTGACATGAGTTGTGTTTTTCCAGCAGTCTGACAAAACATGACACCATTAAATCTTAAGAGAAGAAAACAGATAACTATGAAATGGAAGAAGAGATTGATTTCAGAAGTTAAACAACTTACCTGTGTTAACTTCATCACCACCCAAGTGGAAAAGCTCAAATGGGAATATCTTTCTCATATCTGTTACAAAACGAGATGCAAGAGAAAATATGAGAATCAAAACAGGACAAACAAATAGATCTATCTACTACATAATTATGATGATACACAATGGATGGTTTAAATTTATATGCAAGACAGAATATGCTGGATAGATCAAGATTTTCTAATTAACTTTTTTCCGCATCTCTCAAGCTTAACTTTTTCTTTACAAGATTAATACTAATTAGATTAGAAAACTAGAGAATGAGCAATGTTTCAAATGTATGTACAATACGTTGAGAAAAGAAGCAACTACTTGAAGTAGACCTGCCAATATGCCAGATATCACATCAAATGTAAAGTTTTTAGTAACGTCAAGGGGCTCTCGGCAAGATAGAGAAGGCCAAAGATCAGGGTATCCAGTTCCCCTACAGTGAAAGCAAACCATATGTTCAGAGATGATAACTGTATTAATAAAGCAAATAGAAACTATAAATCCCCAAAAAGAAACCATAGCTTATATCCATACCACATAACTTCTTGTTGAACATTAAGAGTAAAATAATACAAAGTATAGCCACATTTTTTTAAAATCATGGAAACTTAAGATACTATGCTACTGCCTACATAAAAGCAGTGTATAACAAGCAACAGTGTGACATTACGAGAACGGAGTATAATAAAAACTTTACCAATTTCAAGTTATAATTCTTACCATGATTCTGCATGGCCAGGGACATCTACTTCAGCCATGACATTAATACCTAAAATCAATACCTCAACCATGAGAAGCATGTCATTAAAATAAAAATCAGTAATCAAACAGCAATCCGTTTAATATAATTCTCAGCTTAAAACTATTAAGAGTTGCTTGCCATAACAATCATCTTAGGCTCTCAGAGTTAGTTAATAAGTACCTCTCATTTTGGCAAACCTTCACAGTGAAAATCACAAAAAGGCCATGAAACACAAAAAGGAAAAGATATTATTAGTAAGTAGAAAGAATAGTTGATGTATCCATTTACTAAAACGATCAAAAATGCATGTAGGACTTGGAATAACTAAGCTATTCTATTTTACATACAAAACTTCAAGCCATTACCTGACAATCTCAGAGGCATCCTCAACCGTATAACGTTCCCATCTCGAATAAGCTCCTTTCCACAAATTAGGATATGTAGGAGTTTCAAGAGGAAATGATTGCTCGTCTACAATGTGCCAATGCAAAACATTCTACCTCATATAACCGCCCATGGCAAAAAGATGGGAAGATAATTAGATATCAGATAAATCTTGCAAGGAAGTTCAAGTTCGTGTAGCCCATAAAAGAGAGCAAGCATGATTTCTTACAAGTTTAGCGAAGGCCATGGATTCGATTACTTGTTTGATAACATCAATTGGTAAATAATGTCTTGACGTATCTGCAAAGGGAATAAGTATTAAGTAATAGCCAGCAAATGATTACATTCTCTTTCCATGTGATGGAAATGAAGGCAAAAAGAGAGAAGGAGAGACAGGCTATTACCTATTAGCAGACCGCGGTATTTGAATCGAGGTTTATCTTGGATATACCAGGGTGCTTTATATATTTGCACAGATTTGGTTAAATAATCAAAGGCACACAATTGGCTAAATGTCTGCAAGATTTTCAGAAAAGAACACGACACAGCAAAGAATCAGTGATACTCAACAAGAACTAAACTTGGAATTTTGAGCAAACAATTGAAGAAGACATAGAAAGTCAATAGGAAGAAAAAGATATAGCTGTGCAAAAACAAACTAATTAAAGCAATTAAGCAAACAAATGAAGAGAGGAAACATTCACTAGACATATAAAATTAATACAATGAATAAACTCATCTCCAACATATCAATCACCCCATTTAAAACAAAATGAAATGAGGATTAAAGGAACCAGAAAAAGATATACACTGCAATATCATCTGCCCAAAAAAGTTGACTTTTATCAAGAAATTAATACCACAAAAACCTATGTGTAACCAGAGAGTCAAATTGAGCATTTCTACTCAATCCCATTCTGGAATTTTTTTTTTTAAAAGAGTCATACTTACACACCTCTAATCCTCTAAGTGCACCATAAACTGTATTAGCCTGAAACCAGAAGAAGAAGAAAAAAAACAAATAAGATTATCAGGCACATTCCTCAGATAAAGAAGATATGAATAGCAGCAGCAAAACCTCGATCGTAGCTGCTCCAACAATCGATTGCTCATTCTTCTTCGACACCATCAATGTATAACTCTCATCCACACCCAATTGAAGCTTGAAATTGAACAGAAAACAAACCAAAATTTAAAATTTTGCCACTATCAGTTTCTAGTAGACTATAAAAACCACAAGAAGCACCAAAGTTTTGATTTTTACCTCCTCGGAATCAGAGTGAACAATGATCTTCAAAGAAGTGATATCATACTCAACCATTCTCAAAAATCTAATCTTTGCCAATAGAGAAACTCTACCAGTGGCATGTTTGAAGATTATACCCATATACCTTTCAAACGCAGCTCTAACAATCGGCGATCCACCGCCATTTCCAGCTACGATTAGAGTGGCGGCGGGATCCACCGAAAGCGTATCGTTTCCAGATGAAAACTCCTCCGGCAATGGCCATAGATAAGGAGGAGAATCAGCCGGCGACGGAGATGACAGAGAGGAAGTGATAGATAAAGAGATGAATATGAAAAGGTGAAGAAGAAGAAGAGTGGGAGACATTTTGAAAAGAGTTTGGGTCAATGGAGGATTGATGTTACAGACATTTCACATAAGAAAGATAGAAACTTTTAGAATACATAAATTTTATTTTATTATATATATTTTTTGTTGTTGACTCATTTTTCCTTGTTTCGCTTTTATTACAGGAACAAGAACCACCTCAATCATCATCATCATCATCATCATCATCTTGCGGTTAGTTCGGTGGTCTCTAAACGACCACTGTAGAAAACCAATTATACAGAATAATCATTTTTTTTTTTTAAATCCACCATTTACAAAAATGAAAAAACTTATATACGTCTAATTAACTCAATTTATCTTAAAAAGTAAAACATGAATCCAATATTTTTTTCTTCAAACAAAACATGAAAGTTACTGTTATTTTTAATAAATTCCGGACTGAAAAAACATGTTTGGCCATCTCAAACTCTATTTATTGTTAAGATTCTATGTTTTGTTGTTGAAGGAACTCAAGATCCTTCATCTGCATTTGAATAGCTTCTTTGGGCAATCGTTTGGCCATGACATTCTCTTCTTCTCCTCCTTCAGCGACCCTTGTCGCCTTCTCTTTGATGATTCTCTCTATCTCAGATTTCTCAACCGATGGGAAAACCGAGGTTAGCATCACTTGCAGAAGCTTTTCATCTTCCTCTTCTATAAGTCCTCTCCGAAAGCAACAAGCATATATACCTTCAAGAGCCTTTTCGATCCTTAATTCCATCGGTATTGTTGGCGCATCAATGTTCAACTTTGCCCTTCTCTGCATTACCCACAAAAAAAGTATCAACCTTTTGACTTCTAAAACTCATTATCATAGAAACAAGTTAACTCTTTAATGATCAAAACCAAATTATTCGAATGATGCAACCAATATCAATGCGGTTAAGAAAGCAATAGCAATATAGCCTAGTTGTAAGGAAATCTAATAGAAACAAAACCAACCTGTCTTGCTTCAGTCATTAAAGCAATAAAGTTCTGTTCTTCGAACTCGAGATCATTTGAAATGCTAACCCTTGTAACACCTTCAAGAATCTCTTCAGATTTCAAAAGCCCTGCACCTACTGCAGCAACCCAACAACACAGAAGCACATACAATGGTTCTCCTGCCTAACCAAACAAATCAACAAGCCACTTCAAAAACTTATCACACATTAATCAAACCCAACAAAGGCTAAAGCATTAGCTTGATTGGTGTAAAATCAGAGGGAATTTAGAATACCTACATAACCATATAATAGCTTGAATACAGCTCTATTAGTTCCACTGACTATATAATCCAATTGAACTTCTTGAATCTATGCTCAATTCCGTAAAAGTCACGAACTTTTCGAGCAAATTAGCTCTATTAGTTCCAGTGACTATATGATCCAATTCAAATTCTTGAATCTATACTCAATTCTTTAAAAGTCACGAATTTTACCTTGCCTCTGCGCTGTTGGAACTCATAGAAAGCTCTAGAATCATTGGGAGTGCATTTATTCCCAACTCGTTTCCTAAACTCAGCGAAATCGACGAGATCTCTACCGACGCCGCCTTCATCGCTGAGAATCCTAGCGAGGAGTCCGATAACCGGAAGAGAACCGATGACTGTGTTGGCGAAGCTGGAGAAGGAGTTTGGTTTCTCTATGTAAGCTCGGATTGATAAGGCGAAACCATCTCCGCGTTTGGGATGAGAGGAAGAAGAAGAAGAGAATAAGGTGGGATTGCGAAGACGGAGATGGAAGAAGGAAGGAGAGATTTGGTGGAAGGAAGTGGAGATGTGAGTGACGACAACCACCATGGCTGTGAAAAATGGAAGCTCTTTTTAAGCTGCTTGGACATAAAATCTTAACCTCATCTTTATATACGTTATCTTCTCCATTCAATATTAAACTATTTTTAAAGTCTTCCACATTGTTACTAATTATTTTGGTGGATATAGAGTAAACTTTTTAGATTAACAAAGGAATAGACAATTACTAAAAACAATTGCCAAAAATTTTGGTGATTACCCAATTTTGACACACTTTGAGTCTAATTTGGGTTTATATAATACTTCTAAGAAATTAGAACCCAAAAAGAACAAAGACAAAAATATTTCTTTTTAGCAGACTCATATTGGGCTTTCCTATAGGCCTATGACCATTACATAAGCCCACATTTTAATAATGTAGGGAAAATATGTAGTTAGATTCAAAGAGAGGACAGCGTTGATTTAGCAACTAAAGCATTAAAAAAAGTTAAGAGGAACTAATGAAAGTATAAACGATGTCAAACATGTTTCGTCTTTTATAGCCTTATAGGTACAGTAGATGACGATGTTTTATGGTAAAGTAATGATGACTTCGACTATACATATATGAGTCTATCAGTCTATGGCTGATTGATGTTAAACTTTTGGTGTTATAGCCTTGTAGGTTCTGGCTGGTAAATCAACAAGTGAGAAATTTTGGGAATAACTCTTTCATTTCCTATTTTGCTAGGAAAATTTTCAGTTGAGAAACAAATCTTTGATAAAAGATAAAGTTTACTCTAATGCATGTGGGCAGCAGCAAATTAGCCATAGTCAACACTTTTTAAGAACTAGTTTGATTTTTCTTATAGGCACATGAAAAAAATGAAAAAAATGATGAGATTGACACAAATATATATGTTAATGGAAAATTTTGAACATCGAATATGATACAAAAAAAAATGCATATGCTGACTTGACTGATGGTCAATACCAGCACCGCAAAAAAAAAATGATACAATAAGAAGTAAAATCACAATGAACATATGTTGCAATTAGTGTTGAGAAGGCTAAATGTTTTATCCACAGTAAATAAGACGCATTATTATTGATGAATTCAAATTCATTTGAACTTTCTATTAAATAAAAAGAGCTTATATATCCTCTAATAAGACAAATACAAACCATATATAGTGCAGTTGACTGGAGATATAATAATAGACTGAATAGCAGTCTACAAAAACCGTCGCGAAGGTTATGCAAAGGAGAATTATATCTTGTTCTAAGATTTGTTTTTGGAACGGAATGAAATTTCTGACTTTAGAATATATGAACTCGGTAGAAGTCGTGTTATATTAACGATATATGAGAAGTTATCAATTGTTTTTTCATAGGAACATCATGATTTTTTACCGTGTACTTATAATTGTAAATCAGTTTTCATCTTGCTATAGATCTGATATAGCAAACAATTTAGGAACTTTATGTTGAGGCAAACCAAACTTTATAATAGTATGAGTTTCCTAAACTGTCCAAAGATGGAATTATAACCTAGAGTTGGATCCACTATAATGGGTGTGGAGCCGGATAAAGTTGTAGGTTATGTCTCGTAGCCTGAACAATTTGTGTATCGTACACATATTTATTTTAGTATCTTTCAACATAACAAAATAATTCAATATTACGTACCTAGATGCCCCCTATAATATCATACGTCTCTGATCACTTGTTTTGGCTCAAAGGCAAAAATACAACAAACATACTCCGTTATGCTGACACGGCACGATCTCGTTGGATAACAGAAATTCAATCACATCGTACACTTTAACCCGAAATTTAAAGGATATAAATCGAGCAATTGGCTTTCGAGAAAAGAAAAAAATCAAGTGGATTGGTGTGGTCAATAGAATCTCCACTTGTCTCTACGACAAATTTGGGTTTGCTTTTTGAGAGCTTTTTGGTTTGAAAATTGAGTTAAGGCAATAATATGAGTCTGGTCTACTGATACACTGCACCACCTTTGTCTCTTTTTGCACTGTCGTGTCTTTCTGCTGTCCCGTCTCCTGTGAAATTTCGTATTTCATGATAGTTTTAATCAGAATCCCTACCAAGATTACATTCTTGATAACAATAGAACGATAAAGGAATCAATAATTGTCGATGGCTTCTCAATTAATTGGATCCAAAACATGGAATGAATAAATGATCATGAATATTCATAAAAAAAAAATGATCATGAATATAATTGCAAGAGAATAATTAACCAAATTCAACAATTTTTTACGCCAATATTTAAGACCTGATTCAGGGAAAAATAAAAGAAAATATGAACTCATAAAAGATTCAGCTTCGACGACCAAAAGATGCCAAACATAACCACAGAAAGAAGTTTAAGTCGTTATGATTTGCCTTTCATTATTTGACAGAATAGTATAAAGAGAAATTTCATATGTTATTTTATTTTGATAAAATTTTAATATTTTATTGAATGATCTTTAGAAGTAAAATCGATACATACCTTATTTTATATAGCCCAAAAGAAAATAGAGATAAACTACCTTTTCCAGGTTCTGAAAAGGTTGGGTTATGTCTATTTGGATTTTAAGGTTATTAAACCAAAACTTTTTTTTGTTACTAGAAAAATTCAGACTTAGGTAGCTAGAGGAGTTTAAATTATTGGGAAAATTATATATTTCTCTTTTCATCACAGTGTTTGAACTTGGAATCTACCTGACTCTTTTCTTAGATGGTTAAACGATCGTTAGGCCGTTTTTCAAAACTTTTTGTTTGTGTGAGACGACTTGTTTTTTGACCGGGTTCAAGCCAACACTAACTAATTAACCACCGAACATTTTAGGGCCGAACTAGATTCTGAACAACTATTTGGATTCAGAACGAACATAACATCATTGGCCTGTTTAAAAACCACTGTAATTTGTGGAAGCATATAAAAAGGTATGTATACGTTACAATACGTTGTCATATTGGTTATAAATGAAATAGACTCATAAGTCGTAAACTACAGAGTCACTCATATGGATTCAAATGAAAAATGATAGCATTATCTTAAGTAAGAGCTGGATAAGGAAGTATCTAGGTCAATGAATAAGTGGATGAGAGAGAATAGGCGTCTTGGTTTGTAATCTTGTTGAGGATGATGAGGAATGAGAGAGAAAGTGATGAATAGGGTTTTAATTTTATTCGACGGAATAGTTGCTGTTTCAGGACTCAAATTGAGAGGTCCACATGATGAGGAATATGTATAGTTATATTTATTGTCTGAATTTGATGGATGCTTCTGAAACCTTTGATTTCGACAAAACACCCTCAATGTGTTTGTCTCTGACTTCTTTATGCAACCTTTGTAGATTCTCTCACTCTCTCTCTCTCGCATGTCCATTTGCGCCACCGCCACGTCACTCAGCTGGTTCTACCATTTGCGATTATTTGATCTCAATGTAGATTGTTATGTGTGAGGTGTCATCATCCTATTGGTGCAGAATCAAAAACTTTAATCTCCCGCGTCCCCTTACCCAACCAAAAAACTATTGATCACTTTGCCTTTTTTTTTTCTCTGTCTTTCATCATCGTAACGTACACTACACATCACATGTCATGGTGCTACGACTGTACCCAAATTGATATTTTTAGGAGTCAATTATACAGATGATGAAATTATGAATAGTATCTATAAGAGATCGATGACATTTGGTTAGTGTTATTAACTTTTTTTTGCCGCCAGTCGGTGTTATTATTAAATGACAAAAATTTCAACTAGTGTAGGTAACACCAGATGTAATGTTTTTGTTGACATTAGATATGATGTTTTCCGCTAATCTTTATCAACAATATATATCAATCATGAGTCATGAGCTATGGAGCACAAATTTTGTCTTTTATGCTACATTAACTCGTATATGATGATTTTATGCGCTTTTTTACCGATCTTAATTATTTATATGTCCTTCTTCACTTTATAGTTTATTAATTATATGGATGTTGGAAAAAAAAAGTTTATTATATGAATATGGGATTTTTGATGGTCATAATACATAACTGTAAATAGAATTCAGTATTAAGAAAAAAGGACATTGTACTTAATTTATGTACCCACACATTTATGATTTATCTGTAACATGTCGTGTAAAAACACGTTGGTTCTACGAAAAAAGTTTACTAATGTATGGACTATCTCATAGTTACAAACTATCATAGTAAATAAATATATGATTCTCCATTTAAACAAATGCCATTTCTCTCTTGCCTCAACGTAAGAGTAGTTTTTTTTGTGTTTTTTTTACCAGGACGTCCGGCCTTATAAGCCTCTAAGGACCTCTTATTTGTCCTCTAATTAATATCAAACGATTATCGAATAGAAGATCAGCGGTAGTCACTGTAGCTATACATTGAATATAGATCTACAACCATTTGTTTGTTTTGGGTTTTTGATGGAAGCCTTGATATATAAAACTGTTAAGACTTAAAAGTATAGACTTCACACTATGGTTTGTATAGTTTCAAGAAGACTTAAAAGTATAGATTTCACACTATGGTTTATAAAACTGTTTTATCACACTATGGTTTATAAGTATAGACCTAAAAGTACAGATTTTAAGTCTTAAAAGTATAGATTTCACACTATGGTTTCTAAAACTGTTAAGACTTAAGAGTTTAATTTCATGCTTTTAGAGCAAATATAAAACCAATGTAAAGTTCATTTTCTTATGAAATTTAACCACTAATAACAAAAAGTATAGATTTATAGAAGATCATGGAAATTAAAAGACGACTAAGTGTTTTTTTGCAGAAAATGTAGAGAGAGGGGGCCACGGATCACGTGGAGGATGCGTGGGATGGAAATGAAAAAATGAAGGGAGAAGAGAGAAAGAGTGATTTTACAAATCTCCTCTAATCCTTTCTCAGCCAATTATGATCAATCTCCCACGTGGGGCTTCTGGCCCCATGCATGCACATCATCTTTTAACTATTCACTCTTTTGTCTTCTTCTTCTTCTTTTGTGTGATCCTCTTCTATTTATGGCTGTCTTTATCTCCACAAGTGGCTTTTAGAGAAGGCTCTATTTTGAGTTTGGTGTTAATTTTAGGGTTTCCCCATTACTAATGGCTGATTCTTCTTCTGCTTCTTACATTCACATGGTAATATTATACATGATCCAAGAACCCTATGTCTATTTATCGTTTATGTATACCTCAATATCTTTGGATTTGTGTATGTATGTATAGGTGCAACACATGATAGAGAAATGTTTGATCTTCCATATGAGCAAAGAAGAGTGTATGGAAGCTCTCTCCAAGCATGCAAACATCACTCCTGTCATCACCTCAACTGGTTTTATTCTCTAGCTCTCTCTCTCCCTCCCTCTCTTTCTTGCTCTCTCCTCTTTTCTAATACTCTTCTATCTTGTTATTTTAAACGCACATACACACACATCTATGGACTCTCTAACGAGATAATAAGTATATCATGTATAAATTATACCATCATGTAGAATTTGATCTTCCTATATATGTACCGACATATATGATCTTCCGTATTTATATAAGTTTTCATGCATAATCTAACGATTATAAACACTTCCTTTAGAACATGGAAGCTAGAATTTATATACACCCCCCCCCCCCCCCCAAAAAAAAAAACTAGATCTTCCTTGTAACATATATATTGGGATTTTCTGATGATTTAAGTTTGATGTCTGTTTTCCTTTTTGTTAACATAATTAATGAATTAGAAAACAAAAATTCAGTGTGGAAGGAGCTGGAGAAAGAGAACAAAGAATTCTTCAAGGCGTATGAGGAGACGCAAAGCAAACAAGAGCAAATGTCGGAGGAAGAGACAAACCAGATGATCCAGAAGATAATCTCGGATTCGACGACTGATCGCGATGTTCGTTAGATCTTAAGAACCTTATAGTTTATATATATATGAATCTCATGAAAACGATTTATCCCTGACGCATGCATGTTTCTGTGTAAATCGTTTTTCCTCTATTCGCATCGGTCCAACAAGAAAGACACAAAAAATGGAGTGATGACGCTCCTTTTGGTACGTTATACGTACGTGGTCCACATTATATATATTGCTTTTGTAATTTTTATAATTAGTTCCATAAGGAAACGGACGCTCATACATCGATCGTGTGGCGTTTTAGTTTAATGTGTCTTGTGTATGTGTGTGTATATATATATATATATATATTTCTTGATGGTTTGGTCATCTTAAAAATCATTAGCAGAGAAATTAATTTTCATGGTCTCCATATGCTTACGAGTTTACTTTGCTATGTTCTAGAAATTGAGCCGTCTTGGCGGCCTAAACCACTCAGAAGTCTTGAGTTTAATCAAATCGGCTAAAAGTTCGGTCAACGGAAAGTTATAGACTATTGGGCTTAGACGACCTATGAAGTAATGTTTAAAAGTGAGAAAATATACTAAAAATGTTTGTAGTATTATATTTTTAAATTTTTAGTTTAATTAAATATAAAAAGGAATAATACTAAAAAAATCGAATAGTACCCTATTAATATCTCATTAAAGTTAGAGGTTAGGCTTTTGTTGGAACGCCTGATTAACATAAGAAATCTAATTAACTTGAACATTGTTAGTTGTACTAAATCGAACAACAACAAAAAAAACATTGTCTATAAATCTAACGGTGGTGGGGGAGATATCACAAGAATCTATGCTATTATTAACACGTGTTAGTTTCAGCCCAAAGCAACTATGGGCCATATGTCTACAATTCCACTGTAATTTGATTTTTTTTTCTTTTCTTTGTAAGTAACCACAACTTTGTAAATGAAAAATATTATTCTTACGTTACTCTGATATGTTGGGGAGCTTATAAAACACAAAATGAATACTAGATATGATGAATACGGAGTTTCGAACCCCTCCGTTTCTTCATTTTTATTTTCATATATATATATATATGTTGCATCTTTTACCATTACAAATTCTGTGCCACAGCAAGATAAATTATAAACTTAAAAAAAAAACTATAAACTTAAAAAAAAGCAGAGTTTTGATTATAAAAACAAATTAAGATTCTCTTTTAACTTGTTTTTTATACAACAAAACGTGCACAACACAATAAAGGCCACACATGAAGCTAGTAAATAAGAACACAGATGAAATATAAAGTTTTCGATAAAAGCCATCACTCTTCAAGCTTTGTAGTATGTAAGATAAACACTGAAATGGAGAATAGTATCATGACCATCAGTGACATGTTGGTCTTGCTGATTGTACAGGGTCTCCACCACAGCATACCCTTTAGCATGCTCGAATTTCCCAGTCCCACCAACAACCGCAATATGCGAGGCATGAGATGCGGTTCGATGAACCCCAAAGAAGCTTATAGCATCATCAAGGGTGTCATGGTTATCATGCTCTCCATGGAACAACACGGTCAAAGAAAGAGTCTGGCTAGTTCCATCCAAAGAGCTAGCCAAGTAAAACCCTTGAGCTCTACCAATGATCGCAGAGCCTAGCTCATGGACCTCAGTGAGCTCATCATCAACCACAGTGATGGAACCAAACATGAGCTGTTGAAGTGCAGCTGCGGGAGGGAGCTGGCCAGCTGTTACGAAGGGAAGGTTGTTGGAGTTAAGAGCATTTTGAGAGTTACCGTTAGTGTTTTGAATGACGGTGTTGGCTTGAGAGCCACTAAGTCCTGTGAGAAGTGGAGCTGTGTTTGGGTTTATTATATTGTTGATGTTGTTTGCGTTCACAAGTGGTACTCCGTTATCAACTGGAAATATGTTGTTGTTGGATTTAGAAAATGGTATTCCATTAACCTCCGTTTGTGCTACTATCCCTGTAACCACACGTGCTGATGGGTGTGACCCGCCTAGCACGTCATGCATAAAGAACTCTAGGACTGGCTCGTGTCCGCTCGTGACGGGTCCTGGAAGAGGAAGTTGTGTTGTTGTTGGAGTTGTTGTTACTGCTGGTGGAGTATCCTCCTCCTCTTCCGGTGACTGAGTTTCGATCTCATCGAGAAGTCGAGCGGATTTGACAGTGGAAGCTATCAAGAGGAAGAGAAAGATTGTTAAGCTAAGAGCTTTGGCCATTGTTCTTTCTTTTGTTTTATGTTTATTTTTTGAATGGCCTAATGGGTTTGTTTATATAGGAAAGCTTGAAGGATGATGAGATCACGGAGTGGAGTTGTTGTTCTTGTCGTTGATTTCTTATCATTTTACTTTAGTTGAGGAATGGATTTAACTAAACCTATAGGTTTATTAATTTTTAGTTTTCTACTTACTCCTCTTGCTTAGAGTTTGTCATTGCATCTATATGGGCATAGACTAAACTTTATTGGGCCGGTTTAGATCCAGGAAATGGGCCCAACGATTGAATCTGCGCCGTTAAAACTTAGAACACCACTCTTTCCTTAGTCAAGCGAGAGCTTGAAGCTATGGCGGTAATACTAGTTTAGGGTTTATTCGTCTCCTTGTTCATCGTAATCTGCCAGTTCCAAAATTGAGAATGATATAGGAGAAGTTGATCTAAAATCGAAAGAGCTCTCAGCTTCAGCGGAAGACCAAATAAGTTGAAGTCCTTCTTATTATTCAGTTTCGGGCTTGTGCTATAAACCCTAGGCGTTGGTGGTGTTGTAGCTAAGCTAGTTAGAGAGATGTATCTATACAGTCTAACTCTGCAACAGGCGACGGGTATCATCTGCGCGATTAACGGGAACTTCTCCGGCGGGAAGACACAGGAGATAGCAGTAGCTCGTGGGAAGATTCTGGATCTTCTGCGTCCGGACGAGAACGGTAAGATCCAAACGGTACACTCAGTGGAAGTATTTGGAGCAATTAGATCCTTAGCTCAGTTTAGGTTGACTGGTGCGCAAAAGGATTATATAGTGGTTGGCTCAGATTCGGGTAGGATTGTTATACTTGAATACAACAAAGAGAAGAATGTGTTTGATCAAGTTCATCAGGAGACTTTTGGCAAGTCTGGTTGCCGTAGAATTGTGCCTGGCCAGTACTTAGCTGTTGATCCCAAAGGTAGAGCTGTTATGATTGGAGCTTGTGAGAAGCAGAAATTGGTTTATGTTTTGAACAGAGATACTTCTGCTAGGTTAACCATTTCTTCTCCCTTGGAGGCTCACAAGTCTCATACCATTTGCTATTCCGTCTGCGGTGTGGACTGCGGTTTCGATAACCCTATTTTTGCTGCCATTGAGCTTGATTACTCTGAGGCTGATCAGGATCCAACTGGCCAAGCCGCAAGTGAGGCTCAGAAGCATTTGACTTTCTATGAGCTCGATTTGGGGCTCAACCATGTCTCTAGAAAGTGGTCAGAACCAGTTGACAATGGTGCCAATATGCTTGTTACTGTTCCTGGAGGAGCTGATGGCCCCAGTGGAGTTCTGGTCTGCGCTGAGAATTTTGTTATCTATAAGAATCAGGGTCATCCAGATGTGAGAGCCGTGATTCCTAGACGAGCTGATTTGCCTGCTGAACGAGGGGTTTTGGTTGTGTCTGCTGCCGTGCACAAGCAAAAGACAATGTTCTTCTTTCTAATTCAGACCGAGTATGGCGACGTTTTTAAGGTTACTCTGGATCACGATGGAGATCATGTCTCGGAGTTGAAGATCAAATATTTTGACACCATTCCTGTCGCTGCGTCTATATGCGTGTTGAAGCTGGGATTTCTTTTCTCTGCTTCCGAATTTGGAAACCATGGATTGTATCAGTTTCAGGCGATAGGGGAGGAACCTGATGTAGAGTCTTCATCCTCTAATCTGATGGAGACTGAAGAAGGTTTCCAGCCCGTATTTTTTCAACCTAGACGTCTTAAGAATCTTGTTAGGATTGACCAAGTCGAGAGTCTGATGCCGCTCATGGACATGAAAGTCTTAAACCTTTTTGAGGAAGAAACCCCTCAGATCTTTTCGCTTTGTGGACGGGGTCCCCGCTCCTCTCTAAGGATACTGAGACCTGGTTTGGCCATCAGTGAGATGGCTGTTTCTCAGCTTCCAGGTCAGCCAAGTGCTGTGTGGACGGTGAAAAAGAATGTTAGCGATGAGTTTGATGCATATATCGTCGTCTCTTTTACCAATGCTACCCTTGTTCTTTCGATCGGTGAAACAGTTGAAGAAGTTAATGACAGTGGGTTTCTTGATACAACACCGTCTCTGGCTGTCTCTCTGATTGGTGATGATTCTCTCATGCAAGTCCATCCCAATGGTATCCGCCACATAAGGGAAGATGGACGCATTAATGAATGGAGAACTCCTGGCAAGAGGTCAATTGTTAAAGTTGGGTATAATCGGCTTCAAGTAGTCATTGCACTGAGCGGGGGAGAGCTTATATACTTTGAGGCAGATATGACTGGTCAGCTGATGGAGGTGGAGAAACATGAAATGTCTGGAGATGTGGCTTGCCTGGACATTGCGCCTGTTCCTGAAGGAAGACAAAGGTCTCGCTTTCTTGCTGTGGGATCTTATGATAATACTGTTCGCATTCTGTCTTTGGATCCCGACGACTGCCTGCAGATACTCAGCGTGCAAAGTGTCTCTTCAGCTCCTGAGTCTCTGCTATTCCTCGAAGTTCAGGCATCGATTGGTGGAGAGGATGGTGCTGATCACCCGGCAAATCTCTTCCTTAATTCTGGTCTGCAGAATGGTGTTCTTTTCAGAACGGTGGTGGATATGGTGACTGGTCAGCTTTCGGATTCTCGTTCCCGGTTCTTGGGGCTGAAGCCTCCCAAGTTATTCTCCATTTCTGTGAGAGGTCGGTCTGCAATGCTGTGTTTGTCTAGCCGACCTTGGCTTGGTTATATCCATCGGGGACACTTCCACCTGACGCCTCTTTCTTATGAAACATTGGAGTTTGCTGCCCCTTTTTCATCTGATCAGTGCGCTGAAGGTGTTGTCTCTGTTGCTGGGGAGGCTCTGAGGATTTTTATGATCGATCGTCTTGGTGAAACGTTCAATGAGACAGTGGTGCCTCTGAGGTACACGCCTAGAAAGTTTGTTCTCCAACCCAAGCGGAAGTTGTTGGTTATTATCGAGAGTGACCAGGGAGCATTCACCGCAGAAGAGCGTGAAGCGGCAAGAAAGGAGTGCTTCGAGGCTGGTGGAGTGGGAGAAAATGGTAATGGCAATGCAGATCAGATGGAGAATGGTGTGGATGATGAAGATAAGGAAGACCCGCTCTCTGATGAGCAGTATGGTTATCCGAAAGCAGAGTCAGAAAAGTGGGTTTCTTGCATTAGAGTTCTTGATCCTAAGACAGCTGCAACGACTTGTCTCCTGGAACTTCAGGACAACGAAGCTGCTTACAGTGTCTGTACAGTGAATTTCCATGATAAAGAGTATGGTACTTTGTTGGCTGTTGGTACAGTCAAAGGGATGCAGTTCTGGCCCAAAAAGAATCTAGTGGCTGGGTTCATACATATCTATAGGTTTGTGGAGGATGGGAAGTCTCTAGAGCTTCTTCATAAGACGCAAGTAGAAGGTGTTCCTCTTGCTCTGTGCCAATTCCAAGGAAGACTGCTGGCGGGGATTGGACCTGTCCTCCGATTATATGATTTGGGGAAAAAGAGATTGCTTAGGAAATGTGAAAACAAGCTCTTTCCCAACACCATTATCTCTATCCAAACTTACCGGGACCGTATTTACGTTGGTGACATTCAGGAGGTGAGTGAAGTACCTTTTGATATTTTACTTATTATGGTTAGCTTCTTATAGATAGTAATTATCTCATGTGGCATTTTCATTGTCATTTTGCAGTCTTTCCATTACTGCAAGTACAGGCGGGATGAGAATCAGCTTTACATATTTGCGGATGACTGCGTGCCGAGGTGGCTGACAGCATCGCACCATGTGGATTTCGATACCATGGCAGGTGCAGATAAGTTTGGGAACGTGTACTTTGTGCGGTTGCCTCAGGATGTGTCAGAGGAGATAGAAGAAGACCCTACAGGTGGGAAAATCAAGTGGGAGCAAGGAAAGCTGAATGGAGCACCGAACAAAGTGGATGAGATAGTACAGTTCCATGTTGGGGACGTTGTGACATGCTTGCAGAAGGCTTCGATGATCCCGGTGGATCAGAATCCATAATGTATGGAACGGTGATGGGTAGCATAGGAGCGTTGCATGCTTTCACATCTCGGGATGATGTCGATTTTTTCTCTCATCTGGAGATGCACATGAGACAGGAGCATCCTCCTCTTTGTGGGAGAGACCATATGGCTTACAGATCTGCGTATTTTCCGGTCAAGGTATATAGTACTTAAATAAACCCGAAACATAAACAAAATAAAGCTCCATATATGTATCTCAAAATTAAGTGTTTGACATTTTTGCATCATCTATTATTGAAACAGGATGTGATAGATGGAGATTTGTGTGAGCAGTTCCCGACGCTTCCAATGGATATGCAGAGGAAAATAGCTGACGAGTTGGATAGAACACCTGCAGAGATTTTGAAGAAGCTCGAAGACGCCAGGAATAAGATCATTTAACACTTTCTACTTCACTCTCTAGTGTCAGTTCTGTCAATTTAATGGATGTTTTATTTCATTTCTGATCTCCCGAGAACATAGCTTGTAATCTCTATACACATTGTTGAGGCAGAAAAGATTGTTAAAGATCAATATTCACCTAACATGGAACTTCCGTGTATGTTGTAGCCAAAAGAGAGGGGCTTAGGCTTAGCTTTTACCATACATTATGTGATTTCATGTTAGATAACATTAGTCATCAGTGTTAATAGTCTACTGTAACCTGTGGCAAATCTTCTGAATACCCTACTGAAACAATCTAGATATGTCTTATAGCAGAATCAACTCACCTTCAGGGCATTTTTAACTTGAGTATACTCAGGGATCAACTTATTTGCCACACCATTAACTTTTAATTTCGAGACGTGCAACAACACACCAGAATCAGAAACTATAGTGTATCTTCAGCTAAAAGATGACGCAAGAGAGGAGACATGGCTTCAGCTAAAAGACTCAAATCCCAACAATGTATCTTCTGTTTATCGTCAGTGATTGATGATGTGTAAAGAAAGAAAAACAAAGAAGTTGACTTTATGGTCTTTCTACTTCTGTCTGCATAGTTGATTCTCAAATAAAAGAGTTAAAATTTCATCACTCCACATCTGTTTATAAATTGACTTGAAAATTTAGTGCTATCCAATACTAACTAGAAAAGATGTTATCAAAATTGACCTCTGCTAAGATTTGTTATTTATATTAGATCTGAACAAATTTTAAATGTTATTTATATTAGATTTAACCCTTTTTCATGTTTCTTTTAGCTTGTACTTACTACATACATACTTGAGATAAACTCAATATAAAGAGCTGCTTGATCTGCTGTTGCAGCCATTGATGTTATCTTTCTTGTACTCACTCTCCCACCTTGGATGGATTCCTTCACTTTGGGTACAAAAAGTCAAGCTCCACTACCTTATATACACACAATTGGAACCTGTTCAGAATAGCCTGAGTTCTTGGACATTACGAGTTTACTACTCCCCCAACGATGAAAACTTGCTTTCCATTAAAGCGTCAAGATTGAAGCAAGATGAAGGCAGAAGCTGAAAGTTTTAATCCCTTATGATTGAAGATTGATTTATACCCTTCAAATCAGAGAGATCAAACACGGAGTACTGAAGCGGTGAATTTCATTTTTTTGTGGATCAAAACTGTTCTTTGCAGCACTATGCCACAAATTCAGGCAGCAAAGACAAGATTTGTTGGCTCGTAGCTTAACTTCATTCCTTTTTAGATCACTACAATTGGGTTGGCCCAAGATACAAGTGCTTTTTAACTGTGATGATGGAAGTATTTTCATTCACTGGTTCGATAACAATTATCAATCCTGATTTTTATTGGCCGATCATGAAGCGAATAACACAAGCAAAAAGAAGTTTTTTTTCTTTTCTTTTAAAATGAACTGAAGAATTACAGAATTACTACCAACCTTTCATTTACCAAACTAGATACACTCATTATGATGAAAATGTCATGAATATAATGTATGCTGCGTGGTGCATGGTAGTAAGGCATAATAGAAAACTGACACTAGAAAGTCTATAGTAGAAAGTGTTAAATGATCTTATTCCTGGCGTCTTCGAGCTTCTTCAAAATCTCTGCAGGTGTTCTATCCAACTCGTCAGCTATTTTCCTCTGCATATCCATTGGAAGCGTCGGGAACTGCTCACACAAATCTCCATCTATCACATCCTGTTTCAATAATAGATGATGCAAAAATGTCAAACACTTAATTTTGAGATACATATATGGAGCTTTATTTTGTTTATGTTTCGGGTTTATTTAAGTACTATATACCTTGACCGGAAAATACGCAGATCTGTAAGCCATATGGTCTCTCCCACAAAGAGGAGGATGCTCCTGTCTCATGTGCATCTCCAGATGAGAGAAAAAATCGACATCATCCCGAGATGTGAAAGCATGCAACGCTCCTATGCTACCCATCACCGTTCCATACATTATGGATTCTGATCCACCCGGGATCATCGAAGCCTTCTGCAAGCATGTCACAACGTCCCCAACATGGAACTGTACTATCTCATCCACTTTGTTCGGTGCTCCATTCAGCTTTCCTTGCTCCCACTTGATTTTCCCACCTGTAGGGTCTTCTTCTATCTCCTCTGACACATCCTGAGGCAACCGCACAAAGTACACGTTCCCAAACTTATCTGCACCTGCCATGGTATCGAAATCCACATGGTGCGATGCTGTCAGCCACCTCGGCACGCAGTCATCCGCAAATATGTAAAGCTGATTCTCATCCCGCCTGTACTTGCAGTAATGGAAAGACTGCAAAATGACAATGAAAATGCCACATGAGATAATTACTATCTATAAGAAGCTAACCATAATAAGTAAAATATCAAAAGGTACTTCACTCACCTCCTGAATGTCACCAACGTAAATACGGTCCCGGTAAGTTTGGATAGAGATAATGGTGTTGGGAAAGAGCTTGTTTTCACATTTCCTAAGCAATCTCTTTTTCCCCAAATCATATAATCGGAGGACAGGTCCAATCCCCGCCAGCAGTCTTCCTTGGAATTGGCACAGAGCAAGAGGAACACCTTCTACTTGCGTCTTATGAAGAAGCTCTAGAGACTTCCCATCCTCCACAAACCTATAGATATGTATGAACCCAGCCACTAGATTCTTTTTGGGCCAGAACTGCATCCCTTTGACTGTACCAACAGCCAACAAAGTACCATACTCTTTATCATGGAAATTCACTGTACAGACACTGTAAGCAGCTTCGTTGTCCTGAAGTTCCAGGAGACAAGTCGTTGCAGCTGTCTTAGGATCAAGAACTCTAATGCAAGAAACCCACTTTTCTGACTCTGCTTTCGGATAACCATACTGCTCATCAGAGAGCGGGTCTTCCTTATCTTCATCATCCACACCATTCTCCATCTGATCTGCATTGCCATTACCATTTTCTCCCACTCCACCAGCCTCGAAGCACTCCTTTCTTGCCGCTTCACGCTCTTCTGCGGTGAATGCTCCCTGGTCACTCTCGATAATAACCAACAACTTCCGCTTGGGTTGGAGAACAAACTTTCTAGGCGTGTACCTCAGAGGCACCACTGTCTCATTGAACGTTTCACCAAGACGATCGATCATAAAAATCCTCAGAGCCTCCCCAGCAACAGAGACAACACCTTCAGCGCACTGATCAGATGAAAAAGGGGCAGCAAACTCCAATGTTTCATAAGAAAGAGGCGTCAGGTGGAAGTGTCCCCGATGGATATAACCAAGCCAAGGTCGGCTAGACAAACACAGCATTGCAGACCGACCTCTCACAGAAATGGAGAATAACTTGGGAGGCTTCAGCCCCAAGAACCGGAACGAGAATCCAAAGCTCACCAGTCACCATATCCACCACCGTTCTGAAAAGAACACCATTCTGCAGACCAGAATTAAGGAAGAGATTTGCCGGGTGATCAGCACCATCCTCTCCACCAATCGATGCCTGAACTTCGAGGAATAGCAGAGACTCAGGAGCTGAAGAGACACTTTGCACGCTGAGTATCTGCAGGCAGTCGTCGGGATCCAAAGACAGAATGCGAACAGTATTATCATAAGATCCCACAGCAAGAAAGCGAGACCTTTGTCTTCCTTCAGGAACAGGCGCAATGTCCAGGCAAGCCACATCTCCAGACATTTCATGTTTCTCCACCTCCATCAGCTGACCAGTCATATCTGCCTCAAAGTATATAAGCTCTCCCCCGCTCAGTGCAATGACTACTTGAAGCCGATTATACCCAACTTTAACAATTGACCTCTTGCCAGGAGTTCTCCATTCATTAATGCGTCCATCTTCCCTTATGTGGCGGATACCATTGGGATGGACTTGCATGAGAGAATCATCACCAATCAGAGAGACAGCCAGAGACGGTGTTGTATCAAGAAACCCACTGTCATTAACTTCTTCAACTGTTTCACCGATCGAAAGAACAAGGGTAGCATTGGTAAAAGAGACGACGTATATATGCATCAAACTCATCGCTAACATTCTTTTTCACCGTCCACACAGCACTTGGCTGACCTGGAAGCTGAGAAACAGCCATCTCACTGATGGCCAAACCAGGTCTCAGTATCCTTAGAGAGGAGCGGGGACCCCGTCCACAAAGCGAAAAGATCTGAGGGGTTTCTTCCTCAAAAAGGTTTAAGACTTTCATGTCCATGAGCGGCATCAGACTCTCGACTTGGTCAATCCTAACAAGATTCTTAAGACGTCTAGGTTGAAAAAATACGGGCTGGAAACCTTCTTCAGTCTCCATCAGATTAGAGGATGAAGACTCTACATCAGGTTCCTCCCCTATCGCCTGAAACTGATACAATCCATGGTTTCCAAATTCGGAAGCAGAGAAAAGAAATCCCAGCTTCAACACGCATATAGGCGAGCGACAGGAATGGTGTCAAAATATTTGATCTTCAACTCCGAGACATGATCTCCATCGTGATCCAGAGTAACCTTAAAAAACGCCGCCATACTCGGGTCTGAATTAGAAAGAAGAACATTGTCTTTTGCTTGTGCACGGCAGCAGACACAACCAAAACCCCTCGTTCAGCAGGCAAATCAGCTCGTCTAGGAATCACGGCTCTCACATCTGGATGACCCTGATTCTTATAGATAACAAAATTCTCAGCGCAGACCAGAACTCCACTGGGGCCATCAGCTCCTCCAGGAACAGTAACAAGCATATTGGCACCATTGTCAACTGGTTCTGACCACTTTCTAGAGACATGGTTGAGCCCCAAATCGAGCTCATAGAAAGTCAAATGCTTCTGAGCCTCACTTGCGGCTTGGCCAGTTGGATCCTGATCAGCCTAGGAGTACTCAAGCTCAGTGGCAGCAAAAAATAGGGTTATCGAAACCGCAGTCCACACCGCAGACGGAATAGCAAATGGTATGAGACTTGTGAGCCTCCAAGGGAGAAGAAATGGTTAACCTAGCAGAAGTATCTCTGTTCAAAACATAAACCAATTTCTGCTTCTCACAAGCTCCAATCATAACAGCTCTACCTTTGGGATCAACAGCTAAGTACTGGCCAGGCACAATTCTACGGCAACCAGACTTGCCAAAAGTCTCCTGATGAACTTGATCAAACACATTCTTCTCTTTGTTGTATTCAAGTATAACAATCCTACCCGAATCTGAGCCAACCACTATATAATCCTTTTGCGCACCAGTCAACCTAAACTGAGCTAAGGATCTAATTGCTCCAAATACTTCCACTGAGTGTACCGTTTGGATCTTACCGTTCTCGTCCGGACGCAGAAGATCCAGAATCTTCCCACGAGCTACTGCTATCTCCTGTGTCTTCCCGCCGGAGAAGTTCCCGTTAATCGCGCAGATGATACCCGTCGCCTGTTGCAGAGTTAGACTGTATAGATACATCTCTCTAACTAGCTTAGCTACAACACCACCAACGCCTAGGGTTTATAGCACAAGCCCGAAGCTGAGTAATATGAAACTTATTAGGTTTTCTACTGAATTTGAGCTCTTTCGATTTTAGGTCAACTCTTCCTATACCATTCTCAACTCTGGAGTTGGCAGATTACGGTGAACAAGGAGATGAATAAACCCTAAACTAGTATTACCGCCATAGCTCCAAGCTCTCGCTCGATTAAGAAGAGAGTGGTGTTCTAACGGCGCAGATTTTATAATTGGGCCCATTTTCTGGAACTAAACCGGCCCAATATGTTAAGTCTAAGCCCATATACTAGATATAATCTCTAATCATTGTAATCAAAATCACACTTATAAGTTATAACAGAACTACTTTATTAATGATTTTGGGGACTGCTTATTGGATTTATGCCTTTGATTTTGCTTTTCTCTAAAATCATGTCTTATTGAATAAAGTAATTTACTAAAATAATTATAAATCAAGGGCTATACATTACAAATTTTATATACAGTTAAGAATTCAGAATTTGTATAAGTATACTAAAATAATTCTAAATCAAGGGGTTATACAGTTAAGAATTTGAATAAGTATACTTTGGAATCTTATGTTATCATCCATCCTTTTTTAGTCATACCTTAAAAAAACAAAATTGTTGCACATGGAACAAACAACAAGACTTAGCTATATAAATAGTCTAAACCGAATCAGAGATAATCAGATTTGAGATTTTGCTTCATCATTATTAGCCTTCACTTGAAGAGTAGTGATTCTTGTCTGCATCCATTGGACAATGTCATTGAACACAATATTTGAATTCTCTGGAGGCTCTCCGAACAGAAGGCTATGCCACATTTCAGGATACAACTTCAAAGTCTTGTCATTAGACGTAGCCACCTCATAAAGCAGTTTGCTCACTTCTTTATCCGTCACTTTATCATCTTCTCCATGCAATACTATGAACGGTATTTTCACCTATATCCATGTTCATATATCCCACAAATTAACACTTTACATTAAGATGTAGATTATGTTATATTTATAGTTTGGTGTGTGTTTGGGTTTGTTTTTACGTTTACACGTATTTTATTCTGTCCACATGAAACCAACTTCTTTTATTTGGAATACTAAACAATTTTGTTTTTGGTTAATTTAAATGTAAACGCAAAACACAAATGGAAAGAGTAACTCTGTTTGCGTTTGTGTTTACGTTTTACCAAAGTATTTTTATTAGAAAAACTAAATTTTTGTTTTTTTTAGTAAAATTTGTATCAAACGAATTTCACTTGAAACACGAAAAGATAAATTAGTGCTTGGAACAAGCGCAATGGAATATAATTTGGCTCTATGTATAATACCTCGTTCAACCGATTCTCTAGATCGAGGCTGACTCTATAAAGCTCACTCATTGTCTTCATACGAGGCCTTCCGTTGTAGCAATTTGGATTCTCTCTTATCTGTTTATTTAAATACTCAATAAATAGCGTTTCTTGTCCTAAGATTATAAAACCCATATGTAATTTATTGGTTACCAACAACAAAATTGTATCATATATAGCCAATGTATCGAGAGAAAAAAATGAAGAGTACCTCTTGTCTCTTTTGAGGCAGTTTGATCGCACTATTGATGATATCGGGTCCTGAAAGAATTGACTTCCATGATGGGATCAGATTTGTGACCATATTGATCATAGATATAACCATTCGTGATGGTTTCATCTCCTCAGCAATCTGTCTCTCATCAAATTTTTAATTAAACATAGCTCTTACAAGAAATGAATTGAAGTAATGATATATGTGAATTTGTAGTTCACCTTACACATCGGAGCTATAAGGATTCCTCCATCCCAAAACTCGGGTTTCTTGCGGTGCAAGAGAAGAACTACGGCTCCTCCCATGGACTCTCCCATCAAAAACTTCTTTTTTGTGTTATCTCCCATCTCTGCCTTGCACAACAAACAAAATCCAAGTCACACGGTTTAGTAGCGTGGGCAGCTAGTGCATTCGTACAAGACCCTGGTTTATAATTAATTTTTTCTATATTGTTGTTTAGTATGTTTAAGATCAGGATCTCTAGTTTTGTTTTTAGGATATGTAACACATAGTATATATTTACTCTAGATCTGCAATGAAACTGTATATATGACTTGAGACAGCTCTGTAAATTATACTCATAAGAGATTCAAGCCATTGTTATTCATCGCATATTTATAGCCACAACTGTTTTTTATTTCTTTACAGGTCATTGATGATTATTTTCATTTGCATTTAAAAAAAATATATTCTCTACAACCTTAAATATTTCAATTAAAATTCATTAATTTCTTAACTGCAAATGCAAACGCCAAACAAAATAGAAAGAAAACTTTTCATTTGCGTTTGCACTTTCCAAAGATATATAAAAAAAGAGTTAAAAATATTTTACATTTTAAAAATACGATATTTTTTCTCATGTAAATGCAAATGCGTTTGGAACTTTGCAAGCTTATATCTAATGTTATGACAATTCAACAGTGTGGAATGTGTAATGAGATCAGGAAGAAGAGATGGACCAGATATTTTGGTGAAATGTGAAGAGACATCGTCGACAAGAAGATCGAAGTCATCAATGTATACACAGAGGCCACCTGATCTTCCATGTCCTTCATATTCAATTCCATACACACCAAAACCTTCTTTTGCAAACTTAGATGCAACATCTGCACGTAAGAATGATTCATATATTCACTTCTCTGTTCCTCATTGTTCAATCGATGCATATATGTCTATAGATACGTACCTTTAAAGGTGGTGCTGCAATCAATTGCATAGCCATGGCAAAAGAAGATGAGAGTTCTTGGTTCTTGATTCACTGGAAACCATTTGCACGTTAAGAGTTGCATTCCCCGTGAATTCTCGATGAATTCCTAAATGAATCATCCACTTGTTTCATTTGATAGATACTAAAAAAAATGAATCTTGAATTCGACTAATGAAATTTACCTCGCTATATCCGACTTGCCCATCAACATGAGCCTGTAAATGACAAAAGTCAAGTCACATATAAATTATCTTTGGAAGCCATGAGAAGAAGAACAAAACTAACCATATTCGATCCCAGAAAATGTAATGAGAGAGTAGAAATTAATACATAACAGAATTTAATGGTTTAGGTTGTTGTTTCTTGTGGAAGAAGAAATGTTTAGAAAAAGGTTGAATCAGACAATCGTAGTGTCCTTTTTCTTCGTTCACAAAAACTATTACTATTTTTTAGGGGTGACCTAAATTTAGCAAATTTCGTAACACCAAAAGTTTGCACTAATGACGGGATAAGTTTTCTTTTTCTTAAGAGTCATTTAGTGATGTTGTAACTTCATAATAATGATGCACATTAAGTCTACAATAAGAAGGTTGGTTACTTTTAATTTCTTCTCAAATTTTAGTTTCTAACTTTAGAATTTGTACTATTGATATGTGGTCTCTGAAGTCATAAACTGTCTTCTGACATTCCCAACCCCTATATATGCTAATATTGTATCATATACTATGCTAAGCTTCAAAGCAGAGAAGACTTTTGCTGAATGTCCCAGCACTATGCAAAATAGCTGTGCTGCTCCATCTGAAACCATCTGAACAAAAAGCGATGAAATTGACAAAAAAAAAAAACTTTTTCAGGCCAAATCAAGGATTCTGTATGCTTAGAGAAGGAGCTTCTTCAGGAAGTAAAACTGATGCTTTGAGCTTTCACAAGATCAAGAAAATTCTATCCGTATTCATTAATGACCCATCATATGTACAAAAAAAAACAAATAATTGCACGGTCGATCGACGTTTAGTATAAAATATATACTTAGCCTTAAACAAACAAAGAAAACACAATATGAGATGAATTATTAAAAAAATAATTGGTAAATATGGTACTCTCATAAATTGTTTTATATAATTAGATGTATCATCTTTCAAAACCCTCCATCTCATAAAAGAAAATATTGGGCCATCCTTGTGTCTTGTGATCACTATCCTCTCTAACCCAAATTTCCATGCCTTTCATGCAGCACACAAATCCTAACTTATCTTGGTAGTTTATCAAACACGAAAAGTAATTCATTAGTGTTTCTGGAGCGTCGTCATGATAAAATTTCTCGGATCTAACATCAGAACTCATCAATTTATATCTAGAAGTAGGATCAGCATTTTGGCTAGTCTTTGCTCGGTAATATACAACCCCGTCAATGCAAACTGCACCAAACAATGGACAGTGAGATCCAACGCCTTGGATTGTTCTCCACTGTCTCGCCGTCGGATCTCCCAATGTGAAAACTTGACAACCCTGCTCCATATAATATGTTGGTAGGAACAAGACTTTGTATTGATTTTTGAGAGGGTCGTATCCGAATAAGCAAGAGCCCATTTCCAAGGTTTTCATGCTCTTTGGTAAGTAAAAGGATTGCGTTATAGATAGATGCCTCATTACGAAAGTCTGACCAACAAAAAATCAAGCCGTGGACGTATTGCCATATCTCTTCAGGGAATGATGATAGTACTGATACTTGGACAGTATTTCTAGGGCAAGTACTAGACGAGAAGGCTAAGAAACCTTCATTGTGGTTGGCTGCAGTGTGGTGCATGCAGAGGAGGTGGGCATCACGCGGAGTCTGAGTCAAATTCCGAGCCACGATCGAGTCTATGAAGTCTCTACGCATGCTGATAATTGATGACCATAGCTTCCAAACGCATTGGAATCTCAATAGAGATTTCGCCGGCAGTTTTTTTAGTATCTCCACGGTTAGATCAAGAGGGATATTGATATCTCGACCATGCGAAGTCGTGCCAGGGATGGTGAGGTCTCGTGGCTCTTCTCTTCGCGTCCTCTCTTCATGATCACCTCTATTTTGTGAAACCCTAGAAAAAGGAAAGAACAACGAGATTTTATTTTAAAAAAAAACATCGAGAGCTATATATATATATAATATTAAACAATAAACATATATATATATATAGAAGGATCTAGAAAATCCACAATATTATTATCAATATTATGTAATATAATATTGATATTAATATTTACATAATATTGATATCATAATTACATAATATTGATAATAATATTGTGGATCTTCTAGATCCTTCTATAATATATATATATATATTGTCTGTATACATACACATGTTAGTATGTTACTATATTTACTTTTCAAAAATAATTTGTAATTAATTGTGGGTAAAAATCCAATCAGAAATTAAACCAAAAACATATAGAAACGCTTAGTTCCTGAATTAATCGACAGTCGACTCTTAGCTCAGGCAATAATCCACCGAAGAAAAAGAGGAATTAACTTGAATAATATGTTTCTCTCTTGTATTATTCATATATGTTCGATACACCCCCTGTTTATACAAAGTATTTAGAACGTCATATATAGACCGATTCAGGAATTGGGAATTATCTAAAAGTCTAAAACTATAACTAAATACATATGTTATATTTCCATGTCTTAACATAAAGCACGAGCTTCTTCTTGTTAGGTTTGTTTTTGGGTTTTTTTCGAGTTCAAAGATGGATTTTCGAAGAAGGGAGAGGTTAATAAACGAAAAACAAAAGCACGGGGCCCAGGGAAGGTGGGGTATACTTATTAACTCGCGTGGATTAATACAGTTGGCTTTGATAAATCCGACTTGGCTGACACTTGGCTCTTTTTTTCGTGGGAAAAAACTAATAAATGATTCGGTTTAGAGCCTTAGAATTAATATCTAGGTTTGGGAGATCCACAACAGACTGGTGTAAATCCATTAATGGTATTTATAACATATTTATTTGGGTTTTGCTTTTTATGAAAGTGAATATGATCATCATTTAAATTTCCTTGGTATGTATCTTTCGGCCTCCCTTAGAAGGTTACCTTTTCGAACTTACAACCAACAAAGTAAATAAAAGTTGTTACCAAACAAAAAAAAAGTAAATAAAAGTTGAAGCTAAAAGATGATGAATACAAAGAGCGAGCAATATAAAGTAAAAAGAGAGACAAAAGTGAATCACAGAGAGGTTGAAGGATAAGCATTTCCTGTTCTTTAAAGATTTGTGAAGAAGAGATAAAAACCAATAAAGATCTCTCTGAGTAAATTAATTTTATGAATTATAAATGTTTTTTTTGTCAGGTTCGAGGAATCTTAAACTACAAGAAATATATAGAATTCAACATTAGATAACAGCTGAATCAACCAGTAAACCCACCATACATGAACAAATAGACTTATTTAATTTATTTCGCTTTTAATTGCTCTGTCGTTTTAAACATTTTGGGCCCATTAGGTCGCTATTTTAAAAATTTAGTGGCACACAATTTTTAGATTAGTGTTTTTGTATTATAGTTATTAACACAAATATTCAATAACCAAAAACAATTGATGTTGCTTGCCTGCTTCGCAAGTAAGTTGATAATTTCATAGAAACAGGGATTTTACATGAAAGTTTTCAATAGGTGTGTGTTCTCAGTTGCAGGTGGTGGCTATGGCCTCCTGAGAAAGAGAAAGATCACTCACTGCAGCCCTCTCAGTATGTTACTATATTTACTTTTCAAAAATAATTTATAATTAATTGTGGGTAAAATCCAATCAAAAATTAAACTAAAAACATATAGAAACGCTTAGTTTATGAATTAATCCACACTCGACAGTCGACACTTAACTCAGGCAACAATCCACCGAAGAAAAAGAGTAAAAGTATTTTTTTTGTTTGTTAAAACTCTTAAGGTACTTTTTCAGCAATAAATCTGTGTAATTACATATAATAGAGAAAATCAGAAAACGTCTTACAACTTAATTTTCATCTACAGACTATAGTTACATATAACTTTGATAATTGTCACAAAATGTTCTAACACCACTGACCTGACTTTTGCAGTGTTGATGATTATAATCGTTTTATTATATTTGTGTGCAGAACAGCCGAAGTATTTTTGTTCCAAAGATAATTTTTGAATTTTTGAAAGATAATTTGATCCAAATCCGAAACCATCCATAATAGTTTGGGATCTAAATGTGAACTAAGTGAAATTTCAACGTACAATTTCAAACCATAAATGATTATATACTTCAAATTCTGCGAACTAGTACCCTTCGTTGGTACTTTATGGTAATTTCATTGGTCGTATAGCCTTGGTACAGGTGGGTTCAATGCTCATTATGTCAAGTACAATTTTGTTATTTCTTCTTGGGTTTGCAAGCAAAATTTAAGGCGATGTTATAAATCTCATCTTCTTTTTCTTATTCTTATTTTTTGTTAAACGGAGGAGTTCCATTAATTGTTTTCCTTTTTCTTTCCAAGTTTGACTTAGATATTTTAATTGTTTGCGGGATCTTATTCTTAAGTACGAGTTTGTATTGGATCACGCAGAGTAGATTGGGCGGATTATATTGGGTATTAGAGAAGCAATCCTTTTTTAATTACTATTCTTGCGAAGTTATATTTTCCAATATAAACTTGAGTTTTTGTATACTTTTTAAACTAATGCTTCAAAGTTACGCCAAATCAACAAACGATTTTGATTTCAGCATTTTAACTTATATTTGAGATCATGATAGGGTGTAAGAATTTAGAGCTCAAATTCACTATGCAAACGAGGACTGGAAAATTTCCCTCTTGATATTCTTAAGACACGCACCATCATTCGACTCGTTTCTTAAACATACAATGTACATTTACATGTTTCATGTGAGCAATAAAATTTCTCAGTTTGATTTTCCAGGCAGATAATGGATTTCAAATCAAACCGATTTTTATTTCACTTGAAATGAATGATATTATAACAGATAAAGATTTACGAACCACTATCATGACTTGTACTGTTTGTTGTACAAAAGTTACAACATTTTTCTAGTAATACATAAAAGTCTCAGCGTTTTAGTCACAAACACTTTTACACTTATAATTTAGGCATAGAAAAACCATCATTCATATGCTTTAACTCAGTCTCCAAACTTTGGTTTGCCACCGAAGCTCTCTCGTTTAACCAGCTTATGATATCACTAAACACAATCTCCAAATTCTCAGGAGGTTCTCCGTATAAAAGCCCATGCCACATCTTCGGGTATAACTTAAAAGTCTTGTCCGAACTTGAAGACACTTGGTATAGTAGCTTGCTTACATCTTTGTCTGTAACTTTATCATCTTCTCCGTGAAGGACAATAAATGGTATCGATACCTGTTGAATTCATTTTCTTTACGTTTATTCACAAGGTTTTGATTTTTGAATAATAAAATCAATTCTTGGAGATATCAAAAGAGATCGATAAAAAGATGAGAAACCTGATGAAGATTCTTCTCAAGATCCAAGCTAACCATTAAGAGTTGGTGAGCGGTTTTCAAACGAGGCCGGCCCTTATAGCAATACTCGTTTTCCCTTACCTTTTGAACCATTTTTGTTAATTGTTGTTGTTAAAATAAAAGAATACGTCTAAAATTATACCACTAAACTGATGATATAACAAATATGTTACCTGTTTTCTTATGTGGGATTCTTTAAATGCGACGTCAATAATATCGTTGGTCGGAATTATCTTCCAAGTTGGAATAAACCGAGTTAGTTTTGTGAGAAACTTGATCACCATAGGATGTGGCTTTATGTCTTCTGCTAACTGTGCGCAAGAAAACAAAAAATATTAAATGAAAAAAAAAACTATGTTCACAAGTCAACACTTTTATAGTAAGGATGAAATCCTCTAGCTATAATAACTAAAAAATTGAAGAACATGTGATGGATCACACATACCTTACACATGGGGGCGACTAAAACGGCACCGTCCCAAAATTGTGGCTTCTTTCTGGCTAACAGTAACACCACTGCTCCTCCCATGGATTCTCCCACTAAAAACCTCTTCTTCCCCTTATTCTCTTCTCTTTCTTCACATTCACCATTTCCAAAATATATTAATTATTACATTTTCAAAAAAAAAAAAAAAAGGGTTTACGAATGTTCTTAAATGTTTAAGAAAATATACTAAATAATTCAGCTATATATGTCAAACCTAATTTTGTGGTATAATGATGGCTTTTCAAAAATAGTAGCAAGTACATTAATTTTGTGGTGTTTGAAGGTATTTACCACAAATAGAAGAGTAATGAGAAGAGACGTCATGAACAAGATCATCAAACTTTTTGATGTAACCATTTAACCCTCCGGATTTACCATGTCCTTCATAGTCCATTGCATAGATCGCGAAACCTGCCTTGGCAAACCTCGTTGCAGTGCCTGATTAATAATATGATATAACATTAATTGTAATGTAATACCTTTTCTAGGAATAATCATCATAATTTTAAAAAAAGAAGACACAACTGTTCATGGTGATGCTTGATTCCATTGCGTAGCCGTGACATAGAAAGATTAAAGCCTTTGGTTCTTCCTGCCCCTCTGGTTTCCATGAACACGTGAAAAGTTGTATCCCTCGTGAGTTCAACACATAATCCTAAATTAACAAATGAAAACCCAATTATAATCACCAGTTTAAAAAAAAATAATTGCATAATAATGAGTCTAAAGAGAGAGCTTAAGACATACCTCTTTGTACACGACCATGATGTTCTGTTTTGTTATATGTTTTAAGAAAGAAAACTGGATTCTGTATCAATATATAATTGACCCAAAAGAAAAAAGTACTAGATAAAAGGAGAGAGGAGTCAAATTAGATCAGAGAATGTTTAGGTTGAGATTTTAACGAAAATCCGCTTAATTCGTTTACTTATGGCGTGGGATCAGCTGACTAATTTAATTAGTTAGTATTTAAAACATATGGACCATTTATATAACTCAGGCCCATTTAAAACATATGGCCCATTTATATAAATTAAGACCCATTTCTTCTCAGTTGGTGCTAGCTCTCTCGCCTCCGGCGTCGTCTCTTAGGTCGGGTCACTGGTTTTGCTCCTCCTAATAAGCTCTCTCATACGGAAATTTAGGGAATCACACTTAGCCCTTTTTCCCGGTAATGATCTTTATATTGTTTTACAGTTTTTTTCTAAATTTTTTATTTTAGTGGAAAAAAAGTTCTTATTTTTTTCTTCTGTGTTTCCTCAGCTCAGTGAAAAATGTCAGCAAAGTGGCGAGCTCTCCAGCATCGCCATCGTTATACTTACAGTGCTGTATTGTTCCCCAGCTCTTTCACTTCTTCTTTGAGCCAATCTAGTTTGTTTCAGTGTTGTCCCAAGTTTTACTCCGACATTGGAGAATTGGTTTCGTTGAATTCAATCTACGCGCAAGTTAATCACGTCAAGAAAGTTGTTGCCTCGTTTGGAGAGGTACTCGCCAAGTCTCATGAAAATGAAGGATGCATGAGAGAAGCAGTTTCTGTAAGGGAAGCTATTAGGTTTTATTTGGAGATTCTGTTCATGGAGAATTCTTTGCCTTTACATAAGACCCTTGTTTCAGCTTTGGCTAAAACCAGTAAGTTTCATTCTGTGATTAGTTCATGTTTTCATGAGCTTTGTGATGAATATGGCGGTTTGGAACATGGTGGGAATCGATTCTGTGTGTCTAGAGTTGCTTTATCAGTGATGGGTATGCCAAGGTTGGGATATTTGGTTGATATAGTTGAAGACTGCGCGCTTGTGGTGGCTCATGATATTGTTTCAGGGTTGAATGCTATAATCTTAGAGACTGAAGCTTGTGCTAGGCCTCCTCCTACTGTTATGGAGCAATGCCAAGAGGCTTTGTCTTGTTCATATTACTTGTTTCAGCGGTTTCCTTTGAAGTTTAAGGGTTTAGTTGGGGAGGATGCAAGTTTTATGGAGAGTGTTTTTGCTGTTCAAGTAAGCATTTTGAAGTCGCTTGCATTTTCTAGGGACTGTTATGTGGCTGCTGGTGTGAGTTTCTGTGCGGCTCTACAGCTCTGTCTGAAAGACGAAGAGCTTGGATTGTTTATAGCTCAAGGTATATTTTGCTGGACTAGTGTGGTGAGATTGACTGATATTGTTAGCAAAATTCCATTTGCCGGGGACATTTGTTCTGAGATCTGCAGTTTTTCATCTTTGAGTAGACTCTCCTTGATCAGAGGCATTCTTACTACAGTTTCTAGGGGTATTCTTGTTTCCTCTTTTGCTCGGTTGAGTAACAGTGATTGTGATCACAGAACTATTCTGTATGACGGAATTTTGCTCGAACTTTGTGATTTATGCGAGAACCCCATTGACAGCCATTTAAATTTCCACGCTCTAACGGTGATGCAGATTTGCTTGCAACAGATCAAGACATCTATGTTAACTGATTTATCAGAAGAGTATGATCCAATGCCAGACAGCATGGCAGCTCGAGTGCTCAGAATTATATGGAACAACTTGGAGGACTCTTTGAGCCAGACAGTCAAACAAGTTCATCTCATGTTTGACCTCTTACTAGACATTCAAACCACGGTTGACCAGACAGATGATAAAGTGGGAACAAGGGAATCTTTGCTGAAAATGGTCAACTATCTTCTTCGTCTAGGATCACGCTGTAAAGGAAGGTATGTACCATTATCATCCTTGACAAGACGGTTAGGTGCTAAGACTTTGATGGATATGAGCCCTAACCTGTTGTTCGAGATGGCAAATGCATATATTGATGATGATGTCTGCTATGCTGTAACATCATTTATAAAATGTTTCCTTGAGATGTTGCGTGATGAAAGCTGGGGGAGCGAAGGTGTTGACCAGGGTTATGCGCGTTATCGAGAACATTGCTTGCCTCCTTTCCTTTACGGGCTTGCTTCTGGCATGTCGAAACTCAGGTCTAATCTAAATACTTATGCAGTACAAGTTTTGCTAGAACTGGATGTAGACAGTATATTTCTTTTGCTTGCGTTTCTATCTATTGGGCCGAGTGAGGAAGAGACCAAGCTAAACTATACTGAGTTGAGTAACATGAGTATGAAGCTGACAGTTGAACAGAAAGTGGTTGTTTTAGTGTCATTGCTGAAAGTTTGTCGTACACTTGCATTCCTTGAAGGGGATATTGAACAAAAAGGAAGTACTGATGCATTTGCAGTTGTCCAAATTAAGGGTATTGAGTTGAAAATTCCCATTGAGTGGCTAAAAATGGCCTTAACCCATGTTGATGAGTCGGTTCGTGTGGATGCTGCAGAAACACTCTTCTTAAACCCCAAGACTGCTAGCCTTCCATCCCCCTTAGAGCTTTATCTCATGAAGGAGGCTGTTCCCTTGAACATGAGGTCATCTTCTACAGGTTTTCAAATGAAATGGACCAGTTTGTTCAGGAAATTTTTTTTCCGGGTCTGTACGTCGCTGGAAAAGCAGTATAAGCTAGGGAGCAGGCAACCACTTAAAACTGACCAGAATGCAGTTCTACGAGCAGAGAGTTTGTTCAAGTTTATGAGGTGGCTGAGTTCCTTTTTGTACTTATCTTGCTACCCTTCTGCCCCTTACAGGAGAAAAATAATGGCGACAGAACTTATACAGATCATGATTGAAGTCTGGCCTATTGTGGCTTCTAAGGATCCCACGTCTCATCAAGGTCATCTTTACCCATACTGTGATATTGTCACTTCACATGATTCTACGTTATTGCTGGTTGGATCAATAGTTGATAGTTGGGACAGGCTTAGGGAAAATTCTTTCCGTATTTTGCTTCATTTCCCAACTCCCTTTACTGGCATTTCAAGTGAAGACATGTCCCAAAACATTATTCCTTGGGCCAAACAACTAGTCTGCAGTCCACGGGTAAGAGAGAGTGATGCAGGTGCTTTGACTCTAAGGCTTATCTTTAGAAAGTACGTATTGGACCTTGGATGGATAGTCAAGGTTTCCACTAATGTTTGTTGTCAAAGAGAGTGTGAAAGCATAAATGGTCTTTATCAGAACTCTAAACCCAAGTATCCTGTGATTGAGTACATCAAATCACTTATTCATTGGCTTGATGCTTCTGTGACGGAGGGAGAGCGTGATCTCTCTGAAGCATGCAAAAACAGTTTTGTTCATGGGGTATTATTAGCTTTGCGTTATACTTTTGAGGAATTGGACTGGGACTCTAACGTAGTGTTAAGTGTATCTGAGATGAGAAAGGAACTGGAAAAGCTTCTTAAACTGGTGACACGAATAACTACATTAGCACTTTGGGTGGTTTCTGCAGATGCTCTGTGTTTGCCTGAGGATATGGATGACATAATAGATGATGATAGTTTCTTGTCAAATGTTCAAGATGATGCTGCCGCTGTTCTCTCAGAGGAACACAAGAGTACTTATCCAAAACCTGTGGACAAAACAATACAATCAGAACAAGTAGTTATGGTTGGTTGCTGGCTCGCTATGAAGGAGGTATTGATCCTGTCATCTTTCTTATAATTGTTCTTACTTTGGCATCACTTTTTTGTGTTTTCATTTTTCTTAAAATAGCTGCTCTTTTTCATCCTGAAATGCAGAATACTGCATCGATAATTTTTTTGAGTAACTTCCTCATATAAACTATCTCCTTTCTTCAGGTGAGTCTTCTTTTGGGAACCATTATAAGAAAGATTCCATTACCTACCAGCGGCCTTAGACCTTTAGAAAATGGTGATACAGCTTCTGCAGTCCCCAATGATTCAGTATTAGAAAATTTTGAATCACTGCTTGACCTGAAGCAACTTGAAAAGATTGGAGACCACTTCTTGGAAGTACTTTTGAAAATGAAGCACAATGGTGCAATAGATAAGACAAGAGCTGGATTTGCAGCTTTGTGCCACCGTTTACTATGTTCTAACGATCCAAGGTATGATTTTAAGCTTCTTGTATGCCCTTGTTACTTGGTTTTCTATTCAATGACATATTATGTTTGTTTTTTCTTTTTGTAGACTTTGTAAGTTGACAGAATCCTGGATGGAGCAACTCATGGAAAGAACTGTGGCGAGAGGACAAACAGTGGACGATTTGTTAAGAAGAAGTGCAGGAATTCCCGCTGCATTTATGGCTCTTTTTCTCTCAGAACCAGAAGGTTCACCAAAGAAGCTTCTCCCACAGGCGCTTAGGTGGCTAATAGGTCTCGCAGAGAAGCCTCTCATGGATCCCATGGAACAGAAAGGTTCTAAACATATGGTTGAGGAGCTTTATTCTTCTGATATGCATTCAAGTGAAAAACTTTCAAAGGTCCGTGATGAAGGAGTCGTTCCAACGGTGCATGCGTTCAATGTTCTCAAAGCTGCTTTCAACGACACAAACTTGAGCACTGATACTTCTGGGTTTTCGGCAGAGGCTATGATTGTTTCAATAAGATCCTTCTCTTCACCATATTGGGAGGTCAGAAATAGTGCCACACTTGCATACACTGCCTTGGTCCGTCGAATGATTGGATTCCTTAATGTTCAAAAACGTGGATCTACTCGTCGTGCCTTGACTGGGCTTGAATTTTTTCACAGGTATGTCTATAAGGCCCTCCCCTGAAAAACAATTTCGTAGCTGTCTCTATATTTGACAAGGCGTTGTTTTCATCCACTATTTAATACTGAGTTGGTTTTCTTGAAGGTATCCCTTGTTGCACCCTTTCATATACAGTGAACTAAAGGCAGCAACTGATTTGCTTGGCCCATCTGGCCCATCTGATTCAAACCTCGCAAATCATGTCCATCCGAGTTTATGGCCCATTCTGATTCTTTTATCTAGGCTTAAGCCTTCACCCATTGCAAGTGAAACTGGAGATGACCTGGACCCGTTCGTTTTCATGCCCTTTATTATGAAATGCTCTACTCAAAGCAATCTTCGTGTTCGTGTTTTGGCATCACGTGCTCTAGTAGGTCTTGTTTCCAATGAGAAACTCCAAAGCGTTCTGCTCCAAATTGCCTCAACAATACCTTCTAATGGGGTCCAAGGTAGGTCCTTCAATTATCTTCACGGAATTTTGTTGCAACTTGGTAATCTACTAGATACAAATTGTAGAGACCTTGCTGATGACTCTAAGAAGGATCAGATTATTGGAAAGTTGATCAATGTCCTTGGAAAATGCACATGGATGGCTTCTCCATTGACGTGCCCTTGCCCAATCCTCTGTACATCGTTTTTGAGAGTGCTTGATCATATGCGAGTTATTGAATGGACATGCTCTGAAAGCAAAAATCCAAGGGACATCTACAAATTGCATTTGGATCTATCTACAAATTGCTTGGATGCAAATGCTTCTTATGGGTTCTCCTATTATGACCCTTCAATCGCTGAGCTTAGAGAACAAGCGGCTGTATCTTATTTTGGTTGTGTATTTCAGCCATCTGATGAAACAGCTGAAGTTTTCCAGATTACTCAAAGACCAAATTTGCGATCACAGAAAGTTCATGAAGCATCAGATTTTCCTGACCTTAACGAAAGGCTCCTTCGTTGTTTGTCTGATCAATCATATGAAGTTCGTCTTGCAACACTGAAATGGTTTCTGCAGTTTCTGAAATCAGAAGATTCCGGTTTCTCAGAGTTGAGCAGTATTTGGAGCTGGGCAAAAAACGGTCTCCAGGTGATATTATTAGAGCTCTTGGACAAGGAGAAAAACCATAAATGTGAGAACTACATTCTAAAGATTCTTTTCCAGTGGAATCTTCTTATGTTCAAAAATTCATGTAATGGAGAATCTGTTGAAGGCACTTACGTTGGTTCCTTGAATTATGATTTGGTGTTGCATCTTTGGGGCAGGCTGACTTCTCTATATGAGAGCACAAGACGTGCTAAAATCCGAGGTACAGTCATGTGTTGCCTGGCAATTTGTGTGAAGCATCTCACGGGTTTGTTCTTCCACAAAAACGAATCTGAAAAAGAAGAGGAACCAAGGTGGGGTTGTGTAATTGATTGTGTCTCCTACTTTACTAACTTGATCAAACAGAAAAGCTTACCATCCGAGCAAGTGAATGTTCGCCATGCATCTGCAGAGGCTATTATAGCATCCGGTATACTGGGACAAGCTAAGCTCATAGGTCCTCTTGTCTCAAATCACCAAATTCCATCCGAAACTACACCAAGCAAATTTCAAAACGCTTGTGATGTATACGCATATCAAATTCTGGAGATGTGGTTCACTTGCATCAAACTGTTGGAGGATGAAGATGATCTCATCAGGTCAAAACTCGCTACGGATGTCCAGAAGTGTTTCTTCACTGCCATGGAAGTTCCTACTCAAGTAGATAAAGTCTTGGAACTGAGCTTCAACCATTTATCTTCCGTCTTTGGGCACTGGAATGAGTATTCCGAATATCTCTCGAGATGGGTCTTCAACTCCGCAGATTACACACCCCCACCAAAGGGAGGTAGTGATCTAGTGAGACGGGTTTTTGATAAGGAAATCGATAATCACCATGAAGAAAAGCTTCTGATCTTGCAGTTTTGCTGTAACCATCTACAAAAACTACCAAACAGAGACTTTTCCCTGGCACAACTACTTGACTGGAGGAGTAAATTCCACAATCAGTTACTTTCTTTCGCTAAAGACCATGTCAGCAAACAAAGAGAGAGCTGGGTAGGCGGTGTCGGGAATCACAAGGATGTGTTTTTGCCACTCTATGGTAATCTCCTCGGTCTCTATGTCTTCTCCAACTGCATTTTCAGATTCTCAAGTGATAGCAATGACAAGAAAACTCTGTTTTCTGATATGGTTGAACTTGGGGAGGCCCTGAAACCCTTTTTGAGGAACCCTCTGGTGTCTAACATGTTCCGAGTAGTTGTCAGATTACATGAGAAGTTACTGGATGATTCTTTGGTGGACTTATCTACTGTTCTTTCTGGAGAGATTTGGGATGGTTTTGATCCATATTTTCTTCTTACTGAGGGAGAAATCAAAGTCGGATCTTTATACTCAGTTGAAAGATCTGAAGGTGGAGCTTGCTCTCCTCCGCGTCGCTAAGGTCGTCGCTAAGGTCACTAGCTCCTAACAAGCTCTCTAAGATGTATGTTCTCTCACCTCTCTCGTAGGGAAACATTAAATTTATTGCTTTCATTACTGATGTTGCATTCTGGAAATTCCATTATTAATTGTAACTGCAAACACGGAAATTGACTGTTTAAAAGGATTACAACGTAGATATAACTCTCATGCCTCTGCTTATGTTGCACACCTTGCACACATTTCCAGTTTTTCTTATGGACTTTGTAATTTGTCTTGTCTGTGATATACCCATAAGCTGTCTTCAAAGGAAAAGAAGATTACTTGTAATCTAATTGAATCTCTGGGTAACCAAGGATCTTCTTGGCTTAGACTTTAATCCATCTTGCTAAGCCTCAGTTCTAAAGTCATTATGAATCTTAACAGAGTCATTTGTGTTGGTTGTTGCAGCAAAGTGGTGAGGAAGTCGATTGCGCAAGTGTTGACTGATCTCACAGAAACAAAATTTTGCTCTTGGAGAAGCATAGAAGAAGAAGAAGTTTTTGTCGTTCGATCTCCGTCCCAAGAAAACTAGAGCTATCAGAAGGACACTAACTAAGCACCAGGACCATTCAACGTCAAGGTTTGTTTTGGTCCATACTTAAATGACTTAGTCTCTGCATTTTTGGATAGGCATCGCTGAAGACAGAAGGAGGGAAGAAGAAAGAAATGTAGTTTTCAGTTAGAAAGTATGCCACAACTTTTGTTTTTTGAACTTAGTTGACACAATTAGTTCGGTAGAACCATTTTTCTGAATGTCCTAAGGCTGTTAGTTTCAGTGGTATACTACTACAAGACATAAACCATTTTTCTTGCATTGTTCCAACGGAAAACAGAAATTTCTTGTTATATGGTGGATTTTCCACAGCTCTATATATGATGAAAAGTTGTGAATATTAATTAAATAAGCATTCCAAGCAAAAACTAAATGTTTCATTTGTAAATCCAAATGGTAGGTCGTCTCACAATAATATATATCGTACACATAGTAGAACCAGCTACTTCATTATATAGATGTATTTACATATATTAAGTCAAATAGCCATTCGGTTTTTTTTCCCCCCTTTTTGTTGGAAAATTTAAGCCAATTTTTTTTTGTTAAAGAACTTTTGACTTGTAGACTAACATTGTCTTACTCTAATCTTATGCTTGAGTTGACCACTTCACAATCTTGTCTGCAAATACTGGAAATATCATTCTCAATCTCTACAATATTTTTTGAGCAATGTTAAAAGCAAAATAATCTTCTATTTATGTGGGATATTACAGCAAATGCCATTAAACTTAAATCATTAGTCATATTATATAACTCAATTAGATTTAAATTTTAGTTTTAATTTAACTAATTATTCTCTCTCTTCCGAATTTTTTTCCAATTAAATCATACTAATTATTTGTTAATATTATTTTCTCCTCTCATTTTTGTTTGATCATATGTTTTATAAATAATTAAATAATCACATAATTTTAACAATAAATTATATACATTTTTTCCACATTTGTTATAATTTTTTTAAACGGATATGAATTGTTTCATATATTATGATATCATTTAAATAATAGTTTTGGTTCAAGTTTAACATTTAAAATATGATAACTTTAATTCACAATATATATTAGATACAATTTGTAATTAACTCATTAACTCTATTAGTTATATCTTTCTAAATCACATAATATATTTTCGTATTAGATATTACTAAACTCATTCTTAAATTTAACTGTTTAAAATCTATATATATATATATATATATATACAATAGATTTTTCTATTTTCAATATTTGTCTATATTGACTACAGATTTAATGTTAGTATCTTTTGAATATTCTCTTAATTCAGAAATTTAAAATTTTGTATGCATATTAATCTAATACTAATTATAGATCTCATAACAAATAGAAACAGTTTTTATTTTTTCATTAAATTAGTTCCCAATAGAATATCTAATTCGAATATTTTTATGTTTTAAATATTGATTTATGCATATATGGTATTTGCTTAAAATTTTAAGTCAATGGGTCAAGACGGTTCATGATGGATCTCGGATCAAATTTCTTATCATTGATAGTAATTGATATAATTGATATTGCATATATGTAATTATATATTAGTAATTTTAATTAACACAACACAACACAAACTATATAATAATAATAATAATAATAATAATAATAATAATAATAATAATAATAAAAAGATAAATAAGACGCTAAAAACATAAAATAAATTTAATCTAAAACACTAATAATAATTTATAATTATATAAACTAACAAAATATAAAGCATACATTTTCCCGCATTGCACATTGCGGGTTACTATCTAGTAGCAAATTGTTTTTGCACTTTCATATTATTCATTTGTACTTTGTTAGAGCTCCCAAGGTTACAATCTTCCTTTGTAAAATTTATGCGAAACCAAATAACATGTAACAAATCCCAATCGGAACTGAACCAAACACTACTATAGTTCACATTTTCATAACAAGAGAATTATTGTTAGATTGTTTTCTTTTTAATGAATTTGTAATCAAATCATGGCGTTAATCAATAGTCATTGCTTTGTTGATTGAAGATTTCACTTAAAAAATAAAACTAGAATAACATATTCTTTGTGGCTCGTAGTCGGACCAAACTGACCGAATACACTAGTCATCGTCTTGACAAAAGGTAGGTTAGCTTATAATGCTCTTATAATGATTAGCCAACTCACATATATACGTCGTCAAAGCCAAATTGGTTGAAATATAATCTCAATATGTAAACGCAGTTGACTTTGGTAAGCGAATCTCGATTTTGTTCTTTAAGTAAGAATATTGGCTGGAAATTGCCAATGAACCCGGTATGTATATCTTTATATCATAATTTATCGAGTGCGTATATTTGACTTTTTCTTCCAAATTTTATCATATTACATAACATGCGAATGTCTTATGTAACTGTGTCTGTGCGTATAATATACATGTAAAATCCATGAATTGGGCAAGTTGGAATACATTATTAGTTTGTATCTTTGATCTCTTTTGGTCAAACGAAATGATAACAGTTTTATACGTGTGATTACAAGTTTACAACAACTAACATAATTCCGTTTTTCCTTGAATCGTATACAATAACATACGTATACTATCAGATTATGACACAACAAAATTAGTATAAATTATTAGACAAAATAATCTTCAGTAAACATCAAAAGGGAATACTCTAATGTAGATGCCCAAGTCCTAGGGAAAGTCTATGGAGTTACAAAGTCTTAATTCTTAGGTTAGTTAATACAGTGACTAAGTCATTATAAGTCTTTATAATAACCTTTTTCACGAAAGAATTAATTGGTTCTATTCAGTTTTGACATACAAAAATAGATGGACAAAACAAAATAAACTACCACAATAAAATAAACAATTTACAAAAACAATTATATATTAAAATACAAAAAATAAGAAAAACAAGATAGTCGACAACAAAATTTGAATACACCATTCAAAGACAATCTCATCAAATCATCTAGAACGCTAAATATCTAAATTTCGTACTTTTCTAGTGAAACTTCTATTAGATTGGTCGGTAATACAAATGCCGAACACCAGAGATAATTAGTTATCAAATACTACGAATGATGCAATAAAAAGTCAAATCAATTGGTGAACAATTGATAAAATACAAATTTATGAATTATAAGTTGACAGAATGAGAGTCAAAACGTGTATAGCAAAACTTTGTCGCCCACCATATATAAAATCTGTAATGTAGTTATCTAATTATATAATATATTCTATAAAATTGAGGCTTATATATCAAAGTCAATGGTTCTTTTTGATCTGGTCTATATTCACAGGGAAGCACATCGTCATCGATTTCAAACTCAAGACTAAACTTTCTATATAATTGTTAAACCATCTTCTTCATAAAATAGAAAGAGTAAAAGCCAAGTAACAACGCTATTTTAAAACGCCTGTTTTGAATTCAAGAAGAAGAGAATAGAGAGCTTCTTCTTCAATGGCGAAAAAGGCGAAATTTTCTTTTTTCTCTTCCTCTTCTCCTAAATCTATTCCTTCTTCGCCTTCTTCATTCACTTCTTTCCCTGCTTCTCCTCTGAACCAGAACTTTACTCAATCTATGATGGAGGAAACAGTGGAGACAGCGGAATCCGTCATCAGAAAATGGGACCCGAACACGCCTTCCTTCACCAAGATCGTTTCTTTGTTCAACCATAGTAGAAAAGAGGCCAAAGAATTCATTAAATGTGTCCGTGATCTGCGCAGAGCGATGCACTTTCTTGTATCTCAAGACTCTCAATCTCCAAAGCTTGCTCTTGCACAGACCCTGATGCAGATCGCGATGGCAAGGCTTGAAAAAGAGTTTTTCCAGATATTATCTTCAAATAGAGACAAGCTTGATCCCGAATCAGTTTCTGGTCAATCCTCAATCTCCAGCAATTCTGAATTTGAAGATAGTATGCGATCTTATGACTACGATGAAGGTGACAATGAGATCAAGAAAGCTGGTGAATCGATCACTCAGGTTGAGAAAGCTTCAGCTGTAGTGATGTCTGACCTAAAGGCTATAGCAGAGAGTATGATCAGTTGCGGATATGGTAAAGAGTGTGTAAATATTTATAAGCGGATCAGAAAATCAATAGTAGATGAAGGACTGAACTTGCTCGGTATCGAAATCTACAAAGGCTCCAGATTTCACAGAATGGACTGGGTCACGCTTGAGCATATGATCAAGAACTGGATCAAAGCTACAAAGATTGGCGTTGCCACGCTCTTCCGTGGAGAGAAACTTCTCTGTGATCATGTGTTCTCTGCTTCCAATTCAACAAGAGAGTCATGCTTTTACGAGATTGCAAACGAAGCAGCCACTAACCTTTTCAAGTTCCCTGAACTTGTTGCCAAGGAAAAGAAATCACATGAGAGGATCTTCCTGCTAATGGATCTCCAAGCTGCAATCTCTGATCTCTGGCAAGACATAGAGATGATATTCCACTTCGATTCAGTAGCTGGTGTGAAATCTCAAGCTCTCACATCACTGCAAAAACTAAAGGTTTCAATACACAGTGCTCTCATGCATTTTGAATCAACCATTCAGAAGGATTCAACGAAAGCCCTTATACCTGGAGGAGGGATTCATAAACTGACCCGATCAACAATGAGCTTCATCTCTTCTCTTTCTGAATACAGCTGTGTCTTGTCTCAAATCCTTGCAGACCATCCGCTCCCAAGAAACACCCACTTGCTAGAATCTTATATCAGAACTCCAATCTTGGAAGATGAACAACACAATCACGCACTTTCAATCCATTTTGCTTGGCTCATCCTGGTCTTGCTATGCAAACTAGACACCAAAGCAGAGCATTACAAGGATGTTTCTCTGTCTTACCTTTTCCTTGCAAACAATCTTCACTTCATCATCCAAACGGTTCGTTCAACTCACCTGAGGGATCTCCTTGGATATGATTGGCTCACTAAGCATGGCAATAAACTCGCAGCTTATTCTGGGAATTATGAGATAGCAGCATGGTCCAATGTTTTCATGTCTTTACCAGAGGAACCCTCAGACCTATCACCAGAGGATGCCAAAATATATTTCAGAAGATTTCACGCCGCATTTGAGGAAGCATATATGAAACAATCGTCACGAGTTGTACCAGATGCAAAACTTAGAGACGAACTGAAGGTTTCGATAGCAAAGAAACTTGTACCAGAATACAGAGAGTTTTACAGGAAGTACTTACCAATGCTTGGCCGGGAGAAAAACATTGAGATCCTAGTGAGGTTCAAGCCAGATAATTTGGAGAATTACATCTCTGATCTGTTCCACGGAACACCAATACTTGGCCCCTCATCTTTATCTTCATCTTCATCTTCATCTTCTTCATCCTGGATTTCACTTGGATGTGTTTCAGGCTGAGAAACCCGATTCACAGTTTTGGCTGAATATTCCATTCTACATGATGTGAAGTAATAAAAAATGTACGAATACTTCTGTTGACAATAATTGTGTACAACAGAAAGTGAGAACAAAAACGACAATAATATGTTCTTTACATTTATTCAAATCAAGTTTTTCATCTTTTGAATCTAAGAAAAAAAAAACTAAATGAAAAGATTTAAGAATTAAGACGAGTAGTCTCTAATAACCGAAGCTAATATAAATCTAGCAAAGAATTTGATTCAGGGAATATACAGACAAGATCACAAGAAGAAGAAGCCAATTAACTTATCATAAGAAAGTTATAAATCACAGAGCATACTGTAAACATAATGTGCTGAAAAACAAAAGCATTTTTCACTCCTTGAATAAGTAGAAAAAGAAAAGGAAATAAGATATGCAAGAAAACAATCGTATGGCAACAACTACTTAGGAACTCCATGATCTGAAGGACGGGATAAAGATTGCCAACCGGTACAAATATTCATGATTTGCTTGAGAGTTTCTGTTGGTGGCTCAACAGTCCATGTCGGGTAGTGTTCGCTTGGATGGAACACACATTCTTCACTGGCTCCTGTCAACATGGGAGGTTGAGCTCCGTTCAAAAACAAGTCATTTTCAGATCGTACTAACCCAGCTCTCACTTCTTCCTTATCAGCAGCCTACAAACAAATTCACACAAGATGATGATGGTGAATTCACAAGGACAACAAGATTTTCTCTGATGCCAAGTGAAAAGAGAGAATCAACCTTTTCTGGATAGTATTCAAAAGTTTTCTTCTTCACTCCCGCTTCGTATATATTGCATTGAGAGAACACCTGATTTCAGAAACATAATTTTCCTCAGTTGAGATTTGAAGAAATGATCTTAGATTAGTTTTTTTTTCAGAAACAACAATAAAAGATTTTACCTGCGCTTCTACGCTAGCACAAACGGCGTATATTCCCCAGTTTCTTGTATAATTGTTGTACAAATGAACTTTTCCAAATCTCAGACGAGGTTGCCTCTGCCTCGTTCCATCAAAGAAACAATGGTGAATGGTCACTCGGATGCATCTATCATCAACATGAGAAGGATCAGCTCCAATCAGCATCGTCTTGTCATGTTGTGCAAAATAACATCTGTAAAAACCAGAGGCAAACAAGAAGAAGCAAAACTTAAGCACCACACAAAAACATACATAACTATAGCTTAACCATCCAAAATCATCTACCTCACCTAGAAACAGTGATATCCGTGCTTTGTCTAGTAATATCAATAAGCCCATCATCGTAATCGCGCAAGCTACATCGATCGATCCATATGTGTTTAGACTTTGGTTTAATCTGAATGCCATCAACATCATGGCCTCTACCACCTTCAAACTCCAAATTGCAAATGATGATATGTTCACATTCTTTCAATCTTATTCCTTTCCCTGTGAGCTTAATTCGTTGTCCTCTTCCATCAATCGTCTTGTAAGACGATACACTCAAGTATGAATTGAGATTTATTGTTCCAGAAACTGCAAAAACAATCCATAACGGCTCTTTCCTCCTACCTCCTTCACGAAGACTCCCAGGTCCATCATCTAAAATATTCACACATTCGAAAAAGTTCGGTGTTTCAAATCAATAAACAAATGCATCTCACAATCATGAAAGTGGAAATTAAGCTTGAATTATCCATAGATTTCGTGAATATACGAATTGTAGATTCCAGTATGATCATAGGTAAAGCATCGGGCATAGCCATTTTTGATCCATAGATTCGTAGATACGTATTACGAATACATCACCTGCAAGAGAAATGACAACGTAGAGATCGCCGTGAAGACCACCGACGGCGAAGCGGCCGAAACCCTCGGCACGGCCGGCTAAAGCACGAAGGCTGCAATCGGCATCGGCGTATGGTAGAGACGTCATCACTCGTTAATATGCGACGTCGTATGGTGTGTCTCTGTTTACTTACCGTCACGTCAAGCCTCTCTGACAAATGCACAAGCACAAAAGTAGATTCTCTCTACAATGGTGATTTCGGTTTACTAAAGGTTGTGAAAACCGGTTTGGGCTAGGTGGGCTGGTACATACAGTATTTGGTTTATGGGTTACGTGGATAGCATCACATCAACGATCGTCAATTTAAAAAAATAAAAAACAAAAAACTAGCCATTAGACCATCCTCATCTTTAATACTTTTAAAAATGTCTTAAAAATTAATTCATATTAAAATTAAAAACACTCATATTTTTAAGTATCTAAAATGTACACATATCTTTACTATTCATCTATTAAAGACACTCATTTTTCTTTTTTTAATTAGTTTTATATTTATTAACACCCAAAAAAATAATCAATATAGATGCTCTTAATATCTCCTTTAAAATTGCACTATCCAGCTTTTTTTTAAGTAATTTGTCGTGTTTAAATTTCACCTTGATGCCTTTCTACAGTTTGTCATTGCAATGTTGTTTCTATATTTTATAACAAGGTTTGTTGAAAGTATTTTGAGAGATTTTTCAACGATATACCGGTGAAAAAAGTTAGTTCGAATTTGGTCGATTTTTTTTGAAACTACGTTTGTCGATAATTGTTAGAAATCATATCTTAATATTGTAGGACGTTACTGACATATTGAATATATTGGAAATTCGTCGGATAAACCATCATCATTAATGGATAGGAAACCACCAATCCAATGTATTATTGGGTTCCAACAAATATCTTACAGATTTTCCAAAATCTATCGGTCAGAAACCTATATCCCATTTCTGACGAATTTTTAGTAGAAAATATAATAATTTTTTGTAGTTTTTAAATGAAATGTGAGATAAACTGAATTTGGTGGTTTTTTATTCAACGAATAAATAACATATAGGATTGTCAGAAACATCCTAATGATAAATTATGTATCATTTTAAGATATCTTTGTAAGTTTACTAATTTGATATTTCAAATGATTAGGCCTCTCAGTTTTTCTTTTCAAAACATTATTGGTCTTAACTTTTGCAATTCAAATTCTTTCTGTTTTTTTTTCTTACGTAAAACTAGCGAGGTACAACTGCCTTTTAAGATATGGACCCCCAAATTCTCAAAACTTGAACTCCTATAATCCCAATTGCCAAAAAGATAAGAGTAAAATAATAAAATGTATTTATTGCCATCAGAATCCTGCCGACCAAAAAGAACAATTATGGGGGTACTAATTTACATGTTTTGTTGGTATACGATTTCAAAAATTAAGGGGGATAAGGTTTGAAACTTATTACTCCAGCTGTATCTTGTCATATAAAGCTATTTACACATATCAAGAAAATATTTAAGTTTTCATTTTAACTCTTATTAATATACTATTATATAAATTTGTAATTGGTTAATACATGAAAGTATAAAGCAATACATATTTTGAAACAAAATATGGTAGAAGCCTAGCAGCCTTGAATAATAGGAGGAGATAATATTTAAATGCGGCTCGAGTTGAAGAAGCCAAGTTGTGTTTCTTCCGATCATGCATGTATCACCAATTCAATAATCATGAAAATCACTATCATATTAGTTCATAGCCTAAGTACGTACATTTATGTCGAAAATGAACTTCATAAAAAGAAGAAAAACAAAAAAAAAAACACTTAATGAGAATCATGTACCATAAGAGAAGCCGGTGATAATGAGTGGTTTTGTCGAATCCTACGAGCCACATACATAAAGATACTAATTAACTTCGTTGTCTCCTTGTTTCACACTATTCTTGTAACAAGCTATCCTATGCCAAGATAGATTGATCATGCTTCTCTCGTATATGATCGTGTTGACCTGCGTACTCGGATTCGACCTAGAAACTCACTTCTTTTTTCTTTTATAGTAACGTGAATTTAATTGCCAAAATGGAACCATTTTTGCTACAAAAAAATTTGGTGAAGCCTTAATGTTTCATCGAACCCAAAATAATATAATTAAAAACTCACTTCTTTAATATCTCACCTTTTGAGATTATGGACGAACTGGCCCAGGGCCAGAGATTAAGGGCACACGTAGTAACGTAAATCTCATAAGCTCATAAGCTCTAGAAAGGAGGGTTGACATTTTTCTACCAAATCATCATTTTAGCTCATTTGTGTTCTCATGCTCCTTTCGGCATAAAGCCATAAACATTTTTGTATTCATCGTGAGTTTTACACGAATTAGATATTTTTTTTATCACAAAGGTTTGAGTTCTAGTTTATTTAATTATAATTCTCCGAATTAAACCCGAAAATATCTCTTACATACGGTCCTAATTATAATATATATATATATATATATATATTTAAACGACCTCATTTTTTATTAAAAGCTTCAGTGCTAGTGGTTAAAACTGTTAACACTTTATATCCTGATAAGGAATTTGAGTTACATGGTGTCCGTTTTTTGTTTTATTTATTTATTTATTTGTGTGTTTTTTTCTACATTATATAGTTTTTTTGCTAGCAGCCTTCACTTTTTTTCAGGGCGGCTTTGTATATATCAATAGTTTAATACCAACCGTTTTGAGGAGCTACATTGAAGAGATAGTCGTTCTCTAATGATATTTGACATCCAAATACACTGTACACATTACATGCATGTTTATCAACCCAGCACTCAATGGTTCTAGCATGGGCGTTTCTATCAATGTTTATCATTCCTTTGGACTATTTCATCAACTAATTTCTACATGCTATATATATATATATATATATATATTAATAAAGGTATATATATTTTTGTGTATCGTTGTTAATATTTTGGATGATACTTAATACGTACATATTCTTTTTTTTATTTGACGTCAAACCAAACTTTCATCCAAACTAAATACGTACATATTCAGACTTGAAAAGATTTACAATAAAACCTGAAACTTATCGGTTACTAAAAACAAAAGTTAAATTTGGTTTGAACATAAGTGGATGATGTGTTAAGGTCCCAAATTTAAATATTTAACAAAAAAAAGTCCCAAATTTTAATGCGACATGTTGGAAAAGTCAAATATGCAGTTATATTTCAAATTTTCAAGTTAGTTTTGACCCCATAAATCTAATTATAATCACGTATATCACGTTTTCTGTGTTTTTTGCTTATTATACCCTACATACATTTATGTCGTAAACCAAATTTCTGAATGGTCGTCGACTCTTAGAAGTTAGGAGCTACACATTTTAAAGCTCCTTACTTCGTGGCCCATTCACACACATTGTATTATTATTTCAGTTACAGTTACAACTTACAAGTTACAATTTAGTTATAAATACTAACATATCGAACGATACATCTCATCCCATCATAAAAATTTCATTACCAAGAACTTCCTGATTCCGCCATACTTGGCCCTCAACTCCATCTCCTAAAGCTAAAACCCCTAAAACGACGTCGCATGATGAATCTCTCACTTAGCGGTAGAAAGATTACGTTGCCACGTGTTCTAGCAGAAACTCAGTATATCACTCCCGTCGGATCACCAACGTTCGACGAGTTGCTGAAAGACTGCGACAGTTTCCGGAAAGGAGATTCCGGCGACGCCGTAAAAAGTGACGATCCAGCTCATCATCACATAATAGATGTTGAAACCTTATACGTAAAACCTGTGCCGTTCGTCCTAGCTTTTAACAATCTCGCATACGATGTCACACTTCGCCGGCGGTTTGATTTCTCGCGGCGAAAAAGCTCATGTTCGGTGAAGAGTCTACTTGATGATGTTTCTGGCGAGGCTCATGACGGCGATATCCTCGCCGTTCTCGGTGCAAGCGGAGCAGGGAAATCAACGTTGATCGATGCATTAGCGGGGAGAGTTGCGGAGGGAAGCTTGAGAGGCACGGTAACTCTTAACGGAGAGAAAGTTTTGCAATCTCGATTGTTGAAGGTCATATCGGCGTATGTGATGCAAGATGATCTTCTCTTTCCGATGCTCACCGTTAAAGAAACCCTAACCTTCGCTTCCGAGTTTCGTCTCCCAAGAAGTTTGTCTAAATCGAAGAAGATGGAACGTGTTGAAGCCCTAATTGATCAATTAGGACTCAGAAACGCGGCGAACACTGTCATCGGAGACGAAGGACACCGTGGAGTCTCCGGCGGAGAGCGACGGCGCGTTTCAATCGGAATCGATATTATCCATGACCCGATTGTTCTCTTCCTCGATGAACCAACATCGGGATTGGATTCAACCAACGCGTTTATGGTGGTGCAGGTTTTAAAACGAATTGCTCAGAGTGGCAGTGTCGTAATTATGTCGATCCATCAACCTAGTGCTCGTATCTTGGATTTGCTTGATCGGCTTATCATCTTATCTCGCGGTAAAAGTGTGTTCAATGGATCTCCGGCGAGTCTTCCCGGATTCTTCTCCGATTTCGGTCGTCCCATCCCTGATAAAGAGAACATTACAGAGTTTGCACTTGATCTAGTCCGAGAACTCGAAGGATCCACTGAAGGAACCAGAGAGTTAGAAGACTTCAACGAAAAGTGGCAACAAAACCAATCTGTTCGAGCCACACCACAAACTGGTTTATCTCTAAAAGAAGCCATCAATGCAAGTGTTTCTAGAGGCAAACTAGTCTCAGGTTCATCTAAAGCCAATCCCATTTCCATGGAAACAGTATCTTCATACGCAAACCCGTCACTGTTTGAAACATTCATCTTAGCCAAACGTTACATGAAAAACTGGATCCGTATGCCCGAGCTCGTAGGCACACGGATCGCTACCGTGATGGTTACCGGGTTTCTCTTAGCTACCGTGTATTGGAAGCTAGACAACACTCCAAGAGGTGCACAAGAGAGATTGACCTTATTCGCATTCGTCGTGCCTACAATGTTCTATTGTTGTCTAGACAATGTTCCCGTTTTTATCCAAGAACGTTACATTTTCTTGAGAGAGACAACACACAACGCATACAGAACATCTTCCTATGTCATATCTCATTCTCTCGTGTCCCTTCCTCAGCTAATTGCTCCTTCCTTAGTATTTTCCTCCATCACATTCTGGACCGTTGGATTGAGCGGCGGGTTAGAAGGTTTCTTCTTCTATTGCCTCATAATCTACGCTTCGTTTTGGTCTGGATCCTCAGTCATTACTTTCATATCCGGTCTTGTTCCTAATATAATGTTAAGTTACATGGTCGCCATTTCCTACCTCGCCTACTGTTTAATGTTAAGTGGATTCTATGTCAACCGAGATCGGATACCGATCTACTGGATATGGTTTCATTACATTTCACTGCTCAAGTATCCTTACGAAGCTGTCTTAATCAACGAGTTTGATGACCCGTCTCGTTGTTTTGTTAAGGGAGCCCAAGTATTCGATAGTACTCTTCTGGGAGGAGTGTCAGATTCGGAGAAGGTTAAGCTCCTTGAAACTCTGGGTAGATCTCTGAGAACGAAGATAACGGAGTCCACATGCTTGAGGACTGGGTCTGAATTACTTGCACAGCAAGGTATTACTCAATTGAGCAAGTGGGATTGCTTGTGGATTACGTTTGCTACAGGCCTCTTTTTTAGGATCTTGTTTTACTTCGCCTTGCTGTTCGGGAGCAGGAATAAGAGGACCTGATCAAGGTTACAATGTGCAAACACAAACACAAGTGTGCATTAGCTACATATATAAGTGAAGCTTGAAGTAGTAGCTTCTAGATGTTGTAATTTTGTGATCAAGTTGTATCATATATACTCATTTCATCTTTGGTTCTTTAAAAGAATACAGAGATGTGTATTCAAACTGTGATGTTTGCAAGTTAATAATATGTTTCTTTAAAAGTATTAATAACGTCATGTGAACCCGACTTGTCAAGGCATCAACCACTGTCCAAAAACGGAAATATTTAGAAATGTAATATACTATTTATTTATTTTTTTGTGGAAAATAGATATTGCATTATTGACGATTCACTGAAAAAAATTTAAGGCTTGTCAGAACATGATTAGATTCGAACCACTTGAATGAATAATCATTATTAAATTCAGTAGCTGAGAGTATCTGAGTTATGACCTGCATGTACATTATTACAATCTAATAACGGACGTACGTGTTGAATTAGAAAACATACATTTATATTCAAAATTAAATGTTTTGATGAAAAAAAACCAATGTAAAATTACGTATGCGAAAATGTAACTTAACAAAAAAAAATTATATACGTACGTACAATTCTATGTTAGACTGTAAATTCATTTTTGAGGATTATTATAGAAGAAATATGGTGTTGAATACACGATAAAAATGGACAAATCAAGATATACGGAGAATTAGGATATGAAAAATTAATTTATAAATTAATGTCAGTATGTAATGAACTTCTAAAAATTTTGGTGGATAGTAAATTATGATCAAAAGTCTGGTTATCTGAGGTGTAAATAATCAACACAAATCTGGGTACTGCAATATGCATGGCGCATCACAGATGTTAGAAAAATTCAAGTGTGATTAATGTATTCACCAAATTACAAAGTAAATAAATTCTTTTAAATCTGTTAGAGGTTGCCGACTTTCAATTACTCATGACTATATAAACAAAAGTTCAAACATTTCAGCACACATTTAATTTCCAACGACTTGAATACGGATCACGGCCGGTTCTGAAGGAGTGTGCAAATGCACGGGGTTCCATTTTTTCCCTTGGGCCCAAATTTTTTTCCCAATTTTTCTCTTTACTAACAAATTTATTTTTTTGTCTCCGGGCACAGACCCCACCAAAACTTTGAGATAGTAGATACTTTTAAAGCGTTTGAATGCGTACTGCAGATGCATTAGTTAAGTATGCCTTATCTCCAGATCAATGTTTTCTCTGTTTAGTGATATAATTCCTGCTTGGCTTCGCTTCAATCTTTTGTAATGGCAAACATGCTCAACCATTATACTTTGAATTAATTTCATGAATTAGTTTACTGAGGTTAAAAAAATAGTCTTAACCCAATTAAATATTATTTTTATTTTCACTAAAAGATGGGAAAACCCTATGCTGAAATGAAACCATCGACCGTAAGGGAGTCCTTGTGAATAATAATTGCGTGATCTATTAACGACCTTAACAAACCAAAATCTTTCTTTTCTAACTCCATTTACCAAAGTGCTTTGTCTCCGTTAGAATCTCGTATTCCAACAATCTCATATCACTTTGCTTTCGCACTCCCATGACCAAGAGATTGAATGGAGATTTGAGGATTTTTGTTCAAATTTGGATCGGAGAACAAAAAAATGAAGATTTAAGGTATGGGAATAAGTTGAGATTTTTTTCTTTAAACTCAGCTAATAAAAAAAACATATGAACGTAACTTTGCAAACTTCATTGTTCTGTTTACTTTTACTTTTAGTGGACAAAAATGATTTAGCCAACGCAAACTTGGTTACTTATTTGTTCGGCGAGTTAAATTATTTTTGTTTAAAAATTTTGTGAATATTTGGAGTCTTTTGAAACTCTTTTTTGTTATTGTCAACGAGATATCTTAACTATTGATACTAAATATTTTTGTTTTTTTTTAGCGACAAGCCACATGGATTTCAGGTTCTGTTAGATTTAGTTTCTGTTTATACTTTAGCCCAGTGTTTAGGACTGGAACTCAAATCTAGAGAGCACTCGTGGTGGGTTTTAATGGCCCATGTAAATAGCCCAGTTCTTGTTAAATACCAAATAAGAAAATAAAATCAAAATTCTTATCGTATACTTTTGAATTTTGATAATTTTGTTGTAATGGTAACTCGGGTGGACATATAAACCAAACACCGAATCAAAGCCGATAAATCAAAAATTGAGTTGAAACGTTTTCTACTTTTCTATAACCCGGTTGGAACCGGTATTAATCTAAACAAACCAAACCAACTAAAATAACTTCAAAATACATGAAATATTATAATTTTAGTCAATAAATATAAAACTAAACCCAATCAAACTAAAATTGTATCGAACCAAAAACCTAAACTGAAACGAAATTGGATTATAATAACCTTTAAAGAGCAAAAATTGTAAACAATCTTTGCAAAAATAAGGGCTCAGAGTTTCAACCACCAGTTAGAGCCACTGAATCTTCCAATCAAATTATATAAAAAAGGGACAAAAGCAAGTAAGTCCACGTGCTTCCACATCCAACACTCGTAATCCTAACTATTGCTACCTACCTCCTCCTTCTCTTATAAATAACCTAACTTAGAACTTTTTTTAATACATTACTATCATCAAACCTAACCCCTGATTCAACCATCATGTCTTCCACCGTCTCTTCTTCGTCACCTTTACCCACCGTCACAAAACTACATGTCGACTCCGTTACTTTTCCACCGTCCGTCAAGTCACCGGCTTCCTCGAATTCTCTCTTCCTCGGTGGTGCAGGTTCGAACTATGTGTCCTCTGTTTTTGCTATCTTCTTTTTACTTCGGTTTGTTAACTTCTTTCGTTTGATAACTTTACACAGGCGTGAGAGGCTTGGAGATTCAAGGTAAGTTTGTTGTTTTCACCGTCATAGGAGTTTACTTAGAGGCTAACGCCGTCACGTCACTCTCCGTTAAGTGGAAGGGCAAAACTACAGAGGAGTTAACGGAATCCGTCCCTTTCTTCCGTGAAATCGTCACAGGTACTTACACCACTTAACTAAAAGACATGCTTATGTGTTTTAAGTCAAAAGTGAATTTTGTTAGACTAATTGTTTCAATTAACCTCTTTTTTATTTTTTGGTTGATTGGTTTGTTCGTAGGTGGATTTGAGAAATTTATAAAAGTGACGATGAAACTTCCATTAACGGGACAACAATATTCCGAGAAAGTAACGGAGAACTGTGTAGGGATATGGAAATCTTTAGGGATTTATACAGATTCTGAGGCCAAAGCTGTGGAGAGATTCTTGGAGATTTTCAAGGACCAAACTTTTCCTCCTGGTGCTTCCATACTCTTCGCTCTCTCCCATAACGGATCTCTCACGGTACTTGTTCTATCACACCCTATTATAAAATTAACTTACATGAAGTTCTTTTATAATAAAACCATAACTTTTATTAATTGGTGTTTTGAAACATGGCATTTGAGATTTCTTAAAATATGGTGTGAATTATAATGTTTGCAGATTGCGTTTTCGAAAGACGATAACATTCCTGAAACCGGAAAAGCTGTGATCGAGAATAAGTTGTTGGCAGAAGCAGTTCTTGAATCAATCATTGGAAAGAAGGGTGTATCTCCTGGAACTAGGCTGAGTATGGCGGAGAGATTAGCTCAGTTGATGAAGGAGAACAAGATCGTCGAAGAGGAAGCTTGCGATCCCTCCCTTGGAGATAAATTGGCCAAAGAGAATTGACAATGAGAGTTTTTTTTTCTTGTGTGTTTTGTGTCTTTAGATCTCTAATCCCATTATAATAGACAACTTGGTGTTCCCATCAAATGTTTTCTTCTGTTATAATCATAAATTAAAAGTTGTTTTAAATATTTTAGAATATTCGTTTTGAATTTTGTAAATTTTCTAGAAAGTTTAGTTAGGCTTCTATACACTCTCTACATGTTCTAGAAAGTTTAGATTAGATTAAAAAAAAAAAGTTTAGATTATTTCTTCTGGAAAAAACATTGCAGAATTAGAAAAAAAATCTAATATCCAAATTGGTGAATTAGTTTCCAGATTACTGTATGTAGATTTGACTGTAATTAATGTTCAGATTTGAGCGTTGCCTATATCAATCTTATTGTCCAAGACTCGTAATGTTTACTTACCTCCTCTCTTCTCTTACAAATTGATTACTAGAAGAAACTTTTACACTATTATCATCACTCACACGTAACCACAACTGAACCAATGTCTTTAACTGCTTCTCTGTCACCGCTACCCTCCGTCACGCCACTCCAGATCGATTCCGTTACTTTTGCACCAGCCGTCAGGTCACCGGCTTCCTCGGTGGCGCAGGTTCGAACACTGTTTCCTCTACTCTTTTCTTTGTTTTTGTTGACTTCTTCTGGTCTTGCTAAACTACGCAGGTGTGCGAGGTTTGGATATCAAAGGAAAATTTGTGATCTTCACTGTCATCGGAATTTACCTAGAGGCTAATGCCGTCCCATCACTCTCCGTTAACTGGAAGGGCAAGACTACAAAAGAATTAACGGAATCCGTCCCTTTCTTCCGTGAAATCGTCACAGGTACTTTATTAACGGACACCGTCACTCTATATTTTTTGTTAGACCAACTGATTTAACCGTCTTCAATTAACTTTTTTTTTTCTCAATCTTATGGTTGTTTTGTATTAGGTCCGTTTGAGAAATTCATTAAGGTGACGATGAAACTCCCGTTAACGGGACCGGAATATTCGGAGAAGGTAGCGAAGAATTGTGTGGCGATATGGAAATCGTTAGGGGTTTACACAGAACGTGAGGCCAAAGCTATAAAGAGATTCTTGGAGATCTTCAATAACCAAAATTTCCCTCCTGGTGCCTCTATCTTCTTCGCTCTCTCCCCTAAAGGCTCTCTCACGGTACTTTTGCTATCACAACTTCTTATAACCTTGACTTGATTAATTGTTTGCGTTTACATAAAAGTTTTTTTTATAATAAAACCATAACTTATGTTAATTGTAAAATGCAAATGCCAAACACAATTAACATACTCAGTTTGTGCGTTTACCTTTTGCAAGGGTAATGTTTTAGTTTTTCAAATGTGAACTTTTAAAAAAAATTATATACATTATAAACGCTAGTGTGGATATTGGCGTTTGAAACTATTGTGTGTAAGCTATTTATGATATCTTATTTGTTGTGAATTGAAATGGGTGCAGATTGCGTTTTCTAAAGACGATGTCATTCCTAAAACCGGGAAAGCTGTGATTGAGAATAAATTGTTAGGAGAGGCAGTTCTTGAATCAATGATTGGAAAGAATGGTGTATCTCCAGCGACTAGGCTAAGTCTTGCCGAGAGATTGTCTCAGCTGATGATGAAGAACAAAGTCTAAGAGGAATCTGAGAGGTTTTCTTGGTTTGGTGGACTTTATGTATGTGTCTCCAACGAATGTTTTCTTGTATTCGTAAAAATATTATTCGTTAAAATAATTAAAGAATTTCATGGGTTTGGATCCACTTAGTTTTTCTCTAATGCCGTAAGAAATTATATGACAAAGATTTTGAAGTTTTGGTCCTAAAAGAACAAAATCTGAAACTGGGTGAATATTCAAATAATCAAAGTAAATATTCAAAGCCTCAAACCAATCAACAGCTATATGACAGTTTGAACTTGACTTTAACATTTAGAGATCCTATCTTGATTTGCCTACGGATCGACAGGGAGTGGTTCACCTGATTTGATTTTAAGATTTAGAGATTCTGTCTTGATTTGCCAAACAAACCTACATTTACGCGGACCAAAAGGCTATTGAACTTTAAACCCATTTTTTTTTTTTTTTTGATAATGGGTAAAAAACAAGAACCGAGAACTTTATTTGTGTACATACAATGAGTTTCATAAAGACCCGGTCTGGAAGTCCTGAAAGCGTAGCCTATATAAACAAAAAGTTTCACTTTTGAGGGTTCTAATTTCTACCCTCAAATTAAGATCTATTCATTCACAACATCATATATATCACCACAAGTCATTGAATTCCAACCCAAGACAACTATACTTATCCATTTATAAACATTCATGGCTCACTCTGTTGTACTACTATGATGAATTATGTAGTCAAACAAAACAAAAAAAACAAGAGGGTCATAAGATTAAATTTGTGTGTTTCTTCATGCATCGGCAACACAACAACGATGGCCAAGCATGTGACGGAAGTGGACAAAAGCCATAAGAAAAGAGGAACTGTGTGTCTACTCAATAGAAGAAAATGCAAAATACATTTTTCAAGGGGACTCTTTACAATACGCCACGAAACCTATAATATAGATTTCTACGAGAATCTACAACTAAGCTCCATAAACTTCTTAACTTTAATCTGCCACTCGAGTTGAGGCAGAATCTCTTTCACAAGTTTTCTTATATCAAAACTTGGGTTTTAACAAAAAAAAAACCCCCAAATCAGCATTGTCTCTCAAGCGCATTAGATTAGGATCTATACTACTAGTCTATTACACATGAGTTTGTTAACGAGATTCGATTATTCTGTTTTTTAACTGTTAATAATCCCGGTCCCGTAACCAATTTCATCCCTCCGTTTCGTATTCGTCACACCGACAAGGATCTTGTAAAAATTACGTCTTTAGGTAAACTTCTATTTTTCTCTTTTCTTGTCCGTTAAATTAAGCGTTGATTTATGAAAGATATAATCTTTCAAATTGCAAACTTATTCAATAAACCATCAAAAATGTAAAACTTCATTTTTTCTTAAGAAATGGAAGATATAATACAAACTATATATTATCAACTATTGTATATTAAACCAAAAAAAAACTATAATGGTATATATTGACATTTTAACCAATGAGAAAATCTATTCTACATGTTAATTATTATTTTCTAATCGTTCTCATGCCCTAGCTGAGTAGAGACAAGAACAAAGCTCTTTGTCTTAATCTTCTAGCGAGATGCTGCAAAGAGACGCCGTGATCGATATTGATTCATATGAGAGATGGCCCGTTCCATTTGTCCTCGCTTTCAACGACCTCACCTATAATGTCACACTTCAACGGCGTTTTGGTCTTCGTTTCGGACATAGCCCTGCTCAGGTAAAAACACTGCTCAATGGAATCACCGGAGAGGCTAGCGAAGGAGAGATCTTAGCCATTCTTGGCGCAAGCGGAGCTGGAAAATCAACGCTTATCGATGCATTAGCAGGGCGAATCGCGGAAGGTAGCTTGAAAGGCACGGTAACTCTAAACGGAGAAGCTTTGCAGTCTCGTGTGTTGAGAGTTATCTCGGCTTACGTAATGCAGGAAGATCTCCTTTTCCCTATGCTCACCGTCGAAGAAACTCTAATGTTTGCTGCCGAATTCAGGCTACCGCGTAGCTTTAGCAGATCAAAGAAGAAAGACAGAGTCGAAACCCTAATCGATCAATTAGGGCTCAGAACCGTTAAAAACACTGTGATCGGAGACGAAGGCCATCGTGGCGTCTCCGGCGGAGAAAAGAGGCGTGTTTCGATTGGGACCGACATCATCCACGACCCTATCGTCTTGTTCCTCGACGAACCAACCTCCGGACTAGACTCAACCAGTGCCTTCATGGTGGTGCAAGTCTTGAAAAAGATTGCACGTAGTGGCAGCATTATAATTATGTCAGTTCATCAGCCTAGTTGTCGGATTATGGAGTATCTTGATCGGATCATCGTCTTATCTTCTGGCCAGAGTGTGTTTAATGATTCTCCAGCAACTCTGCCTTTGTTCTTTTCCGAATTTGGTTATCCCATACCGGTTAAAGAGAACAATGCGGAATTCACACTTGACCTAATCAAAGAGCTTGAAGAATCCTCTCAAGGAACCAGAAGTTTAGTTGACTTCAACCAAAATTGGCAACAGAAGAAGCTTAGAGTTACCCAATTAGAACCTTACCATAACTCATCATCCTTGAGAGAAGCCATTAATGCAAGCATTTCAAGAGGCAAACTTGTCTCTACTTCATATAGCTCAATTCCTTCATACGTAAATCCATGGTGGATTGAAACCGTAATCTTAGCTAAACGCTACATGATAAACTGGACCCGAACACCCGAGCTAATCGGAACACGGGTTTTGATAGTCATGATGACCGGTTTTCTCTTGGCTACGGTTTATTGGAAAGTGGATAACTCTCCTAGAGGCGTCCAAGAACGTTTAAGTTTCTTCTCATTCGCAATGGTAACAATGTTTTACAGTTGCGCGGATGGATTACCCGCTTTTATCCAAGAAAGATACATTTTCTTAAGAGAAACCACGCATAACGCTTACCGAAGATCCTCTTACGTTATATCTCACTCTCTCGTGGCTCTGCCTCATCTCTTCGCGCTTTCCATAGGCTTTGCAGCCACCACGTTCTGGTTCGTTGGTCTAAATGGTGGTCTCGCGGGTTTCATCTTCTATCTTCTGATCATCTTCGCATCGTTCTGGTCGGGAAGCTCTTTCGTTACATTTGTCTCTGGTGTGATTCCAAACGTGATGATGAGTTACATGGTCACCTTTGGCTATCTCTCTTACTGCCTTCTCTTCAGCGGATTCTACATCAACCGCGATAGGATTCATCTTTATTGGATTTGGATTCATTACATTTCTCTGCTAAAGTATCCCTACGAAGCTGTTCTACACAACGAGTTTGATGATCCCTCTCGTTGTTTCGTGAGAGGAAACCAAGTTTTTGATAATACACTAATGGAAGGAGTGTCTGAAAGGACAAAGGCTAAGCTTCTGGAGACAATGAGCAGTTATTTAGGGATGGAGTTAACTGAATCAACGTGTATGAGAACGGGCTCTGAGTTGCTTAAACAGCAAGGAATTGAGCAACTAGATAAATGGGGTTGCTTGTGGGTTACGGTAGCTTGGGGATTCTTCTTTAGGATCTTGTTTTACTTTTCGTTGTTGCTCGGAAGCAAGAATAAGAAAGAGGGCGTAAAACATCGTCGTATTAATTTCCGTAACAAAAAGTGTATTGGTGCAAGCAAAGCCGTTTTCTTGAGTTTTGAGGTATTGAATATTTTATTTTGTCTTGGGTATCATATTGGCTAAATAATCATATAATTTTATAATTTATAATATAACATGTGAACAAACATAAATTTGATTCGGTGTAAATGAATTAGTCCTTCCGAAATACTGATACATCAACCTTCTTTAATTAGTTGGTGTATAATTAATACTCCCTTAAAGAATGCTATTCTGACATTTTTTCATACAAATTAAAAAAAGATGTAAAATTCGTTTTTACCTTTTATTAATACACTAAATAAGTATTACTTTTTAATTAATAAACTGAAATAATAGAGAAAAAAATAAAATTTAATTTAAAAATATGCATTGAAAACATTTAAGTAACACTCTTAGAAACGGAGAGAATATCAAATAGCTTACCGTTTCTAGGTCATATCAGTTGCTCAGAACATAATTCAAAATAGACAACTTTCTTGTAAGCTTTTAGTAGATGGTAGTATAAATCTTGACCCTTTGCTTATGGCGGCAAGGAAGGCAATAGTAGGTAAGAAGTTAGTCACCTAGACCTAATAGTCAACAAAAAAAATAAATGAAACAGAGAAGTCAAATTCTGGGATTGGAAATACAAGAAGCTAAGCCCGTCATCAATGCTTTCATGTTACCACTACATCACTAGAGGTTGGACCAAAAAAACTGCCTAATCTTTTGATTTCTTCTTCGTTAATATTGGATTGATGATGTATCAACGACATCAATTTTTTTTTTTTAATCAAATACTATTTGAAAATGTGATGCGCATGAAATATGGGTTTGCAATTTCAAAAGATGTTTGAAAAAAAAGTAAAGGTTCTTCTTTATAACTTAGATGATATAATGTTTACTGATAAATGCTTTATAAGTTGGCATGCATTTCTTATCTACTAGTGTGCTTGCTTTGGAGAACACATTACTTGTTTGAATTCTCATTAATGTATAAGTATGATTTTCTGATGAAAATTCTAACATCTTAGTTATATGATATCATTTTCCTATATCATAGTAAATACAAATACAAATGGGGTAGTTTTACAATAATATACACCTGCGTCCTACGCACCGTAAGTGGCAACAATTTAAGCAACAAAATTGAAACTTCTTAATAATATTTCAATTTCATGGCTCGGAATCATTCCACTGATCAAATATTCGAGTTATATTCTGCTATTTACCATTTCGTTGAATTTATCGGGAATTTGTGTTTGTGTTCTCTGACGTCATTTGTTGTTCCATCAATTAAATATGTATACACACAAGTGTGCTTCAGTTGATATGAGAAAGAAAATGTTTTGAAATAGCAAAGTGGGTCCAATTATCACATGCGAGATAGAGCAATGCCATAAAAGCACTAATCAATTCTTGAACAAATCGTTCGGCTCAAACGAACAATACAGAAAATATAACTCTAAAAGATAATAATTATTTTAAACGAAGAAGATAACAAAACTTACGCTTTAACAATGATAGAAACTATATATTTAGTTTGGTTTGCTAAAGAAGGTTCCACCGTTACCAACTAGTCAAGAACAAAAAAAATAGAAAAGAAGTTTGAAATTTTGTGTAGTCTTTCCAAATAATCTCACTACACACACTTGTTTCGCTACCAAGATTTGAAGTGTCTTAACAAAAAACATTTGAAGAGTCGATTAAAGAAAACAAAAACTAATAAGCATTAATTGACCAAACTATGGGAAACGCAAGGAAATTCCCATCTTAATCCTATGCCTCGGTTAGATCAACACCTTTCACCTAATTCTCAAGTCAATAACACCTAATCGCCACGTGTCCATCATTTCACGCTTCAACCTATTTGGTATTATCACATTGGGAATTCTAGATTTGTAGGTCATCCATTACTTCTCCCATAATAACTAAACTGAATTAAATACGAGAATTCCAAAACGCATTTACCATCCAAACGCTAAGAATATTATTGTCAACAACACAAACCTAACATATTTCTCATGATGCAACTCATTCAAGACATAGAGCCTTCGTGTTCACACACATACACACGTTAATTACCTCATATATATAAGAGACTATACAGATACTAGCGAAACAAAGAACAGAGAACAAATTAAAGAGTAAAACTTTGATCATGCAAAGAGTGTTTTAGTTTCAACGAGACGTTAGATATATACTATTGTAGTAGGCAAATCATTTCTCACTTTTGTTCTCTCCCTCTTCTTCTGAATGTCTCGCATTGTAGCAGAAGAAGATAATGCTACGCCATATCATTCCATGGAGATTATTAGCTCATCTTTGACTTTAGGTCAACTTCTAAAGAACGTTAGCGACGTTCGAAAGGAACAAATCGGCGACGAGACTCCTGTTCATGAATTCTTTGACCGGGACAGTTCACTTGACGGAGAAGATGATCTCATGCGTCCTGTTCCGTTCGTTCTATCTTTTAACAACCTCACTTACAACGTCTCTGTTCGCCGGAAGTTTGAGTTTCACGACCTGATTCCACGGAGGAGATCATCTTTCTCCAAGACCAAGACTCTTCTAGACGATATCTCCGGTGACACTCGTGACGGAGAGATTCTTGCAGTTCTTGGAGCTAGCGGATCAGGTAAATCAACTCTGATCGATGCTTTAGCGAATCGGATCGCAAAAGGAAGCTTGAAGGGCACGGTAACACTTAACGGTGAAGCTCTTCAATCTCGGATGCTCAAAGTTATATCAGCTTATGTAATGCAAGATGATCTTCTCTTCCCGATGCTTACTGTAGAAGAAACCCTAATGTTCGCTGCTGAGTTTCGATTACCAAGAAGTTTACCGAAATCCAAGAAGAAGCTTCGAGTTCAAGCCTTGATTGACCAGTTAGGGATTAGGAACGCGGCTAAAACAATCATCGGAGATGAAGGACACCGTGGAATTTCCGGTGGAGAAAGACGGCGAGTTTCAATCGGAATTGATATCATTCATGATCCTATCGTTCTCTTCCTCGATGAGCCTACTTCTGGTTTAGATTCCACAAGTGCATTCATGGTGGTTAAAGTGTTGAAGAGAATCGCAGAGAGTGGCAGTATCGTAATAATGTCGATTCATCAGCCAAGTCACAGAGTTCTCGGTTTGCTTGATCGTCTTATCTTCTTGTCACGTGGTCACACAGTGTTTAGTGGATCCCCGGCGAGTTTGCCGAGTTTTTTCGCCGGATTCGGTAATCCGATACCGGAAAACGAGAATCAAACTGAGTTCGCACTCGATCTCATCAGAGAACTTGAAGGATCTGCTGGAGGAACAAGAGGATTAGTTGAATTCAATAAGAAATGGCAAGAGATGAAGAAACAGAGCAGTCCTCAATCCCTAACTCCGCCGGCTTCTCCATATCCAAATTTAACACTAAAAGAAGCGATTTCCGCAAGCATAAGCAGAGGGAAACTAGTCTCCGGTGGCGGCGCTGGATCCTCCGCTATAAACCACGGTGGCGGAACCACAACAACGTTAGCCGTAACTGCTTTCGCGAATCCGTTCTGGATCGAGATCAAAACTCTCTCAAAACGCTCACTCCTAAACTCTCGAAGACAACCGGAGCTATTCGGAATCCGATTAGCCTCCGTAGTCGTCACCGGATTCATCTTAGCCACCGTATTCTGGCGATTAGACAATTCACCAAAAGGCGTACAAGAGCGGCTTGGGTTCTTCGCATTCGCAATGTCAACAATGTTCTACACTTGCGCCGAAGCTCTTCCTGTATTTCTTCAGGAACGTTACATCTTCATGAGAGAAACAGCTTACAACGCTTACCGGAGATCCTCCTACGTTCTCTCTCACGCCATCGTCTCCTTCCCTTCGCTCATCTTCCTCTCTGTAGCTTTCGCTGTGACGACGTTTTGGGCTGTTGGGCTTGAAGGAGGCCCAATGGGCTTTTTATTCTATTGCCTAATCATCTTAGCCTCTTTCTGGTCCGGAAGCTCCTTCGTGACTTTCTTATCCGGCGTCGTTCCACATGTGATGTTGGGCTACACGATCGTTGTTGCTATTTTAGCTTACTTCTTGCTTTTCAGTGGCTTCTTCATCAACAGAGATCGAATCCCTCAGTATTGGATTTGGTTTCATTACCTTTCTCTTGTTAAGTATCCGTACGAGGCGGTTCTTCAGAATGAATTCTCGGATCCTACTGAGTGTTTTGTGAGAGGTGTTCAGATTTTCGATAACACTCCTTTGGGAGAATTGACGTATGGGATGAAGCTAAGGCTTTTGGATTCTGTGAGCCGATCGATTGGGATGAGGATATCGAGCTCTACGTGTTTAACGACAGGCGCTGATATTCTGACGCAACAAGGAGTGACGCAGCTTGGTAAATGGAGTTGCTTGCTTGTCACGGTAGGGTTCGGGTTCTTCTTTAGGATTTTGTTTTACTTGTGTTTGTTGCTTGGGAGCAAGAACAAGAGGAGGTGAAAGTGAAAACGGCTGATGGTACTTAACACCAAAAAACATATATTGTATTTTTTTTTTCATTACTGTGATTCATTGATTGATGATTGGTCTTGTCTTTTAATTGTATTCTTTTAACCTGTTGTATTACTTTGCCATCAATAATAAATATAATTCTTTAGGATTTGGTAATACATAAACCACACTTATGAATTATTTTTTCAAATATACACATTGATATTGTGTAAGCTGATGATGCTAAGAGCCAATAACTCCACAAGCGTATACGCAAAGTCCAAACATAACAAGGCGAGAATCTGTACTAACAATTCATCAAACTTATAATTTCATTTTTTTGGTTATTTTTCTCTCCAAGTTCTAAACCATTTATCAACATCTTTGCCTACCACTGCAATTATATTCATACAAATTGACCGCTAGGTTCAGTACAGGCAAAGATGTTGACCATAGCATGCTGGACCAAATTAGTATTTGGTTTTTCTATTCAGTATAGTATTGAGAAATATAATTCGACCAGAAATAATCATGATTGAGAAATCTGAAAAAAAACAAATTCAGAACCGAAACCAAACAAAAAGACCGGATTAGGCCTTATAAAGTCATAACCGGTCAACTGGTCCTAACCGGATTGTCCGGTAAACGCAACCGCTTTGGCTGCTGTCGAGACACGGAGTCATTCAAGCGGTGGTTACTCACGCGCCAAGTCAGTAGCATAAAAACGACGGCGAAATTAGGGGTTAAGCCGGAGATGCTATTGTGCATTCCGACGGTGAAGCTGTTCGGGTTTCAGCAACGGCGCAATTTTCACTCTTTAGCAAAGCGTTTCAGCTTCACTGGGAAATCACCTTCAGAGCCCCAACCTCAGGTTTTATTTGCGGAGAATTTGAGAATTTCGTGAAATTTGTGAAATGTGAAGGAATAAAGGTTGCATTGTTGATTAATCTCAATTTTTAAAAAGATAAAACAAACGTTTCCTCTTACCTTAGTGTAGTTCAAAGGTGTTACAAGAATTTTTTATTAGTTATGTTTCTTACTCTAATGTAGCAGTTGATACCAAAGATGAAACCTTTATGTTCTTTTGGCTTCTTCTATCTGTGAAAAAACAAATCGAGTGTTGAGTTATTGAATTTGTAAGCTGATTGATGTATGAAGATGTTGTACAGAAAAGAGATTTAACCATCTTATCCATTTTATGTTTAGGTCTCTTTGGATAAAGAGTGGATTGACTTCTTACCCTGGTTAGAAACGATTGCTGGAGTGAAGATTAGTAATACGCTTTCGATTGGGAAATCAGTCTATGGCAGGTGGGTTGGTGATGTGTTTGAATAGGATACAAGTGTTTTTCTAGTTCATTTTTGAGTAATCTTTTTTATTTTTCTGTTTACTGGCAACTATCATGGATTGTTAAACCCATTTGCTCCGTTCAATAAATCTATTTATAGTTCCCATACAGTCTGGTATGCTCTTTCGCAGTCCAGTCAATGTAATGATCAGATTCTTTGTTGGTAACTTCTGCACCAGCTTTATTTATGTGACTTTTCTATATTGTTCTCTCTAGCATGGATCTGTTTTTTCAGCAACAGTTGAAACATTGTACAAATTTGAATCATGTCGTTTTGTCTTATTGAGTCATTTGATTATTTGGTATACCATTCATATGCGAATAGTTTGTCTATACAGGGATTGTGAGAATAATCAATTTCATTTGCTACCAGAGGATGTCTCGTTTGTATATATCAATGTCTTCTCTTTAATGCCAAATACACTAACCAATGTTTATTGTTTATTATGTAAACTTCTGAGCAGGTCGTTGTTTGCCTCAAAAGTTATCCATGCCGGTGACTGCATATTGAAAGTCCCTTTAGTGCGGTATATTATTTATAGTGAGCTTTTCCTTTTTCATGTGGTCTAAGAAGCGTTGAAGATTCAATACATGTCAAATAGTGTTGTTCTAACTGAATCTTCAGCAAATAACTCCAGATGAGCTGCCCCCAGATATTAGAGTTCCATTGACCAATGAAGTTGGAAACATTGGAAAGCTTGCTGCTGTTCTTATGATCGAGAAGAAAAGGGGTCAAGTAAGCTGACACCAACGTTTTTGGTTTGACTTAACTTAAAATAAGTCTCCCTTTTAAGTGAGTATTTTGGTTTTGATTTGAGTCTATAATTGTTTCTGAATCAGAACTCTCGATGGGTCTCTTATATCAGCCGACTTCCTCAGCTTGCAGAGATGCACAGCACAGTGAGATTCTACTCTAGTCCTTATAGCGGTCAAAAATTCAGCATCTTGATTTTTTTATTTTGGTCACGTCTTGAATGTGAAATGTGTTTTTCATCCAAAGATATAACCTGTTCAAATAGTTACATCTTCTGCAAAAGCTTCTTATTTTTCAACGTGCTCTTTCCTTTTTTCTACCGTTTCCAAGCTAGGCCTCCATTTCATTGTCCATACTCTTTTTTTATAGAAGATGCAGAATATTTACAATAATGTTTTTCTTACTCTCTCTAGATATTTTGGTGTGAAGATGAGCTCAACATGATTCGTTGTAGTGCAATTCACAAGGAAACAGTAAAACAAAAAGCTCAGATAGAAAAGGAATTCTCACTTGTCGAACAGGTAAGTATGTAGGGGTTTTTATCTCTCATCCTGGTGAATAAGAGTTCTAAAATTACTTTTTGGTGATTCGTAGGTATTTAAGCAACACTTTCCCAGGGTGATTGAACTCCCAGCTTTGGAAGATTTTATGTATGCATATGCTTTAGGTGAGAAAGTTACTCTACTAGTTACATTTGGCTCTATATATGTTTCTAGTGTTACTCAACCATGTATAGTCCCTCGCTAGGGAGGTTTTAAATAATCAGTTGGTCCTGGTGTATCTTACTCAATCTTTATAACTTGTTTCTGTACAGTTGGTTCTCGTGCGTGGGAAACCTCAAAAGGCATATCTCTGGTACTGCTTTCACTATACTTCTGCATCTCTCTTCTATTTACTGTGATTTCTGGTATGATAGATGTTCTGACAATATAACAGATAGATGTTCTGACAATATAACAGATTCCGTTTGCAGACTTCATGAACCATGATGGGCATTCTTCATCGTCGTTATGAGTGATGAAGACAAGCAACTATCAGAGGTTTTCTTCCATTCCTGTTAATTAATATTCTGAGTTCTCTTTGTCCAGTGTTTGCGCACATCTACTTGGTATTCTCCATATCTCATATTCGATATATCACCTAGAGTGAATTGACATCCGCATAATCTTATTGTTAAATATGTAGTACACTGATCTAGTAAGATGCACGGTTATTGATGCTGTGTTACTTTTGCTTGACTCTTTAAAGGCTCGCAGCACAGACTGAAATAAGTTAGTACATTGATTTCAAGTCTTCAACTTTGCAGGTCACTGCAGATCGTAACTACAGTCCTGGTGATGAGGTAGGATTATAACACTATGAGATTCGCTTCTCAAGGAATGCATTAATAGTCACTAGCTTCTATAAGAATTTTATTTTTGTCAAGGTCGATGTCAGCAACTGGTTAAACTCAGGGACTTTGAAACTCAGGTACTCATAAGCTATGGAAAATTCTCAAATGCTACACTCATGTTGGATTTTGGATTCACTCTTTCTTGCAACATCCATGATGAGGTTTGCTTTCTCTATCATGATTCATGACCATAGCCATAATAACATTGATCTATAGATGTCAAATTGAAGATGCCACTCTCCAACCTTAAACTTGATTTTCATTTGATTGAGTGAATGTGATGTCAGAATGTTACATCATGTCATCATTATCTAAGATTAACTATAAAACTGATACTGCTGAGTGGTGACATATAGGCTCAAATCCAAATGGATGTACCAAACGATGACCCTCTCTGCAACATGAAGCTGGGACTTCTCCAGACACATCACACTCGAAGTGTCAAAGATATCAGTATCTTTCACTCTTCTAGTGATACTTTCGTAATTAAGTAGGTATCAATGTTTAGATTTAGAATGACACTAAGCTAGTACAATTTGTAACGGTTTACACATATCAATATCCGTACACAAAACTGGAAACATCTGAGAAGGGTTGTAGTAAGAAAGCAGTAGAGTGATGTGAACTCTGAACAGAGGACAAGAATATACTAAGAAACATGACTTCCTTAGAATTGGTTTTCAGTAACAGAGAGCTTTTTGCAAATGTGTTTCTGAGTCTAGTTTTGGTGATCTCTTAGGGAAGTGAAATCTGCTATAGGGAAAGGAAAGGGATTTCCACAGTCTCTCCGTGCATTTGCCCGTGTTCTCTGTTGTACCATTCCTCAAGGTGCTTAAATCAAATCTTTTACTCTCTTTTATCATCTTTCGAGACTAATGCCGAAAGCATTAACAATAGAATGATTCCCAGAGCTGAATGATTTGTCAAATGAAGCTGCACAAAATGATGGTCGACTAGCGCGGCTTCCCTTTAAAGACAGGAGCAGAGAGTTGGAGGCACATAAGATCATCTTGTCACATATCAACAGATTAATTGAGGATCACAGTGCTTGCATCAAGGTACCGTAGAAGGCTTGGTTCAGCTAAATTCCACATAATGACCAATAACATAGGTTTTGATAAAGGTTTATTGAGTGCTTTTTTTGCAGGAAATGGAAGCATCCAAGTACCATTTTTTATCACAAAGATTTGCTGTTAGAAGGCAGATGGCAAGAGATCTCCTCTCCGGTGAGCTCCGTGTTCTGAGATCTGCAGCTGAATGGCTCAATCATTATTGCACAACCTTGTTTTCAGCACCTTAAGTGAGCCTCAAGTGACTATGGAGCCGAATTTACAATCTCTACATAGCAATTATACCAAGATGATGAAAATCAGGATGGTAACCAGATAGGTGGAACCAAACAGAACCGGATTTGATAGAATTGGTTATATGGTTAGTTGTAGTAGAATCGGTTATGGGGTTTGTGAAATAGTTGGGGACTAAATTTGTTTACCCACTCATATTTTCAGCTCTACTTTGTACTTTATTTTTTTTTTGTCTGAACCAACTATAACCGGTTGATATATCAGAAACTATTAATGGATAAGAAGAAACATGGATAAACATCAAAACGAAGCAGCCAAGCATATAGTACTAAGAATGTTTCCACTGAATCCAAGCTGACTAGAAAATTGTCATAAAACTGAAATGAGGAAATAGCTTGATATACAAAGGAAAGAGCTGTATCTTCTACAAAAGTGAAGCAAAAGTTCTATATGTAAGTGCGTATTTACAGAGACTAGCAATGGAGAAAGTTGGAAATATCAGTTTATTTTGGTCTGAAGATTGGCCACTCTGACCTCACCTCGATTGTCATCCGTTGATAAGGCGACCAAGGTGGAATTATGAGCATGTGGGTTCATGAAATATATGCCTTAACTAACTCTGTGTTGTAGCAGACAAACCCTGTCCTTGGACATGTTATTTTACCTCCGTTCTTTTCCGCCATTTCCTTGAGAGCCTGCACATACATTACCCATCAAATCAAAGCAAAGGAGACCCAAGTTTTCTATTTTTGTACTGTTGTTTAAAATAGACTGATGTCACTGATCTAGCTAAAAACAAAAGATTCCGAAAAGCCAAAAAGAATAGAATCAGCAGATAAGGGGAAGTTGTACAAGAACAGAATCAAACCTTGGTGCTGTAGACGTAGCCATTGGGCAACACCTGTGGTGGGTTCTCTGTGTCCATTAGCTCCTTAGAAATATAGCAAACAAGCTTTGAATGGTGCTGCTTGGAGAACGGTAAAGGCGAAGCTAGCTTCCTGAAGCTCTCTTGTGAGAGCGGGTCCTCCTTGGTACAACCTTCTTCAAAACCATATCTAAGTCATGTCAAGGTACAAACGAAAACCACAATACGAATCACATTATGGTGTCATTTAGAAAAATTACTTCCTTCCCCTTTTATTTACAGATGCAGAAAATAGATAACTAAAGCAACAAATTTGATAGAGTTTGATGGATACGGAGTTTTCAGAGCAGACAAGCCTGCTTGTAAGTAAATGTTCAACAACGGCTCCATTGTCATGCCATATAACTTGCAAAATTCTTGTTTAAACTGATTAACTAAAACATCCCACTGCCGTAGTTCAAACAAAACCTGAAAAAAGAAAAACAAATCTGTTAGTTGATTAGCCTAAGCAAAATGCATTGAACAAAGAATTCAGATTCCACAAGAGTTAGAAGTAACACAATTTATTTAGCCACAACAGAGACGGAAAAAATATTCAAGGGTAACTGAGGCAACCTGGTGAGAACATGACACTGAAATCTTTTTAAACGAAATCATCATTCAGTAATTCCATACAGAAAAGATACAAGTTGAAGCGCCAATTCATAATTGAAGAGCCAAAGATTGGCTTTTGAAACACAGTTATATAACCAAAAAGAAGGAAAATTTCACCTTATATTTTGGGCATTCTGTAGTACTTTTGAAAGCCAAAGTGGCCAGAACATGCTGCAATTCATTCATATGGGTTGCTCCCCATGGTGCCAGATGCTTTCGAGCATAAAGGATTGCTTGTTTGTAGCTGCCAGGTGTATCAGCTCGTACCAACTCGATGAATTCTTGCAGCCTTAGTTGGAACTCAAATTTGCTCTGTCATGAAAAGAACCGAATATAGCTAGCAGTGAGAACCGTGAGAGTTTATAAACAAATGAAAGTAAATCTTAACCATGAGAGTTTATAGAGAATAAGCACCACATACCTTTGACTTTTTCAACCGCGACTTATTATCAGCACACCATGTCAATGCAGAAGCTACCTCCCTATTTTTAAGGGCGTCAATCACCTTCTTAGCTTCTCGAAATATGTCAATGTCGACAAGTTCCTGAAAAGATGAGACATTTATTATTGGCATTTCATGGAGATGCAGTGGAAACTGACATCTCGTCTTCACTGCTTGTATAAAAGGAACAGGCAGAAATGTGTTCTAATAAGGATAGAGTATGATCATCCTCCAAGGAATTACAAGTGGTTAGAAATATCCAAATAATCTTGTATAACCAGTATCAAGAGAGAGAGAGAGAGAGAGAGAGAGAGACCACAATATTGCTGCTTTCTGAAAGCTTTGAAGCAGTCTCGAAATATGACATCCGCAGCATGTAGTCCACAAGAATCCGTTTCAATTTAGTATTGTTCCACTCAGTCATATTTTCCACATCTGCTGAATCCAAATGATCAATGCGAGCACGACATCTCTGGGCTTGCAAATTCTCCACATTACTCCCTTCTTCTAACTGAATTACAAGACAAATAAGTATATATCAATCTCAATTCACTACATTGCATGCCCTTGATCAAATCAAATTCAACCATCATCTAGATCCAAGGTCTAGTGGTAACACATAATTGCCAAAGACAAAACTTTACTGAAATCTTCAAGATCAATATCCAAGATCAAACGAGATCAAGGTTTACTCCAGATATGTGGAGTCATTTAACAAATCAGAAACTTTGTTTAACCGTTATTAATTAGGCATTACCTAACAAAACAAAACAGATTCAATAAGAGAGACGATAAAATCAACCTTTCTTTTCAGGCCTTGCAATCGAGATACAAGGCTAGTAAGACGTGAAACGGCGACCTCTTTAGAACAATCGGAATTAGCCAAATCTCCGATGCCAGAGACAACGGAAGAGACCTCCTTCTCGAAAGAACGGTGATTGGCACGGATCGTCTTCTTGTAATGCTCGAAAGGTACACGGAGGAGCTGGTGCTCAAGTTTGAGCGATTCCGTCAATTGATTCAATCTCGACGACGGGACTGCCGGCGACGGAGTGATCGTAGCAGCGGGTTCCGTCATCACTGCGTCAGCGTTTCCGGTGGTTACAGGATCGATTTCCATGGCGAGAAAATGGCAGAGAGAAGTTAGCAGAAACTTCGCAAAGAGAGTTTAGATTTTGCTTTTGTGGGTGATTTTGATGATATATGAGAAAAAAAATTACAGAAGAAATAATGCTCGGTGAAACGGCGTCGTTGCTTTGTGGCACACTGTGGTTCAACGGCAGCGTTTGGAATATGAGCAAGAGGTATCAAACCGTCCGGTCTGATCCAATCTTAACCGAGAGTGTGTCTTGATCCAATCTTAACGAAACGGCAGCGTTTGATAAATGAGAAACAGTTTTGTCAATTTTGCTAATTACCTTTTTTTTTTTTTTGTCCATCTCTTCTTCTCTCCCTCTCCATCTCCACATACATCAACTCTATAGTTTTCTTTCTATACACTATCCATCTTCTCCGACCAAATCCATTTCTCTATCTTTTTAGATTCTGATATCGGAGTAAAACAATTTGTGAGGTTAATCCATTGAAGCGCGACGAACTTCGACACCAAGTATATCATATCTATGTTTCTTATAAGCGTCACGTTCATTTTGTGTTTTGATTCGGATATCACTGGATTTATTGTTCATTTTTTGTTGAAACTCATCTATGATATGTCGTCTATTCTCTTGGCTTTTCATTTTCGGTCCAATCTCTTGTTAATTCCATGTCAATTTCGGTTGCTCTTTATCTAATTTTACTTTTATGAATGTGGTTGATAACTACTATGGTAACACATAGTTTCACAGCCTTAAAAAATTATCAACCACAAAAACGGTACAACGACACCATAAGCCATAATACCAACATCTCTTATAGTTGTCGCTTCAAATTATATATATCATCATCATTTCATATCACTATAAAAAAACTTTATAGTCTTATATCACAACTCAAATCTATATATATTACATTTTAGTTAGCTTATAGTCATAGAGTTATCTAAAACAAATAAATGGACCAAAAACCTGAAAAATCCTTTTCTTAATCGAACAAAAATTAAAAATACTCTTTAATTTAGTGGTTGGTGTTAATGTTTTTGTTGTATTATTACCATACATTTATATTCGTATATGGTATGCTACTGATTACTATAGTATATATGAAATAATTAGCCCCGCTCCTAGCCGCGCAAAGAAATATTCAAAAGGTTACCATAATACCCTCCACTGATAGTCTATTTACATTTGACCACCAAAAAGGTTTTGCAGCCGTTTAATTGTTCTTTCGATTCTTCGTCGTCAACGACACTCTCACTTCTTTGTACTCTCCGTTTAGAATCAAATCGACGTTATCTAACGCTGTTAATAAATCAGCGTTTCAGTTTCTTCTCCGTTCGAATTTTGGGATTATCCTCAGTTACGATTTGGAAAATCGCTGCTTTATGGTAAGTCCTTAAATCCTGAAGATTTGCTCTTTTGAAATTTTGAAAACAAGAATTAACTTCATTGATTCTTTGTTTTCTTTAAAGCAATTTGTATCAGCAAAAAAAAGTACTTTTTTTTTTCTCTTTCGGTTTTTCCGACTGTCAGAACTTAGAAGAAAATAGAGAGTAGAAGAGTGGAGTTGGGTTTTCTGGCGACTGTTTAAGTACGCGACAAAAATCGATTAGATCGTTCAAGAGAGAGCTTTTTTGTAATTCTGTAGTGTTCGAGTGATCTCGCCGAACATTTTTCTTCATCAATTTCTCCGCAACTACGATTCAGGTTAAATTCGTGTCTTGATTGCTAACAATTCGATCCGTTTATAAGATTCGATTCGTCGCTAGGGTTTATGGCAGATTTGAAGATGTTAAGGATTTACTTTGATCAACTCTTAGTTTCTGAATCTCTGAGTAGATCATATATGTTGTTTTGTCGAGCAAATTGTTTGTAAGATTAGCCTGGAACACTTTTTTTTGGTGATTTACATGAAACTCCTGCCGCAAGAGGAAGACTTTGCTGAAAATTGTGAACTTTTACAATCTATTGATTTGATTTTATATGTTTTGATTCCAGCTGCAGTTGTGGTAGCATCCTCTTTTGATTGGAGAAACAATGAAGAAGCTCTTCTTTTTTAGATCATCTGGTAATGGAACTGATAAACAGGTTCCCTGCGAAAAAGTAGCAGATTGTAAGATGAAAAGCCAAGCTAGTAGTCAGATTGAACAAGAGTTTGATAGTCCCAAGTCACAGGGTGAAGTTTCTGGCGGTCCAGTGCTTAGACGAAGCCTTTCATGGTCCTCGGCAGGTTTCCTTTTGGATAAGTTTGGAGAAACTTCCACAAATGAAGTAACTAGTGCTACTAAACGCAAGGATAGGCGGCGGAATCATTCATCTCGGTATGCTTCTGGCCTTCTTCATTCTTATAAGATTGTTAATTAACAATTCTCAAATTTTTAGGTGGTTTTTATAATATTTTGGCTATCTTGATTCGATATTTTAATCAAACCACTGACAAACAATGTAATGAATACTGTGTTTCAGATGCTTTACTCCAGAAAGCCAAGTTAGAGAAAGACTGTGTGAAGCAGAAAAATGTCAACATGATTCTTCTGAAAGTTCGTCATCTTGTTCTAGTAATATCTCTAGTAAAGTTCTGGACCGTTATATTGATGGAGAAGAGCATTTAGAACAGTGCAAGCAAAGGAGTAACTCTTCACGCAGTGATATCTCTGGGAGTATAAACCGAAGGAGGCTTCCGCCACGAGTTCAGTGGGCAGTCCCTACATCACCATCAGACACTTTCAACGACAAACAAAAGTCCCAATCATTTAGAGAAGCTAAAAGCACCCGTCTTCGTCTCTCTTCGGCTGATTGTGTGGAAAATGGGTCGAGGCTTAGATCGCCTCGTTCTCTTGCAAGAAATGTCATTGAAAGACTCTCTCAGACTCATGTCAAATCAAAGGGATCAAACCACAAACCCATCACAATTCAAGATGTCTATGGGGGATCCCTTAATAGAACTTTTGACTCAAGCTCTGATGTCGTCGCCAATGTTTCACTGGCTGAACATTATGAACCTGTGAACGAGTATTATAGGCATGACTATGGAGAGCACCAGCAAAATGGTATATGTGGTAAGAACAAGTACAGGTGTATGGAAGACGATATTGACTCCGAGCTAGAAATGAAAATTAAAGAAGCTGAGAAGAGAGTGAAATTGTTTTCTGAAGAATTGGAACAGCAGAGGTGCCTTTCAGACTGTGACTTTGATGTTTCATCTTTGGTTGGGGCTATTAGAAAACTGGAAGATGAGAGGCTCAACTTGGCATTTGAGAATGTAAGTCTTTTGCGGTCCCAAATGGTTGAGAGAGTTTCTGGCAGGGAAGAAATCAGACGGGTGAAGTCAGATTGGGACTTGCATATACAGAGACTAGAAAAGGAGAGAAGCGAGTTACAGGCTGGATTGGAGAAAGAGCTTGATAGAAGGTCAGGTGAGTGGACGTCAAAGCTCGAAAAATTCCAGCTCGAAGAGAAGAAGCTCCGAGAGCGAGTCAGAGAGCTTGCTGAGCATAATGTCTCACTTCAGAGAGAGCTATCGGCTTTCCACGAAAATGAGACAGAGAACAAAGACATGATAACACATTTGGAGAAAAGAGTTGCTGAGCTGACCACGATAGCAGATGAATTGCATGAAGAGAACTCTTATGTTAAACAAACTCTCTCCGAGTTGCAAGAGAGTTATGCTGGTGCTACAGAAGATATTGATTTCTTAAGAAGAAACCTTGAAGAGAAGGATCAAGAATGCAGGGAGTTGCACAAATCTGTTACAAAGTTTCTGAGAACTTGCAAAGAACAAGGGAAGACAATCGAGGGACTTCGAGATGGTGTTTACGAGGAGGGTAAGAAGCAACCGTCAGAGAAATTGGACCAGTTGGTCAAGAAATTGCAGGTCGAGCAAATAAGGCTGACAGGGATCGAGCTTTCACTTAGAAGGGAAGTAGAATCAATGAAGCTTGAAACCGACTCTCTTCGCCATGAGAATATCTGTCTGCTGAATCGATTGAAAGGAAATGATCAAGAAATAGACATTACAACCCTTAAGCTAGAGAATGAGTTGAAGATGCGTGTCAGCTACTTGCAAGAGCAAGGACTGTCTATGTTAAATAAGAGCAACCAGCTGTGTTACAAGTTACTGAAGGTCATCAAAGGGAAATTAACTCAGTTTCCTGAAACCTATCAGGATACGAATTCAGGGAAGGACGGATTGAGTGAGCAGTTTATGATTGAGTCTGAAATGAAAGTTCATGGGATAAGGCGTGGAACTGAAAACCTGAAGAGGAGTTTGCAAACTGTGGGCAGTGTGGTAGCTTCGAATTCAGAATCGTCTTCCTCAAGTACTGGTAGGCCTAGGGAACAAAGAAACCAATCAGTTGAAGTGAGTTTTCAAGAATGTCTCTATTTATTAATATTCCAAATGCGTCCTTATTTATGTCCTGCTCTGGTTTACAGTATATGTGGCTAACGTTTAGCCCAATCTCATGTAGGAAACCCTGCGAGCCGAACTGAGAGCTGAGACCCTAATCACAAGTTTATTGCGGGAGAAACTGTATTCCAAGGAACAAGAAATTGAACAGCTGCAAGCAGAAGTAGCAGCAGCAGTACGAGGTAATGAGATTCTAAGAAGTGAGGTCCATAGCAGTTTAGACAACCTCTCAGTTAAGACCAACGAACTGAAAGACCTCAAGCACCAGGTATTACAAAACAAGAATAACCCCATCTCATGTCTGTTTTTTTGTGGCTCTTGGTAAAGAAGCTGTTCCCAATCATGTATGTAACTTTACGCTGATGGTTTTGACATCAGATGTTGAAGAAAGAGGAGAACATAAACCGGCTTGAAATCAATCTCCAGGAAGCGGCAAACATGAAAGCATTATTATCAACAGTGTCTGGTGAAAGAGACCATATATGGAGAGATTTGAGACAATGCTGTGAGAAAAACATGCTTTTGAACTCAGAGAACGAGACATTGAAAGGGATGATAGAGAAATTGGAGGAGAAAGTATTAGAGAAAGAAGGAGAGATCACAATACTACAAGACACAATCGGAAGCAAACGTCTCAGCCTCCTCTCAAGTCCAGATTTCTTGGTCTAAGAGTTTCTTGTTTCATACTTTTCCAGAATTTGTTTTCTTTTGCACCTTTATCATTGTTTCTTCAATGATAGGGTCATTCTTTGTGGCTTATAGATATGATTTTACTTTTTTTTTTTGTCTTTCTTTTGGATTCCTTATCTTAAAGCTGATTTCTCTAGTCTCAGATTTGTACTTAAAAGGGCTTATAAACTTAGTGGGTGAAGTTTATGTACAGAAAGTTTGTCAAATCTATCCAATAAAGTACTGATAAGAAGCCATTTGTTTAAAACTATTATGATTAATATCTTATATATTGGTATTTTACTTTTTCACTTACAAGAATAATACAAGTTGAATATCAATATGTTAATTGTATTGTATATATACTTGGTATTTACTTTCTCACTGAATAAATGATAATTGTTAGTATAGAGGAGTTTTTAGGTATATCAACTGTTCAGAGAAAATGATTTTGATGAAAAAAAAAAAATTAGCAGAACCTTTGAAATATAGAGATGATTTCAAATATTTTGAAACTATAAATATGAGTACTTTTTCACTATACAGTCATTTTTTTGTCAGTTTAAATATATTTTAATTACACTTGTAGCAAATAATTGGATATGGTAGCAGATTTTAAAGAGAGAATATTTCGTAAGAATAAAAGTGGTATTAAATGTTGTTAAAAAGTCAAACCGTTAAAAGTCAGAAAGAAATGGCGAGACAGGCAAGAGAATTAAATAATAATAAATTTACAGAAGAACAAAGAAAAAACAAATATAAACATTAAAAACACGATGGCCGCGACTATCGCTTCATTCTCTCTCTAAAAACCAAATCCAACGTCTCCGTCTCTTCTTCAAACGCGTCTTCTTCTCTCTATATTAATCCTTTCTTTGTCTCTTCGCCTTTTTTAGTTTCTCTTTTGTATTAGGAATCTTGCTTATCGCTTCATTGATCTCTATCGAATTATGGATTTTTATTCTACGCCAAGCTTTTGACAATAAAGGAACCCTATTTTGTTTCATCTACTATCCTTTGATTTCATCAGGTATTCAAAGTTTTCTTCTTTTATCTTTTTCGATTTTGTCAGATTGATTGGTTTAAATTTGAAATCTTTAAGATTCCCATGTGCATGATTTCATTTTTATGTTGGAAAGTTTGGGACTTTACTAATGTATTGTGTTTTTTTTTTTATTGTGTGGATTTGCAGATTAATGTTGTTTACATTTGTGAATTTGTGTTTGAATTCTGAATCCTGGTTTTGTGGAGTTGGAATTGAAAAGAAGAAGATTGGGTCTCATAATATAGTTATAAGCACTGATTTGATGAACGATTTGATAGCTGGTTCTTTTGGTTGAGACATGTGAATTATGATGGTATCTACAACATTTAGGAGAATTGTATCGCCTTGTTGGAGACCTTTTGGTATTGGAGAAGGTTCGATTTCAGGTAGTGATGATGCTAATGGACGACTTGATGGTCTCTTGTGGTACAAAGATTCAGGGAATCACATCACTGGGGAGTTTTCAATGGCTGTTGTTCAAGCCAACAGAACTCTTGAAGATCATAGCCAATTAGAATCTGGTCCTATTAGTTTACATGAATCAGGACCTGAAGCAACTTTTGTTGGTGTTTATGATGGTCATGGAGGTGCTGAGGCAGCTCGGTTTGTAAACGAAAGACTCTTTTGTAACATCAAGAGGTACACATCAGAACAGCGAGGGATGTCACCTGATGTAATCACTAGAGGGTTTGTAGCAACAGAAGAGGAATTTCTCGGTTTAGTGCAGGAGCAATGGAAGAACAGACCACATATTGCTTCTGTAGGTGCTTGTTGCTTGGTTGGTATTGTTTGTAATGGATTGTTGTATGTTGCAAACGCAGGAGATTCTCGTGTTGTGTTAGGAAAACTCGTGAATCCGTTCAAAGAGATGAAAGCTGTTCAGCTATCTTCAGAGCATAATGCTAGTATCGAATCCGTAAGAGAGGAGTTACGTTTGTTGCATCCTAATGATCCGAATATCGTGGTTCTGAAACACAAAGTTTGGCGTGTCAAAGGGATTATACAGGTTTCAAGATCCATTGGTGACGCGTACCTTAAGAGAGCAGAGTTTAATGAAGAACCACTATTGCCTAAGTTTAGAGTTGCAGAACGTTTTGAGAAACCGATAATGAGAGCAGAACCAACGATAACAGTTCATAAGATTCATCCAGAAGATCAGTTTCTTATATTTGCCTCAGATGGTTTATGGGAACATCTAAGCAACCAAGAAGCAGTAGATATTGTCAACTCTTGTCCACGCAATGTAAGACTTTCACTTCACTTTTAAGGAAATAGTCTAACTTTTTATAAATTAATTATAAAAAAATAGCGTATTTTTTAAGTTTATAAATTTGCAATCTATTTTTATAATCAAAGCTATTCTTAACATATATTTTAAGTAATAATATTAGAGAGAAGTTTTCAAATGGTCCAAAAGTAATTAAGAAAAGATGGAAAAAGCTACTTATATGGTTTGATTTTGGTTGCAATAGGTTTATTGGGTTAATTAGAAATTGAATTTGAGTAATTTTGGTGAACTTTTCAGGGTGTGGCTCGTAAGTTAGTGAAAGCTGCATTACAAGAAGCAGCAAAGAAGAGAGAAATGAGATATTCAGATTTGGAGAAGATAGAACGTGGCATCAGAAGACATTTTCACGACGATATTACTGTTATTGTTGTCTTCCTCCAGTCTGCTAATTTTGGGACTCGAACTCCGGTCTCTGTTAAAGGAGGTGGTCTCCTCTCAGTCTCACCCAATAATGCCTTGTCATAGTGTTTTTTTTTCTTACCTTCGATTTTGTTTGCTTATTTCTTTTACAAATGTTTTATGATCTTTGGTGGTGTGTTACAAACATTCAGATTGTTTAATTATTTTTAATTAGATATTTAATTTTGTTAGGTTTTGAAGGTTTTTTTTTGAAGGGTATAAGCTATTCTCGGTACAAGAACATACTGCTAGAAAAGGTCCTCAGTCATGTTCATTGCAAACATAACAAAGGATAATCAAAGCGGGGGAAAACAGAAGGAAGATAAAATGGCATAAAGGTTTCTGTTTTCTTATGTTTGTGGAAAAGACATGAAAATGTCTGTCTATGTACTAAGAAGAACTAAGAGAGTATATATGAAAATGAGATGTCTGTTTCTATATCCCATCTCTACAATTTTTACCACACTTTCAAATTCTGATGATATCAAGGACTTTTAAAGTACCTCTGAATCAGTGTCTCTAGCCCAGTATTGTTGCTGCAACCCAATGGCTATTTGAAGATGGCTTTGGACCTGTTCCTTTTAGCTCATCACTCTGAAAACTAAACGTTGCCAAAACCAATACTTACCTCGCTTTCACTAATGAACATAAGATGTTTTTGCATTTCCTCAAAGTCATCATTTTTCGGTATACATAGCTCAAAAAAGCAAGTACTAGACTCCGAGAGCTTATTTTGGCCAATCTTGTCAAAACAACTTCTGGCTATCGTCATCCTTGGGAGTTTCGCAAAGCCACTCATTCTCAGAGCAGTCCAAAAGAATAAAATGTTTTGCCTTCCGTTTTGATCCATGTCGTTAATAATCCCCCAGAACCATCTGATGACATCATCCGTTTCTTCGAAATCCTCATAATCGGTGTGTATAGTTACCAAGGAAATAAATGTATTGAGTTGGCGCCTCAGACCTGGTCTTTGTATCTCTCACATGTAGAAACGATACTTGCAGTCTCCCAATCCCATGAATTTGTGATGGAACAAACTCGGAAGATCATAAAGCCAAGGCTGAATGCATTTAGTTCCTTGGTAACTATGTTTGCAAAACCAGATGATCAAAAATGGGTGTTCATAGTGAGGGATTGTATAAACTCCCAAGTAAGAAATCATTTTGCAAAGATGATGTTTCTTCATGAAGAAGAGGTTGAGCTTGATATATTCCTTCATCGGTCAGATTTGTTGAACGAATCCTTTCAACATGTAATTGATGCAACCCTTTTGAACTTCATAGTGAGATCTCCATTTATTTCGAAGATGAAGTAGCAGTTGGGGAATGCGCGTTTCGGGAATGGCTATTGTTGGTCTGCCAAGAACTATTCAAGCCTGAAATAAACCTTTTTGTTCAGTCACTAGATCTTAGTGATTTGGATGGTCTGTTGAGAGGTGTAAACCAAGATGATATTTCCATAGAAGCATGGCAACTTCACACCGATTATGAGGATTTTGAAGATCTAAAGTATTGAAAAACTCGGCATGTGACTGAACAAAAAGGTTTCTTTCAGGCTTGAATAGTTCTTGGCATACCAACAATAGCAATTCCCAAAACGCGCATTCCCCAACTGCTTCTTCATCTTCGAAATAAATGAAGATCTCACCATGAAGTTCAAAGGAGATTGCATCAATTACATGTTGAAAGGATTCATTCAACAAATCTGACCGATGAAGGAATATATCAAGCTCAACATTTTCTTCATGAAGAAACATCATCTTTGCAAAATGATTTCTTACTTGGGAGTTTATACAATCCCTCACTGTGAACACCCATTTTTGATCATCTGGTTTTGTAAACATAGTTACCAAAGAACTAAATGCATTCAGCCTTGGCTTTAGGATCTTCCGAGTTTGTTCCATCACAAATTCATGGGATTGGGAGACTGCAAGTATCGTCTCTACATGTGAGAGATACAAAGACCAGGTCTGAGGCGCCAACTCAATACATTTAGTTCCCTTTACTTCAGTCGTTATAGAATCCATGATATCAAGAACTATTCTTGTTGTGACCAACAACTCTGTGATGATATCCTCTCCGCTGTAATTCAAGTAGAGGAAGCCGTCTTCATCTTTGTGTTCTTCATAGATTGCCGACATCAATGCAGCTGTAAAGTAACAACAGAGTTAGCCGTAAAGAAAGTAACTTTGATCTTGAATTGGTGTTAAAGAGCTTAAACGCTTACCAGTTGGAGGAAATGTGTTCTTGACAAAGACAAAGATAGCTTTCTCAGCTCCAAGCTTGATTCTTTTGCGAACCACGTACACAAATTGGCCAACAGTTAGATCTGCTGGTACAAGATACCTAACGAAAGTGGAAGAACATATTAAGCATAAGTTCCAAAGATTATGATAGGAAAAAGAGAGATAATAGGAGATGAGCAAAAAATTACTCACTTCTTCTTGTCAATGTCAGGAACATCACTTTGTCCATCCTTTTCCACAATCACCTACAACAACCTCAGATTCTATATTAGAACAATGCTTATTTAGTAAAAGAGTAATAAACTGAGGAATTTGCGAGCTTACAGGAATTCTGCCGGGGTATTTCTCTCTGTTTCGAGAAGCTTCACTCATCCTTTTCTCTGATTATCAAAATTAAAACCAAAAGATTAGTCACAATTCACAAGTTAAATTTTAACAGAGATAGGATGAAACCACAGATTAATAAAACTTGGTTTAGTTTAATTTGTAAACCTTAAAAGGCAACAACATACACAAACGGAGACAAAAGAAAATCAAAATCATATAATCTGATCCCAGAAAATCTAATTCAAGAGTGAAATCACAAAATTAATCGATCAGAATCAGAAACTCAACAAAATTAAGAATCAGCGATTGATTAAGTAAGTGAAAAATCGATCATGCGAAAGCTAAAGGAATTTAACATGAAAGAAGGACAACTATGAGTAAAATCACAGAGATGCAAAATCAGTAATAAAACCCAAATTCAAGTAAAGAAAGAATCTTAACCTAGAAACTGTAATCAAGAGGGTTTAACACTAGAAATTGATCATTCTGAATCAGATTGCGCAAAAGATCATACCACAAGATTCCGAATCTTCCTTAAGTTTCATCGACAATGATGAGGATCATACATTGCGCAAAAGATTATACCACAAGATTCCGAATCTTTCTTATGTTTCATCGACAACTATTGATTGCGCAAAAGATTGAAAAGACTAGGAACTAACCTAGAGGAGAAAGCTTGAACGAACTTGATTCCATGGCGATGAACAAGATCAGTTATTTGATACAAGAATAAGGAGGAAAAAACCCGGTTTATCAGTTGGTTTAATGAGAAAAGAAGAGACTGGGAAGCAATCAGAGGGTTCATCGGGTCGTTGGATGTTTGACACGTGGAGAGAGGAGATGAAGTCTCAGGGAAGAAAAGTTGTTGGATGGATTTAAAGAAGCTGTTGAAGATTGTTTTTGATATACACATAAAATTCTTTACAAAATTGTAAATTCTTCTTTCTTCTTTTTCTGTAGTTGTAAACCGCCATTGTTGGGCTACTTCAAACTTGACTCAAGTGAGTGATTCGGTGTTTGTATGAACATTATTTCAGTGATGGTTAATAAAAGTGCGAATTGATTTTCTGAGATAAATCATTTGAGAGATTTGGGTTTTTCTTGTATCATTATTATGAAGACACATGCCAATTTCTGGTTCTTCGCCTTTTTGTGCAGGAGATGAACAACATCGAAGCTTATAATTTATTGACGTAGTTATTAAAAAATTTATAAAATATTAATATTTTGGTCTTTAACGTTTATATATGTATTTAATCAAAAAAATTATCGATAACATATATATGATATAACAAATCTTAAAATATATTTTGATTTCATAATTTTTTTAGATACTCAATTGTTGTATATCCATAGTCACGAAATTTATTTTATGTAGTTATCTATGTAATCTTGATCCATGATGTTAATTTTGGTACAAAAAAATTATATTGAATAATATAACAAAATAAACGTGTTCAACCATCCAAGTGCAATAGACATGTATTTTTCCCATAGAGATATATCATAGATGCTACTCGAACTTGTAAACAAATTTAGAATTTAAATTACTTCATCCAAAAGCACCATACAACTGTTTATATCGGATGTTAACAACTACATACGACTCAACCTAAATCCAACCACTCATAAATTCAGTTTCTAAATTTATATTCCTATGTAAGCTCTTTAATATCACATAATATAAAGTGTGAAAACTCTCAAAAAGATTGAAAATTTATGTTAGAGAACAACCAATGCTTGCACTTTTCTTTTTGCACTTCTAATGTGTTTTAGTATGTTTGAAAATATACTCATTCCCTTTTTCTCTTGTTCTCTTTTTTTTCTTCATTACCGTGATAAAATTGAACCATGGACCACATTACATAGATGACCAACAACATTGAACTTCTTTCTTAACCCTTATGTGTTTTTAAATTTCACTCGTACTATTTTTATTTCTTTTATCGATGCAAAAGACCGAACCACAAACATCATGTTCACCCTTTTTAAGTTTAACCTTCTCGATCTTTCACATGTTTCATTTTTTCTGTCTATTCTCGATGTATACTCATTGACTTGAGAGTTGTAAGATTTTTTTATAAGACTTTACTCTTTTTTCTCTCAGAGATTGGTTTGAATATGTTAAGATTTTGGGATACCAGAGTGTATATCTTATAACAATATAACATGCATTCTTGCATGTCCGTTAAAGGTTCAGAGTTGTCATTTAAAATTTTAGAAACTTCTTTGAATATTTTACTATTGAACGAATCCTCGCTCGTTCTAACACTAATATATGACCATCAAAATATATGTCTTTGGTTTATCCATGTAACTTATTCAAAATTCAGTCATTATTTTTAATTATAAAACTGAAAATATAAAACTAAGCAATATATTTTAAAATTTATGTACATTTTTTTGAATTAATCCTTTTTTTTAATTATATATGATAATATTTTTGATTTAATTTATAAAAAAGTTAATCCATAATTCATAAACACGAAACTCTATAATTAAAGTAAATTTCATAAATTAGGATATAATTATTAATACTTTGTTTTATTTATTTGAAAGTAAATATTTTTAATCTACTAAGACAAAAGTTATATTAGAGTTTTTAGATTTTTTTTTGAGAAAATGACTTCTCAAATTATTTTCAAAATCATTAAAGAATGCTAGTTATTATGAGAATAAAAGTGTAAATAACATAATAAATAAATTAAGCAAGAAACTTAAAATTAATAAAACAATTGCTGATGTGTCACAATATTAGAGATTGAAAAGGTGACGTGGCTTTATGAGAAAAAAAGCTATTTTACTTTAGATATATAGATTGTGTCGGGAAAAAATTTAAAAACTACATGCAATACACTGTTTTCATTTATATCAAGAGTTCATGAGACAAGTCTCCAACTAGAACGATATGACACCTGCTTCTTTTCCATCGTTGCACATAAGATCGTGCTCGCTGCTTCATTAAAACTCAGTGCGACGCCGAGGAGCAATGTGATTCAGAGATATAATACAAAACCAAACCAAGCAAAGTACGATCCCATAGCCCAAAGTTGAAAACAGAACTAAAGCATCATATAAGAGTATTATAGTGCTTGCCCAGCTAATTTCATTTGTATCCAGAGAGAAATTTAGTCAGCTTTCTTCAAGAAGAAGAGGTAACTGTCGCTGGGCAAATCTTCCATTCTATGTGTATATACTGAATGCAAAAACCCGAAAAATAGAGAGTTTTGTTGCTACTTCTTTAGCAGTACTCTCCATATCTTCCTCATATAAACAACTAAAGACCATATAGAGAGCCCTGCCGATACATAAAGCAATCCAATACCCAGCGGTAATAGTCTCTCAAAACTGCTATCTCGGCTTGCAAGAAGTATGGTTAGGGCTATCATCTGCGTTGCAGTTTTCCACTTTCCCAAGCTATTTACAGCAACAGCCTATGAATATCAACGCCATCTCCATGATTTTAAGTAGGGAAGACTTGCAAAAAAAGATCAAAGAGAATGCATATGATTGTGATAACTTTACCTCTGAAAGCTTCCCGTTTTGAGATGCAGCCCATTCTCTTACTGCAGACATAGTAATCTACATTGAAAAGTATTACTGACTAGTTTAGAACAGAGAGCTGATACATGCAATAGTTTAGAACATTCAACTTTCTATATCGTACCTCTCTACCAATGATGGCGATTGAAGGTACTGTCACTAACCATGGAACTGGTCCTAACACAATGGCGTCCATTGGTTTAGTGCACAACAAAATCAATGTAGCTGCTACCATAAGCTGCATACATAAATTAAAAAAGATAAACTTTCCTTTTTTACTACAACAAGGTTTGAGATATAGAAAATATAAACAGGACAAGAGGGTCTCTCACCTTATCTGCCACTGGATCTAAAAAAGCACCAAATGCAGAACCTAATCTCATCTGAAAGGCACAACTCATCATTAAGCTTACAATTTTCATGACTAGTAAGAAGAAGAGCATGAAAGCGTAGAAAAATGAAGTACCTTCCGCGCAATATATCCATCAAGCCAGTCTGTAATGGCTGCTGCAATGAAAAGACTTGTTGTAGCAGTTCTCCCCCACCAACAATCAACGTAAAAGGCTACATTCAAAAACAAAGAGATGAACATAATGCAATAGGATACAATCAGATGATCCAATTACAAACGCTTTAAGAATTTTGAGAGGTGGTAACAAGTGAAGTAATCATAGCAATAAGCTCCGCAGGAGAACAAGAGAATCTGTGTCCAATGTCGAATTCAAACGAACAAAATTCTGACCTAATCACAATTGCCTTAAATCTATTGATTAAATCCTACTACACATTGAATCAGAATTCAGAATTCAGAGTCGATCAAACGTACTCGCGACGAGAATCGGAACGGCAGCTACACGGCCAAGGGTTAATACGGTGGGCAATGTAAGCACTTTAGAAGATAGCTGTGGAGGTGGCGGCAATGGCGACGAATGACCTTTACGGAGGAAAGAATCTTCGCCATCACCGAAATTGTTTTGATCCACCGTCAAGGTCTCTTTTTCACCCATTTCCGCCACAAGACCTGATCTGTAAATTCGATGATCCGTCTTTCTCCGACGAAGAAGGAAGAGAAGCAGCACGAACGGCGGTGGCGACACCTCCCCTGAATCCGGAACCCTAAGCCTTTATGGGAAAACACAACGGCCAATAATAATGCAGCTTGAAGATAGGCTAACGTGCGCCAACTAGGAAAATAGCGAGCGGGTACGTAACGTGCGCCGAAATTGACATCGACCGACGATTGTTAGTGAAGCAAAATGGCACGTAAGGTATTGGGCCTTCTTGTAATTCTAGCTGATATTGATATTTTTTTTGGTTTTAAGCTGATGTTGATTTTTATATGCGCTAAATGTCAAATTCGAATTATATCTGCAAAAGGTCAAATAATGTAAATAACCTTTTTTTGGAAAGCTGTCCTAAGTCCTAATAAACTACATACAATTTGTATTTGTATTAACATTTTTCCACACAAGAGTTATCAAAGTTAAATATGAGCCCAATCGATATTAAAAACAATTTAGTTAAAATAAGAAATAATATTAGAATATATGATACAAATTTCTCATTTGATTAAACGTAACATGTGATTAGAATAAATGTAACTTTCTCATAAGATTTAGACAAATCTATGAAAAGTTTTTTTTTTTTGGGGCCAAGATTTCGTTCCCTATAAAAGTCCTTTACCAACTCCTAAAGCAATTGTCCTTTACCGACAAGTCGACAACCATTACAATCCCCACAATTAGTTTCTTGCATATATTATTTTAGATTTGATAAAATACCAATTCACTTATGAATCTCTTCAATCGAAGATTTAAAAAAAAAACATTTGTATGTTGTTTAGTTTTTGAAGTTGTAGAATGTAGATGTAGACTCTTTGAAGTTGGAGTCTTGGAGACCATGGTCTCACTGCAAAATGATCATGGTATGATACAAAATATTCATTAATAGAAAGAGATAAAGTAATATGGACTTACATATTTTTAAAAATTTATATAGCATCCGATGCATATAAATCAACATGAGAGTTGTAAGTTATGATACATGTCGTACATATCCATAATCCATGTCTAACCACTTTGTCACTCTTGCAAAGTATAGGTGATATGGACTCCACAACAACATCAAAATTCGATATTATTCTCTTAATCATATGAATTTTCTTATATCAAATTTTGTCATAATTTTTTTCAAGCTATTTAACTGTTATTTTGGTTTTATGAAAAATTGACATATGATCAACCTTTTTTTTTTTTTTTTGGCGGCATTGACATAGGATAATTTTGTGAGATATTTTTGACAAACTTCTAAAAGATATTGGAAGACAACTATGAATTGAAATTCAGAATTAGATCCAAAATAAGGTAGTTAAGAATAAGAGTCAAAAAAAGTAAAAAACAAAAAAATGGTATTGTAATGGGAGAAGAAAGAGAGTTTTTGGACTGAGTGTCAAGGAATGGAACGCAGTCAAAATTAAGAATCACATGTAATAACCTTGTCGACAATCTCACCATTTCCATGTGATTTCCCCACTCCTCTTCTCTCTCTCTCTCTAATGCAACTTCCTCCATCTTCAACTTCAGTCGCGCAACGATGATGATGATCAACTAGCCTGGATCTTCTTCTTCCCGTTCTCACCTGGTTTCAACTCTTCACCTCCTAGATCTCTTCTTCCCGCTTACTAATGAGGATCTCCGCCGCCGCCGCGTCTGCTTCCAAGCCTCTTAATCCTCTCGTCGCCTTTGAGCACAAGAGGTTTCGCCTTCTTTCCCTCCTTTATTTTGACATTTACTGCTTCTCTTCTTGTAAGTTTCCATGAACTTGCTCTCTCTTTCTGTAGCTTCTGCTCTTAGAGTGAAGTGTTGTGTTTCCGATTACGAGAGTTGTAATTTTCTTAATCTGGCTTATTTTTTTGTGTAATTTGCATTTTCGTTACAATCCTTCGGGATTTTGATGATCATTGATCTTGATTTGAATGTCCAGTGGTGACTATTGTTCTCAATGTGGCATAATCGTCAGTGAAAGTGGTCTTTGATAACCAAATTGAGTTGTTTGAGAGAAAAATCAGGAACTGGGCTTTAGCTAAATTTTGTCTTGTGTTGTTCAATTGCTTGAAAACAAACTTATGAGAGATGCAATTTTATATCCTCGGGTATAGAAATCTAGGAAACATGGAGATTTCGTCTGAGCTATAGATTACAGCAGTTGTATCTTGGGAATTCATATGGCCATTTTTTGTCAACAGGGATGCATATGGATTTCCTGTCAGACCTCAACATGTGCAGAGATACAGAGAATATGCTGATATTTACAAGGTTCTACATACCCATATCTTTTTCTTTTTCTTTAAACTTATGACTTCCATCCACATGATATATTGGAACATCAGCTTGATTTGCCTTTAATTTGGTTATCACCGTGCTATTATGATGAGAATGCCGATTCCATTTAGAATCGTTGTTATAGGGAATACGTGTGTGAAAGATATCAAACTGGATTAACCTAGAACTACACTGCTTAATGTGCCTGTAGAACTAGACACCCTAGATACCAAATGCTTGTATTAAGTTCTTTATGGTTCTTGGAATGGTAGAAGCAGTTCCTATCCTTCTTTTCCTAAATAAGTCTCTTAAACTTGTAATGTCACTCTTTTCTACAATCAGGAAGAAGAAGAAGAACGGTCGGACAGGTGGAGCAGTTTCTTGGAAGATCATGCTGAATTGACTGAGTCATCTGCAAACGGTTCATCTGAAAATAATCATGCTCCGTCGAGTACAATTGAGACGGAAAAAGGAGAAGAATTAAACAATGGTGCTAAAGAAGATCTTCATACTAACAAGTTAGGTTCTGATGTAACTCCTGATAATGCAAGTGAAGAAGAAGGACGCCATGACGCAGAGAAGAATGTTCACAGAGTGCAATTATGGACTGAGGTCAGACCATCTTTACGATCAATTGAAGACTTGATGAGCATCCGTGTCAAGAAGAAGGGGGACTTGTCAAAAAATGAGCAAGAGGCTCCGAAGGTGAAACCTTCACCCTCATTTGATGATGCCAAATCTTCCAAGGGAGCATCTGAGAATGATTCTGAAGACGAGTTCTATGATGTTGAGAGGTCAGATGTTCAGGATAGTTCTTCTTCAGATGGTACAAGTGTCTCTGGCATTCCTGTTGCTGCAGATGCAACTTTCCCAGTGTCTGCATGTCCCTGGAAGGAAGAACTTGAAGTGCTTATTCGCGGTGGTGTACCTATGGCTCTGCGGGGGGAGGTAATAAATCTTGTCATGTCTACATTGCTGCCTTCTCTTCTTATTTGATATCATGCTCTAGCTCTCCATCTATAGTTCGTTAGCCTTGGGTCATGCTCAATCATAATCGTCACATACATCAACAAAATTTCAGCTATGGCAAGCATTTGTGGGTGTGAGGAAACGACGCAGCAAGGATTATTATCAAAACCTTCTTGCTGCAGATAGTTCTGGTAACAGCATAGAGCAGGAGAATATGCAGCATGTTGATGATAAAGGTTCAAATACAGACTCCCTTGCTGTTGTGGAAAAATGGAAAGGACAGATAGAAAAGGTAGTACTCTAAAATTTATTTAGCATTGACCCTCTCTATCTAGTGGGGCAGTGTTGGCTTATGCTGAAGTTGATCAGATTTCTTACGCCGTTCCTTATTTCATATACAGGACTTGCCTCGAACCTTTCCAGGTCATCCTGCCCTAGATGATGATGGTAGAAATGCTCTGCGGCGTTTGCTTACTGCTTATGCTAGGCATAATCCTTCTGTTGGATACTGCCAGGTGGTTCTTAACGAATATCATTATTCTTGTTTTTTAGTACATAGACATGGTAAACTAAGATTAATATATAGTTAATATCTTGTGTCCATATACCATCTGCAGGCTATGAATTTCTTTGCTGCGCTTTTATTGCTTTTGATGCCCGAAGAGAATGCCTTTTGGTATGTTCACAAACTTGATGAGTCTATATCATCTCCAACTCCTAGTATTGTTTTTCTGTTAAAATCGAGCTCCTTGGCTCTGTGTTTGGTTTGTGTATCCGTCCCTTTAATTTTCTTCTGGTCGGATTAACTGTTGTTAGGCTTCCTTATAACTTCTTTTTTTGTTTCTTTTCTTTTCCTTTCTAAACCGACGCCCCTGCTAACTAATACTCATGATTTTCAGGGCACTGACAGGAATCATTGATGACTACTTCAATGGTTATTATTCGGAAGAAATGATTGAGTCTCAGGTGATAATATCAGATTGATGCATCATGATAACATGCACCTTTACGTTACCAAAGTTCTGTTAGTTGATGTCACTGTATCTTGTATTTGTATTTCAGGTTGATCAACTAGTTCTGGAAGAGTTGGTTCGCGAAAGATTTCCTAAATTGGGTGAGTTCCTTCACATGTTTGATGTTTCTTGTTTCATCTTACAGAACGTTCACAGTTTAGTACTAATGCTCTGCAACTTTTGTATGTCTGCAGTTCATCATCTGGATTATCTTGGAGTGCAAGTGGCTTGGGTTACAGGGCCATGGTTTCTTTCCATCTTCATGAATATGCTTCCATGGGAAAGTGGTCAGGTTTTAAACATTAGAATTAAAGCTGTTTTGAAATTTGGGACGAGGACCCATTGTATTTCTAAATGTTCGTCTTCTTGATTACAGTTCTTAGACTCTGGGATGTGCTTCTCTTTGAAGGAAATCGTGTTATGCTTTTCAGAACAGCACTCGCATTGATGGAACTATATGGTACTTGAATGAAGACTAGCAGTCTTTTGATTTAAATGATATGTTTTTGGACCTTCTGAATGCCGCAGGCCCACAGTATCATCATCGAGTCTGCCTAACCTATGCTTTAATTCACCTCAGGTCCTGCATTAGTTACAACGAAGGATGCTGGAGACGCTGTTACTTTGCTACAATCACTGACTGGATCGACATTTGATAGTAGCCAGCTCGTTTTAACTGCTTGCATGGGTTATCAAAATGTACATGAAATGAGATTGCGGGAATTGCGAAGCAAGCATAGGCCAGCTGTAATAGCTGCACTTGAGGAAAGATCAAAGGGGCTTCAAGCTTGGAGGGATTCTAAGGGCCTTGCCTCCAAATTATACAGTTTTAAGCAAGATCCAAAATCTGTTTTGGTGGATAGCAAAGCGTCACTGACAAATGGGAGCTTGTCTCGATCCGAGTCAGGATCAAGTAATGCCGATGAAGTGTTAGTTAGTCTGACTGGGGATGGGGAGGTAGATTCTGTTCAAGATCTTCAAGCGCAGGTAATTTTTTGTCCTTCTTATTAGCTTAAAGATGCTCCCCTTAGTACACTTAAATGCTGTATGATTATATCTGATGAAAAGGAAAAAAAAATCACTTGATACTTAAGAGTCATGAATCCCCTTCTGAAATTTGACTGATAACTTTTCAGGTGCTGTGGTTGAAGGCTGAACTCTGCAAGTTGCTTGAGGATAAAAGATCAGCTCTACTTAGGTTAGTTTCTCTTCTCAATAAATAACTGGACACTAAACGGTCGAAATTTTGCAGCTCTACACATTATTCCTAAATATGTAATGCCTCCCAAAACTTCCTATTTTATGGTAGAGCTGAAGAGTTGGAGATGGCTCTCATGGAGATAGTCAAGGAAGACAACCGGCGTCAATTGAGTGCCCAGGTATTCCCATAAAGCTTGCCATTTGACAGTTAATTTTCAAAATTAAGCATATAAGCTCGCATTATATTACTTGTCTCGTTATCCATGTTCTGAGTACGAACATTACTTTCTCCCTCACATGTGAATACCATCATTGCTTTCCTTTCTCTCTACTTCTCCTGCTGGTTTCTCGTCTCTCATCTCTGTGTTGTTCCAATTCAAAGGCTCATCGGTACTCAGTTAGTTTTGAGATAGTCTTAAGATGTCAAATGCTGCTTGTCATGAATGTGAACTTCAGGTTGAGCAGTTGGAGCAAGAGATGGCCGAAGTTCAGAGACTCCTCTCTGATAAGCAGGAACAAGAAGGTGCAATGCTACAGGTTTGCATTTGCATGATCTATCTGTTTTATTTGTTTGTGGCGGATACAAATTCTGAGATTAATTGATACTTATGAAGGTCTTGATGCGGGTGGAGCAAGAACAGAAGGTAACAGAGGATGCACGAAGATTTGCTGAGCAGGATGCAGCAGCGCAGAGATATGCTGCTCAAGTCTTGCAGGTAAAAAAAAAGTTTGCACTTGCTCCTACTAACACAAATGTGGCTATGCTACTCAGTTTTGAAGAGCTTTAACTGTCTCTTGTTATAGTTTCACATTAGTTTTGGAAAAAAACATCTCTGTAGATCCTTAAGCATTGTCTATACGTTTTCAGTCTGTGTGTTCCAAATGTTACTTTATTTCTTCTTCCTTTTTTTTATAACTGGTATAGGAAAAATATGAGGAAGCTGTTGCTGCACTTACTGAAATGGAGAAGAGAGCAGTGATGGCCGAGTCCATGCTCGAGGCAACTTTGCAGTATCAATCTGGCCAACTCAAAGCACAACCTTCACCACGGTGTGTTCTCTTTTACCTGAGAAAAATACATTTTGTGTAAATTCTATAAACATTTGACCCGTTATGACTTATGACCCCCTTGTGTGTATTCTGAATTGAATGTATATATATATTTTACCATTATAGGCAAGGGAACCAAGATTCGTCTGTCAAAAACATCAATGATAATTTACCAGAACCTCCTCAAAGGAGGATCAGTTTGCTAGCACGGCCATTTGGACTAGGGTGGCGTGACAAGAATAAGGTTAGTCTTCTTCGTAGTTCATACACGCAATATACCTAAAGATAGCTTCCATGACGAAACACCTTGGAAACCAAAAAGATTCTACTGTTACTACATCATCATATACGATCTGGAATCTAGTACTGCCGATTAATAAATTCACCAACCCACGATTTGCAGAACACAACACCGGAAAAAGCTCCAGAGCATGTTAGTGAGGAGAAGCCTTCATCAGTGGAGGGAAAAGAGACTAATTCTGAACCAACAGACGCTAAGGTCATTTCCTAGGTATCATCAACCTTGAAGCTCTCTTTTCCACTTCCATCTTCAAATCTTATTAGTTAAATCATCGTCCTACGTGTAGCTGCAATAGCCTTCTCAGTCACACTTTTTTTGTTTAAAAATTTCGGATTGAAGTTTTGGATATAAGTTTTAAATATATTCATTTTGTTGTTTGGTATGTTACTTATAATATACATTTTGAGGAGGTGGGATACATACAAGCAAAGACACGAATGGAATGGTGTATAGTTCATTAATATGTAACTAGTAGTATTCTCGGCTCTCCTGAATTCTCCCAAGTTTATGATATAATATATGAATTTTATGAAGAATTCTTCCTATCACATTTTTTTCCTGTGACAATAAGCTTTAACTCATACCAAGTACATGTTTATAGTTTGTAAAATTAGAACGATAATGTTTTTAAATAGTCGCATTTTTCAGAAATCCCTGTATATTTCCTGGTATGTAATAATAAAGTGTTTACCATTACAGCTTCGATAGAGAAAAGAATAATCATTTTCACTACCAACTCCGAAACCAAGTTTTGTCTTCGGTTTCCTATTTTATTTGAAAACGTAAACATTCTTAGCTTTAGATTTTCTCAAAATTCCAGAAACTAAAAACTCAAAACTCAAAAAAAAATAAAATCAGCTACCATTTGAAGCTTTAATGATAGCTTACGCCTTCACCGTTTATAACCTCTCCTATGCGGTAAGCAACATAGTCTCCATTCTCAACTTCTCCAAGTATTCTCAAAGCAGCTTCTGGACTAACCACCATAACCATCCCTATTCCCAAGTTAAATGCCCTTCTCATCTCACTGTCTTCAATCCTCCCAGACTATATAAATAATAACCAAAACAATCAAACACGTTGAAGTATATACATCGTTTTGTTAGGTGTATCATGAATGATAGATGGTTCTATCACCCATCCAATCATTACCGGTTGGATCCATTTGAACAATGGTGGAACTTCCCAAGAATCAGTGTGAATAACAGCACCTAAACCATCCGGGAAGACTCGGGGAATATTATCTGTGAAACCTCCACCTGTTATATGAGCTATCCCTTTCACTCCTCCTTTACTGATAAAGTGAAGTACCTGTGAATATTCAAAGAGAAAGAGAGAGTCATGGAAATGGTAACAAATGGGATGCAACTTTTTTGTTGACAAAAAAACAAACCAACCTGTTTCACATAAATGACAGTGGGTGCCATTAAAGCTTCACCAAGAGTAGTTGATCTACCTGGAAAGGTATCATTCAGCGAAAGACCGCTTTGAGCCACTACACTGCAACAATAAGTGGCTTAGTGTCATGAAAACAGAGGCTTAAAACCTTGACTATATATGGCTAAGTTTTTACCTTCTTACTAAAAGAGAAACCGTTGGCATGAACTCCACTAGAAGGAAGGCCAATAAGAACATCTCCTGCCACTATGTTTTTTCCGTCTATAACAGAATCTCTCTTCACTTCTCCTACTGCAAACCCAACAAGCTCGTATTCGCCCCCGACCCTGCATAAAATCCAGGCATCTCTGCAGTCTAAAAATACCAAAAATCGAAACAAAAGTTATGGAAAGATTGCAAAAACTATATACACTGTCAAAAACTAGAAATGGGGTCTAACTGTAAAACATATACCTCTCCTCCTACGAGATGACAATCCGATTGCCGACAACCTTCAAGGATCCCTTTGATAACCTGTAAAACAAAGCATAAGCATAATGTTAATTCTATATAAACATCAAGTCCTAAAGCAAGGACAAAGTCAAAAGGGAAAGATATGAAGCAATGGTACGAACCTTTTCTGCAAGGTCAACATCGAGACGACCAGTACCGAAATAATCTAGGAAACCCTTAGGCTTTGCACCACTAGTAACAATATCATTCACACTCATAGCAACCTAAAACAAAAACAAAACCATGCCTTGTGTTTGTGGGGGCAGCATTATAAATAAACACACAAAAGAAACAAAAGAAAACTTTTTGTTACCAAGTCGATTCCAGTGGTGTCATGAATACCAGTTTCAAATGCCAATTTAAGCTTAGTCCCTACACCATCCGTACCAAGCACGGCAAAAGTATCACCTGCTCAAGTAAAGCCACACACACTCATATATTCATTAGAACACCAAAAAGTTTCAACATATGACGTCAAATATTTTTCAGCCTTTTCTTCTTATTATATACCTAGTGGAATGCGACCACTGAATCCGCCTATTCCATGAGCCATCTTTTTGATCGTCTAACGAGCTCAATTCCAGCATCGATGTCAACACCTAAATCTTTGTAAGTGAGACTATTGGTATCATCATCTTTCTTCGACATGGATAAAACACGAGATGCTCTTGCTCTTGTTCTCGTCATCTGAAGAAAGCTGATCGAGAGAGGTTTCTGTGGTGATGTGGAGAAGAAACTGTATCGATTGACAATATTAAGATTCGGCAAGCAGGAAGAAGAAGACTGCAAAATCCGAGCTTCCATTGTTTGATGAAACAGTAAAGATATAACAAGAGTGGACGACTAGTTCGGCTTCGGACTTCTGGTGTCGAGAGATAATGAGAGAAGTGAGAAGCTGAAACTGAAACGTTTTATAATATAACCCTAACCCTTGTAACCCGCCACCTTCCTTTTATATTGAAAATTGTAAGAGATAACCATAAGAAAAATTCCTTTTCTTCGTTAATTTAGTTTCATAAAAACTTTTTATTTGAAAATTTCTGTTTCGTAACATTTTTAAAAAAAATATGGCTGGAACTATATGATACTTGATTGGTCTTTCAATCGAAGTGATATGTAGCAGCAGTCTCATCATCGAGGCTGCTCTAACTTATGCTTCAGGCCCTACATTGGCTACGAATGAACACTGACTTAATCAACATTGCTTTGTACGACAGTTTTCCTGAAACTCACACCAACTACACGTTTATATTTTACAAAATTTGAAAGATAATACATGCGCATTTTCAACAATGCCTCATCTCCTGGTTTGTAATCTCATAAAACCGTTAGACAATTGCTTCTCAAAAAATTATGGATTATTTCTTAAAAACCAACCGGTGGGAAACAAAAACTCAACAAAACACAGCACATGGTCTTTTAAAAAGTACACAACATATTCTAATGATCTAATGATAGCTTACGCCTTCACCGTTTATAACCTCTCCTACGCGATAAGCAACATAGTCTCCATTCTTTGCTTCTCCTAGTATTCTCAAGGCTGCCTCTGGACTGACCACCATAACCATCCCTATTCCCAAGTTAAACGTCCTTCTCATCTCACTATCTTCTATTCTCCCAGACTACAAAATCACCAAAACACAATCAAACATTGTAAAGTATCTACATCATTTCGTTCAGTGTACCTATGATTATCACACTCATTTGTTACCTGTTGGATCCATTTGAACAAAGGTGGAAGTTCCCAAGCATCGGTGTGAATAACAGCACCCAAACCATCTGGGAAGATTCGGGGAATGTTGTCTGTGAAACCTCCGCCTGTTATATGAGCTATCCCTTTCACTCCTCCTCTACTGATTATGTCAAGTACCTGTAAATACCAGAGAGAGAAGGTCATGGAATTGGTACAAATGCAATGCAATGCAATTTTTTGTTGACAAAAATACCAACCTGTTTCACATAAATGACAGTGGGTGCCATTAGAGCTTCACCAAGAGTACTTGATCCACCTGGAAGCGCATCATTCAGTGAAAGATTGCTTCGAGCCAATACCCTGCAACAGTTGGGATGTCATTGGAATGTGGTTAAATGCCATGGAATCAGAAGCTTAAAACCACACCTATCGCTAACTGTTTACCTTCTAACTAAAGAGAAACCATTGGAATGAACACCGCTAGAAGGGAGGCCAATAAGAACATCTCCAGCCACAATGTTTTTACCATCTATAACAGAATCTTTCTTTACAATGCCTACTGCAAACCCACTGAGATCATACTCACCCTCGGCGTAAAATCCAGGCATCTCTGCAGTCTAACACAACCAAAACAAAATTAAGAAAAGATTGCATAAACTACATTGTCAAAAGCTGGAATTGTGCCTAACTGTAAAATACATACCTCTCCTCCTAAGAGAGCACATTCTGATTGCTGACAACCATCAACAATCCCTTTAATGACCTGGAAACAAATCATAATGTTCAACATCAATATCAACTCCTAAAGCAGCAAGCTCAGAGTCAAAGAAGAAAGAGATGAATCAATAATACCTTTTCTGCAAGGTCTACATCGAGACGACTAGTAGCAAAGTAATCTAGGAAAAACAGAGGCTTTGCACCAGAAGTAATAATATCATTCACACTCATAGCAACCTGAAACAAAACCAAAACTATGAGTTGTATTTTGGAGGACAGCATAGAGTAAAAGACAATATCTTTACCAAGTCGATTCCAATGGTTTCATGAATTCCAGTCTCAAATGCTAATTTTAGTTTAGTCCCTACACCATCCGTACCAGCTACGAGATAAGAATCACCTGCTCAAACAAAGCCACACACACTCATTCATCATAAGACGAAAACTTTCAACAATTCAGGTGAAATTTTGCAGTTTTTCTTATATTACCTAATGGAAAGAGACCACCAAATCCGCCAATTCCAGGAGCCATCTTAGCGATCCGTTTAACGAGCTCAGTTCCAGCATCAATATCAACACCTGAATCTTTGTAAGTGAGACTATTGGTGTCATCATCTTTCTTCGACATTGATAAAACACGAGATGCTCTTGTTGTTCTTGTCGTCTGAGTAAAGCTGATTGAGAGAGGTTTCGGTGATGATGCGGAGGAGAAACGGTATCGACTGACAGTGTCAAGAGCTGAAAAGCAGCAAGAAGAAGACTGCAAAATCCGAGCTTCCATGGCTTGATAAGCAGTAACAGTAAAACAAGAGGAGCGTAAAATAATTAACAAAGGCTAAAACTTTTCAAGCGAAGAAGATAAAGAGATGAACAAATTGCGAGTATGTTGGCAGGTGGCTAGAGAGACTAAACATTGAGGCGAGAGCTTATTTAGGACTTACCGGAGAAACACTGAGAATTGAAGCGACGCCGGGAAAGGGACTGAGTAGTTTGAGTCCGAGCGAGAGAGAATGAGAGAAGAAGCTGACAACGAATAAAAATGCTTTAAAACCCTAAACACCCTTTTCTTTTCTTTTTTCTTTTTTTTTCTGTAACAAAGAGTCAAAGATAAATCATAAACCAGTGCATACAAAGAGAAATTATCTCTTCAAAAAATATATAATTCAAAATGAGTGAAAATATGTAAGGAAATTAAAAAAAAAAAAAAAAAAAAAAAAAAAAAAAAAAATTTTAAAGTTATGACACTTGTATTTGAGATTTTTTGTGAAAGTTTTGCATTTCTTGTACAGAAAAAGTTTTAAATTTAATGGCTTAAATGTAGTTGGTTCTACCATCTTCACAGATTAACATTTCTTTTCTTTTCTTTTTAAACATCACATTAGAACATGTTTATTCTCTTAAGAGGACAATAGCACTTGGTTGTAATTAACTAATTATATCCATAGTCTTACTCCCAATCGCTTTCTCAAAAAATTTCTTTTGCGAGATAAAACACGACAAACAAAAAGCTAAAGAAACCGAGTTGCAACATTTAAAACCATAAACAATACACACACATACAAGCTGAATTTTATCGAAAGCCTTAATCAATCTTTACCCTCTTCTTCTTCACTTGTTCCATCCCTCACATTCCTAAACCACATCAAAAAACCAATGGATCATATTATCATTACTTGTTTTTCAGTTCAACCCAACTTGTGAGGTACAGGATATAACAAGAGTCTTCAAGCTTACCTCCAAGATGATGTTAGGTTCCGAGTTTTCCTGTCGAGCTGAAGATTTTCCAAAGCTGCTGAAGCTCTAGTTACCTCTTCCGGCACATCTTCATTGTCGTATCTCCAATTGTATTCATCTTTTCTGTACCCAGAGGTAGCGGCTCCCGATGTTTGAGATGCAGAAACCGGCGGCCTGCCCATTAATTAAGCATGTCAGACTCGTGAGCAACATGAAAGAGTAAAGATCTTTGTTTTGGAATAACATGGAGTTGGAGTTACCTTCGTTGAGGAGGTAAGCTATCAGAAGTAGATGATCTGCGAGGAGGATTTCTGGAGTCAAGGCTTGATGATGACTCGGTTTCCGACTCTCTCCTTGAACTACCACCCATGGCCTGAGTCATGTTCTGAAGGAAAATTCATTAAATATAAATGTTGATCACTAAACCTGAGGAGGATACTGCAAGACAAATGATGATGGTTTTACTATGAAAGGATTGAAACATAATCCTTGGGTGAGAAGAGAACTTAAGGCTTGGAATTTGCCAAACTTGTTTCTTAAATCTCTGAAGAATTTTAATATCGACTAAGACACTTTATTTACTTGGAAAAAGTAAAAGGTAGTGAGTACATAGTTAGTGTTTTATGTAAGTTAGTGTTTGTAAAGCTTGAATGTACCCAACAAGTATTGGTCATCTTCAATTATAGAATAGGAACTGGAAACACTACAGCCCAGAAATCACGTTCTACAGCTGGACTATTGTAATTTGTTTGAAGTATGGTTATAAAATTTGTAAACAGAGAGAAGAAGTTATATATAGATAGACATCTTCAGAGAGTAAAAAAGAAAGAAATACCTCGAACTTCAAGAATCCTTCAAGAACATCCAGAAGGAGCGGTCCACTATCTCCATTTCTGTTGAGCTCATAACCATTGCTGCTACTAAAGTCGCGTAACTCAGACTTCCAAGAATCTTTTGGCTTTTGCATATGTTTTCAGACAGAATCAAAATCACAAGATAAGTGAGAAACATTCATTTTCAATCTTCTTAATGAACAAAAAGTTTAAAGAAAAGGAATGTAATTGATTACCAAATTAGATTCAGGTTGATAAACTTTGAGCGTGTGATTTAGTTGCGCCCAGTCCAAGTATTCACAAATCAATGCAGATAGCAACCTGCCTGCATTTCAACATTTTAAAAGTGATCAAGATGACCTACTCATCAACTGCAAAAAACCTCAATGTTCATATTGCTTAAACATAAAAACAAGCAAAGTTCTGTTCTTGATGCAATTTTGCCACAAAAATAAAAGGGTACATGCCATTTAGAACCACACCATTCAAAGTTCTCCAAACCAAGACATGCCATTTAGAACCACACCATTCAAAGAGAAAAGATCTGAAGAATAAAAGTGAAGAGACATATAAACTTGAGAAAAACCTGAAGGAGAAGCATGAAGCCGCCTTGCACGATCATTACAGCTTCCCAACAAAGCTGTAGGCAGCCCTTCGTTGTTCTCTATCACTCTATCCTCTTCTTCGATTGCCTCAAACACACTTGCACGGAGCTCAGCCTACAGAAGCAACTAAACTATCAGCATAAATATGACCCCAAAAAAAAAAAAAATCTTCAATCTCCAACCCAAATGTTAGCAAATCCAATTCAACCTGACAATAAAGATAACATATTTTTTGACAAGACTCAATTTCAAAGTAGGACGAAAATTGTGAATTCACACTGAAATTATCACAATGGAAAATTCTGTCAAGACATTCGATCCACTAACCAAAGATCTGGGAACAAGAACCCTAGAAATGTAATGTATTGTAATTTCAAGCGAATTTCTTCTCAGTATCTCATTTCTCCACAAATCTCTGCGAAATTTGAAGCGACCGAATAGTGTATGGACAGAACTAGACGAATCGAAAGAGAAAAAACGAAAATTTTACCCGGATCTTAGCGAGAACACCTTTCTTCTCTAGGGTTCGAGTGACTAAGGTCTTGAGATCCATCATTTCTCTAGTATAATCGTCCATTGTTCTCACCGTCAATTGAAGACAGATCAAAATAATAGATTCCTGCTGTGTAATTCGGGTTTTGGTCACCGGAGATTTCAACAATGCCGTTCGGAGAGAAGCGCTGCGTCAGGCAGAATGGTGAAGGTACTTTAGTATAAACGAAGAAAAGAGAAGACGTTGAAAATTCGAAATAATATCAAGGGAAACAAATCTAATAATAATATTTCAAAAATATTCTTATATGTTTTCACTCTCTATCAAAAAAGTTGATTGAGAAAAAAATTTCTAGTAAATTAAAAGAAAATCGCATTATAATAAAGAAGTTTTTTTTGTTATAATGTGTATTATATATATAAAGTTAAAAAAAAAAACAATAGTGGCTTAAAAGAGTGGTAAAGTTGATTCTAGTGAATTTGAATCCAAACAAAGAAAGTTAGAAAAAAATTTGTATAAAGAAAATATGTTTTGGAACACTAAATCACACTAAACATCTCGAGGCAAACTAGAAATTAGTTGTCATAACCAAATTGATTCTATGAAGATTGAGATATTGTACGAGGATGATGTTTTAAGATGTTGAATGGTGAAAGTTACATTACAATACCAAGTTGATTGTCCTATGAGATAAATGATTGTTTCAGTAAGTGTTTTCTGAATCTATCATTATATTAGTTCACTCAATGCAAATTATGCAACATATCGTGGCATTCGTTGTTTCTTCTGTAGTTCTTTGTGGAAACTTATCTTCCCAAAACAACTTGGAAGAAGATTAACTATTTAATATATTCCTCCTGTTACTTATTAATTCTATTTTAGAAAAAAAATTGTTTAAAAATGATAAATTTTTAGATTTTTATTAGTCATTGATGATGCATTGCAAAGTAAGAAAAATAACTAAATACTATTGGTTTAGAGTTATTGAAAATTGTTAATCACACAAAATAATGCATTTAAAACCAGTTTTCTTAATATGTGTGAAAATGCTAGAAATAAAATCAATTAGAAAAAGAGGGAGCATGTTTTTTTGAGACAATTAACCTTCAAAAATGCTAATGCTAATGAGGTTCGGTGACGACATGAGAAAACAAAATGCTAATGAAAAAGGTAGTTGCAATTAAAGGAGAACATACATGTATATCATTGTCATGCACTTACTATGTTTCAATATATAAGATGTTTTAGAAATTTATTTTGTTTCAATTTTTTTGATTTTTCATATTATAATGCAAAATTTTAAATGTGTTTCATTTTTATGATTATTTATATTTATCACTGGCTGATTTGTATTCATTACTTTGATTTTAATGTAAAATTTTAAAAATTAAATAATCATCAATGGAATTTCTTAAATCCGAAGCTTTTAGATAAAACATCTTATAAACCAAAACAGAGGAAGTATATCGTTATCACATACACAAACCACTACTAATCCAGAAAGCTGAATTTTATCCAAACCCTAAATTAATCCCTCCCTTCTTCTTCATTTGGTCCATCCCTCACATTCCTATAAAACAACAACCAAACTGAAGGATCAGATTTACCACAACTTGCTTCTTTTTTCCTAGTTTAATTTCATTTCAATTTGGGATTCAATCCATGATAAGAGCCTTGAAAGCTTACCTCCAAGACGATGTTAAGTTCCGAGTTTTCCTATCGAGCTGAAGATTTTCCAGTGCTGCTGAAGCTCTCATTACCTCTTCATGTGCATCTTGATTACCATGTCTCCAATTGAATTCGTCTTTTCTGTACCCAGAAGTAGACAACCCGGCTCTTCTATCTGAAAAAAAAGCTAATCGAATTTATTTGGTATCAAAAATCATGAAACATACATATTTCAACCAGTACTTCAAGAAAATAGGGGAACCGATGACTCACCCGATGCTTGGGATGAAGAAACCGGCCTGCACATATAATTTAACATCAGATAATCAAGGATGTCTGGCTCAAAGAGGCAAAATGAAAGTTTATCACTGAGTTGGAGTTATGTACCTTCGTAGAGGAGGTAAGCTATCAGAAGCAGATGATCTGCGAGGAGGATTTCTGGAGTCAAGGCTTGATGATGACTCGGTTTCCAACTCTCTCCTTGAATTACCATCCTGAGCAGAATACAGCAAGACAAATGATAAAGGTTTTACTGTGAAAAGATGGAAACTTGATCCTTTGATGTGAAGACAACTTTATGTTTGAACTTCACTGAACTTGTTTCATAAATCCCTCAAGAATTCTAACCTCGAACTAAGAAACCTAAAAGAAGTTATTTACTTGGAAAGAGTATGAGGTATTCACCACAAAGAGCAAGTTTGAGCTTTTCTAGAGTTTGGTGTTTGTAACACTTGAGTATCACAAACAGAATCAAAACTGAAAACACTACAACCCTTCTTCTTTGCTACAGACATCTTCCCAGGGAAAAAAAAAACAAAGAAATACCTGGAACTTTAAGAATCCTTCAAGAACATTCAGAAGGAGAGGTGCGCTATCTCCATTTCTGTTCAGCTCCAAACCGTGGCTGCTACTAAAGTCGATTAATTCAGACTTCCAAGAGTCTTTTGGCTTTGCATAGGTTTTTGGGAACAATGCAGATCGCCAGATTAGTATGAAAGCAAGGTTAAGTTCATCTATAACCTACTTAATGAAACAAAAACAATTCAAACCGAACGAATTACTTGATTACCAAATTGCATTCGGGTTGATACACTTTGAGCGTGTGATTAAGCTGCGCCCAGTCCAAGTATTCACAAATTAACGCACACAGCAACCTACCTACATTTCATTCAACAGTTCAAAGTGAGGACCTACTCAACTACACAACCTCAATGTTCATATGCCATGTGCACACAGTTATAGCAGGGTCATGAATCAAACTAAAATTGCGAAACCTAGCCAAGCTATTCAAATAAAACCATGGAGAAAGCACAAAGAAGTTGAGAAAGACCTGAAGGAAGAGCATGAAGCCGCCTTGCACCATCATTGCAGCTTCCCAACAAAGCTGGAGGTAACCCTTCGTTGTTCTCTATCACTCTATCCTCTTCTTCGATTGCCTCAAACACACTCGCTCGGAGCTCAGCCTGCAGAAGCAACTGAACTATCAGCTCGTCTCCAAATTCAAGACCAAATGTAAAACAATTCAATTCAGATAACAATTTGCATTCACATTAAGGAAATTGATAAAAGACAGACCTAGTTTCTAAATATATACATTCAATCGACTAACAAAAGGGTCTGAATCCATAAACCCTAAAAAAGCAAACTTTGAGTTTTTATCTGAACAGAAAGGCTGAAACGTGTAAATTTCTTCTTCGTTAACATTTTCCAAACAAATGTATGCGAAATTTAAAGTGACCCAATAATATGTCAAAGGAATCGAAAGAGAAAAAACAAAAATTTACCCGGATCTTAGCGAGAACACCTTTCTTCTCTAGGGTTCGAGTGACTAAGGTCTTGAGATCCATCATCTCTCGAGTATAATCGTCCATTGTTCCAACCACCAAATCAAATCAAATCAGAGTAAGAAATTAGTGTAAAAGCTGGATTTCGCGAAATGGGGTTTCTGATTGTGTAGAATTTGACGATGGCCGTCCGGAGAGAGGTGTTGCGCCGCAGCCGGAGTGGCCTGATTTTTAACGAAAATTAGATAAAGAGGTGGAAAAATAAAATACCAAAACAGTAAAAGTGTAAAACTCATAATGCAGCCATTTTTTCATATATTTTTTTGGATAATTTTTTTTATATATTCCCTAGTAATTTCCATTCTAGTCCGAAATTTAAATTAATGAGGATTTTTTTTATATAAAAAAGGTGATTTTGATTTTAATTATTTGAGACAAAAATGGGATCATGCCAACATCATATTTTTGTCATCATTTGTTTTGTGTGCGAGTTATTACAATCAAAATTTTTTAATTTATTGACCAACTTTTCGACTCATTGTGTGCTAAGAAGCAACATCTAGATGCTTATGAGGGTTTTGTGTTTTACCAAAGATGAAATAGATTGTCGTCTAGAAAAAACTTGACTTAACCATCTTCGGCTGCCAACATATTCTGTCAAATCAACTACTCGGTTAGAAACTTCTGCACGGCTAATTGGACCCGCGGCTCGTGCAATGATCTTATGAGCATTTTGACTTTGGTGTCACCACTAATTTTGCAAAGTAGGTTTTAATCACAAGGGAAAATGTTTTTGGACTACTGGAAAAAAGTTTTAGTCGTAGTATGATTTGGGATGGAAAATTTTTTTAAAAAAAAAAAAAAAAAAAAGCATCCAACATGATGTGAACTTGGGTAAGTTGCTTCAGTTTTATGAACCCAATACTATCTTCTTCGTGCACAAGTGTGTTTACTGATATAATCAGAACATCATGAATAATAAGGTAATTCAAAAAAATTGAGTTCTCACATTACGTTACGATAGTTTTCAAATTTCACCAATATGATAATGTTTAAATTTTTGCTCAAATGCTACTGCGAGACAATATTTCTCTGATATGATATGGTTGTCAAGTCAAACTGAGCTAAATAATTTGGATTTGGGTCTCAGTCTTCTTGTGTGGTACAAATCGTATTCTACCATGTTGTTGATCTCTTTTAAAGAGAGAAACAAGCACAATCCTTCAACATAATCATCCACTATTCGATTCCTAAAATAATGTATACATTTGATATACATTGTTTTAACGTAATTTTATACACATCAAAATCTCTCTCATGTATATATTTTTCTTAACTTTCTTTCAAATGATTCAATTTTGTGATCTTGAGTTTTTCTAAACTCAAGCAACTTTTCTATATTCGAGCATATCTTCTTACAAGTTGTCCCGACAAGACGGCATATGACTTTGAAGCAGAATGATCAACAAAATAAAAACGAAAATAACTTTGATATCAATAGTAATGGAGCATCTTTCCTTATATATATTAAAAAAAAAAACCAAGAAAATTGGAACAGGACCCTCTCTAACCTTACACTAAAAGTAGTCAAAATATGTGTGTTTTACAAAAATCTGAAAACTCTATTTCTTAAAAATAAAGCTCAAATCAAGATGCTGAACTTTGAAGTACCAACATGAATCAGAATTGAACATAAAAAATGGATAAAGCACATGTTTATCTCGAGAGGGTACTTTCGTCAATTCACTTGGAAGGAAATGGGACTCAGCTTTGGCTTCGTAAACAAGGAGGGGAAGCAACCACGTCGCCCAAAACTGTTCCGACTTAGCCCTCTTCTTAATTATATATCCTCATATTAATATTATTGACGTCGTCAACAAATTCATATGCGTCAAACATTAAACTGAAAACGTTATAAAAATTTCATTGTTTTTTATATGTATTTAAAAAAAAAAACATTGGTTATTAAAGAATATGGTTGAATCTTCAATTATTTAACCTTATAACGTGCTTCATGCGTTTCCACTAATTTCTCTATCGACCTTTTATAGATCTACCTCTTATACCCATTACCAACAGACCACATATTTATTATTCCCAGCAATCGTTTCTCACTCACATACCTTGTTAAATTTTAAACTCACCCTCCTAAACTTTTTAACTACACAAAATGGATATTGTAATTAAAGTATACACCTAGCCAAATAGTTTTGCAATATTTAGTATAGTTAAATACTTAATCTTTATTATATATAGATCATCAATAGTGCGTGATGGAAAGAAAAGTGGTTTTAAAGGCTAGAAATGCTTTTTGAAAACTTTACAAGTCTATAATCGTGTTTAATCTAATCATATTTTAATTGTGTTTGGTAGTTGTAGAACAGTAGAAACTAGAAACACAAGTGCAAAACCAGAAGCTTACAAATAAAATTATTAACACCAGCACTAGTAATGAGTATTAATTGGTCAGTAGTCTCATTATTCAAGCCGGTTTAGATTCGCGTGGTGACTCGACAATGACATAAATACAAATTACTATGTTATAAATTCTTGTCTCGCTAGTATAATTGTAGTAGGGTTTTAAAGGCAGCTAGATATATGCTATATATTTTAATGATAACGTAGTTGATACAAACCATTAAACACATTAGAGCCGTAGATAACATTTCAGTTTTTGCTCAAGTATAAACTTTAAACTATAGTGAATTAGAATGATTAAAGTTATTAGGTTATTGTGCACTGCAAGTAATAAGAATGTTAAAAGAAAAGGTTTCTTTTACCTGTAGAAGGAATAGAGATAGTATGGTGGAAAGAAAAAAAACCAATATTTAGTCTTACCAAATAAGGAAAGGGCAGATTCCTTAAAATCAAACTTTTCTTGCATATCTGGATAAATTGAACGGCTTAGAATTGTAAACCAACTTATCATGAAATCTATCATACATAATTATTGAATAAAAGATAAAATAAGATTTGGAGTGATTGATGAGTGGTTGAATATGTGACAATTGACGTAACCCCACTGTCCCTCTGTCTCCATTAAGGTTTTTCTCTCTTATTACTCTCTCAATAGAGAATAGTACATACGTATAAAGAAATAGTTAGTTGGCATATTGGACCCATCCTTAGTTTGGGCCCCAACGTGTAAACATCACACCCTCTCTCTTATTCTTTATTCATTGACTATACACATTTATCATTTTATGTATAGTTTATGTTGTGGTCTAGATTTTCTCTCTGTTCCTCCAATTATTTGGAATTCAAGATCCATCTCATTACCAAAAAGAAAAAGAAAAAATCTTGAGGAAGGAAGGCACAAGGATAGTTTAATATCAGTAAATTCTCTATTTTGGTTTTTATTATTGTGAAAGAAAATAATTAAAAGAAACTTTAATTTAAAAATAAATGCTACTAAGAATATAGATGTTAAATATGATAACTGTAAAATAAATTAAATATGAAAACTGTAAAATAAACTTTCGATAGTTGGAAAAAATAAATTCAATGGTAAAGTGAAATAAGAAGATGCCCATATATAAGCAATTGGAGAAGAAATAAAGAAGATGATTCACATCTTATAGATCAACCATAACAGAAGTTAACTTTCACAGTAAAAAGAATTTCAACCAACTGAATTTTTTTTGGTTTTAGACCAACTGATTTCCGTAACATATTTTATTATATTGGAATAACGTATCTTAAGCTAGCAATTGTTCACATTGGAGAAGAGAAGGCACAAGAAATAGTTCCAATTAATCTCTTGAAATATTGAAAGCTAATATATATGATTTTACACGCAATAAGAAATCTGTCGGTCTCTCTTATTTTTGTTGCTATGTTTTTTTTTCCATAGATCGTAATCTTTAGTTTTAATGGGAAAGGGCTGTCCTTGACGAAAAAAGAAGAAAAGATAGAGAAATGATTGTCGTGATTCTTTAAATGGTGCATAGAGAAACAAAATCACATGTGTGCCTTTATTTCACACGTTGCAGATATCTGCGACGAGAACCAATTGTGCCCTAAGTACCCAAAAAAAATCCCTGACCGTTAGATTTTGTCATATCTTCACACATTGGAATCACACGAGGGACCTCTCAATAATTGCTCTCGCTAGATGCCAAATGAAATGAATTAGAAATAAAAATATGACACCTTATTACTTACGATCCAACGGTGGGTAGATAAAGCAGGCTGAATGGAGTAGACGATGTGGACGAATTTTTCATTTTTATTGTTGATTTTGTATACTTGCTTTAAAGTTAAAAACAAATATTGAATCCACACATTCAGTAATTTTATTACCACCAACATGTTGAAAAAGTGACAATTTCAAATCTATTGTAATTTTTTTTTCAATTTCAAAACATATTAGTTTGTTCTGTCTCATCGTTAATTTACGTTTTAAGAACATCAAAATATGCATATGAATCTGTCATGTAGAATGAAAAACAAACAGTGATAGAGGAATACGAACAGTTTTCTGATCAAGATTGATTTTTTTAGTTATTACTGATATGTATCAATTACGCCATAATTCATCATTATTCCTCAAAATTTTGTTGTCAAATTGCGTTACCGACATTCTATGTATAACAAACATATAGTATAATTTCATTCATCAATAATTACTCGTCACTATTTGATTCTGTTACTAATTAATGATAAATGAAAAGTTGTAAAAATCGGCTATTTACGAATATTGCTGGTAGGATATTGAAAATTTCAGATATTGACTTTATATTAGTTTTATAACGTACACTTGGCAATTAAGAAGAAATTAAAATCTTATGGACGATTCTACATTCGAACATGCATTAACAATTTCTTTGGGAATAGAAACTATAAATTATAATGCTTCAACCAATCACAATATAATACATCTTTAAGGTTTGACTTTTGGCTTTATTGATATTTAAACATCATAAAAAATATTTTCTTAAAACTCTATGATGTTATTTATTTAAAGAAAACTCTTGATGACTCGATCAAAAGTTGTTAAATTAGATAATCAAGCAGCTATATATATTTACATAGTATTATTGTATCTCCATTTTTTTTACTCCTCTCTCTTTTAGCTTCCTTAATTATCTATTTGATGGCATTTTTTTGGGTTCATGATTTAAACTAGATAAGAGTTCAGTAAAAGAAAACGTCATTCGAAAAAAAAAAAGTATTTACATCGTACTAATGCCTTGAGTTTACAACATCAAAAGTGTAAAAACTCATCGTACATCCCTCTCTACGGCTCTCATATTTAATTAACAAAAATAAAAAACCATCTTATGGTACATTTATATATTCGATACATCGGCAAGGCAAGTACATTTATATTATTAAAAAATCTAATACAAAAAAAAAAAGGGTTTGAAAAGGCAAATAAAGGGCAAGTGTATCCAATGCAACCTTCACAGTGAACACGTCCCACGTTCTTTTTCTTCCCTCTTTTAGAACCCTCTCTTCCCATTTTGCCACTTATCCTCTCTCTTTTTCTCTTTCTCTCGTCGGAGAAAATAAAACCCTATAGTTACAATACGACGCCGTTTGTAGCTAAGACTTGATCATGTTGGATCTTAACCTTAAAATCTTCTCTTCCTATAACGAAGATCAAGATCGGAAAGTACCGTTAATGATCTCATCCACCGGTGAAGAAGAATCTAGCTTCTTATCTTCCTCCTCCTCCTCTCCAGATTCTGTAGCCAGAGACGCTTTCATCACCTTTGGAATTCTCAAACGCGACGATGACATCGTTCCTCCTCCTCCTCCTCCACCTCCTCCTCAAGAAACCGGAGATCTCTTTCCGGTGGCTGATGCTAGCCGGGATATTGAGCTCTCCGTCAACGACAGTCACTGGTTGAATCTGTCTTCTTTACTGAGGAATAAGCAACAAATGGTGAAGAAGAGTAGAAGAGGGCCAAGGTCTCGAAGCTCCCAGTATCGTGGCGTCACTTTTTACCGTCGTACCGGTCGTTGGGAATCTCATATTTGGTAAACAAAACAAATAAAATTCGTTATTTCAAAATTTTAATATTATTGAATTATTGCTATATAAGTATTTTCTAATTTTGGTGTTGGGATTGATGATCTGTAGGGATTGTGGAAAGCAAGTTTATTTGGGTAAGTAGATCAGATTTTGGAATTATTGGCCCGTCTTAATTACGTGTATGTATTTGTGTGTGTCTATATATAGGCATAACAATGAATTTCTAACTATAGTATATTTTTGTGATAATTAAATTGTAGATCTTGTCTGACAACTTCTGTTAACAAGTACCGCTAAAAAAGTTTTTTTTTCTTTTTTTTTTCTTTTTATAATGTCAACTACCTATAAAAATTAAAAATAAATATGCAAAAGACAAAACATAATAGATTATTACAACTCATTACCATGTTTGCTACTTCTCTATCTTTCACGTTGTATTGAACACAATTTGTTGATTATTAATCTAATCTTTTTTTGTTACCTAATGTTTCTTTTAACAGGCGGATTTGATACTGCCTACGCAGCAGCAAGGTAAAAGAAAATTCGATATATGTATTAATATTTACAACATTCGTCATTTTAGTATGTTTTAATTTATATTTTGTCAACATATGTATTATAGTTCGTTGAAGATAATAAAGAAATAGTAACAAATCCTTTTGATAATATAAAGAAATAGCTAGTAATTTGACTTATTAATAAAAGAATAATATATATGCCAGGGCGTACGACCGAGCTGCGATCAAATTCCGTGGTCTCGACGCAGATATCAATTTCGTCGTCGATGATTATAGACATGACATTGATAAGGTATAAAACATAATACGTTATGAAGACGAGTGATTTCAATGTATATTTGTTTCTTTTATTTGTTAATTAATTATGGATCTTAAATTATCAACTACATATAGATGAAGAATTTAAATAAGGTGGAATTCGTGCAAACACTTAGGCGAGAGAGTGCGAGTTTTGGAAGAGGGAGTTCGAAATACAAAGGCTTGGCTCTTCAAAAATGCACGCAATTTAAAACTCATGATCAGATTCATCTCTTCCAAAACAGGTACACCATTACTCTCTCTAATCTCATATATTAATTGAATCACTTTATTAATAATTCTGAGTACTTGATATTTCACTACACACGTAATTTTACTTTTGGAAATCCTTAACAAGTTACAAATAGTTGTCTAACAACATGAATAAAAAAATATGGTTGAAATCTTCAGTCTTCATACTTTCTGATTTGGCCGAATTTTACTACTATAAATCTACATTATAGAAAATTCTTTATACTTAGTGGATGGAATGACAATATTCCTCAGTCACTTATCTTATATTCATCTATATTCCATTTATGTTTATTCTATCTTATTCCTCTACTGCTTACCATTCAAAGCCTCACCTTTACTTTATGTAAGAAATAGTGTTGTTCTTCAAAATTTCACACTTTCTAAGAAAATTTATAGCAATTATAATAACATTTCTTTATATATATACTAAAAGATAATTAAAAAGAAAGAGTATTGTTTTTTTTTTTGAAAATTAAGAGTATTGTTTACTCGATTCAATCATATAATGACCACATCAATTTTTTTTGTTTGATATGATTTTCTAAATTACTATAAATGAACAATTAAATAAAAACTTACCCCACATGCAATGACTCCAACCTAAATAAAAAAAGTCGAGCAGGTACAAAATGTTCCACTCAATTAACATGCATTCTAATACAAACCTTTAGTTATTCCTCTCAAACTGTGCAAAGTTTTGTTTTGTTCCGATTTTTCAACTTTTTATGTGCAAATTTCAAATCATCTTTAAAACTTGTATTTTGAGAAAATCGGAGTAATATCATTTTATAAGACTTTGATACTTATCGGGGACGATGGTTCATTTCGTTTACCTTTCATGTTCCGTTAATCTGTTGTATAAAGCTTCACAGAAAAACGCCATTATCAACCTAAGAAAATGAAACAATAGTTCGTATTTTGTTGTGACTAATTTAAAACATTTATTTGTGTGTGAAATAGTCATAGAAGATGGGATGCAGCATCGATCAAATACAATGAGTTGGGAATGGGAGAAGGAGCGATGAAGTTTGGTACCCATATTAAAGGTAATTGATAAATGTGGGTCACAATGTAAATATATTTACTATGAGGTGGTTGATAAATTTAAGTGAAAATTACCAATCCATACAACACCATTGCACCAACCACAAGTCTCATATTGATCAACCCTAGCTAGCTAACCTTTTCATTAAAATCCTAGCACTCTTTTAAGCAACTTTGTAAAAAGAATATCATGTATTCAACTTATCGATAAAACATTGTGTTTTCTTTTTCAGGAAGTACTCACAATGATCTTGAACTAAGTCTTGGAAATTCGTCATCATCAGAAAATATAAAATTGACAGCGAGCGATTACTATAAGGGTATCAACCGATCCACGATGGGTTTGTTCGGTAAGCAATCATCGATTTATTTACCGGTGACGACCACGAAACCTTTGAAGACAGTTGCAGCATCATCAGGATTCCCCTTTATAAGCATGACCACTTCATCTTCATCCATGTTCACTTGTTTTGATCCATAGGATCGATCTACACTCTTTTAACTGATATATATTTTTCTTTCGTCCTGATTTTTGTATACCGACCATAAATTTGATTCTTTCCTTTATAAGTGAGAAATATCGGAAGCGTTTTTTCTAACTTCAACTTGAATTATTATATACCAAACTTAGTTATCACGAAGATGATGCGTTAGTAATGTATGGTGATCCTTAATATTGACTATAACGTGGAGATAAAAATAACTATAAATGGTACTACTAAAACTACTATAACAGTATTCATTGTAGCCAGTGTGTTTTTTTTTTTTTATGCTAAATACGGGATTCGAATGTTGTTAGAATATGTATGAAGGTTTTCTTAAGAAAACTCTAAGAAAAGCTACGAGGAGGGTGAAGCATTTCGAATGCCAAAAGGAAAATTTTATGTAGAATTTAAGACCCAAAAAGAGAAAAAAAAAAAATGTAGACTAAAATCTTATAAGAAAGAAATTGCGAGTCTTGACAGCGTAAGGAGGCAGAGTGTTAAAGTTCGAGAACCACAAGGTCAAAGGTTTAACTAAGACCTAGCCATAAGCTGATAAACCCAAAACCATCCTTAATGAGCAAAGCTGATCTCAGAAAGAGGCAAGACTGACGAATAAAAAGACAATCCGAATCTTGTAACTTGACAGGTTTTAATAACTATAACCTCGCAAGCTTAGCATCGTCTACATTCTCACTCATCTCCTCCTACACTTACATAAGAAACTGGTAGATATTATTTACTTTGTCAGTTGCAGGTCCTTTCTGAATCTGACAGATTTCAAAAGGGTGTTTTCCTGATCCAGTTCGCATCGAGAAGACGATATGTTAGGAGAATCATATGAAGAGTTTTGGTAAGGACTCACTACACTGTTTTCATCACCCGCCGACATTAGATGCTTCAGAAGACCTTGTCAAACTGCAACCTGGTTTAAATTAGGCAATTTTTATAAATTTGACAAAACAGAAGTCTCTTCTTAGTTTCTTTACAGAAAGTGCATAGTCTCCCTCTTTCATGAATGACATCCATATTAAAACCGTGCAAAATGAAAAGTGCACACCTTAAGCAGTCATTATCGGGGCTCACGGGAAGCCGAAGCTAACTCATAAGTCAATAATAATGTGGCCTGGTTTGGCCAGATTACAAACTTGCGGCACGTATAGGTTGAGATTTTCCGACTTTCCCACTAACTAGAATATCAAATGTAGCACCATCAGGTAGAATACCCTTATCAAGCATCTCATCGTGAAGTCTAAAAGCCTCGTCGAGATTTCCTTCTCTATAATGTCCTGCAATCACCGCGTTGTAGATAATAACATTTGGAGTCACATCATTCTTCTTCATCTCCTCAAACATCTTAACCACATTCATAAACTGTCCCTTCTTGCTAAGACCGTTTACGATTACCGTGTACAAGATTTCATCAGGGACAATACCAACCTCCTGCATTTCCGTGTACATATCAGAGGCGAGGATCAGATTTCCTTCTTTTAACAGTCCATCAATCAGTGTTGTATATGTAACCAGCTCACATTGTAGACCATCTTCCAACATTTTCTTGTACAAATCAAGCGCTGCTTCCATGTTTCCCAGATTACGGAATCCAGAGATCAAGCTGTTGTAAACAACTTGGTTTGGATTCAATCCTTCTTCAAGGAGTTCAGAGAACAGAGCAGAGGCGCTTTCCATGTTACTCTTTTTGCAGAATCCATCGATAAGAGCACCATAAGCACGAGTATCAAGTTTGAGATCTTTGTTCTTCATTTCGTTCCTCATTTCCAGTGCTTGATCCATTCTGTTATTTTTGAGTAACCCATCCATCAAGCTGGTATAAGTTATGACGTCTGGGGAAATACCATAACCACACATCTCTTTGTAAGCTGCAAGCGCAGAATCCACTTCACCTTCTTTTATAAATCCATCTATAATGCTATTGTAACTCATGCAACAAACACAAAACCGTTTTTCTTCGATCATATTTACCAGCAGTTCTCTTGCATTGGATGTTTGACCAACTTTGCATAAACCATTGATAATTGTGTTGCAGACGATCTCATCGACTTCAATATTGGAAGAAGTCATTTGATTGACAACTTCCCAAGCGCCTTGTTCATCATGATTCTTGAAACATCCATCAATCAGAATGGAATATGTGTAGTTATTCGGCTTTAGACCCTGTTCCAGCATATTTAAGAAAACAGTACGAGCCAAGTCCATGTTTTTCATTCTGCAATGGGCAAGCATCATGTTATTGTAAGAAACTACATTAGGTCTAAGACCTCTACTTTCCATCTTCCTCAATAACTTTGTGGCTTCGTCTATCTTACCTTGCTTGCATAACCAGGATAAAATGCTGTTACATATGAAATCGTTTGCAAGACCACTTTCAAAAGACTCGTCAAAGAGTTTCAGTGCCTCTTCCGGTTTCTGACCTTTCAAACACCCTCGGATTATCGAGTGGACATGAAACACCGAAGGAGTAATACCTAAACCTTCCATTTTCTTGTAAAACTCAAGCGCCTTTTCCATGTCCCCGTTCTTACTAAACCGTTCAATCAGAACCGAAAACGTGAAAGAGTTTGGAGACGGGCCTTCCTTTTCCATCTTATGAAACAAATCCAAAGCACTACCCAAGTCATTGTCCTTGCAGTGTCCCGCGATCAGACTCGTTGCAGCAACTACATTCATCGGTATCCCATTACTCACCATCTCATCCTTCAATCTAATTGCCTCTTCCATATTACCTTGCTTCACAGAAGCCACAATCACAGAAGTATACGTTTCCTGCGATGGCACACACAACTTTCTCTCCTTCATCTCTCTCAACAAAGCCAAAGCCATAACCAAATCGAGCGTCTTGCAACAAGCCTGAATAGCAGTACTATAGAGTAAATCTTCCGGTTCTGCTCCTCTCTCGATAGCTTTACTAAAAACCTCCAAAGCCTCCTCAGGCTTCCCTTCTCTCAAACTAACTCGCATTAACATATGCGTTGTGAAATTATCACCAACAACCCCAATGGCAACCATCTTACTATATAGTTCCTTAGCTTCAGTTATCAAATTCCTTTGAACTAAAGCATTCAAAGCCCTGTTCATATATGGAACAAATGGAGTCACACCATGTTCCAACATCAGATTGACGCAATCCACCGCATAATCCGTTTCCCTTTTTCTAGAATAAGCATTCAACAAGTAATTAAAAGCTCTTGGATTGATTTCAAACCCAAACAACTTCGCCGAATCCACTAAATTACTGACCAAAACGCTTGGCATTGTCGTTGGATTGCTCGAAGAAACGTAGCGTATGAGCAAATCACTAGCTCGTCCATAGGTCTCAGGAGAACTAACCAGGATATGAATGAGTACCCAAAAGGCGTCACCATCTTCCAAACTTCCACGCCATGGTCTAGCCCAATTGTAGAACCGAATAGCAGATTCTGGATTGTTCCTACGATTAAGAAGAACGTTGATTACAACTGCATCATCCTTATGTTCAGGCTTAGCAGTCAAAATAATCACTTTGGAGTTAACTGGATTTTCTTCAGAAGCGGATCCATAAACAAGTCTCTCCTCTTGACTTAGATTCTCAGATTCTTTAGGAAATTGAGACTGTGAACAAAAGGGTTTATTGTTTCTCAAGTAACGAAGACGAAACCGTGCAGGAATTTTTCTCATAACCAATAAAGATCTCATTTTTTTTCCAGTTCTCTCAGCTATCTTCTTCAGCAGAGAAAAGATGATCGGAGAAAACAAAAAAAGTCAAGTAAGATAAAAAAAAAAAAAAAAGCTTAAACCCTAATTTGGTTCCCAAAACGGCGTCGTTTTTGCGGCATTTCCTTTTAAAAACCTTCTCTTTTCTGTTTTATCTAATTTCCGAAAGCACAAGAGAGAATGAAATAAAAATGTCGAATTACAGGTTTCTCTACCACAACGGTGTCATTTTCGAGGCTCCTCCCGTCACCACCTTCCTTGAATCACTCACGGGTACGCAACTAAAACTATAGAGATTGCAAAAGTTTGAATTTTTTTGATAAATAATAGTTTTGAGGAATCTACAGGTGCTTATACAACGACGAGAACGATAAACAATGGCACTAGTTTCTTGTTCTGGGAGAGACATATGAAGAGAATTTCTAGCTCGATTCGTATCCTTTTGAATTCAAAGCCTGAGCTTTTGTTCAGTTCTGGATCATCATCGCGGTTTTGGATGAATCAACGAGTTTCTCATTCGAGTATTTACGATCTAGTCAATGGTTCTATGAACGAGGCTCTGAAATCTGTTGTGGTGAAGGTAAGTGAAAGAAGCTATGGTGAAGAATTGGCGGTAACTGTTCTTGTTACTGGTAATGTGGAAAAATTGAATAGGTTAGATGGTGGGAACAATTGTGATGAGGAGAGAAAGGTTCTGGATTTTCTCCATGTGTGGCTGCATATAGGTGCATACTTGCCTCGCCCGTTAGGTGTTCGAGAAAATGCCGCGAGTTTGGCTTTGGTTGGTCGTGGACGAGATGTTGCTGCTGCTAAATACTCAGACTGGGTTAGGTATTGTGGTTGTGCTCGTTTAAACGATTCTTGATTGCTCAATTTTCAGGGGATTACTCGAATTTTGTTGTTTATGGATTGTGATTTAGGCAGGCTTAGGAAGCCTCTGGAGAAGTTTAGACCTCCTTCGACCACTGAACTTCTTTTGTCAAACGATGGTGATCATTTACTTGAGGGCTGCATCACAAACTTTTTCGTAGTTTGCCGCAGGGTACTAGCTAAAATTTGATTTTTACTTTTGATATTTTTGTTCAAGCTCAAATCACCTATGTGATTATGATGCTTATTGTCCTAATTTAAATGAGTATCACAATTATGAACTTTTTGTTTTTGCCACTGCATGATTTAACGTTGGATCTCATTTTAGATGAAGTCATCTGAGAATCTCTTCGGTGGGAGTTTGAGCGAGTTTGAGGTACAGACGGCACCTATAACTGATGGTGTGCTTCCAGGAGTTATAAGAGACCTTGTCATTGAGTAAGAAAATTTCAAAATGCTAGACTATGTTAGACCATCAAGAATGGTAATTATATTCGTCTCTGTTTGTGGCCTAATTTACCAAATTTGGATTTTCTTGTCAGAGTGTGTTTAAGCAAAGGGATTCCATACCGCGAGAGAGCACCTTCGTGGTCTGAGCGCAAGCTGTGGGAAGAAGCCTTCATTACAAGTGTAGATCTTTACATATCCATAATGATTTCCAAAATCATTTTTTCTATCTTCTCGTGTGATGTTGTATATTTTAACATCCCAAGAACTCGTTGCATTCAGGTAGTCTGAGGATTCTGCAGCACGTAGGGATGATTAAAGTACCGGTTGTTTCATTGGAGGCATTGGCTAGAACCAAGCCAGAGGAGATTCAATGGAAGGAGATAATGTTTAAGGAAGGACCTGGGATGATCACTGAATTAATTCAGGTAAAGCTTATTGCTTTAGTTACTCTTAAGAATCATTAGTTTAGTCTTGTCTTTGAGTTAATCGAAGATAGAAATATCCACTTTAAAAGGCGATAATTTTTGTCATTATTATGTTGGAGTAGACAGCGATAATGGAGAGGGGAATTGAAGAAAGGTTCCCGTTGAAGGACTTCTAGGGCTCTTCATGCTCTTTGCCAAATAGCTTAAATGTTAATTTGTCTATGGTTTATGCTGACGCCAATATCTTCCCAAATTATCACTTTATTTTGTATCGATCAAAAATGTTCACACAAATTTCAACTCTACTTGATATTTCATTTTCATTTTCATTCTTATGGTTGTGTTCTGCGTCAATAGCATTTTCCAAAACTGTTCACGCTTAAAGATGAAAAATAAAGCTCTTTTGTTGTTTTCTTTTTCCAATCAGCTTGTTAATTCGCATATCTAGAAGTTGAAATATATCGTGAAGATGTATAATATAATCATATTTGACCTAAAATATCTAACAATATGCAAACTTATTCTGAGAATACAGCTGATTTATATAATCGCTAAAATTTTCATTTGTGACTAACATGTAGTCAGGTTGAAATACACGTGGCAATGTGAGCTACAAACTTCATAACGTTCAGCAATATTTATTGCATGAAGTCTGATCTGATTTTGTTATTTTGGATTTTTTTTTTTTTTTCTCGCAATCACGAATAACCGAATAACTTGTACACTTTTTTTTTCCGAACTTGGACATAAATAATTTCACTTGTCATTTGAAGTGAAAACCAAGTTAAAAACCATAGTATTGACATGACGATTAAATCCTGTTTTTTTTCCCTACGACTATAGCAGCCAAATCTTTAAAATATCCATAGAACAACTATGACTCTATGTATATAACAGATTTGGTTCTAATTTGCCTTTATATTTGATATCATCTTGAATGAAAAAAAAAAAACCATCATCATTAGTTATAACTCGCGATGTATAGGGTCAAGAAGGATGCCAAAATGCACAAATTTGATTTCCGTCATTAGCAACCAAAAGTCATTAGTTACGATGTTAAAATTAAATCAGAAGTCAGTCAGAGTACTAAGATGGGATTTTTATCACTCTACATAATGATAAAAGGAAAAAAAATACTTTTAATGTTTTCCAACTAAATTATACAGACTGGATAGTCAGTCCGATGGCTTGTTGACACATGTTAGTATGCTAAACCACAAATATTAAATATAATTAACACTTGCAACATTAAAAATCGGTTTGCATTACGCATGTCTCGGCCTAAGATCAAGGAGAGCATGAAGCTTCCACGTCCAACGGCCATGGTATGAACCAACATGACTTTGTTCCTTGGAGATGATTGGCATGAATTCTTGTTCCTCGTCATATGAATGTTAATTTGGGGATTCATAATAACTTAGCCACCACAAATACAAAAGATGGTCTTATTAAGGCTAGAGGAACCACAAATGTTCTGTTCGCACAAAAGTATCAATACATGTGTCATGTGTGTATGGATAAATATTGAATTTTAGATTTTACAACATTAGATGTAGAAAGCAAAGTAAACGGAAACTGTACAATATGAGCTATAGCTAGCTCTTCCAAAACAATGATTACGATGCTCATAGGTAAATTCAAAGTTCAAATACAGTGGACTTTTTTTAACTTAAAAATCCACGACTTGGAATACAAACGGAACACTGTCAACATCTAATTACTTGTTCTCCCGTGTTATGAATTGGATAGTTTTATAAATACAACGAGATCATAAAATTTAAAATAAATACATATATTATTTGATAGTATTATTTAAAATATAAAAAATAACAATTAGTAAATTATAAATGGAAATATTTTGTGTTATGAGGTCACTGCTGTCCCTCCTGCGGTGTGCATATAATAGTGTGGCAGTTGCAAAATTAAACTATGTTCCTAAATCCTAATAATACATTTTGCCCCAGCCAAATGTTTCCAACCTGCAAGCTCTGTTACACAAGTTTTTATCGTCTGGTTTATTACATATTCCTGGAGCCGCATATTTGCTTGGTTTTCCATCACACTGACAATCCGGATCAAGACACTTGCGCTTAGCTGCCCTTGTTTTCCTGTTGGAATAGTGGAATCATGAGTATCTCACTAAGATATACACAAATCGGCAGTATTTGATTTTACAAGTGATTTTTTCTTCAAAACTACTTTTTCTCTTTTAAAGAATTTAGTTTTAGAAAATATTTCTTCTAAATTGCAAACACCAAAAACCAAATGCAATTTTTTTCTTTTTTTGAGTTAAGCATCTATAATTATGTAAAAATATTATTTTAGATGCTAGAAGTTGTAATTTTATTTAGAAAAGTACAGACCAGATGTAAGAATCAAATATGCTAAACACAAATAATCAATTTTTTTTCTGCGGGAATTATAAATTACAATATACATTACCTGTTGAAATCAATAAGATTATCATCAATAAACCAATGGATCGAACTACAATTTCAATCTTAGACATTTTTTGTATATCTTTTTTTAATTGATTGAATGTTTATTTATCTCATTGTTAAATTATTGTATATAAAGAGTTTTTAGTTCTAAAAAAGAAGAAAAACAAAAGATAATCCATAGAAAATGCCTATGAAATTGTTCGAAGAGGAAAAAAAATGGAAACTTTATGGACACCACATTTCTCTATCATATTTTTTAGAACTTTAATGTTAATTTTGAATCTAAATGATTTAAATTAAAAGTAGTTCCTAACTATTGTAAGATATGAATTAATTTGAAGAAACTTATGAACATATTTTAGAAATCAAAGTTAAATGAAATAAAACATTAAAACTGTATTTTTCTTAATTTTTTACTGTGAAAATAGTTAATAACATCAATATCTTTTGAGATGTTAAAAAAAAAATTGATATTTCTTACTTGATATTTTGTGCAAGCTCAATTCACCTATGGAAGAAAAAATATATATAATAGATAAAACATTTTCGGAGGCGCGAGAACTCCTCCAACTTTTATTTGAAAAGTCCGGCCAATCTGTTGATATTTCTATCATTTTGATAATATCTTGATAGTCAAACCATGTGTTAATATGCTAAAACACAAATAAAATATATAATATAACACTTGCAAGATTCTACTATTCAACCATCATATCCATATACTACTAAAGATTTGAATATGGTGAAGAAAATGGATGATGAGTCTGAAATTTGAAACTGTAAACATTTTATTTACTTAAGCTGTAAAAATTTGAAACTGATTTATACCAAAATGATAAAAAGAAAATGATAAAAAGAAGTATAAGTAGTTTATATTAATACATTTTTGTTATCAAAATTAATCTCTCAATAGTCTCTTACTTCTTAAATAAATAACTGTTTTTTAGAAGAGATGAAAATGAAATGATAAAATAATATGGTAATCTTGATAGGATGATGATAGTATGGATAAATTCGAAGTGATGTTTTTTTCTTTTTTTGATATACAATCATGATTTGATTTAGATTGGAGCATATGTGAAAGCAAAAACACAATATGGAGGCTGATTTATAAATATATCTAGGATTGTTCCAACAAAAGAAACAATTTTAACCAAATGTGATGCCTAACCCAAACTTTAAATCCCTATTATGGTCCAAACTACCACATTTTGAGACTCAGTACCCAATGTTTATTCAAAATGTACAGATGCAACTCTATTCAAATTCATCTTCACTTGTGCACGAGACTGGAATAAAAATCCATACACTGTTAGTATAAAAAAACAGATTGAGCAATACTATGATTTCAATTCCATTATAATCTTAAAAAATATCAATTGTTACTTGTCTCAAGTTATAGTCACACCCAACACCAACTTTAACATCTATTGAAAATAGGTTGTACACAAAATCTGTGGCGGGATACTTGATTACAAGCAAAAAAAAAATGTCATGATTGTTATACTCTACATAATTTAAGGATGAAATTAAATGAAAGATAACGTGTTACCGTTTAAAACCTTATGAACATATGTCATAAATATAGCATCAGGTAGCAAATTCTGCAGATGAGACATGTTGATAAAAAAAACTTTAATGATCCAAATTTTCTATGAATCTACTTTTGTGAGCTATTATTATCATTATTTAAGAAAAACATTTGTTATATAAAATTAAGAGATTACTAAGAGATTAATTTTGATAAAAAAATGTTTATTTCTTTTTATCATATTGGTATAAATCCAATTTCAAATTTTTACAGCTTGAGTAAACAAAATTGAATTCAAACTCAAAAACGTTTGGATGTTGAGTATTGATGATAATCTTGAATTAATATTCAGACTCATCATCCATTTTCTTCACCATATTCGAATCTTTTGTAATATATGGATATGATGGTTGAATAATAGAGTTGCAACATTAAAATAAAATAAAAATAATAATCACGCTCTCAGTTTGCACTACGCACGACCCGCCCTTGGAATACAAGAGCATGACCCTTACACGTCCTGCTAGATGTTAGTCAACGATGACTCAAACTCGCTACGTGGCAGTCGTTCATTCGATATCTCCTTCCTGACCATCAAATTCGGATCGTCCACGTGACTTCTTACTGTCTTGACTCTTTTTGCAATTAAAAAAATTATAAAAACCGGAAATCCTCTCAAACTTTCAGTTTTCTCAGCTCTCAAAAAAACTTCATTTCTGATCCGTTTACAACAATGGCGTCATCTACAAGCATCTCTCTCCTTCTCTTTGCCTCCTTCCTTCTTCTTCTCGTTAACTTGCGCGCAGAGAATGCGTCCAGTGGCTCAGATCTCGACGAAGAATTGGCTTTCCTCGCCGCGGAGGAGTCTAAGGAACAAAGCCACGGCGGTTCATACCACGAGGAACACGATCAGTACCGAGACTTCGAGAATTACGAGGATCTCGAGCACGGAGGCGGCGAGTTCCATCACGACGAGCACGGAGGCGGCGGATACGAGGAGGAGCCGTTACCAACAGTCGACGAGAAAGACGTGGCGGTTTTGACCAAGGACAATTTCACGGAGTTCGTCGGCAACAATAGCTTCGCGATGGTGGAGTTCTACGCTCCGTGGTGCGGTGCTTGTCAGGCTTTGGCGCCGGAGTACGCTGCGGCGGCGACGGAGCTAAAGGGCGTTGCCGCGCTCGCGAAGATTGACGCGACGGAGGAAGGGGATTTGGCTCAGAAGTATGAGATTCAGGGATTCCCCACCGTTTTCTTGTTTGTCGACGGAGAAATGCGCAAGACCTACGAAGGCGAAAGGACTAAGTAAGTAGATTATTTCTTTCTCTGCTCACACTATAGAGCTCAGCTTTTAGCCAACAACAGAGATTTTTTTTTTTTCTGAAAATTTGAGAAATGAAAATGATCATCAGGTTTAGCTTTGGCATCGGTGATCTAATATCAGATGCGAGAACAGTTCACTTGAAATGTAATAGAGTTAGCATTGATCTTTAGAGATTCTTCTGATTTGGAATTGGAAGATAATTGTTGATGTTAAATTGTTAATTATGAATCTGTGAAGAGATTTTGAGAATTATTGATGTTGATGTATCTGGGAAGAAGGTCAATTAAGAAATGGCGCAATAGAGGGCATGTGATCTTGGATTTATTCTATCTGATTTGGTTTCTCATCTGTTAGTTTTCAGTACGAATTATTGTTCAGTACATTATTGGTGTTCTGATTGGATAAAACAACTTAATTTTTGCAGGGATGGAATTGTGACTTGGCTGATGAAGAAGGCCAGTCCTAGCATCCACAACATCACTACAACAGAGGAGGCTGAGCGTGTTTTGTCTGCTGAACCTAAAGTTGTTCTTGGTTTTCTCAACTCCTTAGTGGTATGTATTCTTTAAATTCAAGGTGTTCCGTGCTTTCTTATTTGGATTTATCTTGCCTTTTTAACTTCTTTGAGTTGTAAAACATATGCTCAACCAATTTGGTTACCCTGGGACTTCTTTACCTGAGAAAACCAGAAAGAAAAAGAAACGGAACCTTTAATCTTTAAGCATGGTATTAAGTAGATTCCCTTGCAGTATATGTTACAGTTGCAATTAGGTCTTACTTATCAGACCCTATTGTCTAGTACATTTTACTTTGTGTGGCTGAAAGTTTTAAGATGCTGGATTGAAAAATGTGAAGCTTTTGCTTTTAATATCCTTTTTTAACCATTTCTTTTGCTCAGGGGTCAGAGAGTGCGGAGCTTGCAGCTGCATCCAGACTGGAAGACGATCTCAGTTTTTACCAAACTGCAAGCCCTGATATTGCAAAGCTATTTGAAATAGACACCGAAGTCAAGCGTCCTGCCTTAGTTTTACTGAAAAAGGAGGAAGAGAAACTTGCCCGTTTTGGTAAGACTCCTCAAATACATTACCTTTTTTTGTTCTACTTAGATTTCCTCTACGTCTCTCTCATTATGCTTCTTCTGGCAGATGGAAATTTCACTAAAACGGCTATAGCAGAGTTTGTGTCAGCCAACAAAGTCCCATTGGTGATCAACTTCACTAGGGAAGGTGCATCACTGATTTTTGAGAACTCAGTAAAAAACCAAGTAAAGACCATTTGTCTCTTTAAAGTTTTCCTATATTCATTGCTATGAACTAATGAGATTGCTTTTTTTTTTTTTTTTAACCCTTGTCAGCTCATTCTTTTCGCCAAGGCTAATGAATCAGAGAACCACCTTCCCACTCTGAGGGAGGTGGCAAAGTCCTTCAAGGGAAAGGTAATTTCTATCTTTGAGTTTTTCTGTGGGAATTTTTCCTCACTTTCTGGAACAATTATAGAGAAAAAATCACCTCGTGGAATTATTAGATACCAAAAAGAGAGGTGGCTCATAACTTTAGTAATTGAATCAAAAGGCCAATCCTCTCTATTTGTCTGCAGTTTGTTTTTGTTTATGTGCAAATGGACAATGAGGATTATGGAGAAGCAGTTTCTGGATTCTTTGGTGTTACCGGCACTGCCCCCAAGGTATAGTAATTGGTTTGAAATATCCGGTTTTGTTTCTGTTATCCACCTGAAACAAGAAACCAAATTTTGAATTATGGGGCATTGGAACTACAAGGTTTAAGTATCCAATTTCTCCTTGTGTATGCAGGTTCTTGTATACACTGGAAATGAAGATATGAGGAAGTTTATTCTGGATGGTGAATTGACGGCAAAGAACATTAAGGTCGGTCCAACATTCTACTTTCTGTGAAATGTTTATTCTTTGAGGACGTTTTGTTGCTTATCTTAAAGCAATGAGTTTTTTTTTTTTTTGTAAATTTAAATAGACACTTGCCGAAGATTTCTTAGCAGACAAACTGAAACCTTTCTACAAGTCAGATCCACTACCTGAAACTGTAAGGCGCCTGACATATTTTAACAAACATCTAACATCCCCACACAATACTGATTCACTAGCTTCCAAATGAAACGCAGAACGACGGTGATGTTAAGATCATTGTGGGTAACAATTTTGATGAGATTGTTCTTGACGAGTCAAAGGACGTTCTTCTCGAGGTAATAATCACTAAATTCTAATTGAAACGTTAGAGCCTTGCTTTTACACATCTTAGTTATACATATACCTAAAGCGTGAGTTTTGTCACAGATATATGCTCCTTGGTGTGGCTACTGTCAATCATTTGAGCCAATTTACAACAAGCTTGGAAAGTATTTAAAAGGCATTGACTCGTTAGTTGTAGCAAAGATGGATGGTACCAGCAATGAGCATCCTAGAGCAAAGGTGATTAGGAGCCAAAAAAAATTGTGAAAAGCTTTTGGTAATTCAAGGCACAGAGATCTGATTTTTCTTTGTGCGTTTTTTTCTAAATCTCTTTTTGTTCAGGCTGATGGATTCCCAACAATCTTGTTCTTCCCTGCTGGAAACAAGAGCTTCGATCCGGTTAGCAAAGACTGTTCAGTATATCAAGCAGTGTTTTTAAAACCTGCAATTTTTTTTACTTGAGTACTGAATTTGTTACAACTGTTGCTTGTTTAAAAAAAAACAGATCACTGTGGATGTTGACCGTACAGTAGTGGAACTGTACAAATTCTTGAAGAAGCACGCATCAATCCCATTTAAACTTGAGAAACCGGCGACACCTGAACCGGTCATCTCGATCAAGAAAGCTGATGAGAAGAGTGAGGCTGATAGTGCCAAAGATGAGTTGTGATGATCTTTGCAAGGAAGAGAGTGTGTAACAGGCTATAGATGATGACTTTTCTATACATGATAGAAAATGTGTTATTGTTGACTTTTGTACTATGCTATGAAATGAATAATTAAAAGAATTTTGGTTTCTCAAGTTTAAGAATGTTGTAACTGGAGACGAGGCGACCTGAATTCTTGTTTCTTCTACCATCAATGTTGGTTTGGGTTTTATAGTAACTTAGCGACCACAAAAGGTGCTCTTAAGCCTAAAAGAACAGAACCACAGAAGTTCTTTTCGCACAAAAGTATCAGATGATATTATATAGTCAAAACAAATTAAATAGAGATAAATCACTACATTACAAAAGAGAAATTTTTTATTTTTATTTTTGATGTCCTCAAAAGACGGCTAAAAGCCTAAAACCTTTGTTTGTTGAGTTTTACCCAATATCCGACCTAATCCTACGTGTTTTTACAAAGAAATAATAAGTTTGAAAATGTATATATTTTTGTTATAAACGTTGTCATTCAATAAATAAAAGCAATGGTAAAAAAATAAATAGAAGCTTTTTAATGTGTTAGGTCTTGATCCGGGTGGACAAGCAATACTGAAGCAGTTGCAAAATTTTACGTTTGCTTTACTAATACATTGTCTCCGGTTATGTCCTTCACGCCTGCAAGCTCGGTGGCACATTTCACCAGCATCTCGCAAATTACAGAATTCTGGCAATACTGTTTTGCTTCGATTTCCATCACATGGCTTGGAGGAGGCCATACATTTCCCATTGTTTTCCCTAATGTAAATAAAGATCAACCAATAAGAAGTATTCAAATCCTATTAATTTTAAATGCAAACTATAGTTTTTTTTCCCCGTAAAAGTGCATTAGTTAGAAGATTCAATATTATTTAGGATTTTATTTTCATATGGTCATTTGATTTCACTAGTGAAATACTTTTGTAGAAGTTTTTTACCTTTTTATAAAGATTAAAAAATTCTATTAATTTTTTTTTTGTAAATTGTAATTATACACCAAAAAACCAACCACATATAAAAATATCTTATTTCGTTTGCATTAAGCGTTTATAATTTAAAATAAAACAACTTTTTTAGATGCTAAAGGTTGTAAGTTTCATTAAGAATATACACCAAATGTAAAAATTCAATACAAATGCAAACCATCCAGACTTTTGAGAGATTTATAAATTATGATACATATTATCTGTGGAAATCAAGAATATCATCACGAAAATGTTGAAGCAAACTACAGCCAAGCTGTAGTTTTTTTATATATTTCTCTTGATTTGAAAAAATATGATATGAAAATATTACTATTTTTATCTTTTATAAAATTTGATTAATGACGATGACTAACTGTAACATGGTATGCTAATTGACTCATATATGGTACAATCATTTTATGATAATTTAAAATCATAAGTTATTAGCAAAAGTTGATCCGGACTAAGAGATATTAAGGTCCAACGTCTACTGATCAATAAAAAATATCTATCAATAAAAAATATTCAGATCCTATTGATTTTCAAATGCATATTTTAGTTTTCATCTGCTGGAAAACGCATCCGTTAATTATATAGGAGTCGATTTTTTACCATTTTATTAAAAATTTCTCACTATAATTATAAACCAAAATCCAGCCGCAAAGAAAAATTTCTTATATCATTTGATTTAAGCATCTATAAATAAAAATGAAATTTTATGTAGATGCTACATGTTCTAAGTTTTATTTAGGAAAATATATACCAAATGTAAAAATCCAATAGAACTGCAAACAATCAAGGTTATAAATTATGAAAGAGTAAAAGATAATACGTAAGAAATGTCTATAAAATTGATGGAAGAAAAGAAACGTAGAAAAGTAGGTACAGTATTTTGAACCCAAAGAAAAAGAAAAGAAAGTAGGTGTATTATATTAATTCGTATTTATACTGGAAAATCTTTTTATGGCTCTAACTGAAATGTGGTACGCTTACTGAAGAAATGATCAACTCATCTGAGAATTAAATAGTAGACAGAATGACAAGAAAAAAATATATATAATCAAGACGCTGGCGTCACATTTGTTTTGTTGAGAAATGAGAACAAATTAAAGGGAGTTTTGAGAACGGATTAATGGAGTTGAGTAATTATTTGACTATAACAAAATGTGACAAAACAAATAACAATTTGAATACTGTATTAAAAAAAATAAAAAATAAAGAAGATTATCTCACACGATAGAACTTTGACTTGTCAAATTTTATTGAAAAGTTCCATATTTATTTTCTAGAGTCCCTCCACACACGTTTCTGATAGATTCTTTTTGATATAAAAAATAAAAATACTATACCTCTCTTTTCCGTAAAGGTCAAAACGCTAGTTTTTAAACTATTTGAAGCGTTGCTAACGTTTACATTTGTATGTAAAATAAGAAAGTCAGAGAGGCAGAGTAAGATTAGGTAATACAAAGTACCTTTCTTTTCCAAATATAAGTAACGTCTCAAAAAAATTAAACTATTAGATGCTCAACATTTGTTCCAATCTATATATATATTTAGTTCCAATCTTATATGGAAAATTAAATCCAAAAAGTTAGTATCATACTATTATTAGAGTAAGTAAATACTCATTATAGAAAGATATTTTTCATATGAAATGAAAATATAGTCTGTGTAAAAGTGAATGCAACTCCAAGTCTCTGGATGGAAAAATTGAAAGCACTTATTACAGTGTTGTAAGTACATAAGAATTAAAATATTAATTGGTCGTTCCTCTTTTATTAATCCGCGTTTTGTCTGCCTTCTCCTTTCTCTTCAATCTGGGTTTGGTGGGGGGGTTTTAAGTAAAGCGTGCCATATATGAAAAAACAGACATCCTCTGTAACTCCTCTGTTCTTGCCTATTCTTCTTCTTCTTCTTCATCTCTCTTCTTAATCTCTTGCTGCTCTTTATATATATATATTGGTGTTTCATTTTGTTTTGCATAAAAGTAAAAGATTCATCCTTTTTCGTCTTCATAAGCTTCTGATTCTTATAGTCTTTTGTTTTTTTTGGGAGCTCGCTCGTGTTTGAACAAGAGATTAAGAATTTTGAAGATTCCGCGCAAAAAGAAGAGGAGAAAGAAAGACTATAATTTTTGTCTCTTTTTTGAATTTAAATTTGAAGATTCTACCATTTGACCAAAGTCGAAGACTGGTTTGGTCTGAATCTCTTGTGTTGTTGTTCATATGGTAGACAAATAAGAATTTAGAGGTGGGTTTTTTTGTCTGATTTGAGACTCGAAATACTTGATTGATTTCTCCCAAATTATCATCATGCATAGAGTACGCAATAAACCGATTAAATCCACCGCCACGGCTTCTGTTAAGCATTTAATCAAACAGAGAGGCGGAGGAAGCGACGGCGCTACGACAACTTCCAAGTCGGCGAATGATAATAACAGCCTCTTGACGGATATGGAGGAACCTAGCATCGATACGGACAAACTCAGCTACGAGATTTTCTCGATTCTTGAGAGCAAATTCCTTTTCGACCAGAAACCCGAACCCGAACCAGCGGTTTCTGGGTCGATTAAGAACCAGAGGGGTAAAATTTGTATTCTGAGCATCGATGGAGGTGGAATGAGAGGGATTTTACCCGGAAAGGCTTTGGCTTATCTAGAACACGCTCTCAAATCGAAATCGGGTGACCCAAATGCCCGAATCGCCGATTACTTTGATGTAGCCGCCGGGTCCGGTATAGGTGGGATTTTCACAGCGATGCTTTTCGGGTCAAGAGACGGTACCCGTCCGATCTTCAGAGCAGAGGACACGTGGCAGTTCCTAACGAAAAACGCCAAGGGTCTTTATGGGTCTTCTTCATCCGAAGGAGGAGGAGGAATCTTGAAACGGGTCATGAGAACCGCCGGGTCGGGTTGTTATTCCGGGACGGCTAAGCTAAAGAAAGTGATGAAAGAGACGTTCTCGGAGCTAACCTTAAAGGACACGCTTAAACCGGTGCTCATTCCTTGCTACGACCTTAAAAGCTCTGCGCCGTTTCTTTTCTCACGCGCCGACGCGTTAGAGACGGACGGCTATGATTTTCGGCTCTGGGAGGTTTGTAGAGCGACTTGGGCTGAGCCGGGGGTGTTTGAGCCGGTGGAGATGAAGTCTATTAATGGACGGACCAAGTGTGTGGCCGTTGGTGGAGGACTAGCGATGAGCAACCCCACGGCGGCTGCAATCACGCACGTGCTGCATAACAAGCAGGAGTTCCCGTTCGTGCGAGGAGTTGAGGATCTGCTTGTGTTGTCTCTTGGTATGGGTCAGTTGCTTGATGTTAGCTATGAGTATGATCGGATTATCAAGTGGACGGCTAAGCATTGGGCTCGCCCCGCTGCTCTAATTTCTAACGACGGTGCTGCTGACACCGTTGATCAAGCTGTGGCCATGGCTTTTGGTCACTGCCGGAGTAGTAACTATGTCCGGATTCAGGTATTGAACAATGCTCGGTGGTTGGTTTTTGATACTTAGTTAACTTGGTTTCTTATTGGTAACAGTAACACAGCTAAATTGCATTTGATAACCTAAACAAAATAGTTGATTTTAGCGCCTTAGCATTTTTTTTGTAAAAAGCAAAATTTGTGATTGGTAATAATCTTGCGGAATCTTGGATGATATGGTGTTTGTTTCAAATGAAATCTTGGAAATTTGGAATTTTCACAAATAATTTATGTTATGTAGTTATGAATTGATGGGGTTTGTTGCAGGCGAATGGGTCGAGCTTAGGACCATGCAGGCCAACCATAGACACAGACCCGAGTGGGTGCAATGTGAATATGTTGGTGGGGGTAGCGGAGGAGATGCTGAAGCAAAAGAATGTAGAATCGGTTTTGTTTGGAGGTAAAAGAATCGATGAACAGAGCAATTTCGAGAAGCTCGATTGGTTAGCCGGGGAACTTGTTCTTGAGCATCAAAGGAGAAATTGCAGAATTGCTCCAACCGTAGCGTTCAAGCAATCCGTCCATAGGGCAGATCAGAAGACAAGGGACAAAGATATCGGTGTGACCGCTAGAGAACGATGAAATAACAAAATGTTCTCTTTGGTTTACTTAGATAATTTTAGGATAAGGATTTCTTTCTTTCTTTCTTTCTTTCTTCTCTAGCTATGATTTGTTGTATAGATTTGTGTTTTGAGTTTGAGTTTGAGTTTGAGTTCCGAGACATAAGGAGAAAAGGAGAAACATCTATCATCTTGCAAAAAGGGCTCTCACGCTCCTTCATTCATGCTGCCAAAAAAGAAAAAACAACATGATTCCTGTAATTTCGGTTTGTCTTTGTTTTCCTATAATCATCATGATTTTTTCTTTGACATTTCCACTAGCTCGAGATGTGCTATTAACCAGCCTTTGTTTATGTGGAAAAAAGTGAGTTGGGATACTTGGAATCTAAAGAGAACAGTTTGACTATGCATGGAAAAAGTGTAATTTAATTAAATAAAAAGTTTTGTTTTTTAGTTGTCCCTAATCTTGCGTAATCGGAGAATAAATGAATTTTAAACGCAAAAATAAAAAAATAACTAGGGAATTAATCACGGAAACATTCCACTACTCAGCAAGTTTCACGAGTTATCCATAGAAGCCATCCAATAAAACACTCTTGGTACTAGAGACACAACACCATTAATGACACTGACCATCAAAAAAAACTTCATATCATTAATAGTAGTTTCTCATGTTAAATTTTGTCAGATTCTCTTTTTTAATGTGTAAAATTAGGTGTAAACGTAAACGCCATTAAAAAAAACAAAAACTCTTTGGTTAGTTGAATTAATTTCATGTGGTGAAACTTGGAGCCTAATGAATAGAACGTATCATGTGATCACATCATTGGGAGGCTTTTCCAATAACTAAATGTTATCTTGATATATTTTTAATTTGGTTAGGAATTGAAACGTTTATAAATCCAAAAAGAAAGCAAATGTTGTCGTTTGGCTCTTGCGCGTGTGCGTGCGTCGAGGGAGGGACGGTGCGTAGAGAACGTCACAATATATCTGCAAGTAGCCCCACGTTTTTCATTGTCGGTTCGGTCTCATCCACCGACACTCGAAACAATATTTCATTTGTTTACAAACTATATAGATTTTATTTAAATTTGAGATCTTTTTCAGTCTTATCAATTATGCGTCGGTCCAAATTTATATAGTAGCAAATTTCATCTTTAGTTTGGTTACTTCTTTATGTGATGTCATTTTTCACAGGGACAATTATTCGATGATTTGTCTATGCTCTCAACTATAGAGTTTTATCTTAGAACATAGATTTGGTTCTGTTCGAGTTTGGGTTATTTTAGTTTGAAAAGAAACGTATCAAAGTCAAACCAAAATTATTTTTGTTTTAGTGTCTACATTCGGTTTTGATTTAGTTTGATTATAATAATCTTATGCGATAGTGTATGTAACTTTTGGATTGTTTTAGCTTGGTATCGTTTCATTGCCTTTATTCTACTTTTGGTTTATTTTCATCTAAAAAATTAAAAGTTTGCATAACTAAAAAAAACTATTACATTTGGTTGGTTTGGTTTAGTAGGTCAACAAAAATTTTGAGTAACCAAAAAATTTCAGTACTTAAATCCTTATCGCCAAATTCTCATACTCGTAATTTGAAATTTTTTTCTTTTTGGATGGACAACCAGTACACATAGTTGAACTACCGACACCAAAGTAAATGAAGTGGTTTTGTTTCTTGGTTAGATTTTTGAAGTTTTAATTTTCTTACCCGTACATTTTTAATGTGATATTCACAACGAATGATGGTTAACAAATACTAATTCACTTATATATCCAATCATGTTGTATCCGAATTTAAATCTGACAATATCTACATATTGCCTTCAAACCGAATAAATTAACCGCATATAGATTGCGAAAATAGTTTTAAATGATTCAAGTCATATACTTACTAGAAATATATATGTTTCTAGTTTGAAGAAAAATTAAGCATTAAACCAAAAATGAAACACTAGTTCAATTTTCACAAAATGGTTAGCTTTTGTCTAGTTGTTCTGATCGCATTATAAAAACGCCGAAAGTGAAACTTTTGAACAAAGTGGGTTTCGAGTTCGCACTGTGTTTTCTTATTCAATAAACTTTTGTTGTCTTTTGAGGGGTTGAAAGTATGAGATTTCGACTAAGAAAAGGGGAAAAAAGAGGAAAATGAAAAAGAAGAGAAGAGAGGTTAGTAGTAGAAGAAGATCTTTTAGTGGGATACTCTTGCCTAGCACCAGGCAAGCATTATGGGACCTACTCTCACGTCTAATCCCACAATAGAACAACAACAACATCAAAATATGGCAATCCGACTTGGTCAATTTCTTAGCCATATTTGTAAATTCTCCTTTTTCAGTTATCTATCTATTGATTAATGAATGCAGCAATAGACCTCACACACGTATTCAGGAAAAAAGTAGATTCTTTCTTCTTTTAAGCATAAGATTGACGCACCCAACCTTGAAGAAAATGCATTTTTTTGGTTAATAACTTTTGTATAATGTGAATTTATTTTTTTATAAAATGTCTATATATGTTGGCTTTCATATTATTTGATATCTTGTATTTTTCATGCAAGAGTTAAATTTATTAACCCTACAATTTCATCCTCTCAGTTTGAGCATTATTATGTAGTAGGGTAATTCAATTATTTTACAAAAAGTTTGTACACTGCGCATTCAACAAACACATAATAAACAATGAATTGACGTGTTGCGGTAACACATGTTAATGTGCTGATAGGATCGAAGAATAAGATAAAATCAGTACTTTTGAATTTATTTACTAAAACACTAAATTTGATCTGAAAGATCTTTAAAATTTTTCATAAAATAAACAATATAAATGAATGAGTATTAAAACTGTCACAATTAAGCATTTCAAAAGGTTTTGAATTTTCCGTAGGAATCAAATGAACCTTTAATGACATCCTTATATTCTGAGAAGTTATGCATGTACTCAAAACCTACAAAGAGTTTGTAAAGTTTGGTTGTTTTGAACAAGATATTCTGCTAAAAGCTTATAAAGACACCAGAACCAAATCATTTAGTGTTTTTGATAAGAAAAATTCTGTAGCATAACGAAAATTAAATGGATAAATGCAGATGATTCGGCCATGTGTGTTATACAGTTCAACGAACAGTTGCCAACTCTTATTTGTTTTGTAGTTGTTGATTTAGTGAAGTGAACGAGAGATTTTGGTGACAACTGGAGTTTTGAAAAGAGATGAGAATACTTCTCCTTGAATTGTATTTTTCCTCTACTACGAAGTTGAAGAGGATATTCCTCATATTGTGTTACAATAGTTCAAAGGTCGATATTTCCTTTTTCTCCTCTTTTGGAGAAGTTAAAAAATAGCAACACCTTCATGCATGTGCCCTCTACTTTTCATCCAACTAAGTGTGCACTCACAAGTGAGAAATATGAGCTTTATTTTCAACACTATAAGCGTTACACAAATCAATGTTACCCCCATATAACATTTTCCATAAAAAAAATTTTGGTCAACATAACATTTTCCATATTTTAACGAAATTTCTTCTGCATAACAAATTTATTCTCATCTCACCCCAGTACGAGTAGGTGATGACTAATAAGGAACATTCTCAAGAAGAAATAGAAATCATATCCATTCTTACTAAAAGAAAACGGTCGCAGAAAAGATAACCCACCCAATAACTTCACTCTCCTAAAACCTTATCGAACACCAAAATAAAACCTAGAGAGTGCAGAGAGGAAAGACAAGACCCATCTAGGACGAAGAAACTTGGGTGGCTACTGCAGAGACCATCGAGTTAATCCCACACATATTGTAGCCACGGCATAACTTGTAGTAACCATCATCTCCCCATTTCTTCCCCCACGAGTTCTTGATGATCCAATACGGTTTATTACTAAGCCGCAAGAGCGAAAAGCCTTTTGATCCGTAACCCACAAGAAGTACCCCGTGGTTAACCTTTCTTTTGCTGCATATAAGCGGACACGACACTCCTCCTATATATGTTTGCATGAACACCGCATTTATTCCCACTGTATTAGCAAAATAACAAAGCGTTAGAGATTCTCCCAATATTCACACTTCAAATTAACAGAATAAATGTTAGAAACATTTATATTAGTTAAATCACCTGCTAAGGGACCATGTCGTACTAAAGTTGCTGCGATTTGGTTCTCGTCCAATGGTATATTCGTGAAGTTCACTACTTTCACCGCAATCTTCTCAGGATTGAACTTGCAATGGCCTCGCTTACCGGTGTAAGGATATGATCTTTCCTCTTCTAAGCCTCCTGCCCCCATCAAATACTCGTAGGCATTTGTCATCAGTCCCCCACCACATCCATCGTCGCACGCTTTCTTGTCCTTTGGATCGCACTACACTCACATATATACCAAAAAAAATTCAAATTAGAAACAAATTAGGCTCAAGTAAAACTGAAAATTCAATGATCAATGGATTAAATCAGACCGCTTGATCACAATCAACAAGTTGTTGTTCGCTAAGACTGAGGAGCTTCCCGGTGGAGACGAAATGGGCTCCTTCAGCTGCTCCTGTTGTGCTAAAAGCCCAGCACGATCCACATGTACCCTTCACATCCACACATGCCATATAGTTCAATACTCATTGAAGTTTTACATTCATGATTTTTTTATATCAAATTAACCCCAAACAAAATTTGAAGCATAAATTACACATTTATGTACAAGACTATCAACTTAGTACCAAGTGATTTATAGCCGACAAAGATAAAAAAAAAAAAAGGATTTATACTTCCGATATCAATAACTTGGAAAATACTCCTAAGCTAATTACTAATTAAATGCCTTACAAAAAATGAAACAAATAGTACCAACCAGAATCCCACTATTTTCCCCTTACTTCTCTGTTTTTGGCCGCAATTAACCAACAGATTATAGTCTATTCTATACTGCAATCAAATATGTAATCAAAGCCTTTTAGGCAAATCAGATTATGTTATATAGATGAATCGTAAATAGAGAGAACATACTTGATTCTTGACCTCAGTAACTCCACCTTTCTCCCTCCAGTCAAAATCTTTGGGTAATTCCTCAACCTCAACCATGGGTGCCTCCGCTCCAACCGTGCCACCTCGGCCGCCGTCAACATCGGCTATTCCAGTGTACATCCGCTTGAACTCCTCTTCCGTGAGGTCAGAGAACTGCGTGACTCCGTGGACGGCGGTGGGGTCCATGATCTGGTGCTCCGCTGCCTTCAAGACGTTTCTGGCGAATATTCCGAGGCGGTGGACGTACTCCTCCCTGGTGGAGTAGCTCTTGCCGTAGTCCGAAATGAAAACCCGGAATTTACTCTCCGTATGGGTCCCTAGTAGATTCGGTAGTACTTCGTCGTCCGTGACTTGGCGTATGGTGAGGTCCTCTACGGAAGCTGTCACGTGGCAGATGAAGATGATGCATGTTGTTAGCTGTGCCAAAGTCTTAGCCACCATGATCGCTGTGCTATCGATGGGTCTTGTTTTGAGGTGGGCTTGATTAAATCCCGAGAGAGTCGATGGCTATGTCAATGTGTATATATACACAAGGAGGAAGGATGATTACATGAGTTTGAGAGGAGACACGTGGGATGTTTGCATGTAGACTCACACAATGAAGCTGCATGACACGTGGCCCTCTCTCTTCGTCTTTGAGAATTTGGTACCGTCATTATTTTTATTTATTTTTCCCTGATCGAACGTATCGTCGTCATTGCTTTGTTGTAAATGCTGTGTTGACAAAAGTGATCCTATTGAATTTTAGGGGAGCGGCGTAGTTCATTTACCAGACGCGTTGTCGCTGAAACTTAGCTCTTTAGAGATCGAAAACATGCTTTTTACTAATTGTCGTCTCTGCAGCTTACAAATGGAGACAAAGGATCATGTGCTTTTGCATTGTGAATTATATGTGGAAGCAGGTTCTGATACGTCTTGAATTATCAAACTTCATTTTTATGACTGGGAAACACTCATTAGTCGTTAGTCGGATGTTGACTAGCTCACCAAACAAGTCAAGACTGCTTAATCGATCAGTTGCGCAAGCTACCATCTTATATCTATGGAAAGAAAGAAACACCAGGTTGCACAATAGCGTCTCCTTATATAAGAGCATTAGATCTGTTCAAGCAGATTGATAGGAATGTCAGAGACACGATCCTAGCTTGACGGAATCGGAAAATATTCAAGAAATTAATGCCCCTCACCCTTTATCTAGTGCATCAAGACATATATAGTTGCTCCTATTAATTTCTCCAGGGTTTTTAATATTTATTTTTTTTGCCTTGGAAGTTCGTTCGCTTATTTAGCATTGTTAAAACAATCATTCCATATTTTGGTAATTAAATTCACATTTTATCAAAAAAATATATATTCTATTATGTATTTTATGTCTACACAAATTATCTTGTCATGTTTCCGGCCTTTAAGATATACAACTATTTTCGGACTTACAAAACTATAAATCGTTGATAGCCTGATGGTAATTATGGATTAGACTTAATGTTTCCTTATTCTTTTTTCTCCCATCTTTTTCCTTCTTTCTAAGCCTGGACAAAAAATCCGAACCCAAACCCGATCCGAAATAGGCAGTTCGGTTCGGATATCGGTGCACCAAAATATCCGATCGGATAGAGGATTTTTGAAGATCGGATATCCGTACCCGATCGGATATACCCGAAGATATCCGAAGTTATCCGAACTACCCGTAGTTCTCTTTTTCTTTCCTTTGTCCGAAAAAATCGATTGATCATCCCAAAATTCCTTTCCCAAAAGCACAACCCTAATTATCCCCTAATTATTCAAACTGAAAACCGTTAATCACTTAATAACATTTTCTCCACCGTCTGAGACCTCACGGAGGTGATCTCAGGTGATTCTACTAACTCATGACTTCTCCAAATCACGGAGTTTCGCTTGCAGCCTCTGGGTTTTGTTTGTCTTCATTGTTGACAATGGAGGATTAGAGCTCTTAGGTTCGACCGTGAGAAAAGTGTTCGTTCGCCTCTAGAGTTTTGAAAATTAGAACCGAAAGGTTAATGGACTTAACCCTAAACCCATTAGGTCAGCGGGCATTAGGCCCATATTAAAGAAAACAATATTCTTTTAGTGGAACAAACTCTTAGATAATGTATTAGGTATGGCTCTTGAACCCACTATAACACATTCAGATCTCACTATCTCAGGATTATTGGCTCTTGAAGAAAATCAAAATAAACTGTAGAAAAAAAACTGACCGGGTAAAGCGCTCAAATCTGAATTAGGAAATGCAGCATCATAAAATATTTTCTTTTAGGAGCCAAGAAAATTTTCCAGTAACCATATAAAGACTTTAAAAATGGTAACCCGTCGACCATAAAAGAAGCGCTATCAAGAGCAGCTTGAATAGCATCATCGTTCCAAACTATTGAAGAAAAGAAAAATCTTATTTTCGGGTAAGTTATGTTTTTGTTCGCATAGAAAATGACTTAGATTTTTAAAAAAAAAAAAGAAAATGACGTAGTTATAAAATTGTTATTAATCGAATCTTTAGAAATGCGATATATTCGATAAGAATCTGAGACCTGAATGCAATTAGAGAAATTCAAAATAATAATGAGTAATTCAAATGAATAAAATATAATTATATATTAATTTTAACAAAAATTAATCAATAATTATTTATCCTTTAAAAATGGTTAAAAATACATATGCCCAAATTTGATCTCCTCCTCCTCCTTGTCCCTTCATTCTTACATTGATTTTCTGGTTTTGCCTGAAGAAGAACAGCCTTCCAGAATCCGGTTGGTCTAATGCTTCTTTCTCTATCTCCGATCTCTCATTTCCACTCCATTCATCGCTTTAGAGGTAACATTTCTGAAATCACTCGTTCCAATTCTTTATGAAAACAAAAACAATCTCAGTTTTTCCCCCTTTATAGGATTATGATCAATCCATTCAAAAACAAAGAAAAGATTACATTTTGATATCAAAATCGAAGATGTTCAACAAAATCATAAAACTGGGTCAGAAGAAATTCAACAAATCAGATCAACATCACCAAGATAACAACTCCTCCAGCAACAACGTCGTTCGCGCCAGCCGTACAACAACAGCCGCTTCCTCTGTTTCAAATGGCGAGTCTCAGACGGCAGCTCCATCTCCTTCACAGACACCAAATCACCCAATGTTCACATCCAGACCGATCCTCGAAGTACTTCCATTGTTAAAAGACGTATCTTCCTCAGATCGACCTCTTCTCTTCATGAAGAAGGCTCACATGTGTTCTTGCCAATGTGACTTCTCTGATACATTGATTATGCCACGCGAGAAAGAGATCAAAAGGCAGACACTTCTTGAATTGGTTGATTTCCTTCACTCTTCCTCTGGTAAAGTCAATGAGACGATGCAAAGTGAGCTTATAAGAATGGTTTCAGCTAACATTTTCCGGTGTCTCCCACCTGCACACCATGAGAACACTGGAGCTCCTCCTGAAGGGAATGATCCTGAAGAGGAAGAGCCTTATCTCGAACCATGGTGGCCTCATTTGCAGCTCGTTTACGAGCTTCTTTTGCGCTATGTTGTGTCTTCAGAAATCGAGCCTAAGACTGCCAAAATATTCATTAATCACACCTTTGTTTCGAGATTACTCGATTTGTTTGACTCTGAGGATCCTAGGGAGAGGGAATACTTGAAAACTGTTCTTCACAGGATCTATGGGAAGTTCATATTCCACCGCCCGTTTATCAGGTGTTCCATTTATAACATTTTCTACAAGTTCTTGTATGAGACTGAGAGGTGCATTGGCATTGGAGAGTTATTAGAGATCCTAGGAAGTGTGATCAATGGTTTTACCGTACCTATGAGAGAGGAACATAGGTTGTATCTTGTGAAAGCTATTTTGCCACTACACAAGTCTAAAGGCATCTCGATTTACCACCAGCAGTTGTCGTATTGCGTGACACAGTTTGTGGAGAAAGATTACAAATTGGCTGATACCGTGATCCGCGGGTTGTTGAAGTATTGGCCGCTTACGAATTGTCAAAAGGAGGTTCTGTTCTTGGGAGAGTTGGAAGAGGTCTTGGATGCTACTGAGCCCTCGGAGTTTCAGCAATGTGTTGTTCCTCTGTTTACACAGATTGGGAAATGTCTTAATAGCGCACACTTTCAGGTTCGTTCATTTTTTGAGTTTTGTACTAGTTATAGATTCCACAAGTCATACATTTTGAGGCTATGGAGTTGTGAATGTTGATAAGAGATGTGAGGAGTGCAGGTGGCAGAGAGAGCTCTTTTCTTGTGGAACAATGAACATATCGTAGGCCTGATTGCTCAGAACAAAGACGTGATCTTCCCGATAATCTTTGAAGCATTGGAGAGGAACATGAAAGGACATTGGAACCAAGCGGTGCATGGTCTGTCTGAGAACGTTAGAAGAATGTTTATGGAGATGGACTCTGAGCTCTTTGAAGAGTGCGAGAAACAACATCCTGAGAACGAAGCTAAGGCATGCGAGTTGTTGGAACAAAGAGAATTGACATGGAAGAGACTTGAAGAAGCTGCTTCGCTAGCTGCTAACTAAAGTCCATTGATGACTTTTTTTAGCTATCTTTCTTTTCAAAAGTAATGTTTTTAGAAACTCCCTAATAATTTATTTATTTGTTCCTTCTTTTTTAAATTTCTTTTTGGTCCTTTGTAAATGGCGACCGGGAATATGAATCCACATGTCGCCGACCAGATCATGTCATAGAAGATAAATTTAGTGTTTTTCATTGCTAAACTTGGTAGGAACTAAGTGTTTACAAGCATAGACTACGATGACAAAATGTTTTTTTGACTTCTTGCTCGTATTTTTAATGAATCGGTTCTCGACTAGAACTTGTAGTCTATTGGTTTGTTTTACAGTTTTAGTGATGTTGTCATATCATAAGTTCAAATTCGGTAACTCCGACCTGTTTGAGAGATAGAAACCGAAAAAAAAAAAAAAGCATAACACTTTATTCATGTGGGAAATTGCTATAATAAAATGTTATTTATACACAAACATTATAACGTAATTTCCATTATAAGAAAGGTATTGGACACAAAAAGAAAGAAAAAAAAGTAGAGTAACAGAAAGATCAAAATGTTATGAACCATTGCATTAGATTGGATGAGACAAAGTTGGTCTTCGACGTTGCCTTCACAATTCCCATTTTTGGTTATGCATTGTTGTGAATCAAACAAAAGTGAAAAATAATAATAATGGAGAGGCACTCTACACCAAAAACCAATTAATTGAACGGTCCAAACCCTATTTGTTATCCTTTCAGTCTACCACAATAATAGCGTTGATAATGACAAAACCCAAATCATTAACAAAGAAAACAATAATGTTAAACGCGGTGCATCACTTCCAAATATCATCCCGAAGAAATCGCTGTCGTCACTACTGCTGCTGCTTCCTCTCGCCGTACCACCCATATCGTTCGTCCCTCCACCGCTACTTCCGCCGCCTCCATACGGAGAAAAAGAATTGCCACTCTGACCTTCATCATCCCTGCACACCAAAAATCATCTCATTAGAAATTATACAATTTGATCATATGCTAGCATTTAAAAGTCAAAGGATACATTAATGCGATTAGAAAGGAATCATCTTTCTACGTTGAGGTCCCATCTCCCTTAACCACATTTCCCTTATAATGACATCATTCCTCCCAAAAAGTTGTTAGCTTTGAATAATTGAGTAGAGGATAAGTTAATTACATCTGATGTATCAAAAATGTAGTAGCGTCATGCATGTCAATGTTTAAATTATGAAAGACATTTCGACCGGCCATAATCCCAAAGGGACAAAATAAATGATAGAAACTTGAAGAAGATAGTATTAAATATAATGAAAATGTGAAAATAGCAAGTGGAGTGTTTTAGACATTAGTCAAGTTGGTCGGTTCACCAGGCAGACGATCACGTGCGTCTACTTGAATTCTGGAATACTGCCAAAATCCTCTATTCTCTGATATATTCTCAATAAGCTACCTTGTCTTTAAAAAAACAATGGGTTACTTAAATTGTTTATTCTAATTCAAATTAGTATTTTTTACGAATTACCATAGTTCAACTAGTATTACTTTACGATATATCTCTATTTCAGGAATAAGTTAATATAGAATGTAAATTAGAACCTCAAAAAAGAAAGGGCTTCTTAATCCTATTTTAGTAGGCTGATTAACTAAACAAGTTTTCCATCTAAAAATTTACAATTTCGTAAGTTTGTTATTAAATGCAAGTTAATTCGACCTAGACAACTTCTAAAACCATGATAGTTTATGGCACGTAACTAGACTCCAAAAAATTGGTTAAAAAAAAGGTGGTTATAAGTTATAGACTAGACGACAGTGGCATATCATGCGCTCTAATCACGCGCTTTCACAGCTAATTTAATTATACATTAAAAAATCGAAATGAAAGATCATGCATCATATTGAAAAAACGTTAATGTATTTTTTTAATGGTTTGGGAAAATCTAATGTTAAAAAAATTTAAAAGAAAAGAAGGGTAAGAAGGGAAAAAGAACCTGGGACCGCCAAAAACGCCAGCGTTTCGAGTGAGCTGGTCTACAAGAGAAGCAGCTTTAGGGTCCACACTGGAAGCTTTAGAGTACATTGAGCTCATTCCTTCACCAGATGCCACAAAGAAAGCTCCATTCTCCATCAAATCTCCTTCCGTTCTCCAATTCCAATTCGCCCACTCACCATCGTCCTTGGAGTCCACTCGCTTCGTCACCTGCATTTTTTTTAACCAAAAAGTTCAACCAATCATCAATCAATGTCCGCTTCACGCGCCGTCGTGGCGCGTGGTAGTATTAAAAAAACAACAACAAAAAGTGTGGACAGTGAGAAGAAGCAGCCCACATGGCTGTCATGCACTGCAGTATACACGTACCATCACTGTCTCACTCCTCGTAGACCCAATTCTAATCAAAATATAAGATTCTCTTCCTTTTTTCCCATTTACATACAAACTTTAACCGGATATTTCCAGATATTTTTCCTCCTAGCAAAAGATTAACAACTGTCCATGTGAAATTATGACCTGGACTGAATTCATATGACCATACTCTAACATTTTAAACCAATAAAAACTCCTAAAATTAGTCAATTACTCAAAGAAAAGTTGTCTATGGTAAAGCCTAAAACTTATCCACAAAACCCTAAAAAGTTGGGAAACAATTAAACTATATAATACTAACAACAAGAACAAAAAAAAGGAAAGATTTTTCGATATGGAAGTGTAAAATAAATGACCTCTTTGGCGCTAGGATCAGAAGGAGCAGAGTAACGATTTCCTTGACTGTTAATGGTGGGATTACCACTACCACCAATAGCATACATCTTCCACTCAGTAAAATCATTATTGACAACATGAATATAACCTCTCCGACATCTAGGCATCCTCTGAACAAGCCCTTGTCCGAAATGATTAAACGCTATCGTCACTTGCATCCCCGTATCCGCCGCATAGTTATCATCATGACCCAACAACATCACTTCATCATGATGCGTGAAGTAATTGTTAGATATAGTTATAGCCGTTGAACCCATCACAGCATCAATAAGCCCGTCGGTGCAATGACTCATGGAGCAATGGTCAATCCAAATCTGCTGAGATCCAAAAATCGAGATCCCATCTCCATCAGATCTACCTCGATGTTCGAATCCTGGTGAAGGTTTACAATCGTAGATGTGGAGGTTGTGGATGATGATGTGTTGTACGTATTGGATGGTTAAGCAACCGTATCCGGTGATGTGTACGGCTGAGCCACGTCCGTCTAGAGTTTTGTAGCTTTTGATAAGGAGTTCATGTTTTAATGTGATGAGCATGTTTGAAGAGAAGACGATCCAGAGTGGCTCTTCTTGGTATACGCCGTAACGGAGTGTTCCTGGTGTTGGATTTACTGGATTGTTGTCCGAGGAGTCTGTTACCACGTAGATCTTGCCGTTTTTGCCACCCAGTGTTCCGCGTCCGAAGCCGATTGAGCAATCGGCGAGTCTTTGACGGTTTGATAACCAGTCGGAGTCGGCGCATTTCCAGCAATCGTCGATTGGGTTTCCGGTACCGCAAGAGGAGGAGGATGAGGATGATGAGCTGAGTTGTCTTCTTGTAAGAGATGCATTCACACTTCTGTGGATTTGGAACAAGTATAAGAAGAAAGTTTTGAGATTTGTTAGCTATTTTTCCGGGAAAATGTGGCATTAGAGAGTGAAGTGAAATTTTGTATTTACCTTATGACATGGAGAGCGACGGAGTCAGGGGAAGGGTGTTGGTGAGGGAGAGTGAGATTTAGGGATTTAGTGGCTTCCAAAAGTGTGAAGAAGAGGAAGAGCAGGGGAATGGAGTTGGAGAAAGTAGGAAGAAGCATCTTTAATGGCGGATTCTGACTTGCTGTTGCTTGATTTAGCCGGTGAGGTTGGAATTTGGAAATTTCGCCGCAAGGAAGCAGAGCATTTGCTTGTAGGTAGTAAGTAAGTGTCAGAAGAAGAATGTTGGTTGAGAAATGGGAGGAAATAGAAGTAGAGAAGGATTTATTGGAATCCACATGGGACAGAGCTTCGAAAAAGAAGAAGAAGAAGAAGCTGCTCTCTCTCTCTCAATCTCTCTCTCTTCTCTGCCTCTATCCTCAGCTGGAAACAAGGGTAATAGGTTTTCTTCTTGAGCTTTTGATTTTCTGACTCTCTTGGGAATTTGTGTTCTCTATTGTTTTGGTAAGCAAGTTTATATTATTATTGGGCCTATAGGCCCAGTTTATATTTTTGATGAACTAGATAAGTTTCTCATTTCTCATAAACTTGGCCGACTCTGCCGTTCATACGCACCACTTCGTCAAAGCTTTGTCTTTCCGATGGTCAGCCATTATTCCGATATCTTCTAATAAACCAAATTATTCATCATCCTTTTTTCGCTTTTCGATTCAAGCTTTATTTACCCTCCGAATTGAAATGGGTATACAGTGACTCATCACCTAACAGTCCAGCTTTTTCTAAGGTTTTATCCCGTTCCTCTTTGTGTCTGTGTTTTCACTTGTTACTAATTCGTTTGGTTTGAGCTTTTTTGAGTCTTAAAGATATGGACAAAATCAGTGGGTTATTTGATGAATTGCTTATTAAGATATTATTGCTTATTCCGACAAAAGTTGCTGTATCCACTAGCATTTTGTCGAAACGATGGGAGTTTCTTTGGATGTGGTTGCCTATACTTGAGTACAGTAATAGACATTCTTCACCCTCTGAATGCGAGAGTTTACAGTGTTTTCTTGACAAAAATCTTCCATTACATAGAGCTCCGGTTTTAGAAAGCTTCCGTCTTGACTTAAGTAGTGCAAATCTTGAACCTGTAAATATCAAGCTGTGGGTTGTAATAGCAGTTTCTCATTGCGTACGTGAGCTGGAGATGATGTATTATTCATATCACTGTAAGCCAAACATATTGCCGAGTAACTTGTATACCTGCAAATCGCTGGTGACCTTGAAGCTCAATGGCCCGATTCTCTTGGATGTTCCTCGAATGGTTTTTCTTCCCTCGCTAAAAACTTTGCAACTTCAAAATGTAAGGTACTTGATTGAAGAATCTCTTCAGCGGCTTCTATCTAATTGCCCTGTTCTTGAAGACCTTTTGGTGTATTTAGTTAGGGATGGCGTCATGGGAAAGTTAACCGTTGTTGTCCCATCTTTGCAGAGTTTATCACTCTATATATCTCGTCTTTGCTCGATAGATGGGATTGTGATACAAACTCCTTCTTTAAAGTACTTTAAATTTAAAGATTACTATAATAAGAGTCACTACTGTTTGATTGAGAATATGCCTAACCTGATCGAGGCACATGTAGATGTTGAATTACCTGACATCAACAGTCTTATTGGATCAATCACATCTGTCAAACGTCTTGCAATATGTTCACAGGTAATCATTCTTCCATTTATCAACTCATTTATATAATCATTTGTTAACAATTTGTAATATTGTCCACAGGCTATATATGATGAAGGTTTTGTCTTCAACCAGCTTGAGCAGCTGAACCTTTGTAGAGGCCCACTAAATATGTCTCATCTACTTGTCCGGCTGCTTAAAGATTCTTCTCACTTACAAGTACTAGACCTTTCGGGAATGGATGTAAGTTTGTTCATAAGCTATATATCTTATATTTGTCTGATCAGAATATGATTTTAGTCTAATTCTTCTGTTTGATTTCAGGATCATGAGCAAAATGAGGATATGTTTTACTGGAATCAACCAAGTACTGTTCCTGAATGTTTGTTGTCGAGTCTACAAACTTTCAACTGGTTGGCATATACAGGAACACCAGAAGAGAAAGATCTTGCAGTTTATATCTTGAAAAATGCTGTTCACTTGAAGACGGCAAGAATCAAGTATTCCGAATGTGATGTTCCCAAATTTGAGATGATAAAGGAGTTGGCACTTTCTTCTAGAGCTTCAACAAAATGCCAACTCATGTTTGATTGTATTTTGTAATTGAAATTGAATTTTATATGTGCTCGGATTTGTATGGTTGGTCAACTCTGAAAACTTGTCTTTGACGGCAAGCTTTGTTCTTTATGTTTTTTAATTTTTTATATATATGATAAGTGGTCTTTGACAAAGCGGACACAACGAAACAACAGTGAATTGGCGAAGACCAACAATAGCAAGTATGAAATGCAACTATGATGTATCTCACGATGAAGGCAACCAAGTATGAGGGATGGGATGGATTATTCAGAACAACAACGGCATCTTCTTACACTGTGGGATGGGAAAATACGAAGGACACCATTCAATAGAAGAAGCTGAATGTTCTGCACTTTTATGGGCGATACAAGCACCTTGGGGATAAAGATAGTTTTTTTTCTTATCAGGGGTCGGAAAGAAGAAGAAAAGTTCCTTGTTCTGTCGACGGTAACAACAGTATCTTTGGTTTTTAAAGATATCGATAAAATCAGTGGGTTATCTGATGAGTTGCTTATTGAGATATTATTGCTTGTTCCGACAAAAGTTGCTGTATCCACTAGCATTTTGTCGAAACGATGGGAGTTTCTTTGGATGTGGTTGCCTAAACTTGAGTACGGTGATAGATATTCTTCACCCTCTGAATGGAAGAGGTTACGGTGTTTTCTTGACAAAAATCTGCCATTACATAGAAAGCTTCCGTCTTGACTTGACCAGTGCAAACTTTAAACCTGAGAATGTCAAGTTTTGGGTTGTACTAGCAGTTTCTCACTGCGTTCGTAAGCTGGAGATTATTTATTATTCTTATCCGAGTAAGCCAAAAATATTGCCGAGCAACTTGTATACATGCAAATCGCTCGTAACCTTGAAGCTCGAATGGTTTTTCTTCAAAGTGTGAGATACTTGAACGAAGAATCTCTTCAGCGGCTTCTATCTAATTGCCCTGTTCTTGAAGATCTACTGGTGGATTTACGTGAGAATGGCACCATGGGAAAGTTAACTGTTGTTGTCCCATCTTTGCAAAGTTTATCACTCTTTATACCTTATAGTTATTCGATAGATGGGATTGTGATTCAAACTCCTTCTTTAAAGTACTGTAAACTTAAAGATCATAATATTATGAGTCACTACTGTTTGATTGACAATATGCCTAACCTGTTCAAGGCATACGTAGACGTTGATTTTCCTAACATCAACAGTCTTATAGGATCAATCACATCTGTCAAGCATCTTGTAATATGTTCAGTGGTAATCATTTCCCATTTATATAATCATACGTTAATCCACAGGCTATGTATGATGAAGGTTTTGTCTTCAACCAGCTTAAACATCTGGAGTTTTGTGGACGCCAAGAAAATTTGTCAAATCTACTTGTCAGGCTGCTCAAAGATTCTCCTAACTTGAAAGTAGTAAAAGTTTTCCAAATGGATGTAAGTTTGTTCGTTAAAATATTTTTTTTTTTGTTTGTCTGATGCCCAATATAGTTTTAGTCTAATTATTCTGTTTGATCTCAGTATCATGAACATTGTCTTATAGATTACTGGAATCAACCAAGTACTGTTCCTGAATGTCTGTTGTCGAGCCTACAAACTTTAAACTGGAAGGGATACACAGGAGAACCAGAAGAGAGAGATATTGCAGCTTACATCTTGAAAAATGCTGTTTACTTGAAGACGGCAACAATCACGTAATAATGTGATGTTCCAAAATTTGAGATGATTAAGGAGTTGGCACTTTCTTCTAGAGCTTCAACAACATGCCAACTCGTTTAAATTTATAATTGAGCTTGCTCATCAATTCTCTATGCGCTCGGATTTTGTATGGTTTGTTTTCAATTCTTAAAACTTGTTTTCGACAGCAAACTTTGTTCTCTATGTTTTTTTTTTTTTTTTAATATATGATAAGTGGTGTTTGACAACAGGGTTTATTTCATTCTCACTCGCACTATGTATTTGTGGCTCATAAATCATCTACCCTTACAATTACTCAAATTTCCAAATCTAAAAAATCTCCCAAAAAATGGCTCTCCGATCTATCAAAACGCCGACTTTGATATCTCCCACCGGCGTAACCTCTTCCTCGTCATCCAATGTCAACAAGTCTCAATCTTTCAAATTCGCCTCTAAACCAACGGCGACCCTCACCGTCAGCAGCCAACATCCGTCATTCTACGGCATCGGTTCGACTCTCACGCTCAAATCAGCTTCTCCGGCAGGGAATTTCCGGTGCTCCGCGTCGGCACTTACGCCGCAGCTAAGAGATACGCTGGAGAAATTGGTGAATTCAGAGAAAGTGGTTTTGTTCATGAAAGGAACGAGAGATTTTCCGATGTGTGGATTCTCGAACACGGTGGTTCAGATCTTGAAGAATTTGAACGTTCCTTTCGAAGATGTGAACATTTTGGAGAACGAGATGCTGAGACAAGGGCTTAAAGAGTATTCGAATTGGCCGACTTTTCCTCAGCTTTACATCGGCGGTGAGTTTTTCGGTGGTTGTGATATTACTCTTGAATCGTTTCAGAGTGGAGAATTGCAGGAAGTGGTGGAGAGAGCTATGTGTTCTTGAAGCTGTATCTAGCTTCTATACAAAAGTCTTTTGATGTCTCAGAGTTTATGGCTGTAACATTAAGAGACATATTGTATGATGGATTTAGCTATAGAACAGTTGAATGTGTGTGAAATCTAAGTCTCCTTATGGACTGATACTTTTTAAAAATTGTTCCTTTGCATATGTTTTGCCTGCAATTTAGTTGAAATGTTCATGTGTGAAGTAGTACATGCTTGTCAGAGAGAGATAGGTACGTAATTAACATGACAAAGGAAGTCTAGTAAAATCTGAGCATCAACATATGATCACTCCTTGGATATTTTCTTTTCGACGTTTGTCTTGGACTAGAGTCCGGAAGTCATTCATCATTGAAGATGGGTCTGAACTAAGAGATTTAGTTCCAAGGATTCTGACCATTCACAGGTACGGTGTATCTGAAAAGCTGCTGGCTTCAATGAAACCGCTTTGTTCTGTTTATCATAATTCCAAAATAGAAGAAGAAAGAAACGCGGGTAATAGATCTTCGCAGTCTCTCCATTTTAGACTTACCGCTCCATCGCTCATCAAGTGGATGCCAAAAGTCTCAGGATCGAACTTGCAACATCATCAACATCTATAATCTGTTTTGTCGAAAATGCTAGCAAAATAAGTTTCTTTCCTCGATGATGCTACCAGTTGCTATACATGTTAAAATCATTGAATCTCTTCAAGATGGATGATTTAGTCTCGCATGTGTTGGTTGAAATCAATGAATTTCAAAGCTTTACCCGTTCGATAATCGCAGCAAGTTTTAGACTTTTAGCAATAAACCTGGACCGGATTAATGATTAGTTCACATATTTATTTACCAAGTCGGGCCAGATCATTAAACATTGGTTGATATGTTTTACCTTCATTCCACTTTGTGATCACAATGTATTTCACCACATCTCGTTGGTTTGACAAGAAAAATTAAAAATCTGCATATCTCATTGGCGCGGATAAATGGCAAAACTGTAATAAAAGTAGATTCGGACATTATCCAAACCACACAGAGCAGATTGAAACATGATATAGAGAAGACACGTGGCCCAATGAAAAAGCCACGGAGGCTCTGTCTAGCCAATTGCAATCTGCAATAAGATTCGCATCCTACAAAACCTTACTTATACGATCACTCTCTCACATTCACATTTCCAACAATCACCTCTCGTCCACATCTTTCTCTTTTGTGGTAAACAGAGCGAGAGAGAGAGAGCGAGCTCAGAGTATCAATGGCGTCTAACGCTCTCATGAGCTGTGGCATCGCCGCCGTGTGCCCTTCGCTTCTATCTTCTTCCAAGTCTAAATTCGTATCCGCCGGAGTTCCGCTCTCCAACTCCGGGAATGTTGGCCGTATCAGAATGGCTGCTCACTGGATGCCTGGTGAGCCACGACCAGCTTACCTCGACGGTTCTGCTCCTGGGTATGCAATCACATCTCATAAATTTGAATCCTTTTTACTCTGTTTTGTCGCTTAATTTGAAATCAGGATAGCCCTATTTTCAATCGCGGGTCTGTCTCTGTTCCTTCATTTGTTAGATGTTTATGCATACAACATTACAAGTCTTTTTAAAGCTTCAATTTTTAAGTTATTGGGTATACATCACTTGTTTCACATTTCAGAAATGAGTCTCCTTTTTAACTCTATTTCTTGTAGAATTTGAAATCTCTTAGATGTAGTTGTGTATCTAGAGAGATAAATTATTGAAAAGGGTTATGAGTTCTGATTTAACATTGGTTATTTAAAAAGTTTCAATTTTTCTAAGTTATTGGGTTCAAAATTGTGCAGTGACTTTGGGTTTGACCCACTTGGACTTGGAGAAGTTCCAGAGAACCTTGAGAGATACAAAGAATCTGAGCTCATTCACTGTAGATGGGCCATGCTCGCTGTTGTAAGTTTCAGTATCCTCAAATCAAAAGGGCCAGTTTTAGTCTTGTTATGTTTGATCTAATGGAATTGGTGTGGGATGTTGTAGCCTGGGATTTTGGTACCAGAGGCATTGGGATATGGAAACTGGGTTAAGGCTCAGGAATGGGCAGCACTACCAGGAGGACAAGCCACTTACTTGGGAAACCCTGTCCCATGGGGTACTTTGCCCACAATCTTGGCCATTGAGTTCTTAGCTATTGCATTTGTTGAGCACCAGAGAAGTATGGAGAAAGACACTGAGAAAAAGAAGTACCCGGGAGGCGCATTTGACCCTCTTGGATACTCTAAGGACCCCAAGAAGTTCGAGGAGTTGAAAGTTAAGGAGATCAAGAATGGTAAGCGCACACACAAACACATATTACCTTTCTTGATCAAACTTATATAAAAATGTATATCTAATGTTATGTATTTGTTGGTGGGTATGTCAGGTCGGCTTGCATTGTTGGCGTTTGTGGGATTCTGTGTGCAACAATCGGCTTACCCGGGGACAGGACCATTGGAGAACCTGGCTACTCACTTGGCGGATCCATGGCACAACAACATTGGCGACATTGTTATCCCCAACTAGTGAATGTAAAAATAGAAGAAATATGTACCTTATGAGCTTTATGTGTATCCAAAACACTGTAATGAAAGACAGATTGTGAAACCTGTATTTTGTGTTGGTGGTCGGTTGATCTTGTGAGCTTGAATTCTAAGTGATTAAACCTTTTGAACCGGTTTACGAATCCAAATATGGTTAACTTGTAACATCACATTTCTGTTTATATTTAATCTTATGCTTTTTGAAACAAATTTTACATATATCTAGATGTTAGGAACGGAATGAATGGATATAAACTTGTCGGCGTTGAGCTTTAGTAATCAATCACTACATTACAGAAGAAACGTTGGTAGTTCATGACTTTTTGTTAGATTTCTCAACTCCATTTAAATATACTTCTCTTCATACATGACATGATGATTACATTATTTTGTTATATCAAGTTATCAACTTAGATAATTGCTTATCGAACCACACAAGACGCATGATTTTCACTTAATATACATTGGAGTTTTAATGAAAGCTTCCTCTTCATATTTCCCCCCCATTTTTACCTTTTTCCGTTTACTTTCTTATTGAACCAAAAAAATCTGTGAATTTTTCCCTCAATTTTCTAGCTTAATTACCGTAAATCTTCAATTAATAAACTAGTTGTTTTCTTTCTTATCACATTAAAATTGTTCTTTTGCATACTAATCTTCACCTACAAGATATATTACTTTCCAAACAGAGCCTAGCACTATCCTTTTCTCATCTTTTCTGCACGCCGACAGCTTCAAAGAATTACACAATTTTTAATACTAATGGACAAAAACAAAAAAACAAGCAAATAGTGAAAAAGGTAAAAAGTTTGTGGTCCAGAGAGACAAAATAAGATCTTTCACATTCATGGTTAATCAGTAAAATTTTTGTCAATTCATATCGCTTTGAGGTTTAAAATTGTACAAGTCATGAGATAGTATGTAGATAAATGAGATATCCGATTCGTGTTCGATGTTCTCATCTTCAATTCTTTTTTAAAGACTCATCAATTGTGTAATTGTATAAGATCTTTGAGATTAATCTCTGAGTTATAAGTTTTGGAGAAAAAAGCAAGTGTGCAAAGATTTTAATTCCTATGTGGATTATAATTCTATAATTAGGTGAGTTGTCGATTTGTTTATTAAATACTATGAATTTATCAGAATTTAAATAATTTGTATTTTATAGTATTTTTTTTACATAACTAAGAAAACTTTATATATAACATGTGACAAAATTTCACCATTGTCGTCCATATAATAAAGAATGGAGCTATCTTCCTAATCACATCCACGTAGGATTGACATAGGAACTTGAGCTGCGTGGGACATGCTTAATTTTCTGTCTCATTGACCCAAAGATAGATCTGGATAGTATTTAGTATTTACTCATTTACAACTCTACAAATAAACTCTTAATTATTTTTTAAAATTCTATTTTTGTCTCACAATTATTCCGTTTTAAATTTATTTTTAGTTGATTTTTATTGACCCAAGATCTAATATTTCCTTTACATATAAAGCCTAAAAGAAAACAAAATGCAGTTTCAATCCCTCCAATAAATTTTCTGCTGATACTTCCCATTAAGGTAATCTTCTTTCTTTTTTTCCTTCTTATGTAAATTTTCTCTTTTTATCAAGATTTTTCTTTTTCTTCCTAGATAAGATTTGGATCTAGAATGGTTTAGTATAGATCTTTAAATACTTTACAGAAATGCCATTGTTCCAATTCCAATATCCTTTTTAAGGAGATTGAAGAAGTTCTTCAATTTTTTTTTCTTTATTGCCTTATGGATGAAGATTTGTTTATGAATTTAAACGCAATGTGTTAAAAAGGAAGAAAAAGCTCCGTCCTTTTCTCTTATAAGATTTGTTTTTTGTTTGCAATGTGTTTGGTGTTGGATATGATTTGGATTTTTCCTTGATAAAGTATTATTTTTTTCTGAGAATTCTGGTATTCTTTGTTTATTGAATTTTATAGGTTTCCACAAGCTGATTGATGAAAATGTCAATGAGGTAAATGAAACCAAACCCTTTCTTGTAAACAACAGTTTCATGTTTTTTCTGAAATGGTTTTAAATTGGTTTAATGCTGTTGTTGTTTCCCTAAGCAGCTTGTGTGGAAACCTTTGATGTTTTGTATGTGGATGTGAGTTGGTATAATCGAGTTTATTCGTAAAGGAATGATCATATGATTGAATAAGAATGGAGCTTTATACTGCAAATTGTCTGTCCACCGAAAACAAACCTCTTGAGCTTTCAAAATTGGTCACAGAAGAGAAAAGCTCCGTTCAAAAGAACAGTGATAACACCCTTACAATTTTCAATCATGGTACTTTCCACATTTCAGCTTATAGACCATGATTGTTTCTTATCAATTGCTGTTATAAAAATTGAAACTTGTAAAAGGCAAAATGTTTTTGACCTTAAACTCTGTTTTAAACCTCTGATATTGTTAGTTATTTGAACACTATCTATAAGCATCTTTTCGATTGCAGGTGCAAAGGTGTGGGAAGAGAACAGGGAAAAATGGGTGGGAGATCAATCTCGAGAAAGAGAAAACACTTCAAAGGATCAGATTATAAGGTATTTGTTTCATCCAACTTTAACAACAGCAATCATATATCTTTTTGCAGTGCTAAATATTCTAAATGATTAGTAAAGTAATGTTTTCTGAGACAATGTTGAATCTCTTGCAGCTGGTCTACTACATATGAAGATCTTCTCTCAACTCATGAACCTTTCTCTGAGTCGATTCCCTTACCCGTAAACTTGCTTAATCTAATCCTGTTTTTTACCTGATTTTAGAAAAGAAGAAGCTAAAACTCATTCTCAATACATGAATTTCCCATCTGATCTTTTATGTAGGAGATGGTGGACTTTCTGGTCGATATTTGGTACGACGAAGGCCTTTATGATTAGAAGAATCTAACAACTAGATTGACAAAGAACAAAGAAGGTGAGAATCAATTATGGTTTGAAGTTTAAATCTTTAGGAGTTGTGAAAACATCTACAGATATAATGAACATACTCCATCTTTAAGATATTTGTTATATCCATATCTTTAGAGAAGAAGACTGTGACCTCTCACATACTCCATCTTTAAAATTTATATGATTGTTTAATGAGAAGGAACAAGTATTGCAAAATGGATTTTGGCCATATGAAATTTTAAACCAAATGAGTATTGGCAACAGATTTGTTACACAAATGATCAAAAGAGCATATCGAAACATGACGAGAACTGTTCACAAAATTTAGCAAGGGAGTCCAGATTTCGACGTTGTCACATCCAATGGAGACAGTATACTACATCAAATCAATAATCACAGCACATAATATCCTAACACTCACTTCTTGTAAAAATCTTGGCTTTCTCTCCTCGACTGTCGTCGCCAATCTCAAAGTCAATCTAATGACATTCTCACAGACTCAACTAAGAATCTGTACTGCTTGCCAGTTATGTTATGTACATGTCTTTTCTGTTACCTCTTGTTCAGCTTGAGAAGTAAGGGTTTGATTTGAGTATCTTCTTTGCTAAGCTGCGTATGTCATCTCTACTCGACTCCACAGATATTCTTACAATCTCTGTCACGCTTCCCGTTCTTTTGAAATCATTTGCATTTTCCTCTGCGTCAGAAAAAAGGGGATACACATATTAGTCATATGTTCCAACTGCACAAATTTTTGATAAAAGAACAGTATATAGCATCCAAAGAGTGGGGCATGCTCTTCTAGTAGCGGAATGATAAAGTGACGCTTACCATTTTGAGCTAAATGGCAAAGCGCAAGCTCGATGTGACGTTGTGTTGATGCTGAATCAATATGTGAGTTTGAAGTCAACCATTCAAGAGCACCTTCTTCTAAGAGAAGAGAACGGCCTTTTCTACGCCCTGCAACACATAACATTCCTCAAGGTATTATAGCGATTGACTCGGGTGTGCAATTTATGAGGTATATTTGCAAGCAAATATGATGATTACACACACCTTGCATAATTTCTCGAGTTTCACACTTTGCAAAATTTGCCATCCCTCTTGCCACTTGAGCAATGATATCTATGTTTCCAGACTGTGCCATCGTGAGTAATCCCTTGATGCCTTCCTCTTCTTTCAGCAGCTTAAGAAACTTCTCTGTTTGTGCAAAACACAACAGTATATAGAGTTAGATGTGTACTTAGCAGCATACCAACACAAAACTTCTTCACTTCGCTTTTGCATATGCTATACAGTGAACACATGCTTTGATGCAGATGAATAGATATGCTTAAATATTTTCTTGTACTGGAAGTCATCGAACTGAAATTTTAAAATCTTGTGCTCACCGTTCCCACATAAATTGGCAAGTGCACCAGCTACCATTCTTAGAGTCTGTGGATCATCTGTTTTAGTCACCATCTTTGCTAGAAGTTGAGCACCTCCTTTATTCATTATTAGATCTTGACTCTTCTCTGCAATTAATAAACCAATGAAAACATATAAATAAACAAAGCACATCTTTTCCATTCCAAGTTTAATAACTTGACAGCAAGCATGAAGAATCGTCTAATGCAACTTACAGAACCAACATTTAAGCATACACGCATTGTAAAGAAATGACAAAACAACAGCCAACAGGGGACTACTTATGTGTGAATTAGCTCTGCTTCTCAATAGTAAGTTTAACTGGTTTGTGAACAACAATATCATAAAAAGTATTTGGACCACCAAGGGAAATGCTCACCGTTCATTGCCAAATTAGCAATTGCTCCAGAAGCCACCCTAAGAATTGTTGAATTTTGAGATGACTGGACTAGCATAAGCAAAGCTTCTACACCCCCTTCCTCCACAATCTTCACTTGATTAGTCTCTAAATACATACACATACATGATGTAAGTCATTTAGGTGCAGGCACAAACAAAATAATGTAATGTTGAACCAGATTTTCTGGAAACTAGAGGTGTGTCAAATAACAGTAACTGCATGAACTGAGAATCCATTGTTATGGCAACGCAGCAGTGTATCAGAAATCAAAATTTGAATTCAATTTTAGTAGTAGACGGAAATAATAACTTGAGGCTATTCACACATGCTAATATAAGAGAGATGAAACTGCACCTTCAGCGGCTAAATTAGCCACCACTTTTACAGCTTGAATTTGAACTTCCAAGTCTTCAGACTTAATGAGTTGTAATATCTTCTGAATTCCAACTGAAATTGAAGTAAAGAAGGTCTCAATTGGATTCTTCCACAATGAAACGAATAGAAAAATGTTAAAAGAGCTCAATCCATGAGAAAGAATTATGCCTTCTTCACAAAGTCTCGCCATGGTAGCTCTCTGACCAGATAGAGACTTTTTCAACCCTTGTGATCTCTGTGAGCCTGTTAGAGCTCCAGATTCTGATGACCCTTTAGAAAGATCGTCCTTTATGTATCGCTTTTCCTGTGAAATGAAATGGACTTAGCAAGACATGAAGTACAATACATGTGAAAAAAGTGAAAGAAGCTCATTGTAATTCACCTCAACAACAATTTCACTTTCCCTTAAATTCTTCTTTAGTTTGGAGAGCTCACTCTCCATTTGCTTTCTCTGTTTTTCTTCCACAAGGAGCTTTTCCTTCATATCCCGAACCTCTTCACCAAGAATTTCCTATGCAACAAAAAATTTATGTATAGTTAGTCATATTCATCAGCCAAAATTAACAGTTGGAAGTTTTTGAATATGACCAAATCTGAACAAGTAAGCAGACATATACGGTACCACACCTTTTGGTGGAGCAGATCATCATAGTCTAATTTCACTGTCTGGAGTTCATCTACTGTCGATTCATACATTTGTGAAAGTTCTTCTAATTTTATCTTGAGTTCGTTCGTCTCTTCATTTTCCTGGACATAAAACCAAGAAAAAAGAACAATTGGAGACATAAAATTCTGCAACAGCTGAAGCACAAGATACATTTGTATAAACAATAAAGGAAATAAAAAGGAAAAATAGATTGACACTTTGTCACATTCACCTGAAACATAAAGCTGAAAATATCATATGCTTATTGGGATTCAGTTAAAAAAATCAAGAATAAGCCTAACCTGTGATAAAACTTGGCGATCACTTATAAGCCTTTTCATTTGTCTAAGTTGCTCTTCTGCAGCGTTGGATCGAGCATCTTCATCTTCTAATTTCTTCTGCAGCTCTGCAATTTTAGATTCATACATGTAAGTGGTTTCGGCAAGTTCCCTTTGATATTGATAGTTACCCTTCTCTTGTTCCTATTAACACCAAAAATACCATTTAGTTTGAACAGAGAAGTAATGCATTCAAAAGGTAGAATAAGGAAATCTAAGCTATAACAATCGATGATGCATAATATAGCCAATGAACAAAAATAGTTGTCATATTAACTAACATGAATAGACTTCTGCTGTTTACTCAAAATATTTTTCATTTCATTCAACTGATGCTCGGCGTTTGTTGACCGGGCTTGTTCATCCTCAAAGTGCTGAACCAACTCCGCAATTTTTTTCTCGTATACTTGACTAGCATCTGCAAGTTTTTCCTGATAAGCTGAATTTTCCAGCTGTTGCTGCTACTAACAATTAAAAGGACACTGTCAGAGCCATCTACTATACACAGCTCAAAAATATATGTATCTATACATAAATATATTGTGTATTTGATGCCAGGCCTTTAAGAAAACATCCAATAACTACACCAAGTAGTTAATAAAGACGATAAGAGAGAAGTATTGAGTCAAAGTGTACCTTGGTATTTTTCAAATTCATCTCTAATTGTATGGCTTTGTCACGCATTAGATCACACTGATCTTTCTGCAGTTGCAATTCCTTTAAAAGTTCTTTCATGCGGATCTCCAAACGGGCGTTTTCTTTCTCCAAGAACTGTAAGTCATATTCACCCCTCACAATATAAACAACAGATATACAATATCATAGGAAAATAGGCATTATATCAAGAAACTACAAAATAGTTGAAAATCAATGACTGTAAGTAAACGAAGAGACAAAATACCTTGGATCTTGAAATTCCATTCTTTTCTGCTTCAGCTAAAGAGATTTCACATTCTCTCAATCTTTTTTCCAACTCGTGTTTTTCACTATTTCTTAGTTTGTTTTGTCTTTCAACTTCTGCAGTAAGTTGGTCCACCTGAGTCTCAAGCTTCCGACATAAACTTTCATAATCGAATTCTTCTTTAAGCTTTACCATGTTTACTATTTTCATTGCCTGTAAAGGAAGACATGACCAAAAGGATTGTTATTACTAATTACTATTACTATAAAATTCTTTGTAAGATATAAGATTGTTAATATTAGAATATTGTGTCTTTCCAGTTTATGATTTTCTTTGGATATCAGAAACTAGAGATTCTGCAGAGAACAAAATCTTCATGGAACAGAAAAGAAAAGCCTCTATTGATTAAACTAGGCAAAAAAATTAGCTAATCAACTAGACTCATGGATCAAGAACACATTTTTTCTGAGAAATATGAAAACTGACCCTTTGTCCAAACATTATTGTGCTAGTGGTTTCTGCATGATATCGTGCAGATGGCCCAATTGTTATTATAAGTGATGTCCTCGCAGAACCTATTTGCTCAGAGAAAAAAAAAACAGTTTCAAAATTTATGTAACAGGCACAAGAGTAACTAGGAAGATATGAAAACTGTATAGACATGGAAGTGAGTCACGTTTATGAGATCTATACATAAATACACAACTGTACGCATATTTTATAAATGGCTCAAGAAAAATATGGCAAACTAACCCCCAAAAGAATCACGAAGAAGCCTTGTTAGCTTAGAATCTCTTGTTGGTATATGAGCACTACCTTCAGCTAATGCATTTATGCATTTGCCAAGGGATGTCAGTGAAAGATTAATGAATTTTGCCTCTTCAATCAAGTGGCCATCAGTGCCTTCAAAAAAGAAAACAGGATTTAACTCTCCCCATAAGCTACTTGATATCCTTATAAAAAGAAATAAACTACTTGATACAACATGAATGGTTATATGAACAGTGAAGGAGTTCAAACCTGATTTATTTATTCTTTCTGAACCAGCAAGATCCACAATTAGCAGTTTGCTCTTTCTAACTTTAGGAATGGCTTTGTCTCCCAAAGATTCAGGTTTAGTCCCCGTTTCATTCATAGCCCGCCTTACATAAACCTGCAAAGAAGATACATTTTCATGAATCAGCAGATACAACTCATGGATTCTGTTGATGAACAAGAAACCATATAGACGAAATCATCTAAGGAAGCACACCGTAAGAATTGCATGACTTCGTGAGGATTCTGTATTTAGCTTTGTATTTGCTGCATGACGGTTTGTCTCGCCCACTTGCAAAACCTGCAAGAAATGGTCTAAATCTTGAATGTTAACTAATGTAGCGCCTGGTACTGATACTTCCCCAGTCTTAGCATCTTCATTGATTGAAATGTTGTTTTTTTCAGGTGCAAGAAGATCTTGTAAAGTTTCCATATATAGCTGTGAATTACAAGAAGATATATAGATATTAGGAATGGATCATTTCAGAATTCACAAGGTTTCCATCTTCTGTCTATGAATGTTCAACAAGAAAACCAACATAAGTACTGAAGTAATACTCTACAAATATACAATCCTATTAGGCCAAATATAAATAAGAGATCTCCACAGAAGAATGGACTATCACACCTGCAAATAAGAGATCTCCACGGAAACAGAAGCAGAAGAAGCGTTCAGAAGTATGTCCTCTAGAGCTCTAACCATAATACCACGCTCGGCAGCATCATCTTTACCAATTTTTCCTACCGTATAAGTTTTACCAGTGCCAGTTTGACCATAAGCCATAATAGTACCATTGTATCCATTCAGAACACCCTGCAGATTCAATGTAATTGGATATCGATAATCAAAAACAACACTCTCAATATATCAATAAGTTATATACATCAGACACTTTATAACCTCAACGACAGGTTTTGCAACTCCTTCATACACTCGCTTCTGCGAAGCTGTGTCTGTAAAGACTTCGTCAAATCTATAAGACTCAGAATTCCAGTTGTTTTTCCTCAACTTAAGCCGCTTTATCTGCAGATATTAAAAAAAAAAAACTTTATAAGGATCATAGACTTGGAAGTGAGAAGCCGTTGGTTGGTTAGCATCTAACTCACTTCTGGTTGTAATTCAACAAGATCAGCAAAATCAGCATCTGATTTAAGCTCTTCTCCATTTCGAGGTCGAACTCTTACAGAAACTCTCACCCTCCCAGGATCTGCAGAGAAGTATGAAAATTCAAATATCAATACCAATTCACTATACTTGAAATTAACAAGTTTTTAATATGATTAAAGTTTAAACTTGTATGCCAATTTTTGTCAAATCATAGCATTGTTTAACATACCAAGGATTAAGCCAAGATTGTGCATTTGATCTAATTTCAATTTCAACCTAATATCAGACCAACAATTATCCCAAAAAAACCAACAATTCGAATCAACAATTTCCAAATTGACTGTAGCATTGACCTGTACTGAAAGTCAAAAACTTTAAACCAAATGAAAAAAAAAAAAACTCATGCTTTCAATTGTAGAATCGTACAGATACACAAGTGAATAGGAAAAGAGAAGGAGAGGTAAGAAAAAAGAAGAGACCATTGTCGTCGTCGAAGTCTTTAGACTGGGATCGGCGGACGGGAGTGCCGGAGCGGCGTGTAGAAGGAGAAGAAGCAGAGACGGCGGAAGAGGAGGAGACGGAGGAGGCGGAAGGTCGATCTTTAGGGCGAGAAGAGTGACTAATTGATGGAGCGATGATAGAGGTTCTAGAAGGCAAATTCAAGGAAGAAGAAGATAGAGAAATGGTGTGATTGCTGGGAGGTAAATGCTGCTGAATCCGCTCTGCTGCGTGTTTCGCTGACGATCTGACGGCGGAGGATGAATTTGAAGAAGTCATAGCTAACTCGTCAAGAAGCAGGAAAGAGCGATGAGAGCAGAAGAGAAGAGAGTAGGAGACAAAAGAGAGAGATACAGAGAGAGAGAGAGAGAGAGAGAGAGAGAGAGAGAGAGAGAGATGAGATTTGATTGTTTCAAAGAACAAAAAAGGAATTTGAAAATTTCATGGGGGAAGTGGAAAGAGAAGAGAAGAGGGAGGCACGATTGTGATGAAATGAAATGGTTCCCGCGTTCGTGGATTAGTGGAGGTGTTGACGTTAAGACGCCTAAGCTTTTAACTTGTCTTTTTACACTCCATCCCAAATTTCGGTTCTGTTTTTTTCGGTTTTCTAAATTTCAGTTCAATTAAATAGTTTGCTATAAAAAAAAACAATACAGCACAAATTTAAAATAGTTAAGTATGGTTTTGGTTTCGAATCGGATTTCTGTTTTAGTTAAAAATATATATTTATATATACAAGTTTTTCAATTTTTTTTTTTTTTTTTTTTTGGTTCAGATCGATTTTGACTTTCCAAATATATATAAACGATTACCATTCTTTCCGCATTAAAGGTTATTTCTTTTTATTTTTATAAAAGGTTAATTAATTTTTATAAAAAACAAAAATTAATTAACCTTTAATACGGAAATAATGTTAATTAATTTTTTTAGCTATGCTTTTTTTTTAAGCTCAGATCGGATTAGGTCAGATCAGTTTTTTTCAGTATTTCGATTTACGGAAGATTGGAAAACTACTATGGTCACGATCAAATTTTTTGATGTATATAAGAAATGTTGAGGATGCAAAATACGTTGGTCAAACTTTCAAGACCAAACGACATTGGTAATATACTCCATTGGAAGAAACTATTTCATTTCAAATTCCTCTTTTGATCCACGAAATATTGTGGTTAGATAGAAAATTTAGTTTGAAGGCAATGGGTTTACCATGGGTTGTGGTGAATGCATAACATGTTAATAATATCTTATCGTAACATTAGCAGACGATAATCAAAATTCAAGAACATCGTCCCAAGTGAAACTATAGACAATTTCACCATCATTAATAAGCGGGTCCAAAATGTGTATGGTCCATAACTTAATATGGATACCAATAGAAAATCTAGTGAGTGGATCCCCAATTCATAGGGGCATCTACTGTATCAATATCTCTAAACCTGTTTTCATAATGATTTCCTCCCTTGTGACAAAATAAGAATTATTCAAACCTTAGCCAAAAATTTGATAATTGTGGTATGGTCGGCTCAACTTGCATAAACTCCATATTTAGACACATGATATATTTCTTGTACAAGTGACATATTCCTATCGTTTTCTCGCTATCAAGTTGGTACGTATAATAGTGAATATAAGAAAATTGAATTTGTTGATAAAGGTGAAATATTTTGGAATTATTATATATTTCATATGAAGACAATCTCATGTAAATGTTGAAAAATGTAACACCACCAGCATTGAAACACAATATGCTAGCATAGAAATCGAATTTATGAGCCAATAGTTCACCATGCTATTGCACCAAAATCAAATTTGATAATTACGCTTTCCGTCATCGTGGTGAGGTATTATAGCTACGTTTTACATTAACGCCAAAAAAATTAAGATAAACTTGCAAAAAACATATGATTGAAAACTTACTTAACAAAGCCATAAATATTTTTCCCACAAAATTGGATAATATCATTAATTAATAACCATATGTTCCTGCTAACCATGTTTAGATATTATGCCAACCATTTAAAAAAAAAATTTAGATATGAAAAAGTTAACGTATATATGTAGACCAAATTCATATAATCATATTCCAGAGGATTTGTTTTGCTTTTGGTTTTTATTCAAAACACATTTATCAAAAATCTAGTACATTATTTAGGAAACCAGCATATTAATATATCTCTTACGATAAGCTCCTCATAAAAAAAAAAAAAAAAAAAAAAAAAAGAGAGAGAATTTATGTTATGTTATGAGATATTGAGAAAGTCGGAATTTGTTTTAGGCAATAAGAGAACAAATAAAATACCTGAACCAACGAAGATGAGGGCAACCATATGACCCGGGTCCATCTATGAAGCCCACCTTGAGAGTATGAGGCCCATTTGGTAATTTAATTAATCTTCTCCACCGTGCTCTTCCATCGCCGTGGACTAACTAACGCGGTGGTCATACGGTGTAGGAAAAAACAGAGAAAGGTTTGTGAGCTCGATCATATCTTAATCGTCGTCAATGGCGCAGATCCCGAACTTGGAAAATGCTCCACTCAATCTCAAATCCATTAGGTGAGGCCGATTTTCATACTTTGAATTGATTCACCGTTTATTCTTTTTCCTCTCATATGTTGCTCATTGCTTATTCAGGGAGAAGTCTCAGAGGGAGCTCGTAAACTTGCTTAAAGACGTAAAAGATGTAAGTCACGCTCCTCTCTTTTGAGAATATGAAACAAAAATCAGTGCTTTGTCTTCCTTTACTCTGAATTCTTCTCCTTTTCGACGAACCAATATCCCATGATGGACTTTTTTTTGTTTCTCTCTCTCTTTGGTGCCTTTGATCATAGATTCATGGAAATAGATGTTTGGTTATTGATCCAAAGCTCAGTGGTTCCCTCTCATTGATCATCCAGACGTCTACGTTGAAGGTAGTTCCAGGTTTCCTCACTTATTTCGTTTTTGTGAGGAAATTTGTAGAATTGAAATGCCGAGGAAGATATGATTGAGTTTTCTTTCTTCTTCTAATGGTTGAATTTGGTTTTCAACATTAGTGGTGATCTGATTTTGTTTTTGCTTAACAGGAACTTGGTTTGGAGTTACGACATCTTTCTGCAGAACCAGTTCAGACTGAATGCACAAAAGTGATTTATCTTGTTCGCTCTCAACTCAATTTTATGAAGTTCATAGCTTCTCACATTCAGAATGATATTTCAAAAGCGATTCAGAGAGACTACTATGTTTACTTTGTCCCTCGTAGGTCAGTTGCGTGTGAGAAGGTATGTGGTTATTTCTCTCCTCTTGTACTCTTTGTGCTTTAGTTTGCGTGTTTTACCACCTTTTGAATAAGAGATGATAAGTATTTTATTCTGTTATTTTTTCAGATTCTTGAGCAGGAAAAAGTGCACAGCCTGGTTACCGTGAAGGAATTTCCCCTGTATATGGTTCCACTAGATGAGGATGTGATTTCATTCGAGCTTGAGCTCTCTGAGAAAGTGTGTAGAACTCTTATGGGTCCAATTCTTACTTATAACTTCATGCGCGCCCTTTTCCTTGAGGCCTTAGAATCACAGCTTTCCTATTTATCTTTTTTATTGTGGCTTTGGAATGATAGGATTCCCTTGTGGATGGTGATGTTAGCTCGCTTTGGCATGTTGCAAAAGCCATACATGAGCTTGAGGTTTTTGAATCTTTCGTTCATCTTTACATTAGGATCCACACAATGCTATCTTATGACTAACTTGTCTCATAGTTTTCTTTTGGAGTTATATCGAAAGTGAGGGCAAAGGGCAAAGCATCAGTTCGTGTTGCAGATATACTAAATCGCATGCAAGTGGAGGAACCTGTCAATTCGAATGATGTAAAATTATAATGTTATAATATCCAGTGACTTGGCTATCTCATTATTTTATAATGTAAATGATGTTTGTTCTATTTTAGGTGGGGAGGCCTGAAGTGGATACACTCATTCTATTGGATAGAGAGGTAAGATTATCATGAAATCCTTCAGCACAAAGACATCCTTCAAGAATTGAATGATAAAGAGTTCTGTCTGATGGAAGCATTGAGAAGTTGGAAAGATAATTTATATGATGCAAATGATCGATGTTTACCTTTAAAATGCTATACTTGTAAAAGATGTATTCACATGGTGCTATCAGTTTCAACTTTTACTTTGATGTTTCAGGTTGACATGGTTACTCCGATGTGTTCCCAGCTAACTTATGAAGGACTGTTAGACGAGGTAATGTCACAAAATTTGATTACTGCAGTTTTGACTAGAAGTAGCTTGAATAGTTTATACCGGCAGTGCAACTGATGAACTTTTTACTCTCTGAGGGACTGATACTGACTTTGTGTATCATAGTTTTACTAGTAATTTGAGTTATTTTGAGTGTTTTCGGTTTCTCTTTTCATAATAGACTTGCACAAGTGTGAGAGCCAAATTAGTTTTTGCCGGCTTAGTCATTATCCTGGGAAGTTTATGTACTTTTCTGGAATTTGGGGAAGGCAAACCAATGGTGTAAAACTATTTGGTTTCATTGGCTGCAATGATAATCAACAACAACACAATTTGGATTTAAATATGCTGGTCAATTGGGTTTTCTGTGAGCTGACTCAAACCTTTTTTTGAAGTTTTTGCATATCAGTAATGGAGCTGTTGAGGTCGACACATCTGTGATGGATGTTCAGCCGGAGGGAAGAAAGATGAAAGTTCCCCTTAATTCAAGGTTAGTTGCTTTACTCGTATGTAAATATTCCTTCAATCGTATGAGAGCCATTTTTCTTCTGTTGCACTGCTGAATGATTTCTGTGAGCAAATATGATGCATGTAATAGGAATTGTGATTTTCTTGGATTGGATAAGCGGAATGTTTTGCTACTATTCTCGTGTATTAATTGGTTATGCACACAAAAGAGCTTCCTAAACTGATAGCTTGCTAGATTAGACTTCCCAAGCTACATGTTGTGTGTGTGTCTGTCTATTTTTCCATAACTTTTATGGAAATATTTATGAAATGTTGATCTAGAAACGAAAATCTATTTACTAGCTAACACTTCTAGATGTGCGACACGTTTGAATGTTAACTTTATTTCTTGAATGCTTAAATTTACAGTGATAAGTTGTTCAAGGAGACAAGGGATCTCAACTTTGAAGTCGTTGTACAGGTTGACCTTTGCCCTTTTGGCTTTCATTCTTTGTCACATGGGATTCTGTTTCCTCATCTTTCAGACGCAGTATGATTGCAGATTCTACGTCAAAAAGCAACAACCATGAAGGAGGACTACACTGAAATTAATTCTGTACGTTTGTCGCTCTCTTCCTTTGGGTCGACTTGTTTTCATGGCAGAGGTTATGGTACATACATATTTAAATTCAAATATCTTAGCAGTCGATCAGGAGACTTCTTTGGCACATTATTGATTACCAAATTTAAATAGACCATGTTATGCCTTAGGAGAGCTAATGATCAGCCTATTCATATATGTTATGCCTTAGGAGAACTAATAATCTAATAGATTATTAGTTATATCCAGATTTTTAATGAGGGTATGGTAATATAATGCACAGACCCAGACAGTTTCTGAGCTGAAGGACTTTGTTAAGAAGCTTAACTCATTACCAGAGATAACAGTAAGTATTGTCTTACTTTTTTAAGTTCCTCTTGTTTTATCTCGCAGACGTTCCGACCACAATTAGTTTTATTTTAACCTATCAGTTATGACTTTTTCATTCCCAGAGGCACATACATCTTGCCCAGCACCTGACGACGTTCACATCCAAGCAATCCTTTCTTTCACAACTTGATATGGAACAAACACTTGTTGAGGCAGAAAGTTATGACATGTAAGTTTCTTTTTAAGGCAGCACTTCAATTGCATATAATACTTCCATTCAAGAAGATTTCATGATTCTTTCTGTTACAAGGGATGTGAAAAATATTTTACTTTTATGGCATACTGTATATTAAAATCTATGATATGATTGATTATTACTAACTCTAGTTTTTAAATGCAGATGCTTTGAGTACATAGAAGAGATGATCCATAAACAGGAGCCTCTCACTAATGTTTTACGTCTATTAGTCCTATTTTCTGTTACAAACTCGGGGCTACCGAAAAAGCAATTTGATTATATAAGGCAAGTTAAGCTTCCATTAGACATATGTATTATATATTCCAATTTTCTGTTTTTTTAAAATCATATCTTGTCTTTTGGTCTCAACTTCCAGAATGGAACTACTCCACAGTTACGGGTTTGAGCATGTGGTCACATTGAACAACTTGGAAAAAGCAGGATTGTTGAAGAAGCAGGTTTGGATATTCTTGGCTTCCTTGTGGAATGAACTACTTTCTTGTATTCTATTGTTAGGTAAGTCTGCATTCTAATGGCTTGTTGTACCTTCGTTTGGTTCCTGCAGGAGTTTAAAAGCAACTGGCTGACAGTGAAACGTACACTGAAACTTATAGTTGAAGACACCGATACGTCAAGGTAATCTTCTTTTTAGTCAAGTTGTCTCATACTGGATACATGATACATATTCATTGACATGATTTTGTCAATGAGATTAAAGCTTATGAAGTAGGTCCAGATGTCTTAGTCCAGAAATATGCAAACTTGATCTTGATAAAAAATATGCGACTTGAAAGCTCTTTTTCCACTGCTATATAATCTCTAATGAATGATCTAACAACAGAAATTGCTGAATGTTTCATTTCAAAGATATCTCTGGTAATCTCTAATGCCCTTGAAAGCTCTTTTTCAACTTGCAAGTTTTGTTGCAAGATGAGGACTCCCACTTCTCTAATGCATGATCTAACATCATCAATAGCTGAATATTCAGTTTTCATAGCATGAGTAAATAATTTGTTTTCCTCCTTGTTTGTGGTATGGGATCATCATCTTTTCGTAAGGTGCATTTGTGGTTTTCAGTAGAATCTAGGCCTTGCACCAACTTTTTCTAATCACAAACTAAAGTGCTTAAATCAGTTCGAGTTGTAAGGAAAATAAATTTCTTCTACAGGGCTGACGATATTGCTTACGTCTACTCTGGATATGCTCCTCTTAGCATTCGCCTTATCCAACAAGCTATTCATTCTGGATGGTTAGTATGTTCTTGCATTCTTCTAGCTAAAACCTTTGCCTAGGTAACCTGTGAATTCAACACTTTGGCTTTTCTAAATAAGTAAATAACCATGAAGAAAAAAGCATAGATTCTGTTCAGTTTCGATTGAGAAGCATTTAAGTGAAGGGACAGATAAAAACTCCAGATAAGGAACTTTTGCTAATCCGTGTATGAATGAATAGGATTTTTGTTGTCTGCTTCTTTGGGGCAAGAAAGAAATGCCGAAGTAGTAAAAACAACAAATTTACCATGTCTGTAAAATTGGAGTCTATGATAAAGCAATTTAACCTATTCACTTTCATGAGAGAACAGTGTGGTTCATTGATGTCTCAATCTACCTTACAGGCGTCCTATGGAAGACATTTTGAAGCTGTTACCAGGGCCACATCTGGAAACTAAAAGAGTTAGTACACTTTCTCCTTTACCCAATTAGGGAGATAAAAAAAAAAGACTTCCATTTTTGTTATGCTATTGTATCTTCTCTTTTCTGACTATTTTTTAAATGCAACTATAACACGATGCAGAGTGGATTCCCAAGTAGTCCATCAGTTGATTCATTGCATGGAGCTTCAAATGGGTAAGTTTCTCATTAGCAACTAGTTTGTTACCACAAAAGTAGTTTCTTCAAAACGATAAAACATTGAGGTTTCATGTGAGACATCATTACAGGATTGCTGATGGAAGACGCTCAATTGTTCTTGTTGTCTTCATTGGAGGAGTAACATTTGCAGAGATCTCTGCTCTACGGTATCTCGCCTCTAAGGTAATATTCAAAGTTCAAGAGTTTATCATCAAAAGACACTTTTTTCTTCTGAATCTTCTGATCTTGCACCTGCATAATTTTTTACAGGAAGGAATGGCTTATGATTTGATTATTGCCACAACAAAAATCGTCAATGGCTCAACATTGATAGAAACATTCATGGAAAAACTAGGCTGATCCGTAACAGTGTCTTATGTTTCATCTTTTCTCTTTTGAGTTTGTCTATTTGTTTATTTTATTTGTGTATGTCTTTGTTTGTCTTCTGGATCATTTTGGTTGCAGAGTGAATGGTATTCGAATGTTGTAGTGTATCTCAGTTTTTTTATTGGTGGTGAGATACAGCGTGATCTTATATATAAATTCAGCAATGTTTTCTTCATATACGTTTCACTTCAACTTCTGCAATCCTTCTTTACTTCTTTCATACTATGCAGTACGAACGTAGATGAATAATACATGAATAAAAGCGCAAATAAAAAGGTTTGTTTACACTTTAAATCAAATATATATACACTTAACAAGGTTACATAAGGTTCTTTTGTCAGGCTCAATCCAAAGTTTCTAATATATGCATATAATCTACACTGGAACAGTAGACGCTACAACACCTTCGATTTGCTGAATGAGCTCCAACAAGCTCGCAGCTTTCCTCTTTGCTCTATCGGTTCCATTCTCAGTCAGTTCCTTCAAGGCTATATCTGCACCAACCTCTCTTGCTACACTTAGCCTCTCCATATTCCCAATGCATAGATACCAAAGTATTGCTGCAGCATTTTCCCGGTTTCTAGGTGACCCTGTCCTGATAATCTCAACCAAAACCGGGATCGATTCTGCTTCAGCTATCGCTGTTTTTCCTTCTTGGTTTGTCGAAAGAATTGCCAGAATAGCTAAAGCCTCATCCACCATTCCGCCACCTGCATCTTTTAGTAATCTTGTCAGAGGATCAACGATACCACCTTTGACTGCCCTTGATTTATTTCCCTGGTATATGCATAAATTGAAAATTGCTGTTGCAGCGTCTTTTTTGCCTCTTCGGGTTCCTTCATCAAGCAAGCTTATAAGGGCCTGGATAGCTCCAGCAGCACCTATTGCCACTTTGTTTTCATCTATAACAGATAAACTGAAAAGGGTCGCAGCTGCGTTCTCTCTAGCCTCCATGCTTCCATTTTTTAACACTTCTACTATATCTGTTATGGCTCCTGCATCAACAATGGCTCCTTTGTTCCCTTCATTTATGGACAGATTGAGAAGAGCCGTCACTGAATGTTCTTGAGTCCGAGGATCTGGTGAGGATAGAAGCTCTACAAGGGGTGGTATGGCTCCAGCCTCAGCGATACAAACTCTGTTATCCACGTTCCTCTTGGCTAGTAACCGTAATTCTCCAGCTGCAGCTCTCTGCTGTTCTGTATTACCGTTGACCAATTTCTCTAACAATGCAAGGACAAATGCTCGATCACAATCTGAAGAGCTGCTTCCTCCTAGTTTTGTGGTTCTGCAGCTCCCTTGATTTTGCGGTAGCTCAATACCATTGCTCTCACACCACAGAGCAATGAGACTCTTTAACACGTAATTAGGGGTTAATCCAGAATGCAAAAGGGTTTCCTGAGATTTCGGACAGGTTTTATGACCAGCATCGAGCCACTTCTGAATGGATGATCTTTCATACGTCTGCAAGGTCGAAAAATCAGCTAAAACAACAAAACAAGTGTAATTATAAAACTCACTACACTGCACAAGGAACTTGCAAAATCAGACCTGGCCAGTTGAGACAATAACAGGATCTTTCATCAATTCAAGTGATATTGGACACCGAAAATACTCTGGTATAACAGGAGAACGATGTCTCGAAATTATTCTGTTGCCGGTGGATGTATCAGGTTCTGAACTCTCCATTGTTACACTGTCCACCAGCTTTTTAAGAAGTGAGGACATCCTCTCGAAAGAGCCATCAGGGTCCCCATCATATGAAAGGAAATATTCATGCATGGCATGTGATTCTTTCTTAAGCTCATCAATGGTACTGAGTTGGAGCTCTTGCGACAGTCTTTTGAGTATTTTAGGGTCAGGATCCATCACATTCTCTGACATGGCTAGATCATGGCTAAGCTGTATATCAAACTCTTCCCCTCTTTCTTTTGCTCTCTTGAACTGAAAGTGAAGAAGCTGTATCTGCAAATTCAGAGACCATATCATTAGAATTCATATTTAACTATCAAACGGAAAAAAAAAACCTCCGGATTTTTAAAAATTTTATTTGCAAATTCTAGTCTTCAAATCACAAAAAAACTATGCCTTAGAAATACCTGTTCTCTGACCTCCTCTGATACCTCAATCGTATCATAAGGAATCTGACTTAACGCTGCCTCTATCTCCACTGTCATGTCGTGGAACTTCTGCAAAACTGAAGCCCTATGGAAAATCTGCCAGCAGAGAGAGAACACAAAAAAGGTCTCAACTTCTTGATTTCAGGTGAATTCTTGGAGGTATAGAGGACAGTAGCAAGCTCATACACGATGAAAACAATACAAATTCTACATAATCATCGATCACCAAAGCAATGGCAACTATGATGTTATAGTTTGTAGAACATAAAAGTTAAACCATTGATAGCCACAAACTTTCCCATATAATCTAGAAAATGAAATTGCTTTTGATCATCCTCCAAGAAAATCAGAGAAACAAGAAAATACCCAAATTCTGGAAATTCTTATAGATGACAAAGATATACGGCTAAACCCTAAACACCAAAATCTTAAACCCTCCTCGAATAGAAAAACAAAGGAAATTGCTAACTTTGCGAGCTAAAAAAGAGAGAGATATAAATAATCTAATAGAAATGAGTAAGTAACCTGAAAAAGCTTGCTTCCTCCATTGACCGATCGAAAAAGCTCAAGACTTGAATCAAGAGCGATTCTCATAACCTCAAAACCTGAAACTTGGTCCTCCTTCAATTCCACATTGACGTCAATCAATTCCTCGAAGAAAGGGCTGAGAAGCGTGATCCTACGAAGAAGATCGCCTTGGATCTTCCCGAAGAAACCCTTAGAAGAGGTAAACCCAGAAATTTCCTTGATGGAGTCAACGAGTCGATTCATCAGCTCCTCCTGGGAACAATTCGTTAGTCCCATCCTTAGATTTTGCAGTAACAGAGAGGGCTTCAAAGGGTTTTTAGAAATGAAGAAGAAGAAATAGAATTTTTGTGTTAAGGAGGAACAAAAATGCTCTGGAGCTCCATTAAAGGAATCTTATACACGTTATTACAAACTTATATGATCCTTGCGGAAATAGTCTTCTCACCAATGTGACAATAAACACCAATTTGGACCTTGACAAAGCCACCTTTTGTCCATTTTCAAACCATATCTTATTTTCCTTAGATTCTATTTTAAAATATTGGATTGAGTTATATGTTTGCTGAGTATTATATTTAGAGTTATTATTACCCGAATTATAATATTAAGGTTTGACCAAATAGAAGTTTTAGTTTGGGTTTGATTGTTTTGAAATAATCAAAAACCTTTGGTCACGAGATCCGAGTCTAAGATGACAATAAATTAGATATGTATAGTGTACAAAGAGTCATCTCATGTGCAATGAGCATTTGTGTAGTGGATTTCTCTAAGCTATATTATAGTCCTTTTGAAATGGTCAAGTTATTTCTTAGTTTATACAGTTATTTCTTAGTTTATGTTTCGATTTTTTGTAGAGTGGCTACAACATTCTCTCTCACAGCTAAATATATACTTTGATCTTTGGGAAAATACAGTAAAACCTCTATAAATTAAAAATGTTAGGACCGGAGAATTTTATTAATTTATAAAAGTTATTAATTAATCGATAAATTAATAATTAATAATTTATAGAGTTTTTCTAAATTAAAAAAATATTATATAAAAAGTAGAAAAATGAAGACAATACTTCGATGTGTTTTAATGCATTTATACATTAGAAAATAATTATTGCATATATAAATTTTTTTAATAATTTTGGATGCAATTTGAGAAGATAATATCATATATATTTGATATTTTTTAAAAAATAGAGATAAACTCTAACAAAATTATAAATTTACGAATAAGTAAACAACATTAGAATCATATTTCACTAAAATATCTTATATATATATATATAATAAATTTATATAATTATTAATTTATGTTATTAATAGGACCATATACTTACATAGAGATTTCACAAAAATTATTATCTTATTATCTTATTATCTTATCGAAATGTGTCAATTATTACACCGGCCCAACTTGGGACCGGGATAATTTATTAATTTATAGAGGTTATTAATTTATCGAGCATTAATTTATAGAGGTTCTACTGTACCGTAAAAACCTTTCAACTCGACAAAATTTTCCAAAAAAAATCTCAAATTATTTTTGATTCCAAAACAAACATCTAAATATAAAGTTTTGTTTACTTAAACCCTCAAGTTCCCAATATTAAGCTCTATCAAGGATTTATTGACGGTTAACGACAATTCTCGTTAACTATTTGGTAACTCTATTTGTTTATTTTCACGTGTTTTTCGTTGCTATTTACTAAAGAGAAGATTGATTTACTACTACAAAAAATCGATTTTTTCATCTAAGTTTTTATTCAAAACTGACGAAGTTAACAAATAGTTAACATGCATTTGCTGTGTTAATTGGAGTTATCGTTGACCATCAGTCAACCTTCAATCATGCTCAAGATTGGGTTTCTTCATCGAGAGTTCTTATTCGAAACTGACGAAGTTAAAAAACGAGAGTTGTTATTGATCGTCAGTCAACCTTCGATGGGGATCAAGATTGAAAACTTGAGGGTTTAAGTATGCAAAACTTTATACTTGAAAGTTTGTTTTGGAAACAAAAATATTGGAGATTTTTGTTAGGAAATTTTATCAACTTGGAAGTTTGTTTTAAAAACAAAAATAGTTGAAGATTTTTGTTAGAAAAAATTATCAATTTAAAATTTTTTACGGTGAATTTAATGATTTTTATGGTGATGTAAGCCTTGCTCTTCTCTACCCACTCTTTTGATGTAATCACATGAAACCACTCAAATATGTACTGATGATATAATCCCCATCATTTCTTCATCTAACTTCGGTTTCCACTTTCAAGGTTTGTATATTCCCTAGTTTCAACCTAAAATCTTCACATTATACAACAAACTTAACAGAGAGAAATACCGGTTTTTAAACATTATATTAAAAGTATGAAAAGATTAGTAGTTCGAAAATGTTTTTCTTTTGCTTTCCCTGAAGAGGATTCAACACTTCCATCATGACGAAGGAGGAGGACGAGGTAGCCTCTTGCCAATTTCCTATCAGAAATATATGTACAACTTCAACAAGTTAAATGCCATCCATATACATCAAAACTACTTCAAATTAGTTTATACTAATTGGAAGCCCATAAGTAGCTTGAAATGAAAAAGATCTCACTGGCTATCAAATTTTCATTCTCCAGATCCAAAGTAACGAAAGAAAATGGATCACAAGCTCAACAAATGCAGGTGACAAGACAATCGATCATAATCCAGAGACAATAAAGAAATACACACCTCAAATAGTTGATTTATGTTATCTGCTGTCTTGGCTGAAGTCTCAATAAAGAACATGCCGTTCTTCTCTGCAAGCTCCATCCCATCCTGTTAACAAATTGAAAATGTGATACGCGCTCAAGAAGCAAGGACAGTGCAAGTCACAACAAAATGTTCCAGGAAATCTAGTTAAAGAAGTTTATGCAAACTCACCTCGGTTGGTACTTCTCTTTTTTCATGTAGATCAGCTTTGTTACCAACCAAAGCCATAACAATATCTGGGCTTCCATGCTTTTGCAGTTCCTGTTACATTAAATTAAAGGGCAGGGAGAGTTAAAACAACAGCACTACATTCAATAAAATATTAATATCTTTCCCACACAGTTGTACCAAATGGTTTTATGGTATTCAAGCAGTGTGCAAATTTATGGGACAAAAATATCAGAAAAGTCGACAAGTTGCTTAACAATCACATTCCTGTATCCTAGTATTTTATATGTTTGAGTATAAAAAATGGGTTATGTTTGGATACTTTGTTTCCTCTCATGGCTTTGCTATCAGGCATGTTATAATTACAAAGAGATAGCTGCCAAGGTGGATAGAATATAGCTCTGAACTAGTTGAAGATCATGAAGGTTTTTGTACCTTTTGAACTATATACAGCAGGGTACAATTTAGACTGGCAGAGTTGTTCTAGTCTTCTACGGTTATCAAATAATTTTACACTCTTCTATGGTTATATAAAACTTTCTTCAAGTCAATTTTTCGCCATAAGAAACATATAGCTCAGAAGCTATTGCATGACTCCCAAATACATGAAGGAAATGGGACCAATGAACCCCTTGAAAACATACCTTCACCCAATACTGTGCTTTCTTGAATGATTCAGGGCTTGTTATATCATACACAATAACAGCAACTCCAGCTCCACGGTAGTATAGTGGTGCAAGAGCAGAATACCTAAAACATAAAGTGAATACAGATTAAATCCTAGCAAATATGCAAATCGTTTATCTAAAAAAACTAAGAAACACAAATCTCCATGAAGGGTTTAACACCTCTCCTGTCCTGCTGTATCCCATATTTCAAACTTCACTGTGGTAGAGTCTTGCAAGGCTATTGTTTGGGACAAGAATGAGGCTCCAACAGTAACCTGATACACATAACTAGTAGTTTTGAGATTCAATGGCAGATAAAAATACTCGAATAGCCATTCACATTCCACATATCAGAGCACTTTGTTCTAAAAAAAAGTGTCAGATAGTCAATAAAAACAATTTAGATAACAAGTTTTTTACTTACCTTAGATGTAGCGTCAAACTGACCGCGGACAAATCGAAGGACAATACAACTTTTACCAACACCAGAATCTCCTAATAGAACTAACTGCAATTCAAGTGAATCCAAAAAAGTTAGCAGTTTGTCTTGCGCAAAGTTGAGACCAATTACAAATGTGAAGAATCAAATATAAAGCAAGTCCATTGATCACAAAAGTATGAACTTTCTAAGCTATTAACTAACACAAGTTTATTTGTTTCCCTTAATAAATCTCATGAATCAGTCAAACTAAAAGAGAGCAAAAGAATAAAAACACAAAATCGCACCTTCACGCGTAGATTTTTGGCATCTGCTGGAACTGCATTTTCTGAATTGTTCAGACCACTTAACGTTCCAGAGTTCCTATCCGCTACACAAAACACACAAATATCCAATTTTTCACACGGAAACCCTAAACAATCATCATAATCCCCAATTTTCAAAAGCTTCTAATTCGAATCCCGATGATTACAGCTTCTGAAAATTGGTGAAGAAATTTCTCGAGGGTCTCTATAAATTACCAATTTTGATTCGAAGATGGTGGATAATTTCAACAGAATAGAGCAAAGAAAAAAAGAGGAAAACTTGCCTGGAAGAGAAGCAGCACATCCCATAGCTAACCCCTAAATAGATAATTGATGAGATTGCAGCTGAGCTGTGAGATCGTATCCAAGATTTGAGCGGTCGACGGCAGCGAGTTGAAGAAGAAAAGGAAAAAGAAGGATCGTCACATAAAAACTTTCGACTCGATTGTTATTATCGTCCTTGACTTTGCCGACGATTGTCGAGTTTTATTATTCATAAGGCTCTTTCATGAAAAGACTTAACCAGTTTCCAAATATTTATATATGGATTTTTTTATCCAATTTCCACAAAGTCTTTTATAATTGAAAATTTAAAATAAAATAAAAACTTATATTGTACATCTTTCCACAAAGTTATGAAAATATATATATATATATATATCTTTAACCAGGAAAAAATATTAAGAAAAACTTCTTAATTCAATAGGTAAATTTGTCACATGATTCGTTAAAAATAATTAATTTTGTTGCGACTTAGTGTAATCGTGGTAAATAGAACATGCTATATACAATTAGTTATTGGTGTTTTAGATTAAGATGACTATTGCTCTATCTATATATAGCTCAGTTCGATCATCTCATACTTGTATCAATTGAGAGCATAACATAAAATGTCTTTGTTGGGAGAGGTAAAAATGTTACCAACGCTATAAAGGAAACGAAACCACAAGAACCGGCGTTTGATTAGTTCTCTAAACAACAAATTCATATAATTTTACTTACTTCTTGCTTTCTTTCATCTATGATATATGTAACATTGCTTAGATACTATACACAAGAATACATACACAATTAATTAAATAATACATACTGGGTTTTATTCAAGAAATAACCCAGGTATAGAGAAGAAACAAATACGTGAAGTATACAATAGGTGAAAATAAACAACTATATGCATATAAATTCATGAGATATTTGTAGGGCCTTCATTGCTTTATGGCTTAGGAATGGCTTTCTCTGTTGTAGAACAAAGTGTTGAACCCAAAGCATGGCTGTTAATGTAGCGGCTAGGAGCCGAATTGAAGTGAAATCCTTTTGGAAGACAATCATTCATTGCTCCACTGCGGAATGCTCCTTGTTTGTTACCGCTTCTGTAAATTGTATTTGTGCTCGTGTGACCCGGCTTATTGGATTCCAAGAAAGGCCTCGATGCAGAGACAAAGTTTGTTCGTGGAGAAAAAAAGAAGAGAAAAAATAACAAAACGAAGGAAATGAAGCTCGGCATTTGTTGAATCAGCTATCAACCTTTGCTATGTAGTTTCTTGTGTTCTTAAGGCTTAATGAGGAAGATCTATGCTCTATATATATATGTGTATGTGTGGTCCTATTGGCCAAGGTACGTATGGTATCCTTGCGTAGTCGGCGTTGAAATAGAACAACTCACATTGAACACTTTTTTTTGATAATGCTCGTGCTTCTCATTACTCCAAACTTTGATTTCCCAAGACATAATTCCACGTCACTTATTTTTTCTAGTCATAGTTCCACGTCACTAATTGATTTTTGTCAACCTATTGGATTTTTCTAAATGAAAAAAGGACATAAGCAAATACGTAGGAAAACAGTTACATATTAACAACGAAAAAGAGTACATTAAAAAATAAAAATCTGAAACTAGCTAGAGATAGCTATAGTTGGTTTAGTGTGCAATAATACGTGCTAACAAAAACTAAATAACAAGATCAATATTACAATTATATCTTTCTACAAATCATAAGCAAATAAAATTGTATAAAAATGCAACATTTAAATATAAAAATCAGTTTTAAGAGATCTTGATGTTGCATCCTGAATGTTGATGAAAAAATGAACATGCCTAAATAAGTTTGTTTTTGTGGGGATATGTATTTTAGACTATCTTAATGGTTGATAAATACGAAATTACGAAATCTGTTTTTATATTTTTAGTGAAGTAATAACAAAGATCTAATAGGGAAACAAAAAAGAAGAGAAATGTATACTGTAACCGAATAAAACTATTTATGTGTGACGTGGAAAATGAAACTACAAATTAAGAGAGAATCTAATTATACACCTACTACGATCCAGGCCGATCTAAAGTTGAACGAAAGAAAAGTTGACACGTGTTAACTCATGCTATTAGATCTTCTCTGTTACTACAAGTCTACAACTACATAATCTGAGATCTAACGATGTAAACCAATCAAAGAACACCATTTGGATGATGATGACACGTCAAAAATTGTAATCTCATGTCTAATGTTGGTCCGTTTACCGGTTAGATGAGTGAATTGTTCTCACTGCCACCTGTCCCAATGTCTCGCTTACAAGCTTTTGATCGTATGCTTTTGAGATATATTGCTCGAGAAAAATCGTTAGAAGATCTATTTCAAATTTGCATTCCAATGAATGAAACTTTCTAACCTTCACGGACTTTTCAACATAAACCAAATCCATTTCTAACAACTTGGGAAAAGAAGAGTTTACATAGGACTTGGTGCTTACATGTTGTTCTAAAGGGAGTCCTTATTAGCAAAGAGCTTCAAGCTGGAATGAATGAAAACATTGGGTTTGTTCATTTTTCTTTAGTTGCTGGTGACTGTTATAACTGCTATTTATCAAATTATTTGTTTTATAGCATGTTAACATTCAACGATTATCTTTAACAACAACAAAAGAAAAACATTCAACGATTATCAATATTTTCCAGTAACTAATCATGTTTATTTTGTAGTTGATGGCAACAACGACATGTTTTAGAGGATGATCAGTAATCTAAAATTTAAAACGTTCAAATTTTTTATTTAAAAATTTTTGAGTTGTGTTTTCCAATAAATTTCTTTTAACTAATAGCTACAAAATGAACAAAATTTTAGTCGATGTTGATGGGCACTAGCGATTGCAAAATTAAAGAACAATAACACATATCGTTATTAAACGACTGAACGACTAAAAATTTATGGAACAATCACTTAAATTTCAGAGACTCGAACGCCCTAACATTATACATAATTACATATCTCATTCTAAGACACTTTGACAAATCAAGTATTTTAAAGTTATTCTACAATCTTAAGATTTTTTTTTGGACAAAGGGGGGTAGTAGACTCTAAAGAACCAAAAATAAACTGAGATTTAAAAAAAAAAAGAAATGAGATAACTAAAGTCACTATGAATTCATCACATGTTATCGGATTAAATCAATATATCGCTCGACTAATAGAACAAACTTATTTTAAGATTCAAATTCTCTGTATGACCTTTCGTCTAGCCTTTCATGTTTGCATGTGTCAAGCTTCTTATTATCTATTACACAGATAAACATGAACCATGCATCATCGTTAAATCATCATGCAAAAGCGTGTAATACTTCCAAAGAAATAAGAACTAAGAAAATTTTAACAAAAACAAAAAAGAAATAAGAACTAAGCACGGGCTAAATCTAAGCATGTGAGGATGAAGATATTTAAATATAACTGGAATTGCGGCGAATAAAAGAAATTAAATGTGGGCATGTCCATTTTTTCTTGAGTAGTGGTTTCGAAGCGGCGAAAAAAAAGAGATTAAATGTGGACATGTTCTTTTTTCTTTTCTTTTTAACAAAAATATAGAAATGTTCTTGAGTTGTGGTTTTGTGATACGGTTGGTTCTTCGCCGTTCTAATATTAGAAAATTTAAATTATCACGAAGCAGATCCAGACAGCATGTGCAAAAACTAGAAAATGTGCCAAAAAAAAAAAAAAAGATACATGCCATGTTTTTTGGAATATTGCTCGAGAATAGAGTAAAGGATATTTGAATTAATCTCCTGAGATAATAAGATTGACTGAACGATGAGAGATCAGATGGGTTAGCGACTGAGATCCTTTTATGATGCACCTGGCCGGTTTTTATTATATATATATATATACATACATGATACATCAATATTGATATATATATATATATATTCTCTAAAATAAAACTTAAATGTATATTCTTATGATAAATAAGGGAAAAAAAGAATGATGTGGGAAACAATATTAAAAAAATCAGTTAGGATTATTCTTTTTCTTTTATCCATACCTTAGTTCATCTTCTTGTTCTTTCTTCTATTTTGACATTTCAACTTCTATTCTTCTTCTCTGTTTGCTTTTTTCTCATCGTTTCTCTTCTCTTCTTCAGTCATAAAAGGTATTTTCTAAACTAATATTTAACTGATAATTGTTCATGTTTATGTTTAATTTCCAATTGAAAGCAATTAGAAATTTTATTTTTAAACAAAAAATTTCAAGGATTTCAATACGAAAAACAAAATGTAAAACATGAATCTCTATTTATATATATATGAATCTATGTAGGGCCTCCGAATTCTCAGTATCGGTCCTACATATTAATAAGAAAATTATGTTACCGTACTCGAATACCGGATATTATAATTAGTTTGAGATTGTGCATATATAGGTTTCTTGCAAGAACCATTTGTGGAACGTAATAGACGCGTTAATTCTTAATAACATGCAATTGGTGTATTTGGGTGAATAGTTTGATGTAATTATGCTACAAAGAAATACCTAATTTTTTATCCAAACAAAAAAAATGACCACTAGTTGCTTTGGGTTAGTGGTCAAGCGCATAGGTTGATCATGTTACATAGTTCGATTTTCGGTGAGAAAAATGATTTACACCATATTATAAGGTAATATCAAATGGTCTCGGGCTAGGAGGATATTAAGACCCAGACCTTAACCCCTCCTAATTAACAAAAAAGAAAACTAAAAAATTGTGCTCAAAATATTATTTTTTAGATAAATATTTATCTTCAACTATAAAAATAAATTTAAATGACTTATAATTTTATGTAAATTTGTATGATATATTATTTATACTTATTTTCACTATTTAATAATAATATATTTTATTTATTATTTTATTCAATATTATACATGTATATATATATATATATATTATTTTGGCGAAAATCTAAAAATATATTTATCACCACTTCTAGAAATACATTCAAAATTTGTTTCCTTTTATGATTTATTATTAGCAAAATCTAAAAATAAAATCTATTTATTTTAATACATACCAAAATCTCTATTGTTTTCTCATATTCAATGAGTTATAAAAGGATAATGCGTCGATTATTGTACTATAGTTAAAAATTTGACTTAACCATAGTTAACTCTGATTTATATGAATCTCACGTTTTAACGGCTCTTTGCTTCTATAGTTGTCCTCGACCACTTTTTGTTTTGCCCTTTCACTCGCCTAGACTCCTACTTTTTGAATCCATTTTTTGTTTGTTTCTTGTGCAATTTAAAGATTTTCTGAAACCTTAATAATAGCTTTCAAAAATGGGATAAGGGTAGTGTGAGAGAATGAATCACTCAGTTTCTGAACAGAGCCTCTACCTTGAGAGCGATGAAGGAGAGGACGAGAGAAAGAACTTGTACGATGAAGAAGAAGAAGATGGAAATTTTTCTGATTCTTCTGACGCTCACTATCAAAACCAACATCAGTCTAAAGCTAGCTCATACTCAACCGCATGGCCAAAGAGTTACAGGTATATCATCATTCTCTAAATTTCCAACATTTTGATTTGGATCCTAGCTAACCATTTATGTTACTAACTTACTATGTTATAATGTTTTAGGCAGTCGATTGATCTATATGGAAGTCTACCGTCACCCAATTTGGGTTTTCTTGCTAATTCTTCAATGTCAAGATATGGAAGCTCTTTCATGTCTTCGTCCCTGACAAGAAGACATACCCCAGAAACATTACCTGCTGTAACAAAACCTCTGCTAGTAGATGAAGAAGCACCAAAGCATAAACGTAGCTCTCATATGCTGCTTCCTTCGAAAGCCTCATCTATGGTGTCTCATGAAATGGCAATCTCCAATGATAGCTCGTTTGGACAAGCTGTTCTTAATGGTTAGTTTCATCACAACTACTTGGTAATGTTAATGATGACAATCACGGTTAATTAAGACTTCTTTTAGTTACCATTAGTAAGTTTTGATCCGCATAGAACAGACAAAAACAAAATTTTCCACAACAGATTTGATGAAGAAAAAAAGAGAACAGTTTAGTCCCTTTTTTCATAAAATCTGTCCACTATACAATACTACCAAAATTTGTAAATGATGAATAAAAAAAACAGTCCTGACAACAACCAGATAAATGTGGTCCGTTCAAAGTTGTAGTTAGATTTCTGACATAGATACATAAATCATGTACAGGAGTGAATGTTCTATGTGGGGTTGGAATATTGTCAACACCATATGCTGTGAAGGAAGGAGGATGGTTAGGACTTCTCATTCTCTTTGCATTTGGTATTCTTTGTTTCTATACTGGTTTGCTTTTACGTTACTGCCTCGATAGCCACCCCGACCTACAGACCTATCCCGATATTGGCCATGCCGCTTTTGGTTCCACCGGCCGCATCCTTGTCTCGGTAAGTACCGCAAATTTTATCTAATGAATTCAATAAGACATTCATCAATGTTAATAGGCATCTTAGATATCATTTATCTTAATATTTTCTAATGATTTTCTTTTAAATGCAGATAATACTCTATCTGGAGCTATATGTAAGTACAACTTGCAATTCCTCCAATAGTTTGCTTTATATGATATAAATACAGACAAAATACTGTTTTTGTAATTTAATCTCAAGTCAAAACATAGGACCACATGTGGAGTATCACAAGAACTTTGGTCAGGGTCCATAGTGTTTCCTTCTCTCTTGTCTCATAGTTGGAATATTTGGTTATAAGTAATAACAAAATGCTGAAAACCGTTAACCACATTCTGGAATATTTGTCTTATTAGATGAATTCTGAATGTTCCTTTCGATATGATAAAGTTACACAGACTTTAATATATGTTCTCTTTGTATGCAGGCTATGAGTGTAGAATACATAATACTGGAAAGTGATAATTTGTCATCAATGTTTCCAAATGCTGGTCTAAGTATTGGAGGGTTTCAGTTAGATGCACCTCACCTATTTTCTCTGCTTATCACCCTCGCTGTTCTCCCAACGGTTTGGCTTCGAGATCTCAGCGTACTAAGTTACATTTCAGCTGGAGGGGTGATAGCATCAGTGTTGGTGGTTTTGTGCTTGTTTTGGATTGGTTTGGTTGATGAAGTTGGAATTCACAGCAAAGGAACTCCTCTAAACCTTGCAACATTACCGGTTTCAGTAGGACTCTATGGTTATTGTTACTCAGGACATGGTGTTTTCCCAAATATTTATACTTCTATGGCCAAACCCTCTCAATTTCCTGCTGTTCTCTTGACATGGTAACCTTATAAAAAAACATTATAAAATCTTTATAAATTTATATTTTTTCTGAAAGTTTTCGACCATCTTTTCGTAGTTTTGGAATTTGTACTCTGATGTATGCGGGTGTAGCTGTTATGGGGTATAGCATGTTTGGAGAATCAACAGAATCACAGTTTACTCTTAACATGCCTCAAGATTTGGTTGCATCTAAGATTGCTCTATGGACTACGGTAAGTTTGTTTTTTTTTCATTTTTGCTCTGCTTATTATTTACTAGATTTGCTACCTATTTAAGGTCATCTAATAATTTTATTTTTTTGCCCTTTTTGTAGGTAGTTAATCCATTTACAAAATATCCTTTCTCAAGATATATATTCATAAACTTTTCACTTACTTCTGTAGTTTTTTTTTTTGACGGCTACTTTTGTAGTTTTTCATAAGCTTATTCATTCATAAACTGGAACATTGTGTGACCTTAATAGAAAGAAAGCACATATGCTTTGACATTGTCTCCGGTTGCAATGAGTCTTGAGGAGTTAATACCATCAAACCATGGGAAGTCACGTTTCTATGCAATCGCCATTAGAAGTGCATTGGCCATCTCTACTCTGCTCGTTGGTCTTGCGATTCCTTTCTTTGGTAAGGACACTCAAAAAATCTACATGAACCAAAACAAAGTGACACTTCTTTTGACACTCAGAATTCTTGCAGGCCTTGTCATGTCATTGATTGGATCATTCTTGACAATGCTCATTGTAAGTTACATATTGTTTCTGTTTATGTAAACAAATTCATAATTTTGCATTTTTGATATGAATTCTGTGTTTTCTGGACACAGACGCTGATACTACCGCCCGCTTGTTTCTTGAGCATCTTATGGAGAAAAGTAACCACTACACAGGTATGGCCTGCTTCTTATAACCAAACCGAAAACCGAAATTCCTCAAATTCGAATCGAATTAACAATAATGTGGTGTATTTGTAGGTGACGATCTGTGTCTTCATCATCACAGTAGGAGCTGTATGTTCAGCCATTGGCACATATTCAGCCCTTTCAAAGATCATTGAGAAGTTGAACACCTAAAAATGATCACTTTCTTTAGAAAATATAAATAAATTGTTTTACTCATTAAGTCTCTCTTGAGATTTTGTTTTTGTTCTAAATCAAACCACATCTTAGTTTATATGAAACATTCCAAACACAATTGTATCAAACGTCTTCTGCATTTGAATGTACCAAAAGTGGAAAGAAATTTACTGGAACACAATGTGACGGTCCCTTCCATAATGGTTACTAAGCAAAAGCAAAGAAGAGCTCTGTCTCTCACACTATTCATTGGACATCTTGTCTCCAGCTAAATCTTCAAGTGTAAGGTTAAGAGAATCCATGGATCCTCTCTTGAATTCTTCCCCACGAGCAGCGAGAAAGTCCTCTATGCTTCCTGGTTCTCCAAACCAACCAAGACGGTCTGCAATCAAATGTAGATTATCACACCCTCCACATCGTACCACCACAACACCTTTCTCATACGATTCTCGGCTGGCCATCTTCATAGATCTCGTCTCACAGACTTTGCAAGTATAGACCATCATTAAGTCATGCCTCGGGTTTATTTTTAATTGGGACTTATACTTCACCATCAGTTCCTCAGAGGCCGTTGCAGGGGAGGGAGCTTTGGCCAATTCAGTAGCAGAGTTTGAAGAGTTACAGCCATTGGTTTCTAAGGCTTCATTAGCCTCACGGGTTACACATAACTGTCTCTGAAATATTCTTCCATATGCATTATTTCTGCTGAAGAGTGAATTTGTTGATAGAGACAACTGCTCTGTTGAGATTATTTTCAAAAAAAATAATCGAGAAAGATCAATAAAAGTTAACAGGCCATCATAGAAACCTCCTAAGAGAATGTTTGCATCAAACATTTGATCTTATACAAGAATTTCATTATGAAAACAACATAAATGCTAAGACATACAAGTATTGGTGAACGTGAACGTATAGATTTGTGCTTTTATAGCAGCAAGAGAAGAGCAGTCACAAATTACAAAATGAGTGCCTTCACAAGAGCTCAAATCAAGAGAAGAATGACGAGACAGATGCAACCAATGTTTAGATTATAGATGCAGGTATTGGAATACTAACTGAATCTATGCCAACACATCTTAGCCATGAAAAAATTAAAACCAGACTAGAAAACTTAACCAGTGTCTAGCTAAGAAGCCAATGTTCAATGCATAGATATGTTCAAAATTCAAATCAAAGCACTTAAATGCGCATTCATAACTTTCAGTTTTGTTGGCCTTCTCTAACTCAAAAAAGTAACAGAGCAAAGGTGATATTAGATGTTAATGTCCCAAAGCTCTCCCAAAACAAACCAAAACCAAAATCTCCACCAAACCTATTTATACAATCCCCTTCTAATGTAAAATCAAACACAAAAACCACAACTTTTCATGATTCTCAACTAAAATTCACAAACTATGTTTGGCTAAAAACATCCTGTAATTTCAAGGTACCAGTTTAACTCTAGTGTCTGAATTTTCATATTAATGTCATACTCTAATTTTTCACAAGGAAGACCAAAAAAATTCCATTTTGCACATCAACAACAAATTACTGCTCGTAAAAATTTATAATTTGAAAGAAACGTTTGGAAGCAGAGCAAAATCAAAATGTATGATAATCGCAGCTAATCTAGAAGAAAACGCAAATTGAGAAGAAAAATATGAAACCTTGAGACAAAGGAATTCGATGTTTTTGGTTACTGAAGAGAGATAAAGCGCGTCTCAAAGCGAGTAACCTAGCTGCCATTGACGACCTCGTTCGAATTCTTCGGCGACAAATTGAGAGAGAAGAGGAAGAACTCGACGCTTCTATTTTGGTGAAATTTTGGAATTTAAAACCTAAATGAACATTTCACGAATCGAACCTGTGAGCCGCAAGTAGACCGACCTTTTTGTTTTGCCAACACGGATTATTCTAATTCTACTTGAGAAAAAAAAAAACAAATTACATCTACAAAAGCATAGAAAATTTATAAATCACTAAACACATTAATAGTAAAAAAAAATTAAAATGCCAAAAGATTTTCGGTAGAGTTTTGGAAGAAAAATATGGCCCTTATGCATTTGCTTTGTCAAACTACTGTATTTGCTTGATGAATATGGAAACATTTTAAATTTTACCAGATTCAATTTACATTTAGGATGTGACGGTTAGCTATACTCGTACTTTTTCCGCAAGCAAACATCCAATAATACAGCTAGCTATAATGCACCATGTCGCAAACGATTACGATTAGTTGTAACCTTTAATTAAGAAGCATCGTAAATAAATTGGAACAGACTAAAATCCAAATACATACTTGAGTGTCAGTTATCAGTAAATTATGTCTGAATAAGGTTAAAATAACTAAATATGAAAAAGTGTTTAGAACCTCTGTTCTCATCCTTAATTTATGTTTTATTGGATTTAGTTTTTGGGAATGTGCATGTAAGAGTTATTTACGATAAATAATAAAAAATGATAACTGAGTAGAAATGTGTATGATCATGCTTCCTTGTGTATTTCTAAGGAAGGATGATTAAGGCATTACTTTTGAGTTTTGTGCATGGAATTAGTTGAAATAGAGATTTCTTAGCTTGTGTATTGATTTCTGCCAAACCTGTTTTCATCATGTGTTTCAACAAATATGCGCATGAAACACAAAGCTGTTAAGCTTCTGCTACTATGAGATTGAGGGCCACTTAATTTGACCTCTCGGTGCGTCTTTTCCATCACTGTCCAATCCAATACACTATGCCAACAACATCAGTGGGATTAGTTACTTCCAAACTACAAGGCTACTCAACGTAGTTTGATTGAAACAAATACTTGTAACTTAAACTGTTGAGACATTACAAATTCCATGTTTTACTCTTCACATTTTTCAGTTCTCATCAAAACATTTTTAACTCATGAGTTAATGGATATTCAAGTCTGGGGCTCCCGTATCATCAAAAGGAAAGAAACTTGGAAGCCGTTTTTTTCATAATTCATAAGAAAATTTAGCAAGCCAATAAATAGAGCATTATTAAGTTAAAGAGTAGACTTAGATTTAATTATAGAAGTAGAAATTCAAAGTTGTCCCACAAGCGAGACTTCAAAATCTCTCTTCACCAAAGCTAGAAATTAGATACTTAGTACTACTACACACATCACTTGGCCCCAACCATATATCTACATATATAGAAAAGCCTCTCTTTATTATTCTCGTAGCTCTATTTGATACTTGTGGAAGAGTATCAAAGTTAAACGTGAGGTTGGCTCCTGAAGGACCCAAGCGCCTTCACCGCACCAGCTCTCAACACAAACTGATGATAGAAAGCCGCAATAGCTGCACCCGCAAAGGGACCCACCCAGAATATCCACTGTAATAATACAAAAAACATTAATAACAAAAAACCTTGTTGAATGATTATAATCGAAGACAAAAAGTAAAGCATATCATATAGTACTACGTACATGATGGTCCCAAGCTTTGTCCTTGTTGAAGATGATTGCAGCTCCGAGACTTCTAGCAGGGTTGATGCCAGTACCCGTGATTGGGATTGTAGCTAAGTGAACGATAAACACCGCGAATCCAATTGGCAATGGAGCCAATACCTTCAACAACAACATAATGAGATGTTACAAGGACGAGACAAATAGTGTAGAGTCCAAAAATATTATTCATATAGTTATGTCTGGAAGAAGTATACTTGGCTGCAAATAGAATTGGGACCATTTACATACAAATAAAGTGCATACATGATGGAGAGAGGCGTGTGAAAGACAAAAAGTTTAGATGATCCATGTCCTTTTTGTCGTTTATTATGATGAAGAATCTAGAAACTAAACTTGCAATTTTTCTTGGTATCTTATTTATCCGATCTAATCGGATTCGAAATATATAAACAATAGTAAGTTTTACTAACAAAGCAAAATACTAAAATGTAAATTTTATTCTCCTATAAGACCGATAAATAATACTTTCGACGGCATCGGTTTAATGAAAAATAGTGTGCCGTACAGTACAAACCACGGATATGCTACTGTTTCCATTAATGCGGTGATATCTAAATTGCCTAAACAATGACTAATTTTTTCTCTGTTGTGACATAATCAACACATTCATTTAAATAAAATAATCAAAAAACGGGAAAAATGAGCTTACAGGGACGTGAGAGTCACGCGCACTCCTCTTGGGGTCAGTGGCGGAGAAGACGGTGTAGACTAAAACGAACGTACCAATGATCTCGGCGGCAACACCTGTGCCGATGCTGTAGCCGACGGAGAGACCGTTTGCGCCACCACCGTAGAGGGTGTAGTAAGAAGACTGGAAGGACTTGACCAAAGCCACACCACAAATGGCACCGAGGCACTGAGCCACCATGTACATCACTGCTCTAACCAACGTCACTTTCCGAGCCAAGAATAGCCCAAACGTCACCGCCGGATTAATATGCCCACCTGTTTCATTACAATAAGTTGAACCAAAACACATTTATGTCAGCATAAAAACCAAACCAAACTTAACCGAAATCTTATTAAAATGTGACGAACAAAAAAAACATGAAGTCAAATCCGAACCGAACCATAAACTGAAAAACTCATTTTAGCTGTGCAGTTATGTTTTGGAGGCACTAAATTTGAAAAGAGAGAGAGAGATCAAAGACCAGAGATTCCGGCAGTGCAGTAGACGAGGATGAAGATCATGCCACCGAAGGCCCAAGCGATGCCAAGAATGCCAACGCCTGCGCACTGGTCAGGATTAAGCTTTGGATCGGTCTGGCTCTTGTAACCGATGACAGTCATAACGGTTACGTAGAGGAAGAGGAGAGTGGCTACGAACTCAGCTATGAGAGCTCTGTAGAAAGACCACTTCCCAAGCTCAGTAGCGTCGAACAGAGGCTCAGGCGGTGGATCTTGATAGTCTTTCCCGGAGAAAGATCTCTTCTCCCCAACCACTTCCTTCGTCATTGTCTTCTTCTTCTTCAACAAACTGTCTCAGTTAATCTTAAGATATATTAAAAAGAGAGATAGATAAAGACAGGGAGAGAATTGATGTGGTAAGATGGTGAGTCAGTGAAGGGTATTTATTGACAGATGTGACGAGGCTTTGTGCTCTGTTTTTTTTTTGTTTTTTTTTTTTATGGTTGCTGTTGTTAATGATCATCTTATCTAGTTTTTTTAAGGTTTAGAAATGATAGCAACGGACGGATCTGATTAATTTGCTTTAGACTAGACTGTTTTTTAATTTGTGTTTTACTATATGTTTTGGTTTATAGTGGAGAGGACAAACAATGTTTTGGCTAATGCTTAAAGAATTTATGAAGAATAAATACTAATCCACCTTTCAAATCTAAAATTACTAGTTTAGTGTGTGGGTAAACTTTGGCATTTTTTAAAACTAGTTTTGTACTTTTTGGCGATTTTATATTTTATGAAACAAGAGCTTCCATTGTATAGGTTTAACATTTTTTGAAAGAAAAATTTTGAGGTTATTTGCTACAAATAAATTGATATTTTTATAAACGGTGTTAAAATACGTGTGTAAAATTTGACGGGAATTCAGAGTGTGGTGGTTGCAAGCAAGCTATCCATTCATTGCAATCATGGCTCAAAGCCGACTCTTGACAATGGGGTCAAAAATGTTGTAAAGAAATAAAAGAAGTTAGCAAAGGTCAACTTGAGAATCCAAAATAATGATTCGACGGATAACATAATATATCATTAATTGCCCACTTTGAAAATCGATAATGGTTTAGATTTCCTGAAAATTTAGGGTTGCATATGAAAAAAAAAAGGAAATTTTCATTATTTACGACAGTATTATTTGTTTGTGGGTTTTTTTCTCTTAATTTAGGAATAATATATTTAATCCAAAATGACAGAATGACAATAATCCATCCTATGTTGCTCTATTAGTGTATTAGAAGATTTATGTTCTGATACACGGTATATGAGATTATGGACCTAAAACCCAATTTTTGGTAACTAAAACAAAAATAGTAGTATACGTATGGACAGAGACCAAATTTAGGTCAAATATTTGTGTTGATGTATAAGTTTAACATAAGAAACTCATAATGGATAGATTGTAGAGTCCGAAAACTAGATATGAATCAAGGGATAGGAGAGGATACTGCCACAAAATGTTACTTCTATTTTTACGACTCACTTTAGAGTTATCAATTGATGGTTGCAAAACAAAAGGAAATAGTACCAAACCCTAAATAATACAAAGTTTTCCAACTAGCTGTTTCCAAAAAAAAAAAAATATATATTGTACTCTGTAAATAGGTGGACCAAGTATTTGAGAGCTTCATGCCAACTTTTTAGTTGATATATGGAGATAAAGGAGCTTCTAGAATCTTAAAATTTGGGTATTCATTCAAATTAGCATGTCCTCTCCCAGTTTTCAACTTTTAGAATCTTGGTAAAGAAAACTGTTACATATATACATGGAACAATAGTGTATTTTTGTTAAACAAAATCAAGATGGAAGAAAATTACAATAGCCTGTCATAATAGTTATATGGTTGAGAACTCGCCTCTTCTTGATTGAGGTCAAGGATTAAATTTCATCGGCTGTGTTTTCATGGATATCAGAAAAAATAAGATAAGTTTTGGCTAATGATTTATTTGATTATTGAAAAAAAATGTATATGAAACAAAATGGTGGTTCATAGCGAGAAGAAATGGCACATGTTCAAACTAGAGAGGACGGCCTAAGGACGGCAGTGGGGTAAGGTGGCCTCTTACCTTTCACCGACCCAACTTGACTTTGCAATTGCCTTGTCTTTTTTTTTTTTGTTCCAACGTATTTTTTTCTTCTGGCCAACAAATTTTTAGGTCTGAGGTATTTTCCTATATTATTTTTTCTAACATTTTTGTCATTTTCTTTTTTCCTATATTAATCTTTTAACTGTTAGCTTTAACTTTCTTAATAGTGAACTTCTGTATTTTTGCCTTCCACTTGCGAATAGGCTCGTGAGTACCACAACTAACTTAGCTCTTAGTTTATTTCTTTTGGGTTGTTAAAACCAATTTGCTCCTTATTTATTAGTGTGGTATTCTGAATTATTCCTCTTTTACTAGGAAATATTTTTAAAAGAGTTTTGGATCTGTTCCCGTGAATAGTTGCCCACTGTATGTCTCACCTTTTTTCACGTAAAAGCAAAACCAAAAATTTTAAACGACTTTCTCCTTCTCTTTTATTTTGGATTCTTCAAATAATTATTTCGTAAAGTAAACTCTCCGTGGTAGCTTGTCATTTGTAGCGAACAAAGATGAATCCAAAACATAAAATTGTAAATATATTGGTATAATACTCGATCTCTAGTGATTTTTATTCTCTCCAGCAAGAACCGGGTCGGTTTATCTGGTCTTTAGGTTTGCAATTGGAAACTGAAGCCAGTCAGATTATTAAAAAATGAAAACGGTGGAAATCGACTAACTCATCATAATAAATGAATTAGGTATATAGATGACTTGGCAGTGATTTGATAAAAACAGAGAAAGGTTTCACATAATTGATGGAGCGCGAAAGTCTAATGCACAAGTAAACATCAAAAAGCTTGACCGTTTATTCTTATTAATTATTTAAATACAACATTTTATATGTTAAAATAGTAAAATGCTGCATTAATATATTTTATAATACGTTTTACAAATCACTCATATGTACTCGTAAAAAAAATATAATGTGAAAAATGAACACGTTTGAAAACTCTAAATATATATTTTTGGCGTATATCATGAAAACAAAATTCAACAAAAAAATTCGAACTTTTTTTTGGAAAAAATCAAGAAATGAAAAGTGATGCTTGAAGTTTTGGTTGATTTTATCAGATGGCATAATCAGGCGAAATTAATAAAGCTTCGACCGTTTCTTTTTGTTGGGTTTAAGGAAAAGAAAAAGGGGACTATAATTTCAAAATTTTAATTAGTTCCTTGTACAGTATAAGGCGACTTGGTTCCAAAAAGAGCAATATAGTCACAAATGACAAAACTATAGACAAAACAGTAAAGGAAAAACAGTACGTGGGCCGATACTGGGCCTACTAGTATCTAACCCAGCCACTTACAAGACAAAAGTTTTGGGTCCATGAAACTGTTGAACGAATATGTTGCAATTTGCAAAGTTCTAGAGGAACCTTTGGCTTCCAGAGCTGATGGTGTTGATCGAATTGAGTGAAAGTATGAGGAGATCATCATAGCCTGAGAAGAAAGACGAGCAGGCAGGGTATTATCAAACAACTAAAGGGTTCGATTTATTTTTTAAGAAAATCTTGGATTTGATTTTCTTAATCTAGTTTTACGTTCAAAATAGTATTCACCGTATTAACACCAACTGTCGGATTTCAAATTTTTTTTAACGAAGTTTATAGATGATGCAATATTTGTCAACATGTTTGCTGAATTTATGTGAGACTTGTCGTCTTAAATTTGGCTAAGTCTTCTCAATCTTGTCATGATTCAAATTTCAGAATAGATAAGTCTCCGAATAGACTTCTGCAGAATTATGTAAGTCTACTTGCAAACCCCCAAAAGAAAACACACAAGTCTACTATAAATATATATATATGTAATGTTTCGAAAATAATATACATGTAATGTGTTAGGCCAAGACCCAACTCGACCACTGAATATATACCCAGTAAAAGACCCTCACATAAAAGAAAAATAAATGTACATATAATTAAAAGACAAAAGAGGAAAAATTATGTTTGGTGAAATCATCATGAAGGAAGGTATGTTGTCCAATCGAGTTCGTTATGTTTGCACTGGTGAACAAAATTAACCTTTATTTTGTCCAGTACTTATCAGCCGATTCTAAGTCCTTTTTATGGTTTAAATATAAAAAAAGTGAGAGCGAAGATAAAATCATTCGCTCCTTGTTACATAAATGCTCAGCAAATTAAAAGATAGTTTCAATAACTATGAGAGACAAAGACATGAAGAAACTCATGAGAGACTAAAATATGAAATGAGTGAGTTTTGAAAGAAGGTTGGTAAATTAAGAAACACGTTAACTCTACATAAACATGTATTTAGCTTGTTGGCAAAAATTAATGTATTTAGCTTTGTACAATAAAATGTAGTTTCAAGGGTAGGGAAATCATCTTATAATTAACAATTTATAACATTGGAATTTAACAAAAACAAAAAATAATCCTTTAGCTAAACAAATCAACTACAAAAAGAAAAAGAATCCTCACAATAAAAATACAAAGAATTGAAAGAACAAAAGAAGGAGAGGAAGATTTTAATGTAAAACTCAACACCTAACTTTCTCTAATTTCTTCAAAATCTTCTGCTCTTCCCCAACTTTTTCTTCCTCTGTTTCAAGAGTTTTGCTCATTCACACTACAAATACAGAATGCAAATACAATCAATTCTCATACTAACTTTTAATCCCCCAATTGATTGCTCTCTTCATTCATCTCTTCTAAAGCTAAAACTTTTCTGCTCAACTGACTCTTTCCTACTCCTCACAACTCTAATCACTTAACATTTAGAAACCGAATCATCTTTCTCAATTTTAGTCTACGCCAATGTAGGCATTGTTCGGAATCAGTTCTTGCAGATCATTCTCTTCGTTCGTGTAGCTGCCATCGCTGCATCTCTTGCTTCTCATTTCAGCCACTTTCTTGTGGGAGTTTGAGTGAAGAGCTGGAGTGAATGTTGGACTAGCAGCTGGACGGTATTCCGGGAAAAGCCTTCCTGATTTGTAACGCACTCCGCACGCATTACAAAGCGTCTTTGGACCCATAGGCCCAAGCCTCCACTGTGGGGTTTTAGTGACCTCACAGTGCATACATTTCCTAACAGGAGCTTGCTCTGAAGAATACGAATCAACATTGTTTCCATTGACTTCAAGATCAATCCCGGACGAAGAAGAGAAAGACGTAATCTTGGCCTTCTTCTTCTTCTTCTTATTGATCATCTTGTTGTGGTCAGAGAGAAACTGCTTTGGTATTCTAATGATGAGGCGCGAGTCCGCCCCGCAGACATTTTCTTTAACTCTATCCTTCTCCTGGACCGGTGGACGAGGGCGTTTTGTGCGAGGACGACCGTGCTTTCCAGGGAGAACAAGAGAGGTTGTGTTGGTGGTTTGAGAAGAGGAACTGCTGCTTTCGAGAACCGACACTGGACTTGAGCTCCTGAACTGGCTATGGGAAGATGATGAATCCGTGTTTGTTGAAAACGAATCTTCCTTCTTCTCTATCAATGATTCCTCTACAAAGCTTGGTGGCCTGTCCACCACCTTAACAATATCTTCAAACTGCGATTTTCCAACCAAATAAAGAAACAATGTTAGCCAAATTATATAGAGAAACAATTTAGCGCCAAAAAAAACAGACTTAATTTAACAAAATAAACAGAACATAGAAGAGTGCGTATGTTAGCATAAAACTAACCAAACATTGTTAGACAAATAATAAGCGGGAAAAAAAACAAAACCCACCAAAAATGACAGAATTTTCATTTATATTATTGATTAAATTTGTGGTAAAACATGCGAATTGGCAAAAAGACGGAAGAAGAGGGCGTAGGTTAGCAGAAAACTAACCGGAACATAGAGCTCAGGTGATGAGTCGGAGTTGGTGTTGGAAGAGAAGAGTGGGTCTGAGGCGGCGGGCCACGTGTCGTGATGATTGGTCCAGATTGTAGGGAAAGAGTCGGAGTCACCTAAGTCGAAACCAACATCGATATCTCCACCGGGAAAATCAATGAGATCATCCATGTTGTCAAAGAAGTTGCCACAGTCAAGATCCTCCGGGAAGCTTTGTCCAATCATCTTTTACAATTATTGCTGCAACTATAGCTGGAGAAAACAAATTGATAATATATGAGAGATGGGCTAACGAATGAATGATATATAGAGGATACTGACAAAGAGTCTGAACAGATGAAGTTTCTGAAAAGTTTTGAAATTTTGAACTAAATTTTGGAACCACCTTAAAAATCAAATTTGAAAACGAACATGCTTTGGCCCACCTTTTTTGATTTTTTTGATTTTTTTTGGAAGTCTCAAGGACCATTCTATTCTATGCACACAATTCAATTGCAATAGACTTAAAAGGTCTAAAAGTCAAAAGTCACCGTTAATTAAGCATTCTTGATTATCTTCTAGAATTGTTGTGTGAAATGAAACAAAAAACAAGAAAAGTCATAAAATTTTCAGTTACAAAAACAGAGTGTTTAGGAAACCCAAAATCAGAAAGAATTGCCCCCACCGACACATCTTAAACTATGCAAAACCCAAATTTAGAACACAAAGAATCCTAAAACCCATTTCAAATTCAAGAAAAAAGAAAGCAAAAGCCAAAATGAACAATGAGAAGGAATTCGAACCTCTGTTCGTAGTGCTTTGCAGATCGTATGAGAGAGAGAGAGAAAAAGAATCAAATTAGAGAATATAAGAAGAGAAAAGAAGGAGAGAGATTGCTTAGAAAGGAAAAAAAAAAGGAGTAAGGAGTGGGGAGAAGTGAAGAGTAATTGATTGGGAAAATGGGTGAGAGTAATGGAGAGCAATGGCTTCTCTTATTATTATAAAGAGTTAGGTGTGAGAAACACTTCTTTTGCTAGCTGTATTTTACCATTCCTTACCCTGTCTTCATGTGGAAGTCTCTTTCTCTATCTCTCTCTCTCCAATATAAACATTTCATAATTAAAAATATATATATATCATAATCTCACCTCCCTCATGTGGGTTCCATTTCTCATTGAGACTTTACCAAAGATGATTTATTCACAAACCTTGCTTAGCTGTTCAAAAGTTGTTTTTGTTTGAAAAGCAATGGTTTTAAGTGAAAACTTATTAAAGTTAAGTGGTTTGAATTAAAGTTACGTATTACCTTCTCATCAATATTTATATGTTACCAACAAAAGCTTTATTTATGTATTGTAACGCAAGATAAAAATAATATCTGAAATCTATCATCTAATTTGTCATTTAAGTGAAGAGTTGACGTAATTAGAAAAAGTAAATAAGGATTTTTATTTTTTAGGTAAAAGTTAAGAAATCGTAGAAGTAGAACGCGCATAATTCTAAGCTAGAGTCATGGTTTTGCTCCTACCGTATTTTATTAGAAAAGTCAATGAGATAATGGGAAGGTGAAATTACACTTGGGGATATATACGACGTTTACGCGTACATGTAATTCCAATTTTATATTATCTCATTTTCTTTTCTTTTTTTGTTAGTTTTATTCCCATCGTTTTTGCCATAGACTACGGTGTTGGAAAGTAAAAGCAGAGACTTTTTTTTTTTAATACATATTAACGTTTTTTTTTGGTCAAATTAGTATTACATAAAAGTCTATTACTTGTAGGCTTTATGAAACATGGCTATTCCTTGTGAGTTTAAAACAAACAAAAAAGTTCCTCATGAATACAGAAATTTTCACACACAAAATATATATTCAGAATTTACCCTCGGAAGGTTCTTGCTTAAGACGCAAAATATGTTTTTAATATCTGAAGCCTTCAATATTTTCTAAGCTAATTAAGGATAACACTGAAGTTTAAGCAAATTTAAATTGGATTTTTTTTTTACTTTTTCACTGGATAGCTAAAAAGGCAGGCAGTATAAGGGTGCCCTAAAGTAAATCCTAGAATTGAAGGATTGATCATTTCTTGTTAAGATATCTTGAAAATCAATTAAATGATAATAAAATGATCTAATCATTTTATTCTGGTAGATATCATCATAAGAATTTGTTTCTAAGTCTCTAGTCTTACTAAACAATGATGACACAACAAATTATGAAAATACACGGATTAACTTAATTGGCCAATTCAAAAAAAAAATTGATATAATAGTTTGTGGAGAACAGTACTGTACGCAGTCACAAAAAAAAAAATCAAAGACACAATGAATTCAAAGCCAAAGAACTTCACATTCTTAGACATATGCAATGAGTTTTTCTTGGAAATTATCTTCTATATCAACATTTTCTTAATCTAACTTCAACCATACTCTTAACTTCCTTACTTCAAGCACACTCTTTCGTATAAAAATTATAAAAAAAAAAACACGATCAACCTATTTAATTTAATGCTGATTTTCTAAGGCTCTACTTTTCACTTTCTTTCTTTTATTTTTTCTTCTTTTTCAGTTTTCATTTGCAGTGACTAACTTGGACTTCACTCCATACACGATCACTTTCTTCTGAATTAAAGACTTCTCCCCCATTACTCTCCAAATGACAAAAGCCATATGTTGTTGTCATTTTTAATTTTTTATATGTAAACATATAAAGACACGTACTGTACATATACATATATATATATATATAATCAATGAGTTTATGTTGAGAACACTTCATGCATTATAGCAAAATAATGTAATGAACTTTTATTTATTTATTCAAATGCATGCTTATTATGCTATAAAAAAAATTGAACCCCCAGCCTATGGTAGGGACCAAAATGTTCTTATAACTTCCGGCATAAAAAGAGAAAAGGTATCTCTTATGTATGTGGATCATTAATCTTAAATTGATTAAGACATCTCAGCAAATATTGATTAAAACGAGTAGATATGTTTACAAAACGCTAGTTTCTCCAACCAAATAAATTTTAGTTCCAATAAAATAGTTCAATGATATTAGGTAAATGGTTTACGAAACGCCATATATGAATGTGGTAAGACTTCCGCGCTTTAAACCGGAATAAATTTATGATATAAAAATAGAAAATGTTAAATCCAAATATTTATTGAAGAATTATTCACATTAGCATATTTCTACGCTTTGTATTAAAAAAAAGGCTAAACTTCTCAAAAGATTTCTTTCTATGATCTCAATAAGTACACGACTAAATAAAGTCACACTTAGATGTGGAAAAAATATATAATAAATGAAAAATTTGACACCTCTATCACAAGAGTAATACAAATCCGTGACACATAATTTATAGTTAAAAAATAAGTAGGGATAAAGTAATAATGATACCAAAATGTTGGCGGAGTAGGGGGGTAGTAATTAAAACATTTTTTGTACGGTTGACCGTATTTGATAACGTATAATATACGATATGCGACCGTATACGTATCTAGTCGGTGGAGTTAGCATGTGCACAAAGAACAGGTGAGAGGCGCGGGTGACTTGCGAGCAAGTAAGAGCCCATGTTTTCGTTAGGACCCACCTTTTGTCTAAATACGTGAGAAGATACGATTGGGATTGGCCCCACGCGCATTTTTACTATTATTAAAAAACAGGATTAGGACGTATTTTAATTAACAAAGAAGATTAGAGATTATATATCATTCAGCAATCACGTGGTTTTGCCTCGGGATCGGTTCTCTCTTCCTGACAAATGAATATTTCTAAACTGCAACGAATGGGTATCAAACACGTGGCCAACAATCTCCACGTTAGATCATGTGACGATGTGGGTCCTAGTAGTGTGCGAGCTCTACTAGCTCTCTCTCGAGGAAGGACTCACTCAAGCGTACGAATATAATTTCTCATTCAACAAGTCCTAGGATCAATGGATCAGTTCAATTATCATTCCGACTCTCTAATCACCCACATGCACTGCTATTTTTTTTTTTTATCTGATATTCCGATTTATATTTGTATATATTCATTTATTTGATGTGATTTGGACTATTCATGAACTTCTGAAAATTGTTATAAAGCAGTTTTGTCAGCAATTCTTCACATGGTATTTGAACTAAAGATACTGGAAAATATATTTTTATTGTTCTGTAAGCCAAAATCATTATAAAAAGTGGTTTAGCTATCGTCCTTCAACTTGGGCTTACTAGCATAAAAAGATAAGAGTCTCACTTTTAGTCCATTTTTAGTTTATGAAAATCATATTTGATATAAGATGTAATTGGATAAGATTCAATCGGGTTTACTCTAGTTTCACTAACATAACCACTATAATGCATGTTATGTTCTCGGTGTATAGGTTTAAGTAGTAAAAGAAATATTTTAGTATATTAGAGAAATTTATATGATGTTATATATAAATATTCTATATATTAAACAATATATACAATTTACCAAATTTTCTCTAGTCCCTTTTTTTTTTTAATTCGTGAACGACGGTTGCCAACTCTCAAACTCAATTGGCCACCGATGCCATTTGTCAAACAGTGAAATCTCTAATATTTTAAAATATTATCATTAATCAAATGATTTGTTATCTCTAACAGATGTCAGAGATCTTTGAAACTGTCCCAAAAAAAAAAAAAAAAAAAACTTTGAACATTTGGACATCACCACAATGCTCTTCGGAGATACTTGAAGATCTAATATGCATCTTCTGCGAGTGCATCATACACAGATGTTGACATATAAATCACTCGCAAGCCACAGCAAAGGTATTTGAATAATCTTCTAGATAATTTAGGACCACCTTCAAATTAGTTAATTGGTTACTTCACCGGCAATATTGTTCGCCATGACGCATCCAAACATAAACATGCTAATTTATTTCGTTCGAAGCCAATTCAGTCGATTGATTTGAGTAAATATAAATGGTTGTACTTATGAAACAAAGGAGTCACAGTTGATATTATATTATACAAATTCGCGATAAAGTATGAACGGTGATGGAAATTTTCTCACAATTTTCTGATACATGCTAATGCTATTTGACGTGATGTTAGTTACGATCTTTCGCCACATAATCACAACTAGGGAAAGATTCACCTGCCATTAATTTTTCATAAATCTGTCGTCATTTTTTGTCGGTATAGCTTCTTTCTTTTTGAGTTGGTGGACGAATACAATAGGATTTATATATTCATGGTGCGTCGCTTATTTTGGTCTTTCAGCTAATATCTATTTATTATATATAACAAAAAAACTTTTTATTTATGAGCGCAAGGTTAATTAGCGAATTCCATATATTTTTCCCATTCAGATTTTAGGCACTATGTCTATATTCGTATGCTTTTGAGCATTTAGCTAGGGTACATAAATATGTAGGTATATTCTCAATAATTTGAAAAGTTGAGAGCACGTCTAAAATTGACACCAAAATTTTAGAAATTTTAATAAATTCAAAAGCCAACCGATTAAGAGCCTATGAGAGCGATCTCCGACGTGAAAAGAAAATATAAATCGTTGACAAGGAATCTGTGATCTACCGATAGCAAGTATTGCCTTACTTCTATCATCATTTATCGTCGAGTCTAGTGTCGAATTTCTTAACACGGTGTTTGTGCTTCCATGATATATCACGTGCAAAACACAGAAACAATGAAAACATGAGAATAAACAAAAACACAAAGTCTCCAACAATATGATCTCGCTCTCTTACCAATTTGATGAATGTAAGTATTGATAGAAACACTCGTACTCACCTTACCAACAAATCATTTTAAATATTTCATTTCACCTTTAACAATAAATATATTTCATTTTCATATTACGATTATTTTTGTTCTTATTCATCTTCATCTCTCCATTATCTCCGTCTGTAGTATATACCGCATGACGGCATCCATAACTTTGAATCAATTAAACAATATTTAATATATTTAAAAGAAGGGAGATATTGGGCAATTAATTATTTTCTAGTACAAACAAAAAGTTGCTAACTGTAGACATAATTCAATATTGTGATTTTTTTGATACTTGCATTGTACAGTTACATATCCACTGGCACTAATCAACGTGAAGACCTGTCTTGGTGTTTTTCAACACGTAGTTAATATGTTCACATCTTATTTCTATGCTTTCTCTGAGCCTTCCAATGATTAATCCAGAATGTGAATAATTTGTTCTCTTTTGGGATTACTGGATTTCTTTTTAATACGCGGGTAAGTCTGTGAATGTAGATTGATTCAAAATTGCTGTTAATTTACTAATAGGAATAGACTAATAGGTTTGAGACATTTGTTTTCCTTTAACTCCGTCGACTTTGGAGGTTAGTTGTGACATGCTTATTTCGCCAACGTTATGGTGATTTTAAATGTTGTAGGAGTTGTAAATGGTCTAGCGGTTGAGTAAACGATTAGTGATTCTGTATCATGTCTAGAAATCAATATCCAGAGACTTAAGTTCTTGCTAATTGTGGGTGCAACATTTTTAACATAACTAGTATGCGAACGGTGGAATTCCTTGTCGTTGTTTTGAGTGAACGTGTGCAAATTAAATATGTCTGTCGTAGATGATAGATCTTTTCATCTACAATATGTTAAAAAAAATCAGATGAATTTTATCACACAAAAACGAAAAACTCAGATGATGTTAATAAAAATGTTGCAATGTTAAACTTAAAAAAAAAAACAGAAATACGGAAAACTACGTAAAAACTGAAAAAGGTATACTCAATCAGTCAATAAAAAATCAGATGAATGTTGTAAATATTAAACTTGAAAAAACGTACCTAAGCTTGTATATAGATTTGGAAAAAGGTATACTCAATCAGTTTATAGAAGCTCAGAAAATGTGTTTTTTTTTTGTGTGTGTGAAAATTTACAAGATGATATACAGTCAAAAGATCTGAAGTGGAAAAGAAAAAGCAAAGAAAAATAGGTAAAAACTAAACAGAGGAATAGTTAGAGATGTGTCGGTGCCGACGGATGAACCGGAGGAACTGTGACCCACTGAAAGAGACTCCTTTACTTTCGGAGGCACGCAACGCTATTCAACCCCACACTTGTATTTCATTAATCACACTCACTCTTATATATTATGCATTCCCAGAGTTTCAGTATCAAATATATTTTAAAACTAAATAATGTACTTATCAAATTGAGAAAGAAAATGTATTTGATCAGTAGAGAACTAGAGATAAACTCATGACATGTTCAAGGTTTAGTACAATTGGACCACTTATCGTCTTTGCTACGTGTTGATTGTATAAAAACCTAGTACTAAATAGGGTTTTAAGGAAAAATCAGAGCTGTTGAGTGTTGCGTAAGAAACTCGTTCCTCTGTTTTTATTATTGCAAAAATATTAAACTGGACCGCTCCAATGGAGTTTCATTCTTATCAACAAGTTTATTTTTATTCAGTGTTGGATCAGATAACACAGAGAACTAAACTACTCATCCTTTCTACACCTTAGTTTGAATTTAAAAAACGAGTTGACATTAAAAAAAAAAAATGGCAAAAGAAACAAACCAAAAAACACAGCTTGCTTTTTACAGAGAAACAAAAATCGAAATATCCTCTGCTCCTGCATTATTGTTTGTGCTTAGGGTTACTTCATCTTTCTTTTACAGATTTCGAAGCATCAAGATTATTGAGACGACATGTTCCTAGTAGCAATTCTGGTAGTTCCTCTGCTGTATTTGCCTGTTTCATGTTAAAAACATTGAATTTGATCATTATGTGATCCATAAACTGACACTAAAATCTAAAACTTAAAAAATAATGTTTAGTTTTGCTTACCTGTATCAAAAATGCCATTTCTATAACCAAATTGTTGAGATACCCAAGAACAAGATTGGTTACACCTCTTGCAACAGTTGAAGACCCAACATCAATGTCAAGCTGAGAAAGAAACAAAGCTCACAAACATTATGGTTCTGTTATCAAATCACATAAAAGACCAATTTTCAATTCATGTTTTTACCTCCAAGTAGTTTTTGCCGCGTTTATAACGGACTTCAAGTGCCTGACCCACCAAGCAAGCCTTCTTGCCAACACTTTGTTTCACAATCCATGAACCTTTGGAGATATGTGGGATGAGTTTAAAACGCGAGTTACGATAAGCATCGTCACCATTCACAAAACTCTGTAGCAATGGATGCTCTTCTAATGGAGTGCTCAGCATGTAGTACAATGCTAGAGAGTACATAGCCGAACCAGGGACCTGATTCACGTACATTTTGCTATTAATTAGTATCTCTTAACTATTGATTAAGTCAATGATTCTATAGAATAGAAGCTCTTAAAGTCACCTGTATATTAACAATGAAGAAAAACTCAGGGTTTCCTTTTGCTGCGTATTCTTGAACTAGACCACCTAGTCGTCCGCCAAGATCATCTTCGCGCTTATCCGAAATTATCCAGTCCGCTCCAACCATTTGCATCAATGTGCCTTTTGCTTTCACCTATCGTTTGAGAAGTTCCAACATCATCAATCATATGTGTTGATTTGCATCTGAAAATCAAGAAGAACACAAGTACATTAAAATGGATTACCTTTTGCTGATCTTTTAGGTAATTCTTTCCTCGAATCAAGAATGTCGATGGATCCGCGGTAGACCAACTACAAGGCAGAGTGAGAGTTGGGTCTTTTTGAAGAGTGGCTCCATAGAAAAATGTTCTAGTTTCTTCAAAACCCACATCTTGTAAATCCATATAGCCTTTCTTATTAATGGCTAGATCTTGAAGTTTCTTGACAATACCAGCTGGTGATGGTATCTTGAGCTGAAACACACAAACATAAATTTCAAATCAGTTTGATCCACAAGCGAAGTGAGAGTCATTGGTTAAGTTGAGAATTACCTGATGTCCTTGAGAAAAAGGAGAGCTATCAATAAAGCTATCAAACTCGGTAAATTCAGCGGGCTCAGGAACGTCGAAAAACTCATCAGAAGCATCATTTAAGTCCATCAAACTGTTGCGTGCTGGAGTAGGTTTCTCCATTTCCTCTTTCACAGCCTCTTGAACAACCTCTTTATCCTCTGTTTTAAGAGGTAAAGTGTTGATCTTGGACAAGCAGGGTTTGGTGTCCATGAACTCTCCTGACACGAATTCACTGAAGCCGTGTCCTTGTTTCGCTTTGAACATTTCGCGTAAAGCCGCTACTCTCTCAACCATACGGATGGTTATGGATCTTGTAGATGCTGGCCTCATGTATAAGTTCCAGCTTCTCCAATCAATAGCTACCATATGCTTTACTAGTGATTGTTTCCCTTTGCTCACCGGAGTCACAACGTAACCACCACCTACATTGCGAATACAAAACTTTGGGTATGAGATTGTAACTGGAAAAAACCAAATTATAGAGTAAAGTAAGAAACTTTACTTTTGACACAAGCGCGAACGTATCCCTTCTTTGGTGGGCAATCCTTGTGATAGACAGAGTGACAAAGTATCACTGCGATAGTCAAATAAAGGCTGAGAAGGTTATAAACCTGAAAATTCAACAAATCAAAAATATTCAAGAACAATATCAAGAATTAAGTTACCATATGTTCCATCATCTTCCCTTCTCCAGTAGCGTCGCAGCAATAAGTCTCTTCGATTCATGCCCCATGGCAACCAATCACTGTATAACTGGATATTGATTATATCTGTGTGTCCATCAAGATGCTCCACCACTCTGCCTTTGTAGAAACAGAAGTCCCATCTACAAGTAATCCATCTAAGTTTCAGTTTCTCAAATATTTTTTATAACATAATATGCCGAAATTAGACCTATAGAAATCTATAGAAAGCTCTCAGATCAAAGTAATAGAGCTTACTCTGATCGTAAAGGACCGAGAGACATTAATGTATTGAAAATATCCTCTGAAGTACCATCAATGACACCAACAGCCATTATTGCAGGGTGATCATCCCAATGCTGCAAGAGTTTTTCAGCAAAAGAAATTAAGGTACAAAACCAATTATGATTCACAAATGAAATAAGTTAACATTACCCTTCCGCGGGAATCCCAGTCTTTAGCTTCTTTGAAAAGGCGTAAACCTGAAACTCAAAAGCTCGGTTAAGGCTAGCGGTTTCTTGCACCGCGAGTTTACAAAGAAAAATATAGTAGTTTCTTACCGTTTTGGCATCCAAAAATTTTCCATGGAGAAGGTGCAATAACATCAGGTGCTACAGTTTCGACATTCAATAATGAGTGATTTGTGGATGAGTAAGTTGTCCAGTCCACAGAGTTTTTGCGGCGTGACCTCTTTGATACATCAAGTTTCACAAGTCCCTTCTCAGCATGAGATACAAATTCACAATCCGGAAAAGGAAACCCCTGAAAACATAAAATATCCAATGTGTATAAGATTCTCTAAAATCTTCTAATGTATTGAAAATGTTAGAACTTTTAAAAACCTTTTGTGAAGCATTTTGTAACGACCGGATCCATTTTGCTGCTTCTTCAGGACTACTTGCTCCCAACTGTTCAAAGTATTTAAAAATTGATTTTTAAGAAAAACAGAAGCCGGAGATGTAATAGACAAATCTTGCCAAACAAACCTTTAGTTGATCCAAATGGTTCGAAGTGTTGTAAAGCGTGAATATGAAAAGGATCTGAAACAACACATGGAAATTTTTACTAACAAACTTCTGTAAAATAGAAAAATTTGTAGGCTTATTAGTATGTAAAACTTGGTACCTTCCTATGGAAACTCTCTCTTCCATTGTCGGTAACGCGAATACAGCAGTCTAGAGATGCTCTTCTCTCAGGTTCCTACACAGAAACAAAACCATAAGAACCTAATTTTTCCATCAAAATACAGCATTCGTTTATTCTCCTTATTCATGTTGATTTTGCATCTATACGTAATTCATATAAGACATGAACAAAATGTATCCCACAAAACAATAGAGAAATATGAAAAATGAAAAAAGACAAACCTCATTGTGATCGGATGGTACAGATTTAAAGCTTGTAAGGTTGTTGTCGAGAAGAACGAAGTATCGTTTACGGGAAAACTGAAGGCCAAACCGGTTATGTCGGATGGTATAAAGCCAACCTTCCATTCTTCCATCGGTTTTAGACATTTTCTTTTCTCTACAAAGCCCTTTTTTAGTTTAAAATTTCATCAAACGATCCAAAAAATTTCTACTACAAAATTCATTAGGCAATGCAATGCTTTTTTACCACTTGAAATGCTTTTTCCCCCTAAACGATTTTGATATCACAAAACTTATTTGTCTCGAACGCGTAACTTGAAGGGATTCTCTGATTCCGCCGAAGCGAAACAGAGAATCAAAAGTATGAAAAATCAGTTGCAAAAAAATTTAATGTTTTAAAAAAAAAAAATTGTTTTTCTCTCAATCAAGAGAGAAAAACAAAAAAAGTTTTGGTTATGTTCTTTCTTTATTGCTGTAATGTTGCGTTTTAAGTTATTAACTTTTAATTTCGTTGGTTAAAAATTGCTTGCTATTTGTGAGAGGTTAAATGGTTGGCGCTTCTGTTTTTGGGTTTAAATTCTATACTTAGTTTTTTTCTTTTCTTTTTAGGTTATGCACCCCTTAAGAAGATTCCGTAGTTCGGATAAAGTTTTTTTAGAAAATTGGAGATGTTTTTCTTGAGAAAACAAAGAGAATTGGATCGAGAGTTTATTACATTTTAATTTTATAGAAGAGATCTCTATTTATAGAGGAATTGAGAGAGGTGACTAAGCCAAAAGTCCTTTAATCCATGATAAATCCTTTAACCATTTTTTATCATAGATTTCAGTCATATGATTAGGCACTATAAGATTAAATGTCAAAAAACACAATGCCCCATAGATTGTGAGAATTAGTTTGAACTTAGGAAATTATCTGGCTTTTAGAAAAGGAATCTCTGGTTGTAAAAAAAATTTAGAAATTAATCTGGCTCTATAGACAAGAAATGCTCCATAGATTTTGAGAATTATATTGGACTTAGGGAATAATCTAGTTTTTAGACAACGAATCTCCTGTTGTAGAAAGATTGGAAATGAATCTGGCTCCACAAAGAAGGAATGCTAGATTCTGAGAATTAGTTTGGACTTAGGAAATTAATCTGGCTTTTAGACAAAGAATCTCCCGGTTGCAAAAAGATTGGAAAAGGAAAGGGCTCGGTTTCATTACAAAGCAATAACGGGCTAGCCCATCAATTGGGCCTAACCCATTAATTTGTTTCATACGACCCAACATTTCTTTGACTTTTCTGTTTTGACTAATGTAACTTCTTTGATATTTTGTTGACACAACAAAATCATTGTACCTTCTTCTAATCTCCAAGGACTATGAATCGTCTTCTCTCCTTTGACATCATTCCTAATCTTAAAAGTAATAATTTTTAAAAAATTCACCCTTATATCAATGCTTTTGTCAAGGCAACAATGTAAATTATATGTAATAGTAATTAATTTGGTGTTAATATAATATCATCAAAAAAATAGGAAAAAAGAAAAAAGAAGACAGCTTTAAGCTTTTAACTAACTACTACACACTAGACAACAATAGAGATACCTGCAAAACCCAACTTGGGCCCCCCGCCATTACTTTTTTCTTTTTTTCTTTTTTTCTTTTTTCTTTTCCTCAATTCTTGCATCACTCTCTCTCTCTCCTCTCTTTGTGTAAGCAAAGAAGCAATCTTTGGATAATTTGGGAAACTCTTCTTTATTTACCTTGAAGCTCGAATGATCACCTTGTTCCCTTGTAACCTCGAATCCGTTTACCTTCCAGCCTCAGCATCAGTTCAATCTTGGGTATCTCAAACTTACATTTCTTTCTTCTGTTACATTTTTTCGAATTCGACATTATTACAAAGCTAGGGTTTTTGGTTTCCTTTCTTCTGGGTTTTCACTGTTCGTTTCTGTGATGTGTCTCATTGAATTGAATTATCTTTGTTTATTGAGATTCTTTTGGGGTATTGATTTGATAGTTTTATCAGATTCAAGAGGAATAAGTATTTCTATAGTTCTCCCCCACTTTATTAGACTGGAGAATAGTTTAAAATAAGGCAAAAAGAAATTAGAAAGCAGAAAACATCTGTTGAGATTAATGTGCTCAAGTTTCTGTTTTAAATTTAGTTCCTTTTCTTCAGTTTCCATTAGAGGTGACTGAATCTAGTCATGTCTGTTTTTTGAGACAAATTAGTCAAAAGTCAATGCTTTAATATGTTGTAATTCTGCTAAAAAGATACAGCTTCTTTCTTTTTCCATATAATATACATAAAAGTCTGAATAATTACTAATCCAATTGATAACTATTAAGAAACCAACACTCACTTTATTGTGTTTTGTGTTTTTGTATCCTCCAGCTTGGTATTTGAATGGATCCTGTACCTGTTCGATGTCTTCTTAATAGCACATCTCGGTATCTTCATTTGGTCGCGTGCCAGACCATAAGATGTAATCCCATCCAAACATGTATTGGGAATGTGGTTCTCTTGTTGAAGCTCTTGAAACCGTTGCTTGATGAAGTTGTTGATTGCAAAATACCTTCTGATGACCGCTTTAATAGAGGGTGTGAAGAGCTAGATTCCGCTGTTAACCAGGCTCGGGAGTTCTTAGAGGATTGGTCCCCAAAGTTGAGCAAGCTTTTTGCTGTAAGTTGATTAATAAGCTCTCATTTCAGTTTTTTGTTTTCTGCATCTTTCAGCTTTATTCAGTGAAATCTTTTTGCAGGTGTTTCAATGCGAGGTTTTGTTGGGACAGGTCCAGACTTGTTCACTAGAGATTAGTCGCATACTTCTTCAGTTATCACAGTCAAGTCCGATTACTTCAAGTGTACAAGGTGTTGAGGTATTCTAGAAATATTTCATTTTTTAGTCTTCTGTGTCTTCATTGTACCCTTTTGCATTAATCTCTTGGATTGGTTTCAGCGTTGCGTGCAGGAGACTGAGAGTTTTAAGCAAGAGAGGTCATTGACTGAACACATGGAGAATGCTTTACAGAATCAGAAGGATGATATTGTCCCTTTGGATAATCATCATCTGGACAGCATAATTCAAATGGTTGGATTGATATCAAACCAAGATCTCTTAAAGGAAAGCATTGCTGTGGAGAAGGAGAGATTAAGATTCCAGGCCAGCAAGTCGAACGAAAAAATGGAACAAATCGAACAATTGGTAGATCTCGTCTCATGCATCCGTGAGCACATGATTCAAACAGAGTTTCTTGAAGTGGCTAAAGGTGTCTCGATACCACCCTATTTTCGATGTCCTTTGTCAACGGAACTCATGCTGGATCCGGTAATTGTAGCTTCAGGACAGACCTTTGACAGAACATCCATTAAGAAATGGCTTGATAACGGGTTAGCTGTTTGTCCCAGGACGCGGCAGGTGCTTACTCATCAAGAACTCATTCCCAATTACACGGTTAAGGCTATGATTGCAAGTTGGTTGGAGGCAAACAATATCAAGATTGCTGCCAAATCTGGTCATCAGTATGATGGTGGTGATGCTTCATCCATGGCTAATAACATGGGTTCTCATGACTTCAACCGCACTGAGAGTTTTCGCTTTTCTTTACGGAGCAGCAGTTTTACCTCAAGATCATCTCTTGAAACTAGAAATGGGTTTGAGAAACTAAAGATCAACGTGCCTGCCAGTTTATGCGGTGAATCTCAAACCAAGGATCTTGAGATATTCGATCTTTTGTCTCCGGGGCAGTCTTACACTCACAGCAGGAGTGAATCAGTTTGCAGTGTTGTCTCGTCTATTGAATATGTTCCTTCGGTGACACATGAGACTGAAAGTGTTCCAAGGAACCACCCAAGCTCCAGTGAGATGTCTCCCAAGAAAAACTCAGAAAGTTCAAGCAACGTAAATCATGATTATAGCACAGCGAAGACTTATGAGTGTTCTGTACAGGATTTAGATGATTCGGGAACAATGTTGACTTCACATACCATAAAATTGGTAGAAGATCTTAAAAGCGGATCTAACAAAGCTAAGACTGCTGCTGCAGCTGAAATACGTCATCTCACCATTAGCAACACTGAAAATCGTGTTCACATTGGGCGTTGTGGTGCTATCACTCCACTACTGTCACTTTTATACTCAGAAGAAAAGCTAACTCAAGAACATGCAGTCACGGCTCTTCTGAATCTTTCGATTAGCGAACCAAACAAAGCCATCATTGCAGAAGCCGGGGCGATAGAACCGCTTGTTCATGTTTTGAACACAGGAAATGACAGAGCCAAAGAGAATTCAGCAGCAACATTATTCAGTCTCTCTGTTCTGCCAGTAAACAGGGAACGAATAGGCCAGTCTAATGCAGCGATACATGCTCTGGTGAATCTTCTTGGTAAGGGAACATTTAGAGGAAAGAAAGACGCTGCTTCTGCTTTGTTCAATCTATCGATAACTCATGAGAATAAGGCTCGTATCGTGCAAGCTAAGGCGGTTAAGTATCTTGTGGAGCTGTTAGACCCAGATTTAGAGATGGTTGATAAAGCAGTTGCTCTACTTGCAAATCTTTCTGCAGTTGGAGAAGGACGTCAAGCAATCGTGAGGGAAGGTGGGATTCCGTTGCTTGTTGAAACCGTTGACTCAGGATCTCAGAGAGGAAAAGAGAATGCAGCTTCTGTGCTGCTTCAGTTATGTCTGAACAGTCCCAAGTTTTGCACTTTGGTCTTGCAAGAAGGCGCCATACCTCCACTTGTTGCCTTGTCTCAATCTGGTACACAGAGAGCAAAAGAGAAGGTAGAGACTATATTCATCTTCTGCGGTTACACAAAAACACACCAAGTTTGAATTCTTATCGATCGAGTTATCTGAATATTATTGTTTGTTGCAGGCACAGCAGCTTCTCAGCCACTTCCGAAACCAGAGAGATGCAAGGATGAAGAAAGGTAGATCATATGATTCATGAAGAGACAGAGATGCATTCTTCCATTTGGACATTTCCCTTTGGAGATTTATTTTGCGAGAAGGTTTCTTTTTCTTTCTTTTTGCTAAGAACATTAGCTGGAGAATAGTGTCTCCTCTTCTGTCTCCTTTTGTGTTGGGTTCTTGGTATCTGGTGTGTTAATGTTGCTGTGTAGTAGTAATGTATAATGTATGTGCAATTTGTGAGTTTCGAGTATGTATAGGCAATGAAGTTTTTTTACTCAAAACACATTCATATAAAGTAAGTCGTCACATGCCCAAAACTCTAAACCCATTTGATTCATAAATCTGTTACAGTCTCCAAGTGTTTGGCGTGCTTTTGCTTATTTCTTTATAGAAAAGATAAGAGAACCCTCCCAATGTTTTTATAGCTTGCCACTTTACTACTCGTATATAAGCATTGGATTGATGTCAAAATTTGTTTTTTACCTTGGCTTTGGTTGTGAAGCAAAAGAGAGCAAGGGTTGAATGAGTCTTTGATGTGATGGACTAACCAGAAACATGGCCTGTGAGGCTGTGACCGACACAGCATCTCAGCCATTGATGGAGTCTGATAAGCCTGGAAAAAGCTCGAACCATCCCTTGAATTTCTCCTCGCTGTTGCTCTTTGCCATGAGTGTGAGCTAAGTCTAGAAAGTATATATATGTCTTATATTCGCTGGAAATATATTTATAGTTCCTAGAAATATATTTCTGACGAACATAATTTATTTTATTTTTAGTACTGATAGGATTTAAAGTCTCTTCCCATGATATATTGGGAGGGATGTTTATTAAGATTCGTTGAATTAAAACTTAGTAAATATGTTATATATTTAATCTCAAAACAAACATACATTAAAATTGCAAAAACAAAGTATGATTATAGAAACGCGATCTTCTCAATAATATTTGTATGAAAACTTCAAAATATAGAATATAAACGCATCACACCAAATCTCTCACTTGTATTAACAATTCTAGCTGATTGCATCGTTCTCGCAGTCGCACCCGAAACGGATTTGCTATTGGAAGGTAGTGATCACGTTAAGAACTACCTGACAACCAATCTGTCACTCTTTTTATTTTATTACACAACTTCTTTATTATTATTCTCCCTTTTTTTTATCATATATAATTCAATTCACTCTCTTTCTTTCTCTATATCTCTCTGTCTCTCGTTTCTCTCTTGTCTTTCTCTCTCACACACGATCCAATGACGACGAGCAACAACGTAAACGGATGTTTCGGAGACACGAAGCTGACCAAAGTGTTCGTAGGAGGATTGGCTTGGGACACTCACAAAGAAGCAATGTATGATCATTTCATCAAGTATGGTGACATCTTGGAGGCTGTCATTATCTCTGACAAACTCACTCGCCGTTCCAAAGGCTATGGCTTTGTCTGTTCCTCTTCTTTCTCTCTTTTCTTTTCTTCTTTAATGATCTCATTTCTATTTTCTTTGTTTCTCATTGAATTTTTTTTTTTTTTTTTTTTGTAGGTGACTTTCAAAGATGCGGAAGCCGCGAAGAGAGCTTGTGAAGACTCAACTCCGATCATCAATGGCCGCCGTGCTAATTGCAATCTCGCCTCCCTCGGTGGCCGCATTCGTATATCTCCCACTATGTCCTCTCCTCAACAAGGTTCGTCTAAATTTTCTTATGTATCAAAAATTTATACACACATAAATTGTCATAATGTCATATAGGAATTTTTCTATGCGGATATGTTTTTTTTAATATACCGGAAGATCCCAAAACAACATCATGAGTCTGTGCAAAAATTCTATAGGGAATCGTGTATATGGGGGTTACATGCACTTATAAGAGTTACACCAACAATTTGGAAAAAAAAAAAAACTTAATCTAGGCAGGTCTACACTCCCATAGATAGGAGACATTTTTCTAAGGATTAAATCTTGATATGAATGGAATCGAAATACTACTTTGCCATTAGTCAAACTTTTTAGAAACCATCAAATTTTTGAAACATTATCATCAATGATGTTTTTGACATGTGAAGGACCAAACAATGGGAATAGGGTCACACCACCACATGTCGGGAATCAAGCTCAATTGTACTACCCATCCGGATTTACAAACCAGCAACATCAATTTCAACAACAACAACAACTTCATCAAGCCGTTCCTTTCTATGGGTAAATTATTTTCGACATCTAATTAATATTCTTCAAAATGTACGTAGGTTGATTAATAAGGTATTTGATTAGTTCGGTCTTGATATTAAATTCAGGTACCCTTCCTCCTACGTCGCCCCCAACATGACCTTTAATCAGGTAAGTCTTATGATTTATAATAATTAAAAAAGAATATATATATATATATATGCTTATATGATTTTCTAAATAAATTTATTAATTTGTGATGGAATTTGATGAATAGAAAGTTGGATACGTTGGAGGAACCTATATGAACGGACACTATGCAACAATGCAATCACAACCGCAACCGCAATATTACCATCATCAAATGTATAGTGGAGGACGAGTTGTGGTTGGGGCAAGTCCGATGGTGCCTCTCTACACTGTCTATCCTTATCATCAATCTCAAGCCATCGGGTTTCCAAAACCTCTTTCTTTTTCCACTCCTCCCATGTCAGGTATTTTTGCTCATTCTATTTTCTAAACTTTATAATAATGAAAGCTTCTTTAGTAAAATGATATCCATCCAATTTTCTTGGTGTATGTATATATTCACAAAAATAAATCTGATTAGATACACACATGCATACACAAGTTGGTCACGTTATTTATTTGATGTCAGTCATGGCCTCATGTGCCCATGATGTGGTATCACATGGATCCACCCTCCGCTGGCTAGGCTCTGATTTGACACGTGATTCCTCGTTGTAGCACGTGTCTCTGTAATAATTTAGTTGGATTTTGGTGTTTATAGGTTAATAAAAAAAAAAAAAAGGCTTCTTACATGCAAGGTGTTGTGATCTTCGTGTGTCGGAAAATATATTAAACTGATATTATAATGATTTGCTTTTTGACCGTTGAATAGGAGTTGGAGGAGAAAGCATACAGAAGAAGGCCATAAATTGATAGGCTACAAAGCTGTTGATCAAACGACACAGCCCAAAATTATTCATTTTCTTCATCTCACCAATTAAGCTTTATTATTTTTTATTAGAGACAAGTATTTCTAAAATTGAATTTTGTTACATTTAATAATTTATTCATTAAAGAAGTTTCTTTTTTTCTTTTTCTTTTTTGGATAAATCACTAAGGTTTACTTCATGAAGTGTTCTACACTTCTACTTAGTTATGACTTATGAATGAATGGAAAAGTCAAGATAAGAATATACACGTCTCTTGGCCCAGCCTAACAACTGCCACATCTACCGCCCCGTATTTCTTCTATTCGTATTCAACCGATTGTTCTTTTTGTGTGTGTGTGTGGGTATTGATTGCAATTTATAAGGGACAAATAATACTTAAGAGACTAGTATCTACTTGTTTGAATGTAGAAAACTAAAGTAAAAATTATATAAAATAAATAAAAATAGGAAAAATTGGCTGAGTAACATATATAAAAACTAGAGATATTAACAGTTTATTCCCATTATTAAGAGACTTATAAAACAGAGACATGAGATTACAGTATAGTTTTAAACCAAACTCAAGTCATAGTCTAGATCCTTAGAGAAAAAAGCCAACAAAATTCAAACTATGTCTCTCACTTTATCCTCATCCTGTTTCTGTTTTCAACTTTTCATTGCCTCAAGTCTTTTTATGGATACACCACCACATTAATAGCGAAACTTACATCTACATATAGTTATTATAGTCACAAATAGTTAATTGCATACTCACATAAACTATATTGATGACATTCATTTAAACCCTTCATTTAACAATATATTTACATATTAACTGCATATAATTAATTTTCTTCACAAATAGTTATCTAAACATCTACATAACTTGTTATATTCATAAAAAAAGTTAATATATAAAAATTATAAGTATAGTCATTTTCGTGTAGTCATTTTGTACTAATTAAATTTATAATGCAAAAGGTCCTTTTATCACACGATTTAACTCGAAATGCATAAATACGGAAAACTGAAAAAGGTTCTTTCAGCACTCATTGGAAAGTTAGATTTTAAAAGTAAAAACAATTAGATTTTTAGGGGTTAAAACAACATTTGTTAAGAAGTGAGGGTTTTATCTCAAAGATTAAAAAAAAGTCAGGTTTCGATTAAATGGATCGTAAGGATTTCTCTTTCTTCGGGCATCGCCTTTTCTTCTTCAACACACACTGGTCTCTGTAACTGAGGCCCAAGCCCTTCCCTTTTTCAGATTCTCTTCTTCAATTTCTCCCAACGTCTTTTGAGGTAATTGCGTCAATTTCAGCTTTCTCTTGTTAATTTCACTTCTAGTTTCTATGGAATCTGGAACTTTTCATGATAATTTAGATAAGATCCGTCGATGTATATATTGAGTAATTTTGAATTGCAATCAGATAATTCCAATGGAGGAACAGAGAGAGGAAAGTGAGTTTATTGGTGATTACGGAGAGCCCATGGAGGAAGCTGGTAAGGGACTAGGTTTATCTTCTAAAACTGAAACCCTAGATACGGTAGGTGTTTCGGATTCAGGTGATGTAAACCCAAATGATGGAGGTTCAGCTACTGAAGTTGATGTTGGAAGTGTTGAGGATACTGGTGAGGAGACTAAGGATAACGTTGAGAAGACAATTAGCTCTGATGACGTTAAAAGAAGCGATGATGCTGTAACTGTTGAGGTGAAGCCGGTAGATGAGAGAGATGGCTCTGAGCATTGTGGGGATTTGCAAAGAGTCGATGAGGCGGCTAAGTCTGAAGGTATGAGTAAAAATGGTGAAAGTCATGAAAGTGCAAGAGAAGAGGGGAGTGTAATCTCTGGTGGGAATGAAGTGACTGATGCAACGGAAAAATGTGAAGTGGAAGTTAACGGTGGTGCTTCTGATGCCGTCAAGCAAAATATTGGAGTTGAAAAGTCCCTGCAAAGTTCAGTTGATGGTGAGACGCTTTCTGTTGCAGAAGATAAAGCTGACCAAGAGAAGGAATCAACCAACGAAATGGGTGTTGATAGCGAACAAGACAAGGAAGAGAAAGAGAATGAGGAAACAAATGAAGGTAATTTAGGTACTGTTTCGGAAGTTAGCTCTGCTGCTAAAATAAATGATGAAGAAAACGGAGAAGCCATGGAAATCGATTATGTGGCTGAGGAACAGGTGGAAAAGGATGTTAAAGTAGGTGGTGCTTTGGATAATGCTTGCAATGAATCTGCTGGTGCAAGTGTGGTACAAATCCAAGATGTTCCAATATCTGAAGCTGATGTGAATGATTCCAATGTTGTAAAGGAAATGGAAACTGATGAAGGCAAAGATAACGTTGATATGGCAACTGATCTTACCCAAACAATCAAATCTGCTGATTTAGCAAACCCAGCTAGTCCCACTGAAGATGCTGCTCCAGGTGAAGTTGAACCGGTGGATCATAATGCTCTTTTTGATCCAAGTTCTGATATTACCAACTTTATTGATTTCAGTAGTGTATCATCTTGGTCAGGAAATATACAAGACCTTAAAACCGAAACCAGGAATGTATCTTTGAAAGAGGATACGCAAGCTACTGAAATGGCAGAGGAAGTTGCCACGGTGGGTATTGAAAATGAATCGAATGAAGCCCGTGTTGCTTTGGAATCAGAATCTCCAGCTGCTGCTACTACAGATTTTTCAAAAGAGGCTTCTAATGCTATTTTGAGATCTGAAAATAACCAAGAAGATAAGGATCTTGAATGCTTAGATAAGAAAAAAACAGATGAACAAGATATAATGAGAGAGGAAGATGACATTACTCATGAAGCTCCAAATATTGATCCAAATCAAAAGGAAGATACAGAAATGGAAGAAAATCCCAACAATTCTGATTATGCTGATGAAGAAGCTGGTTCTGACATCAAAACCAATGGTGTGAAACGAAAGGGTGATGTCCTGACTGAGGATTCACCAGGAGAAGGTAGGAAGAGTGTTTCATTTGCGAAGGTGTCTTTTGCCCAAAGGCCGTCTTTTAAGATCGGTGCATGCATAGCCAGAGCTGCTAGTCAGATGGCAGGATCTCCTTCAGTTTTGAAGGGTAGTAACTTTGGTGATGAAACTCTTTCTGTTGAAAGTTTTGTATCCCAGCTTCACTGTGCAGCAACAGACCCTGTGAGAGAGCACGTTGTATCTGAAATTGCAGCTGGCTTTTTCTTAGATTTCCGAAACTCATCGGCTTTGCAGCAAGCTACCCCGGAAAAGGTAAGCAATAAAAGAGGTAGACCATCCAATTCTAATGTAGGAGGAACCGAAGCATTTGAGTTTGAGGAAATGGGTGACACATACTGGACTGACAGGGTGATCCATAATGGTGGTGAAGAGCAAACGCCACCTACTGAGAAAGAAGATTATCAAGTTGTGCCGGATGAGTTGAAATCTGCTCAGGTTCAAAGGACCCGTCGACCATACAGAAGACGACAGTCTCAGATCAGTATTCCTCTTTCAGCCTCAGACAAACCGGCAAACTTTGATGAGAATGCACCAGCTGAGCTTATAATGAAATTTTCTGAAGCAGATACTATACCTCCTGAGAAGAGCCTGAGTAAAATGTTCAGGCATTTTGGACCAATAAGGGAGTCGCAAACTGAAGTTGACAAGGAGAATAACCGGGCTAGAATAGTTTATAGGAAAGGTACCGATGCCGAGGTTGCTTACAACAGCGCAGGAAGGTTCAGTATTTTTGGGACGAAAGCTGTGGATTACAAGCTCAGCTACACGATAACTGAAACATTCAAAGTTCGGCCATATGTTGTGTCTTTAGGGGATGAGGATGCGGTACTATGTCATACATCCTAGATGTAGTTGCTTCAGGCATGGTTCAGGTAAATCTGCTTCTTTAGTTCATACTCGAATGCTTAAACTATAGTATAAGCTTACTGGTTTGAAAGCCGACGTGTCGTTTCTCTGAATGCGTAGTGTTTTCTCTCTCTTTTTTTTCCCTTTTATTATGGTAGTAATAGCTAATAACATAGGATAGGTGTGGACTTTTCAATGTAGGTAGAGTGAGAAGAGATATATGCATAGTAGTCTGGTAGATTCAAGCTAGGAAGTTAACATACATGAAGACTAAGTGATGAGGCCATGTCTTTGCTTGATGTGTTTTGCTTAAAAGGGAATTATATGGATTTCTTCATTAGGGGTGCTAAATTGAGTCTGGATGATCTTGTGTTTCAGGTTAAAACAATCGGCAGGCATCAAGAGAATTAAGAGGATGAAGTGGCTTGATGGATTAGAGGCTTGTTCTTGTGTTTTGTTACCTGTTACTAGGTAGAGATTTAGGCTGTGTAATATAAGAAAACATGTAATATCCAGAGTTGTCGAGTATCTGTTATTGTCGAGGTTAGAGAGATAGTTCCCTTTTTTTTTGGTTACAAGACATTTAATTTGCTGTTTCTAAACCAAGTGATGTGAGGGCTGGTGATAAATTGGTAGACTTAGGTGAGATGTTTCGACCAAGTCAAATTTATGTTCAATATTTGGGTTCCTTGTTTTACTTAGTGACCAACCTACCATTGGGTTGTGAATTGTGATTCTAAGCTCCCATCGATGGATGGTGCTTGGTCCTCTACAGTGTACACTGTACACTCCGCAGACTCGAAACCGAGATTTGGTCCCAAATCAGATATAGACACAGATGAGCTGATTGTTTACACCAGAAGACTTCTCAACTATCACATAGTATCTACTGATATCTATCCTACAACATCATGCATATCACCCGAGTGAATTTGGATAGCTGCTTCTATTGGTATTATTTAAAAATATATAATTTACAAAATAAATAATTCAGGGTTTTATTTCAAACAAGAAAAAAGAAGAAGAGCAACGTGGATTGATCGAGACGGTCGATTAAATGGATCATAAGATGCATCATAAAATTACTTCCTAGAAATCGTGAACAGCCAAAAGAGTTTACAGAGTAGCTCTCCAAAGTACAAAATTTTCAATTTTTACGAACAACATACGAAATTTGGTGTCCTTGAGCGACGATAACACGCTCGACTGACGAATTCGGTGTTACGTTCACTTTACGAGTTAGATCTCTCTCTCTCTCTCTCTCTCTCTCTCTCTCTCTCTCTCTCTTTTCTTCTTCGTTCTTCAAACCCACACTCGTCTCCAAGCCCTCACCTTCGTCTCAAGAGGTAGCTCCCTCAATTGCTGCGATTTCTCTTCCAAGTTTCGGCTTTCTTGTATAAGATCCATCGATATATTTGAGTAATTTTGAGTTTTAACCAGATAATTCCCAATGGAGGAACAAAGAGAGGAAACTGAGTTTGTTGGTGATTGCATAGAGTCTGTTGAGGAAGCTGGTAAGGGACCAAGTTTATCTTCTAAAACTCAAACCCTAGATGTTGATGATGCCAATACGGTAGAGGTTTCGGATTCAGTTGTTTCCGCTGTTAATGGGACCGATGAAAACCTAATTCTTGGAGGTTCAGCTACTTTAGATGGCAATACGGCTAATTCGGATTCTGATGAGAAAGTGAAAGCTGATGTTGGGAATGTTGAGGATGTGGTTGGTGGTTCTGTAACTGGCGAGGAGAGTAGTGAGAAAACGATGAGCTCTCAGGATGTTGAAACGACTGATGCCATCACAGATGGTGCAAGTCATGAAATTGCACGAGAAGAGGAGACTATAACCTCTGCTGGGAATGAAGTGACTGGTGAGAAGGCAATATGTGAAGCTGAAGATAACGGTGTTGCTTGTGATGCTGTGGAACAACATGTTGAAATTGAAAAGTCCCAGCAAAGTTTAGATGATGTTGAGACGGTTGCTGTTGCAGAAGATAAAGCTGACCAAGAGAAGGAATCAGCAAAGAAGAGTGAGGAGGATTTTAACAAAATGGATGTTGATACTACACAGGCAAATGAAGAGAATGTTATTCTTAATGAACTAGGAAATCCGGGATCTGAGATTAAAGTTGCTAATCAGTCGGAATCAGCACAAGTTCCAGAGGAGTCTACCCAATTAACCAAAGGGGAAAAATACGAAGAAAATTCTGGAACTGTTTCAGAAGTTTTCCCTGCTGCTGAAATATATCGTGATGAAGAAATAACCAATGTTAACCAGAAAGAAGAAAACGGAGAAGCCATGGAAATTGATTATGCGGCAGAGGAACAGGATTTTACAGTAGGTGGCCTTTTGGATAATGCTGGCAATGAATCTGATGCAGCAATAGCTGAAGCTGACAGGAATGATTCCAGTGTAGTAAAGGAAATGGAAATTGATGAAGGCAAAGATAACGCTGATACGGCTAGTGATCTTACCGGAACAATCGAATCTGCTGATTTAGCAAACCCAAACAATCCCACTGAAGATGCTGCTCCAGGTGAAGTTGAACCGTTGGATCATAACAGTCTTTTTGATCCAAGTTCTGATATTACCAACTTTATTGATTTCAGTGGTGTATCATCTTGGTCAGGAAATATACAAGACCTTAAAACCGAAACCAGGATTGTATCTTTGAAAGAGGATACGAAAGCTACTGACATGGCAGAGGAAGTTGCCAAGGTGGGTATCGACAATGAATCGAATGAAGCCCGTGTTGCTTTTGGGGCAGAATCTCCTGCTGCTACAGAGTGTTCCAAAGAAGCTTCTGATGCAATTTTAGGATCTGAAAAAGACCAAGAAGGTAAGGATCTTGAATGCTTAGATAAGAAAACAACAGACGAACAAGATACAATGAGAGAGGAAGATGACATTACTCATGAAGCTCCAAATATTGATCCAAATCAAAAGGAAGATACAGAAATGGAAGAAAATCCCAACAATTCTGATTATGCTGATGAAGAAGCTGGTTCTGACATCAAAACCAATGGTGTGAAACGAAAGGCTGATGTCCTGACTGAGGATTCACTGGGAGAAGGTAGGAAGGCTGTTTCATTTGCGAAGGTGTCTTTTGCCCAAAGGCCTTCTTTTAAGATCGGTGCATGCATAGCCAGAGCTGCTAGTCAGATGGCAGGATCTCCTTCAGTTTTGAAGGGTAGTAACTTTGGTGATGAAACTCTTTCGGTTGAGAGTTTCGTATCCCAGCTTCAGTGTGCAGCAACAGACCCTGATAAAGAGAACATTGTATCTGACATTGCTGTCGGCTTTTTCTTAGATTATCGAAATTTGATTTCACAGCAAGTTACTCCGGAAAAGGTTAGCAGTAAAAGAGTTAAATTATCAAATTCTAATGCAGGAGGAACCGAAGCATTTGAGTTTGAGGAAATGGGCGACACATACTGGACTGACAGGGTGATCCATAATGGTGGTGAAGAGCAAACACCACCTACTGCAAAAGAAGACTATCAAATTGTGCCGGTTGAGTTGAAACCTGCTCAGGTTCCAAGGACTCGCCGACCATACAGAAGACGACAGTCTCAGATCAGTATTCCTCAGTCAGTCTCAGTGAAACAGGCAGACTTTGATGAGAATGCACCAGCTGAGCTTATAATGAACTTTTCTGAAACGGATACAATACCTCCTGAGAAGAGTCTCAGTAAAATGTTCAGGCATTTTGGACCTATACAGGAGTCGCTGACTGAAGTTGACAAGGAGAAAAACCGTGCTAGAGTAGTTTTTAAGAAGGGTGCTGATGCCGAGGTTGCTTACAGTAGCGCAGGGAGGTTCAACATCTTTGGGATGAAGGCTGTGAAATACGAGCTCAGCCATACAATTACTGAAACATTCAAAGTTCAGCCTTATGTTGTGTCTTTAGGCCAGGAGGATGCAGCGCCATGTCTTCCCTCTTAGATGTAGTTTTGGTTCAGGTAAATCTGCTTCATTGCCTCTCCCCTGTGTTTTAATGTCTTTCGTGCCATTTCTGGTATTTCCATTCATGCTCAAATGCTTAAACTATATATAGACCACTGGTTTGAAAGCTCATTTGTTGTTTCTCTGGAGGCATAGTTTTTCCAATTGTTTTGACTATGATATTAATAGCAAAGGTGTTCACATCTGTAGACCGAGAAGAATTGAATGTGTAGTGTTTTTCCTTAAAAAGGGAATATATGAATTTCTTCTGAGGGGTTTTAAATTAAGTTTGTATTCAAGCAGAGTGGTTGATTTTGTGTTTCAGGTGAAAACAATTGGCAAGCATCAAGAGAAGTAAACGGTGAAGTAGCTCATTGGATTGGAGGCTCTTGCTTGTGTTTTGTTGCCTTTTAGGTAGAGAGATGTAGGCTTTGTAATATGAGAAAACATGTATTTTCTAGAGACAAGAGTTGTTGGTTATATGTAAAATTGTCGAGGCTAGAGAGGTTAATCTTATTTTTCTCTTTCTTTTTGGTGGCTAAACATTTGATTTGTTGTTCTTAAACCAAGTTATAATAAGAGACTAGGAGTGTTGTTGAAGTGGTTTGGAGCCTTTTATCGTTAGGTAGGAATCGTGGGATGATTCGACACTACTCGAATTTACAATGGATACTTTCGTTACTTATATAATTTGACACACGGAGTAATCCGGTTTAACTGATGAAAACCGATTTCGAAATCTGAATTTATCCCAAAAAAAACGATTTGATTTAATATTTCCATTTCGTTGTTGACCATAACCAAAATCAAAACTGTATTAAACCAAACCCGAATGTATCTGTTTCAATCCGGTTTACTCAACGTTGTTTGACCTAAAAAAAGAAGGTATTAAACTAACGGCGTTAGTTTTACTGTTACAAATTTTATGATAGGAGGGAATCCCAAAATTTTTGGTCGAAATTTTTTGAATAAACTTCCGATTTGACGCTCTTTCCTCTTTCCTCTTCCCTCTTCCCTCCCACTTCACTTCCAACATTTTTTTTGTTGTTTTCCCCCAAATTTACAAAAACATAGCCTGCCTCGCCGTCGAGATTCACATCACGACGAGCTCGTAATCGGCGACATCGATTTCGCTATCGCCACTCCGCTGGGTTTCAAAGTTTACATCGCTAAGAGATTAATAATCGAGCGTGGTGAGTATGTTCCCATCTCTGATTTATGATTTTAATTGGATTAGATTTATCCGCTTGTAAGTTCTTCGCTGGTGCTACTCACCAGTTTCTAGGGTTCATAAGTTTTTTTTTTCTGGGTTGTGAGGGTAACTTGTTGATTTTGAACCGTATGGAATTGTAATGATAAGTGGAATTAGAATGGGATAAACAAATACTAAATTTTGCCTCAGATGTTCTGATGTGAGTTTTGTGGAAGACTTTGAGTAGGTAAATTGGGGGATCAAGCGAACAGTGTCTTTTGGAAATGGCGAAAGTAGTTGCTCCTGGTGCTTTTGGTAGTTCTCTTCAGATCAATGGAGGATCCAAAGCTGCGCCAAAAGCTAAGAGGAAGACGCCTTCTGAACTGAGAGTAAGTTTGTTTCCCTATCTTCATTGTGCAATGTTTTCCTCGTTGAGTTGAAAGTTATTTTTGAATATTGTTCATTCAAATACCCTTCTTACTAAATAGGGAGAACAATTGAAACGGACTTGTTTTGTGGACCAAGCTAAAGCGGCTTTTGATGCATTGCGCCCTTGCAAAAGGTAAAAATCATCATCCTGTCAAGTTTTTGAAATTATATTTTTCTTACTAGATCATCTTGGCAGTAGTGCTGACATGGAAAATGGGCTCAAGAAACAAGAGCTTTCGAAGAATCCAAAATACATAGAGATGCGTATGGATGAACTATACCCTGTCAAAAAGGCTAGGCCTTGGATGCTCTCTGGCAAAGAAAACTCTAAGGTTCATGACCCTTCTGATTCTTATTCTTGGTTCCTTTGATTTTTTTTGAAAAACATTATATGTAAAAGTCGCTTTATAGTTTAGTACATATTTTCTTTATTAGTTGATTTTTCTTTCCCACAGGAAAATGGTTCGAAAGAGCAATCCAACAGCCTAATCAATGTTTCTTTACTCTCAAATGCTGCTGCCAACAAAAGGCAACTTATTCGGTAAAATCCGTCAGGAAATTTCTGTCTGGAGTACGCTTACTGTCTGTGCTTTTATATATGCTACTGCTTCAATGTCTTAGCAGTGAGGAGAATAATGCTACTACTGAAGCTTCTGATGATATTAAGGCTGAAGCTCGTCAAACAAATGAGAGATGTAGCCAGAGCATATTTCGCAGTGTCACAGAACTTTCAACCAGGGGTGAAGAATTATCCTGCTTGCCAGATATTGATATGGTATGCTTCACTTGTAGCCTGTGAATCTGTCAGATAGTTATGTATCTGGTCCTGGTGAAACTGATGTCATCTTTCAACAGAGCAAAGCGCTGAAAGGACTTGCCACTTGTGAACCATTGCTGGTTCATCCTAGCGATATAAATGGGAAATCTGATACGGACTCATTAAGTGGAAATTTCATGTCCGAGTTCCAAGTTCCTGGGCAAAAGATTCCTCTGGACCTTTCCATGAAGACTTATGCTCGACTTGTTTCCTCTACTCCATTAAATTGGTGAGTTGAGCTATTTCTGATATTCCTTTACATTGTGTAATAAGAACATAATCTTATGTTGGTTGTAGGTGAATCTTAGTGATTCTTCCTTGACCTCTCTTATTAGTTCAATACATACCACTTATTGATGATACTAGATGAAAATATGTTTTGTTATCAGGCATAAGTATTCCTTTATTTTTCTCTTCTTTTTCGTAGTTTATCTTGTTGACTTAAATTTTTTCTTTTGCGTCCGAAGTTTGATTCAGTCTGTTATTTTTTCATCCAAATGTTGTTGTTCTAGGTTACATAGGTCACTCATGGGTAGCACCTACAATGGTATGCCACAGCTGAAGTCGCTGTCGTGTAATGTGGTAAATCGAGATAACAGTAGTAGTTCTGGATCAGCTAAGGTTTCCCAGGTGTTAAATTCCATGTCGCTACACTCTTGGGTTTATCCTCAGTCCACCTTGCCACCTTTTATCATATCGGCCTTGGTAGCATCTGGATCAGACAGAGGTTTGTTATTGAGAGTTCATGTGCTATGCCTTCTTATCAGTCATATTCCTTCTGAATTTTATTTAGAGATCCTCATTTTGCTATTTTTAGGTGCAGTTGATTTCCTACAAAATCGAAAATTGGCATGGGAGGATGCTTTTCGAAGTCTATATTTTATGTTTCGGAAGAATCTCTGCAAAATCTTTTATGGTAATTCCATCTAATTTTTGCCTGATTTGGATGTGATTACGCACTAGGTTAATGAAGACAACTTCAATGGCACTGGAAATCTGTAGTGCTTACACTGTTGTTACATGTAGATGGAATTTTTTCCGCAGAGGCATAGATCCTTCTGCATTTTGTTTACCTCTAACACTTCCGTTTAGAAGAATCCGGTAGAAAACTTGCTTTTACTTTTCTGTCTTAGCAAAGATGCATAAAAGTCAAGTTAACCTTTAGTGCTATTCAAATGTGAACTTTCATCCACAGCTTCTTTTTCATGTTCCATCTCTCTTATTGTAAATGACATGTGTGTCGTACTCCTGAAATGAGACTAAACTTATTTGTGCATTATTTGGCTTGTAGTCTGTACTTCTCAGTTTGTAGCAATGTTTACCGGAAGCTGTGAGTCAAGGGGAGTTAAACGCTCATGCAATGGTTATATCACCCTGTCAACTAGAAGATTGAGAGCCATGCTGAAAGACCTTGTAAGATATGTTACCTCAGTATTGTTGAGCCTTTTACCTTGCTCAATTTACCTAGAATGTTTGTGTTTTGTGTTCCTTGAGACTTTAAAACTAGTGTAACTAGGCGCATCATGATGATCTGTGATCACATTTGTTATTTCAGTTTTGGTATTCTGAACAAGGTCCTATATTGACTGCTTCTTTGATAGGAATTTCTGAAGTTTAAGTTTTACTAATTTTGCTTTGAATATGTTTTTCACAGGACATTTGCTACTCTATGCCTCTTTGCAAAACTAAAATGGATCAGACCACAATTGAAGATCTTGCCGAACTCTCAGAGATAGAGAATCATAACCTTGGCCAGGTTTGTGTGCCTTTAGTTAGCTATTCAGGAAATATATTTCTGTCTAGGTGTATATTCCACTGTTATGAACCATGTGAAGCACCTGCTGTTATATATGGGAGATTATTGGCTATTTTACTGACTCCTTGTAATGTATGCAGATTCGTCGTTCGCGTTCCTCCTCAAACATCGATAATACTCCAGAATCATTCTTGGCTTTTGTCGGGAACGAGAGCGTACATGGATTGTATGATCTTCTGTTAAATTATAGGTGCGCATGAACATTTTTTGAATAAGAAATTACATGTTGTGCACATGTACATCTTGTTAACGAATTTCAATGATGTATATAACCATTGTTTCTTAATCATGCATAGGTCTTCTTTTGGGTTTCTTCCCACCGCAGACGTTCCTGTATTATATTCACCAGTGCCATTTCAGAATGCTGCACTGTCTTCTCCCGAGGTATATACATTTGGTGCTTTGCTCTGTAGTTTGTGATTCTCTTGCTGTGGCATCCTTATTCTATATAGTAACATTATGAGATTACTTCTTCTTTGATCTACAGATCAAGTGCATGGAGATGGTAAAAACAGAACGTACAAGTTGCTGCATGGTCGAGATTAAAGGCGAATATATTCCACCGTGGATTATTAGCAATATTTGTGCAAATGTTGGTGCTAATGAACAAAACTTTGAAGCCAGGTTCGTTGATGCAAAATCTCTTATCTTTTCTCCCGAACCAAAAAGTGAAAACTTGTTAGGAAATGCTAACATTCTATGAGTTGCTTTCAGCTTTGTGACTGAGCCAACATCGGTTAACTTAAACATTGGTGTACCACAAGTCCTTGAAAATACCGACCCTGGGTCTCGAGTCAAAGAAGGCACAGGAGAAACAAACAGTGATGCATCTGGCATTCCTGGAGCTGTGATCTGTCCTCAGCTTCGATCAGGCCATCTCAAGAGCTTGAAGTATTGCAACAAATCTTACACGGTCTCGCTGTCTCCCTCATGATCTGTATTTGCTTTGAATCTTCTTTTGTTTCAGGTTCTCATCATTATATGTATGAATGTCCCTTAAAATCAAATTATGAACCCAGTGGTAATTTTTATTGGCAATTTGGCTGGACATATCCTGAAACTCGTTTGATGGCAATGTACAAGAAAACGTTGGTTTGAATCTTTATTTTATTCATGAATCGGAGTGACTTTCCTTTTTCTGTCAAAACCCTGCTATGGACTTTGGCCTGAGGATGAGATGCAAGAGTCCAAACAAAAGGGAAAAAAAAACTTTGGATTAATAAATTGAACCAGATTCTAAACCCATCAGAACATGTTTGACAGCAGTACAGAGCAATGTACATTCATTTTGCACTAAGCCAAAGAAACCTGACAAAAAATGGAAATCTAGACATGTGAACTAGTCAAACATCTCCATCTCCTAGTTCCAGATCCCTCGCCTAGCATCATAAGCATCCCCATATTATTTGCTGACAACTCATAAACATACCTGCAAAGCAAATTATCATTGAGTTCATCAGAAAGCAGTAATTACCACAAAGCAAGTCTTTTTTACTCGTAAATCTGCTTACTTGTTTCGCCTGGCTTTTCTTTTCCACGAAACAAAAGACACAATCCACTGAAACACAAGAATAAAGGGAGAGCAAAATTCAGTCTTACACAGAGTTTCAGTATGCAACATGTGAGAGTTAGATAGGAGAGATTGTTTTGATTTATTTACCTTGAAGACCGTCACTACAGAGAATCCTTTACAACATGGCATTTTGCAAACTGGGTTTCGCCTGTTTATTGTGCCGGTTTCCTTTGTTAAATGCTGTGTGATTTCTTTCAGCAACACCAACTGAGCTTTGTCTGTCCGCATCGATACAATGATCTGTCTCAATGATTCCCTGTCTGCTTCAAGTGCTTGAAGCCTTGTGTAAAGCTTTTCAATATCTGGGTCGTTAACTCCTTGCTGAGTCGTGAACGGTTCTTGGTATCTCGGAGAATTCCAATGATCACCATTTAACCTTTCCTTACTCATCTTATTAGGCTCGTCATCAATCTTAACTTCAGAAACTCCCACGTTAATTGAGTCGATAGTATACACTCTGTCGCTACTACTAGACATTGGAGAGTCTGAGAAGAATGTCCTTCTTATTTCCTTTGCAGTTCCTAAAGGTGAATTTGGATCATAATATGGCCATCTTGGAGATTGACCAACTATCACCTTTTCTTCAATCTCAACATTACTATCTGGTCCGCTCGGGTTCTCATCTATACTACAATTCAAAGAAGTATATTCACACGGGTAAACATCAACACCAACCGTGCTAGAGTCTCTGCCAAAACCAAGTATCTGATCATGTATCTCAGCTTCGGTTAGCCCATAGCTCAACAATCTATGCTTGTATGCTTCGACCTCATAAGTCAAGGCCTCAATAGCTTGCTCTTTCTCATACAACAAACCCTCGAAAACCGAGAGCTTATCTTGGTCATGTGTCATTTTGTCCTCTGCATACGCTTCGAATTGCCTAGCTTCCATCTGTATCTCAGCTTTTTCTCTCTGCAACCTCAGTATCATCGACATTGTCTCATTCGCTGCAGACGCAGCCGCGTTTCTCTCCTCTTCAAGCTCTAAATGAAGATCTTTAACAGTTTTCCTCTGGCTAGAAAGAGCCTCAAGCAAAGCTGCACATTCATTCTCAACAAGTATCTTGGCGTTTGAAGATGAATCAGAAGCACCTCGTAACAACATGATGTTCCCTTCTTTGAATTCGTTGAACTTTCTTTTCACCGTTCTAGTCCAAGGATCTGAAGAACATGCCCCAAGAGAATAACCACAACCAAAATCTCTTGAAGAATATCTTAAATCTGAATCCATCAGTAGTACCCAAAAACAAATCTCTAATGCTAAGATAGAAGAAACAGATTCCCAAAAACCCTAGCTTCTGAATCTAATAGAAGTAGTAAACCTTTGTTTCATTCTCCAATTGAATCAACCACCAACAATGAAGCCACGCGACCTGAATAAAAAGACCCAAATAAACAACATTACCGTTAAACAAAATGCAAGAAAGTTTCACCATAGCCACAATTCTCAAGACCATGGTATATTTTTAAGAAAAAAATATAATCTTTTTTACCTCGAGACAAAGCTTAAGATGGGAGCAGCTACCTAATTCACAAAGACCTCTCCTTCCGGGAAAAAAATATGAAAATTTTCCTATCTGTTTCCCGGGAAAAAAAAACAAATAGGAAACGGCGGGATTTTCCGGAGGGAGAGAAGGAAGATGGTTAATCAAAAAGTTGCTACCAAAGAGGAGAAAAGAGGAAGAATTTAGAAGGATAAGATTGTCTTTGTCTCTGTATTTGATTCTCCATCTTCCTAATCTCTCTCTCCCTCCTTTACCGGAGCGCGTTTCATAGTTCTTGGGCTCCGTGCCCTCAGAGAGATTTATATAATATCATATGGATTAAATTGGCGTGAGGGTCCAAGTATTGGCGTGGAACGGTTTTGGTCAGTGGCCAATGTCCTTGATGGAAAGATATATGTAGCAGGAGGCTGTGAAGACTACAATTCCACTAATTGGATGGAGGTTTTACCAAAACTTGGGAGCCTGTGTTGAACCCTTTAATAGAGAAATGTGGAAGTCATGTATCGAAGAGCACGGTGATCGACGATGAGATCTACATGTATAATTATTGGGGTGTGGCTTACAAGCCAAAGGAAGATAGATGGAAAGCTTTAGAAGGTGTTCGTTTGGAATAAGGGTGGGAAGAGACTTCGAATTGCGTGATAGATAACATACTATATTGTTATCATGTACGTTCGCACAGAGTGAAATGGTACGACTCTAAGATAAGAGTTTGGTTTCCTTTGAAGGGTTTAGAAATGTTTGATGGTTATGTTCAGTTGGTGAATCATGGTGGCAAGCTGGTGATTTTGTGGGACAATGATGTGTCTTCCAGTGGAGACAAGATCAAGAAGATGATTAGGTGTGCGGTGATTGCACTTGAAAGACGCACTAGTGAAGAGATTTGGGGAAAGGTCGAATGTAATGATGATGTGCTTACAGTCCCTAGTTCTTATGAATTCGTGTGTTCCCTTACTGCTACCGTTTGATGAATGACAGGCAAGATACACTTGAATGTGGTGTGTTTTAGTGATTATGGGTAGTAGTATAATTGTGTGGTTTTTTAGCTGAATACATTAGATGGTTAGCTCTATTTGGCGCTGCTAAATGCCCTGTGAAATGCTGTTTTCGTTGAAGAGAAAGGTTCATTACTTTCATGGGTTTTTTTAAAGCAAGAGATGCTTTCGATTCCTTAAATGATTCATTGAAAAAGTTGCAGAAAATTTGGGTTTTTTTTGTTCTTAACATCTTAGCATAAAAAGCAAATGGATTATTTTCCTTTGGAAATTTTCCACAAAAATACACCAACTATTTATCGATGTCCATCAAAATACACAAATTTTGTGAAAACCCAAAAAAATACATGAATTAATTTTTTTCTTTTATTATAATACACAAACTTTTAAATTATATCTATTTAACATTTAGAGTTTGATAAAAAGTAAAATATATTTATTTTAATTAAAATAAAAATATTATGATAAAAAATCTATTTTATAAAACCCAAAAAACTCAATAAAATTGTAAAAAATGTAAAAAATCTAAAATAAGTCTTAAATTAATAATAAATCAAACTTGTAAAAATTTGAATTCATAAAAAAAAATCCAAAAAAGATAAAATTTCTAATACTCAAAAAAGTTAAATTATAATTCTTTAAATTCATAAAAGTTTAGTAATAAAGTTACCATTATTTTTTGAAAATAACATACGTTGTATTTATTTGTGATTTGGGTAATTTCTGATGTAAATAATATATTATATATAAATATATGATTTTGAAAATTTGATATTTGTTATTTACCTTATATATGGTAATACAAAATTTTAAGTACTTGAATATTCAATGAATTAAATTTTTTGTAAAAGGTATACTATATGAAAATATTTTGTATCTATAATTTAAATGTTAAATTTTAGAATTATTTAAATATTTATATATTTTAACGAACTATTTTGATTTTTTTTTGCATTTGATAATTTAGTATTTTAATTTCTGGAATTTTACAGATTTTTTTTAAGATTTGAAAAGAATTTTAGGAATTATTTTCGAGTTTTATAAAAAACTTTATAATTTAAATATTATTTTTATTTAAAAAATTAAAAAAACTTTATGTTAAATGTATTCAATTTAAAATTTTGTGTATTATAATGGAAGAAAAAATTAATTCATGTTTTTTTTTGGTACCTACAAAGTTTGTGTATTTTTATGGAAATCGATAAATAGTTTATGTATTTTTATAGAATTTTCCCTTTTCTTTTTATTGTTTTTAGTAAAGAGGACACAGTGATCTAACAAAGTATATTATTCAATTATATACAACAGTTAAAACTAGGCACATACAAGCTCTGATGACAAAGGGTGTCTTCTTTGTCTAGGAAGCTCTGAAATTTCTTAAAGGCCTATTACTAAATGGTTGTACAATGGAGCTTTATCAAAACTAACAAACTAATATCAAATTATTACATGAATATGAACAGATAGGTTCTGAGGCTTACCTCAGTGGCAGAGCCGGTACATTTTCAAGGAAAAACTCAAGAATAAATGTAATCTTTTTACCTCGAATCATGGGAAATCAAACACACAAAAACAGCTTTTTTGGTTTAAATCAAACACAGAGACAAGCTTATCCTCCAAAATTTTTACCTCAAAAATTCTCTCTCTCTTTTCTTCTCGTTGTGTGAGTATGATTCTCTTTAAAATTTTAGCTGTGGAAGAAATTAAATAAAGTTGGTTTGTAACACGTATATGTTTTAAATACACTAAGTAGAAATTAAGCAAAGCTGAAATAAGAAAACTTAAAAGCAAAAGAAAAGGAAATGAAAATTGATAAATTAGGTCATGTTATTTAAGGTCTCGCAATCAAAAGACAAATTAGTTTTATGGGCTTATTATAGACTTCCTTCAGTTTACTTCTCGTGCTCCGAAACACTTGAGCACTCTTCATGAAGGATATTATAGCACTTTGGTAGAACTTACGTTGAGTTTTCAATTTGCCATTTCTCTGTTTACAACTGTATAAAGAAATCAATATCAAGTGGAAATAAAATTATGGGTTAATTAGTTGAGATTTGAGAAGGTCTGGAGACTAACAAAAATTTAGCAAGGAGAGGTTTACACTTTACACAGCCATTAAATTTATAAAAACGCCCTCACCTTTTAGTGTTGTTGTGTCAAATTATATTTTAAAGCCCAGACAAAAAAATCCAAACAAAACGATATTGACTTAAGTGTTTCTGATCACGAAATCAGATTTCATGAAATTTACTTAAATACTCTATTAACTATATAGACAGTCTGTTTAAATGCTTTATAACTTTTACGAGAAAAAGTTCGTATCATTGATTATGAGTTGGACACTAAATAGAATCTAGAAAATCTGCTAGATTGTGTGTCAAGATGTTTGCAAAGATAATTGCAAGTATTATTAAATATATATATATATATATATATATAAAATTCAAAAAGTTTTTAGATGATTATGGTTTAAAAAAGAAACAAGTTCAAGGTAGTCTTTTTTTGCTGTCTTACATATTTTTGTTGATAACTTAGGTCTACCATGTTAAAGGTAGTCTATTGTCTAAACCCAACACTTCCAAATTCCAATGTCCCTAAAGTACTTTGTCCGAATGATGACTAGGCCAATATTTATGAAGAGATACATACAAAGATACGTTGAAGGACCCACTTAGATTTGTCCTCCCTATCTCACACGATAGTGCTGTCAAATTTCCAATTTGTTATACGCCAATCATTCGATCAATTCCCACCATTTTTTTTGGTTTTTGAAGAAAATAATTTCTTAAAGATCTTATTTTCCTAGTAAAAATGTATAGACCATAGTAATCTAACTAGGTGTTAAAGAAATTACGTACGGATGGCTAGACTTTGATGATCTGGCTAAAGTTTATATTTGTCCACAGAACATAGTTCCATATAGTCTTATCTTGTGAATAGTTGTTGTTTTTTCGGTCGATTCATCTTTATTGTTTATATCCATGTTCTAAAATATAGGTGCCTAGACTAGTCCTGAACATCCAATTCGACCCGGTCAAACCGAATCGAAGAAACCGAAATTTTCGGTTATCAATGTCCGAAATGGTGAGATACATAAACCGTTCGGCAAAATTAATTTGGGATTTCGGATTCCGATTCGGGTCATCGGTTTCCGATCGGTTTAGAGAAACACTATATAAAACCACAAAACCCTAAATATATTTTTCTTCTAACGATCCTAATAATCATCACCATCACCATCGTAATATTGTTTTTGACATTTGTTAAAAATCCTAATTTTTATGGGTTTGAATTTGTAACTCGGCCCAAAGTGTTAATTAGGCTCATTTTTGTATTGGTTTGTAAATGTAAATTTGTTAATTGAGCTTATAAAATTTTTTTTGGTCTATTTTGGTTCGAATTAACTGAGTATCGAACCAAATTTTTATTCGATTCAATTCGGCAGGATTTTTGATAACCGAAAAATCTGAAAAACCGAATAAACTGAACCGTATAAACCGAATGTCCAGGACTAGCCTAGACGCTCTGTGGTATCTCATCATGGTGAATTGGTGCAAATCAGTTGACTAAAGCGGTCAATGAGTTGGACCCGAGTTGCCAATTAATTGGTAGACTAATTGATTTATTTAATTATTTTTAAAAAATTAAATTTGAAATTATATATATATAATATATTATATAATCTAAATTTGAAATTAAGTATATTAAATTTTAGTATTAAAATTAAGTATATTATGTTATATATATATATATATATATTTATATATATATATATATATATATTTATATATATTTAAAATGCATAATAACTTCAATGTATGTATATATACAACATAATATACTTAATTTTAATACTAAATTAATAATATAATATATAAAAGTAACATATATACATATTTAACATAATATATTTAGTTTTTAACAATAAATTAATATAAATACTAGTCTTTGATTAATCACCAATTAATTGGCTAGGCGTTAGGTCCAATGCCCGACTCACGCCTAAGGATTCCATAACCTTGGTTTATATTATCACATTCATTAAAAAACGTTTAATTTTTTTTTTAAATGTACAATTTTCTTATAAATAATAGAAAATAAAGACTCCGATTGGTTATACTGCATAATCACATAATCGCATAATGACATAAAATAAAATTATAATGTGTAATTAACTCTGTAAAGTGAAATAAACTAGTAAATGCCTATTTATTTGCACAATGAATTAGAAAACGTTATTTAGTCATTGTGCAAGTTACCAGCCAACAAAATTTTATGTACATTGCTCATTAATCTTCGAGACTACATCTCTAAGTATTTTGGATATGCTCGAAGTGGGTCCAATGAAATAAATTCGTTATTAATACTAGTTCAAGTGTTTAGTCTTGACTCTTGATAGTCTTGACTTAGACGAATTGTTGTGTGTGGAAAAAATTAGTAAGGTCGAGTTGGAGTCTTTTTCTCATGCAGGAAAAAGGAAGAAAATAATACTGTCCACGCATGCTTGATCAAACCGATGATTGGACATTCATCCACGCTGGCCTGATCAAACTTGAAAGGTTTGCTTCCATAACGGATTGTGACATTTAAGTATTTAACATATGAGACTATGTATACTCTATGAGTTGATTATATTTTTGTGAAGTTATATGATCTAGCTAGGGGAGTTGTTGCGATTACAAGGCATGCTGTTTTGGGTGTTCATAAGAATCAAACAGTGAGAACTTTTCCTGTTAAGCTAAAATTTTACAGGCTTGAAATGAATTTATCCTTCTTACCATGCAATTGGTATAAATCTTCTAAGGTTTCACCATTGGATTTTCTTGATTATTTTGCATTGAAAAGGTAATTCACAAGGATGCGTTTTTTCTTTACAACAAGTATTTATAACGAACCGACGGATTCATTCGCAAAAGGGGTAGGCACAAAAGAAGAACCTTCCCGTTTTCTATGTAATGCATCACATTGTGAATGTTGCCTCACTTTAATGAATTTAAAATTTAAAAGACAAAGACAAAAAAACAAATGAGAATCGAAATGGAATATCACGAGTAATATGCTAATGTTTAAGTATGATAAATCGAAATGGAATATGTCAAATATGACATCATATTCATATGTAATTTTAAATTGATTTTTTTCCCCTTGAAAATGATACTTTAAAAAGATACTATTTTGGCCACCCACTACTACTAAAACAAACATTATTACACTTCATTAATCTCTCTCAATATCGCAGCTTTTCATCATTCGGCCGGCCGTTTACACCTTTTTTACAGCACAATTTGGTCAAGTAAATTTAGTTTAAAAGCTTTGGTCTGTGAAAATTGAAACAGTTAAATATCCAAAATTCGATTTCTCGTAATTACAGTTTTTGACCAAGACAAATCAAATACTCGTAAAGACGAAAAGACAAAACAGAAACGAGACAAAGATGATCCAATAATAAATACTTCGGCTCAGCCACTACTTACTAAAACAATTACCAACACTTCTCTCTCTCTCTCTCTCTGCAACGTCACAGCCTCTCACCACCAGACCCACCGTCGCCGGAATCTCTATATTCCCTTTCCGACAACTACCTCCTCTCTGTGCTTTCCTCTTCATCATCGTTCTAATCGTCGCCACTTTCTACACTCTCCATCACCCAAACTCCACTCCTCCTCTTCTCTTTTCTCGAAATTCCCATAATGCCCTCCGTCTCCACCGCCTCTTCCTCTCCTCCGCTTCTAACGCCACCATCTCCTCCTACCTCCACGCTTTAACCCGTCATCCTCACCTCGCCGGAACTAACCCTTCTTTAGACACTCTTCACTACGTCCTTAACCATTTCCAAAGCCTCGGACTTGAGACTCATGTCGCCGAATACGAAGCTCTCCTCTCTTATCCTACGCATATCTCCGTCACGGCGCGTTTTAGCAATACGACGACTTTGGAATTTGACTTAAACGACGTTCCCGGAGATTCCTCTGTTTCTCCGGTCGTTAGGCCTTATCACGCTTATTCTCCGTCAGGGTCGGCGCAGGGTAACGTGGTTTTCGTGAATCACGGCGAGGAGGGAGACTATCGTGCGCTTGAGTCGATTGGAGTGAGCGTTAGAGGTTGCGTTGTTTTAGTGAGGAAAGGTGAATCCTTGGGAAGAGGAGGAATAGTGAAGATAGCAGAGACTAAAGGTGCGCTTGGCGTGCTAATATACGCTGAGAACGACGGTGGTGGATTTGGTGGTATTGAGAGAGGTACGGTTATGAGAGGAATCGGAGATCCGGTTAGTCCGGGTTGGCCCGGAGTTGTTGGAGGAGAAAAACTGAGCTTGGATGATGATTTGGTTACTCGGAGATTCCCAAAGGTTCCATCTTTGCCTTTGTCTCTTCGCAATGCTGAAATCATCTTGGCTTCTCTGGGCGGTGCTAAGGCTCCGGTGGAGTGGGGAAATTCGGGTCGAGTTGGGTCGGGTCAACGGGTTGGCCCTGGACGGACGGTTATAAACATGACATACCAGGTAAGCTGGAATTTTGCATTTCCGTTATACTTTACTTTCTAATTTTGCGTCTTTATTATTTGATTAATTTCCGTTAATAACGGTTTTGAAAGTTCCAATTTGGACCAAACTCTATACATTTGGAATTTTTTTTTTTTTTTTTTTTTTTCTCGTGCTCAATTGTGTTGAAGTCGTGACTCTATAAATTTGAAATTGTGTGTTTGGGATTGTAATTGAAAAGTGGGAAATTTGAGCTCAATTTGAAGTTTTTAGTTCTTTAAACTAATAGGGGGAGATGAAAATGAAGAAAATTCAGAATGTTTTGGCTACAATAAGAGGGAGTGAAGAAGCAGATCGGTATGTGATTCTTGGGAACCATAGAGACGCATGGACATATGGAGCTGTTGATCCAAACAGTGGAACTTCTGCTTTACTTGACATTAGTCGACGGTTTGCTCTGTTGCTTAAATCTGGTTGGAGGCCACGTAGAACCGTTCTCCTTTGTAGTTGGGATGCTGAAGAATTCGGAATGGTTTGTATTCATTCGAAAACCTGAATCTATTTGGTGGCTTCACTAAACCAACCTTTGATTTTAGTGTGTTATTTCTGTTCTTGTATCTCTTTTCGTTTTATAGATTGGATCAACTGAATGGATTGAAGAAAATGTTCTAAACTTAGGTGCAAGTGCTGTGGCTTATCTTAATGTAGATTGTGCGGTCCAAGGCTCTGGATTTTTTGCTGGAGCAACTCCTCAATTAGACGGTCTTCTTGTTGATGCCTTGAAGCTGGTAATACTAATAAGAATTGTGAAATTTTCTTGGTTTAATCGTTGATAAAAATTCTTAGTCTCTGGTATTCATCTTTGTTTGGTCAGGTTCAGGATCCTGATGCAGTAGGCTTGACAGTGGAAGAGACATTCAACTCTCAAAATAACATTGTGAGTAGACTATCCTTTGAAAGAGCTTTTACGGGTTTTTAAAGATTTTACGCTTGTCTTTGTAAACTATGTATGGTTTAATGGAATGCAGATACAGAGGCTAAGTAGAGTGGATTCTGATTTTTCCGGTTTTCTTCATCATGCCGGGATACCATCTATAGACATGTATTATGGAGCAGGTAAACCAGAAATTGATTTCTAACTAACTGAAATTTGTTCCATAATGTTGTGAAGTTCTAATGCAAGTCATAGTAATAATGTATGTTGTTTATCTTGTGAGTTTTTTCAGATTATCCTGTATATCACACCGCATTCGACTCTTATGACTGGTTGATCCACCACGCAGATCCATTGTTTCACCGCCATGTTGCCAGTAAAGCTTTTTTTTTTTGCTTCTCTTTCAATCTACTATCTGTCTTTCATCGATGCTATGAAGAGAATTAACTCCCTTCTTTGCTTTCTATATTTCTCAGTGGCTGGAATTTGGGGACTTTTAGGAATTCTCTTGGCTGATGAGCCACTCATACCGTTCAATTACATCTCTTATGCAGAACAATTGCAGGTTTATACTTGTCCTTACGTCCTTTAGACAGAGGATTAGAAGAAAAACTGAGTTTATGTTTTGTGTAATGGTTCAGGCACATAGAGATACATTGAGTAAGCTCTTAGAAGGGAAAGTTTCTGTTAATCCCTTAAGCATGGCGATACAAGAGTTCTCTTTGGTTGCTAAAGAAGCTGCAGATGAAGCAAAGGTTTTAAGAGCTTTGATATTTACAGTATAACCTTGGCCTTCTTTTCTATGTCTCAACTGTACATATTTTGCTGATTGACTTGCAGAAACTAAAGGAGAAAACTTCTAATAAAAATGATGTTGCAGCAGCGGCCAAGAGAAGAGAGCTAAATGACAGGTTGATGCTTGTAGAAAGAGGGTTTTTGGATGCAGATGGGATCAAAGGGAAGGAATGGTTCAAGCATCTTGTGAGTCAATTAAAAACATCATTTCTTTTTCAAGTAGATTTTACCTTTTTCACTATTTTTTTTCAAAACTCATGTGACCTTGTTTGTATTGTATGTTTAGGTGTATGGACCAGCGGCTGAACCAGAGAGCAAGCTGGGTTTTTTCCCTGGAATAGCAGATGCGATTGCGATGGACGCATCAGAGGGAATGATTGAGCACGAGATATGGAGAGTCGCAAGAGCGATTCAAAGAGCAAGCAAAGCTCTTAAAGGAGGGTTCACATGAGAAAGTCTCAAGAGTTGTCTTTTGTGTACATAATGTGTGACTGTAGATTGTAGAAGAATGACGTCTTATGAACTAAACACTATAATTCAATCATATTCAACACATTCACGGCTAATGTCTTCATGAGAAACAGTATCATGAGTGATAAACCACTTTTTTATAATGAAAGAACCAAGTATACAAATGCTCCCTTCTTTGGTAGATCTATAAAGATATTTTTTTCTGTTTTCCGAAGCTACTTTATTTATCATAGTAAAAGCTTAAAACTATAATGCCAACTTTCCAGAATATTGTTCCATGGATTTGTTTCTCTTTTTTTCCACTATTAACTACTTTTAAAATGCTCTGCTTTACCACAAATCTACTAATATTTCCAAATTCTAGATTTTATTATGTTGCTAATCATAAAGTCATAATGCTTTTCTCTCATTGTATAGTTTTTTCGGAGTTAGCTGTTTTCTGTTCGAATTGTTTTGAGTATGAGTGCATAGTTCCTATAACTTCATCCAAAGTCAATTAAGTTTTCCTTTTATTGAGGGTGTCCCTTAACCGTTCAATATTACTAACCTTAACATTATCTAACTCAGCACCAACACGTTTTATTGTACACGGATGGTTTCCTCTTCTTTTCCATAAGATGATTTTTTAAAACCTTAGCTTTCTTGTTTTTCTTTTTCATCCAATTTCCCTTAGAGTCTGCTTTTCGGATTCAAATGCTTATAACTTTTAACAATCCAATCATTTTAAGATGAGCTAGAATCTTTTCTTTTAAAAGTGTATTGTCCATCACTTTTCAAATGTCATGATTGGAGAGTGATGACTGTTTTTCTTTGCTTTAGTTATTAGTATAATCTTTTCAAATTTGTAGTCTCAAAATTTGTCAGATTCGAAGAGAAGCTCTGACGAGTCTGGTTAATTTTGCCAACCCCTCTTTCTCAATCTGAGTCTCACACACACAACTCTTGCAAGAGCCTCTCAAATTAATATCTACAGTTGACAAAAACAGTTCTTCTGCATACAATAGAATTGATCATCATTAAATGAAGTTTTGTCTCCTGAGATCCATAATCGAATATGTTTAAAAAGACAATTACAAGTTTATTGGTTGGGCCAACTTAGAAATAAGGATGAAAATACAAAAAAGTATAATCGGTTTTATGGTTCTTCAGTTAACAGCTGACATGTCCTGTGAAGTTTGCCACGAACAGTTTCGGCAGCAGACATTTTATTGATGCTGCAAAAAGCAAAACATGTACAAATATTAGAGCTTCAAGAAGCAAGTAGATGTTTTCAATACAAAGCAAGAGTTTTTTATTATTGTGAAACTTAGGGCCAAATCAAGAAGATCATAGTCATTTTTGGAGGAACATAATACTCACCGAACAAGAACATCCCCGGAAGATGCTTTTGTTTCAGAGATCCAATCCGGAACTAATTGCAACATCAAACTTAATTGTTCCTCTACTTCCCCTGGGAAATACAAAACAAGAAAGAAACTGTGAGCCTGTGAAGGAAGAAGAGGCAGAGAAATTATCATACACTCGGTGTTAACTGTCCTTACTTCTATTGGTTATTTCGATTTGGCCCACAATAATCTTGTGAAGCAGCTCCTCTTTTGTGATGACCGTTCGCTTTGTTGAGTGAAACAACATATGAATCAAATCAACAAGCTTTGGCAAATTGTGCTTCTCGGGTTCAGTCTTTGGTTTCTCTTTCATCTGCAACTAAAGATGAATCAAATACCATTAAACAATCAAATCCAGGAAGAAATGTGAAAGCAAAATGGTAGCAAGAAAAAGCGTCACTTACTGACTGAAGAAGGCTATCTTCATCAGGAGCATCATCTGCTTCATAGTTGATTCCTTCTTCATCATCAGATTTGTTACCGATGTCATCTTTCACAAATGCATCTTCCTCAAGAGCATCAAAATTCAGACTGCGAGATGGACCCTTTGCTAGACCACTTTTTGATCTAACAGAGTTATCATCACCACCATCTGGAGTCAACTCAATACATTTTCTAGATAGCTGCAAAGTCGGTGTAGCACTCATGAGCCGGATTGGTGTGGATAAGTCTTTGGAGGGAGTTGATAATTCTTTGACTGGAGTTCCAACTATTCTTGACTCTATCTGTGATAATAAGCATTCTTCAGTATCAGCCAACAAAGTCGAATCTGGAACTACTTTGTTGACTATGTGTTCTTCTTGCTCGACCTCCACCATATGAACATCAAACTCTTCAAGTTTAGGTGCTCTTAAATCTACAGTTAGTGTGTCTGAATAACTATCCCTATTAGGGGAATTGAACGGTTCAGGAAGCAGTTCCTTTGGAATTTCATCCTAAATACACAGATAACAAAACATGTAGAATCAATGAGGTATAAAAAACCATTTCTCAAAAAGCTAAAACTAAAGAGTAGATGAGGAAGCCTATATAAGTACCTTAGGATGAGCTTTGTAAAAATCCACAAGCTTTGAGTAGAACACTTTCCTAAGTTCCATGTATTTAGTTCCGCAAGTTGTATTGTCAAGCACAATTGCATCGGTATTTAAGTTAATGTGAAGACTTGGTTTCATACAACAAGTGCTTTCAACATACTTCAAAACTCTCTTTAGTTCAATGGCTTGTGGATAAATATGCTTCATTTGAGCCAAATGATCGTAAGAACATATCCTGCAGATTGAACAAATACAATCAAACAACACACATACAGAAAAATCAAGTCTTTGCAAATATTTATCCTTTAAATAATTAGATTAATCAGATGCATCACCAGTTCAATCCACAAATAATAAGAAAAAGTCAATAGCTTTACCGATTAGTAAGAAACTCAATCTTGGGACATATATTGGCAAATGTCGTCAATGAACCCTTTAATTTGAGCAATCTAATTGCAGTGTCCAATCCATTGAAAAATACCTCCAGAATCTCGAACCTGTAATGCCAACAAAAAATCAATAAAATTGAAAAATCAGAGTCCAACTTGAGAACACTATATGAACAAATCAATAAATCAATCACACCTTTCGGGTAATTTGACAACAATTGCAGGATTTTGGGGCGAAGAAAAGATGTGCCTCTTAACGATTCTGTTAGGAGTCTTAGTACAGAATAGTGACTCAGGGTTCGACGAGTCGGAGACCATAGCTGGCTTCTTTGAATCGATTTCGGACGAGCTCATTGCAGAAAGAGAGATTGGGGAAGTGAGGAATGAGAGAGCGTAACGGCTAGTGTATATATTAGGGTTTAGGGTGAAGAGGTGGAAGAAGAAGGCACAATATATTCTCCTATGGAAATCAATTTACGGTGGGCCCACCACTTCACTTTAACCGATTCTAAACGTTGGTTCCCGCTATTTCCTCTAACAGCCATATAACTAACTACGTCGTTTAAAACTAATTTGACGATACAAAAATTCTTCATTTTTTTTTTTGTTTAACACAAGATTCACATTATTAATAGGGAAATTTGCGTCTAGTATCACTTTTCAGTTTGTGAATCAGAAACAAAATTTGAAAGTTTATCATATAGTAGTCACTTTTTTGTGACATGTACTAAAAACTATAGTATACCTGACATTTCAATTCTATCCTACGAAGTACGAACTCATCGTCCTCTCTTATTTAATACGCAAGTTTTTAGTTTATTTGTATCATTACTATCCTATTTTTAAATTTTCACCTTTAATTTTCATGATATTTTTTTTATTTATCTCTCACTATATTTAGTTTTTTTTTTACATCTACTATAGTTTAATTATTATTGTTTATTATCAAGTTTAATTATTTGTATCTTTGGATTTATAATGGGAGAGACAACATAGTATCTTTTTATTTATAAACCAATGGACGTCCATGAATTTGCAGGTGTTGCTAAACTGAATTCTGTATCGACAAATATTTTAACCATCCTTCTAGTTTTATGATATCATAACACAGTACTCTTCTTCCGATCCATTTTCAATTTTCTACCATTCACAATAGTACCCAAATAATATGTTTGCTAAATTGAATTCTATATCGACAAATATTTTCACTATCCTTCAACTTTTTTTTCATATCATAGGATACTCTTACAATTAATTATAGTTTTCTAACACTTACAAGCACAATAATATCTTGTGACTGTTAAGTTTCTCTTCTCTTACAAATTCTGCACTAATGTCGGATCAATTACCAAAAAGAAAATAACACCTAATGTGTCCGCGAATATGTTATTCTCCGTAAGAATATACCGAAGTTATTACTTAAAACGACTTTGATAAGCGTGAGTCATGGAAACTCGAGTAGACTGTAAAAAAACTCCAAAAAACAAAAAATTAACTGAAAAACAAAACCAAGAATGTCTGCTAAAAAAAGTAAAAAAAAGGTGGAAGCGAGGAAGAAGAAGTCAAAGAGACCGAAACGACGACGCTGTCAGAAGAATATACCACAAGAATATTTCAAAGCAAAAACAGAAACACAAGGATCACGTATATATAGCCGTTCGCGAGGATGCCTCTCTTCATTTCACAACCCATTCTTCTTCTTTCTCACTCTTTACAGTTTCTGAAGAACAACAAAAACTCTCTCTTCTCTTTTTCTGATCTCTAAGACAATTCAAGCACAGATTGTTTGCTGAGAAAGTAATAAAGCAAAATAAAAACACTCTTTCTGTAAGTTTCTTCTTAAATAATTATGAGTGTTTATGAATCTATTTTACTTTTTTGATTTGTTTTATTGAATGAGAAATGAGGTTATGCATAAGTTTTTGTTATTGTTTTCTTCTGATACTTTTAAAAATGATTTTCTTTCAAATTATGTAGTTCTTTGTGTGTGTGTGTGTGTGACATGTGTAGTGTCTATTTACATAGAGTAGTTTCGTACATTTTTATGCTAACTAAATCAAATGTCTTGATAAACTTGTGTGTTTGGAAGCTAAATATCATAGAGTTTTATTTTATCGGAATTATGAACTCGAAGCTTAGTTTGTTTTTAAAACTCTCTTTCTGATTGGATCAATTTATTTTGAATAGTGTCGTCAATCACATGGTGGCATCTATTTTGATTGTTTGTGAAAAGTGTTATTGGTTATATATAGTGTACAAATTTTTGTTGTGAAATGTTTTGCAAAAAAGCAGAAAAATAAATAAAAAAAGGGGTTCCGAATTTGTGATTTGAAGAAAAAATTAATTTGTTTTTGAACTGGTTTATCCTGTGAATGGGGATATTATGGAATGATCAAATATTTTTCCAGTGTGCATCTTAAGCCACCGTCCATCTTTATAAATACTTAAGCCAGAAAGGAAAAAAAAAAAAAAAACTGAAATGGTTAGTCAGTTTTATGGCTAGTTCTTTTACTTTTTTGATGGTTGTAGATGAAATTTTCTGTAGTATTATAGTTTCTTTTGTACCAATACAAGTATGTGAAATCAGCTCATAGATATGATACTGAATGTGTTTTTCTGAATATTAACGCAGATAATAAGAGAAAGAGAGAAATGGCTGGAGATCAACTAAACGTGTTAAACGCACTCGACGTCGCCAAAACGCAATGGTACCATTTCACGGCGATTATCATCGCCGGAATGGGATTCTTCACCGACGCTTACGACCTTTTCTGTATCTCTCTCGTCACTAAGCTTCTTGGCCGCATTTATTACCACGTGGACGGTGCAGAGAAGCCCGGAACTCTGCCTCCAAACGTCTCTGCCGCGGTTAATGGCGTCGCGTTTTGTGGTACACTAGCGGGCCAGCTCTTCTTCGGCTGGCTCGGTGATAAGCTCGGGAGGAAAAAAGTTTACGGCATGACCCTCATGGTCATGGTCCTTTGTTCCATCGCCTCGGGTCTTTCCTTTGGGAGTTCACCGAAAACGGTGATGGTCACGCTCTGTTTCTTCCGGTTTTGGCTTGGTTTTGGCATCGGCGGTGATTATCCGTTATCCGCCACAATCATGTCCGAATACGCCAATAAAAAGACTCGCGGTGCGTTTATAGCGGCGGTTTTCGCTATGCAAGGGTTCGGAATCTTGACCGGAGGGATCTTTGCGATCATCGTGTCTGCGGCTTTCGAGGCTAAGTTTCCAGCTCCGGCCTACAAAGTGGATGCCTTGGCATCCACGATTCCTCAGGCGGATTACGTGTGGCGGATCATTCTGATGGTCGGTGCTTTGCCCGCCGCAATGACGTATTACTCAAGGTCCAAGATGCCTGAGACGGCGCGGTACACGGCTCTTGTGGCCAAGGATACAAAGCTAGCGGCTTCGAACATGTCTAAGGTTTTGCAAGTTGAGATCGAAGCAGAGCAGCAGAGAGGTGAAGAAGATAAGTCCAATTCCTTTGGCTTGTTCTCCAAGGAATTCATGAAACGCCATGGCCTTCACTTACTCGGAACTACAAGCACATGGTTCTTACTGGACATCGCCTTCTACAGTCAGAACCTTTTCCAAAAAGATATTTTCAGTGCGATCGGATGGATTCCTCCGGCTAACACCATGAACGCGGTTCAAGAGGTTTTCAAGATCGCACGAGCACAAACCCTAATCGCCTTGTGCAGCACGGTGCCCGGTTACTGGTTCACAGTTTCGTTCATCGACGTCATTGGTAGATTTGCGATACAGATGATGGGTTTCTTCTTCATGACCGTCTTTATGTTCGCTCTAGCCATTCCTTACGACCATTGGACTCACAAGGAGAACAGAATCGGATTCGTGGTTATGTACTCCTTAACATTCTTTTTTGCCAACTTTGGACCTAATGCTACAACTTTCGTAGTGCCGGCTGAGATCTTCCCGGCTAGGTTTAGATCAACCTGTCATGGAATTTCCGCGGCTTCTGGAAAATTAGGAGCAATGATTGGTGCATTTGGGTTCTTGTACTTAGCACAAAGTCCTGACAAGACCAAGACAGAACATGGATATCCTCCAGGCATTGGAGTCAAGAACTCGCTCATAGTTTTGGGTGTGGTTAATCTTTTGGGGATGATTTTTACACTGTTGGTTCCTGAATCTAAAGGCAAGTCTCTCGAGGAAATGTCCGGTGAGAACGAGAACAACGATGAGAGCAGCAGTAGCAACAACAACAACAACAACAACAACAGTAGAGAGAATACGGAGTCAACTGCATAGAGATTCTAAAAGACTCTTATTTATTCTTATATATTTGTACTCTCTATCTCTCTTTTTTTTCTTCAGGTTTCTCCTCACTAGCATCTCATGTTGTTTTTTATGTTAAATTTTTATTGATCGTTAAATGCAATAGGATATGATTCTTTTACATAGTAACTGTGTTTTTCTTTGTCACCACTGAATTAACGAAGAAACGTTAGAATCAATCATCCAACAGTAACACTAAACAAAGTTAGTGGTTGTCATTAGTTAGGTTAGCAAGAGGTCACAGAGCCAACCTCAAGGCTACCATGATCATGTTAGTACTGATCCTGTGAATGAGCTGAAACTTCTTTGGCCAAGTAAAACTCAGGCTCTCTGATAAATGGGCAAAACAAAATTTGCATTGTCCTGCCACCAAAATATGTTGCAGGTGGCTTTAACGCATAAATGAAAGCAAGATTAAAGCGAGATCGCTGTAGAAGATAATGAAGAAGGTAAGAGAGGACAAAGATACAAGAATCTTCTTATACTCTCTAATTATTTAACAAACAAACAAAAAAATACTCTATATATTCTTTTGAGTAAATGATGAACAACACATGAAGCAAGTACTAGACACAATACAATTCACTAGCTGTGAATATCACAATACACGAATATTCTGAATTTGGGTTTCAATAAAAAGAATCAACTACATACACAGGCAGCTTTGTGTTCAGAGACCAGCTGAAACTAAACCATGCAATGTTACAATTCCAATCAAGGTGTTGTCTACACCAACCACCGGTAGAAACTGTACAGGCGATGGCGGTGACTCCATTTTCTTCATAGCTTCAACTGCCATTGTTTCCGGTCCAATTGTCCTCGGCTTCCTGTTTTAACAATTGAATTCCAAAATCAGCAAAAACATACACCAATGTTGATAGTATCTAAAAGCAGAGTTTTTAATTTTTCTCACCTGTTGCACATTTCTCCAACACTGAGTTTGAAGATTGCTTCTCCACTTGCTTTAAGAGTCCGGCGAAGATCTCCATCTGTGAATGTACCAATCAAGTGATAATGTTCATCAACCACAAGCAAACATCCACATCCTTTGCTTGTCAGCTCCACTAATTGATCCATTATCAAGTCTCCTTCTTTACAAACCGGAAGCTCTTCTTGCTTCTTCATAACATCTTTAACCTATAACAACCAATAGATTTATATTCATCACTTTGAATGTTATAAACCAACCCTACATGTTCTTAAGCTTATGTATAGCCAAATCAGAACATTGGGAGCAATTTAGAGATCAGACCTTGAAAATTAAGCTCTTCCCGATCCTACCGGCGGGATGATTAGCTGCATACTCTTCCTTGGTGAGATTTCTAGCCGCCATGAGTGCTACGGCGATGGTATCACCAAACACCATTTGGATCGCCGTAGACGTCACCGGAGCGAGATTAAACGGACATAATTCTCTCTGTAACGGCAAATGCACATTCATATCACAAACTCCAGCTAGTGGATTCCCGGAAACAGAGGTAAGAGACACAAGGAAGGCGCCTTTAGCTCTAGCGCAAGGGACAAGACGGAGAAGCTCCTCGGTGGCGCCAGATTTGCTGAAGAAAACGAGAACATCGCGAGTTGAGAGAGCGCCAATGTCACCGTGAAGCGCATCGAGAGGGGAGAGGAAAGAGGAACGGAAGCTTAAGGAGACGAGCGTCTGTGAAACCTTGTTAGCGACGAAAGCGGATTTACCGACACCGGTGAAGAAAACGGTACCGGAGGAGGAAAGGAGAATGCGTGCGAAATCTAGGGTTTGGGAGAGATCGAGATGTTTGAAAAAGTGATTGAGAAGATCTTGCTGAGATGTGAAGAGATTGAGGAGATTATCTCGGGAGATCTCTAGATGATGCTCATGGTTTGATCCGCCATTTTTAACGGAATTGTGATCGACGGATGAGAAATCGAGAGATGGCGGTGGCAGAGATCCCATTGCTGATATGACTCAGAGCTTTCTTCGGAACGATTTGATTGCTTTTGCTGAGAGATCTATATCTATAAAAAAGCAGTGTGTATTAATGGAGACGGAGGGGCAAATCGGTAAATTAATTATCTTTTTTTTTGTTTTCGCGGTGATTGAGCGGTCGGTGACAATTGCATCAAATGATCAAAAGGTATCATTAGTGTGATGCTTAATATATAAACTGTTTTACAATTTGTTTAGAGGCAAGTGAAGGTAGTAGAAGTATTTGTTTGGTTTTGGTCATAGTTCATACTCATTTCTTATCCGGTTTAGATTTTAATTTCTTTTTATTTTTGGTTTTACAAAAAAAAAAATATTCACCAATGTAAAATCGAGTTTATTGTAGAAGTTTATATGGTTTCGGGTAAGATTTCGGTTTAAATGGTTTACTTTCAAGATTTGTTGTTTTGAGTTCGGTTCAGATTTAGATTCGATGTTCGGATGTCTAAAATGTATAATCATTTTAGCCAAATTAATACTTATCTGGTTTTCAGAGCTAAAAGCTCTTTTTGGTTTGGATTAAATCGATAAGAGAAGAAAACCACAGTAGTATGTAAAGAGTTGAATAAATATAAATTTACAAGCAAATAAACAAAAATGAAATAATTTAAAAACAAACTTTTCTTAGCCAAAACATGAGCCGATGAGCACATAATTAAGTCCAACCAAGGTTTCACGTGAGTAACACTAAGATTCGGTTGAAGCTCGAATTCTAGTTTTTGTTTCCAAAAGTCTCCACATGAGCGCTCGATATTTTGCATCTTCACCGCCCTTTAAACGCTATAAATGTTCAATAAGGTATAAATATTTGCAAATAATTATTGATGCTCTAAGATAAGTCTTGATGCGAGATGAATATAGTCATTCTATACAAAGTAATCAAATTTACAAAGTCTTGATCTGGCATACAAGTCCACATGTGATCAGACTTATCACTAAAGGATCAAATCCATGAGAGAAGTTCCACACATAAGAAATATGGGTTTAATTTAAATTAAAGGTGTCGCTAGTTGGTTAGTCGATGATGTCTATATCTATGGCTCAATATTATATAGTACCACTGCAGTGGAATTATGGTAAACAAAAAGATGACACATTCTGCAAATTACCTTTCAAAACTACGAAACATGTGAAACTAGCGGTAGTGTGAGACATCGAGTCTTATCTTTGGTATTTCTGATGATTTTCACTATCGTTAATCCTTCTCTTGGTAAAAGTGGGTTAGTACCTTATTAAAAGAGAGAATTTTTTGGAGATAACTGTTCGTATATCCCATAGTAGAACAAGATTTAAGTAACACAAAGAAACATAAAACTCAAAGAAGCATAAAATGTAAAGAGATGTTTGAGAAACAAATCTAAAAGGAAAAGATCTTTAAAGTCTTCTATTTGGTGTGTACGTCCTCAAAATCTCCAAAGGTTGTTGTTTTTTCATTTTTCAAGGCCACATAAGCCTTCCCAAAATGTATTTGTTTTCTACTCTAGCCTTTGTATTTTTCAAGTATTTCTCTTCAAACAAGAACTATGTATAGATATATAAAGATAGTTTTAAAGATTAAAAACACGGACTAGATAAGATCTAAAACTTTATTTCTTTTTGACCAAAAAAAACAAAAAAAGATAAGATCTGAAACATCTGACACCAAATAAAAGCTAAATCATTCCTCTATAGTTGGACAAGTTTTGGGAAGACCAAATGATCAAAGACTAGTAAGTATATCTCATTCTTCGACTGTTTTTTTTTCTCTCTAAATCATCCATAAAATCTATTTCCGTTCTAAAAGCAACGAAATCAATGCCTATGACCTAAAACGAGAAAGAAAATACCAGAATTACCAAAAAGTGCTTTCACGCAGAAAACATAAAAGCAAAAAAAGAGATTTAATCTATATTCTACATTGCATGCAAATGATCGAGCGTGGCTAGGGGAAAGAGAAAGACAAAGAGATATGGACAAAAAATGTAAAGGTCACTCTTCTGATGATATTCATGTTGATCTCCACAGATAATGTATATCATGAAATATGGATCTTACCAAATCATTTGTGAATCTTCTTTGAAAATATGTTTTATCAAAACACAACTAAAAATGCATTTTAATCAAAACATATTTTAATATTTCTTACTCAATCTATCAGGAAAAATACATAAGGGAAGGCTCAAAGTTGCAAATTACCACATGTGAAACTAGCCGTCGTCTAAGACATTAAAAGTCTTTTCTTCTGGTATTTTTGATGTAGTCGTGATTGATGAGAAAGAAATATTCAAATACTTTGGTTAAATTGCATATTTAGTATTTTTAGTAAGATTCACAAACAATTTGGTGAAATTCATTTATAAATAATGATATAGATTACCCGTCGAGCTCACCAAGAAAATCATCACGAGAGTGGTGAAGCACTGAAGCCAACAACGTTGTACACTTTTTCCGTTTTGCTTAATCTGTCTTTTTTTCTTTGGTTGAATGTGTTTGAGTTTCATCATTCATTGTTAATTATAAATAGTTCATTTAAGAAAAGAAAAATAATAGGTCGTCCATAGAAAGCGCATATAAAACGATTACTCGATTAGCAATGGAAGGGATAAAGAATAGGAATCGGACGACTTCAAATTTATTTCCTCCTTTTCTGGCTATTGTTAGTTTAAAATTTTTAAGAAGATTGGTGAAATAAACAAAAGTGGAAGAAGAGTCAGTGAAATATCGTCTTGCAATTGTAAGTGATTGAGGAGTGTTGTTTGACTTTGAAGAATATATTGATGTTGCAAATGATGGATTTAGTCCAATGAAAATGTAAGGTTGTAGGCTTGTAGCTCTCTACACCATTTTGACAATTAGTATCGGTTTTTTGACACAAATGTTATGAAATATCGACTTTTGAGTCAAAGATGCTGTATGAACAATCTTGGAATAAGATGCTGAAACTTTTTTATCCATGTAAAGAAATGGTTTTTATAAAGATGTTTAGTATGTGTAGAATCTATAGATTTAAAACCTAAACAACACGTGGTAAATAGAATTATAGGTACATAAACAAAGTTTTGAAACATAAGTGAGGGAATCAATTAACAGAAGTGTTATAATGTCAGGTTATCTCTTCATAGTAGTATCACCCCTGATCCCAAAACAACATCTTTGTCTACAAATCTAACTGAATCTTGGGGTGGTCTTTGATAATCTCTTCTTGGTTTGATTGAGAAAATGAAAAGTCACTGTTTTAAACCTTTCTTGAGAATGCGGATGTAACTTCCATCTCCATCATCGAGTGAGTAAACTGGACATCAACCCAGCAACGCTCATCTGCAAAAAACATCAACAATTCTAGTTTACACCTTTTCCAACAAAAAGAGACAGAACAAAAATGGACAGATAGATTCCAAGATATACAAATATCTGTGGCCTAAGTAAGTACACATCCTTGGACCAACACAGAAATCTAAAATAACCAGTACGGACAAACAAGAGTATACTTTCACCACAACAAACATGGAATTGTTTTGTTCATATTACTTTATCATCTCTAAACTGAAATCCAAGTTAAGTTTAAATAATTGACATTCTCTAATTTGATCAAAGAAACTGAACATCAGAAGAATCTCATTTCTAATTTGAACCAATCGTTACACTAAGGATTATATGATTATTACGAGACGATGAACATACCATCCGGAGGTGCCGGGCCGGTTCCCGCTCGATCTCGGATCCGTCCTGATCTTTTCATACCCGCCCGATTTGGGCCGCCCGGTCTGTCCATACCCGCCTAAGTACCCCTGCCGTGGCTGTTCCTGGTAAGGCAATCTCTGAACCGGATTCGGATCTCTGACTCGAGAAGAGTCGAGTCCAGGTTTCTCGTCTTTCCGGACAAACCCTGGCCTAAGATGCGGCGGCACGAACCGATCAGGCTTCGGAGCCGGAGAAGCCACCTCTTTCTCGATTTCCTGATTCCGAGCTGGAAACGAAAGCGAGCAACCAGGTCCGGTATGACCTAAGGGACGAAGAGAGATCTGATTAGGATCTGGATCAGAGACAGCTTGATCTGGAATCCTCGGAGCTGAAGAGAGCGGAGGCGTGGTTGTGGTGGTGGCTGCGGCGGGAGATCTCAGGGGTTTCGGGGAAGATTTGGTGAGGACAAGCATACGGCCATTTGAACGAGCAACCGAGGAATAAGAAGCGGAGGAGGAGGAAGAGGAAGAGGAAGAAGAAGGATGATCTTTGTGGAGGATGTGGTTAAAGTTGATGGAGGTGTATTTGTTGTTGGCTCTTGCCATTCAATTAGCTTTCCTCTTCTTCGTCTTCTCTCTGTAGAGCTATTCAGATTTTGTTATCAAGGAAGAAGAAGAAGAAAGAAATGAAGTTGTTTCTGGTTTTCGTTTTCTCTCTGCCTCCTCCGCTGCTGGTTTCTTTATTTGGCTTAATTTTTTAAAAAATTTAATTATGATTACGAAGGGGACAAGGGAAAAGGAAGACGCAAGTGATGTCACTATAGATTAGGCACATGACACGTGTCCATCAATTTTTATAATCTGTAAAATTGTTCATGTGAAAAAAGTTGATTGAGAAAATTCATAAGACAAGTTGGACAATAAGAATGTCAATTAAAGATAAACTCTGAAGCTCATATCTAAATCTAAATCTTATCCTTAAAATAAAAACAGGATTAAGAGTTTAAGATTATATCTAAATCTTAACACTGAAAACTGAAAAGTCAAACCTTTTGAACTCTGAAATCTTTTGTCTGGCTTAGCCCAACCGGATCCATTGCTGTGTCCGATTGGACGACTAAAATGGTTGATTTCTAGTCAATCTTTTAAAAAAAATATATTTGTAGCCACGACACGCATACTTGTTAGTACATGTTTTCCAAAATTGTTAACAATTCCTAACTTTGTACTTAAGACGATCATTATTTCCTCAACATCCTCCAACATATGATTGATATTTTGCAATTCCGTACTGCATATTTCTTAAGTATAACAAGTTCGTATGACCAAAATCACAGCTCTTTTCTTCTGTTATTTTCGTTACTCTAATCTTCTCTTCCTAGTTGCTATTAAGACGTCCAATGTCTAGACTGCGCTAAGTACGTTATTTTAACTTCACCCACAACAATTTTTTAACAGTGATAACATGTATACAAAAACTATCATAAAACTCATATAATCTATAAGACATCAACCAGATTCAACTAAAATCCAGAGGTTCTTTTACCACAAATAAAAGTTCTACAGTTTCTACAGTGTCAGATCTTAGAAGGTCCTATGCCGCATGAATTCGCACATTAAGAACCATACCACTGTGAAACACCTTTTGACATTGTTGAGACAGTGTTTAAAACCTAGAAATCAAACACCATTCAGTACTTGCTACATATACAAAGTTAGGGTGGGTTCATTATACTTACCTAAACCCTAAAACCCCACAAGGGTTGTAGAACCAATCACGATTCTTGGTAGCTCCTTAGATCAAATGACATTGTACTCGAGCAACTGCAGCAAATAAATCATGGAGTTCTCAGATATTACGCCTCATTTTTGCTAGTACCAATGGAAATAAGATACATGTAAAAATGAAGTAGAAATCATTACCTCCTCTCGACGTCTCTGTAAACTCCAACTAGAGCTTCAGCCTTGTCATAGAAGCTGTCCTTGAGAGATATTACAATGCTTTGGAAGCCAGTCCCATCCTCTGCATCCTGATTGTCACGTGTAGCTTGGCAGGATTTACTACGAATGAATTTTGCAACTTTTGCAACGTTTAAATTATCGAGAGCAGCATCCACCTCATCTAGTATGAAGAAGGGCGAAGGCCTATAGCTGAAAAATGGAAACGAAAAAAACACAACTTTATTAAAACCTCAAAGCAACCGTGCATGATAACTTCCTTTGGAAAATAACAATCGTATTTACACGAGCATAGATCACATCTCATATCAAAAAGAGAAGAAAAGCGACTTTGAAGATGTGTATTTTACAAGGAACAGCAGACTCAAATGATGTCAGCCTGGTAAAATAACACATATACTAAAGTTTGTTGCTAAGGAGTCAACAAATCGGATGGCCCCAGAAACAAATTCGAGATAGCATGACCATTTTTACTTTTTGGGCAAATAACAAACTTCATGTGGCAAAATTACAGTCTACTCCAATTTCAAAGACTTTAACTAAACATTAGAGAAACTCAACAGTAAACTACAAAATCACTTTAAACATTGAAACAAGTGGGATATTTAGGTCGTTGGAGATACCTATGGATGGAGAAGAGCAACGCCAAGGCTGCAACTGTTTTCTCTCCTCCAGAGAGCTGTTCCATGTCACGAAAACGCTTTGTTGGGGGCATCGTAGTATACTTTATACCATTTAGAAACGGATCATCCTCATTTTCTAGGTTTAGATAAGCAGTCCCACCCAGTGGATGCGTATTACTCTTGGTCAGTTGCTTGTAGATCTTGTCAATGTTGCTAGAAATGTGGTTAAAAGCTTCCATAAATAGCTCAAACCTGCACAACAATTTGAAGTCAGCAGCAAAAACTCTTATGGAAATATGAATTTAGTTTGAACATATTGAGGTGCTCTTTGCACATGTGCGTGTGTGTGTGTGTGTGCATTCAATCCAAACAGAAACTCTATCAGGTAATTTCCTCAGAATAAGAATCTTCAGACTTTTACTTGTCCAGTTTTGGTTCCAAATTTCCACCATAAAGTCATTTCACATGAGAAATTTCGAGTTACCTCTTCTGCTTGAGAGTATTGAAGGCATCCGCTACTTGCTTCTCCTCTTTCCTCGCGGCTTCAAACTCTTGGCTAACTTGTTTTTCTTTCTCTTGTATAGCCTCGTACTGGTCAAGCGCTCTCAAGTTTGGAGCCGTTCTTTCAATCTCTGATGCTTTAGATTCTATTTTCTGCCTAAATTCCGCCTCCATTTTGTCACGAGCAGATGGTCTCCGTTCTTGGAGATAAGCTCTATCCAATTCACTAAAGTCAAACTGTGGCCCATCTGAGTCATCTTCCTCCATAGCATCTGATAAAACAGGAAGGGTAATATGTTCCAGCTCACACTTCTCAGCTATTTCTTGTTTCTGCGAGATCAGCTGCCGAATTTGTGTTTCCTGATAGCATATGGAAGCTTTAGTGCATACTCAGACATAACAAATCTTTGGGAAAGGATTTGATGAATCTTCATTGTACCTTAGAACTGATCTGACGATTGAGCTTGGCTATGCTTGTTGTTGCTTGAGAAGTCTGCTTTTTCCAATCCAGGATTTCCTTCTCATACTCTTCCGACTTTTGTTTGCACTCTGCAAGCAAGAGCATTGGATAGTCACACCTCTACGAAAGAAGATACAACTGCAGATTTGTGCTAGGCAAAGAACATTAGACAAGTAAGGTGATAATTAAAGTATATGGCTGTGTAACTTATGCTTATACAAGCAAAGGCAAAGTATAACAAGGCAAGAGAATCTATCATCTGAATCTTCACATCAAACATCTGTCAGCTACGTGCATTCTATCTTAGTATGATAGCTTTCATTCTGCTTTGGATTACAATGTAGAATAACCATACACGAGGTCGAACAGATCATATACATCCCAAAAATTGTTCTCAAACCCCAGACAGAGCAATCTACGATTATGTAATGAAACAGCCAAATAATCTTTAGACGCCCCAAGAAAGAATAAAGAAAATTGCATATTTATATACATTAATCCAATAACAGGGCTCCAACATAAGGCCAACAATATTGACGAAGCAGACTCAGATATGGAGAATGTACTTTTACTGTATCATGTTAATGTCTGCTATGAATGAAACCATCGAATTGACAACTCAAAATGGCACTGAGATTGAAAAAAATCATAGAACTGAAAAGGCAATCAGATATACGTAGAAGTAGAACCAATATACCTCCCATTTCCTTCTTCCAATTATTGATTTCGTTAGTAAGTTTTTCTTTTGTCTCCTTGCGTTCAGACATCGTCTTCTGTATACCTTCCAAATCAGTTTCCAAAGAACTGATAGAAGATTCTAGCTTTCGAATCCGTGACCCCACATCTCGGTTTTGCTCATATTCCAGCCTGAAAAAAAAAAATATTCTTACTGACCACGGGTTTTTACAGGCTGCTAGATACTGACCCTTACACATTTGGTAATACAAGATAATGTAGACCATAGCTGCCTTCTAATCACATAAATCCCACAGAGCTGTAGTACCTTCTTTTTATGAGGCACGTGAAAGTCAAAATGTAACAACAGTAAGGACGCACAACACAATTTTTACTTTTCACCAAAAATGACAAAGTTGATTTCAGAGTCGGAGCTACATGTTAGCACGGAAATGAGCAACATAAATTGAAAGAGACTAAACCTGTATATGCGAAGTTTGAATAGATCTGAAATGTAACCAGGAAAACAGAGCAGAAGAGACATACTGGTATTTTAACTTAGCAAGCTGGTTACTAAGATTCAGCCTTTCTTCAGCCACATTTTGAGCATCCCTGAGCTGATTTTCCTCATATTCACGTATGTTTGCAACTCCAACAGACTGGCTGAAATCCTTATAGATAAGGTCCACAATCTCATTGATTCTTCTCTCCAGCTTCCTGATTTCTGTATTCCTCTTATCAACCTCAATTTTTGACTACAATACCAAAGGCCTTCAGTCATATTATTGTCATCAGGTTTTAACTCTACCAAATATCAGAAAAATATATGCTACCTTATCGAGTTCAGGAGTTATGCGTCTAGTTTCTTCAGTAATATTCCGCTTCTCTTGCTCAAGCTGTGGAAGTTTGTCTTTGATGCTTTTCTGTTAAAAATTTCACTAATTAGTAATTCCTGAACACTGACAGCTGCTCCTAGCAGAAGGAACGATAAAAGGTGTGCTACTGTATGATATTCTTATCCCAATTAGGGTTCTCCTGACAACAGCAAGTAACATATATGGGACCACTCATCTTGGAAAAGATAAATTGATTGTTACCTTCTCAATTTCAGCATACTGAATCTTTTTTTCAAGTCCACTTATTTTACCCGATATTTCAGACTCCTTAATCTGCATTTCTCGAATAGATCCAATTTTTTCCAACTGTAGTTCATATTCTTCTTTCTTTTTCTTCAGTCCTGCACAACCAAAATGTTTGCTCTAAGACAATACATCGGAAGTGAAGACACTTTAAACTAGCTGGTGACAAACCAACCTTCAATTTTCTTATCATCCCATTTATTAGACTTTGCTTCCATTCCACCACTGGTACCACCAGTCATTGTTCCCGACTTTGTGAGTAATATACCATCAACAGTCACAACTAAAAATAATAGAAATCAGTATACATGTAGAAATCAAAGCCAACTTTAGTGCATTCATATGAGTAAATTACACCAAGGAAACAGGAACATACCTTTAAATCTCTCTCCGGTCCAGCTAAGATCCTTGGCTTCTTCAAGTTCGTCACAGACAAGAGTATTTCCAACAGCATAGAGGACTGCATTCTCCAATTCAGGATCGAACGTAGAGTGGTTAAGGACCAAAATACATAATTTAGAAACCTGCTCAGGTTGACCTCTCTACACATCTCAATCCTTGGTTTAATAAATCAAAATAGTCTCAAGCTACCAACAACTATGCACGCAATGATATGAAGCCAAAAGATGAGAAATTATCAATGCACACAACCTTGAGTATGCCAAAGTCAAACCAGTTCACTTATTTGCAAAGGATATTGGATAACATCGAACACTAGCTTTGCTGTTCCACCCAAATTTCTCAATCTTTCAAACACTGGCTTGACACGTACTGACTGAAGAGGAATAAATGTCATAGGAGGAAGCCTTTGCTCCTTCAAGTACTGCAAATCACAAATAAATAACTTATTTCATCCCATACCTAGAGTAGTGGTACAAAATCATCTTCAATATTTACTTCATCTTGCTTAAAAGCAATGTAGAAAAAGCTTCAAAAAGTTAAGTTAAAGCCAAGTAACACAGAATGGGGGTCAAATCCTATATATGGAATGGATTCTGCATGGAGATGCTTACAGCATATATGTTACATACACCTTTACAGCAGATGTTCCGTACTTGGTAAATAATGAATTGATCATCATTTAAGAGGTGGTAGAGTTTAAAGCATCACTAAGAGATTGGTAGTATGGTAAAGAATATCTTCCTCACATGTTAATGAAACTATAAATGTCAGTAGAGAAGATATAGAAACTATGAATTAAAACTTCACAACATGCATGGGATTAGAACAACACCACAAACATAAAATAGGTACCTTGATGCAGTCCTTTCCCGTGCTTTCATCTTCTACAACTACGGCATCCATAAATCTCCCCATAGCAACAGTAACAGCAAGGTTGTACTTCTTTCGATTTGGCCGACAAAGATCAGTCATCCGACCATGAACTCCTTGAAATAGACGTTTGAGAGACTCAACAGCCTGTGCTAACCTACTATCTCTCTCATTTTCATACCTTTCAGCTGTTAAATCACTCAACTGATCTTCAATTTCCGTTATTCTAGTCTTCAAGTTCTCAGAGGCATTCCTGTGCATCATAAAAGCAGGTAAGAAACTATCAGATTAAAGAAAAAGTCTGAGTATCAGGGGATGGAGAATGAATTTCGCCTAGCTCAAGAAGGGTTTTATGCTCTAAATGGGGACAGGGAAACAGAATGTGTTCTTGATAAATGAATCATCAATTTTTTCTCAAGCCATAGTTTAAAAGATGAAGCAACCGCACAAAGAATCTCTAAAGAAGTGTTTAAAAAAACTTGCAGCAATGTGCAACAATTAAAGAATATCATAACATAGCAAGAAAACCATCCAATGTTAATCAATCAAGTGAGTAAAGGACACATACTAACCTGGCATCCCGATGCTTATCTTGCAGCGCACGTAACTGCTTTTTCAGACTAGTTGTTTCATTTTTATATCCCAAAGAAGATTCTTCAATCTCTTTTTGCCTGGATTTCAATCGCTCAATTTGTTCATCAAGATCATTTTCCCTATTTATTAGTTGCTGGTAGTTTTCTTCCAGATTTCTCAATGCTTCAAGATCAGTATTCTGTTGCCTCTCTAGAGCCTCTTTCTCATCTCTTACCTTAATGGTTTTCATCCCAGCTTCTTCTTTTCTGAGACAAAACCACGTTGATAAACATGAAGGAAAATCGATAAGAAAACAAAGGGGTTCATAAGGATTCAAAAGGGTGAACATGCAAATAGATGGTGAATCTAGAAGCAGATCCATATTACAAAAGTCAAAACAACAGCACCAATAATAGCGGCTGTAAACAATCAGATATATGTCATTATGTCAAAAAAACCGGTTAACTACTTGTTTGCTTAGACTATTCTTCAGAGAAGAGAATTTGTACTCTACTAACCGCGTACCCAGAGATGGACATGTAAACCCATGTAGTATCATGTCACCACAAAAACTCGAGCGAGAAGATAAAATAGGCAATACAGAGAATGCAAGTTGGTGCATATCTATAACCTCAGGGCAGTTGTAAAATAGCAATGCTTCTGACTACGAGGAGAAAAAAATTCTTATTTCTTTCAAACTCACATTCGAAAATAATCTTGCAGTTGACTATCAAGCATTGGGAGTTGTCCAGTGCTGTCTTGCCTCTTCTCGTTTAATATTTCCATTTGCTTATTCAGCTCCACAACACTTTTCTGCATCTGTTCAATTTCTTTGGAGTGCTTCCCTTTTTCTTTTTTCCTCCTATCCACCTCCTTTCGATTGCTCTCAATTTTTGAATTTATGCGAGCTATCTCCTCCTTAAATCTCAGAAGCTCAGGTTGCTGCTCACAGGAAAAGTACAGATATAAGTTATTCAAGTGAGAAAGTTAGTAAAATTCCAGAGGATAACCAAAAAAAAAGATTGCAAAAGATATTTCTGCAAATGCTATATTTGGGATGGAAAATTGAATCTGTTAACCACAGACTTCCAAGGTATACTCACAATTCTTCCAAGCTTGGAGCTTCTCTCAGCAATCTTCTTTTCACGTTGAGCAATTTCTTTCAGATACTTTGCCTGTTCTAACTTTCTCTTCTTTACTTCAATTCCAAACTTATCCAGCTCTCTCATGATATCTGTACGATTGTCCCTTTCAGCATCAACATCCTCAGTTGCCTTCTCGATATCATTTTCAATGTTATATAATTGCCATAGGAAGTGTTCTCTCTTTAGAGCTTTCTGCATGGGGAGAAGACATATTAACAAGAAGGCAAAGAGGTTAGTTCACAAACTATATAAATCAACACTACTCCACTAGAGAACAACAGCAAATCCACTATAAATACCAGTTCGTCCTGCAGCCTGAGATGCTTCTCAGCTTCTTCCTTCTGTGCTTTCTTCAGCTTCTTCTCCCCCCCTATAGTTTTCTTCTTCTGATATAAAAGAGCTGCTTTTTCTTCAGCGCTGGTCTTCTTTTCTTCTAGTTCTTCATACTCTTTCTTAAGCTCCTCAGACCCAGAAATCTGCTCGAGGAGTCCAGTGAGTTCTTTTGGATTCTTGGAAGCAATCGATTCAACATCACCCTACACATTTTGAGAGGAAAAGTCTTTCGTCAGAAGTTAAATATACACAGATTTAAAATCCAAGGCAAGCCACAAAAACGATAAGGTTCAACAAGACACGAAATCGACATCAAAACACCAGAATCATTCATAGAAACGAAACAAATTAAGAAAAAAGAAGAAGATTAATTCTCGAAATCCGGAAGAAGTAACCACCTGAAACACCAAGAAATTACGAGCCTTAACCAGTATGCCTAGAGATCGAAGCTTTCCATTGTACTCATCCAAAGTCACAACCCTATTATCGATACGGTACTCACTACCACCAGCGCTAGTAATAGTACGTGTGAAACGGAGCTCCAATCCATCGTCCAGCTGATAAACGAGGCGAACAAAAGCTCTCCGACCTCTCTGTTCCTTGTCTCGATCGTCGAAAGCGTAGATAAGATCCTTAAGCTGAGAACCACGAAGTTGACCAGCGCGAACACCGAGCACGAAGCTAATTGCGTCCATTAGGTTAGATTTGCCAGAACCGTTGGGACCAATTATAGCTGTGAAATCCTTGAAAGGACCTACCAATTGATGACCCTTGTAAGATTTGAAATTCTCCATCTCAAGCTGCAAGATCTTCCCCGGTGGGGTTTCTATGGCAGGCATGATTGGAGTTTCTTCGAGTTGGGTTCAGAGAAAGCAGTGGAGAAAATGAAATTAGCTAATCTAGGGTTTCTACAAGGTTGGGGATATTCTCGGAGAAGAAAAAGGAATAGAAAATTGGCGGGAATTGAAATTTTTTGAGGGCGAAATCTTTCTCTCAAGGGATTTCAGAATTCATCTCTTCACCTAAAATCCGGAAGTCGAAGCCGAGAAGAGATCACTGTGCTTTTTTTTTTTAATCCAAGGGGCCTAGCGATACGGCGTCGTTCCACCACTATCAATGCACGGAATAATTTATATATTTAATTTAATTTTTAATTTTAGTTGTAATAGAAATTGTGATGTATGTTTTCTTTGACATCTTGATTGATATATTTTGAAATGGCTAATTAGTAGTGCAATGTAACGTTTATGTATTTGAGATTAACATCGTATAAATTTATTATAATTTTATATAAATGTATGATATAAATAAATAATACTCCCGCACAACGTGTGTTAGAATCTAGTTCTTATTAAATTATGAAGTAGTTAAAAATTATATACTTCACGGAATAATATATTTTATATACTTTTATGTATTTTATTATATATATATTTATAGTTTTCTAATTGTTTTCAACTATTAATCATTTTGTTAATATTTATTTTCAACTATTAGTTTCTGATAATAAGAAATACACTTCAAATGACATACATATTATTTGTATTAGTCCCATGAATCATGGGGAAATATATTTATATTTTTGACTAGGCATTATGTATAGAAAGAAGCCTCATACAATTGAAGTCCTCTAATTATACGAGCCTTCTATATTATGTACTTTTACCGTAGCTTAAATTTGTAGGTATTGTAAATTTGTAATGATGTCAAAATAAATAAATAAATAAATGATGGTATTGTAACGGACTCCAACTGATCATATTTAAGTATCCAGCTAATCATATCTTTGTGGATTTCGTGGAAATGAAGACCAAAAACAAAGTCTAAAAGGATATAAATTTTTAACACAGGAAAAAATAATTGAGAATGTTACAGGTTATTGAATAAATTGCTAGGCATTGTATATTATGAAGAAATACAATACAACAAGTGTTGTCATCATACCAGCGTATTTGATCAAAGTATCAACACGGTTACGCCTCTCAATGAGCCTCAACGCAGAGTTAGAGAGCCCTACTGTATTCAGAACATCCAAAGCCTTACGCTACGCACTTTGAGATATTCAAAAATCCAAAACGTTAGAAAAATGTTTTTCCAGTCACTATTAAAAGCTTCGAGTAGTGTTTTACCTTCAAACGATCCCTTTGTTCAGCATATTTAGATAAGATAGCAACTCCACTTGAAAACGAATCTTCGAGCATTCTCTTTGAATTCTTAACAGAGTTCATAGCTTGAGCCTCATCATCAAATATTTGCAAAATGTGAACTCTTTCTCCGCTCGCTCTTCCTAACAAATCCGCTCTCTCTTTAGCTTCCAACATCTTCTTCTGATTCCTCCACATATATTTCTCCAAACTTTAGTTCAAATACTCAGCCTCTTCTCCGACTTGTTCACTCTTCCTGCATTGTGATTTCAACACATAAGAAACCACTCTTAACGTTTAACTATGGAATCAAGAATGGAGTCCTCACCTTCTTGAAAGATCACGCTGCAATTTAACTGGGATCGAGCGTCAGAGACTGTCCATGTTAGAGCAAAGAGATTGAACCTCGGTAATATCTCGTTTCACGGATGAGGCTAGATCAGTAGGATCTGACTCAAACCTCTCTAACTTCTCGGTTCCGTCTCGAGCTCTCATTAGAATCCTTTTAGCACTACTATATACCTCTGACAAGCCTCCCATTATTCCAGACGCCATTGTATTCAATCACAAGAACACCAACAAACCGCAGAATCTTTTCTTCCTATCCAAAAAAAAGGAACATAACATATATTAAAATATCAGTTTATTTTCTGTGAAATCAGAACCATTATCAAGAATTTAATCAGGTTAATTACATGCTAATAACTTATAATTTACCTATAATCTCATGAAAACAAAGACGCAGCTCCTTAACTAAATTGCCTCAAGCCATAAGATTGTGAAAAAACATTAAAATCTTGTCGTATTTAAGCTAAATCTTGCTGAATAAACATGTTCGTACATCCTATATGTAACTTTTTATAATATATTTATGATTTTGATGCAGAGTCTAGAGATTAGTCCAAAGCACAAACACACATTCATTAGTTTGGCAGAGTTTTATTTTCGTTTTTAACTATATGTTATCAATCAATATATATTTTTTTAACAATCACTAGAGTTTTAATTCCAAATTTAATATATGGAAAGGTTCGGGACAATAAAACATACCTACAAAATGGGCCTGATGAACACGACTGCTATTACTCACTGTGCTTCAATTTCATATGATTGGTATTTGGATTTGGCTAACTTTGAAGATGTTTATAATATTTTTGGGGAGAAATCATTCCATCCTTGCATGCCAGACATCTCCAAGTCTAAAGAAATACGGAAAACATATGAATCAGAAAGCGAACTAATATCCGATAGTCACTTTTCAACGAGAACTAATATTCAATATTCACTTTTGAATGAGACACTATTCAACTTTTAGATATAGCATCTTCTCATATGAGAAGATATTTTACCCCAATATAGTTTCAACCAAAGTACCAGCCGATCGGTTCTAGACAATAATTTGTTTACACGTAGGAATGAGTGTTTTTTATTTCTCTATGTTTTGTGCCAAAGAAATGGGCCAAACTAAATTGGGCCACCATGTTTCCTTTTCCATTTGTATGTTTTAGAGTATTTGGGTTTTAGTAATGAAAAGAATTTGCAGATAGAACAAAAAAAAAGCACAACAATTTTTGTTAATATAATTATAAATTTAATCTTATGTATATAATGAAAGCGGAGAAAACTTAATTCAATTTAATATTATGAAATTTCAATGTATTTTTAAGCAAAGAAAAATTTATATTATATAATAGTTATATTGTAATTTTATTTAACATTATATATTGCATAAAACCGTAATCGAATTAAATTTTCTCCTCTTTCTTAATTTTCAAACTCAATTTTATATTATAAATTTATAACTATAGTCTATACAACACCAAATTTATCTACCAAGAAAATACAAATTGATGCACCAAACTATTTCTAAAACCCAAAACATAATTTTACAATTATTATGCTACCTTTATAATATCTATACTAGGGAAAATGACCAATTTTAACATGAATAATTTTCACGATGCATTTTCATACACAAACTAAGATACAGTGCGTTTTTTAACTTTATTTTAGTAAATTTTTAAAAAATCTACATGAATTTTAATATATGTGCCGAAATCAACTTTGTCTGAAACTGTGTCAAACCAATGAGGCAAATGCCACATAAAATATTTCTGCTGAGTCATATGCCATGGGCATAGTTTTTGCTGAGTCATATGCCATGGACATATTTTTTGCTGAGTCAGATGCCACGTAAATTTTTCAAAAAAAAAGTTATTTTGAAAATTTATGCAATGTTGACATTTAAAATGGATAAACGAAAATACCATTATCAGTTGAGCCACTTATTCAGTTTTTATCATTTCTGTAGCCGTAACAATCGTAGGGCTCCGACCATTAAACTGTACTTTTTTGAGCAATTACAAAACTTACCTCTAAATTCAATAATAATAAGTTCAAAAATTGTAATTGTTCAAGAATGAACATTCTAATGATCAGAATCCTACAGTTGTTATGACTACAAAAATGATAAAAGTTGATTAAGTGACTCAACTGACAATAGTGTTTCCATTGCTCCATTTTAAGTATTAAAAATATTTTAGTCAGCATATTGCATAAAATTTCAAAACGAATTAAAAAAATATATCTATGTGGCATTTGACTCAACAAAAAATATGCCACATAAAATAATATTCACATTGAATTGATTTTTATAATTTTTTTAAAATTTTTTTAAAATTTTAAAAAAAAAATTAAATTTTTTTTTATTAATAAAAAAAATATTAAAAAAAATTTTTTTAATAAAATTAGGCTTCTCCCATCTATACTACTATATGATTTACAAACACAACCAAATACTTTGACGAATAAATTTTATGCAAAAAAAATTATGTCGGGTTGGGTTAGGACATGCAGTTCACTTATTTTTAATCGTTTTTGCATTTTTATATTTGGTTTGATAATTAACGGGTTAAATAGAAATCTAACCAGCCACTATTCTGGTTTACAGTCAATTTTGGTCTGATCCCCAGATTGGTCTAAATTTTAAAATATTGGTGAAACTATTGTTATTTCAAACATTCATAAACCAGATTGAAACCGAGCCAAATACCAAACGGTATGAGTTTGAGTGTGGGATTACTTGAAAGTGGGCCGATATGACACGTTATGATTCTATACTAAATAAATAAGTTCAACTTACAAATATAACTCCACACGTACAATGCGGGTCCGAATCTAGTAAATTTTTAACATAGGAAAAAGTAATTGGGAATGTTACAGGTTATTGAATAAATTGCTAGGCACTGTATATTGTTTCAGGACTGACATCGTTCGTCGCACTTGTTGATTCTATTTCAGGTATCAAAACTTGCCTCTGGTTGCTTCTTTAGATGAGAATTAAGGGAAGTTTGGCTGGTTACTTTTGGTTCTTTCAGGCAATAAGCTTTTCTATAGCCAAGTGGTTTTTACATAACGATGCAGGGACTTTCAAGGTTGCGGAGGATGTGCACAAAAATGTTGTACTCCATAAAATTTATGACCGCGAAGAGGGTAAGAGAAGCTTCAGCTGTTACCGATTATTATAATCGTTATAGAAAAAAACAATACTAAAATAAGTTACAGTATTATCGGTTTGGTAGAGTATTATGACCACACAAAAAAACATGTTCTAAATTGTTATGAAGTAATTAAAATATCATAAAATCTAAATGCGGCATATACGATTATAAGCACCCAAACTCATACACACAGGAGAAAAGAAAAAAAAAAAACAGAGAGAAGAAGAATCTCGGAGATGGCTTCGACTCCGAAACTCACTAGTACAATTTCATCTTCTCCATCACTTCAAATCCTCTGCAAAAAACTCCCAATCCCAATTTATCTACCATCATCATCATCATTATCATCTTCTTGTTCTAGCTTTCTCTCGCTTCCTAAATACCTAACCTCTTTCACCTCCCTGCGTCCCCGTGTCGCCTTAGTCTCAAACCACCGGTATTACCAATCTCGTCGATTTTCTCTTCGTGCCAGTAACGATAACGGAGCAGATTCAGAGCGCCAATACGATTTTGATCTCTTCACTATCGGCGCAGGTAGCGGCGGCGTCCGCGCCTCTCGCTTTACCACAAGCTTCGGTGCATCCGCCGCCGTTTGCGAGCTCCCTTTTTCAACCATCTCTTCCGATACAGCCGGAGGCGTTGGAGGAACGTAAGATTTCTTTCGTTCTCGTGGCTTATTTTGATACAACTGCTAGTATTTGAATCATTTGGTTGTATGATTTATGGTTTTGATCTTCAGAGGAACAAAAATTTTCCTCAATTGTGTTGTAGAAAATTCAAAAAACGAATGAGTGAACTCATTTTTGATTATTCTACAGGTGTGTACTGAGAGGATGTGTACCAAAGAAGTTACTTGTGTATGCATCCAAATACACTCACGAGTTTGAAGACAGTCAAGGATTTGGTTGGAAGTATGATTCTGAGCCTTCTCATGATTGGAGTACATTGATTGCTAACAAGAATGCTGAGTTGCAGCGGTTGACTGGTATTTATAAGAATATATTGAGCAACGCTAATGTCAAATTGATCGAAGGTCGTGGAAAGGTAGGCTGAAGCTCGGATTTTTATAAAGTTCATGTTTTAACCTTTATGTATTGATTTTGAGCTTGATTATATGTTTTATATGTACAGGTTATAGACCCACACACTGTTGATGTAGATGGGAAAATCTATACTTCGAGAAATATTTTGATTGCAGTTGGTGGACGTCCCTTCATTCCTGACATTCCTGGAAAAGAGTTTGCCATAGATTCAGATGCTGCACTTGATTTGCCTTCAAAGCCTAAGAAAATTGCAATAGTTGGTGGTGGCTACATAGCCCTGGAGTTTGCGGGCATCTTCAATGGTCTTAACAGTGAAGTTCATGTATTTATAAGGCAACCGAAGGTGCTGAGGGGATTTGATGAAGACGTGAGTAAAATGAGAAGGAATTTTGCTGCTTTCGTTTATTCTCTTGGCTATTTTCTAGTTGTAATTAATATTCTTGGTACAGGTCAGGGATTTTGTTGGAGAGCAGATGGCTTTAAGAGGCATTGAGTTTCACACAGAAGAATCCCCTGAAGCTATCATCAAATCTGGAGATGGCTCGTTGTCGCTGAAGACCAGCAAAGGAACTATTGAGGGCTTTTCGCACGTAATGTTTGCAACTGGTCGCAAGCCCAACACAAAGGTATACTGTGATTTTTAATCCCAATGATGTTTATTAAATTAAAACTTTTAGCAAAGTTCATTGCTTTTATAATTCGTCTAAGATAAACTGACCATTACTGTCCCTTATTTATGACTTTAATGTAAGCTGTCACTATGATCGTAGTATATGATCGATCATTGATGTAATGTTGGCTGCGATAACAGAACTTAGGGTTGGAGAATGTTGGCGTAAAAATGGCGAAAAATGGAGCAATAGAGGTACGTCTAATGGTTACCTGTTTTTCTGTCTCCTGGTATTTCTGTTGTTGCATTGTGCAAAGTTCTATTTGCCTGGTTACTTAATGTGTATTTGTGCTCCATGTTGTCACTTTGTGTGGTAAGGTTGATGAATATTCACAGACATCTGTTCCTTCCATCTGGGCGGTCGGGGATGTCACTGATAGGATCAATTTAACTCCCGTTGCCTTGATGGAGGGAGGTGCATTGGCAAAAACCCTGTTTCAAAATGAGCCAACAAAGCCTGATCATAGGTAACATGATGATCTTGCCAGTTTTTTTCTGTTTAGTCTTACATCTTTTAAGATCTAGAACCTTATAACTGTTCTCTGTAGTCTTTTGTCTCTGATGGCTTTGATCTTTTCTGTGTTCTCTATCCAACTAGAGCTGTTCCCTGCGCCGTTTTCTCCCAGCCACCTATTGGAACAGTTGGTCTAACTGAAGATCAGGTAAGTAGGATGATTCGTCGAAAATATGGTTTATTGTGTGTCACTGCGTATAAATGTTAGATATGTGTTTGCAGGCCATAGAACAATATGGTGATGTCGATATTTTCACATCAAACTTTAGGCCATTAAAGGCTACGGTTTCAGGACTTCCAGACCGGGTGTTTATGAAACTCATTGTCTGTGCAAACACCAATAAAGTTCTCGGTGTTCACATGTGTGGAGAGGATTCACCAGAAATCATCCAGGTTTCACTGTTAACATGATTCGGCTTCTCTGAAAGCAAACACGGAAAACATGTATGATTTAATATAATTTTATTTTTCCTCAATTTTCAGGGATTTGGGGTTGCAGTAAAAGCTGGCTTAACTAAGGCCGACTTTGATGCTACGGTGGGTGTTCACCCCACCGCGGCGGAGGAGTTTGTTACTATGAGGACTCCAACCAGGAAAATCCGCAAAGACTCCTCTGAGGTCTGTTTGTGAACAATCAAACTTTTCGATCTAGTTACCTTTTGTTGTTTTGCAACATGGAAAAAGATTGGAACTGAGATGAGTGTTTCCAATTTCATTTCAGGGCAAGACAAGTCCTGAAGCTAAAACAGCTACAGGAGTGTAAAGAAGAAGGTTACAAGAAGATTGGATTTATGGCATTGAAGCTCCCTGACAAGGTATTCACCAGTTTCCTAAGTATTCTCCTGAAAAGGCATGCAATGCATTATGCTCATACTGTGCATAGGGTATCAATTAGGGAGAGAGCTTTGCTTCTGCTTACCTCGAAAAAAATGGGTTAGAGCCGGTTTTTCATGCCCAAAAATGGAGCAAAAATAGATTCGATGTTTTCTTCCTAGATATTTTTGTTTATTCATGATTTTGCTGGTCTCTGCCTCTCGGGCCAGCTCTTAATACTTTAGACTAGGCTCGAGCCAAAATTGAACATCCCAATTTTTTTGAGAAGGGCATATTATGGTTAGGACTTCCATGCTATCTAGTAATCAGAGAGAGCAAAGCTCGCACTAGAATCATCCGGTATTTGTATGTGATATTCAACCTGCATGTTTGCAGGAGAACATTTTGTCTGTGAAGAAGAAGAAGCTTTGTTTTTGTTTTGGCGGAGAAAGGATTTTCTTATGGCGCTGTGGAGATCTCATAACATTGTCCTGCTGTACTTGTGATCGCTTTAACTTACACGACCAAATTCCTAGTAGAGGTTATGTATTCGGAAAATGATTTTGGCAAGACCTCAAAATCTGAAGCTTTCTCAAGGCTCTCCCAATATCTCGTTCTCCTGGTTGAATTAAATAAAAAAAAGTTCGAGCTTTCTTTAAATTCCCCCCCCCCCCCCCTCCTTTTTTTTTTCTCATATGTAAGAATTTCTCTTCGCTGAATCGTTAATCGTTGCGAATGAATTTAGTTTTTGACGATATAAAAACAAGGTAACTAGATCGTTGGTTCACAAACTCACAATCATACCCAGAGTCTGTTACTGTATTTTATATTTATGGTTCGATTGTTATCTGTGTGTCCCATTTTGCACTCAAATATTTAGTTAGTGCGTTTTTTACCTTATGACAGAGACCCACAATTAGTGAACATTTTAATGCGTCTCTCTAGTGAGGACGCCTTGGCATCCTATGTTACAACAGTGTTTTGTTATTACAAATGAGCCCACCACATTTTAAAATTTCCATATGATTATACAATGAAATGATGCTATGTGAATTTGAACTCATTTTTATATCAAAATATTTAGATTAATGTTTAAACTAGATATTTGTTTTATGAAAAGGTAACTAAATTTCATATCTTTTTATATACTAAAAAATGTTCATGATTTTTAATACTAATTAATGTTAGATCATATTATTTGAGTATATTTTTATAATCTGAGAGTATTTATATCTAGTCTCATTTTCTTATTCCAGATAATATTATTGTTTAAATATGATAATTTGAAACTAGAAATATACATTTTTATTCAGATTTTATAATTAATGACTAGAAGTTAAAGATATTTTAAGAAAATACATGTATTAAGAGATTATTATGATGTACTATACTTTTTTAGTTTTTGTTCATAAAGATATGATACCTTATAACTAAAAATCACTATTAAAAGTAACACAATCTATCCCGGAATATCTAGCAAATTAATATTTATTTTATATAAAAATAATAGCTCTAAAATTTTGAACGGCCATGCGATTTCTTACCATGATTTGCAAATATATGTCCAAGTATAATTATATTTATTGGCTTATTGCGACACGATATCAAAAGACTATTATTATTCATTGTTTTTGCTTGAACAAGAAATTAAATGCTAATTGGCTTTTAGTCAACTATTTTCGGCAGATCCCAACGTCTACAAAAGGACACCACGTGATACACGTCACGTGCCGTATACCAAAACCAAGGGCAAAGCTGTAATATACCAGCATAGACCTCACCTCACGCTCCTTCTTATTAGCTGAGCGGCTACGTCCCTTTTTTATAAATTTTAACATTTTTTTGCTTCGGTGTCTTTCGAAATCAATCGCGCGAAAACGCCATTTTATCTCCCGCCGTTCCTTCCCTCCTTTTATTTTTCATCTCTCCCTCTCTAATCTCAGTCCAAATCTCATCGAATCTTTTTACTCCTACTCCAATCTCCATTTCCTTCTTTCTCTCAATCTCACGATGCAACCTCAGCCGCATATCTCTCCGGCCACCGCAACTGCCGCGATCTCAGCCGCGCTTGAATCTCAACGCGTCAGGAAAAACCGAGGAAGCTACAATTGCGGTCGATGTGGTCAACCTAAGAAAGGGCATGTCTGTCTTTTAACTGCTACTCCTGATGTTCCCACTACTCCGATCGCTACGGAGCCGGTGAGCTGCATATCCGCCGCCGCATCTTCTTCCCGTTCTACTGTCCTATCCTTAACGACTGCGCCGTCATCGCGCCAGTCTTTCACTCACTTACGCCGCGCTTTATCTTTCGATGACGTCGATGCGCGTAATTCTCTGGATGAATCCGATCTAGATGCAGCATCGCCGGATCTGGATCTGCATTTGGATTCGGATATTGTTCAGCCTGGGAAGTTTCATGCGGTAGGTTTATGGGAGGTGCTTAAGCGGCTTCCGCCGTCTAGTTTACTGATGGCGGCTAGGGTTTGCAAAGGATGGAGAGAGACCTCGAGGAAGATGTGGAAAGCGGCGGAGGAGCTTCGGATTAGGGTTCCGGGGAAAGCTCAGATTGGATACATTGGATCTTTATTGCAAAAGTGTCCTCGACTTATTAGACTCTCACTTAAAATCGAGAGGTGATGATTCTTCTTTCATACGATCTAATAGATCTGAGAGTTTATTCATGTCACTGAGCTAATTTGATAAAAAAATGGAGTTTCTTAACTTCCAAAGATAAGGATTATAAAGAACTCTTAATAATTATCTATAATTGAGAAACGAAAGTATTAATTGTCTTATGTTTATTCGACTAATTACAATTTGTTGTCAAAATTACGTGTTTCTGATTGGATTTATGTTTCGATCGTTATCTGCAGTGATTTAGACGCGACAACTCTGGCCTGCATTGCTTTTTCTTGCCCTAACCTGGAGGTTTTGGAGATTTCAACTTCGGGTTCAGCTGTCAATAGAATCTCTGGGTAAATAGTCTTGTTCGAGTCCCATTTTTGAGTTGCTATGCGAGATTGAGATTAGGCTTGTTGATGTTTATGCTGCAGCATAAAATGGAAATTCATCGGTTCATGTCATGAATGTAGAGATTGTTGGTTCGGTTTACTATAAATTTAATCTGTGCTAAGTAGTCAATACGCATGTGATCCATCATAGATTTTGCATCTGAAGGAATTTGTGGTTTTAATCGACTTAAAAGTAGTTGTTTGTTTCTTCTATGGATCTGTCTTTAATAGTTCTGTTGGTTTATTGTATGAATAGGGATGAGCTGAGTCGCTTTGTTGCTAATAAACGTGGACTTACAAGCCTTAAGATGGAAGGATGTTCCAACTTGGGAGGATTTGCCCTCTCTTCATCAAGCCTCTCAACACTCTGGCTCTCGGATCTTCATTCTCTTTCGAAGATGGTAATTGCATTTCCCTTTTGTTTTACCTCTTCGAGGGTTCAGGAAGAGAATTTGTATATATCTAAACTGCAAAATGTTTTGTTATTTTCTTGTCAGATCTTCAATTGTCCAAATCTTATGGAACTATCACTTGAATTTTCTCGCCAAGAAGATGATTCAACTGATCTTGTAACAATGGTTGATGGTTTGGGAAAAACTTGCACTAGATTGCAGAACATTCATATAGCATCTTTGAAGCTTTCACATACTGTTGTACTTGCTCTTACTGCTGTGAACTTCAGGTACTGTAGGCTTGGTTTTGTTTGTAAAACTCTTTATTATGCACATTTAGTCTAGTATTTGGGAGAACAGTTGTTCTTAAGGATTGATGTCAGTTTCGTTATTTTTTCCAGGGAGTTGAGAATGCTCTCGTTAGTACTTGGAGTAGACATCACAGATGCATCAGTAGCTGCCATTTCCTCGAGTTATACAAACCTTGAACTGCTTGATCTTAGTGGGTATGTTTTGTTCTTGCTCAATATATACTATCTATATCTCTAGTGGTTCAGTATATTCACATGAAAAGCATATTTTGAGACATGATTTTCTTTTTGGTTGGCTTTAGTTCCAGCATTACTGATACTGGCCTTGGAATGATCTGCGATGTCTTACCTGAGACACTCTCAAAATTACTTATTGCTCTTTGTCCCAACATTACATCAAGTAAATTCTTGATTCATTGGTATTATATATAATTCATGATGTTCATTGCCTGGTTTCTCATTTCTTTTATAATGAATATTCTTGCAGGTGGCATTCAATTTGCTACTGCTCAACTGCCCCTTCTTGAGCTGATGGATTGTGGCATGACTGTGTCTGACCCTAATTCAGATAATGATCCTACCATTGAAGAGAAGAATCCGAGTCCACATAAAACACCAGGCTACAATCAGAAGATGTTCATTAAACATAAACGACTGAAGAAGCTCAGTTTGTGGGGATGCTCCAGTTTGGACGTGAGATTCCTCATCAAATGCTATCTAAACAACTCCTTCCTTAATCCCATCTTCTCATAGTTTTGATCTTTTGATTCAGGCTTTGTTCCTAAACTGCCCAGAGCTCAAGGACTTGAATTTGAACTCATGCTGTAATTTGCAACCGGAGAGTTTAGTGCTCCAATGTCCAAAGTTACAACTTGTGTATGCAACAGGATGTCAAGACCTATTGACTGGAGCTATCCGAAAACAGGTATTCCCTTGTACAATCTAATCTGGTTAACTGTTAGGTTTTAATTCGGTTAACTTAATATGTTCAGTCGTGATTTGGTATAATAATCTCATGAATCGTCGCACTCAGCCCCAAACTCTTAGTAATAAGCCTCCTTATTTGATAGGTTTCCGAGAACTTTGCTGCTGGTGAAAACCATATGCCACGGAAACGCTTAGCGGATGCGTCAAAGAGGATTCAGGCTCCACCTTTATTATACCATGAGGTGAGTTTTATTTCTTATTTCTTCTGTGAGGAAGAAAGTAAGAAAGATATCTAACTGAAAGTTTATTTTGTTTTGGCAGACAAGAGAGGATGATAATTATGGGGGGAAGAGAAGGAAGTTTGAGAGAGAACCATGTACCATTATACATTAATAGTCCTCTCTGGACTCGTAACATTTTGCATCTACCATTTCTATTTTACTGTAATATACATTTGATTATGTCGGATTGCGTCTGTTCTGTTGTTTTTTCTGTCAACTTTACATTTTTTTATCTTTGTTGTCCAATTACTTATAATAAATTGTATGATAACAATCTGTAATAGTTTTAAATTTATATACTAATAGAGGTGTTCTTTGCTTTTAGTTACTCTAATAACCATTGTTATTTGCAATAGTAACAGATATTTGGTAGTTTTATTATCGTTAGATTTATTTTCTTCTGGCTGAAAAAGAATATTTGGAAAAGGAGTTTTTTATTTTCTCAATTGTTTCGGATTTAATTTGGTTAAAAACTTAAAATCTACTTTACCAGGAAAAAAAAATGGTTAAAATCTTAAACAATTTCGTCGATCCATACACATCTTTACATGCTATTTTTGAAATAAATGTTTATTACATACTGATGTGGTGGTAAAATAGAAAAACTAAATTGTGGTGAGTGTTTATCAAACCAAAAAAACTGTAAAAACAAAATGGTTGAAAAAAATAAACCGAAAAATGGAAGAAGTCACATAGTCAAAACAGCTAAAAATGTAAGTGCCGCCGCCTAAGCGGTCTTGGCTGGTAGATTTCACCTACCTCTTTCTTCCTAATATCCCAACGTGTAATCGCTGTGACTGAGTTTTTATATATAATACTATCTCCTTCAACCAAACCGATTTGCAGAATCCACAAAGCTTTCCAATGGCGATAGCTTTCAAATCCGGCGTCTTCTTTCCCCAATCCACAAAACCCCATATCGGATTCCGCCAATCTTCTTCTCCTGATTCATCGCTTTCTTTCAAGAGATTGACTCCCATGGCTTCCCTCTCCACCTCTTCTCCTACCCTTGGCCTCGCTGATACTTTCACCGAGCTCAAAAAACAAGGCAAAGTAAGAGAATTGGTCCACTCTTTTATTTTGCTGGTTTATAGAACTAATCGTTAGTTCTGGTGGGAAATAGGATTTAAAGATCAATCCTTTTGGGAATGTCTCCTTATTTTTTGTAGAAAGAGTGTGATAAGGTTTAGAATCAGCGAATACAATCACTTTGTTTATCTCACTAATCAACGAACACAGTTACAAAACCAAACGCATATGTTGCTTATGAGTTCTTATCAATGTGAGTAGCATTGAGTTGATTAGGTCTGTAATCTTGGTCCTACTGATACAAACAGATTTGTAACAGTTCGTTGGGAAATATGGTTAATTGATCTACCATTTGTGTTACTTTTATGTGTGAAGGTAGCATTCATACCGTATATCACAGCTGGTGATCCAGATCTCTCTACTACTGCAGAAGCATTGAAAGTTCTTGACGCTTGTGGGTCTGACATAATCGAATTGGGCGTCCCTTACTCTGATCCTTTAGCTGATGGACCTGTTATTCAGGTTAAAACCAATAATCAAAATGCAACCTTTATATGATCAAATGCTTCCACTTTCAGTTTCGTTTGATAACCTTGCTCTTCGTCATATATTCAACCAGGCTGCGGCGACAAGGTCGTTGGCGAGGGGAACCAACCTTGATAACATCCTTGAGATGTTGGATAAGGTGAGTTTAGTTTTGTGAAGCAAAGATGTGTTTGTTTCCCCTGCCAGATATCATCCCATTGTATATTTGTGTTCTCATTGTTGGACTTGGTGCAGGTTGTTCCACAAATATCTTGTCCAATTTCGTTGTTTACATATTACAACCCGATACTTAAACGTGGACTGGGGAAGTTCATGGCCAGCATTAAAGCTGTCGGTGTACAGGGACTTGTGGTTCCCGATGTTCCTCTTGAGGAAACTGAGATGCTGAGAAAAGAAGCCCTCAATAACGGCATTGAATTGGTAAGCATATGCTTTGTAGGACGCATATATCTTATCCAAAATTTGAATTTTGAGTATCAAAATGGATTTTTCTTAGCTGAGCCTCCTTATCATTTGTCTGTGTAAAGATTCGATTTGCCAGTCTCCTCAACAGAAACAGTAGAAGCATTGTTTAGTGTAGGCAGTGAAACTGTACATGTGTTTTGCTGGATCTGCCTCCTCCTATTTTGGCATTCGGTTTCCATTACCTTTGCCTTTTAATAAACATAATTTTGCTCAATGTTTGTAATCAAGGTCCTACTCACTACACCAACCACACCAACAGAGCGAATGAAACGAATTGTTGACGCATCAGAAGGATTTATTTACCTTGTAAGACCCTCTCAATCTCTCTCTCTCTCTCTCTCTCTCTTTGCAGATGTTCACATGTTTTAAAAAAAAAAATTGTATTTGAGAATGCCTATTGAATTTGACAGGTGAGCTCAATTGGAGTGACTGGGGCACGATCATCTGTAAGCGGAAAGGTTCAGTCACTCTTGCAGGATATCAAAGAGGTCTAATAATTAAATTCTGTTATTGTTTCATGATTATCTTGAAATGATGTAGAAATGCTCAAGTTGTTTAGCCATTTGTAATTCAATGCAGGCCACAGACAAGCCAGTGGCAGTCGGTTTTGGAATATCAAAGCCTGAGCATGTGAAACAGGTCCTAAACCTTAAAAAACTTCCCTAAGGCATCTTGTGTTGTCATCATGTTGCTTCTTTGATGACTGGTTTTGTTGTGTGAACAGATAGCTGGATGGGGAGCTGATGGAGTGATCGTAGGCAGTGCGATGGTAAAGCTATTGGGGGATGCAAAGTCACCAACGGAAGGGCTTAAGGAGCTTGAGAATCTCACCAAGTCTCTCAAATCTGCTCTTCTTTGAAACACACAACATTTGAAGACAACATCGTTAAATTGTGTTTTGTTTCTGCTAATTATAATCAATGTGTGACAATGAATATGATGTGCCAATATTTTGATCATTTCAAGTATGATTGAAGTTACAGTTCCTGCTTTTGCACAACTTCAAAGAAATTGTTTAGCTGAATAATGACACTCGAGGCATTTTCCAGAGAGATCATTTTAATCCTTTAGCTTAGCCTAACATACATGTTTTTTTTTTTCATCAAGCCTAACATATATGTATGAATCTGATGTATGTATAACTAAAAGCCAAAAACTAGAATTACTGGTTTTGTCATAGACCTACCACCCAAGAATATTAATATTCAAGCTGATTTTTATGCTAAACATCAGCTTCAATGCTTCATGAGTGTTTTTCAAATTCGATAAACCCCGGACCCGGTTGACATTCCGGTTCGATTATAATCTGAAAATAGCCATTTAAACCTGGAAAAATCTGACAAGGACCACAACTTGATAAAAACTCTGTCGGAAATGGGTTCTTAGATCAAGTTTAAATCTCTTTATTCTAATAGTAATATCTTGCATTTTAGAATGTTCTATACGATTATGCAACATTGTTCTAAGGTGACATAAATCATATTATATATAATCAAAAACTAATAAATTTAAAAACAAATATTGACTCAGTAGTCAAAATTAGATCCACCCGTAATCCAGACTATCCAGTGACCCGAAATTTTTTGAAGACAATTTTTTGACCCGAAATTTTTTGAAATCTTCTGATTCGCTTCATTTTTAAAGGGTCCCATATACAATTCACTTTTTTGAATGAATGAGAAAATAAAGAGTTTTTTTAGGTTTTCCAAAATTCAAATACAAAATCTTTCATCCCGCGATAGATTAATATTTTCTCATCTAGTGTCGGTTATCTGAAAAAGCAAAGCGATGAGAGGCGGAGCCACGGGAAAGAGAAGAACGACGGTGGGTTTCGGCGGAGCTCCACCACCACCACCACCATCAATCGAGCAACAGCGTCAACTCGTTAACTCAAGAGACTCCGACGCCAGTTTCGCCAGCAGCCGTCCATCATCAGTCGGTATAGGCGGCCGAGCCTCCGATGTATACTCCGACAGATCTCACCAATCTTCGACTATTCGAACCATCAACGCCTTCCTCTCTTCTCATTCCGTTCCGATTTCACTCCGTACTCACCCTGTTCCTTCTATCAAAGACATCACCGAAACCCTAAAATTTTTACTCTCCGCCGTGAATTACCCTTCCGATACCAATAAATGGGATGATGATCTCGTCTTCTTCCTCAAATCAGTCAATTGTCCATTCAAACTCACTAAATCTAGCCTCAAAGCTCCTAATACTCCTCACAATTGGCCTACTGTTCTCGCCGTTGTTCACTGGTTGGTTGAGCTCGCTCGTTACCGTCAACATTTATCAACCAATTCCGCTTACGTACCTGACGCTAACTCCATGAATTCGTTCGCGATTCAAAGCTTTCGTCACTTCATTAGCGGTGAGGATGATTTGGTAAACGATCTAGATTCCGATTTCTTAGGTAAACTTGAAGCGGAGAAGATTAGTGTCGCTGAAACAAATGCTGGTTGTGAGAAGGATTCCGGTGAATTGGAAGATAAACTTGAGGCTCTGAGGAAAGGTCCGTCGAAGAAAGAGGCTCTGGAGAAAGTTAAAGCTGATTTGGAGAAAGATGTAAACAAGTTTCGTACAATCGTTGTGGAGTATACTGATAGGACTCAAGCGGTGGAGAAAGTTGTGGAGGAGAAAGCTAAGGAGCTAAAAGCTAAGGAAGAAGAGAACGAGCGAATTGCAGAAGAGAATAAAGAGCTGAAGAAGAGTGTGGAGCTTCAGAGTTTTAGCACTAGAGATGTAGAGAGGATGAGAAGAGAGTTACAAGCTGTGGAAAGAGATGTAGCAGAATCTGAGGTTGCTAGAGATGGTTGGGAGCAGAAAGCTTGGGAACTCAATTCACAGATTAGGAATCAGTTTCATCAGATTCAAACACTTGCCATTGATTGTAACCAAGCTTTAAGGAGATTGAAGCTTGATATTCAGTTCGCTGTGAACGAGAGAGGGGAAACACCTGGAGAGGTGATGGGTGTGGATTATAAATCTGTGGTGAAGCCAGCTCTTTGTTCGTTTTACGATGGGATCAAAGGAAGCTCGACGGAGAAGATGGAGGAATTGATCACGTTACAACACCAGGTGTCTGAAATGGCTTTGAAGATGGAATCAAAGAAGAGTCTTCTTGGGTCAATTCAGTTGCAGATCAATGAACTTGAACAAAAGATGAAGTTAGTGAAGAAGGAAACTCAGGAGTTGATTGCAAAATGTGACTTGGAGGCGAAAACAATGGTAGAGAGTGTGAAAACGGAGGCTTTGAATCTGGAGGTTGTGGAGAAAGAAGCTGCCGAGTTTTTGAAAGCTTCAAGGCTTAGATTGGAAGAAGCAGGGAAGCAGAGTGAAGAGGAGGTACAAACATGTGCAGCACAACTCTTTGCACTTATTGATTCGATATCGAAACAGAAAGAGTACATGGATTCGAAGATATCAGAGATGAAAACTGGTGTTGCTAATACAGCCAGTGCTGTTTCAGAGATATATACAGCAAACTTCAAGAAGCATCTTGGTAGCTTGGGATTGGATAGCATTGACTGAGCCAAGAGATCGTTAAAGCGTGATTACTTTGTATCTTTTGTTGCTTTTGTTTAAATAGTCGTAATATGGTATGTATGATATTTATCACCATTTGTTCTAATCTGCGTTGGAGGAAGTTCTTTGGCATCTGTATTTCAGGTCGTGTGATCAAAATTACCTGAATTTTCAGGAATGATAACTGAAATTGCTCAGCTATGCAAGTATTGAAAATACTCAAGACAGTCTTATAATCTTTTTTTTTTTGTCACTTAAAGCTTGAAATGAGATTCACAAATTTCAATATTCACAATGTTACGCAAGGACACTGTTACGAACCAAGTTACACATGATTTTCAATGAAAATGAAGCTCTTTAGTAATAGGAGCAAAATGATCCATTTTGTGTCAAAGCTTACAGTCTTCGGCATCCATAAGTCATGAATAATATAATCTCATGAGATCGTCACCGTAACTCAAAGCAAAAATCACTAAATTACAACATATCATAATTGTCTAATTTGATTAAGTAGAATAAACAAAAGTAGTCGTATTAAAATGTAAGTGTAACTTTCAGAAAAATTTCAGGGCAGCCAAAACGTGCACCATCTAAAATAGGATTTGAATGAACTTTTTGTTTTTAATTAACAGAAAAGGAAAATGTACAGATCCCTTAATCCAATACAATGCAGTAACGTGAACTACCCTCTAGTTGATAATGGCGGCTCCACGTAAGACAACGGAGAAGAGAAAGAGAAAAGACAAAAAAAAAAAAAAAAAAATTAAGGAGAGAAAGAGAAAGGAATCTGAAGGAGGCGATTGGGTAAGCGATGCATATCGTCTTCTCTGTCGATGATTTGACCGAAAACTTCTGGCCTAATCCCGCTCCGGCGCCGTCACCGGGATCGGCACCTTCTCCGGCACCGGGAACGGACGGGATGATCCGAAGTCAATCTGAGTGGGCGTTCCATAGGCTTCTCAATGAGTTATCCGCTTCCGATTCGAGCCCTACGACTAACAACGCAATCGAGAGATCACCTCCACCGGTTCAGTCTCAGCCGAGATTAGAAGAAACCGTTGACGAAACCGCTGATGTTGTTGAGATACAGAAACCGCAGAATCATCGCCTTCCTGTGGATGATCAAGGGAGACGCAATCGTGCTCTATCGTCTGATCCGTTGGATTCAGTTGGTGTTGATCCTAATCAGTATCATGCGATGCTTAAGAGCAAGCTCGAGCTCGCTTGTGCTGCTGTTGCGCGTCGTGTACGTCTTTTAGATCCATTTTTTATTTGTTCAGATGATGGAATTGAGGAAAACATTTTTGATCTTGATAGAAAATCTACGGAATATGAGGAAAATTTAGCTTTGTGTTGATTTGATTTGATTATTTGCAGGTGGGAACTGTGAAACCGGAAGATTCGAGTGCTTCAGCTAGCAATCAAAAGCAATCTCAAGCTCAAGGTTATTTTGTTTTGGCTTTTGACCTTCTCCAGCTCTGTCTCTCTTCAATGTCCACGTTTAGAGTACATATAAATTTAACATTTCATGAGATTTGTTTGTTAATTTGACTAGAAAATTGTGAATTCGTTGATTAACCGCTATAACTCAGATTTTTTGCGAATTTGAAGATCTAAGCATGAACAGTAGGGTTGTTGTGGCTATTTCAGCTTCTGAGTGTTCATTCATATTGATTCTGTTCAATTGGAGTTAATTTTCAGCATCTTTACATATCTGTTGTTTACCTCCTGAAATGTTTTTCGGTTGGGATTTTTTTACTATTCTAGGGTCAGTTGTGGCACAAACCTCACCAGGTGTTTCATCTGTTAAATTTGTTCCCTCAACAAGTATTCAAAAGAAACCAGATGTTCCAGTTAGACAAACTACTAGCATTTCATCACGAGATGATTCTGATGACGATGATCTTGATGGAGACATAGAGACAGCAGATAATGGAGATCCTACTGATGTGAAGCGTGCTAGGAGGTACGAATCTTGAATTTTATATTTCAAAATCTTTTTGATAATCATTCTAAATCTCGAAGTTGGTTCAGAGATACTTTGACTTTGAAATCTTTTGAGGAGGTTTGTGGCTAGGAGTTTCTACTCTTTTCAAAGAGAAAGGAAAATGTTTCACTTAGTTTCATGTTGTTCTTAGGGAAACTCTTTGTACACCTGAAAGTGGAAAATTACTTGAACAAAAAAAAAATATATAGAGCCTGATTTGGTTCAAGGTCATCCTTATTCAGTGTTTTGTAATTACTCAGGATGCTCTCAAACCGAGAATCTGCTAGGCGCTCTAGGAGAAGAAAGCAAGAACAAATGAATGAATTTGATACACAGGTTCGTTCTTGTATTAGTTGCTAATATGCATGCATACGTTTTCTCAGATTTCTTTCTTGCTATTCAGCAGTCTTCCAGGGATTTACAGGAATTTTTTTTACCATTTGTAGGTAGGGCAATTAAGAGCTGAGCATTCAACTTTACTTAGTCGTCTTAGTGACATGAATCAGAAGTATGATGCAGCTGCTGTTGACAACAGAATTTTAAGAGCTGATATCGAAACTTTGAGAACAAAGGTATGTAGATTCTATTCGATTTTAAAACAGCCAAGATTATGATCGAATCTTATATATTAACTAAAGTTGATTGCATTGATAAAAACTTGTGCAGGTTAAGATGGCAGAGGAAACAGTGAAAAGAGTGACAGGAGTGAACCCATTGCATTGGGCAAGACCAAACATGGGTATACCATTCAACAACACACTGAGCGCTTCCTCTAGGATTCCACCAAGCTCTAACCACAGTTTGAAACCAGCACTCCCTAGTGCAACCAGTGCCGGATTAGCACCAAATCAAAGAGTAGAGATGGTAAATTTCTCGCCAGAACAGGTGAACCGTGAGGGCATGCAGAATCCATATGTTCCTGATTCTAATCTGTATGAAACCCTACCCCATTGGAATCACAAGCATTAACCATAAGAAAACTCATTGGTTTTGTAACTCTTGTCTGTATTTTTTGTTTACTGTGTGACTCTGCGACGGTCAACTCTTAATATTATATATGATTGGACGTAAATGGGAGAATGTTAATCTCAAAGCTATTACCTTTCTAAGGCAAAATGATCGGAGCAGGCCGGTCCAATGATTAGAAATCGACAGTTGAAATGGTCGGAGCAGGTCGGTCCAAATATTAAAGTGGCCTAAAGCAAATTAGTGGCATATGAAGGTCGGACCTAAAGCTATTGCGTCTATCTCTGTTGGTCACGACACGAAGCTCGGGAAACCATGTATTAGAGTATAAGGAGACCAAGCTAGAGAATCATACATATTCCAAAGACTTGAACTCCTAGAATACATACAATATTTTGAAAGTCAGACCGATTGTACCTGTTCGACTAAGAATAGTCCAACTAGCCGAATCCAAATTACACAAAAACCCAGATTTAAATTACTAGGTTCGATATCAAAATCCAGTTATTTGAATTTCATCATAAACATATAATATAATAAACATGTCTTTACAATTGAAAATAAACGTTAAAGAAACAAACAAAATAATAACTTAAAACATTATGAAAAAACAATTATTTACCTATTGGGAATGTCAAATCTCGGAATAAACAAAAACAAACAAACAAATAAGCTTCATCATACATGGGCCTAATAATATACTTAAGTTTCAGGTTCCAGTCCCAATGAAAGTATCTAAAATGAAAGATCTAGAAAATCAAATTAATATTTTCTACCAACTTCTTCTATTGAGATTTAGCACCAGACTGAAGTCCTGCTTGTACTTTGCTATGGAAGTGTGTTTCCAACCTTTTAAGAGTAAAAAAAAAAATGCAAATGCACTTTTTCCATTACCGAATGTGAAGAGAAGAAATGAAATGAAAGGCAAAAAATTGTTACCTGGTTGCACATTTGTAATAAATGGTATCTGGGGAGTTGTAAGTTCTACAATTGTTAAACATCCGTCTCGCATCAGCAACAAACATATCCAATGTCACGTAATACTGTTCCGACTCTACCCTCTTTGCAATTGTCTTCAGATCTGTGTTCATACCATTTTTGGTTAGCCAAAGTGATAACACTTATACTTAAAAAAGGAAAAAATCTGGATCACTCAAATACCGAAATTGATGTTAACTGTATATATCTTCTTACCAATGGGATCTTTAATGATTTCATAGTAATCAGGGACATCAAGAGAATCAACTGGCTCTTTGAAAGGCCAAGCATCAGCATGGTCTTGCATTGTCTGTTGCAATTAGCTACAGCTTGTCAAAACTAACGGACATGTAATTGCAATTACGTAATATGGAAAGAGGACATAATCATTAATAACAAAGCATTGAAAGGAAGAAAACTTATCACAACCTTTAAAAGCGCGCGCATAAGTGCATTCAACTGTTTTTGCTTTGTCACAATATCTGCAGAACAATTGAATAATTTGAAACGAGTGTGCCCCCACTGATCTGGGGTCCAACCCGCTTCCCCTGCAAATAATTTACCATAATTCTTGTTTTAGCAATTATCAAATTATAACTACACAACATGAACATGAATAAAACTATTACAGATAAATAAAAAACGTTAGCATTTCTAAACATCAATTTTATACTGACCCTGAGAAAGTAAAATTAAAGTTTGATATAACAAACTGCAATAACACCATGGAGAAAAATCATGACTTACTTAAGCCACGTATTTCCTCAACTTTGATAATCTTCTTAGGAATTCCAGCTTCATTCTGCAAAAAATCATCCTTTTTTTTGTTATACTACTGGAAAAATGGGATTTTGCTGTGACATACATAATAATAGTCACAAGAGACAATAAACCATTGGTGTTTACCTTTAGAAAATCAATTTTTGGATACACATTCTGACAGTTTGATAACTCTTTTATCCTTTCATCAATTGCCTGATATTATAAAAGTACAACGGGATTATAATCTGATAAGTATAATGGTCTTGAGGAGTCCAATCACCAAAGATATTTATAATTTAACTAGACAGTAATGTAACTAATGTTTAATTGTTAGTGGTAGGTTGACATGCTTTCTTAGTCTATACAAAGAACAAACAAATAGCTTTTGGGAGAGCAGCTTAGTTCTTGGGCTCATATGAGAAGACATGAACTTCCATTAATTAATTCCTCTACTCTCAATAATCGGGTACTCAAGTTTGTATTTCTTCTGAATTTAAATCTTTTCAGAATCAGCCAAAAATCCAAGAGTTAAATAATGAAAGTAAAGAAAGTAAATAAACAGCTTCAGACCCTGAAGAACTAATTGGGTATAGCTGAACCAGAAGGCTTGAGAAATTCTTTCATCACATAAAAAGTAATTTCAATGGCTTACCTTTCTTTGCTGTCGTATCATGCTTGACAAATCCGTATATGGAAGCTTTGGATCAATTTTGCATTCCATAAGGAGGCCACCATCATAGTCTTTAATGAACCTAGGAAAATACCAAGCTTTTTATTTGCAAGAGTACGTATAAAGATGTAGAAGAGGATAATAAGCCCAAGTTTTGGAAAGCTCTCTGGTAGCATGATCAGGTAGGAAATAAAATGCTTTTATTCTAAGGTTTGAGAGCATAATTGGGCCCACTAATATTTTAGTCAAGGTATCAAACATATAAAGCACACAAGTTAAGTACGGCAATGAGCAGTTTGAACTTAAGAGATACTTAGTATCCATACCCATGCCATACATCTTTCTCCAAGTAAATCTCTTTAGTAAAACCCTGCACAAGAAAATAGATTTAACAGATCAACTTAGTGAATGACTAAGGAAAAATCAAAATTACAGAACCTTAGTACACCAACCTGCTTGACGAAATAACCAACAGCATTGTTGTCAGCATAAGTAAGAAAATGCGTCAATCCATCAACATCTCGTGCATGTTGTTTCAAATGGTTCATCAATCTCGTACCATAACCTTTTACTTGTTCATCTGCTGTGATTGCACAAAATGCTATTTCCCCAAACTTCTGACTGAATCCAAGGAAAACAGTGGAGTTATTAAGCATGTCCAGACTTTAATCACGCTCAAGTCAAAATATTACTTTCTTTCAGTCAAGTAAAGAGCAAAAAAAAGAAGCTGTATAAGCATATTAATATATATTTTGGAGAAAATAAATCATCAATAGTAGAATATCGTTGGGGATGAAAGATGGGAAATTGACCTTACCTGCGATATGGACGATACGTGATACCACCTACAACTAGATTTCCTCTTAGGACCATAACAGACTTGTGATTCCTGGGAAAAACAACATAAGTTACAGATATTAGAATGCTTAGAAAGTAACAAAAGGGAATAGCTCTGGCAAGACGACAAAAGTGTTGTCAGTTCATAATTGTAAGCCTCTAAAGCAAAAGAATTTAAATGTTAAACCAATGAAAAAGTCTGGATGAAAAACAAAAAGTCCTGTGTTCAGATAGTGAACTTGGATAAACTAGATGCATTGCTTTATTTTTATATCAAACAATGGCAAATGGTCACTACATTTTGTAAGAATTGCATCTATTCTCAAAAAGATTTCTATGTAATCGCTTTTTTATTTTTGCAAAAACACACTCATATTATTCAATCCAAAAGAAAAGTCATATTTCACTTTAGTTGAGCAAGTTTACCTATCCATCAGAAGACGGACAATGTACTCCTTAGGCATATTAGGCAACTGTCTTGCAAATATGTTCTTCAACCCAACCAAACTGGAACACATTCAACAAACTACTCAGAAAAATTCCTCGTTAAGCTGAAAATTTTCTACAATTGAGGGAAGCATATACCACATCATATGCTCATCATTGCAATCATTTGAGTAACAAAAAAATTTGAGTCGTCCAGCTTGCTCCTAAACAAAAAGTATCACCAAATTCATCAATGGCAATTCTCCGAACTCATCTGCAAATTCATTGGCATTGTTCAATTACTATAAAGATAGGATCCAGAGATAACTTACTTCTCTCTTCAAAGTCTCTTCTCTGGCAATGTAAGCACCGCTAGTCTGAAAATTCTCTGTCATTATCTTAACAGACTCATCCTTAGGCACCAATCCTGATATTGAGCTCACTCCAACGGTTCCACTCACACCAGTCCCAATTACAGATGGTCCACCATCTTTTCCGCCATCAGAGCTCTCAAGCTTCACCGTGGAGCTCTCCGTCTTAAGCTTAGAGTTGCGATTCGAACCGTTGACTCCTGAATTGGACTCAAGTCGAGCGGTGGTGAATGTGCGGATGGAAGAGTCCTGATCCTGCTCGGGAGCAAATTCGTCTTCGTCATCGTCCACGACGATGTCCTCTGATTCCTCAGGGTCTGAATCGGAATCAGCGCCGCGAGCGGAGATGCTCTCGAGTTCATCGTTGGAGGTTAAGGCGCCGTCGCGAGTTTCGGCAGAGAAAGAGGAAGGAGGGAAGGAGGTAGAAGGAGGGGCGTGGTCTTCAGACGCAGCTGCATTAGCTGCCGTGGTGGCGGCGAGTTTTCGCTTGTGGAGAGAAGAAGTAACGGAGGCAGAGGCGGAATGAGAAGGAGAGGGAGTCTGAGAGCTGCGTGAACGATTAGCTGCGTTGAGGTGAGAAGAGTGAGAATCCATTCAAGCGATCCTGGAGAATTGTGAAGGTAATTGAGCAAATCGTGGTAGTAGCTGACGAAATCGAGAGGGCTAGGGTTTTGCTCGTAAGATGGTGGTCAATACGACGCCGATGAACGGAATATTCCAGGCTTCACAGTTCACCCTTTTTTTGTGATCCAAAGAAAGATTCTAAGTTGAAACTATATATATATACTAGATTAGGATCCGTGCAACGTACGGATTTAATTCATTAGTAATTTCTGTTTAGATTAGGATCCGTGCGTTGCACGAGTTTAATTCATTAGTAATTTCTGTTTAAATTTTAAATATTTGTTATTAATATTATTTTAGTTTATTAATCACATAGTGTATGTTTTTTATTTAAATGAAAATGTATGGTATTTATGAAACAAAAACTCGATTTTATGCTATTTCTGAGAATTGTCTTTTAAAATATAAAGATCAATAAGGATTCTTATGTATAACAACTGAAAATTAAAAACAAATACAACTTTTTGGACTTTTTTTAGTTGGGGAAGTCCATTTGTTATATAACCCCAGTAATTAAAAATAATCCAATTCAATAGACAATAATTAAACAATATTAACTTCAATTTGTTATTTTTTATTGAGCAATCAATAGATAACCGTTCTCGTAAACTTTGCTGTCACCATTATTAGCCTCACCATTGCGTGATTCTCCCCGTCTCTCATATTCATGTCTCTCATATTCATTTCTTTCATATTCATTTCTTCCATAGGCTCTCCCATCATTATAACCATTGCCTCTAGGCCTAAATACATCATTTCTGTGACCGTTTTCAATTATGTAGTCTCTGTTTCACGATGAGGATCTACCATTTTCGTTGTTGCCTGCAGCAGAATCAAAAGTTTTGGTTTTTACTTCCTAAAGTTATAATCTTGGAGACAATTATTCACAATATCCAATAAAACTATAGAGGAGATGATTCCTCAAGTAGTCGAATCAACAACCACTATCTTGGGTAAGTATTAACCATTGTTTTTTTTCAATCGAATATATCAGATTTGAGGGTTAAGGCAAAGAGAGAGTAAACAGAGAAGATTTGATTCACTTAATGAAAGTAAGTTTCCAAACTCAATCAAGAGACTTTTATTCTTATATTGAACAAATTAAAGTAATTGTAAAATTTCATATGTTGTTAAAAATTTCTTGGTATACAATGTTATCTAAGATATTATTGTCGTATTTGTTTGTTCCAACATTATGAATTTTGAGTCCTGCAGTTGTTGTCACTCTTGATAACGCAACTTATAGTTGATCATGAGAAAAAACTGGATTTGGCAAATGTAGACCAACTTTGTTCAAGTTTTGACCTTGGTTTTTATTGATAGTCATTGCATAGCAAACTCGCACAGGGAATTGAAGTCTTCTTAGTTTGAAAGGTCTTCTTGCATCTGTTGGTGTTAGAATTTTCCTAGGAATAAGAACCCTTTTTCCTACTTGATCTCCAGTAAGTATCTCCGCTTCGATAATCCTTCTGCCCATGCAAGTTACGATTAATCTTGTCTCATTGCAAAACCTCTCTCTTTGATTTAAATTTTTTAGTAACATGATTGATGTATTTATCTTCAGAGTTAGTTGGTGGTTTGGAATACCTGGGAATTTCATAGTGTTTAAAAACTCTGTAGGGTAAAGAATATGTTGATTTGCCATTTCTTTTTTTGTCATCACCGATACTATAAGAACTCAAATATTCCTTTGCTTCTTCTTCTAGGCAAGATAACATGTAGTTATTTACTTTATATGAGTATCGTTCATAATACAGCATTTCCTTTACTATCTCATTGTTTATCTTTTTCATTATTTGCTTATTTCTCTTTGGTATTCATGTTTTCATGCCTCAATTGATTCTCCTAATTTACACAATGCATGTTCTTCAACTATTTATAAATTGGATTACATTGTCAATTTCCTTATAGCTCTAGGTAGTGTAATTTATACTATTTTTTCCTTTTGTTTGAAAAAAGAATGTGCAAGCAGATTCTTTTTCTTCAATAGCTTTGGATTAAATAACTAATCATCCTTATCTTAGCAGCATAAGTTATTTTTACTTTTTTTTTTTAATGTTGAAAATATTTTGTAAAGTAACCATATTTGCACATTAGTTTTTTTAATTGCCTTAGTTTATGTAATTACTAATTAAGTATATTAAAAAAACAAAATTTTAAAAAGAATATCCCCTTTTTCCTAAAACTTTATTTTACTTTCATGGTATGTAATTACTAATTAAGTATATTTTTAAGTGTTTATATTTTAAAAAGATCATTCCTTTTTTTCTAAAACTTTATTTTACTTCCAAAGTTTCATGTCATCTCCACTATTCTTTTGTTTTCCTTTTACATTTTTTAAATTATTATATTTAGAATATATAGTGATATTATTTGTTTTAGGGATGAGATTGATTTCGTTGATTTCACGTAAGTACTCGGTTCTTGACTTTTTAATTGATAGAGACTTATTATCTAAATACACCATCAGATTTTTCAAACCGCAATTGATGATTCTGGTATAATTATAATGCCTGAGTAATTTTTTTGTTTTTTTTTTCTTCAAAATTTCCAGATTGTAAGGAAAGAATTTATTATACACGCAGAGTGTAATGAGTAATCAAAATCAGAGTAACATGTCTATATTGCCTCTATCTATAATCAAGAAACAAAATTAAAAGATAAAATGGTTAAAAGATAATAGAAACCAAAACTATAGTATAATTTTATGTGTTTATCATTGTATATAAGATTTTTAAAATGTTAAAAGCAACCTAACAAAATTGACCAACATTTAAAAAAAAAAAACTAACAAACATCTTTAAAAAGAGGTGAAAAAATTATCTTATATAATATAAGAATCAGATTTCAATTCGTTGTTTTTATTGATATTGCCAGTTGGTTCTTCCTACTCTTCGCGATTGCTTTCACAATTCTTGTCGTTCAAAATTAGCTGAAGATAAAAGACCAAAAAAACAAATGTTAAGTTAATTAATATGCCCTTAATATAATAAGGCAAGCAAAAATTGGCATATCTTATATGTACCTTTATGTGGTTGAGAATCTTAGACACTGTGAAGCTCTGATACGATCTTTCAAAATACTTTTTCTTAATTTTTATTTCGAATAAATAAGGTTTACTTACGATAGACTTCACACTTCTGGAAATCTGTCCCAACTCTTGTTTAAGATATATGCAGTAAATTATCAATTGAATCTAGTTGCATTACCTAAAAGATGTCAGATGAGATAAAATCCCAAAGATCATTAATTGAATGTTGGGCTTCATAATCTTTATTATCAATTGATTGTTCTTCAGTCATGTCGTCTAGATTAACAATACACCATCCATCGTATTTGAAGTTAAAAAGATATAATATAGATTATAATTAGTTCGATAAATTGAATATCAACGAATAAGTAATTTTGAAACTAAAAAAAAAACTTCAAATATACTTCTCTCGAAACGCAGTAACAGAAACAAAATCATGATTCAAATAAAATTTGGTTCCAGAAGATGCCGGCAAACAAATTGCACCTTGAAACATCTTAATCAAAACACTAGTCATGATGAGAACAATGTTATCACTTTTTCTCCCACAATATTTATCTTCCAATTTTTCTGCTTGTTCTGCCCATATTGTTTCTGGTATTTCTGTTTCTCTGTTAATTCATTAAAAAAGATGAATAAATAAGATACACAAAAATAATAGTTGCCGTTTAAAGCATGATGAGAGTGTAATCTAAATGGAAAAAAAACTTACCCTTGTAACAACAAAGTTAGAGTAACCCTTCTTAGGTTGGCTGTAGTTTGGCTACGAACATCTGTTTTGTCCATATTTTTGATATAGCCGATTACATCTATATCAAAAAATAAAATCAATTGACTAAATAAAATCAATTAACTAAATAAAACCAATTAACTAAATACACATATACATATATAGAATATAAAAATAAAATTTAGAAAATCCAGAATGTACTGTATAAATCTTCAGCTATATCTTTCAATTTAGCCAAAGCCTCGTAATTTCGAAGTCGGAATTTTTCATGAGCTATTTGGCAAAATTATGGTCCTACATAAGTTATTTTTGTTCTCTCAGTTAATCTGATCATAAATTTATGATCAGAGACTTTGTAATTCTCATTGCAGTCTTGTAAATTGAAATTGCAAATTTCAATAAGATTTTCTTCACATAATTGATCTCCAAACTTTTTAAGAAGGGAATGGTGTACAGAACTTTGAATAGTATTTTCCTTTAATATATATATATATATATATATTGATGAGAGTTAGATAATATGTTTTAAAATTAGGAAAACATATTTTTTAAAATTTAACATTAAAACTAACCTTCTCATCAAGTAATAGAAAATTAATTCCCATGAGCTCATTGTTTTTTTTCAGATTTCTTGCCTCCCACTTTCTGATTAGACGAACTACAGTACGATGGTATGAGCGTTTTCTGTTTAATTGATCCTATGTCAAATACTCCTTGTTGTTGTTAATTAAATTTAAATTATATTTTTAATCTATGGTTTTATTTAATTAAAAACTTTTTTATTTTCTTATATAATATATGGTTTTATTCCTTTTTTTGTTACCTTTTAGTATTAGGAACTAAATTTAAATTTTTTCTTAAAATATAATTTAAATTTAATTAAATACATTTTTAATCTAGTTTAAAATGATTTTTTAATTTTAATTTAATTAAATATATATATTTAATTTAATTTAAAACCTTTTTTAACTTTGAAAATTTTCTTCTTTTTTCTGATTATCTATTTTTTTAGGTTTGTATATATATATTTTTCTGATAATTATTTCTTTTTTTTCTTGATAATCTATGGTTTTATTTAATTTAAAAAGTGATGAAAATTTCCTTTTTTTTCTTGATAATCTATTTTTTTAGGATTGTATATGTTTATATTTCTTTTTTTCTGATAATTTTTTCTTGATAATCTATGGTTTTATTTAATTTAAAAAGTGATGAATTTTTTTTTCTTTTTTTCTGATTATATATGTTTTTTTTAGGATTGTATATGTTTCTTTTTTTTCTTTGATAATCTATGATTTTATTTAATCAAAAAATGTGTTAAAATCTGATCGTTAAAATTGACACGTGTCACAATCAGAAATGTGTTAAAATCTGATTGTTAAAATTGACATGTGTCACAATCAGAAGAGTTACTAACTTTGAATCATTCTCCTTTGTATAATAAGAATTTAAGTGGTTTTTGCTGATTAGCTTAAAAAACGTTTTATAGCTAATCAGTCTATAATAATCCAAACTTTAATTATATACATTATATAGTGAAACCTCTATAAATTAATACTTCGATAAATTAATAATTATTTTAATAATTTTTTTAGTCCCAAATTAATATTTTGTCTCAATTATCAGTTCTATAAATTAATAAAATATTTTAGTCACAATGTTATTAATTTATAAAGGTTTTACTGTAATTATACAGTATTCACAACATATTCGTAGCCAAAATGTGTTGGTACATTTATTGGAGAAAATTCATCGATAAAATATAAAATGTTTAACGATATTAAGGTAGACAGTTCTTTTGATTTTTAGTAATTTACCGACAAATATACAGTTTAATTATAATAATTATATTGTATTTGTTGGTAAATTTCCAGAAGAAAAAAAGTCTAATTTGATATCGCTAAATATTTTATTGATAAACTTTCTCCAATAAATTTACTGACAAATTAATGTATCAACATATTTTGGCTACGAATATGTTGTTAATTTTAAACAAGCTGGCAACATTTATCAATAGTGACAAAATATATTCAACAAGGAAATTACAAATTATTGGTGACGGATTTTGCTGTTGTTGCAGTGATTTATTGAAGTGAAAACACACAAAGTGATGGTACACGATACAATAATTGTCAATAGCGTTTGTTAATGTTAACCCAAAAAATATGCAAATTGAAGAGACGCATCTCATGAGTCATGACAAGTTTAATAGTGGTGATTTATTAAAAAAAAGACTCAATATGAGAAGAGGTTTAAAAAAGTGTTGCAACTCTTTTTGTTCTCTTCCCAAATTTTTTTCTTTATAAATGTCATCGAATCTTGAATATAGATATGCAATATATATAAGGAAATGTTTGTTTACAGGCGTTAAAGCACCACTTGACATTAGAATACAACAGAGAGACCAAGTGCAGTCGACAATGCATACAAAAAGGCAGGTAAATCGGAAGTTGCTGCGGCTGTGACTAGTTTGTCGTCGGTCACACACCGCTCCGATTCCACGATCTCACCACCAGCAACCTTCACAGCCACCTTTGTCCCATAACTACTTGCGCATCTCTTCTTCTGCAATGTAATAGTATGACAAAAAGGTTTAATTTAAAATAAATAAAAATTAATGACATAAAGGTACTATGAATTATATCTCGATAATTAGTCAGTTATAATGACATGACAACTAATGACTAAACTTTTGGCCAAGTACTGTTTCAACTTTCAAATTTGTAATGTCAACTACGGGTGGAAAATCCTAAGGTTTGACTTTGGGTCAGTTATAGAAAATGAAACAAAATATTTTAAAGTACTTGTAATTTGGTTTGATTTAAGATATTTTGAAAACATTTTTTTTGTTTTGAAAACATAAAAGTTTGGTTTAGTTTATGTCCACCTCTAAGGCCATCTCCATAGGTCGTATCTAGGTTGTATATATGATCGAGTCTCTAACATATTAAAATGATTTAAAATATAAAAATAAGAGAAAAATAAAGAGACGTCTCTCGAAGAAGAACTCCTTAAATTAGAGATTATCAGCACACTTGTCTTTTATGATTGATCAATCTTTTAAAAATGTTAAAATTTAATAATATAATTTAACTATACTCAAATATATTAATATTATATTAATAAGAAACTCTGAATAGTTTCTCAACCCAACCCATGTACATGCTCTAATATCAAGGATATTTGTTACCTTAAGAGCACCGGTAGCAGCAAATAGCCAATTTCCCATTCCGATGGCAGCAACAAATTTACCTTTCTCAACAAATGTCCTAACCAATTCGACGGCCTTGGGATTCATCACCAAAAGCTCCGGCGATCTTCCTCCGGGAACCACAATGCAATCGTAATCATCCACAGAGACATCATCCCACGCAATGGTCACATAAAAGCTGTGGCCGAACTTCTCAGTAGGAAGTTGTCGTCCGTCCTCGAGGTCATAAACTACTGTAGCACATTTCTCACCTTTCTTCTTGTTTGGTGTCACTGCATCCACTTTACATCCCAAAGCTTGAAACGCTTTAAATGGTACATTGATACTGTAGTCTTCAACACAGTCCTAAATATACCAAAAATTAAATACGATATGTTAAGACCAAATCATACTCTTTCACGTGTTAGTTGAGATTTGTGGTTAGTGATTATTTCATCAGATTCATTTAGTCGTATGATAAGAGAAGCTTACCCCAATCAAGAAAAGCAAAGAAGGATGATTCTCCTTGGAGCTAGAAATCTTGGAGCCAAGTGATTCGAACAAAACTCTGAGACTGTGGCCAAGCGTGGGCCACCCTATCGTAGAAACGAAATTCCCGTCCTTGACACAATCAGTAATCTCGAAAAGGAACTGGACTCCGGGCTGTTCCCACCACGCGCCGCCGGAGAGCTCGATCAGCGGCTTCATGCTTTCGAACGCCGTGCACTTCATTCCACCGGAGAGCAGACCTGCCGCCGCGAGAAACAGCTGGCTGTGGCAGCTCGTGAAGATGAGCTTCTTGAGTTCGGCGAATCGAGCCACCAGACTCACGCATTTCTCGTCGGTGCTCAAAAGTTCCGAGAAACGTCCGCCGGGAATAATGACGGCGTCGTATTGGTCGGGGATGACGTCATCGAAATTTGCGTTTAGTGTTAGATGGTCAACTACCAACTCGGTGTATATCTGTAAAAAGGTAAAAATTACAAAATAGTTACCCTAAAGTATTTAAATTTATCCTCAAATATCCAAAATACCCAATAAAGATTCGTATCCAATTTAGTGATTTAAAATACAGTAGTTGAAATTACAGGTATCCTTACTGAAAATTTATTGATTTACAGAATTGAGGAACTGCTAGTTTTTACTACCTTAGAAGATAAAATAATGTAACTTCCATTACTAATTGGGGTAGGGGTGAGCACGGATCGGATATCCAGAAATTTTAAAGGATCCGAATCCGCCGGATCTGCCTTTTTATTATCCGAATCCGGATCCGTTCATCACGGATATCCGAAATTCGGATATCCGAGAAAAAGGCGGATATTCGCGGATATCCGGATCCGATCCAAAATATAATTATTAATTACATATGTAATTAAAAAAAATTAAAATAAATAATTCAATAACAAAAAAATTTAGAAATACTTAATTTATCAGTATTAAAAATACCATGAAATGATTAAACAAAAGTATCATAGAAAATAAAATAAAATAAATCTTTAAAATTGATGTTAAAACATCATAGCAAATAAAAAAAACAAGTTTTCGTCTACTCTCTTAACTTTTCTTGTTCCTGAAAAAGAAATATAATTCTTTAGTAAATTGAAAATAAACATCTAACACACAATAACACAAAATCACTAAAAATATGTATATTTCATTTAGGGAAACTATAAAAACAGTTATATAATGTTATAAGACGGATCGGATCGGATATCCGTGTAAGAACAAACTTATTATCCGGATCCGGATCCGCGGATCCAAAAATATTATTATCCGGATCCGTCTATGCCGGATATCCGAATTTTTGGGACGGATCGGAGTGGATATCGGATCGGATCTCGGATCCCGGATATTTTGCCCACCCCTAAATTGGGGTATTATTTTGCATTTCTTTTATTGTTGTAAACTAGAGAGAATTATGGGGGAATTTCGTGTGTTGTATTATCGATAATGAGGTTCTAATAGAACCTTTATATAGGAATCAATACAAGAGATAAAAGGTAAATCCTATTCGGAATAGTAAAAGTATAAACCGTCTTAAGTCTCATTGGATATGAGCCTAATGGGCCGTAGATTTGACAATCCACGATGATTTATCACACTTGGATGTCATAAGAGCTCGTAATATGCTTTGGATGTTGCCTCATTAAAACCTTTCTCGGAAAACCCAGTTGGGACAAAACCGAGATAAGGAAAAAGAGTACAACACGCACTACTCCCCCTGTTCCAAACATCACTGAATGTCTTTCAATCTTCGCGATTCCAATCTGATGTATTAACTTCGAATGTCGAGGTTGGTAGAGACTTTGTAAATAGATCTGTTGAATTTTCACTGAACGAACTTGAAGAACTTGTCTTCTCCATCTTTTTGTAGATCATGCGTGAAGAAGAATTTTGGCAAAATATGTTTCGTCCTCTCCCTTAATATATCCATATTTGAGTTGTCTTATGCATCTTTGCATTATCCTCGTGATATGGTTGGTTCCTCCTTTCCTTTGGTCATTCCACAATCCACTTTAATATGTTGAGTCATTGATCTCAACCAAACACATTCACGGTAGCTTCATCGCCAAGATTTCGCATGGTTGGACGATGTAGCAACAAGAGTTTTCATGGATCGCCAAGATATAGCCGCATCACCGTGAGTAAAAAACATATCCCGTTTGGGATTTAGCATTAATGTGGATCCGAGAGGTAACTGCATCCATAAAAACCAATCAAACCATCTTTGTTATGGTTAGTATAAAATAATCTCAAATCTTTCGTTCTTGTAGGTAACAAGTATATATTTAATCCGTTCATGGCTTTGGGTTGGAGCTAAATCTTGATAATAAATTCACGGGAAAACATATATCGGCCTAGTGTGGCTCGCCAAATACATCAAAGCTCCTAATCTAGATATGGCACCGGGACCAAGGGCGTCTTCATCATCCTTCTTTGGACCGAATGGATCTTTATCCAGTCAAGGGATCTCACAACCATGGGGCTAGTACAATGGGTGAGATTGGTCCATGTTAAATCTCTTGAGTACTTTCTCTGTATATGCCATTTGATGCACAAGGATTCCATTATTCATGTACTCAAATTGTAACCCCAAACAAAATCTTGTTTTTCCTAAATCTTTCACCTCAAATTCTTTCTTTAGATATTTGTTTTGGGAAATTTCCTCGGAGGTTCCTAGGATATTCGGGTTGTCTACATACACGCGATGATTACAAACCCCTTAGTAAATTTCTTTATGAATACACACGGATTTATGGGGTTGTTCTTATAGCCTCTTTGACTAGATATTCACTTAGTCTATTATACCACATTCGACTCGATTGTTTCAATCCATAAAGACTTTTGTTCAACTTTATACAATGTTGTTCTAGAACTTTCTTTATCTTTGAGCTCAATTCCCTCTGGGACTTTCATATATATTTCATTATCCAATGGACCATATAAGTATCTGTTACAACATCCATTAACCACATATCCAAATTTTCTCTTATGGCGACTTATTAGAGAATCTAAATGTTAGTAGCATCCACCACAGGAGTATGTCTCCTCATAATCTATTCCTCGGTCTTTCGTGAATCCTTGTGCAATAAAGCCGTGCTTTATGTCTCACGATTTCATTATTTTCATTCTTTTTCCTCACAAAGACCCATTTGTGTCCAACCGGTTTAATATCAAGAGGTGTCCGGATTATAGGACCAAATACATTCCTCTTCCTTAATGAATTTAACTCCACGTTTATAGATTCTTTCCATCTAATCCAATCTTGTCCCCGAGTGAACCCTAACCTTGCCGTGGGTTGTAGATCCTCGCTTATATCCATAATGTCAAGTCTTACCTTGTATGCAAATATTTCATCAATGTCGACATTCTTTCTATTCCATTGTTTTCGGACATGACATAATTTATTGAGATCTCATTATTGTCAAGAACTTCCGGACCTTGAAGTTCGGCCCGCAGTATCAATGTTTGGTTCCTTTGGTTCATTCATGTCTCAGGGTTCAAATAACCTCAGATTCTCCCATTGCACCTTTATTTGATTTCCGAGTGTTCTTATCCTTGGAACCTAATTATCTCTCTTTAAGCGCTTTTAGATTCTAGTAAACTTGATTATGTCCCTCTTGGACATCAATTCTTATTGGTGCATTAACAGCTTGGTATATATGACTTTGTTTTTCTCTTTGGGTCAAAGAAATGAATCTGCAATTGATTAGCTAGCTTTTGTAAATGTATAATCTTTTGGACTTCTATTTCATATTCTTTAGTCGAGGGATCTTGCCATGTTAAGGATGTTTGATTCCATGTAATTTCCTTTACCAGTCTGTTATTATCTCCTCCTAATGTTGGATAGTTGGATTCGTCAAAGTGATAATCCGCATACCTGGCCTTAAATAGATCACCCGTAGTTGGCTCAAGGTACTTAACTATGGTGGGAGAATCATATCCAACATATATCCCCATCCTCCTTTGAGGTCCCATTTTACTTCTCTGTGGTGGAGCAATTGGTACATATATGGCACATCCAAATGTCTTAAGATGGGATATGTCTGGCTCATGACCCGTTAGCAATTGTGATGGGGAATATTTGTGTTCACTAGATGGCCTGATGCGAATTAATTCAGTTGCATGTAAAATTGCATGTCCCCAAGCTGAGACCGGGAGTTTTGATCTCATTAGTAATGGCCTCACAATTAGTTGAATGCGTTTGATAAATGACTCGGCCAATCCATTTTGTGTATGTACATGTGCCACAGAATGTTCTACACTTACCCCCATGGACATACAATAATCATTAAACGCTTGGGATGTGAATTCACCAGCATTATCTAGACGTATAGTCTTTAAAGAAAAATCTGGAAAGTGTGCTCTTAGACGAGTTATTTGAGCAAGTAATCTCGCAAATGCCAAATTTTGAGTTGATAATAGACATACGTGTGACCATCTCGTGGATACATCAATAAGTACCATAAAATATCTAAACGTCCCACAAGGTGGGTGAATTGGTCCACAGATGTCACCTTGTATTCTTTCCAGAAAATTCAATGTTTCTTTATTCACTTTTACTGGTGATGGCCTGACTATGAGTTTCCCTAGTGAACATGCTTCACACGTGAGATTCTTTGGGATAACTCTTCTTTCTTTCAATGTGTGCCCATTTGTATTTAATAACAATTTTCGCATCATGTTAGAACCGGGATGGCACGGTTATGCTTATAGAGTGAAATTTTCGAAAACACTTTGTTTACCGTGGCATTTTTCTATCATATTTATCTTAGCACAATAAAGGCATGTAGATATGGCGGTATGGTTTCTAGGATTTTCTTATGGCCATTGGCGAGTTCAAATATCATAAGGAATTCTTTATTCCCTTCGCCTTAGTTTCAATATGCAAATCATTCATTCGAATGTCTTTAAAACTCAATAGGCTCCTCTTTGAGCTCTGAGTATAGTCATCACTTATTTCTAGATGTGTACTCTTAGGTAATAATATGTTTGCTTGACCATATCCTTCTATTAAATTAATATACCGCTATGGTACATATATTGATACTTTTGAGTGTGAGATTTATGAAATATCTTTTGTCTCTTAGAATCGTGTGGCTTGATCCACTATCCACCACGAAAATATCCTTGTCATCACTCATTCTTCAAAATCAATAATCATATTTTGAGACTTAAAACAATATCCTTTCATTAAATCAAATAAATTCAAAATAATAAGCAATAACAAATAAATTCAAGAACATAAATCCAAGCAAATAAAAACACCAAAACCAAACATAGAAACTAAATGTCGAGATCAACTTTATTCTTTTAGCAATCTGAAATCTCATATTGCATTAGATCATCTTCTTTTCATGATCAAAATCATTTTCATGATCTTGATGGACCAAATTTGCTTCTAGATTCTTCCCTTTAATACTCTCTTGATAGAGGTCAATCAAATACTTGGGAGTTCTACATGTTTTGGCCCAATGATTCCCCATTCCACACCGATGGCATCCATGCTTGTTGGCGAGTTTTGTGGCTCGAGAAAAAATTGCCACGGCCTCTTCCCCGGCCTTGATTAAAGTTGGGTTGATACCCTCGGCTCTGCCTTATCCTCGGCCATAGGGACTGTGCATGCTGCCACATCCTCCTTGCCATCTTCCACGTCCCGGCCTCTACCTCGGCCATTAAACTCTTTATGGACATGGTTTGTTTCTTTTCTTTTCTTAATGTAGTAAAGGCTTCGGAGTGGGGTTGATCCGGAGGTCTCATTTCACTATTTCTCATCAATAACTCATTGTTTTGCTCAATTAATAAACAAGAGATCAAACTTGCATATGTCTCAAACCCTTTCCACGATATTGTTGTTGTAACAATACGTTACTTGTGTGGAATGTAGAGTATGTCTTTTCAAGCATCTCTTCTTCAGTTATTTTTTCACCACACAACTTCAATTTAGAGACAATCTTAAATAGGGCGAAGTTATACTCATCCACGGATTTAAAATCACGGAACCTTAGATTCCTCCATTCATACATTACCTTTGGTAACATCACCGTTCTATGGTGGTCATATCTTGTTTTCAACTCGTTCCAAAGGTCAAGAGGATTTTCAATTGTCAAGTATTGATCTTTGAGACTCTCAGGAAGATGATGGCGGATTATCATAATTGCCATGTATCGATTTCTTTCATTCTCATTATTATTCTCAACGATACATTCGCCAAGTCCTTTCGACTTTAGAGTGATCTTAATATCCAATGCCCATTGTAGATAGTTATCTCCCGAGAGAGTAAGGGAAATTCCAAGTTTTGGATATTCGACATCCGAAATTATGCATCATATTCTCTTAAGTATCACAAAATTTTAATATTCATGCATGGTGTAAAACAATTTACGTGATAATATTCTAGCAACCTAAAGCATGCTCAAAATACAAGTTCAAATTATCATGCAAGGTTCTCATGCAACTTAAATATTTATATATTGATCGATTTTAATTTGTGACAATTATTATCATGCAACCGATTTAACAAAATAGCAAGGTTATGTAAAATAAATTCAATGCGATAATAATCTAGCAAAATTATATGATCGAATTTTCATGCAAGATCTTAACATATCTATGTGCTTTGATCGGATTTTAATTTATGATAATTAATCATGCAATCAAATTTATCAATCAAACAAACAATCATATGTGGATCAATTAGGGTTTATACATATATATGCAATATCCATATTAATTAGGGTTTCATAATTATTTAACCAAATTCATAACCTCATCGTGAATATCAACAAACAAATAATAATTAATCACAAGAATATCCGTGTCTTGCGACACTCCAAAGAATCATACAGATTAATATTGAACATGAAAAACCGAACATGCTATATAATTAGGGTTTTTATCGAACAATGGATCATACATCCGAACACATGACTTCTAGGTTAAGGAACAACCGAAAATCGAACATATATCCGAATATAGATCATCTTTTAGGGTTTTGGAGATTTCTAATTTAATTAGAGTATTTCATGGTTATATATGTTCTAGGGTTTTAGAACTTACCTTAGAGATTCGGTTTGAAGTGGAAATCAACAGATATCTTCCTCAAGAAATACACTCAATCAATCTTTTCACAACCTCGTTACCATGTATTGGGGGCAAGTCTCAGAGTGAAGTAAGATTGATGGTTTCAAGAGATCTTCTTTGCTTTCTTTGATCCGGTTGCTTTGTGATCGTGCGAGATTAGGATTTTAGATCGGCGCTAGCTAGGGTTTTAGAGCTATCGTCTTGATAACGTGTTGTAAACTAGAGAATTATAGGGAATTTCGTATGTTGTATTATCGATAATGAGGTTCCAATAGAACCTTTATATAGGAATCAATACAAGAGATAAAAGGTAAATCCTATTCGGAATAGAAAAAGTATAAACCGTCTTAAGTCTCATCGGATATGGACCTGATGGGACAGAACTAGAGTTTGACAATCCACAATTATTTATAACATTTATCACATTGTTTTATTAATCAAGCAAAGAACGATTTGAAGTGCAAAACCGAAATGAAGAAAAAAAGTGAAAGATTAGAGAACTACCTCGAGGCCGAGGAAATCGTGAGCAGCCATGACGCACTTGTCGCCTGTTTTGCGACCAGGAGAAACGCAATGGACGCTAACGTTAAACGCTTGGAGAACGTAGAGAGGTACGATGGTCTCGTAGGCTTCCATGAACTCTCCGCATAACATCAAAACCGATTTCTGAGCCATTGATCCCATATTTTTCTCTTAAGACTAGCACACAATACACTCAACTAAGTGTATATATATGAGTTCGGAAAGTCGCATTGTATTTTTGTTTTTATTCAATGAGGAAAGAGATAAGATTTTTTGTGATCAGTGGAATCGTACGTAGCTCTATTTCGAGCTATTACTAATTTTTTATTAATAATTGTATAGTTTTGAAGTTGTGGCATTAATTGGTTTAGGGACCATTCGTAGCACATATTATTTGTAAAGAAATAGGACAACAATTTAGCTAAGATCGTTTTTTTTTCTTGGAGCGGATGGAACATAATTGTATTTTACTTGTGTAGTAACTAATTTGTTAGTCCGCAGCATTAATCACTGTGAACAAAATATTTATGAACAAAAAATCCCATTAATTAGTTCGCTGCCACCATTCAAACTATAATTATCTTTTTGATCCCAATTAAAACAGATGGTTCTAAATGAAGGTGCGGACGATAACGCTGTATATGAGCCGAAATATATTCACATTTTTCTGTCTGCATTATTATGATAATAAAAAAATGAAATTTTGTTTGCAGCGGATTTTTGAAAAAAACTTATCAAACTGCATCAATTTGTACTCCTATTTCAAAAATAACTCGAATGGACTAGCTACTTTGCTGTACCAGCACTTAGAATTGAAGAGTTTATATGCACACGTGTTAATTGCAGTTTTCCAACCCACCAACCTCACCTACTTGACATCTTCCTCTGCTTAACCAAATGAAAACAAACGGAAATGCCAAATTAAGGGCACATGAGAACTATTTTTACCTTCTGTTGCTTCAGCAACAGCAATGAAGCAACAGCAAAAGAACAAATCTAATGAATTAAAAAATTTCTGAAGGATTGCATTCTTTGTAAATGGCAAAGTGCATGCAGCCATGAAACTAATTTATACCTCGAGTATTAGTCTTTAAATAGTTTGTATATACCAAAAGGTTAAATTAACATACAGTTTTCATTTTGAAATCTTTCTACTTCGAAATAAGTAAATAAGAGTTGATTAAATTTGGAAAAAGTAAATTAAAAATGATTTGAGGCATACCATTGGATCATAAATTGATCAAGGTTTGATTATGATTATTTCGAACTTAAATCAATGTTTAGGGATCTAATTGCCACTCGATAATTGATTACCAAGAGGGTGCCTTTTCTCAAAAGATAATTCTAGAAAACAAAGGAAAGGGCAACATTTTCTCTCTTACGTACCATCTTTTTAGTAGTGTTGATGAAGTTATTTTAAAATTGATTGATAAAACGTTCAACATAGTAAATGATGTCGCGTGCGTGAGGGTCTAACGCGCACCACCCTTTTTCTCTCTATCTCTTCTCCCGAAACAAAAACCTAGAGCTCGATTTTGCTTCCTCCGTCGCCTCTCCGGTGTCCTACGTGATGCCGTGAGAGGGCTCTTTTACTTTTCGTTAGGTTCCTGTTCTTCAAGATGTGGTTCATCACTTCTCCTGAGCAAGTTGGTGGTTGAGCGTTGGTTCGGTGAGCTACAGCGGTTGAGGGCGGATCTGCCGTGGCGGTGTTGCTGTAGATCTAGATCCGGTGAGGACAGAATCTGGATCTGCGTCCTCATGTGCCAATTCCGCAGGCTCTCCCTTGACTCCCGGTGGTGGCTTGTGGCTGTTCATCCGGCCATACGGCTAAGGAGCTCTTTCGGGATAGAGAAGCTTCACAGGATATCTTTCCACAGAAGATCTCTCTACAGGAGTAGCGGGGAGATAGAACCACAAGATTTCTCTCCAAAGGATGTAGCTGTTCGAGGACGGCGGCAAATCTCGAGGTGGTTTCTTCCGGTGGCGGTCAAAGGCTTCTCACGGTAAGGCATGGTACGGCTTCTCTCCTCCCACTCGCTAGGTTTGGTTCGAGGTCGGCTCTTCTCCCTCCCTCTCAGTCCTGTGTATGCGGCTCTATCTCCGGCGGATCTACTCATCGTGAGATCTCAAAAGTTTCACCTAGGCGTGGTCTCTTCTCTCACTCGGTGTGGCCTTCAGTGGCAGCTCAGTCGCATGTCATCATCGGTGGTGGCTTCCTAGACTGGCGGTTCTCTTTTCTCGGCTGTCGCCATCTAGGTTTAGCGGTTTCGGTTTGTTCTGGTTTTGTAACCTTTTTTGTTTTGCTTTAGTGTATACCGGGCCCATTTAGGTTTTTGGGCCTTAGTTTCATAAAATGTATCCCACAGAAAAACCAAAAAATTTTAATTTGAAAACTGTTACGAAAAGAACATAGTAAATGATAAATCTGAAAAGTAGTGATTTTATTGGATTATTGCTTCGCTAATTCTCAAAGAAAAAATGGATAATGTGATTGTAAGAAGATTATTTACCAATCCAATGGATCCCATCCCTTATTCGTAAGTGTATTTCAAGCAATATGGAAATATATAATGTATCTCAATTCTATGAGTTGGGTCGATGGGTCTCATTTGACATTTATTACATAGCGCTTCAAGGTAATTGGAGAGAGACCAGTTGTGGATGGACACTCTACATTTTATAAAGATATGTTTGCGAGATTTGAGCTTCTTACATGAAAATGAAGTTACTCATAATGAAAGACAAACAGATTTTAGATCAATAAAATTTACACTTACTATTTAATATGAATTATTTGATTATGAAATCAAATTGAGTTAGAAATCATGCAAAAACCTGTCTGATTGGGTCAAGCAAATTTCATACGTTTGTATGAAAAGATATTTAAAGCTCGTGTCCTTCTTAAATAGATACACCACAGAAAAAAAAGACGTGGAGCATCTCCGTGCTATTATAGGTTCCCCATTGCGGCTGCTATTGAACTTGATCGTAGTTTTGTTCTTGTTCGCATGATCACTTGAACTTGCCGGAAATGCAGGTTTTGTGAGAAAATGTAGGCTTGGGGAGTTAAATTATCGTTATTTTTGTTTTTTACCCTGAAGAGTTCACTAATACGAAAGAATAGTGGGGTGAAAAAGTAGCTCTTGATTTACACCTTTGGGAATGCGTCGTAATTGATTTCAGTTTGAGTGATCTCTTTTATCTGTACCAGATTTAGATCAATGAGTACGTAGTAAAACCAAACCTCATTGAGTTAAAAACTTGTGGATCTTTCACGTTAAAAACGTAATAGAATTAAAATAATCCATGCAATTTAGGTATGCAATCCATATACAAGACCCATGTTAAAGGATTACATAATTATCCAAAGCTATAAAATCAAGAATAGGCAATACACAAATCAAATTGCAAAGGACTTCATATAGATTGCAAGCAATCTTTACACAAATAACATGGAACCATCTCAAGGTTTTGTAGCCAAATTATTAATCCAAACCCAAAGAAAAATAAAATTGATCGGAAACGAGTAGCATCAAGAACAAAAGGAAATATGAAATAAAATAAAATTCAGTAGGTTATTTATGAATCGGATTTACTGTTTTCAGTAATACGAAGGTGGGGGTAATGTTTAGTACTCAGTTTTTGGAGAAGGTGAATATGATGGTGGTGGTGGAGATTTGTATTCAACCTTCGGAGAAGGAGAGTAATAAGATGGCGGTGGTGGAGAACTGTAAACATATGGTGGTGGAGGAGACTTGTAGTATACCTTAGGGGAAGGGGAGTAGTATGGTGGTGGTGGTGAACTGTAGACATATGGTGGTGGAGGAGATTTGTAGTATACCTTAGGGGAAGGTGAGTAGTATGGTGGTGGTGGAGAACTGTAGACATAAGGTGGAGGAGGAGATTTGTAGTATACCTTAGGAGAAGGAGAGTAGTATGGTGGGGGAGGAGAATTGTAGACATAAGGTGGGGGAGGAGATTTGTATACAACCTTAGGAGAAGGAGAATAACATGGAGGAGGTGGTGGGCATACACATACATGAGGGTGTCGTGGAGACTTGTAGTGTACCTTAGGGGAAGGGGAGTAGTAAGGTGGTGGTGGTGAACTGTAGACATATGGTGGTGGTGGAGACTTGTAGTATACCTTAGGGGATGGTGAGTAGTATGGTGGTGGTGGAGAGCTGTAGACATATGGTGGTGGTGGAGACTTGTAGTATACCTTAGGGGATGGTGAGTAGTATGGTGGTGGTGGAGAGCTGTAGACATATGGTGGTGGTGGAGACTTGTAGTATACCTTAGGGGATGGTGAGTAGTATGGTGGTGGTGGAGGACGGTAGACATATGGTGGTGGTGGCGACTGGTAGTATACCTTAGGGGATGGTGAGTAGTATGGTGGTGGTGGAGAGCTGTAGACATATGGTGGTGGTGGAGACTTGTAGTATACCTTAGGGGATGGTGAGTAGTATGGTGGTGGTGGAGAACTGTAGACATACGGTGGTGGAGGAGACTTGTAGTATACCTTAGGGGATGGTGAGTAGTATGGTGGTGGTGGAGAACTGTAGACATACGGTGGTGGAGGAGACTTGTAGTATACCTTAGGGGAAGGTGAGTAATATGGTGGTGGTGGAGAACTGTACACATACGGTGGTGGAGGAGATTTGTATACAACCTTAGGGGATGGTGAGTAATATGGTGGTGGAGGGGAACTGTAGACATATGGTGGAGGAGGAGACTTGTAAACAACCTTAGGAGATGGAGAGTAGTACGGTGGTGGTGGAGAACTGTAGACATATGGTGGTGGAGGAGATTTGTAGTCTACCTTAGGGGATGGAGAGTAGTAAGGTGGTGGTGGAGAACTGTAAACATATGGTGGTGGAGGAGACTTGTATACAACCTTAGGGGATGGTGAGTAGTATGGTGGTGGTGGAGAACTGTAGACATACGGTGGAGGAGGAGACTTGTACTCAACCTTAGGAGATGGTGAGTAATATGGTGGTGGTGGTGGAGAACTGTAAACATATGGTGGTGGAGGAGACTTGTACTCAACCTTAGGAGATGGTGAGTAGTATGGTGGTGGTGGTGAGCTGTAGACATACGGTGGTGGAGGAGACTTGTACTCAACCTTAGGAGATGGTGAGTAATATGGTGGTGGTGGTGGAGAACTGTAAACATACGGTGGTGGAGGTGACTTGTACTCAACCTTAGGAGATGGTGAGTAGTATGGTGATGGTGGTGAGCTGTAGACATACGGTGGTGGAGGAGACTTGTACTCAACCTTAGGAGATGGTGAGTAATATGGTGGTGGTGGTGGAGAACTGTAAACATACGGTGGTGGAGGAGACTTGTACTCAACCTTAGGAGATGGTGAGTAGTATGGTGGTGGTGGTGAGCTGTAGACATACGGTGGTGGAGGAGACTTGTACTCAACCTTAGGAGATGGTGAGTAATATGGTGGTGGTGGTGGAGAACTGTAAACATACGGTGGTGGAGGAGACTTGTACTCAACTTTAGGAGATGGTGAGTAGTATGGCTGTGGTGGTGAGCTGTAGACATACGGTGGTGGAGGAGACTTGTACTCAACCTTAGGAGATGGTGAGTAATATGGTGGTGGTGGTGGAGAACTGTAGACATACGGTGGTGGAGGAGACTTGTACTCAACCTTAGGGGATGGTGAGTAATATGGTGGTGGTGGTGGAGAACTGTAAACATACGGTGGTGGAGGAGATTTGTATTCAACCTTAGGAGATGGTGAGTAGTATGGTGGTGGTGGTGAGCTGTAGACATAAGGTGGTGGAGGAGACTTGTACTCAACCTTAGGAGATGGTGAGTAATATGGTGGTGGTGGTGGAGAACTGTAAACATATGGTGGTGGAGGAGACTTGTAGTCAACCTTAGGCGATGGAGAGTAATATGGTGGTGGTGGTGGAGAACTGTAAACATACGGTGGTGGAGGAGACTTGTATTCTACAGGAGAAGGTGAAGAATACGGTGGTGGTGGAGAGCTATATGTGTATGGCTCATAGGCAGCAGCAACCATTGTTGCCATGAGAATAACTCCTAGAGCATACATGAGATGGGCTGAAGGCCCCATCCTAGAAGAAGACCTCATATTTATTTTGCTTTTCTCTACCAACGCCTTACTACGTTGGTTAGTTTTTCTTGTTTTGGTTTGTGTTGTATAGAATGGATGCTTTGGTTTATATAGCAAAGTTTTTGTTTCTCTAAATCCAGCTATAATATTCTGTTTTCTTTGCTCTTTTGGACTACGTCCAACTAAATCGTGGAAGCATGTCTACACGATACTAGTGTGAGACGTGCAAGAACGTTTAGCGAACGTCAACGAGCAAGTTTCAATTATTTATTCGCTAGTTCAAGAAGAATTTTCTGTATCATGAATTTTATACATGTGTAAATCTAATTTTTTAGCCGCCACATACCATAATCATGTTGTAATTGTGATAATTCATGTGTAAGTATTCATTTTTCGTCCCAAAAATATCCATTGAAACCATTTTGTACTTCAATATATAGATAATGTCTATATTTGAAATCATCTAAAATAAATCACTTTTAAAAATCTCGTTTCAGAAAAAAATAAAAAATTTAGACAATCAAAGCCACAGTCTATCTTCCACAATCTGTGAAATAACTTTTTGTACCCGCGTATGTGTCAATTATATAGTAGAATTTATCTCCTAATACTTAAGGGAAAACATTATCATATATATGAATTGAACTTTAAAAACGTAAATAATAATCAGACTAGCTCGTTGATCAAAATGATGCATCCATGATGTACAAAATTCGTCTTGAATTTGCAAATATAAAATGGAGAGTGGCTCGTTGAAGTCCGCTAAACGTTCTGGCACGTCTTATAGTATCATGTAGACATGCTTCCACGATTTCGTTGGATATAGTCCAAAACAACTGGGAAACAAAAAAGTATAGCTGGATAAAGAGAAAAACTTTGCTATATAAACCCATGCGCCAATTCTTTACAACACAAATTAAAACAAGAAAAACTAACCAACGTACTAAGGCGTTGGTAGAGCAAAGCAAAAAAAAAATGAGATCTTCTTCTAGGATGGGACCTTCAGCCCATCTCATGTATGCTCTAGGAGTTATTATCATGGCAACAATGGTTGCTGCTGCCTATGAGCCATACACATATAGCTCTCCACCACCACCGTATTCTTCACCATCTCCTGTAGAATACAAGTCTCCTCCACCACCGTATGTTTACAATTCTCCACCACCACCACCATATTACTCCCCATCGCCTAAGGTTGACTACAAGTCTCCTCCACCACCATATGTTTACAGTTCTCCACCACCACCACCATATTACTCACCATCTCCTAAGGTTGAGTACAAGTCTCCTCCACCACCGTATGTCTACAGCTCACCACCACCACCATACTACTCACCATCTCCTAAGGTTGAGTACAAGTCTCCTCCACCACCATATGTTTACAGTTCTCCACCACCACCACCATATTACTCACCATCTCCTAAGGTTGAGTACAAGTCTCCTCCACCACCATATGTTTACAGTTCTCCACCACCTCCATACTATTCTCCATCCCCTAAGGTTGTATACAAGTCTCCTCCACCACCATATGTTTACAGTTCTCCACCACCACCTTACTACTCTCCATCCCCTAAGGTAGACTACAAATCGCCTCCACCACCATATGTCTACAGTTCTCCACCACCACCGTACTACTCTCCATCTCCTAAGGTTGTTTACAAGTCTCCTCCTCCACCATATGTCTACAGTTCCCCACCACCACCATATTACTCACCATCCCCTAAGGTTGTATACAAATCTCCTCCACCACCGTATGTGTACAGTTCTCCACCACCACCATATTACTCACCTTCCCCTAAGGTATACTACAAGTCTCCTCCACCACCGTATGTCTACAGTTCTCCACCACCACCATACTACTCACCATCCCCTAAGGTATACTACAAGTCTCCACCACCACCATATGTCTACAGCTCTCCACCACCACCATACTACTCACCATCTCCTAAGGTATACTACAAGTCTCCACCACCACCATATGTCTACAGCTCTCCACCACCACCATACTACTCACCATCCCCTAAGGTATACTACAAGTCTCCACCACCACCATATGTCTATAGCTCTCCACCACCACCATACTACTCCCCTTCCCCTAAGGTACACTACAAGTCTCCACGACACCCTCATGTATGTGTATGCCCACCACCTCCTCCATGTTATTCTCCTTCTCCTAAGGTTGTATACAAATCTCCTCCCCCACCATATGTCTATAGTTCGCCACCACCACCGTACTACTCACCTTCGCCTAAGGTATACTATAAGTCTCCTCCACCACCTTATGTCTACAGTTCTCCACCACCACCGTACTATTCACCTTCCCCTAAGGTATACTACAAGTCTCCTCCACCGCCTTATGTCTACAGTTCTCCACCACCACCACCATACTACTCCCCTTCTCCTAAGGTAGACTACAAATCTCCTCCACCACCATATGTCTACAAATCTCCACCTCCACCATTGTACTCACCTTCTCCAAAAACGGAGTACTAAACGTCACCTTAACCTTCGTATTACTTTAAAACAATAAATGTGATTGTTGAATAACCTACCGAGTTTTTCTTTTTCATTTTTTCTTTTGTTCTTGTATTCGAATCAATTCAATTTGAATTTTCTTTTATTTGTGTAATGATTGCTTGCAATCTATATGAAGTCCTTTGCAAATTTAATTTGGGTAGTTATGTAATCCATTAATATGGGTCTTGAATATAGATTGCATACCTAAGTTGCATGGATTATTGAAAATGTTAATTCTTTTATGTTGTATGTGTGTAAGATCCACAAATTTTAACTCTAAGGCAATTACATAATGCATTTGAAAAATCCAATGGAATGGATTAAAAATGTATAAAATAATCAAAACATCGATAATTAAGTAGGTTTAGTTCATTTATCTACTTATAATTGACCTAAATTTGGTAAAGATGGACCATTGGAGTATCTTAACATTTTTTTAAATATTTTCTACATTTTTAAAATTTTGGTATAAACAGCTTCTTTAAAAGTCATAGAATTCTTCGAGTTGATTAAAGGTTATCATTCTCTAGGTACAAATCCAAACCGAAAGGTTTGTTTGAGCTGGTAAAAAAAAATGATTTGGTTCTTCTTCACTCAAAATGTGTTTGGCTTACTTAGAAAATATACCTCTGAGCTCCTGTCAACTATCAACCGCTCTCTTAGTCTCCAATTTTTGCAACGTGGAAGATCTCGTTACTTAACGATCACCATATAGTCTCCAATTAAGAGGTCTCGTATATGTTGAGTTTTTGTTTATAAACTTGATACTACAAATATGTTTATAGTTCAGTTAAATTTTAAAAATATGTAAAACTGAATTAGTTACTAAATACAAAAATGCAAGGGATTTGGTTGCAAAATAAATTTGCAATCTTATCTTGGAAAAAACTATTTTAGATATTAAAAAAATTATTGTGACAGATTCATTGGCTTTCAAGTTTGTCCCTGGTTTGTGTAGTTTGTTAACCCATCACAGATTTGCCATGTAATTACATTTGGGTCGAGCGTTTCACGGTATATGATTTCGTCCTTTTGCAACCTTTACGATAGATATACAACCATTTGCAAATAAAAATTCATATATTTTTTGTTGTGGTATAAAGAGAATTACCCTCCGCCATAATGAAGTTGCTCAGCCGCCTAGTGTTCTATAATAGATAAACATGACGGTTTGTAGTATCCATCTGATTATGTTTCTCAAACCGTTAGGAAGATTACTCAAACTCAAGACAGCTCACATATGTAAAGGAGATTTGTGTAATAAGTGCATGAGTTTTTTTACCTTAAGAAACTGCAAGTCAATTCTGAAATCTTGACAAAAGAAACTCAATCTGAAATATTTAATAAGTTTGGAAACTTTTTTGGAGTGTGACTGGGAAAAGGATAAGAGGAGCGTGTGTGAGGTTGGCCCAGCAATGACTCCTTGACCGACCATTTTCCCTATACATGCCGACACTGACGTTGTTGATCCCTCATTATATTCTTTAATTAATTTTTTTTTAATATTATTATTCCCCTCTAATCTTTCTTGCATTATTTAGAGTTACGACAACAATCCGGAAAAATAAAGGAAATGGTATCAAATAATCAATAGAAAAAATAATATTTTATCATAGTAAAAAAAAAAAAATTAATTAGCGGACATAGTTAAATGGTATTTTGGTTCTCCTAATAAATTAATAAATGAATGTTTATTTTTGTCGGTTCACATTATAAAAAATAAACGAATCTCTTACGCTTAAAAGAACATAATGCTCATTTAGCGGGAGACGTTATTTGATCACACAAGAAACAGAAACTGGAGCCACTCTCAAAACTCAAAAGCGAGAGTATTCAATTGCAAAATCTTTCATGTATATACAAAAACCAAAACAGGAAACGTACTAAGAGAAAAGAAAGAAAGTAAAAGCTTTAAACATTAGAAGGAAGAGAGCATCTCACAGTTTTTTGACTTGGAAAGATCAATGGTTCTGAGGAAGACTACTCAAGACCGGTTAGGGAGGAGTCTTGGACCGGAGATGATGAAGAGGCCAGGACCTAGCAAGCTTCCTCAATCAAAGACACCAGAGAAGCAGATTGTTACTACTAAAGTCACAGGCAGGTCTCAAAACTATATGAAGGGAACGAGTAGTTCAGAGGCTAGGAGGCAGGGCCAAATTGTTCAAGCTAGTTCAGACAAGAAGAGGTAGACCGGTAAGAAACTCGATTCTTGCTCTGGAGATAAGAAACAGAGTAGTACTAGTAGTAGGTCTTTGAAAACGGGTCAGAGTTTCAAGAGAAGTTATAGGATTAGTCATTATTGGGATGTGAATGCGCATAGAGCAACTTGTTCTTCGCTTCTCAAGGACTCAAAGTTCACAGAGTGTCTGATGCTTACTCCTCCTGGTGTCTTGAAACTCTGTACTTATACATATTGTTCACTCAATGCGCATCTTCACCGCGAAATTCCACCTCTTAAAAGCTTTATATCCGCAAGGAGACGCTTCTTGAAGTCCCATGCAAGTGTGAAGATGAGTGGTGATGGTGGTTGTGTAGATGTTTATGCTGATGAGAAGAAAGAAAATGGAAGCACTCGAGAAATTGATATTCAATTAATTGATTTTGAGGCTGAGAATATGGACATGGAACGGGGAGAGGCTGAAGATTTAGAATCTGAGAGTACAGAGATGGTGAGCTTACTAGAAGGTGAAGGCATTGAGTTATGTGGTGCTGGCGATGAAAACATCGGTATGATGATTGAAAACTTTGCAATTCTTGAACAATCAGGAAATTCAAGTGAGGATCAAGAGAGCAAAGAGGGTAGTTTCTCGGATAACTCAATCAGCTCTCTTTTATCCGAAAAATCGATTATCAAAGATGATATCATTCTAGGGAATGCTCTTGATGAGAATCTGACTTCCAAGAAAGCTGAAGATTGGGAGGAGACAGATGGAGAAAAAGTGGAAAAGTGGATTGAACTTGTGTCGAAAACAGAGGAAACTCAGTTAACCCTTGTCCGAAAACACTGCAAGCGAGAAGAATGCTCTGAGGGTTGGAGAGAATTCAACCCAAGAGAACCCAATTATCTTCCAATCAGCTCAGACCCGAGTAGTGAAATGGTGAAACTCAAGCATCAGGACATGGATGAGAGGAAAAACGCAGAGGAGTGGATGATTGATTATGCTCTGCAACACAACATCAGCAAACTTGCTCTAGAAAGGAAGAAGAAAGTGGCATTGCTCATTGAGGCATTTGAAACCACATTACCTACAGAACCTTCACGGCCTCACTTATGGAAGACACCTTCAAGCTTGCAATTAATATGGTATGTAAGCCCCTCTTTTTATGAAAATGAATGGCTTAGAGTATTTGAGCCTATTTTGGTTAATCTGAAGTTTTCAAATGCTGATGATGTTTTGTTTCCAAGTCATATAGTGAACATGAAAGATTTGAACACTATTCTTGCATTCTTACTCGGTTGTTAAACACAGAATGGTTCACTTTTAACATAATAAGCAAATAACAAGAGGAGGATGCAAAGACAACATTTGCTTGAAAACCTAAGAGTTCAAGTTAACTCATGTACACCTGAGGATGTACAGAAGAGAGATCAACACTAAATCAAGCAACTAAGAAAAAGGAAAAGGAGTCCAAGACTAAACAAACACCAAACACCATAAGCTACTAATTAGCAAATCAGATTAAAGCTCAGTGACTGACTTAAAGAAACAAAATCACTCCTTGGTGGTTTTATTGATGAGTGACTTGTGAATGTGAGGAATCACACCTCCTCCAGCAATAGTTCCTTTGATGAGAGTGTCAAGCTCCTCATCACCTCTGATTGCCAACTGCAAATGCCTTGGAGTGATTCTCTTCACTTTCAGATCTTTGCTCGCGTTTCCAGCCAACTCAAGAACTTCAGCAGTTAGGTACTCAAGAATTGAAGCAGTGTAAACAGCAGCAGTGGCTCCAACCCTACCATGTGCTGAAACTCTGGTCTTGAGTTGCCTATGAATACGTCCCACAGGAAACTGAAACCAAACAAAAAAGAAACACCATCAATATGAAACTTCATAAAACTAGAATGTAACAGAAGAGCAATAGTTCACAAGAAAAACACAACATTTATGGTGAACAAATAAGTCAATTCATCTACAGAAGCATGGTCAACGCAAGCATTACAAATACCAGTTCAATTCACCCAAACATTGAGAACACATCAACGCAATTAGGCGATGGTCTAGATTAAATTAAACAAATCTAGTCTTGAATATGTTAATTATAGTGATAATTATCAATTAATACCAAAACAGCAACACTATTTATCTCCTTAAACAACAATTGGGCAAGAAACAGAGTCAAAGAAGTCAACTTTTCAACATCCCTCAAAAAATTAGGGTTTTGAGAGATTAACCTGAATACCAGCACGAGCAGAACGAGAGATAGGTTTCTTCTTGTCCTTATCTTTGTCCTTGTTAGCAGCCATCGTCTTAGCAGCTACAAGTCCTTTTCCTCCTTTGCCTGCCATGTCGTTGAAAGTGCTGTTGATTTCTTCTAGATCCAACCATACATAGTCAAACAAAATCAAGAAATTAATCAGGAAACAAGAGTATAAAGCATAAATGTATCAGATCTATTCGAACATTCATGAAAGAAGACTAAAAAAAAAGAACACAATCGAGAATCCCACCAAAAATTTCTCGAGAAAAGTCAGATTTTGAGGAAGAGAAAGTACCTGAGACGGAGATTAGAGAGATGAAAAGTACGAAATAAACGAAATCCGGTTGAAATGAATGGGGTGGGAGTTTTAAAATTGAAAGTTTGGTGGGAGTTTTTAAATATTTTAAAAATTTTGGGGGGGAACCTAAAACTTTGGCGGTACAAATTTCTTAAAATGTTTTCCATATTTTGCCAAAAGCCCTCCATTTTTTATAACATTTTAAAATCCGGTTTTGTTATATAAAAATTGAAAAAACAAACAGATTTTTTAGCGCGCTTTAAAGCAAACTTGCATTGTCTTATGTAAAAGTGTTTTAAAATGTAAAAACTTTTGGATTTATTTCATCAGCTAGGTTAAAAAAAACAAATATGCTTGATTGTAAAGATCTGAGATGGTAAGATTTACCTTTATTCAACTTTTGCTATTGTGATGAATCATTTGTTGAAGTTTTTGTGATGAATCAGTTGTTAAGTCTTTGTAATTTATAGTAGTTTCACCATAAATACATGAAGATTATGATTAACCTTTTCATTTGTTTTTAGGCAAAATGATAATATTTTTCAATTTTTTAGGCAAAATAATATTATCCTGACTAATAAATTTGGTCAAAGATATAATTATTTTACTAAAACTAATTTATGTATGTTGTACTAATATTTTTGACGCGGATAATTATTACTCTAAATTTTAAAACAATATATTTTACGTAAATGTACCACTAAAATGATGACACATCTCATAGGGGTACTATATAACTAGCCTTTTTACATATGTTTTATTGATAATATTGAAGTATGTACCATAAATTTTAGTATATTTGTAAAAGATTTACATTTAAACTTTTTTAATTAATAACAATGTTGACATGTATATAGTCAATACATTTTTTGGATGTAAATACTAGTTTACTCTAAAAAGAGTATAGTACATTGGTTTAACCCAAAAGCAGTTTAATGACGTATGAAACGCCTATTAAACGTTGACACGTACCTTGAAATAATATGAGACTAGCTTATAGTAAATGGTGTAATATTTTCTGAGCCCAAAAGCAGTTTAATAACATATAAAACTCCTATTAAATTTTGACACGTAGCTTGAAGTAATAGGAGACTAGCTTATGGTAAATGGTGTAATATTTTCTTAGCCCAAAAGCAGTTTAATATCATATAATGCCAATTAAATGTTGACACGTAGCTGGAAGTAATATGAGTACCTTATATTAAATTGTGTTATATTTTCTTAGTCTAAAAGTAGTTTACTGACGTATAAAACGTCTATTAAACGTTGATATGTATCTTGAAATAATATGAGATTAGCTTATGGTAAATGGTGTAATATTTTCTGAGTCCAAAAGCAGTTTAATATCATATAAAACGCCTACTAAACATTGGCACGTAGTTTAAAATAATAGGAGACTAGCTTATGGTAAATGGTATAATATTTTCTTAGCCCAAAAGCAGTTTAATATCTATAAAACGCCAATTAAACGTTGACACGTAGTTGGAAGTAATATGAGTACTAGCTTATAGTAAATGGTATAATCTTTCATCTCCTTTCCCTATATAAATAACCCAAATCTACATTTCTTCTTCTCTACATCTTTTGAAGACAATTTCGTAGGCAAACTGACCAAATCAGTGATTCACACCGGGTAATAACAATAACATAATAGAAAACATTAAAAGTTTACGTTTTCGTGTCGTCAAATATTCAAGTGATCATTTCCCCCCTTTTGCTTCTTTTTAAATTTTTTTCTCTAATTTATGTCTCAAAGTTGTCTCTAGATTCGTTGTACAACTTTTTTAAGATATTGATCATAAGCGTTAAAAATTTTCTCTTCTAATTCTTTGTTTTCTTTGGAAGTTTTTCCATCTAATCTGCATTTCCTTGTTCCTCTCTTTTTGTTGGAAGCAAAGAACTGTAGATCTGTTTGTTTTCTCTGAGATTTTGGGCTTATAGATTTTTTTTGTTTTGCCTTTCTCAGGAGTTTCGTTTGAGCGATTTTGAAAAATGCCTTTCCGTATGAAAGTTCAACCTGTTAACGCCAATGGTGCAGCGGAGGAGCCAACGGCAATGAGACAAGTTCCCACATCTCGACTGATGCGGCTTTTCGAACGTCCGTTTAGTCTGAAGAATTTCGCTGGTGGAGAATCATCTCTTTCGAGAGGTAATTCTGAAGAATTTGAACCAATAAACTAATGTATACAAGTTTTTTAAAATATTTTGTAGAGTTTGGTTCGTTGTGCTAACGTCTCGGAGAGAGATCTCAGGACGAACGCGACGGGGATTCTCGAAAATGAAAACATGTATTATCCTCAAGACAAATCCAAAATGCAAATAATTGCTAATGAATTGGTGTTTTCGGCTACGATGCAGCTGTATGCAAATCTAGCTGGAAGAAAACCAAATTAAAATCATGCACTTGTCCTGCTGGTACGTTTCTCTAATCTTAAAGTTGATTTGATCCTTTGTAAAGTTGCCAATTATTAGACAATAATGATTTGTGGAAAATGGTGACAGAGCAATATGAGTATTTGGATGTGATGCTTGGAAGAGAAAGAGTGTTGATTGACATTGATTTTCAATCCAAGTTTGAGATTGCTCGTCCGACCAAGGCCTACAAGAAGATGTCACAAACATTGCCTAAGGTATTTGTGGGACAAGTGGATCGGCTGAAGAGGATTGTCATGGTTGTGTCTAAAGCTGCAAAGCTAAGTATGAAGAAGAAAGGGCTTTTGATGCCGCCATGGAGGAGACCAGAGTTTGTGTTAACCAAATGGGTGTCTCCTCATGTTCGTGCTAATCAAGCTGAAGCTGAAGATGAGCCCAATGGAAATGGTGGTTTTTAAATTCCTTGGGAAAGAAATAATAAAATGGCTTGGATCCCTTTTTGTTTTTTTTTTTGTCAACCAACTTTGGTTCCTTTTAGTTGTCTTTTTACTTTATTTTTTTTGCGAACTGTGAAGGTTGATTAAAACTTTTAACATATTTCTTCTTGTCCTCGTAGAAGAAAAGAGTCTTTTTGTTAAGCTTTGTTTATTTTCATCGCATTTGCTTTTTCATTTAACTAAAAAATCATAAAATCTTTTCTAGTTGACATCGACCACTAATCCCTTCAACTAGACACTCTAAAACAGTTATTATAGATCAATTTTAGGAGGTTTCTGTAGAAAATAATGAGAAGAAACAAGAGAGAAACTGAACAAAATTTCAGACAGCTAAAAATAAGAAAGTAAACTTTGATGTATATTATGGCTCTAACAAAACACGCTGAAGAAAAAGAATGAAACAAGTCTTTTTGTTTTCTTCCCCCAAAACATAACACTACACTCAGATATGTAATATGGGGAAAGACCGATGTATATGTTAAGAAACATAATGGCTCAAATAAAATTGTTCAAAACTTTTTATGAATATAAAGGAGTTTAAGTTTACCTTAGAAGCCAACAACAAAACTTCACTCATCAACCTCTGCTTTGATTTCTCTTTGGAGATCTTCTTTGTACTCTTCAAATGTGCCTGGGAAGAAAGTCACTGTTCCATCTTCTACAACCCAAATTTCACTCTTCTCTTCTTCAGCACAGACACGCGATATGAGTCTTGAGTCGTGACTCACCAACACAACTCCTCCTGTGAACTCATCTAGTGCATCCGCCAACGCATCTATACTCTGCATGTCTAAGTGATTTGTTGGCTCGTCAAGAAGCAAAATGTGTGGCTTCGACATTGAGATTGAGGTGAACACAACCCTAGCCTTTTGTCCTCCAGACAATTTCTGGATTGGGGTTAAGTGGTTGTGACTTGGTAGCCCATACTTGCCTAGCTTCGCGCGCACCGCCTCTTGCTTGCTAAATCCTTCTTGGTCAGGATGAAGGCGAAGAAGATACTGAACCGGTGTTTCCCCCATTGTTAACAGGTCAACAAAGTGCTGCGAATACCTGCCAATTCTCAGCTTTTGGCTTCTTCTCACTTCGCCCACAGTTGGATCTAAATCTCCCGCAAGAAGATTTAAAAGAGTGGACTTTCCCGCTCCGTTAGGCCCAACTATAGCAACCCGTGTCCCCATATCGATACCTACATCAACATCCGAGAGTCTGAAATCTGGCCTATTGGGGTAGCTGAAGCTAACCTCAATTAACTGCAGAAGAGGAGGAGTGAGCTCGGTTGGTTCCGGAAAGTGGAACTCAACAGTATAATCTCTCCACTTCCTTGGAGCTTCTGGTGCTGGGCCCTCTTCATCGATCGTCTTACCCTTTGCCTTACTCTTGGATGCTTCTTTCGCTGCAGCGAACTTGGCCCTGTCCTTTACCTTCTCCTGTTGAGCCCGGTTTCCAGTCCTCTTAGCTGCTTTAACCTGTTTCTCGTAAATGTCAAATTTTTTATTCATCTCCTTGCGACGCTGCTCATATCCGCTCTCAAAACCATCGAAATTACCACGATAGAAGTGTAGATTCTGGTCATGCAGATGTATAATATCTGTGCAGACTGTATTCAGGAAGTCACGGTCATGTGAAACAACAACTAGCGTTTTCTTCCAACGACACAAATACTCTTCTAACCATAGAACAGCTCTCAGGTCAAGATGGTTGGTAGGTTCATCTAACAACAAAAGAGTAGGTTGCACAAAGAGAGCTCTAGCTAATGATATTCGCATCCTCCAGCCACCACTGAAGGACTGAGTTGGACGCACTTGCATATCTTTTGTAAAACCCAACCCAGCCAGAATTTTGGATGCCTGTGCTTCAGCAGCATCTGATCCCAAAATTTGCAGCCTATCATACAACTCAGCAAGCTTTTCTCCAGCATCATCATCCTCGCCATCAACATTTTCTCCGTCAGCTCTAGAAGAAGAATTCTGAAGAGCTTCAGCCTCTTCCCTTAACTTAACCAACTCTTCATTAGCTGAAACAACTGCTTGCAGAGCACTCTTTTCATCACCAACAACCTCTTGCTCAACAAGAAGAACATCAATATTCTTGGGAACTGGAATCTTCCTCCAAGCTAAAAGCTTTAACAGTGTAGACTTCCCCATTCCATTAGGCCCAACCAACCCATACCTTTTACCATGTGATATCTTGACAGAGGCATTCTTCAAAAGTTCTTTACCTCGAGCAGAGACAGAAAAAGAATCGATCGTAATATCTTTAACATTCGCATCTGCAGTGTCTTCTCCTTCAAGCACCGAGGTCTTGCTACCAATAACAACCGTAAATGCATCATGGTCATCCTTCAAGGCCTCCCTCTTTGCCATCTCTGCCTGCTCTAAAGCTAATCTTTCTTTCATCTCTCGCTTCTTTTGTTCCTTATCAGTCACAGAGATATCAAGATGCCTTTGTTCACTCTTCTGCTTCCTCCTTGCATCCATCTGTTTTTGTTCTTCATCAGAAACGCCTTCGTCTTCTTCATCAGAAGGAGGAAGATCTATACCATCAGTGTAGGATGAAGCTTTTGGAGCAGCCTTGGATCTGGATGATGAACCCTTCTTGGGTTTATCAGGTTTCTGATCCATGCCTGCAAGCATGGCTGACACTGATAATTTCTCCTTTTTCATATCTTTCGAAGAATCTTTTCCACTTGGCTTAGCTTTCGTAGTGGCAGCAGCACTCTCGTCTGACTTCTTCTTACCCATTTAAACCTCTATCTGAGACATCAATTTAAAAAAAAAAAAAAAGCTTATGAGTTAACAAAATCGTATAAAAATTAAGAATTTAGTTTACAACCTTTAGTTACATATTGATTAACGAGAAATCATAAGCTAATTCGAAAACTCCCAAATTAGGGTTTTCTACTTGAGCTAAATCAGCTAAATCAACTCGACGGAACGATTCAATAACTGGGTTTTCTTTCACTCAAATCATCACTATACAATTTTGGATTTCGAATCTTCAAACTTTCAAGATTATATACCGACAAATCTAGGTAATGTTTATACGAGCAGCTCATTAACGAACAGAACGGGAACAATAAACTTATCAATATTTACTAAATTTAATTTGAGATTGGAGACAAACCTGAGAGACGCGAAAGCAGAATATGATTAAGATGAATATCGAACAAAAAAGTTTAGGCTTGATTGTGACAAATTTGATCGAGAGGTTGAGGGAGTTTGTGAGAGACAACGCGGCTTGATAAAAAGGAGACTGATGGTAAGAATCAAAATCTAACAAGTAAACTGAAGCGATTGGTTTTTTTTTTTTGGGTAGGAAGGGATTGGGTTTTCGTAACCCTTTTCTAATTGATAAAGCTATTTTCGGCCCAAAGTCACATAGAGTAATAATCTCTTTTCTAATAATTAACCGAAGCCGCAAATTGAACCGAACCGATTAATAAGTGTTCAACTTGATTTTCGATTCGGTGTTTGGTTTTGGTTCGGATTAAAGATTGAGTTCCATTTGTTTAAGAGGAAGCTATGCTGCAGCCTATAAGTCAGTCGCATCTAGAAGATTAAAGGCATACACGTCCACTAGAAAACTGAGATATCTATACTTTAACGAGCTTTTGCAAGTCCTAGTAAGATTTTTAAGGACTTAGATCCTCAATCTTGAAGTGAGAATGAAGCTTGTTACTGGCGATAACAACATCCACACACTAACACACCAAGGAAACACCATTAGTAAGTTTAACAAAGCAAGTATGGATTGGTCACAATAGGAACAAAGCCCATTTCAGGCTACGTTGTTGGAAATTTTCAAAAGTCATTTTCCGAAGGTTTGTTTGAAATCATAAAGAGGTCTCTCAAGCTTGCAAGTTGCAACCAGCATTAGGAACTAGACGTAAATTTCCAAGAGGCAACTTATGAATCTCCTAGAAAGCATTGATATAATCTAATTGAGTCACTTACCAGCCTTAACAAAAGTCAGCTTTGCAACCAAAGAATTAACTCTCCATATCATCCAAAACTTCTTGCTGAGTGTAACCATTTCTACATTCCCATCAGCATTATGTTTCACCTTATAAACCCCACTTACAGTGAATTAATCTCTTTTAATTAATCTGATGAAAGGGAGCAAATATTTTCCAATGATATTTGTTACTCTCCAAAAAGTGTGACAATTAACATCTACTTATTCCATCCCAAATAAATGTCTCTTTGCCTCAAACCAATTACAATCTAAGACAAGGTTGCTATTTATCTCTAATGAAACACACATAGAGCAACTTGCTTAGCTGAAAAAGAATGCAACATGTCTCTTTTTTTGTTCCCCCACAAAACTTAATAATACTACACTCAGATATGTAGCATGGGGAAGACCGATTTATAATCTTGGTTTCATTTCAGTTATGACTTATGAGTATAAAGGAGTTTAAGTTTACCTTAGAAGCAAAACAACAAAACTTCACTCATCAAGCTCTGCTCTGATTTCTCTTCGGAGCTCTTCTCTGTACTCTTCAAATGTACCCTCGTAGAAATTCACTCTTCCGTCTTCTACAACCAAAATTTGACTTTTCTCCTCTTCCGCACAGACACGCGATATGAGTCTCGAATCATGACTCACCAACACAACTCCTCCTGTGAACTCATCAAGTGCATCCGCCAAAGCATCCATAGTCTGCATGTCTAAGTGATTTGTTGGCTCGTCAAGAAGCAAAATATGTGGTTTAGACATTGAGATCGAGGTGAACACCAGAAGGAGGATTCAAGCCATCAGTGTAGGATGGTAGAGCTTTAGGAGCATCCTTGGATCTGGATGATGAACTCTTCTTGAGTTTATCTTCTTTCTGAACCATGGCTAAGACTGATAGTTTCTCTTTTTTCGAATCTTTTCCACTTGGATTCCCCTTCTCTGAGTTCTTCTTACCCATTTAAGACAGTATCTGATACAAGACATCAATAAAAAATCCAATGAGTAATCAAAATCATAGAAAAATTAAGGATTTTATTTACCAACCTTAAATATATAAATCATGAGAAATCATATTATCTAGCAATCCAACTCGGTAGTTTCAAAAACAGAACCCCTGAATTAGGGTTTCTGCTTCAGCGCGATCAACACAACGCAAAACGATTCCATTACTGAGTTTCGTTAGATTAAATTCATCACATTTTGATCCTTAAAACTTACAAGAGTATATCCCGACAAAACCTAACTGAGGAAAAGTTTATACGAGCCATGCATTACGAAACACAACGGGAATAAGTAGACTTATGAAATCCCTTAGTTACTTTACCATGAGATTCGACACAAACCTGAGAGGCACGAAATAAAATGTGGATTAAGATGAATATGGAGATGGCTTGAGTTTTGAGAGAGGTAACGCGGCTGCGCGAAGAGATGAAGATTGTGTTCGTAACGTTTCCATTTGTATTTTAACAACAACAACAACAAAAAAAGTAAAGAAGACCAGCTCAAAGTCACATAAAAATAAGCCTTTTTATGATTATCCACCAGTTGGAGAATCCCAAAAATTGGAATAACGTAAAAATTACAAATATATAAAACCGTTGACTTCCTTGGAGTGGGGTGCAAGAGTTTGAATAAATCATCTGTGAAAATTTTATTTACATACACTATTGACTTTTCTCTTTTATATAAACAAGACAACAAAACAAGGCTTTTTAGCTAAGGAAAATCCCTAAGCCGGAGACATGGGAAGTTCTACTTTGCTTAATAACGTTACAGAAATATCCAATTCTGTTGGTATTATTAGAGGCAACTACGAGGTGTCTTCCTGCGTTGACCCTGTTGTGCAAGGAGCAATTGGAGAAGCTAAGGAGCGACTAAAAAAGCTCGACCAAGATTATCAACGCACCTACAAAAAGTACTGACAAGTACAAGTACAAAACAATGATTACTTGTAGTGTTGTCGCAGGCCTTTTTTTTTTGTCAATTACTCATGTTGTTATAAACTTAAAAAGAATTTTTTTTGAAATAAACTCTATGGATAAGTCAAACAGATATAGATGCTTCATCGAAGTAAAAGGCTCAGAACATCATATTCGCTGGGTTGGATACTGTATCAATCACTGCAAGAATCTGGTGAAGCAACTGCAAAAAGTTCTTGATAGGCTGAATATAGAAGAAGCGCCACGACTAAAGACAGAAGAAACACCTAATCATGTACGTCCACACAAATCATAATGTTTTTCACCATACGGACATGATTACTAGAAATAAGAAAAGAGAATAGTCAGCTTCATGCCTTAAAGGTGAAGCTCATAATTCAGAAACTCATATTATGCTATTTAAAAAAAAACTGGTTTATAGCAAGAAGTTCTTGATGCTGCACGGTTGTACAAGCTTGAGACAAGAAAAGACGATACTACAGCAGAAAGGAGAATGCAAACAACCAAACAATGAAAAGCTGATTCAAAAAACAATTGATTTCAAAGCAATTAACTGGGAGGTATACTACTACTATTCTAACCTTATAGGCTCTTTGTTTTTCAGCATAAATGAGATTAGAAATTTACTTCACCATCTTATAAATCAAATAGATCCGCATAATCCAAAGAGAAATTCCAAGGATTAGCAGCAAGAAACATGTACATGATCTGTTGAGTAGACTTATGGATACAAACAAACAGAGAGAAAAAGCTACTGTTGGAGGTGCAATGGTGGGAAACCCCACAAGTAGGCGTGGGCTATCGGTTCGGCTTGGACTGACCCGATTTGTTCGGGTTCGGATTTCAAGTTTAATTGAAGAGCAAACCGATCGGATTAAATTTTAATAGAAACCGGAATTTGGTTTATTCGGGTTCGGAAGTGATATCCGAATAAAAACCGATTAGTTTTTAATTTCTCTTAACCAGCTTCATAAACCAAACATTAAAAGTCAACTTATCTAATTCATTCACTCTTCGTTTCTAATTTTCTCATTTCTCAGAGAAAAAGAAAAACGACACAACGAGAGAGACAAGATACAATGGAGTGTTGTTTTTCATTTCTCAAGTTCTTCTCAATTCTAAACCGCAAGATCAATCAAATCATCACCAATTCAACTTCTCATCACTGAATCATCTCCTCAATAAACTTTATTCTGTTTAGGGAACACCATATAAAAACAAAAATTACCTAATTTTCTAAACTTCACCTCTCTCAGTCGGCGTCTCTCCTTTCTTCTTCGTTCTTCTTACTCATGCCATCCATTTCTTCGTCTCACGGTTCTTTCTTCTTCTTCTACATCTGTTTTTTCATCTGCTCTATCTCGCTTCTTCTTTTTCATTTACTCTGTCACTGTTCTTTTTCTTCTCTTATGCTGCTCCATCTCTGTCTCTGTTATTCCTCTTCTTCTCCATCTTGGTCTCTGTTCGTTTTCTGTTTCTTTGTCTCTCTTCTTCTGTTTCATCTTTCTTTTTTTTTGTTTACCCAACGACGGCCGCTCCATCTGTCGAAACTCCAAGTGAAACCCTAGAAGTATTCTTAATGAGTTTGGGCCTTTTATTTGTTATTGAAAATGATTTGGTTTTGAGTTTTAGTTAAAATAGAATTAGTTTTGAGCCTTAATTGAAACCGAATAAACCGATACTATAAAAAAATCATCTAATTCGGTTTAATTCGGCGATAAAGTTTTTAACCTGATCCGAACCGACCCGAACCAAAATTTTATTCGGTTTTATTCGATAGAATTATATAAATTCGAATAAACCGAACCGTTTAAACCGAACAAACCGTTTGCCCAGGTCTGCCCACAAGTCAGGACAAGATAAAAAGTTCTACAAGTATTATAATAAAAGTAATAAAGAATATAATCATGAAGCTTTTATCCTTTGCACCCATGGAATTGTTTCCTAAAACTAATCATTGTTTGCCACTAGGTTCTAGAGAAGGTAATCAAAGAGTTGGAAAAAGAAAGAGAGGAGACTAATAACATTTTGCGAGACAAAAGATTGAAGGAAAAAGGATTACAGAAAAGTTGAGGCATCTACAGGAAAAAAGGGAATGGCTATGTGGAAAATGAGATGATGAAAGGAAATATATGCTCGAGTTAAAGAACATACATGATGGATTGGAATATTTTCTACCAGCCTTTCAAAGATGGATACACTAAACTTTTCTCTTACCATTCTTCTTCTTGCTCTAGTTTAGTTTGGCGCACTAATTCATTTCTTGTAACAAAAGTATATAAAACATTTTTACATATCCTTGAATATTATTTGCATTCTCCTAATACAAAATTAGTTAAGAGCCTGCAAGCAACAGCTGATTTCAGAAACAAATAGTAAGCTTAACCCAAAGGAGGACATGGTATGGAGAGCTTTAAGAGAAAACAGAAATCATCTACTGTAGAAAATAACCCATTCAAAAGGAAATAGTCTACAAAAAAAAACAATTCTGGAGGGTGAAACTGAAAAGATCTTACAAACATTTTCTTTGTATATTATGTCTCAAGTAGATGATTTTCTATAGCTTCAAAAGAAGAGACAGCTGGTCAATCTATTATTAACCAAAAAGATAAAGAAAACATAAAATAATATTCTTTTGGAGGGGAGTTGTTGAGTTTCTTGGAGTGGGGTGCAAGTGTTTGGATCACTAGTTGTTTTATTTTAACAATCACTTTTCTCTCTATATAACAACATAAGAAAACAAGTCTCATCCATACAAATATTTGCTTGCTAATAACACTCAGGAGAAGCTATGGAAAATCTCAAAGCTGATGGTCAGGAAACTTCTACTTTCAAAACAATATCGATCTCTGTTGGTATTGAATGCAACTATAATGAAAAGAGTTCCGAGAAACTTTCCTGCAACATGGTGTCACCCTGCCCTGTTGGCCCATTTGGGCGTTCGTCATTTGCAGAAGCAAAGAAGCGATTGAAAAAGCTCGAGCGAGATTATCAACACACCTACGACAAGTACACAGAACTACGAGTAAGCATATCAATACATAACAAAATAGTAATTATTTGTAGTGTTGTTAGAAACTCATAAGACTAGTTTTACAAGATAATGAACTTTATGAACAGTCAGACTGGTATAGGTACCACACTGAATTACGAAATTCAAAACGTAACATTGACTGGGCTGACTACTGTAGCATTCACCTCGAGAATGTGGTGGAGCAACTGCAGATTTTTCTTGAAAATCTGAATACAGAAGAAGCACCACAAAGACGAAGAGAAACGTCGAGTAACGTATGTGTTTTCTCACTTATTAATAGTTAAGTAAATCTTATTATGTATTTTTCATGTGTTTCTGTGGTCAACTATACTGGTTTAGGGCAAGCAATTCTTCTTGAAGCATGGTTGTAAAAGCTTGGCACAAGAAAAGATGATAATGCAGCTGAAAGTAGAAAACAAAGAGCAGGACAGTGATGACCTGAGTCAAGAAACAATTGATGTCAAAAGAATTGATAAGACGGTACCACTACTCCTACTCATACCCTCTAATTTTATTAACATAAATGAGCCTTTGGATATTTACTTCTCCATCTTACGAATCAATCAGTTGAGCTACATTCAAAGAATAATTCCAGAGAGTAGCTACAACAAACCTCTGCTGAGAAGAGTTAAAGATATAAAGAAGTTGACGGAAAAGGCTAATTCCAATGGTGAACTGGTGGGCAACCTCACGAGTCATAAGGACAATATTAAAAATTGTACAAGTATCAAAATAAAGGTAATGAAGATTCACAGTGCCATTACTGATGGACTTGTTTTTTAAATCTAACAAATGGGATGATGTTTTGTCTGGCACTAGCTTCTAACAAAGGCAATCAGAGATTTTGAGAAAGAGAGAGAGGAGACAGAGAACATTTTACAAAGAAAGACAAGGACTGAAAAAGGATACTCAGAAGAGATGAAGGTTCTAAAGGAAAAATGTGAATGCATAGGTGAGAAACGGAATGCAGACAAAAAATACATCCTTGATTTGAAGAAAAATTTCAGGTCGAGACACAAAACTGCTTCACAAAGTCATTGCTAAGATCTATACTTACGAGCCTACTTATGTGTGGATGATGGAACTGAAGAACACACATGACAAGCTTTCATTGTTGTAAATCACATTGATGATTCATTTTATGATGCAACTCTGCTTTTATCAGATGCATTTTACAATATTTCCTTACAAGATCAATATAAGAAAACATATCATTCTCGACTAGATTTCAACATATCTAGCCATTTGATCAATAGCTATGAACAGAAAGATTCTAACAAAGAGCTAACTATATCATCAGAATAGACTTAAAACCCTCTCCGGATTGGAATGCAATATCTGAAGCTGCTTTGGTCAAACTACGTACTTATTGTATCTTGATTTCTGCAACGTTTTTCAGTTCATGTCACCCACCATTGGATCATTGAACTGAATTTTGTGATCATCATAAATAGAAGACCAAGTTTCAAACCAGCTTACCTTTAGCCTCAAATGGAGTCCGTCCCAAGCAACGGTTGGTTCAAGTTTGGTTGTGATTCTACTGAGCTTACTCGCTCTAAGCAAGGTTGATGCCTGTTATACGCCGTTGCAGCGTCAACATAATGTGCTTCCATTTCCCCGTTCTTTTCATCTGCTTCGTCTATTTCAACTGCTGTCTGCACCACAAAACAATGTACATTCTTTCCAAGTTTTTTAATTCATTCACTGCATCTATCATATCCTTGGAAAAGTTCAAAGTTTGATATATACCTGTATAGGAATATGTTTAAATGATGGGAGGAAACGGATCTTGCAGTACTCGTTATAAGCAATAGTGATCAATATGAGAGGTATAGTAGCAATTGCTGCAGAAGGCTTTGACTTAAGCCCAAAGAGACCGACCATGGTGATTTGCATAAGTATAATTGAGACAAAGATATAGTGATGAATGAATGGCCAGAATCGACCACAAGTATCATATGTAGTCTCATATACATCTTCCATCTGAGGAAACCAGAGTTAATAATGTCAAGTAGTAGCTGTGGAAATAGTCACTTGATAGAGGGTTTTAGAAAATCTGTACCTGGTTGAAGTATACAATGTATCCAAAGCAAAAATAGCCAACTAGGAAAGGGAGCATCAATGGCGCGACCACGGCATATATCATACCGATCATTATCGATAAGGAAACTGTGGGGATGACTCTAAAATATGGAAAAGAAAAGAGGTAAGGAGTTCTCTCTTTTCCTCTTCCATAAGTGAAGGATCTGATGATATCAAATAAGATAAGCCCCAGTTGAAGAATCTCCAAAGAAAATCCAGACAGCCCATCTGTTAATATGTATGTCATAAAAAACTCTCCCTATATATAAAAAACAAGTGAGATAAAACAAAACAAAAAGGGTTACTATTATGAAGAAGATTTAGTTTTGGATTGAAATATTATTGAAGAGTGTATAGTCTTTAACCTGGGCTGAAACAGCAGCAGCAAGGTGACTAGGAATGTCTATAGGATGACTGAGATATTCTCCAATTTCATCTAGCAAGGAACCAGAAATGAGACTCAAGAAGAAAACATTTCCCATAAGAAAATAAAAGACCATATTGCAAGCTTTTATCTCCTCTTTGCTCTTGGAGATAGAGCCGCCGAGATAGGCCATTCCAAGCATAGCGTAAGGAATAATGTACATGAAACCTTTGAGTATTGCACTTGGGAGGTACCCTGTCACAACTGAGCTGAGCCCTGGTCTGTTGCAAATAACAAACCTATCTCATTATTTTCAAATCAAGAAATAAACTATCATAGGGAAGGAGACGAGAAACCTTACATGAATTCAATAGCCATAGCTGGAGGAAACCATTTTTTAAGCTTCTCATACTTTGCAATTCCCTGGACAGCTGTGACTGGAATAGCAAAGAAAATTGTAAGAAGTGCTGCTGCAAGGATGACTCCGATTTTGTTGAGAGGCAACATCTTTTGTGGAATAGCAAGATTTCTCCATGATACATCTCTTGGTTCAGGGGACATTTCAGTTATCAGTTCTAGAGGATTTGAATGCTGCTGTGTTTGAGCTGCCAGCGCGGCACTTCTTCGGGATTTGAAGGTGACAAATGCAACAGGTAATTCCTTCATTCAAATTTTCGCAAAATATAGTAGCGGTATAAATATCATAATAGGTTATTCATCATGATGTATATCTAATGAAATATAGTGAAAGATAAAGTAGAAAAAAGTGTCTTCAATCATCATATAAAGTACCTTCTCTCTGAGCATAGTTTCACTTTGAAGGTGGCAAATCATATGAGTAATTTCTCGAAGCTTTTCTTCAGATGTAGATATCTGCTTCTGTTCTTGTGATCCGTTTGAAAGCAAGGTTGTCCTCTCTGTGTGTCTCTTGTCTTCTAGCTCTTTCTTAAGCTTCTTCTGCTTCCCCTACATAAAGGATTCTACCATCATTTAAAAATCGTAAGGCACAAAGATGATACCACCAGTGTAAACCTTACCAAAAGGTATTCAAGATCTTTCCCGTCATACAACATCTGATGCGAATGATAACTGAAGCGATGATACTTAGAGAAGAAGTGACCAACAGCGCAGCTCCGAGTGTTATGCTCAGGACAGAGTGGAATTTGCCGGACAAGAACAGTGAAGTGGTCAGCACGATGTCAAAGTTCTCTCATTAGTTGAAGCCTTCTCACTAGAATCTCCTTATATGCCTAGATGGGGAGGATCCAGTAAATAACCTATTCTATAAAAGATAATCCAGTCCAGGTTTATAAAATCAGAAATTAAAAACGAAGATTGTGGAAGTATGTCTTCATAGACAACAAGAGTAAAAACGCTTACCTTATACAACAAAAACAATGCATAGAATGATATGAACCACAAGCATGAGAAATGCACCCACAACCTAGGAAAAAATTAAGACAGATATTTCAAGAAATCAACTCTGAGAGAGAGACGATGCAAATTAAGACATAAAGCAAACAAAAAGGAGCTTTACTTGTTGGAACCTCGTGTGATATTTGATATTGTGAAAGCATCCATTGAATACTCTCTTCGTGTCGGTAAATCTGATTCATTGTAATAATCAACCGGAAGAAGCAGTGACGCTCCAACTAACGAGCACAACAAAAAGAATCTGATTCTGCAAATACTTTCAAAGACCAGAGCTATGAGCCTATGATCACAATTCTTCACAGGACTAATCTTGTTTAGATCACACGATAGTAAAACAAATGGTCACCCGAATTTGAAGAGCCTGATGAGGACGAGGGCATCGAGGCCATGGCGGCGAAGGATGTCTTCCTCAGGGACACGGAAGGCGCGTGGGATCCACGCGACGGAAGGAAGGAAACGAGGGAGACAGAAGGAAGAACGGAGAGGCAGAGGTTGGTGGTGGCGATCGGAGTCGGAGAGGCGGCGAGCGTAGTAGACGACGGCGTTGCGGGGTTGCTTCTTGAGGACGGAGAAGAGCCAGAGTGCAATGAGGGCGAGTCCTATGTTGATAGACGCCGACGCTATCAAGCTCTCCGGTGTCATTTTCTTCTCCGACTAATGTGAAACAGAGTCACATGATGTGATGTGGCCCTTGTGCTGCATGTCAACAGAAGCCTTCCACGCCGCATTTGTCTCCTTTTTTATTACACATCGACCAAAATAGCAGAGTAAATATATATATTCTCTAGTATTTTAATTGTTTTACAACCAAAATGGTTTTGTATTAATTATCACCAAAATGTTTATACTCGTACTGAAATATACATATTATGGATCAAATAGTAACTTGAAATTTGTGAAATCAATGGCAAATATGGTTGAATAACATCATTTGAGTGAAATTTGTGGCGCTTAACGTTTGACTCATTAAGGCAAATTACATCGATAACATTATATAGATTTTCATTGTTTTTTTTCATTTTGTAATTGCAGATTTATAGCCTTCTCTTGGTAACAATCTATTATGTCTCGTAGTAGACTGGTGTCATAAAATAATCTCATCCAACTTTAATAACATTTTAACAATTTCCATCTTAATCACTAAAAGCTTGTGCACGAATTTTCTTATACTGTAGTTATGGTTTATCTTCGCTTTCTGTATAATTCTATTTTTCTCTTGTTTCAACCAATTATAAGATTCATAACACTCTTGTAGGACGTTGTAGGCTTGTAGCGATATATATATATTAATCTAACATGACTCGTAGTCAATCTTTGAAACATGAGCAGTCTCTACCAATAATCTGCTCTTAAATCAACTGCAAAATACAATTAAACAAAATAAACAAGAGTAAAAAATTATTGAGGCACAAAGATTACTAAATATTCAACCTAGTCCTCAAGACCACGTTCAAAGTGAGTTCGTTAAAGTCGAAAAATAAAGGGAATATGTAAATCACTTGCAACTTTGTAACTGAAATATAAATACAACTTATTCAAAAATATGTAAATCACTTGCAACTTTTTTTAAGTCAACAACATACAAGCACAAATCACTAGCTACACTAAAAATAACTGACAACTATTTTGATTCACTCTTTCCTTGTACGTATACCTAAAGTGTTCAGGATAACAATACGTTAACTTTCGTCTTTTTCTTAATTTCAGTACTCCAATTTTTAACAAATTGATCCAAGTAAATACATTTTCTAAATCGTGGATATCAATAAAAGCTAAACTCAAATAAAGTAGTGGTCTCTATGAACTTCCACCCCACCAAATCTAAATCGTGAACCCCTGCTTCCAGTCTTTTAAAAACTATTTTCCCACTAAAGAAGGAAAAAAATATATATAATTTTTGTGCGTCTCTTCTTTCCTCGAACACTAATCCGATAAAACATTAAAATAAACTAAAATACCAAAAATAAATAAATAAAACGGCAAAAAAGACCTCAGCCAGGGAAAGTCAAAATGTGCTGTCATAAAAATGGAGTTTGCTTGAGACTCTCTTCTCAGCCACATGTTTAGATACACCTTCTAGTCTGACGTGGCATCCTCACTCTTTCTTCACCATTCATTTGCCTCGTGACAGTTCCTAAGTGGGTCCCACTCCCTCCGAAAACTCTTTCTTTTCCACTGTAACTCCTTTCTTTTCCCATATCCCATGAGCATGAAGGATTCTGAATCCAGGTTTTTCTAAGCTTTATGTTTCTATTTTTCACTTAAATTTAATTTTTTTTAATCGGTTTCTTGTTTAAAATTACGTTATGCGACTTGTTAATAATCTTGTTTTTTTTTTTTCTATTTTTTTTTCCCGTGGTGGAGTTGGCCATGTGTGGAGCAATCCTGGAGCTTGACTTTGGTTCTGTGATTCGATTTTGTTTCTCAAATCATGTTTGATTTGGAAGACGAAGAGGTAAATTTCATCAATCTATTTTTTTTTTTGTGTGGAATCAGTTTAATTCTGTATCCTTATGAATCAGTTTAAGCTGACTGCTTACATAGCAAAGAAAGATCTTGAGCTAGTTTTGGATTTATGGTATAGTTAGAGCTAATTATTTTGAAGATGGCTCTGCTAGCAATTAAAAAAAAAAATCTGACTTTTTTCCTTGAAACAGTCTATTATAAGGATCAATTACCTCTGTTATCTGGTTTTATGATCAAATTTCACCTTTTCAATGATCAATCAGTTTTATCTTGTGGGATTGTATGTGCTTACTTGCATCATGTTCTTACATCTTTTATTTTCCTTCAGTTTTGGTCGCATGTAGATGTCGAGATTTGCTTGTGTCTGATTCATATGGTCTTAACCTATTTTTCAGCTTACTAATATGATATGGGGTGGTGACGGTGAGACAGGCGACCATATTGTGCCTTTTAAAGCAAGAAGTGAAAAACTTAACAAGAAAGGACGGATTGAAGAATCTAAGACAGCTAAGGCAGCTGAGCAAAAGACAACTGGGACTAGAATTGAACTCCATGATGATAAATTGGCGAGCACTTCGGGCCATAGTGTTGATGAGGGGCTTCCTCAGCCAGATTTCTGTATGAGCTCATGGCCTGAATCGTCTCTATCTAATGCCACAAAAGCTGATCCAGATTCGAGTGCTACTGAACTTTCTAAATGCTTAGCTGAGCCAGCCAGATATAATTCAACAAGAGGTGGTGCGTTTCTTGAAACAGTCATGTTTTGCTTGGGTACGTTCTTTCCAATCGAATCATTTTAAAGTTGTTTGCTTACCCTGTTTTACCAGAGAAAACGTCTGAACTTGGGAAAGGCCCCGATATTTTTCATAGCACTGATGAGAGTAAAGAGCAAGTTGATTTTGATGAGTATGGCTGGGCCAACATTGGTAGTTTTGATGATCTTGATCGAATGTTCAGGTAAAAATAGTTCTCATCCTGACTGAGCTATGCGGTAACTTTTCAGTGACATACTCCTTTTGTTCCATCTTCCTACCTTCCCACATACTCAAGTGATCTCCATATTGCTAGTTACCTGTTGATTGTGGTTTTGATAACATTCTCCCTAAACATTTACAGCTTATCTATTCATACTATGGACTGTATAATGTATTTAATGATTACTTCATGCACATCGGCCTCTGTCTAACACAATATCCTCACAAGTGATGATTTTGCAGTAATGATGTCCCTATATATGGCGATGGCAGTCTCAGCGGTGCTGATGAGTTATGGTCTTCTCCCAAAGATGTCTCTAATAGTCCAAAATCATTACCATCAATTTTGGACTCTCAAGAGCTAGTGGATATTAGAACTGAGTTTGAGCAACAAGAGAATCAACAATTTCCATTGACTGGAAAAGCCAATGGTCCATCATCCCAAAGTGTGCCGAGTGAACTTGAAACCATAAAGGATGAGAAATATCGTGAGCATAAGGGTCAATCCTCAGCTGGGGACCAGGTACTATGCGTAGCAGACTGCTGCATATTGCTCACACGTTTATGATAAAGTGAATGAAAGTATGTTACATTTTTTCTGACAATTAGGATCGGTAGCATGAATTATGTCTTCAAATTCTTATGCATCCTAATTTGTACAGCTTCACCGAGTCTTCTTCGTTTCATTTCCTTTTTCTGTCTAGCCATATCAGCAAAATAAAATGATGAAGTTTTCGAAAATGTGTGGGACTTCTGAGGGAAGGGCATTTCAAAATCTGTACGGTCAGAGGACTCCATATAGGAATTCACCTGGACAATTTGTAAATCAGTTGACACCGATACGATCCTCTTTGATGGCTGTTAAGCTGCAGAGTGAGTCTCAAGGGTCTGGGACATCACATTATTCACATATGCCAAACCAATACATGGCTACTTCTGCTTTTGGCAATCTTACAAATCCATATTCTACTGTGCCTGTACTTTCTGCTGTCCAATATCCTGATGTAAAGAATCAGTTGATGCATCCTTCCTACAATCCCGCTAGTTCTATCTCCGTAAACATGGCAACAGATGCCTCTGCACGACCTTCAACAATGACACCACAAGAAAAACTAGAAAAACTTAGACGCAGACAGCAAATGCAGGCAATGCTTGCCATTCAGAGACAACAACAGAAATTTCGTCATCAGGTGCCTGGAGCAGATCAATCCATTACTCAAAACTATCGCCAAGATAATCCCCTCCAGCTTGTCGACAAAACTAATCTCCAAGGGATAGCTGCAATGCCTTCCTTTGATCCTAATTCATCTTTGAAAGAAGATGATTCTGGCAACTTTGTGGCTGCTGTTGATAATTCAGCAAAATTCTCAGTTCTTTATCGGCTTCAGGATGTTGTAGCAAAGGTACTCAAATGGTTGATTGGTTTGTTATGTTAAAAAAGGACGCAGAGACAATCATGCGGTACTTTGTAGGTGCTTTTATGTTGGGAGTAAGTAATACTCTTTCTTGACTTGCAGTTGGATATGGGAACAAGGACTTGTATACGGGATAGCTTATTCCGGTTGGCTGGTAGCGCAGCTCAGAGACATCACACTGGTGATACAGCCCACAGTAACAAGACTAGACAGGATGACCAGGAAGTTATTCCCAAAGAAGAATCCAAATATAGGTAAGCAAATATATGCATATTGATGAATTAATATGGTATACTTCGTATTTAGCCGATGCAAACTACATGCATACACTTCTGTTATTGTGAGGTAACCTTTTATATATAGTATGATAGCGAGTTCAAATCACAAGAGCTCAGATTAATGAGATATGCGATAGGAGATCCTAGTTCACCGTGCAAAAGTAATGAATTTACTCGTGTTAGCAGATTTCCCTTGTTCTGAATGAATCAATTTACACAGCATGGATCATCTGGATGCTGCAAGCATATGCATTAACACACTTATATTTGCTGTCATATTTGATATTACAGATATGCTGGGATGTCAGACTCAGAAACAGTGACCAATCCCACAGACAGAACTGTGGCTTATTTGCTCTTTCATAGGCCTTTTGAAATGTCGTCAGCAAAGCATATGGAAGGACCAGAATCACCTGTTTCTTCGAAGATGGGAACTGAAGAAGAAGGGAATTTTCCTAAATGCAGCACACGAGAGAGTCACTTAAATAAGCAGAAAGCTGAAGATGAAGGACCTGCAGGTTCGCTTGCCTTAGGGAATGCACCCTACTCTGGATCCAGTAGTACTGTTGGTGAGAGGGTTGTTGAAGCATCAAAAGGAAACAAAAGAAAGTTGTGAAATCTAGAAGGGTAACTAATTCCTTACTATATATTGGGTCCCATTCCATTTTATTTACGTCCATAGAGCTCATAGATGGATTTATTGGTACCTAATACTCAAGTGTTTCATTTGTTCTCAATCAGTTTAGGTTGTTGTATTTGCCGTATTAGAGAGCTCGAGGAATTCAGCAGACTAGACAATATCTCTCTGCGTCTCTTGAAACAATCTCCTCATTACTCCTTTCATGTGAAGCTCATATTCTTGTAATTAGATGTTTTGTACTTGCCCAAAACCTCTTTTCATTACACGTACCTCCATGAGAACTACATTTTGGAAAACTTTTCCTCTTAGTTTTTCCTACTTCAAAACCAGATTCTTTCTTTTATTATAGTTGTAAGCAATCATGAAAGACAAATAAACAACCATGGTCATGACAATCAGTCTATATTCAGGAGAATAAATAGGGAAAGAAGTAGGAATGTCTCAAGCTGCAGTGAATTAGCCTTTCTTCAGATGATGCATCGGTATGTGACAAAAGATCCAAAAGATCCAATAGGCTCTTTACTGTATGTAATCTTCACCACCTGTTTTTTCTTTAACCCATGGTATCTGGCGAAGCTGTCCTTCTCCTGCAAATAAGGAAGCTGAAAAGGCAAAAAAAAAAACATCCATTAAAGCATAGAATACACAATAGGCGAAGAAGCTTTATGCAGAATTGAAGCAGACCTGTTTGTCCTCAAGCACATGCTTCCTCAGCAATTGTTCTTTCTCCTCTTTGGTTAAAATCTCGATCTTTGGCTGCTGAATGTGCTTTGTGATGTTGACCAACAAATCTCCTATCTGTTGGTAGTACATTCAATAAAATTTAAACATTCCATCCAGGTCCCAATTTCATGATCCACATTAGAATATCATGCAAGAAGATCCAAATCCCGGGATCCATAATGTTCCATCGTGTAGCAAGAAGGAAAACTACTTACCGGGAAAGTTTCAACTGTAAAAGGGAAGGTTGCCAATTCCTTCTGAGAAAAGTGGTTCATTTTGCTCTGTAAAACCAGAATCATCCCATGCAAGCCTACATTGTTGGTAATCTGACTATGAAGAGCACGGATTGATTTCACGGTGATTGGTTCAGACCCCATGAACACAACATGGATCTGCATAAAACCATTTCCATTTCAAAACAGGAAAATCATGGAAAATGTCTTGTTACATTTTCATCCCAGCTAACTGCTCAAACATAATGTTTTAATGACACCCTAAACTGATCAGACACACAAATGCTCTAGCCCTTTCCCATTATAAAGTTATAGCAACATGCCATTGGATACATACACAAGCACCATGTGAGTGATCTTACTACTACAACAAATATTCTTGGTCCCCAAGGAAAAAATGGGTATGCCATTATCATTCAGCTTTTCCAAAACATTACCGAAAGCTCTAAATTCAATAGAACAAGACGAAACGCAAACCAGAAATCAACGGAAAGAAATAGAAGCCCAACTCCATTTTCCCTTACTTCAGTGCACAAATATCAGTTAAAATTTAAAAATCTCTGCTCAGCCCCAATACTTCTCACTAGTCTGATCTCAGACTTTTAAAAGTGACCTGGAATCAAAAAGTTGAAACCTTTTGCAAATTTTCCGTTGTTTCAAGGCAAACCAAACGAAAGGTTAAACCTCAAATCGAAAAAAGCCGACGTATTTCTCAAAATTTTCTCTGTTTTAACACAAACCCAAGCTGTAAACACAAAATGGAGAAAAAGTTAACGCCTTTTGCACATTTTCCTCTCTTCCAAGGCGTTAAACCAAAATGCGAACCCAAAAAGGGAAAAGTTGATGCCTTTTCCTAATTTTCATCTGTTTCAAACCAAAAAAGTAATCCCCAAATGGAAAAGTAGAGGTGAAAAAAGCTGAAACCTTTTTCTTGGGATTTGAGCGGAGAGGCATACAGATACGGAGGAGTTCAAGGTCCTGCTTCTCACCAAATACAGCACGAAACTCGGAGAGAGAGCGAGAGAGTTCAGCTTCAGGAACTAGGTAGCCTCTGTCGCGAAGCATCTCAAAGACTGTCGTGCGAGCCAAGTAAAACCTCTTGCTCTCGATTCCACCGTTGTCCACTGTATTCGCTATGCAATGGGTCCCATCGTTAAACGACGACTCACCAATACCATTTCCACAGGAGCTGTTTTCGGCCATTTTCTCATCCATATTCCCTCAAGCTTTCAGTCGATTTGAGAGTTTTTTTGTTGGAAAAGAGAGTTGAAAGAGTTTTATGAAATTGTCTTGTCACAAGAGAGAGTTTGTTTGGGCCTTTCAGGCTTTCTTCTACTTTTTTATTGGCCTCATTGAAGAGATTGGACCGTCCATTGCATCAAACAAACCAACGGTCACGATTCCTCCTTTTTTTCTTTCTTTCAATTTTACACTTTAAAGAAAACTCCAAAAAACACTATTTAGCTATTTTCATAAATATACACTATGAAAAAATCATCAGTGTTTTTATTATTTTCATTGATTTAACATACGTTAATTAAAAAAAAAAAACATTATAAAGTAAAAAAGTTCTAACCAATGATGTATTTTGATATTTATGTCATAGTTCTAAAATATTACATGCTTTTTTTTTGACGTCATATTACATGCTTTTCAGACAGGATTCTTAAACCAAACACGAGTGTCCATCTAAATAAAAATGTCGAGGTGACGTCAGAGGATTATTGAGTCGGCTGTTATTAACGACGGCGACGACTTAGGGTTCATGCTTCCTAAAGCGGCCATGGAGATTCATGAGATATCAAAGCTCAATAACGAGAGCCATCCCAAGAGAATTGCAGAATCGAGGATGAAGAAGAGAATGAAATCAAAATCTCTCACATCTATTAACAATCTTGACGATGGTTGCCTCATGCACATCCTCAGCTTCCTATCTCCAATTCCAGGTAAATTTGGCTTCTTCTTCGCATATCCAATTCCTAAATTGGCTTTACTGATTCATTTATGCTTCTCTGTTCAATTTGAGCAAATTGTTCCCCATTAGACCTCACTTAGATTTTCACCAAGAGTATCACATCTCAATTATGGTTGTGTGGCTCAAATTTACGATTTTTAGACTTGGCTGATCCAATTCAAATCATAATTGAATTCTTCTATCCATGTTATAGTCTCAACCCGATTTCTATAATGAACGATCCCTTCCTCTTGACTTGGTGTGTGATACAGCTTTTTTGTATTGAATTGCTATGTTTGTGTGTGAAGCTTCGAAGGTTTAAGATTTTGTTTTCTTTGCATGCGACTTGACTTCTTTAACTGAGTTGGGAATTTGCTGTGCATTACAGTCTATTTCAGTGCTGTTTGTGAATCTCTTCTGAGTTTGCAGATAGGTATAACACAGCACTCGTTTGCCACAGATGGCGATATCTGGCGTGTCACCCTCGCTTGTGGCTCCGTGTTGACCGTTTTGTTAAGGATTTATCTCAGCCTGGAGTTTTCCACAACATTGAGTCAGCTGTATCTGCAGCGAGGTTTGTGATATTATCTTATTTACTTTAAGCTTCTATGGTAGTTGTTGAAGTGTCTAAAAAGTTTCCCTGACCAATTTGTCGCCTCTAGACCTGGCGATACCATCTTAATAGGAGCTGGTGGGAGTCATCTCGTTTCTAATATTCAGATTAAAAAGCCTATTTGCCTGGTATGTGTTTGATGTTTTTCATTCAGAAAGTATAGGATCATATGTCTACATTGTGTAGTGTAATTGCTTGATAGTTAATGGAGGGTCATTCAGATGAGAGGATGAGATCCATTCTGTGCCAAATCTCTTGGCATCAGAGATCAATTTGCATTGAGATTATCTAAAGAGAACAATCCCACATTTTAGTTATGTTAGTACACAGTTACTTTCAATCTCACAACTGGAAACTATGTATGACCTGTTTGTGCCAGTTTGTAAATTCTTCCCAGTGTTGCTTCTCAAGTTAAGACGAATATTTTATTTAATAAATGTTAAAAGATTAGAAGTTGATTTAAAATTCTTTGACCTTGGTGAGAACTTGAAAATTAGAAATTCAGTTCGGCTTCAAAGTCCGAGAAGATTTTGGGTGACAATCCATGTTTTACATGCACTGTCCACCTTCCTCTCCTCATATGGCAATACATGGTAAGATAGATGGTAAGCTGTGTTGAAAAGCTATTGAATGTGGAACATGATGTAAGATGAAAAGATGGACTTGCAAAATATGAATATAGTGTCTATGTTTGCACTTTAGAACCCCTTATTGTGTATTAGGAGCTAGCATATCTAAGTTCTCTTTAGTTGCAGTTAAGTGGAAGACTATATGTCTTGAGTCTGAATTAGTTCCTAGATTCTTATGTGATGGATTAGTGGTATGATGTAGTCTCAGTGTTCAATGGTACTTTCAATTTTATCTCATCTTCGCTTTGTTCAGATTGGTGGAGGCGAGATTCCTGATGAAACCACCCTCGTTTGTTCACGAGGTTCGGACAGGTTTGGATCTCATATTCTCTTTTAAGTCAATTCACTCTGCAGTCGTTTTTGAAAAACTTAGAAGAAGTTTAGCTTCCTAGAAGTCGCATCTTAAGGCAATTCCCATTGAGGCTAGTAAAAAGAAAGATGTGACTTCAGGTTCTATGTCGCCATGCTAGTTTTTTTAATACTTATTGCACAGAAAATTCTTTGGTATACGGCTTTTGTTGTTGGGTTATTTGTGCAGTGCCCTGGAATTGCTATCGACCTGCAAGCTTGCGAATTTAACAGTGAAAGCCGAGCTCGGTTGCTGTTTGCTTCATAGGAGTGGAAGGGTAACGATTGATGGATGTGTCCTTCAATGTGAGACAAACCCTTTGGATCATCTCTCATGCCCAATCGTGAGTACTGCTGGAAATGAAGATATCTTGAGCCATGTGGAAGTGGAGGAGACTGTTGTTGAAAAGGTTAAGGGAAACAGTGTGACCGTTTTGCAGACAAGGATCGAGGGAGGTGCAAAGGCTGTTTCGACAAGCGGAGACTTGGTTCTGCAGCGTGTTCGAGTCATGTACTCTAAGGCTTACCTCTATTTCTGGTTTGATGTAGATTATGAGTGAGATCTTTGGTTTCTTTTTTTTTAGATTACTACACCTTTTTCTTCAATCTGTAACATTTATAAAGTGGGGGATGATTATCATCTTCATTTGTACTTTGTGTTTCCCTTAAGAGATGACATGTCTCTTTGTTGTATGCTTATGTTAAGAATAATGTCCTTTTTAAGGCAAATCCAGTTTCAATTTGATTTTATTATTTTCATAATTTCTACTCAGTGTATCTTTTGTGGTAATTTATTTCTCAATGAAATTCCATTTCTTTTAGCCAAGTTTCCAATAATAGAAAAAACTATATTTTTCAACCTCGAAAGAGATTACATTAAGAACAGAAAATCAAAAACTTGGCTCCGAATGTTTACTACAAAAATAATTTTGTATGGACACAAGTCTAGAAAATGAAAATAAAATTACATTTGTATAGTAGATTTTTTTTTAATGAATGATAATTAAATATGTATAGGTATGGAAAATGATATTATATCAATATTCAAATTAAATGCATATAGATGATAAATATAAGAAATTTACAGTTTTTTTCACCAAGATATTCACGAATTCAAAAGCTAATATTTAATTATTTAGTATAGTTTTTAATGATTTGATATAAAAAGAAAAAACATTGATACCCAAAAAAACAAAACAAACCTAAGGTATATATAAGCCCCACACTCTCCAGTGTGCAGTCATTTCTAAGTCTCACCTCTCAAAAACCCATCGAATCCGATACCGAAAAGCAGAAAAAATGTCAGCCATGGAAGCACTGATTCTGAAGCTCCACGAAATCGGAGCCGTGAAATTCGGCAATTTCAAGCTCAAATCCGGAATCTTCTCTCCGGTTTACATCGACCTCCGTCTCATCGTCTCTTATCCTTCCCTCTTAACACATATCTCTCAAACTCTCATCTCTTCACTTCCTCCTTCCGCAACCTTCGACGTCGTATGTGGTGTCCCTTACACTGCTCTCCCTATCGCCACCGTCGTCTCTGTATCCAATGACATCCCCATGCTCATGCGCCGTAAGGAGATTAAAGACTATGGTACATCTAAAGCTATTGAAGGAATCTTCGAAAAGGATCAAACTTGTTTGATAATCGAAGATCTTGTAACTAGTGGCGCCTCTGTGCTCGAGACGGCTGCGCCTCTTCGTTCCGTTGGATTGAAGGTTAGTGACGCGGTGGTTTTAATCGATAGGCAACAAGGTGGGAGGGAGAATCTGGCGGAGAATGGGATTAAGCTCCATTCGATGATTAAGTTGACGGATATGGTTAGGGTTTTGAAGGAAAAGGGGAAAATTGAAGAGGAGGTGGAAGCGAATTTGCTCAAGTTTCTGGAAGAGAATCGTAGGGTTAGTGTTCCGAGTGTGGAGAAACCGAAGCCTAAACCTAGAGTTTTAGGGTTTAAGGAAAGGTCAGAGCTTTCCAAAAATCCGACCGGGAAGAAGCTATTTGATATTATGTTGAAGAAAGAAACCAATCTTTGCTTAGCAGCTGATGTTGGAACTGCTGCTGAATTGCTTGAAATCGCCGATAAGGTTAGGATCATTAATATTTTGATTCAAATTGCATCAAAATTTGAAGACTTTTTCGTATGTATTATGTATTAGTGACATGTTCCAAATGTTTGTGGTTTATGAAGGTGGGACCAGAGATTTGTCTCTTGAAGACTCATGTTGATATTCTACCTGACTTCACCTCTGACTTTGGCTCTAAACTCCGTGCGGTAACTACTTGTCTTAATTAGCTCACAATATACATGAGTCTCATGTCTGTTATTGATTAGCTGGCTTGTGATATTGTCATTGATCCATTGTTTACGGTTACTTTAGATCGCAGACAAGCACAAATTTCTCATATTTGAAGATCGCAAGTTTGCAGACATTGGTAACACTGTCACTATGCAGTATGAAGGGTATTTTTTCTACGTTGTTATGTTACTTAACCTGCATTCAAGTCTTTTCAAGTGTGCTGATTTTTCTTGTTTGTTCGCAGAGGTATCTTTAAAATATTAGAATGGGCTGATATTATAAACGCTCATATAATATCGGGGCCAGGAATTGTGGATGGCCTGAAATTGAAGGTAATTTTCATTTCTCTTTATTACCGGATGATTGATTCTTTCGTTTTTACTAATTGTTTGGGAACATTCCTATGATTGCAGGGTTTGCCTCGTGGTAGAGGTCTGCTTTTGCTTGCTGAAATGAGCTCTGCGGGTAATCTTGCTACAGGAGACTACACTGCAGCAGCTGTGAAAATCGCTGACGCCAATTCCGATTTTGTGATGGGATTCATCTCGGTTAATCCGGCATCTTGGAAATGCGGATATGTGTATCCGTCTATGATTCATGCGACCCCTGGTGTTCAAATGGTGAAAGGTGGTGATGCACTTGGTCAACAGTACAACACTCCACACTCGGTGAGTCTCTCCCAACCTTACATCCATAGTTAGCATTCTAGATGGTATCAAAACCCGATTGTTCTTTTCTGAGTTCAGGTGATTACTGAGAGGGGAAGTGATATTATAATCGTGGGACGCGGAATCATCAAGGCCAAAAATCCAGCAGAGACTGCTCGTGAGTATCGACTTCAAGGCTGGAATGCATACTTGGAGAAATGCTCTCAGTAGATTTCATCCTTAGAAATGCCTGAGGCTTTTGATTTTGGGTTCTATTGCTATAAGTTTAATGCTAGTTTTGTGTGATTTATGTGAGGATGGATTTGAAGACTCATGTCTCGTTGATTGTTCACTTGATCTCACATCACAATAATAATAAAGGCTTGGAGTGTTGATCTTCATATGATTTATATATCTGTATGTTTGATCACAAAATTACCTTAAAATCTGTCAAAACTCTAATCACTCTCATCGTGCTAATCTCTGACCTTAGTAAATTAAATTTTAGAAAGCAAAACGATTTCTGTGAAAGATACCACAAATCGATTAAATTCCCCACTTTCCCAACTCGTATGTTCGTGTTGCTAAACCTGCGAAAATCTTAACGAATGGGTTTGTTGTAATTTACACGTAGGACTAAATTGGACACGTTTAGCTATCTCACTGGTTAAAAAGTCACACGTGAGACTCTCGTAATTGTTTTGCTGACGTGGATAAGACAGAAAAAAGAGTTCAAGATTTTCCCCCATTTTTGACCTTTTTAACGATAGATTTTCATCTCCCATATATTTTTCCAATTTACAGTAGATAATAAAAAATTAAAAAAAAACCATAAAGCCTTGATTTTTTTTTCTCCGCTGATCTCTTTTGTTAGCAGCTTTAGGTCAAATCGAAGAGAACAAAAATATGAGATTTTTTCCATGCAATTAAGCCAAATTTCTCAATTCTATTGTCAATTAGATTCTGCCAATGGCTGTTTCCGGAGAAACCAATGATTTCAAACTCTGTGGTTTTCTCCGTGCTGTTGTTTCCGTCGATTCGTTTGGTCTTCCACAGGAACTTTCGTTGAACTCCTCTTGTTTCATTTTCAATGATGGTTCCGTTACCGGTTTCAAATCCGATAATGGCTTGATCTTATCCCTCATTAACCCTAACCCTAATCTCAAATCCCTAATTGCGGAAGGAGATCAGGATCAGGATGTTGAGAATTGTGGAACAATGGAAGACGATGGATTGGAGATTTCACCGAAACGCCGTAAGTACGTTGAGGCAGAGAGTAGTAAACGAAAGTCTCCGAATTCGAAGAGACGAGTTTCCTCTGGGAGCAAGGAGAAGACAGGACCGGGAAGGAAGAGGGGGAGGTGTATCGGCATGGTGAACGGAAGCATTAGTGTAGTGCAGCAGCTTCACGCTTTAGTTACCAGCAACTGTTTGAAGATCATATGTCAAGTGGTGAAGGTTGATAAGGGTGATAATGGAGAAGAAAGAGCTGTGGTGTTAGTGGATGTTTATTTGCCTGTTGCATTGTGGTCAGGATGGCAATTTCCGAAATCCAAAGCTACTGCTGCTGCATTGTTGAAGCACTTGAGGTAATTCTTTTGTACTGAGTAATCTCTCTATAGCTTGGATAATTGCTTAATCGTGATTGCTTGGTTTAGAGCGATTAAGTGGATATGTTCCTTAGCAATTTCGTGCTATGTAGTATTCAGGTTTTATGTTTGATTTCTGATGTGTGCTTCACGTTTATTGCTTTGGACATTTACTGATAAGCTATGTCGATTAGGGGTTCACTTTTGGTATAAGCAATGTTGTTTCTTTTCCTGTTTACGGAAGTTAAGTGATCAACTTACGACAACATCTGCTCTGATATCTGTAGATGCGTTTCCTCCTGTTATGTTTGGGCAGAGTTTTCAGACAGTCTTATTGCATTAAGAAAAAAATTGACTCCTTTTTGTACCTACATATCATATATTGGATATGTGAACAGATTATAAAGTGTCTCCATAGGAGTATCCTTGGGGGATGGAGTATTAGTTTTTCTTTTTTCTTCTGTATCAGTCTAGTGATCTTTATGTTGATATTTCAAATGGTAATGCAATCTGTTGCTATCATGAATGCGAACTTCTTTTGTGGATGGTGTGAATATATACTTCCCTCGCATTTTTATGTATTTCCAATTCTTTGCAGCTGTGACTGGAGATTGAGAAGCTCAATCCTTAACGGGGAAAGTATTTGGGAAGAGGCCAATGGAAGGATAAAAGCCATCTGGGATCTATCTGACTGCCATGTGTTTGATTGCAAACTACGCTGTAATGCCCCAGATTCTCCAAAAAGAAGATTATTTAAACTACATGAAGTCTTTAAGAGCTTGCCCAGTCCAGGAAATGTTGGTGTGTTTGGTTCTTCTAGAGTATCACAATTCACTGACTCATGTGCAGCTGGTATTTGGGATCTCCCAGATGACGTTTTATTTAGCATACTGATGAAACTTAACACGAAGGATCTTGTTAGGATTGCAGCAGTTTGCCGTCTCTTTAGGTCATTGACCTCTCTAATTGTGCCATGTATAAATCTAAAACTCTTTCCTCATCAGCAGGCAGCAGTTGGTTGGATGTTGGAGCGTGAGAGGAAAGCTGAAGTTTTCTCACATCCCCTATACTTGAACTTTGATACTGAGGATGGGTTTAGTTTCTCTATAAATGTTGTGTCTGGTGATATTATCACTGAGGCAGCTCCCATGGTCAAGGATTTCCGTGGGGGAATGTTCTGCGATGAACCAGGTCTAGGAAAGACGATAACAGCATTGTCCCTTATTCTAAAGACGCAGGGGAAAATGGCTGATCCACCTGAGGGACTTCCTGTCATTTGGTGTACACATAACAGGGACAACAAATGCGCTTACTATGAGTACACTAATGACCAGTTCACTTCTGATGGCATGTTTACTGTAAAGAGGTTTCTAAGTCCAACTACCAGTCGAAGCCAGTTTTCTGTTGAAGCCTTTAATCCGCTGCTGGAGTCAAAATCTTTGGCACTTAAGCAAGCTAGGCTGATGGATCTAGATGATCAAACTTTTGAGTCTAAGAACTTAAACTTTGAAAACGAAATTGAAACTCCCATTCCTGCTTCCATGGATTTAGAAGCTCAACGTAGAAAGAGCTTGGGTAATGTCAGAATAAATCTCTTGCATGCATATAATGGCGCATCTGAGCTTGAAGTGATGGAAGCTAAAAGAATCGGTAATTGGAAGAAATGTGGTATAAATTACTTGCAAGGGTTTTATACCAAGGGAGCTTCTGGTGAAGAAAATGACAATATCTCTTTCTTCACCAGTGTCCTTAGGAAACACAAGTCTTCAGTAAACTCTACAGTAACGAAAGCATTAAGTTGGCTTACTAAACTACCTCTTGAGAAGCTCTCACAGATGGAAACAGTTGGCTTACCAGGTCCGCTGTTGGGTAGTTGTTTGAATCAAGATGTCTCTGGATTCCAGAGAATATTTCGAGCATTTGGTCTTACGAATAGAGTTGAAAAGGGTGTCACCAGGTGGTACTATCCGAAGTTTCTTGAGAACTTAGTATTTGATTTACCTGCCCTCAAGGTTGCTCTCCGTCAGCCGCTAAATACAGTTAGACTGTATCTGTCAAAAGCAACTCTAATTGTCGTCCCCACGAATTTAATTGATCACTGGAAAACACAAATCCAAAAACATGTCCGCTCTGATCAGCTACGTATTCTCGTTTGGACTGACCATAAAAAGCTTTCTCCGCACAGCTTGGCTTGGGATTATGATGTTGTGATCACAACTTTTAGTCGCTTAAGTGCAGAATGGAATCCCCGGAAGAATAGCCCATTGATTCAAGTGCATTGGCTTAGGGTCATGCTAGATGAAGGACACACTCTTGGTTCTAGTCTCAGTTTGACAAATAAATTTCAGATGGCTGTTTCCCTGAAAGCATGTAACCGTTGGCTGTTGACAGGAACACCAACCCCTAACACGCCAAATAGTCAGCTTTCGCATCTCCAACCTCTTTTAAAGTTTCTTCATGAGGAAGTATATGGAGAAAATCTAAAGTTTTGGGAAGCTGGCATCCTTAGACCATTCGAAGCAGAAATGGAGGAGGGTCGTTCGCGTTTACTTCAGCTGCTTCAGAGATGCATGATAAGTTCTAGAAAAAAAGATCTGAAGATGATTCCTCCGTGTATCAAGAAGTTGACATACCTTAATTTCGTTCCAGGGCATGCAAGAAGCTACAATGAACTAGTGGAGACAGTAAGGCGTAATATCTTATTAGCTGATTGGAATGACCCGTCTCATGTGGAAAGTCTGCTTAACTCTAAACAGTGGAAATTTCGAAGCGCTACCATCAGAAACGTCAGACTATCTTGCTGTGTGGCTGGGCACATTAAAATGACTGACGCTGGTCATGATATTAAAGAGACAATGGATGCTCTACTTGAAAGTGGTCTGGACCTTTCGACCGAAGAGTATTCTTCTATTCAAGATAGCCTTATTAGTGGCTGTAACTGTAAAAGGTAGGTCTTAAATCCAATGTTAGCTAAGTTCATTCGGCACAAAGTATCTAACTTTGCTTTTGTTTTTCAATCTTACAAATAGATGTGGGGAATGGTGCCGACTTCCTGTAATCACTCCATGTAGACACCTGCTGTGCCTTGATTGCGTTTCTCTTGATAGCGAAAAGTGTACTTTTCCTAGTTGTGGATACTTATATGAGATGCAAACTCCTGAAACATTGGCTCGGCCGGAAAATCCAAATCCAAAGTGGCCTGTGCCAAAGAATCTTATTGAGTTACAGCCTGCATATAATCAGGTAGATATGCGTATAAACCATCTTATAAGTTAACAACTTGGTTCCTGGAGGATATTTTACTCAAATGCTATCAACTTTATTATTCAGGATGACTGGAATCCTGACTGGCAATCTACGTCCAGCAGTAAAGTCAGTTATCTCGTGGACAAGCTAAGGAAGTTACATGAGGGTAATAGAAAAAGCATTTTGTCTTTCAACAAGAATGACAATGACAATCTGGAAGAAGATCGCGCTGGTACCTCCAAAGCCTTTTGGGGGAAAGAATTCAATGGACAGGATTGTGGATCTCAGATGCTATTTGTTGATAAAGTTTTGATTTTCTCTCAATTTCGTGAGCATATTCTCGTGATTGAAGAACAGGTATGATTGTATTTTTAAGGGCTTATTTATAAAAAAATTCCATTGAAGCTTTGATCAATTTTTTAATCATGCTTTTGTAGTTGACAAAGGCTGGCATTAAGTTTGCTAAAATGTACAATCCAATGCATTCGGCTAATAAGGTACTTGGCTGTTGATGTTTATTTTTATTTGTCACATCTTGCTTTCCTTTAAAAGTCAAACAACTTACGATTTCAACTTTTCAGATGAAATCTCTGGCGATGTTCCAGAACGATGCTGATTGCATGGCACTTTTGATGGATGGAAGTGCTGCCCTTGGTCTTGATTTGAGCTTTGTAACACATGTATTCCTGATGGAACCAATCTGGGATAAAAGGTATGACTTTGAACAATTTTACAATCACCAAACACAGACGAGATATCAATTACAAATTTAAAGCTTCATTTTCTTATATTTTTCACTTCATATTTCCTCAAACCTATATAGTTTTTGTTTTGTTGGGAGTTTCTGGAACTAATCATCTGGCCTTTCTATATATTTATCTCTCGTGTGCATAAAACCAAAAGCTAAAATGATTGGTTAACAATTTGGTTCTTAACTACAACGCCTTTTAATATATTCCGTATCTAGTCTAATATTTTTCCAATTCCATGGTGTTGCTGACTCCTACAATGTTGACAAATGAGTAGCATGGAAGAGCAAGTCATCAGTCGTGCTCATCGGATGGGTGCAAAGCGCCCTATTTATGTCGAAACCTTAACCATGCGTGGCACGATTGAAGAACAAATGATGAGATTCCTTGAGGTACGGTTGCTTTTTTCCTCATTGATCCGTAATTATATAGTCATCAAACAATAGAAGCTTGGACATGCATTTGGTGAAAGTCTGAGCATTGTGTAATTGTAAAATGTCCCATGTGTATTGTTTTGAGCAGGACGCAGAAAAAAGTGATGGATTAATGAGTGGAGATTACATAAAAGTGGAGCAGGAAACAACACGGTGCCGCCGAACGCTACATGAATTGGCAGAAAGCAATTACCTGTCTCATCTTAGCTTTGTCCGATCCGATGACAAAATGGAATTTGAAGCTTCGCAGCTTGAAGGTTTAAAATATCACCGTTAGCTTAGGAAAAGTAGAGTTTATTTTGAAACCAAAACAATCAACTGTTACACATTTAAGTTTGGATGTAAACTAGGATAAACATAATGCCGATATTAGAATTTAAAGAAGCTACTAATCATTTCAAAACATCTTTGATCAAACATCTCTTTCTCCTTCGACATCATCATCTTTGTCTTGCAGTTTCTTGTAGACAAAACGTTTAGCTATAAACACAAAAAAGCAGAGGCTCACAGCATTTAACGATGCGATTACCCAATAATAGTAATCAAGATGTGCTCTGTTAAGGTTGTTGACAAGCCATTCTTCACCGTGGCTTTTGCTGATTGTTTGTACGGCTGATATAATCCCGGTACTAACAAAACTCCCGACTCCAACAACGCTTATAAAGATCGCTGCACCAATGCTTCTCATAGTTTCAGGCATTTGATCATAGAAAAGCTCTTGCATACCAACAATAGTGAATACGTCTCCAATACCAACTAGTATGTATTGGGGAAGTAAACACAAGCTACTCATTGGAACAACTTCTTTTGGAGAGTCAATTAATCCATGATCTCTTGCAACTTGAAGCCTCTTTGACTCCACAAGTCCACATATCATCTGTTATAAAACACAACTCCATAAATTGTTAGGCCATTCATCAGAAATTTTAATGGTGGCAACAGTTTAGCCTATATATTGCGGACCAAAACTTGTTAATTAGTTGTGAACAAAACACGCTATAATCTGAATAGTTTGTTTCATCTGATGGAACCATTGAAAACCATAGAATGATAATAACATATATATTATATAGTTCTCAATTCACTTTACCATGTTGAAAGTAGCGACAAATAAACCAATGCCGATTCTCTGAAGAGATGTGATTCCAGAATGGTGATTGGTGATCCTACGAACAATAGGGACAAAAACTCGGTCATAAAGAGGAATGAGGATGAGGATAGTGACACCAACAATGCTTTGGAAAGCAGCAGGAGGAATGGTGAAGTGATCTCCAATGGTTCTGTTCATCATGCTTCCTTGCTTTAAGAAGAATGTGTTGAGCTGAGTGAGTGTGGCACAGAACATAATCAAGCTTATCCAAATTGGTATGAGCCTCAATATTAGCTTTACTTCTTCCACTTGGTTCACGGTACATAACCTCCAAGGGTTTCTTATTTTGTTATGATCAATCTCATCAATAACTGTAGCTTTATCAAGAAATCTGCATTATGTAAAATTAATGTATTCTATAATTAGTGGTAGATCATTAAACACCCTTTTTAAATCAATGTCAATGGTTTCTTTCTTCCTCCAAAACAAATTAACACTATGCCAAAGGTTATTTCTTTCGTTCTCGTACTCTGTTAAATGTTTTCGACTTACTCTTGCTTGTTCTTTTTCTTGAGTTCTGAATCAGAACAATATATTCAATGCTCCAAAATTCCAAATGAGGACCAATTAACTAACTAATGTTATTACCCAACTAACTTATATATGAACGTGGCGTTGTACGATTTCATTCAGTAATAGAATGATAATGTAGTACCTTTGTCACAATGATAAAAGCTTGTTTAATGTAGTATTTGATTTCATTAATTTGTTCTATATTAGTACAGCTGCTAAGCATCTTTACGTTGTCCCATGCACGTTCAAAGAGAGGAATATAGGGAATGCTCCGAATAATCATCTTCTTTTTCGAGGTTTTTAATGTAATTAAACCGATATGATATCATTATTGTAGCTTTTACATTATTAATTAAAATCATGTGTTAGTAAATTTTATATTTTGGCTTTTATTAAATCAGCGTTATACGAAGTTAAGAGATTCCTCAACTTTTTGTATATTTTGATATGGATTCTAATAGAGTTCCGTGCTTAACTTATAAAAAGCAGAAATTAAAAGTATAACAAAAATATTTTAAACACACATAAACTTTTATATATCATATCAATATATACTATGTATTAAGAATCATAATTTGGATATAAAAACATTGGAAAAATTCAAGAAAAGATCGAGATTTCATCAGCGGAAAATCTACATCGCAATCCTCTCATATTGTGTTTTATATTAACACAAAAATATTTAATCGGTAGAAATACAGGTGTCTCTTCGACGACTCAGTTCCAATTGGACTACGTAACTTTAGGTCAATACTAAATGCCAATATATTAACATCAAGATGCATATGATGTGCCCATGAAACCAGCATGTTGGACCACTTTAATTTGGATATCAATTATAATAAGAAACTTTTGTTGAAATTAAGGTGATATAAATGTATAGAAATAGAAAGCTAAGCAAATACCTGAATTGATTAGTTCTGGCAAGAAGATATATTTTATTAGCATTTCTTGACTCCGACTTATCCTCCTCCTTCTCCTCCTCCTCGTAGCAGAGGCCATAGTGGTGGCGCGTGGAGTTCAATCTCCATTTTTTCAGACTAGCGACGAAGACCTGAGCAACTCTCGTGAGAGGGCTTCCCACCGGAACTTGTTTTAGATATTTTGGAATTCCGATCAGAAATATAGTTATACCTATCCCTACACTTCCTGCTATTATGCTGAATCCTATTGACCAACTCACTCGTTCCTGCGTAACGAAATTAAAATCTATATAATTTGGTTTGAGAAGTAATTAAGATAGCCAGATATGTTTTATCACAATAGGAGAAAAAATAAAGTTAAAAAAAAAAAAATTGTGTTTGCTTGTTGGATTATATCATTAATTAATAATCACGTATTCCTGCCAACCATGTTAGTTATTATGCCAACGATTTTTAAAATATGAAAAAGTTAACATACATGTAGACCAAATTTCATATTGTAGAGGATTTGTTTTCGTTTTAATTCAAAATACATTTATCAAAGATCTACTACATTTTTTAGGAAACTATATCTGTTTAATCTATCTATGTACATATTATTTACCTTTCTAAATTAGCTTGCTAACGTAATTTTATATTTAATTATTGAAACCAGCATATAAAAAAGAGAGAGTTAATTAATGTTTTGATTTGAGATCTAATTGAGAAAGTCAGAATTTTGTATTGACAATAAGAGAAATAAAATACCTGAATGAAGATAAGGGCAAGAACAGCTATGGAAGAACTAAGAACGATGGCCAAGTACCAATAATTGAAGAATGATGTCTTTGCTGCCTTCTCCTCTGCATTGGCCTCACCGAACTGGTCAGCGGCGAAGGTCATAACGCATGGCTTGTGCCCTCCTTCTCCAACCGCCATCACATACAACGCCATGAAGAACACTTGTTCTCTCATCCCCCGCGCCACCACTGTCACCGACAATGGTAACAATACCATTCCCTGAAAATTAATTGATTGATTAACACTTCATATATGTAGTCTAGGTTTCGGTTTGAGATCTTAAAAAAATAAGTCAAGGTGATCAATATGCAGACCAAGAGATAGATGAAAGAAGACAAGAGAACGGTTTTAAAGCGGCCAAGGATTGAGTCTGCTAGAAACCCTCCAAGGATAGGGAAAATACAAGAAACACCGATCCATGTGTTGATGTTCTTGGCCGCGGTGGCCGTGGACTGGCCAAGCTCGTTTGTTAGAAACGTTATTAAGTTGCTTGCAAGACCGTAAAACGCAAATCTCTCTGTCATCTCCACAACTGCAAAGATTAATGAACGACACAGTTTCAACTTCTATAAAGATTCGACAAGAAATTATGTAACAAGAAAATTAAAATCCTTGAGAGTTTTCATGTATACCAATGATGAAAATGGCAGCGTTCCAGCCTCCTTTGGTTTGTTTGTTGATGATAGAGTTTGAATCTGCCATGGCTGAACAAATTTTGCTAGTCGAATTAGCACCGAGATTGTTGTTAAGTGTATTTACGTTTTCCAATAGGTATATGGAGATCGTTGTGATCACCGAGATGTCCTTTTTATATTTAAAAGTTGATTCTGATCTCTATTGCATGTGTTTGTTTGATATATACATTTATTTAAAAGGCCTCCACGTCAAAAAAAAAATGCCTCCAAAGGTTTAGCTTTTATATTGTAAACTGCATAATGATAGTGGCTAGAATATAATAATTTTTGGGTTATAAAATTTACGAGTTTCTGTTTTTATGTAAAAAGTATGAATATTATAATATATGAGATACTGAATCAGGTGAGAAATATCGTTTATGACATTATAATGTATCTCTTCAATAAAAACAAAATTTGATAAAGTTGTATTGTATATATAATACCAAAAGTTAAAGGTTAAAACTTTGCTTAGGAAGAGATTTAACTCTAATGAAAAAAATGATAGGTTCCGGTCCACAAGTTAACCAAGTAAAGAAGTCATAACTCAACTCAATAAATGTTACCAAATGACTTTGGATATCATATTGAAATACAGTCATGCGGACACGACGCCACGTGGGGATGAACTGAAGTTAACATTTTGTCGTTTAGTGAGATTGGATATTTCAGTGTTTCTCTCCATCGACTAATCAATCACAAATGGATCAACTTTGATCATTCTTCTCCACAGCGAGTTAAGTAAGCATGGTTTCGCTGGCGACCCAAATGGTTCTTCCTTCCGAAAATGGATATAGAGCTTGGGAGGATCAAACCCTTTTCAAATGGCGCAAGAGAGATCCTCATGTCACCTTGCGTTGCCATGAATCCGTCGAAGGTAACTAATTTCCCAACCTTAAAAACTCTTGCTTTCTTGTGAGAATTCAATTACTAAATGCTTTCAATAGAGATTTTGTGAGAATACATGAATCAGACAATTGAAATTCTTCTATTGTGACCAATTACGTTTTTAATCCATGGCTGATGATGGCTAAAGTTAGGATCTTCAGATAATGTATAGCTGCAATTAATCTCTCCCACACTGAGTGTGTTTTTTTTTTAACTTGGTATTAAGTAGTAACTCAGTGGAGAGTATAATGGCATTCAAATTTTATATGATTGTGTAGGGTCTTTGAGGTATTGGTATCAGCGGAATAACGTTGATCTCACCGTATCAAAATCCGCTGTCTGGAACGATGATGCTGTTCAAGCTGCTCTTGATAGTGCTGCTTTTTGGGTAGATGGGTTGCCATTTGTTGAGTCTTTATCTGGTTACTGGAAATTTTTCTTGGCCCCAAGACCTGAAAATGTTCCAGAGAAATTTTATGATGCTGCATTTTCTGATTCAGACTGGAACGCTTTACCCGGTCAGTTTCTGATCCTTTCTCTATAGTTTATTTAGATCCTTCAATTATAGTATCTTTTCATATATCTTTGTAATGATGAGAATCAAAATTATGGTGTTATTGTGGGGTTCATTAGCCATATCTATGACTACATTTTAAGATCTTCAAGTGTGTTATGATTATGTAATCTGAGAGTTGGTTCCACGAATGATCTTCTGGTTCCTGTTGTATAGTATATTGTCATATATCTTTGTAATGATTAGAATAAAAATTGTGGTGTTATAGTGAGGTTCATTAGCCATATCTATTACTAGATTTTAAGATCTTCAATTGTGTTATGATTATCTAATCTGAGAGTTGGTTCCACGAATAATCTTCTGGTTACTGTTGTATTTCAACTTTTAAGCCTCACTCGTATAACAGAAGTTGAGAGTTGGTTCTGTTTATAATCATCTGGTGTCTAGCAAATTTTGAAGTGCTTCCTCGTTTCTACAGTTCCTTCCAATTGGCAGTGTCATGGATTTGATCAGCCTATATATACGAATGTGGTGTACCCTTTTGCGAATGATCCTCCTCATGTTCCTGAGGATAATCCTACTGGTTGCTACAGAACCTACTTCCAGATTCCCAAAGAATGGAAGGGTATGCAAACATATCTAACCAGTTAAATAAATTTTTATGTTCCATATCTTTTCATGCTCTCGGCCTGAGATTGGGATCAAAACAATTTGTTTTCATATAACTTGGATGCAACTAGCCAACTAGTTTAAAATTTTTTATTTACATTTTAACATGACCAGGGTCCAGGGTCCAGGGTCCAGATCTAATGTAATTACAACATTACGGCTTCCTTTATTGTTAAATGGTTAACAGTATTGTTTCCTGCTCAAGATTAACTGCATTGGGCCATAGTTTGTTTCGTTAAGCATGCCTCTTAATTTTGAGCCTTTTCCAACCTTCTTGCTGCTAGAGAGAGATTAGTGAACTATGCTAGAAAAGTTAGTGTTTCAGTTCAAATTTGAAAAGTTAGTTTTAGAACTTGCAGCAAATCTGCTAAATTCAGCATGCAATGCAAATGGCCATTAATATTTTGTGCTTCTTCACATGGTAGGTATAAGCAAAAATACAAACAACTCTCCCTGGATGATTCTTGTGTATGATTTTTCCATTTTCATTTTCACTTACTTTTCTGAATAAAAGTTGTGTCTTTTTGGCAGACAGAAGAATACTTCTTCACTTTGAAGCTGTAGACTCCGCGTTCTTTACTTGGATAAATGGCAACCCTGTTGGGTACAGGTGTGACATATGCCTTAAGAGGACTAACCTCCATTTTCTTGATCTTGTTGTGTCCTTGTTTTTAAACATGTACAAGTGTATAGAGGCACAGTTTTTCTTCTGAGGCCGGCTTGAGTCTAAACTGCCTAGTCAAGGAAATGTACTATATATAGGAATTGATAGAAAAGATATTCCAAATTTAATTGGAAACATAAGATATAAGACTGCGTTTACTAAAATAACTAGTGTTGTGCTTTGTTAATACTTTGCTTTGGTTACCTAATCATAAAGCATCTAGCTTAGAATATTATCTTTAGTCATAGGGTTCTAGTCAAATCATGAGATACAAAGAATTGTCTAATTCAAACTTCATTTATGTTCTAGCACCTATTTTCTGTTTGGCAGTAAAGTTCAGAAGTAATACCTTACTTACCTAACTATGTTTCCCTTTTCTCTTAAACCAGTCAAGACAGCAGGTTACCGGCTGAATTTGAAATATCTGATTATTGCTATCCATGGGACTCGGGGAAACAAAACGTTCTTGCTGTTCAAGTATTTAGATGGAGTGATGGTTCATACCTTGAAGACCAAGATCATTGGTGGTTGTCTGGTATTCATCGAGATGTGCTTTTGTTAGCAAAGCCTAAGGTTTTTCCTATAGTTTCATTAACCAGAATGTATGTCAAAAAAATTCATCTTCTCCACTATATATGGCCATTAATGTATAATTGTCTAACTTCTATATGCAGGTCTTCATTGCTGACTACTTTTTCAAGTCAAAATTGCCAGATGACTTTTCATACGCAGACATCCAGGTAGGATATCCTACTTGTTTCAATTGATAAAATCCACTTATTCATGTGCCTTGAAATAATTTTCCGATTTTCCAATTATCTCTTGCCTAGCTGTGTATTGACCTGCTTTTTTCAGTATTAATTAAGTAATGTGTTCACTTATTATGTTCAAGTTTCTTTGGTTATAATCTGACAGGTTGAAGTGAAGATAGATAATATGGAGGAGTCCTCAAAGGATCTTGTTCTTTCTAACTTTATCATCGAAGCTGCCGTATTTGATATTAAAAATTGGTACAACACTGAAGGATTTAGTTATGAACTTTCTCCCAAAGTGGCTAATTTGAAGCTTAATCCTTCTCCAAGCCCAACTCTTGGATTTCATGGTTATTTGCTTGAGGGAAAACTGGATTCTCCAAATCTCTGGTCAGCTGAACAAGTAAGCAGCTCATTGTCTATTGCTATTGGTACTGGCTTCAGCTGCCTACAATTTGGCTTTGCTTCTAAGACATGCATTAGCCTACTATATAAAAAAGTAATGTATTAGTCTGGGACAGTAAAATGAGAAACCTTAATAAAATGTATAAGGTTAGTATTGTCTATCTGCTAATGTGATCATTTTATCATGTGTTCAGATGCGTCGAGTTTATTGAATTTGGACTGTTTGGCTAAAACTGTGTAGGGTTGTCGTACCAGATCTTAATCAAGTACTTTTACCTTGGTAGCATGGAACACTGAAATGATATTTTCAAAGATGTAATGGGAAATTTGAAATGATATGTGGCTGTGAAGTATTGTGTTCTGATGTAAGTTCGTTATAATTTATGTTACTAACTCATATTTTACCTATTTAACTTATGTTTGTGCACAGCCAAATGTTTACATCCTCGTTTTAACCCTGAAAGATACATCTGGGAAAGTCCTTGATTCTGAATCAAGCATTGTTGGCATTCGGCAAGTATCAAAGGCCTTCAAACAGCTTCTTGTTAATGGGCACCCAGTCGTGATAAAAGGTGTAAACAGGCATGAGCACCATCCACGTGTTGGGAAGACGAATATAGAGTCCTGCATGGTCAAGGTAACATGGTTTTTTTTCTCCTGTCCAGCTTTGCTTTCTCCCTTCCATGGTTTACTTAGGATACTGCTACTTAACTTGTGTACTATCGGGATTTTGATTCACCCCTTATACTGTTCCCAGGATTTAATCATGATGAAAGAATATAATATCAATGCGGTGCGAAACAGTCATTATCCTCAACATCCCCGCTGGTATGAATTATGTGATTTGTTCGGCATGTACATGATCGATGAAGCCAATATAGAGACACATGGTTTTGATCTCTCTGGGCATCTGAAGCACCCTGCGAAAGAGCCAAACTGGGCAGCTGCTATGCTGGATAGAGTAGTTGGGATGGTTGAGAGAGACAAAAACCATACGTGCATAATTTCTTGGTCACTAGGAAATGAGGCTGGCTATGGGCCTAATCATTCTGCCATGGCAGGTAAGCAGTCCTATTGGAATGTTCACTAATTATATTTACTTTCTAAGAATAATCTCTCAAAATCCTGTATTTGTTCTCTCTAACCATAGTGCTTTACTTTGGTTTGGAGGAGAAAAATATTATTACCTTCACTATATTTTCTTTTCGTCAAGTTGTTTTCGATTTTAGAGGCAGTGTTACGTGATATTATATATGATAAAACAATCTATAAGTTATGATCTAACAAAAATGCTGAAGTAAGAGCTTATGTGAAGAACATTTTGAACAATCTTTGATCCTTGTTACTTACATTCCTGATCAAGCATTAGCTTGCATATTCTTGTATTTTCCAGCTCTATCTGTTTTATCTTACAGCTATTGTTGTACAACTTGTGGAGCAGGCTGGATTAGGGAAAAGGACCCCTCGCGGTTGGTTCACTATGAAGGTGGTGGTTCCAGAACAAATTCTACTGATATAGTCTGCCCTATGTACATGCGGGTTTGGGACATCGTCAAGATTGCACTTGATCAAAATGAATCACGTCCGTTGATATTATGCGAGTATGTGACATCAGTTTCTTCAGACTTCCCTTCACTATTCCTGAGTTGCATTGGCATCATATGGTGACAATGTATTGCATCATTGTATAGATTTCACATTCTCTTGTGCGTACTAGAGAGATTTTCTTCTCAATAAAATGCAGGTATTCACATGCTATGGGTAACAGCAACGGGAATATAGACGAGTACTGGGAGGCAATTGACAATACCTTTGGCCTGCAAGGAGGTTTCATATGGGACTGGGTTGACCAGGTTTATATCTTGAATATCACTTATAAGCCGATTCTTTGTACAATAATGCCTCTGACAAATTAGTTAAAACCTCTTAATCTCTTCTATTTAATATATCTGAAAGTTCTTGTTCATGTAACGTAAAGATAAAGTAGATCTTTGGTAAGATTTTATAGGTACCAAGCCACTCAGTAGAAAATATGATCAGCCAAAACCATGCAAAAAATTTAGAAAAATACACTTTTCTTTGTTAATTCGTATTTGAACATTAGTCTTCTTCTGTCATTCAGGGGCTATTGAAGCTGGGGTCAGATGGCATTAAGCATTGGGCATATGGAGGGGACTTTGGTGACCAGCCTAATGATTTGAACTTCTGTCTGAATGGGCTTATATGGCCTGACCGAACACCTCATCCAGCACTACATGGTAACATCTTGATAGAGTTAAGAATCACGAAAGAAAACCAAAAGCATTCCCTTGGTTGAAAACTGGTATTGTTAGAAATAGAAGCAAATGAACTATAAAACCTAAAGTGTTAGAAATATTTCCTATGGCAAAGCTGATAACAAAGCTTAAAAAATTTCCCACAATTTAAAACCAATATCCCTCCAAAGCTCTCTCTAAGCTTGGATGAGTCTCACAACCGAGATCTCATCTTTATTTATACTAAAACGTAATAGCACTGATTTTAAATACCCAACCATGTTACCAATATCACATCTGTTTCCTTGTTTCTAAATACTCGACCATGTTACATTTTTCAAATGGCACTGATTTTCTTCTGTTTGCATCATATCTCTGTGTTGCTTAAGAGGTTAAGCATTGTTATCAACCAATCAAGGTTTCATTGACGGATGGCAAGATAAAGGTACGATTTGATATATATCACCTCAGTTGGCTATGGTGTTAATACTATCTATGTAGCTCAAACTTTATCTTTGCAGGTAGCAAACACTAACTTTTTCCACACAACACAAGGACTGGAGTTTAGCTGGACAATTTATGGGGATGGTCTTAAAATTGGATCTGGGACTCTCTCTATTCCTGTGATAAAGCCACAGAATAGTTTTGAAATGGAGTGGAAGTCAGGTCCATGGTTTTCTTTCTGGAATGACTCAAATGCGGGAGAATTTTTTCTGACAGTAACTGCCGAGCTTCTAAATCCTACTCGTTCGCTTGAAGCTGGTCACATTTTGTCTTCAAAGCAGATTCTTTTACCAGCAAAGAGACAGATAATACCGCAGGTATTTCCCAGTTATGTTTCTTTTGGAAAGATAACTCTTCATTCCACTAGAAAATATGAGGTCATGACAATTGCAAGTGACCTCCTACTCTAGGCAATAAAAAAGACAGACGCTATCATCACTTGTGAAAGTGTTGGAGATCTCATTAAGATCAGCCAGAAAGATTCATGGGAACTAATGATAAATGTCCGAAAAGGAACCATTGAAGGTTGGAAGGTAAGTTCTTTTCTGTTTTGTATCTGGGATTGAAAAGCTCTTAAACTATCTCGTAATGCATAAAAATATAGGAAAGAAGTCATATACTGCAGGCATATAGGTTCCCCAAGTAAAGGATAATGTCGGGGTCTAAAGTTTGATATAACCGGTTGTAACTAGATTTGTGATTTATTTAAACGCATTTGGGTTTTACGAAGGACATAGTTGTAGCAAAGAAAGAACTAAAAATGAATCTAACTAGCTAGGCAAGTGAAAGAAGAAAATTACAAAACGTACAACTGAGACAAGAAATCTATTCAATATTGAAGATCTTCTCGTGGTTGGTATTTTAATGTAAATGATACACTTTTTCTGCTCTAATGAGCATGTTTATGTTCTTAAGATTATGTCAAAAATGACAGATTCAAGGAGTTCTCCTTATGAACGAAGCTATACTGCCATGCTTTTGGCGAGCACCCACAGACAATGACAAAGGTGGAGGTGACTCTAGTTATTTTTCGAGGTGGAAAGCAGCACAGTTGGATAATGTTGAGTTCCTTGTTGAAAGCTGTTCAGTAAAGAGCATCACTGATAATTCCGTAGAGATAGAGTTCATTTACCTTGGTTCTTCAGCTTCAGACTCTTCAAGATCAGATGCCTTATTCAAAGTCAATGTGACATATATGATCTATGGTTGTGGAGATATCATCACCAATTGGTTTGTAGTACCAAACTCTGATCTTCCACCACTACCACGTGTAGGTATTGAATTCCACATTGAAAACACACTGGACCGTGTAGAATGGTATGGAAGAGGTCCGTTTGAGTGTTACCCAGACCGAAAATCAGCAGCCCATGTGGCGATATATGAACAAAATGTTGGAGACATGCATGTCCCTTATATTGTTCCAGGAGAATCCGGAGGTAGAACAGATGTTAGGTGGGTGACATTCCGAAACAAAGATGGTGTAGGAATATATGCATCAACATATGGTAGCTCTACCCCAATGCAAATGAATGCTAGTTACTATACAACCGCTGAGCTTCATCGTGCAACACATGAAGAGGATCTTATCAAAGGACAAAACATCGAGGTAGTAATCTTTTCCTTTTCCTCATTCTCTTGATCAGCTTTCTTTGAATTCAAGAATGGAAATAACTTATCAAGAACCTGAGCATCAATTGGACTCGGTTGTTTCTGTTGGCATTTTGGTTAGCTGTTGACCTTGTCATTGAATGGTGATCGTTGTGCAGGTGCACCTGGACCATAAACACATGGGCATTGGTGGAGATGATAGCTGGACTCCTTGTGTTCACGAAAAGTATCTAATTCCACCCGAACCATATTCATTCTCTGTCAGGTTGTGTCCAATTACCGCAGCCACTTCAGTCTTGGACATCTACAAAGATCAACTTCCCAAGTAGAATCTCGTCTTGCATATATGTGTTGAATGCTATAACAACTAGACTTAAAGAGTTTGCAATGTCTCTAAGTTTGATTACTCAAGTGAGAAAACCTAATAAACTAAAACATTCGGTTCCATAATTTCTCTGTAAAATATCCTCTGTTCTAATGTACATACCACCACTTAACGACTCTTATCTCCAACAATGAAACCCAAAAGTCATCGAAAATAATCAAGAGTCTATAAGATTGTAGATAGATCAAAGGGTTGATGAGTATAAAATCTTTAAAGCATATAGGTCCACAAAGTGGGATATTATTAATGTGGCGAAAAAGCCGTTTTAGGCGGGTGCTTTCCCAATGAAGTGGACCCACCCACTTCAAAAGATAATAATTGACTTTTTTTTTTTTACCATTAGAGATATGTGAGACCACAAAACTCTTGTCAAAACCAAGAAACAAAAAAAAAACTTTCTTTTTCGCTCACCTTATTGCTAGAGCTAATGCTATTACTATCTCTCACTAGACTCCATAGCTCCTAAGCTCCTCTCCTACTACATTACCCTCCACGCGCTTTTATATTACTGCTACAGTGGCAAATCCACCTTCTTCCCTCTCATGGCTACCACCACAACCATCTCCATCATCATCACCTTTCGCCGCCTCCTCTATCGCACCTGATCACCCTTCCTCCTCCTCCGCCGTTACCCCGAATTACATGTTAGGCCTTCGTAACATCATTCTCTTATCTCCACCACCGCAGACTACACGGCCATCTCCGGTAAACTACGCGGCGGTGGAAGATAAAGCAGTTGGAGAGAAAGTGTGTAAAGACTGTGGAAACAGAGCCAAGAAAGAGTGTTTGTTCGAAAGGTGTAGGACTTGTTGTAAAAGCAGAGGCTATAACTGTGCTACTCACGTGAAGAGCACGTGGATTCCTTCTTCTTCTTCTTCTTCTTCTAGGAACAAGAAGCTCAAAATCGACAAACACACTTCCGCTAATGTCTCACTAACCACTTCTCGCCAAGGTAATGAAATTGGAATTGAAAAGAAAAGAAAAAAACTTTTTTTTTATCTGAATTTGGGGGTTTTGTTTGCAGATAGAAGCTTCAAAGAGGGTTTACCGGGAAAAATTGAAGCTCCGGCGGTGTTCAGAAGGACGAGAGTAACAGCGATACGCAACAATGAGCAAGCAGAGATCGGTTATCAAGCGACAGTAACCATAAGTGGTCATGTCTTCAAAGGCTTTCTTCATTACTATGGTGTTGATCACAACAAAGTTTTTCCTTGTCTTTCTCAAAAATGATGAAACTTCTTCATAGGATTCTGTATAGACTTTAACCCTGTTTTTGTTTTTTCTTCTTTTAATTCTGTGTATTTTTATTATATTCGAAATTTCTATAATTAATCGACAAAAAAAATCAACATTAATGGACCATCTCATTCTTAAAAGAAAGCATATCTTTTGTTTTTTCTTTTATGTATATGTATACAGAGAAATAGATTACTAGTACATGTTTTTGTTAGCAAGTGAGGTTGTTTCCGGGATCAACGCCAAGTTGACGACAATAATCTGTATAGTAACGAACCCTAGCTTGAACGGTGGCTGTGTTGGCCCCGTCGCACTCCAAAGCGCCGTTGATGGCGCGGATTGTTGCACCAAAACCTTGAGAGATAACTGGCTGAACCCTATTGGTCCAGTACCATAAGGCCGTCTTGAAGGAGATGACTGGATCTGTGGCTACTGTTTCTGGTGCATTGAGGCCGTCAAAACCAATTGCGGTCCCAGCTGGCCCGTAGTTGAAGTTCCAGGAGAGTTGAATCGGTCCTCGACCGTAATAGCCTTTGTTAGGATTGCATGGATATTGTGTTGCATTCTCGTCGCAGTAATCTTTCGTGGCTCCTTCTATCTCTTCTATGTAGCAGAAATCTAAAACAAAAGCCAAAATTATTATTGCAGCACCAAAGTATATAGCTAGTCAAGTTTCTACTATTTTGAAAAGTGATTATGATGCTATATGCATCGGACGATTTAAAAAGAAATATCACTAATCTAGTAAAACATGTTATTTAGAGTCTAATGATTATTGTACCTTCCAACTATTTTGTTATTTTCATTATTCATCTACATCAAGTTTAATATAAAACAAAAACAAGTTCTAATGTTTGCAATTTTTTTATATGTTTGGTATGTTCATAGGAAGTTAGGAACATGCATGTATGCATCATCATAAATGGAAAGAGTAAAATGAAGCATTAATATATACTTACGTCCAGTTTCATGCGTGACATGGGCAAAGAACGCTGCGATCTCACGCCTAGAGTCATCAGTCGATCCAACCCTACCGAAACGAGAATATGATTCTAAGGCCTCAAGAAAAGCTCCTCGACTGTAAAATCTAATGCCTGCGCAACTACACTCGGCTTGACTGATGATTCCGTTGAAGAAATCTTGAGTAACAATCTCAGCCACAGACACACCATTCGCAGGAGGAGGAGCAAAACAAGGCCCTTGTTGACAACCTACACCACAGTAATCTGAAGTGTTACCGCAAAATCCAAACTGACTACAACATAGCTCTGACGAACAACCGCAGTTTTGAGCCTTTGTTGTGTGATAGAAAACTTGTAGAATTAATAGAATGGTTACTATAGAGACGGATTTAGAAATGGTGCGAGTCAACATTTTGATTTTGTTGAGAGAATGGAGGAAACAAGAAAAACTCTTAGACGGAGATAATTGTGTTATGCCTATATATAGTGTGTGAGAGGGCATGCAAGAAAAGTCGCAATGTAAATGTGTGGACGCAATCTTCTTTCTTAAGTGTCCAAGAAAGCCTAACAATATGGAAAAGTCGTCTCTTGTGTGATAGAGACGTTTGCGGACTTTTAATTGTCATTTGTTGACTTTTTTATTTGATGACTTTCCAAAAGTATTTTCAGCTCACATTTATATGGTTGTGAAAACTGAAAAGTACGTGACTATTCTTTGTTTTTTCTTCCATAATTTTAAGGGACCCTAATTTTAATTTTAATTTATTGCAAAAAAATAATTGTAATAAACATTACTTACAAAAAAAAAAAAAAAAAAGAGAGAGTTTAAATTAACAATGTTATTCATTTACGCTCCAGCCTCCGAGCTAGATTAGTTCTGAAGAGAGCTAAAACTAATGTCAATGAAATCATTTAAACTGTGATCATTTTAGTCGTTAATTTCTATGTTTGCATTTATACGTTAAAGAAACAAATTACTGTCAATACTTTATGTATTTTTGGATTTTGTTTTAGTTTTGAGTTTAATGAAGAAAATATCAGTTTTAGTCTTCCCGCTTTGATCTTATGTCAAAGTATAAGCCATTAATGTTTAAAATATAGAACTTTATTAATCTCACTAAGCATAACATATTTTATAGGAAGCTGGTCAAAACATTTTTGCAGAACAAAGACTCCAATTCATCGAGAGGCTTCCATCTTTCAAGGGGGGGAAAAGAAAGGAAAAAAACAAAAAAAACTGTTAGATTCAAGGCTAGATAAAGACTCTAAGGGATGTAGAGACATGTGGAAGGTGGGTTTTTTTTTCTCGTTTAGGTTTATTCTAAACACAAGCAGAATTTCAAAAGAAAGCTAAGAAGTTGAAAGAGTTTGGTAACTGCTGGAGATCCTCCTCTGGTTCGGGGTTCCAGTTTCTTCCTCTCACTAATTAAACTCCTCAGTTCTCAGTCCTCACTCCTGAACCAGTAGATTATAAATGCTCTTAACTACTTCTCTGTTCTTCCTTTACTTGAATTGTTCTATTTTTATTTTCTTATGCAAAAAAAAAAAAAAACCTCGTTTTATAATTTCTACACACGTGATTTATTTTATCTAAAGAACATTAGATACAACTCTTAAGTATGATTTTGTAAACCAACTAAAATCTGTAAACCAATAAACCCCTCAAAAACTTTAAAGCACCAAGAAGGTTCGTAGTTTAAAGACTCAACTCAAGCTTGTTTCACCGCAAATTTAACTTCGTGTTTCACTGCTTCTAGATGCAGCAGAACAGTACCAGAAGGCTTGCGATTGGTTAGAAAGTCACGTGGAGCCGCCAAAAGCAAAGTAGAAGTAGTGATGAAGCATGGAGATGAGAGAATGGCATCGATTATGGTGTGCATTTAATGTTTTTGTCAAGTAATCTTTGCTGTATTGTTTTTCTTTGCACAACATGTAAGTGGTTTTGTCACAAATCGTCATCCCTCTCATTTTATCAAAAATATATATATACAAGTAATTTGTTTTTTTTTTTGAAGGTGAGAAAGAGAGAGTGAGTTTGTAAGCTTAAGAACAAATTAAGTCCAATTTTGGTTAAATTTAGGAGTAAATTTCCGGCGTGACATAGGGAATCATTTTTGGCTATAAATTTATTAAATTGTGTGTCTTTAAATTCTTCTGCAACCCCTTTTTCTTACAAAACTAGTGACTAAATGAAGACCAAGAACAAGCAAAGCTACTTACAACTACATGCAAGGTTCAAGTTTTTCTTTAGTCCGAGACCTCTCACAATATGAAAACTCTATCAAATTTCTTTAGTGTCGAGGATATTTCATTATTTACATATGGTAGTCCACTCTAAGAAAGAAACAACAATGGAGGTACTTTACACTATTTAATGTTTAAAATGAGAATGAATAATTGATGGACAGCACTATAGAGCGGAGAAGAGGCCAATGTGAGATATAACCCACCACATGGTAATGAGTATCGAGTAGTTTGATACAGTCCATATTAAGCAACAAAACATAATGCATTTATGTCGGTCTTCCACTACTACTCCTCACGTGAATCCTTTGATCTTTCTCTTTGAGTAAAAATATCAAACTCATTTTCTCGGATTTCTTAAGCAAAGCCACTCCACAAGTTCATTTGTGTTTGGATATTTCCCTCTAAGAATTGTTGTCGAACTGAATAATATGATATATCTAACAAAATTGTAACTATTTTGTTAGAATGAGCATCGTTTATCAATCGACCGATTAATCAGTTAGACGTCGGCTTGATTAATCATTTTGATTAACATTTGATAAAGGAAAATCCAAATAGGGCAGTAAGGGATTATAAATTTGTGATGTTTTCTATTAAAATACAAGGTCGTTTATATTGGATGCTTCTTGACGTTCCAAGTTCCAACCCTACCGTCCGTAGCTCTATGAGGAGGAAACTTCAAAACGTTTGTCAAAACGTTTGTCGACTCATTTTACACATCACCACAAGATATATTTTCATTTATCTGATACTGAAAATTATTTTTTTCGAATGTAATACATCATTAGATTGTTACTACTGAAACATGCTTAACCGTAGGGATTTTCAAATTACATGCATTTTGGTAATATACGTAATTAAATTAATCTTTTTAAGCACCACTATTTTTCTATAAATCAGGTATTACACATCGCCTAATCAAAAGTTAGAACTTGAGAAAAAAAAATCAGTTGGTAACAATACACAAAACAAATTTACAAATTACAATCCCTTAAGTAATGAGTTATGTGGATGAAGAGCAATATGTATGTCGATAGAGCAGAGAAAGCCAATACGAGAGTGGACCTAAAAAAAACAGATAGAAACAACGAAAACATAGGAGATGGAATACAGTCTGTTCTCTCAAAGATAAAATAAAACCCACTCTTCATTTTTATATTCTTACTACTTTTTACACGCTCATCATCAAGTTCTACACTATATAAACACACTCACACAGTCACACATTCACTCACAAACACTAAAACCCAGAGAGAATCAAATCAAGATCTTAACAAAATGAGATCCCATCTCTTGATTTTGTTAACCTCTCTCTTAATCTTGAAATCTGAATCCCTAAACTGCAATGAAAATAGCCATTCCTCAGATCTAAGAGTGTTCCACATCAACAGTCCATGTTCTCCATTCAAACACCCAAACTATGTCTCATGGGAAGACACACTTCTTCAAGACAAGGCTCGTTTGCAATACTTGTCAAGCCTCGCCGTTGCTAAGAAGTCAGCAGTCCCAATAGCCTCAGGACGCGCCATCGTTCAGAGCCCAACTTACATCGTGAGGGCTAACATAGGGACACCGGCTCAAGCCATGCTCGTGGCTCTTGACACTAGCAATGACGCTTCTTGGATTCCTTGTTTTGGCTGTGTTGGCTGTTCTTCCTCTGTTCTCTTTGACCCTTCCAAGTCAAACTCATCTCGCACTCTTCAATGCGATGCTCCTCAGTGTAAACAGGTCATCATTAATTATTGCCTTATACTCTACAAATAGATTAGATTATACAATATGACTTCTAGGTTGGCCGAATTTTATTTCAAACCGTATGGTAACGATATTTTTATAACGAATATGCAGAACTGAATAAACCAATATATATTTAAAATTAAAACTTTATACTATACAGATTGCATTTAGCTATACTAAAAATAGACACTAATAATTAAAATTAATTATTTATTTGTTTCTTTACTAGTTTTATTATTCAAACCAAACTAAATCTAAACCATTCTATTTGAAACCGAACAAAAAAAAACTTGGTTCTTATATATTCTAAATTTATTTATTTTTGGATTACCAAAAAAATCTCTAGACCTTTGGTCCATAAATTATGTTCAGGCTGATGAACAAAACATATGTAAATGTAAAAAAAATTCTTAACATCGAGATTCGAAATCTTGACAGTCCCTTTCTTTGAAAAACATCATTAGTAAGCCGTTGGGTTCTAATATGATTTAGTTTTCATAAAATAAGAAAACAAAAACCGAACTGAAGGACCTCACTTTTGGAATCTAGTGTGGATTGTGAACTTGTGATACTCAGAGATGTGAACTTCATTTTGGCATGTTACCACACCGAGATCAGAAGTCTAGCTAGTCACGGGTTTTATGTACCATTCATAACAGTATATGAGTCTAGTCACGGTCTCACCGGTATTTGTATTAGACAGGATTAGATTCGATGACTTTATGAATAATTCCAACTAGCAGGCCACATTTTAGTGTTTGATCTACATTCTTTGTCGTCACGCTGGTTAATTAGTGTTTGTTCAACATAGATTTAATTTTTAAATACACCTCAGTACTAACCAGATCCAAGATGGATAAAACAAATCTTTCTGGAAATACTTTGTAAAGTGAGAGTACATTCAAAATATTAATCGATAGCAAATATTTTTGCAGGCTCCAAATCCAAGTTGCACCGTAAGCAAATCATGTGGTTTCAACATGACATATGGTGGTTCAACCATTGAAGCATATCTGACACAGGACACATTAACATTGGCCAATGATGTTATTCCAAACTACACCTTTGGGTGCATTAACAAGGCCTCTGGAACATCGTTTCCAGCGCAAGGACTAATGGGTTTAGGTCGTGGTCCATTATCTTTAATCTCCCAGACACAAAGTCTTTATATGTCCACATTCTCGTATTGCTTGCCTAATAGTAAGTCCACCAATTTCTCGGGATCACTAAGATTGGGACCTAAAAATCAACCAATTCGGATCAAGACCACTCCATTGTTAAAGAACCCCAGGAGATCATCGCTTTATTACGTAAATTTGGTTGGGATTCGTGTTGGAAATAAAATTGTTGATATTCCTACAAGTGCACTCGCCTTTGATCCGGCCACCGGAGCCGGCACCATCTTTGACTCAGGTATTGACTTCTTAATCCTCCTTTATAATCATTTTTTTGTTGGCTTGAGATCTTAAAAAAATCACATTTGAATGATCACTCGTGACTCGTGAAAGGGAAGTAACCTAATTGCCCTTGCTCTCTCACACCTTCCACCACTCGGTGTCAACATCAAATTTGAATTATGATATTTTTAGAACTTTTGGTATAGTAATTTTTGAACACAAATTTTATTTTGGTATTTTAGGATATATTTTTTTGAAAGTCATACTTAGAAAAAATTAAATTTAACCAAATCAAGATCTACCAACGATTCTTTTTTAAAACCGAACGACCCATATGTTTTCAAACTAATTAAAATTTAAAAAACACTTAAATGTCAAACCAAACCCAAACATCTGTATTAAAATGAAATATTAATATCAAAAAGACATTTATTTATGTGTATCTTTATTAAAAATTTTGTTAAACCGATCTCAGATCAAACATAATCAAAATGTTGTTGTGAAAGAAACTCAAATTAATTTTAATCTTAACTAGGTACCCTTTAACCCAATCAGATTAAACAAATCAAAACAAAAAAGTGGCAAAATCCAAAACTACTTTCTAAATATAAATTTGAATTTTTAATAGTTGTTAAACGACCACGCTTTGAATGCATGTACGCAGGGACGGTCTACACGAGGCTAGTCGAACCAGCTTACGTGGCGGTGAGAGACGAGTTCAGGCGACGAGTTAAGAACGCAAACGCAACTTCACTCGGAGGTTTCGACACTTGCTACTCCGGCTCCGTCGTGTTCCCGTCGGTCACATTTATGTTCGCTGGAATGAACGTGACTCTGCCTCCGGACAACCTTTTCATCCATAGCTCCGCCGGTAACCTCAGCTGCCTCGCCATGGCCCCAGCTCCGATGAACGTGAACTCCGTCCTTAACGTCATCGCTAGTATGCAGCAGCAGAACCACCGTGTCCTCATCGATCTTCCCAATTCCAGGCTCGGCATTTCCCGTGAAACTTGCACCTAGATTTGCGTGATTATGTTTTTGTTTTGAGTCGATTACGTATTTATCTCTATTTACGTTTTTTTGGTTAAAGATCTCTATTTACGTTTTAAACTATGGAAACTATATAAGTTAATGATTTTTGTTGATTATCATGTGATTTTCAATCTTTCGTAGTAATATTTTCTCTCGCTGTTCTCTGTTTTCAAATTGTTTTGTCTTGAATTTGCGGATACAATAAGTGACTAGTAGTAATCCTTTATCATTACAAAAGGGATTAGAAGAAAATACACTTCGTTTTATTAGAATTTTAATACTATTATACTGTTCATGATCTAATATAATAGTATTGTTGATGATTAAAATGTCTGTGACTAATATGGCATAAAATGCTTAAATACGAGAATAACATTTTCTTCTGATTTTTGTGAACTAACTCAAATTCATGTAATTAACTGAATCAAGCACCACCGACGTAAAAGCTGAGACTATTCTTCTAGTTATGTAACCATTGCACTAACTCAGTCGTATTAATCATATATTTTCGTTCGTACATTTTTCTTTATCTAGCTTTCCATATATTCAAACAAGTATTGCCATCAATTATGAAACAAGGGAATATACTCTTCAATGTTGGAAGTGTCTAATAAAAAAGATCAGAGATGGACATGAAAACACAAGAGAAAATATTTCGAATGAAAAATTGAAAGATAGTGCTGTAAAATTCAACAATAATTTATGATTTAAGACATGCCGTTGGTCCACTGGTTATAGGATCTTTGAGCAAAGATGAGGAGAAAAAGAGTAGAAATTAGAATGGGTGAGAGAGCAACACGTGTAACTCCACTTCCATTACCATCTCTCTTCAGTCTTCACTTTCTCTCTTTGCCTAATGGTTTTGCGGTTTAGCTTGACATCAACGCTAACAGCCAGACTCACTCCACCATACACACCCAAAAAGAAAAAAGAAAAAAGCATATAAAAAGGTTTTATAGCTGAATGAATTAAAGCATAAAATATGAATAAGAGGATTTTGAAATCATTATTGCAAACCCTTTTCAAAAAAATTTAAAATGAAATCAAAAGTAAAACATATTTTCAAGTTGACAAAAAAAAGAAAGTAAAACATATTCAATGGTTGCCCACTTTCTCACAGTTATATCTTTATTCTCTCGACCAATATTATTATAGCGGGTTGCTCCACTAATTTTTGTGAAAGTAAGTAAGAAATGTTGCAAGTATATGTTTCTGTTCAAATTCTTTTTCACCTTATTGAGACTTTTTAGAAAGTTTTATTGCAATTTTGATATTCATGTCAAGTATCATGGATAAAAATATCACTTACATTTACACTAAATAATCATGTATTACATTAAGGAATAGATGAAAAGAATGTAATGCATTTGTAATCTTTTGCAAACCATAAATTGAAATAGAAGTAAGTACATACAAGTGAAAAAGTAAAATTTCTTTAGCTGTAAGCCACCACCACTCATTGAACATGCAAGAAACGCGTGTACCCAAACTCACTGGTTAGTTTTGAGACCAGTAGCAAATTCCTACACAGTCTCATTATGACTCACTTTGTTAAACTCCATTTCCAAAAAGTTCTCATTTTCAATAAAAATTGATACAAAATCTTCTCTCTCTCTCTCTCTCTTTCTCCTTTTTTATCAGACACTTGAGTCTTGTTGTCTCTGTTTTACTCTGCCTGAGGATATATGGAGAACGGAGAATCTAACCAAGAAAATCCCAAATCTCTCCACGAAGAATCCCACAAGAAGCCATCTGCTTCGGTCGTTGATAGGTTAAAGCGCGATGAATGGAGTGAAGGAGCTGTTTCGAGTTTACTCGAAGCTTACGAGTCGAAATGGGTTCTCAGGAACAGAGCCAAGCTCAAGGGACTAGACTGGGAAGACGTAGCTAGACACGTGTCCTCACGCGCCACTCACACTAAGTCTCCCAAGACTCAAACACAGTGCAAGAACAAGATCGAGTCCATGAAGAAACGGTACCGTTCTGAGTCCGCTACTGCCGATGGCTCCTCTTGGCCTCTCTACCCTCGTCTCGATCATCTCCTCCGCGGAACTCATCCTCATCCTCAGCCTCAGCCTCAGCCTCAGCCTCAGCCTCAGGATGTTCTGCCTCTGAATTGCTCTGTTCCCTTACTCTTACTCGAGCCGCCGTCGCCTGCGGTGGCTCATCCGCCACAGATTTCTTACGGTTCCAACGGCGTCGGCAAGATTCCTAAGGTCTGATCCGCGGAGAATTAACCAAATTTGAGATATTTTTCTAATGAAATTTCTGTGTGCAGGAAGACAGATTCAAGGCGGAGTACAAACCGGAAAAAGCGACGGAGATGGATACAGATAGCAGTACGCCGGTGGTTAAAACGAAAGTGAGAGGGAAGAAAGTGAAGAGAAGATATAAAGAAGAGAAAGAGGAGATCGCCGGAAGCATACGGTGGTTAGCAGAGGTGGTGATGAGATCAGAGAGAGCGAGAATGGAGATAATGAAAGAGATAGAGAAGATGAGAGCTGAAGCTGAAGCAAAGAGAGGAGAGATGGATTTGAAACGTACTGAGATAATGGCTAATACACAGCTAGAGATAGCTAGACTCTTTGCTGTTGCAGCTTCTGGACATAACAAAGATATTGATTCTTCACTAAGGATCGGAAGAAATTGAGTTTTTATTTTGATGGGAGACTCAAAATTGAGTTTCCTGGAATTGATGGGCAATTTACAGTTCCACCAACAAATGTATGGCTTTTTTTCATATGAATAAGATCAATCTTAGTCATATAGAGATGCCAATACTGTCTCAAATTTTGTGTGTTTTCTATCCAAGTGTTCTTGGCACAACATAACAGTTTAGTGGTTAATAGAGATTCGTCTGAGAGAGAGGAAAGGAGTCTTAGCAGTTAAGAAAGAATGTGGGACAACTTCTAGTGTTAGTGGAGATGAATTATCTTTTCTCTTTGCATTTCTAAAATGGGGAATGGGCATGATGATAAAATCGCACTAGTATTAATGGTTTAAGTCTAAGAACGAACAAGTTTCACTTTTGTTATGGTTAGTTGAGGAAAAGACACCTAAATTCGTAATGGTGTAGAGGAATGGCCGTGGCTACTAAACCCACCAACCGGCCTAAACTTGTCTGTATAACTAGGGGTGGAAAGTTTTTTTTCCCAAACCTATATGTAATTACATAGTGTTGGGGTAACGTGATATGTTCGAGTTGAGTGATTCATTTGTAGAAAATTAGAAATGCAAAATTGTGTATAAGTCAGAACCGGTATGTCGAAACCATATTACATATAAAATTGAATTGACCCGGTTGCCGCCGGATTTGATGGATTCATTGAAAGTAGTGAACCGGGTTCGGTTCTCTTCCGTTTAGTCCAGTAAATAGTTCGGTAAACTCAGTTCGCTTCAATTTGGTTCGATTTTTCAGAGTCTCGTGTGGAGGGAAGAAGATCTCGTTACCTCTCTAAGCTATGAATCGTCGTAATCGTGGCTTCTCTTCCTCTTCTTCTACCGCTACATCGAGGATTGGATCCAGCGGCGGAGCTAGTGTTTCCTATCGGAGAAGATCCGATGTACCACCACATAAACGAAACAATGATATAGACGAATCAGAGAATAAGGACACAGATCCTGCTGAAGCTTCCTTCATCGTTGGAACTTGCTCTTCTATGTGTCCAGGTAATCATCGAACTATGCAAAAGCTGCAAATAAATTTCTAATTGACCTGAGAGTCTGCAAAAAAAAAAAAAATCAATCCTATCCTGAACCCGAATTGAATTCGATCTAGTGCTTAGGTCGGTTAGTACATTCCATTAAGAAATTCATAATCCTTTCGTGGTAGTTCAGAGAATTATTTATCGAATATTGTGTTGTTTTTGGTATTAACAGAGCGGGAAAGAGTGACAAGAGAACGTCTTCGTGACCTCTCAGTGTTTGAGAGGCTTTATGGAAACACCACAAAATCATCCACAGATATTGCTGTCAAAAAGGTAAGCTTTAGCTTTCTATATATTTCACATTTTGCGAGAGAACTATAATAGATAAGTTTGATGTTGAATATTCCTAATGTATGCAAATTAGTATCTATAGCTTGTTTCTACTTCAAAATTTTTTTTATTTCTGAATGGTCAAGATGAATAGAAGATACTAACTGCTATATAGTGGGACTCATTTATTCTCTTTCTCTGTGTTCTTGCTAGTTTTGCAGGACTCTATCAGCGGCAGATGTTCAGGCATCGGATGTAAGACCGCTCCCGGTTTTAGAAGACACCTTGAGATACCTTTTAAGTTTGCTTGACTCCAGAGAGCACCCGTTTGAAGTGGTTCATGATTTTATTTTCGATAGGACAAGGTCTATTAGACAAGATCTTAGCATCCAGAATTTAGCCAATGAGAGAGTGATCTACCTCTATGAGGAAATGGTATGCTTTGACTTGTTTCTTTTTTTTTTTGGTTCGGTAACACTGAACATGTTTATTCTTTGTCGTTAGAATTGCTTTCCTTGGGTTTTGTTGCAAGTCGCTTGTGTGTTTACTTAGTTCCTCTGCTATTATCAGCAGAATATTTTTAAGTTTAAAATCATGTGATCTGTCTTTGTTGTACTAGAATAAAATCGCCATTTTTAACGTGATAAAAAATATATAACTAGCAATTCTCTGACTTAATGTGTTGATAATAGTTTTTGTAGTCATAATCATTTGTTCAGGACGCTCAAAATAGGGTCATGTTTATTCTTTTGTAGTTTTCCTTGAAATATACGACTCTGATTGATCATCCTCTTCTGATTGGTAATCAGTTTGGTTTAGTTTCTGAAGAATTCAATTGATATTATTATCTTGACTCCGGAATGGCTTCTCTAACAGGTTAAATTTCACATCATATCTCACCAGAGGCTTCAGAGTTGTAGTGGTACAAGTATTAGCTCAATGCATCACTTGAACATGGAGCAGCTAGCAAAAACGCTTACCTCTTTGTATAATATATATGATGCAAATAGGAAACCGAATTACATCTACGAAAATGAAGCCGAGTTCCGTTCACTCTATGTGCTACTTCATCTCAATCCCAGTAGTGGAGTGATGGTTGTTTCTGTGTTTCCTTTATCTTTTTTTCTTTGTTACCATGTCACCTTTTTCTGCCGTTAATATAAAACATTGAGATTTTGATCTGCAGGGGGAACCCCTGTCTTTGTGGTTTCGCAAGCTGACTTTAGCTTTAATCAAATCCAAGGAAATATGTTTTGTACGAAACCTTTTAAGGTAATGTTATGCTGTTCAACCATTTGCGTATGAGTTAATCAATTTTAACAACATTTGGGAAATATGAATTGAAGTATGATGATACTGCTTTTCTGTTTATCTTTTTCTTCCAGATTATATCGGATGGGAAATTACAAGAATTTCTTAAGTACAACCGCTTCTGAAGCGACACACTTGCAGTATTGCATAAGTGAACCACATATTAGAGAGGTGAGCTTGTATGAATGTATATATCTAGTGATGCCCTTCTTGCTCTGAGGGATAGTCTTTGTGGCACTTTGATTGGTAGCGGCATTATGTAATATGAAATGGCAATAAGCATGAGAAAGATGATCTAAAATAAATTTGGACTAGAAAATATTACTGGTATGGTATAGAAAACAAATAGTTACATGGATATATGGATGGGTATAGAGCAGTGCCTATACATGTAATAATATTTGAAGCAAAATTTTCAATTATGTTGATCATTTGCTGAATGTTTCATGGTAAAAGATGCGATCATTCGCTGTCCAATGCATAAACAATGTTTGCTACAAGCTTCAACCTTATCCTCTCCTGCGATTATCTCAGAACTTGATGATGAAGGTAACTATACATACACCTATGACTAAAGATTCCCCTGTCTTTTTCCTGTTTTTCATGTTGTTGGTAAACTTAAAATTTCATAAGGCAACTTTGGCAATTTCAGGAGTTGGATGTTGAATCTTTATGCCATGAGTGTGGTCTTGAGACATGTACTGATTCTGATGGGTTCACTGTCTTACCCGCGAAGCAGTCAACCTTTCATAATCCAGAGGACAGGTTCAAAGTTTATGATTTGATTGGAATTGAACGAATTAAGAGGTAGTTTTAAACCTCTGTCTCTTAGTTTATGTGTATTCTTCATACTCTCTTATGACAAGAAGAAAACTGTATCTGGAAAATAACTGAGTTATACTATGATTTTAGCAATAAAATATTATCATGTCTTGTTTGCTCAGCTATCTGCGTTTGTTACATCTTTTTGAACCTCCATGTCTAAGATTTTTTCCTTTTTTTTTTTCCAAGTAGCCAAGAACTATTACTAAATATTTATTTGATTGATATTCAGGCCTGTTGATATTTATCTAGAGTTCATCACAATTTGGATTACCTAGAATATAAATTCGATTTATGGGTTGAAAACGCAAATTTTATGGATTTTGAGTTTGTTGAAGGGACCATTTTTACAGAATCCTGAGTTTTTCTTATTATTTTCGTTGGTAAGTGATAATTCGAAGCATAAATATGATGCAAATTCGGTTAGGAATATAGGATTCAATAATTCAGACTGATGTAGAAAAAGAACATAGACATTTCAAAGGAATACAAAGACAAGATTCACATTAGAACATACACAAGGAGAAAGAGACCAAAGTCTGGATGATGATTAGTTTCTTTCCTTTTGAGTTAGAATCAACTTATTCTTCATATTCCACATCAAAATAAGGACGTTCTCTACTTCTCTTTATAAAAAAAAGAAAAAGAAAAGAAATGGCATCCTTTTTGATTGAAAGTTGTTATCCCTCGAGTAAAAATCCCTTAAACATGAACAATTTATAGAAACTTAAGTATTTAACGGTCTTCATGAAAGAAAAAAAATAAGTAGTTGATAGAGACAAAAAGATTTAATGTAACAGCAAATGAGAGAATAAACATTTGATAAAGAAAGTGCTCTTTGACTATAGTATTTTACTAAAATGTTAGATAAGTTCTTCAAAAAAAAAAAAGATTTGGCTGATTGGATAATCATACAATTTGTCATGTCTTTTTTCCCCTGATAGTATTTGAAGAGAGCAAATAAAGCTCTTTAGTTATTCTAGTAGTGTCTTCGTATCCAATAAAAATTAATGATGAAATAATCATCCTTCAAGTTCGAAGAGCATCAACTTGATTATCCTCATGAAGTTTACCTTCATCATCTTTTTTTTTCTTGGTGTTTTTGACTAGTCCTCTCTCTATTATGTTCAGCAAGCAGAGATTAGGGAAAGAAAATCACGATATAGACATCTTTTGAAAAAAAACATCAAGGCTCTCTTATCTGTTTATAAAAATCAAATCAAATATATATATATATAATATCATAGATTTATAATATATTAAAAAATTCAAAGATTTTATAATAATCATAATTTAGTTGAGTTAAAGTTAATTTAACATATTCATTTATATATTCAAAATAAAGTCATTAAACATGTGAGGACATGAATCAACAATGTTCTTATGATTTTTTTTTAATTCGAAGTGAAAACCAAAACCTATTTAAATCATGTTTGTTAAGTTAATCCGATTAACAATAACTTAAATTTCATGAAAATGCAATATTTCATATGTAAATGATATGACTGAGTTACATGATCTTTTTACTTTAGCTTTGGGCTGAGGTTTTAGTTATATAGTTAAAATATTTTGTACCAAAACTGAGCCAAAAAGTTAAAATATTAAGTTTTAAGTTATTTGATTTCTATTTAGAGGATAATTTCAAAAATATCATGTTTGTGATTTAATTTTTCAAAATATTTTGTTTTGTTCATTTTTAAAAGTACCACACAATACTATTTTTTCTTATATGTGAGTTTCATTACTATTTGAAAATTTCACAAAATACTTTATATTATTTGAGATATCCATATGAGATATGATGGATGAGATGCTCTTATTAGAGATATAGGTTTAGTCAGTTTAGTCATGGTTTAGTTGGGTTAATTATCTTTGGTTTACTCTGTTTGTATATAATCTTTGGTTTGTATCTCAATTACACTTGAATGAAGTTTTTATTATTTTCTCCTAATCTGTTTCTCTCTCAATCGATCTCTATCGATATCTAATGGTTTTAGGGGAAAACTAATATGGTATCAGAGCTTATATGCTTCATTCCACTTCCGCAACTCTGATTGATCTTCATCGATTCATCAGTTTTCATCTTCTTCCACTTGATTCGAGCTTCAGTTCCATCGATCAAGTTTGAATTTCATTCAGATCCGCGATTTAGATCGCTCTATCTCTTTTAGATCAATTTTGATTGATCTTGGTTTTTCTCTCTCCTCGATTGATCGATTTCAATGGCTGATTGAATTGTTTCATCAGATTTCTTTCAGTTTTGTTGATTTTCAACTGATTTCTCGAGCTTGAAGAACTTTTATCACCGATCGATTCATCAGTTTCGTTTCAGTTCTTCTATTTCACTATTGATTCAGATTTATCAAATCATTTGATCGAGCCCTGATCTCCACGAAGCAGCTCCTATTTCTTTGAATCAAGCTTTGATTTCTTCATTTGCTGGCTTGATTTCTCAGATTCGAGTTCATTTTCTTCGATTTTGAGATCATATTTCCTCGACCGTTCTGATTTCTTTTGTTTGAAGCGATTCCTCATGTTGGATTGTCTTCGTTTCATCTCTTAAAATCTGATGTTCATTCTAGATTTTTTTTGTTTCAAAACTGACGTTCATTCCAGTTTTTGAAAGTTATGCAGTTTTACGTATGATCTTTGATCTGTAACTGCTTCTGTGATGGATTTATATTCATCGATACTTGGTTTTGCTGCTTATGTTGTTCAACCAAGTGAATCTCTTGTCATTGACAAGTTATTTGAAGAGACTAAATGGTTAAATTTGAAGTTGGAGCTTCTGTTCATATTCGGATCTCTATTGCGACCACCGGAGAGTTGTTCTGCCTCACGCTCATGGTCCAGACTCTATGAATCGGTACATGTTTGGTTTATGCACTCAATATACCAACATCTAGATTCTGGAATTGTTTAGTGTGGTGTTGCTCATGAACTTTGTATGGATTCAGAAAATAGCTTTAGGCATCTGAATCTTTCTAGACAGGGGCAGAATCAACAGTTTGCTATTGCAACACGATGCTTAGAACTAAGTGAAGTTGGCGTGCTATCTAAAATTGTTCCTGCATCATGTTGCGTTGATGAGTTTATACATTTGGTTTCCATGGTTCATGAAGCTGTTATCAAGATGTTGTTGGCTTTTCAAGGATTGAGGGTGATATATCCTTATAAATCTGATCTATTTTATGGCTTATATGCCATTGATGTTGCTATACAGATTCTGCAAATATATGCATCTTGTATTGCACATCTATCAAGTGCTCAAAGAGTTCTGCTTTCTAAAGACTAATCCATCTTCTGTTGTGTTTTCTTAGGAGATTCTCTGATTTCCTGAAAATCTAAGCAGCTAGATGTGGTTCATAGAAGTTCAGATGAAGCAAAATATAGTTTAATGGCTAATACTGCTTGTGAGTTGGATTGGTTGAGCAATCTTCTGCATGATCTTAACGTCCAGTTGGTTGATTCTATTGTCTTGTTCTATGCTAATTAAGTAGCTCCACACATTGTCAACAGCTTCGTCTATCATGTGTTACAACAGAATTTTCCTCCAATCCTTGTACAAGAACAGAGCCGATACTATGGTTTTATTGAACATATGATTGTGGCTTATTCTGGTTGGTTTGGATCTATTCTTGAACTTTTTAATTGTTCATTACCATGACCACCAGAGATTTTTTTGTGATTTCAGTTGATCTTGTGATTTCAACCTTCCCTATTTCACATGGAGTTTTCAAGTCCAAGATGCAAGTCTCTTCCATCTTGAGGGGGAGTATTAGAGATATAGGTTTAGTCGGTTTAGTCATGGTTTAGTTGGGTTAATTATCTTTGGTTTACTCTGTTTGTATATAATCTTTGGTTTGTATCTCAATTACACTTGAATGAAGTTTTTATTATTTTTCCCTAATCTGTTTCTCTAATAGCTCTAACCAGTAAAAACATGTTAGTTGCACAAATATATCCTTATTAAATGGTTAGAAAAGTATCCGACCAGATACAATTAAATTATTAAATGGTTAATACCAATCCTTAAATTGGGTAGTATCCTTAGGCTTTTGGCTTTGAAGTTTCAACCCAAATTCTTTATTTAGGCTTTAAAAACTGAATGCCCAATTCAATCCGGACAGATCCTTGAGTCAATTCATAGATTAATAGATCAATTAGTTAATAACAACAACCTTATCGTTTTTCTAAAATTGGGCTAGTATCTGCTTAGGCCTTGGACTTTTAACCCAAATTCTTATTTAGGTTGTAAAAATTGAAGGCCCAATTCAATCCTGACGGAGAGAAAACACGATCGAACGCAAAAAAAGCTTCCAGAAACAAAACAAAAATCGATAATTGATTGCAGAGGAGCCGCGAAAGAGATATCTCCAAATATTATCTCAATCCAATTCAGGTTGTTCATCCATCTCTCTCTCCCTCTCTCTGATGAGCTGCTTCTGCTTAAATTTTTCTTTGAAATTTCAGTTTCTAAGAATGTTATCTTTCAATTAGCTTCTTCAGTGTTCGATTTCCAGCTGTTATGGATTTAGTTTAGCGAGCTAAAGAAACAATTTCGTATTTTTCATCGTGGGGAATCAATTTTAATGATTTTGGGGTTTGAAATTTTTGTTTGAGGTGTAGGAATTGTTGTTATCTACACAAATGACGACTTCTGTTTGCCCTTTCTCGAAAGCTTCTCGTCCCGACGATGCCTCTGCTCGGAAGCAAGGCGAAACGACGGCTTCTGTTTGCCCTTTCTCGAAAACTGCTCGTCCGGACGATGCCTCTGCTCGTAAACAAGGCGAAATGACGGCTTCTGTTTGCCCTTTTTCTAAAGCTTCTCGTCCTGATGATGCCTCTGCTCGAAAGCAAGGCGAAAATGCGAGTAAAGAATGTCCTGAACACGAAGGAAAATTGAATAAGGACTCTAGTGCTTTTGCAACGGTGCCTGCCAAGTGCCCTTTTGGTTATGACTCACAAACATTCAAGCTTGGGCCTTTTAGCTGTATGTTATGTCAAGCACTTCTATATGATAGCAGTAGATGTGTGCCTTGCGCTCATGTTTTCTGCAAGTAAGCCCTAGTTGCTCAGCCGCTTAGCGTAAATCTTTTCCCTTTTTTCCGTTTTTGGTTCATGGTTGATGGTGATTGAGTCTAATTTTATTATACTTTACTGTTTCTTGGATGCAGAGTGTGTTTATCACGGTTTAAGGACTGCCCTCTATGTGGTGCTGACATCGAAAGTATTGAAGCTGATGAAAACCTTCAAAAGATGGTTGATCAATTTATTGAAGGCCATGCTAGAATCAAGAGAACTGTTTTCAATGGCACTGAAAAAGAAGAGGTCGAAAATGATAACAAGAAAGTGATTTACGCTGATGTTTCTATGGAAAGAGGTTCTTTCTTGGTGCAACAAGCTATGAGGGTAAGTTCTATCTCTAGATTTTTGTTGAATTAAATGGTGGGGTTATTCTATTTTAACCACTTTTATTTGTCATTCATGATGTCCTGCTATTGAGTTCTTGTTCTTATTCAACCTGTATGCGCAGGCATTTAGTGCCCAGAATTATGAAAGTGCTAAATCAAGGTTGGCAATGTGTACCGAGGACATTCGGGACCAACTAGGGAGGGAGGGCAATACACCAGAGTTGTGTTCACAGCTTGGTGCAGTCCTTGGCATGCTTGGCGATTGCAGGTATGCTCATTGTCTTCTTTCTTTATCCCAAGTTGTTTATTTCTAACATCTATCCATTCTCGAGTTTCTGTGAACATATAACATTTAGCAAACAACAGTTCTTTTATATGTGGTCACCAATATGGTCTGTTATGATCCCGCCGCCACCTACCTATTTCATTTATTAGACTGATTATAGACACTTTGTCGTTTATATGTGGTTTTCTAAATTTGGAGTTTCTCAAGTGTGTGGCCCTTCCTTTGCAGTTTCCTCAAATGGTAGTTGAATTTCCTGGAATGTTAGACGCAAATGAATGAAATCCTCATTAGTAAAATACTAAAGGCTACTTTCTGGAATCTTGTTGTTGCTTTCATCTTGCCGGTAATATGTCATTAGTAAATGCATGGCATTTGTGGAAATATCAATGGTTGGAAATGTTTTCATGGGTTTCAAATTTTGCTGTATCCTCTTTTCACTTGTTCAGAATAAAGAGAAAAGAGAGCTACAGCCTACACTTACAGTACATGCCTGGTTCAGAAAACCTCCATTATACATAATTTTTTTCCTCCTGAACTACTGTACATTGGCCAAAATGTTTGATCTTCTGTTTGGTGTGTTGAAATCTTTATCTTTTGGGGACTTAATTTTGATGGTTAATTGGATTTGTTTTGTTTTGCAGCCGTGCGATGGGAGACTCAAGATCTGCAGTCAATCATTTCGAAGAGAGTATTGAATTCCTTCTGAAACTGCCGATGAATGATTCTGAGGTTTTAGCACATTGGTTCTTAAATTTTGATTATATTTTGCAAACTTTTACCATTTTGTAACAATTTTGCTAAACATGCAGATTACACATACACTTTCTGTCTCACTCAATAAAATAGGAGATCTTAAATATTATGACGAAGACCTACAAGCTGCAAGGTCGTATTACGATCGTGCTTTAAATGTTAGACGTGATTCAATGAAGCATCACCCAAATGCTCCTTCACAAGTAAGTATGCCTTCATGCTATTTCAGTTTTTGTTCTTCTTTCTTTGTCCCAGTGTTTTCACTTTTTAGAATCAGGGATTATTCTAAATTCCTTAGAATTAGTTACAAATTTGGCAAGAATTGATTATTATAAATTAGATTGACGTGCATTGTAATGGCAGTATGCTTGGATGAGGTGTCATTAATTCTGGCGATAGAGTTACTGTGTTTTGAAAAACTAGAATTAGATTTATGTGCATTGTAGTGTGTTTAATGTGTTGGTTGGAAATTATCGCTTTGGTTTTCTTATCTGTTACTTAGTTTGTTGCCTAGAGGAGTTGGAACTGAAAAATAGTAAGAAAGTTCTGTCCTGAACTAGTTATGATATGTAAAATAATAGCGTCTACAAATATGTGGTATCATAGAGTCATATTTACATTAGGAACTCTCGTTTTCTCGTATGTTCTGATGTATGAAAAATTTGCATCTTTTACTCTGGATGTTCACCTATCGTAAGGCTTTCTCATTAGTCTAATACATGAACATATTAACTAGCCTAGGGGTCTGTTGTAGTGGACTGTAGTCTGTAGCTACATTACGGTTCAGCTACAGACATCGAGTCGCGGTGCTAATAGCCGCAGTTTAGAAGGGAGCTAGGCAGAATGTTTTTGGGTATTCTGCATGTCGTTTGATTTCAGAATACAAGTGTTTACTGGTATTTGTGCGGAAGAGTTGAGAATGTATCATAGATAAAACTCTTGTTGGTGAATATAGAAACGTTTACTGGGTTTGGTTGTTATTGCTTCAATTTTTTTGTAGATTCTGGATGTGGCAGTTTCCTTAGCCAAAGTTGCGGATATAGACAGGACTCTACAAAATGAAGATGCAGCCACAAAAGGTTTCAAGGAAGGCATGAAACTGCTGGAATCTTTGAAACTGGATTCTGAAGATTCTGCTCTTGAGCAACGAGTAAGATTCTTGCATGGCTTACTTTTTTTCGGTTTCTCTAAAGCAACTGAAAGTCGGTAAAAATTTATCTGACAATGTAATTTTAACATGCTTGCAGCGGCTCTCTGTGCTGGAGTTTCTTAAGAAGCAAGTAGAGTAGTCTGAACAGTCTGCAAAAACTACACTCTAAACCGATGCAGGCAGGCTTGCATAAGTAGTATATATATAGACTTTATACCTAAGCTCTCCTCTGTGGCATTTTGCTGAATAAAAATATGTTTGTGTTTGCGCTTAAGGGTCAAAGAAACAGAGTGGTCTGTAAGTTGTGATGGTTTCAATGCAATGTTAAGCATGATTGTACGCTATATGAACTTATGAATAAGCTGTTTATAAATTAAGATATCTTAAGTGGTTACAGCTATGGCTTTTTTTTTTTCCAATGTAAAATGACAGACCGAACAGAGATCGAGGCATCTTTGTTTTGATATAAAAGGAGAGTATGTCTCGGTAATATGCACGTATTTGCAAACTCACTCGGCTTTAAAAAGGGAGTTAATATGAGCACTAATGAAAAACTACATTTTAAGGAAACTAAACCCCAAACTATAGCAAACTTGAAAATCAAATGTTTTTAAAAGAGTAATAAATACACTGACCGGAGCCAAAAAAACAAAAAAAATAAAATAATAATAAAAGGGATCGAAACGGTGTCGTTTAAGATCTCATTTCTCGAAGCGTGCTTATCTTCATTACACTCTCGCCTCCGGACGACGGAGACAGTCAGATAAAAAATTAGGGTTACAGGTTTTTTAGATTTTCCCTTCAACTTGAGCCAAAGTATTGCCGCCTCATCTTCTTCCCTCAAGTCAGTTCCTTTCTTCTTGGGATTTTCTGGTTTTGCAATATCAACTTATGAGAATTTCGAATTGTGTTTTGCGTCTTCATTAGGTGCTTGAGAGTTTAACGAAAGTATTGATTTTGTTGTTTACAGTAGATATAATAAAAGCAATGGAATTCTACTTGTATCCTGTAATGGCGGATTAAACCAACTGCGAATTGTGGTTGGTCACTTGCTTAATTACTCTTTTCAGTCTTTGGCAGATTAAAAATTCCCAATTCCTGATGCTTGTTGTTTCAGTTTTGTGACATGGTTACTGTTGCTAGGCTGTTGAATCTCACTCTTATTGTTCCCAAGCTTGACAAAGCATCTTTCTGGGCTGATGCTAGGTATTGTAGCTCCTACTCTTTAATTTCTCTTACGCTCTCAAACCCATAGCAAAACGAAACCTAGATAGAACCAAAGCTAAATCAATTTCGAGTTCATTGTCATAGCTCGATTTCATTGTCCGAGACGAAAATTCTGCCATAGCTCGATTTCATTGTCTAATTGTTACAGGAAGTTCTGATGTTGATTTCTTTGAATTAGGGTTTTCGTGCTGTCACCATCTCATAGACCCCTCTTACATGAAGCTTTTCTAAGAGAAGAGAAGGATTGCTTGGCCAGTGGACATGGGGGCTCTTGCTCAGGTAGTTCCATGGATACCCGAAGACGACCTATTGCTAAAAAATGCTGTCGAGGTCAGCTCCCATTTCCTTGAGTTTGGTTGCATTTCAGTTTTCAATCTTTCACTACCTGAAATGTTGGATTGTCTGAATTTTAGGTCCTTGCGTGCCTTTTATGTAGTTCAATGATCATGTGGTTTCTTGTTCTAGCATGCTTGTTTCCAGAGCTGTATCAATTTGCTTAAATGCAAGTTGTTGGAAAATTAGTAATTAGTAATTGGAATCTTTTAATTGATGTGCAGGCCGGTGCATCTTTGGAATCGCTTGCTAAAGGCGCTGTGCAGTTTTCTAGAAGATTTTCTATCAGAGAACTGCAAGATCGATGGCATGCACTCCTTTATGATCCTGTTGTTTCTGCAGAGGCGGCTTTTCGGATGGCTGAGCTTGAACGTACCAACCCTAATTTTCCTACAAAGTTTGGTAGAACTGGATATTCAAAAGAAAACAAAAGTTCATCCAGGAAGAGGAATTCTGAAAGGCTCAGAATTACTTATCATTCCTTCTTGGAAGAAATTTCGCACTGAGCCATTCAATTCCTTGGATTTAGGTTTCCTTGTTCCACCAAATGACACCCATTTCATGGACAACGGTGATGCAACACATCTTGGTCTTGAAGAATCTCACATGGATATTATCCACAACGCCTTTCCAGAAATCTTGGCTGATGGTGGTTGTGTGACAACTCATGTTGTGTCGGAAGATCATTTACAGGGAGATATTTCTTACGTAGGAGGAGAAAATCTCACATTCACTGAACATGCAGGTCCTTCAGAATGTGATGGGGTTCATCAAGATTCCAAGCAGAAATTAGAGAATACTGCTCATGAGGCGAAAACCACAATGGCTAGCACTGATTGTTACCTGGCACAGCTTTCAAATTCTCTTTTCGAAGAAGATGTGGAACCATTCATGGAAGTAGATGGCAAAGAAGTTGGCAAGTCATATTATGATGGTCTTAGCTCACTGTTGGTGAACTCGACAAATGATACAAATCGCGACTTCTCCGAGCAAGAACCTTCCATCGCTCAAACTCAGCTAGGAGATGCAGCTCTGGATGATCATGTGATGCCTGAGCTAGATGGTACAAGTGCAATGACCTCAATGGAGTGCAAAAATGTGTCTGACTCATCTGCTTTAGATCCTCATCCTGAGATTGTTGGGGGTGTAATCTGCTGTTTAGTAAGCCAAGAGGATCCTGATATTCCGTGTAATGATGACATTTTCCTGTCCAACAGCTGCCATCCAATGTCAGTTTCTTCGTTAGCCCGACGGAACTTTAAAGATACCAATAATCCAATAACTACATCTGTTAGAGACCTCTCCGCCAGTAGGGAAAGAAGTGAGGGATATTCACTCCAGGCTCAAAAGAAAATCACAGGACGTTTACAGGGGTCTACTCAAGGAAAGCCAGAGATGGGCCAACCAAGTCAAGGTAGCAAATTCAGGGCACCGACTAGTACTGAGTCAGATAATACTGTAGCTCCTGGTTGTTCTACCTCTTCAGATACTGCACAGGCATGCTCTAACACTCTAATTCCTACTGGTATTGGTGCAAAAGATGGAAACAAAGAAATGGCCGTTGGAACACTCTTAGTTGGATCTGATGGTCATGGAAGTTACCCAGAGAAGGATAGTGAAAACTGTAAAGAGAAAAAGGGTGTACTACCTGTTAATGAAGTGCCACATGCTAAAGATACTAATGATGGCGTGATTGAGATTTTAGACCCTGAGCTGGAGATCTCTCGAACAGAAGTAGAAGCGCATGTTTGTGAGAGTGACGAGGACTTACCGAATTATTCGGACATTGAGGCTATGGTAACTCTTGACTTCCATCCTTATTCTTGATGCTATGGTTCCATGAAACATTTACACCTAATCAATAACATTCTTTTGATCTCAGATACTTGACATGGACTTGGAACCTGAAGACCAAGAGAATTTTGATCTTGAAGGTAATTATTGAGCATCCCTTCTCGTTCATTGGAAATAGAAATCTTTTAGTATGTGAATCTGGAATGTATTTCGACATTTGGCTCACAAAAGTCATTACATGCCATGATTACTGAGGGAATTTTTTCCATGGGTAGTGCAAGATATGTTATAAAAGGTGTAAGGCTTGTTTGTAATTCCATAAAATGTTTTCACTTGCAGTCTCCAAGTATCAGAGCCAGGACATGAAAAGAACAATTATAAGACTCGAGCAGGCTGCTTATTCATACATGCAAAGAGCCATTGCTTCCCGCGGGGCATTCGCTGTTTTATATGGTAGATATTCAAAACACTACATCAAGAAGCCTGAGGTATTGTGATCCTACTCATTTAAGTATTTTCCTTGTATGATTTAAGCTTCTTAAGAGTTTATAGTAGCACTTGCTTATCTCAGGGGTTTTATTTTTTCTTGGCACAGGTACTGGTGGGTAGATCAACAGAAGACCTCGCAGTAGACATTGATTTGGGAAGAGAAAAGAGGGGTAGCAAAATATCTCGACGACAGGTATTGGGTTGTATGAGAAGAAAAAGCCCAGAATTTGTAACAAGCTTCTTGTTTTCATCTTTTTCGGTTGTTGAATGCAGGCGATCATACGATTGGGTGATGACGGGTCGTTTCATATGAAAAATCTGGGAAAGTATTCAATCTCAGTAAATGAAAAGGAGGTAGATCCTGGACAGAGTTTAATCCTCAAATCCGATTGTCTGGTTGAGGTTTGAACCTGAATACACTTTTTGATCATTACACTAATAACAATTATCGCATACGTATGTCCTTTATTAATCTCGAGATATATATGTATGGCTGCGCAGATACGGGGAATGCCTTTTATATTTGAGACAAACCAAAGTCGCATGAAAGAGTACTTGGAGAGAACAGGGAAAGCGAATTGAGACCAGAACTCAGAGTGAATGTTCTTTACGTAGTTGAATGATGTATCTCTTGTGTAACGTTGCCATAACCAAAGGAACATGTGTTGTAGATCTTTTTTATTACATCTTTTTTGTTCCGCAACTTGTATTATTGACCCAGTTTTTTAGCGTTCAAATGAAAATACTACTTGATTACGACTCAGCCTCTTGTGTTTCAATTCATGTGTTCTTGTGTTTAGTTCGTCTAAGTTGATACCAAAATTCTTCGGATATCCTATCGATGGAAAGGATTGGTCTCGATCTTCTTGACTCACAGTCACACTGATTTGCATTGCGTGAAACTTGGTGATGAAACCTCAACACAATCCCTTTTCTTTTTTAGTGTGTTTTTTTTACAAGTCGATGTGGTTACACTGGCCAATTAAGTTTCAAAACCACACTAACTCGTCGACTCACGATATATATAGAAGCTCTCAGCTATCTCAGCTATCTCGTTCACTAGATTCCACGTTTAAAGTTTAAACTATGTTTTTTTTAGTTCGTGACTCGCTTACATATTCAACAATAGATATTGCATTCCAACGATTGGTTTGTGATATATTGGAGTTTTAGTAGAATTGTACGCTACAGTATATTTCAGTGTGTGCAGTTTTAATTGTTTGGGAGATCAGGCGTGATATTTTTTCGGTTTAAATTGAAAATTCGGGCATGTATTAAACTTGTGTTTCTAGGGATTGTAATGTGCATATCTGATTTTGTGGTCGGTTTTGGACCAAACACTTATGTATCTACAAACAATGACTTTTCTCCTAACTTCTGTTAACCCTTTTAAAGTCCTTGGTTTATATTTTTCATCTTTTTACGGGATATGAAACATTGTTAAAAAATTTGGTATGTTTGTTATATACACTCAAATTTTATAGCTACTTAATTTACGATGATGAGAAAATTAAAATAACCATTAATATGTGGTAAATTAGATTTTTTTAGACAATTCATATTATTTGCTTTTTAAGTATGATTAATAATGTATTCATATAACATACTAAATTATAAATGATTATTAAATAAAAGACAACATTTTTATTTAAAAGGTAAAAACAATTCACACATCATATTTAATTTTTTTAAGAGCAAAAGAATAATAAACAACAATTGTTTTTTTCAATATTTCATTAAAACTAAAATATAGAACCCACTGAATTACTTCTGTTTTTATCGAAGTCAAAAAATCCTTCAGTTAATACAATCATCAATATGCTTACCTTATTTACATTTAGTTTCATAACAACCAATATTTATGTTTTGTTCCTTTTTATTTCATTATAATATTTTTTTTATTAAATTACAAGAACTTTCGTATTAAATCTAGTATGCGGCTTAAACGTACCGCACGTTACATTAGTTACACTGTAACATATATTATTGATTGATAATAATAATTTCACACTAAATGGAGTTCATGTGAAAGTAATGCATTTATTAAAATTTTGATAAAAAAATAAAATGACTTAACAGTAAAAGAACAATATTGATAATAATAATAAAAGACAATTCTCCAACATATATTAATTTGTTATAAATCATTGTGGATTGTCAAACTCTAGTTCTGGCCCATCAGGCCCATATCCGATGAGACTTAAGACGGTTTATACTTTTCCTATTCCGAATAGGATTTACCTTTTATCTCTTGTATTGATTCCTATATAAAGGTTCTATTGGAATCTCATTATCGATAATACAACACACGAAATTCCCTCATAATTCTCTCTAGTTTACAACACGTTATCAGCACGATAGTCTCTAAAACCCTAGCTAGCAGCCGCCGCATGTAAAACCTTAATCTCGCCGCCGATCACAAAGCAACCGGATCAAAGCAAAGCAAAGAAGATCTCTTGAAACCAGTCAATCTTACTTCACTCTGAGACTCGGTTCCCCCAATACATGGTAACGGGGTTGTGAAAAGATTGATTGACTGTATTTCTTGAGGAAGATATCTGGTTCGTGATTTCCACTTCAAACCGAATCTCTAAGGTAAGTTCTAAAACCCTAGAACATATATAACCATGAAATCGGTAAACCCTAATTAAATTAGGAAATCTCCAAAACCCTAAAAGATGATCTATATTCGGATATATGTTCCGATGTTCGGTTGTTAACGCTAAGGAAGTCATGTGTTCGAATGTATGCTCCGGCTGTTCCCATCAAAACACTAATTCTATAGCCTGCTCGGCTATTCATGTTCAATATTAATTGTATGATTGCTTTGGAGTGTCGCAAGACACGGATATTCTTTGTGATTAATTATTATTTGTTTGTTGATATTCACGATGAGGTTATGAATTTGGTTAAATAATTATGAAACCCTAATTAATATGGATATTGCACATATATGTATAAACCCTAATTGATCCACATATGATTGTTTGTTTGATTGATAAATTTGATTGCATGATTAATTATCATAAATTAAAATCCGATCAAAGCACATAGATATGTTAAGATCTTGCATGAAAATTCGATCATATAATTTTGCTAGATTATTATCGCATGAATTTATTTTACATAACCTTGCTATTTTGTTAAATCGGTTGCATGATAATAATTGTCACAAATTAAAATCTGATCAATATATAAATATTTAAGCTGCATGAGAACCTTGCATGATAATTTGAACTTGTATTTTGAGCACGCTAGGTTGCTAGAATATTATCACGTAAATTGTTTTACACCATGCATGAATATTAAAATTTTGCGATACTTAAGAGAATATGATGCATAATTTCAGATGTCGAATATCCAAAACTTGGAATTTGCTGTCTTACTCTCTCGGGAGATAACTATCTACAATGGGCATTGGATATTAAGATCACTCTAAAGTCTAAAGGACTTGGCGAATGTATCGTTGAGAATAATAATGAGAATGAAAGAAATCAATACATGGCAATTATGATAATTCGCCATCATCTTGCTGAGAGTCTCAAAGATCAATACTTGACAATTGAAAATCCTCTTGACCTTTGGAACGAGTTGAAAACAAGATATGATCACCATAGAACGATGATGTTACCAAAGGCAATGTATGAATGGAGGAATCTAAGGTTCCAGGATTTTAAATCCGTGGATGAGTATAACTCGGCCCTATTTAAGATTGTCTCTAAATTGAAGTTGTGTGGTGAGAAAATAACTGAAGAAGAGATGCTTGAAAAGACATACTCTACATTCCACACAAGTAACGTATTGTTACAACAACAATATCGTGGAAAGGGTTTTGAGACATATGCAAGTTTGATCTCTTGTTTATTGCTAGCTAAGCAAAACAATGAGTTATTGATGAGAAATAGTGAAATGAGACCTCCCGGATTAACCCCACTCCCTGAAACCTTTACGGCCGCTGAAGAAAAGAAAGAAACAAACCATGTCCATAAAGAGTTTAATGGCCGAGGTAGAGGCCGAGGCCGTGGACGTGGAAGATGGCAAGAAGGACGTGGCCGCAGCTACAGTCCCTATGGCCGAGGACAAGGCAGAGGCCGAGGGTATCAAGCCAACTTTAATCAAGGCCGTGGCAATTTTTCTTAGCCACAAAACTCGGCCAACAAGCATGGATGCCATCGGTGTGGAATGGGGAATCATTGGGCCAAAACATGTAGAACTCCCAAGTATTTGATTGACCTCTATCAAGAGAGTATTAAAGGGAAGAATCCAGAAGCAAATTTGGTCCATCAAGATCATGAAAATGATTTTGATCATGAGCAAGATGATCTAATGCAATATGAGACTTCAGATTGTCTAAAAGAATAAAGTTGATCTCGGCATTTAATTTCTATGTTTGGTTTTGGTGTTTTTATTTGTTTGGACTTATGTTCTTGAATTTATTTGTTATTGCTATTATTTTGGATTTATTTGATTTAATGAAAGGATATTGTTTTAAGTCTCTAAAATATGATTATTGATTTTGAAGAATGAGTGATGACAAGGATATTTTCGTGGTGGATAGTGGATCAAGCCATACGATTCTAAGAGATAAAAGATATTTCATAAATCTCACACTCAAAAGTGCCAATATATGTACCATAGCGGGTATGACTAATTTAATAGAAGGATATGGTCAAGCAAACATATTATTACCTAAGAGTACACATCTAGAAATAAGTGATGCACTATACTCACCGAGCTCAAAGAGGAGCCTATTGAGTTTTAAAGACATTCGAATGAATGATTTGCATATTGAAAGTAAGGGCGAAGGGAATAAAGAATTCCTTATGATATTTGAACTCGCCAATGGACATAAGAAAATCCTAGAAACCATACCTGCCATATCTACAGGCCTTTATTGTGCTAAGATAAATATGATAGAAGCAAATGCCACGGTAAACAAAGTGTTTTCCGAAAATTTCACTCTATGGCATAACCGCAGCCATCCCGGTTCTAACATGATGCGAAAATTGTTATTAAATACAAATGGGCACACATTGAAAGAAATAAGATTTATCCCAAAGAATCTCACGTGTGAAGCATGTTCACTAAGGAAACTCATAGTCAGGCCATCACCAGTAAAAGTGAATAAGGAAACATTGAATTTTCTGGAAAGAATACAAGGTGACATCTGTGGACCAATTCACCCACCTTGTGGGACGTTTAGATATTTTATGGTACTTATTGATGCATCCACGAGATGGTCACACGTATGTCTATTATCAACTCGAAATTTGGCATTTGCGAGATTACTTGCTCAAATAATTCGTCTAAGAGCACACTTTCCAGATTTTCCTTTAAAGACTATACGTCTAGATAATGCTGGTGAATTCACGTCCCAAGCGTTTAATGATTATTGTATGTCCATGGGGGTAAGTGTAGAATATTCTGTGGCACATGTACATACACAAAATAGATTGGCCGAATCATTTATCAAACGCATTCAACTAATTGCGAGGCCATTACTAATGAGATCAAAACTCCCGGTCTCAGCTTGGGGACATGCAGTTTTACATGCAGCTGAACTAATTCACATCAGGCCATCTAGTGAACACAAATATTCCCCATCACAATTGCTAACGGGTCATGAGCCAGACATATCCCATCTTAAGATATTTGGATGTGCCATATATGTACCAATTGCTCCACCACAGAGAAGTAAGATGGGACCTCAAAGGAGGATGGGGATATATGTTGGATATGATTCTCCCACCATAGTTAAGTACCTTGAGCCAACCACGGGTGATCTATTTAAGGCCAGGTATGCGGATTGTCACTTTGACGAATCCAACTATCCAACATTATGAGGAGATAATAACAGACTGGTAAAAGAAATTACATGGAATCAAACATCCTTAACATGGCAAGATCCTCGGACTAAAGAATGTGAAATAGAAGTCCAAAAGATTATACATTTACAAAAGCTAGCTAATCAATTGCCAGATTCATTTGCTGACCCGAAGAGAGTAACAAAGTCATATATACCAGCTGTTAATGCACCAATAAGAATTGATGTCCCAGAGGAACACAATCAAGTTGCTACAGAATCTAAAGCGCGCTTAAAGAGAGGTAGACCATTAGGTTCCAAGGATAAGAACACTCGGAAATCAAAGAAAGGTGCAATGGGAGAATCCGAGGTTATTGGAACCCTAGACATGAATGAACCAAAGGAACCAAACATTGATACTCGGGACGCCGACCTTCAAGGTCCTGAAGTTCTTGACAATAATAAAATCTCAATAAATTATGTCATGTCTAGAAAACAATGGAATAGAAAGAATGTCGACATTGATGAAATATTTGCATACAAGGTAGCACTTGACATTATGGATATAAGCGAGGATTTAGAACCCACGTCAATATTAGAGTGCACTCAGAGAAAAGATTGGATTAAATAGAAAGAATCTATAAACGTGGAGTTAAATTCATTAAGGAAGAGGAATGTACTTGGTCCTATAATCCGAACACCTCTTGATATTAAACCAGTTGGACACAAATGGGTCTTTGTGAGGAAAAGGAATGAAAATAATAAAATCGTGAGATATAAAGCACGGCTTGTTGCACAAGGATTCACGCAAAGACCAGGAATAGATTATGAGGAGACATACTCCCCTGTGGTGGATGCTACAACATTTAGATTCCTAATAAGTCTGGCCATAAGAGAAAATTTGGATATGCGGTTAATGGATGTTGTAACCGCATACTTATATGGTCCACTGGATAATGAAATATATATGAAAGTCCCAGAGGGAATTGAGCTCAAAGATAAAGAAAGTTCTCGAGAACAACATTGTATAAAGTTGAACAAAAGTCTTTATAGATTGAAACAATCAGGTCGAATGTGGTATAATAGACTAAGTGAATATCTAGTCAAAGAGGGCTATAAGAACAACCCCATAAATCCGTGTGTATTCATAAAGAAATTTACTAAGGGGTTTGTAATCATCGCGGTGTATGTAGACGACCTGAATATCCTAGGAACCTCTGAGAAAATTTCCCAAACAGTCGAATATCTAAAGAAAGAATTCGAGGTGAAAGATTTAGGAAAAACAAGATTTTGTTTGGGGTTACAACTTGAGTACATGAATAATAGAATCCTTTTGCATCAAATGGCATATACAGAGAAAGTACTCAAGAGATTTAACATGGACCAATCTCACCCATTGTCTAGCCCCATGGTTGTGAGATCCCTTGACTTGGATAAAGATCCATTCGGTCCAAAGAAGGATGATGAAGACGTCCTTGGTCCCGAAGTGCCATATCTAAGTGCCATAGGAGCTTTGATGTATTTGGCGAGCCACACTAGGCCAGATATATGTTTTGCCGTGAATTTATTATCAAGATTTAGCTCATGTCCGACCCAAAGGCACTTTGGAGCGGGATTAAATATATACCGTTACCTACAAGGAACGAAAGATTTGGGATTATTTTATACTAACCATAACAAAGATAGTTTGATTGGTTTTGCGGATGCAGGTTACCTCTCGGATCCACACAATGCTAAATCCCAAACGGGATATGTTTTTACTCACGGTGGTACGGCTATATCTTGGCGATCCATGAAGCAAACTCCTGTTGCTACATCGTCCAACCATGCAGAAATCTTGGCGATGCATGAAGCTAGCCGTGAATGTGTTTGGTTGAGATCAATGACTCAACATATTAAAGTAGATTGTGGAATGACCGAAGAAAAGGAGGAACCAACCATATTGTACGAGGATAATGCAGCATGCATAGCACAACTCAAAGATGGATATATTAAGGGAGACAGGACGAAACATATTTTGCCAAAATTCTTCTTCACGCATAATCTACAAAAGGATGGAGAAGTACAAGTTCTACAAATTCGTTCAAGTGAAAATTCAGCAGATCTATTTACAAAGTCTCTACCAACCTCGACATTCAAGAAGCTAATACATCATATTGGAATGCGAAGATTGAAAGACATTCAGTGATGTTCGGAACAGGGGGAGTAATGCGTGTTGTACTCTTTTTCCTTATCTCGGTTTTGTCCCAACTGGGTTTTCCGAGAAAGGTTTTAATGAGGCAACATTCAAAGCGTATTACGAGCTCTTAGAGTTATGACATCCAAGGGGGAGTGTTATAAATCATTGTAGATTGTCAAACTCTAGTTCTGGCCCATCAAGCCCATATCCGATGAGATTTAAGACGGTTTATACTTTTCCTATTCCGAATAGGATTTACCTTTTATCTCTTGTATTGATTCCTATATAAAGGTTCTATTGGAACCTCATTATCGATAATACAACACACGAAATTCTCTCATAATTCTCTCTTGTTTACAACATAATTTTAAGTTTAAATGAAAAACGACAACATCTGTTCAATTACCTAAACAAAACTATGGAACCCACTGAATTTCTTCATTATTATCTTCGACTTCATAAAATCCTTCAGTTAGTAAAGATCTGTTTACATAATCAAAAAGAGATTGTTAAAGTTTATATAGTGAATTAATGATTTTCAATTAAGTAGACAAAATTAATGATTTTACATTTCTTTTATTATTTGTGATCAGCAAGTTGGAATGTAACAGCAATAGGACAATGATCTTGTTCGTCTTCCCGTGGAACAAAGGGTATCCTTTTTGGTTTCCAAATTTTCTTCATAACACCATAAAAATCTAAGATATAGGAAATAAACATATTAAATAAAACTATACAAAAATATATTCACATTTTTAAACTATAACATAAATTAGTCTTAAGTATCAATATAAAATTAGTATAAACATTAATGCTTATGCAAGTTAGTTTTTTAGAAAAGCGTTAATAACTTATATAAAAAACTTACGTACCAAATGGTAAGTCCTTGTAATGTCTACCTTCAAGTACCGGTCGATATAATTCATAAAACTCGAAAAATTTACTTTCAGAAATGCTATGAGAAGGGGCAACCGATGTGTTGGATTTGAAATAAATTTCAAAACCATGAATGGTGTTTTTTAAAGGTTTGATGTTATCCACAACATCAAAATTAGATAATATGACCCATTGACCTTCTTTGAGTCTCCATGTAAAGTTATTTCCATAATAATTCCCAGGAATACAGGCTTCAATTTTACAGCCCTACAACACGCAACCAAATTTTTTCATAAAAATGAATGTAAATAATCTATACAAAAAAGTATATATTTTCATCTTACACTTTTATCAACCAGAATCATGTTACAAAAGCTTCTTAATCCTTGCTTTTTTTCATCTACAGACTTAGAATTTTGACACATATGTCGTCTTCACAGTTACCCTTTCTCAAATTCTTTAAAGGAAGGAAAGTGTTCATCGTGTGATGAAGAACAAAGAAAGAAAAAATGTTGTTTTGAATAAAATAGATTTAAAATGACTATAGAAATGGTTTACTTCTAATTTATGGTCTTAATTTTTTTTCCAATAAATTATTAATACAAAATATTTGTCAAATTTTATCACCTCAGTATTTTTGAAGCTTTTTACCTAACCAAGAAAAGAATCTTATTGGAAAACGGTTTGTATTAGAATTACTTTTTAAAATTGTTTCTTTATATTTTTACTTCCATTATTTTGTTTTTCATAATTGTATTTTACGATGCTTCCTTCTTGTACAATAACAATTTACACTACTTTATATATTTGAAAAAGCATATATTTTATTAAAAATAAATGAACACATAAATTAAAATTCATATTGCAATATATTGAAATCCATAATCTAAATGTTAATTTGTTTGGAACAAAAATAAATCTTATGTCTGACTAATTTATAATTATTAGTTATTTAATACATATAATCTACCAATATGCGAATGTAAGTAATATTCAATATGGTTAATGAATGTGGTATTAAAAAAATTAAAACAAAAATATCTTCAAAACATATTAGGTAAAGTACTAATTATTTATACAACTGAAGAGAACTTTAAAAATATTGGGAATATTGTGATAATATTTTTTGCATAAATTTTTTATTCTTTTAATTTGTCTCTTGATGGCAAATGTCAAATAATTGATATAGTTGATTTTTTGTTGCCCACTTTGATGCTTAATTAACGCTGCATGCCATTCATGTTCGACTTCACCTAATAATCCTCTTTTTTCGCATGCATCTTTAAAAGTACGCTGAACCTTATTATTTACTGTTCTAATCTCTTCAAAACTTTTGGGTCCTCTAACATAGTTTAATAAAATGCGAAGGTAATACATCTCTCCCGCTGCAGGATGAATATGCACTATTTTTCCATCTACGAAAGTTTTCTTACGCTTTGTCCACTCTTTATTAATAGAGTTCCATACAAATCTTGTAGGAAATTGTGAATATGTTAGTTCACGAGCCACTCTATATTTCTTATTTGCTTCCATCCATTTTGTAAACATCGTAGCACTCAGATCACATCCCATTTTCAAATATGGTTGATGGTGTGTTTCGTTTATAATAACATTTTGTTGAAAAGGTAAATGAAACGTGAGTTTCATTATTTTGGGATTTTGAGAATCTAACCACATATCTTTTTTAAGTTTAACTTGCTGATCTAGTGCCCAACATAAAGTTTGATTTTTTTAGTGTGCTTTGTGTTAATCTAATCACCTTAATTTTATAGCCACTTAAGTGTAGTTGTTATTACGAATGAACACATCTCTTCAATGTCATGGTTATCAAAAAAGGTCGCATCTTTTTATGACCTCGGTTTGAATGAAAGGTGGCAATGCTTCCGTTAATTAACATATCTTTTTTTTTTTTGGTTAAATTTACAATTTTAAAATAATATAAAAAATGAATTTGTGTATAATAACAATTTTAATGCTACCAATTCGTCTACAGAAACAAAATTGTGTAAAAGATACATAATAATAGTGTTGTACAAATTACACAATAATCAAAACTAAAAAATTTTGATTTGTCAAGGAAATCCCATTTTGAATCGTCTAATCCGTAGACAAATTATTGACACTTGAACAAAAACCGCAATATTACTAAACTTATGTAATTTTTAATCACAATACTTTTGTTTCGATACTTGATATTTGCATAGTTGAAAGTCATATTATATTAGATCGGACAAAAATTAGGACAGACAATTTTTTTTTATATAAATAAGGATATATTTAATGAAACTATAAATAAAAATAAAAAAGAATCTGATACATTTTACTTAAAAAAAAAATATTATTGAGTCATAGTACAGTAATATTAACAATAAAAGTTTGTTAGCAAATGACTTTCATATCAGCTAAACAAAATCGAGAAAAGAATCTTGGTAAGTATGATTTTTGTACTTTAGCTTTATTGAAAACTTTAAGTGCCTATTACTTTTTTACTGATTGATATGACAACTACTGATTCAAACAGATGTTACGCTGTTGATTAACATTTAATTAAATTTTTTTTATTGATTTATATTTGTAGAATGTGATACTTCACTGAAAAAAATAGGGTAAAGGGTCATTTTTAACCCGAATTTTTTTCTGGTATCTTTTCATATCTGTACAAACGTGTAGTGCCAAAATCAATCCAAACTCAAATAAAATTCAAATTTCATACATGAACTTGTTAAATCGTGCCAAAATCGGAGTCATCGTTAACGGTGGTTAGTCTAAGTTCTGGTGTTTTTCGGTGAAGCGTGGTTGATGATGTGGCAAAACGACGTCATTTTGGTGTTTTGGTGCTTGGTTTAATTTTTTAAAAAATTTGGGACAGCAACGTTTCGAACCCGCAACCAAACACTCATTAATGCAAGCACAATACCACTTGAACCATCGACTTTCACGACAACTTGTCAAACATTAAAATATATATACATAACGACGTTTGTATGGATAAATTAAATAAATGATATATCGTAATGTTTAGATGGAAATTGTGGTAATGATGCGTTTGGAAACTTTTTTGTTCGAAATTTAAAATAATTATCGTTGAACTAATTTTTAAAATATTTTTAGTGTTTTTTGCCAGAAATATTTTCATTGTGAAATTAGCGATCATCGTAAAATAAACCAAAAAGTCAAACTGTAGTAGTTCAAAAATTAATTTATATTATACAAATCCCAAATAATTCAAAGAAATAGATTTACATTTAATTATTTTTCTTCTAATTTAATTTTAATTTAAATGCAAAAAATTTTAAAAGATTAAACTACTAAAAATTTGATTTATAATTTTAATTTCATTTAGCTATCATGTCATTCTTTTGGATTTATGTTGTTGATTGAAAAAATAAAAAAAAAAATGACCCTTTACCCGAGAAAAATATTCATATTAACCATGTAACAAATAAACAAAAAGATATAATAAGTAAGGAAAAGTAGCAGCAATGATGAACTTAAGACTATATTTTTCTAGAAATGAATTTTAATACATAACAGACTAATGAAATATGTTGTAGGAAAGTAAATTTTCGGTTTCCGGAATAAACTTCACATACAGTGTTATATAACCACCATTAATCATTAAAAGTTCAGGATAATTTAATAAAACTATACCAACCCAATTTGATTAACATATTATAATCACCACGTAAAAATCGTTATTCTTAATTATATATATATATATATTGTAAATAATTTTATATACGCTTATATTACTTATTTTATGTTTTTTTTATTAAAGTTATGGTTTTTTAAAAATCATAAACATTACAAATGTTTTACCTAAGTTTTTATCATACATTTCATTCGTTATTATATAACATTAAACAATGTAATTGCATAATCGAATTAAAACAATACATAAAATACAAGATGGTGAAAAAAAAATTGTGTTGCAATCAAACATATTTGTTCAGTAAAATACTATTCCCACGAAAATGTATCATCTACTTTTATTGTTTTTTTACGAATTGGTCGACTTAAATGTTCATTTTTCTTGATTCTTCCTTTTATTTTCGGAGATGGTTTTTTCGTTGTTGTGATTTCTTTTTTTTTTTCTTGAATCTGAGATTGCATTTCTCGATACCTTTCTTCCTTTAGCTTAACTATATTCTTTTGTTCCATTACTTTAACCTAACAAAACTTAACCAAATTAATATCGCTTTTAAATATTATTCACTTAATTTTTAAGTTAAAATTACCTTATCTGATTTATGTTCACTTGGAAATGTTTCAATTATTATAATACCCGCAGAGGTTGACATATAATTGTATGAGCTTATTTTCACACGATAATTATATTCCAAACCAACAAGTCTATCATACAATATGGAAATAATAACATCATCTTCTGTACTTTTTTGTGTTTCCTCCTGCATATTAAAAATAATTTTTATAATTTTATTACTAACTTAATGCAGCAAAAAACTTATATATGCTAGAAAAATAAATCTTACAGTTTTTTGAACTAATTCAGTTGCAGACATGTTAAGAATCATAGTCACATCTTTATTAAACATAATTAATGATGCGGTCTCAGTGCCATCATCAACTATAACTTCAACCCTATATCTAAAATAAAACAATGATACTTATTAAAACACAAAATTAATGCTTATTGGTTAAAATAATAATTGTTACAGTTACCTTAACAAACCAGTAACATTCGGATCAGAATATGTATTGCACATCAAATTATTTCCATTTTTAGTCAATTTTTTATTACATTTACTGCATGATATGTAACTCCAACTACTTCTACTGCTTACTTCAACTATTTTTCCAGAACACGTCAATATCTTTTCCTAAATGATAATTAAATGGTTATTACAATTTTTCCTACTGATGTTACACATGTAACATAATACGAAATACAAATGAAATATTATATTTTTATTATAATAGAAAAAAATTTACTTCTTACTTATCATCTGAAAGAATATCTAGTAAATCAGATAGTGTAACAATTGTATTGTCATTTGTTCTTGTATCTTGATTATCATTCTTTATAATTTCGTATAATGTGGGCAGTGTACTGTCAACATATGATAATTTGATTTACAATAAATATAAAATAATTTAATAAAATGCCAAAATTTAAAATATTATTATTACTCCTTTTTAAAGTCCTCAATAGCTCCTGTTTGGTCTTTGAAATAAATTTTCGAAGCAGATGTTGTATTAAGATATAAATAATCTGTTACAATAATAAATTTTTTTTTATAGAAACCTAATTAATACATCATTTCATATATACCTGTTTATTAATTGTTGGTTATTTCATTTTAAATAATTTACTTACCTGCATAGATTTTTGGATTGAAACTTATTATTATCATTACTTCTCCATTTGGATTATCACTTCCTACAATTTTTTTGTAACGTTCAATTTGCTCACCCCATATTGTAATATGAATTTTGCAATTACTATGTCGTATAAAAAAAACATAAAATTAATTAATAATTCACTTTTAACACTAATATCGGAAAACCATATAAAAAAAATTACTTTTGAATAATCATATCGATATTAATTTTTTGAGTGCTTTCCATGGTTAGCAAATCAGTAGATCCACTATCTGTTATAACTCCAATTACATCTGCAATTATGACAAAAATTTGTATTTATCATTCAGAAAAACAAAAAAAATGACAATAGAAAATACAACAAATACAATTAATAATATAAATTACAAGACATACCATTAAATTGTAAATTTGAATTTGATATTTCACGAAATGCATCGTAATCTAAAAATTGAAATTTCTCAAATGCAATTGTAATATCTGATTCTTCAATAAATGTAGTATGATCATTAAAGCGAAGATTACATTTATGCTCAGATATTCTATAACTCTCAGGCGACTTCCAAACCTCAAAGTCATTAACTAAATATAGTTTTCCTTCAATTAACAAATCTTCAAATTGTTTTATATATTTTGCATAAACAGTACCAATAATTGTTATATTCAGTATAAAAAAATACTTTTAGCAAATAAACAAAAAAATCAAATTACTTCTGGTAATACAGGGATTACGTATACATACTTCTTCGTCTAAAAAGAAACAAATAAGGCTACTAACTTCATCGCCTTTTTTGTATTCTTTGCTACCCAAACTTGAATAATTCTTACTAAAATTCTTTGCTGACATCTTTTCATTCTAATGTCATGTAGCAAATTATATGAAGGTAAGGACTCTTTATTCATTATTTTTAAAAAAATATTTACTTATTCGAACTTTCTAAAATAAACACATTTCCTATGTAATTTGTATAAACACATAACTTAATTCTAAGAGATACAACTTCTTAACAAGTCATTTCGCCGAAACGTTACAACTTTAGAAATTGAACTTTCTCTTCTATAATTTTTAAAATAAAATTAATTTATAATCTTAATGTTACCTTTTGAACCGGTTCCACCTTTTATTTATGTCGTTAAATTATAATATTAATAATAATAATTTAAACACTTGTTGAAAAGACATAACTTTTCACTTTTTTTTTTAAATAAGTTAAAATCCTAGCTATATATTATGGCAAATATATTTCAAGACACTAATTAACAATACTTCACAATTTATCACTTTTAAACTCCATAAGTCATTTACGATAATAATTATTAAATAGTTGATTGATTCACTTCACGAAATTAACCATAATTAAATATAAAGGGTATATTATGAATGCAAACATAACACAACAAGCAATTTTAAAGGAAATGGTTGAGACAGACATTGCTATGACAATGTGTAATCCTACTTTAGTTGACAATCAGATGTGTCTTATCACAGGTATATTTTTCAATAATAACATCAAAGGAAGGTACAACCATCTTTATTAGTGGATACCAAAGTGAAGTCATTTAGAAAATATAAAAAGTGTTCGTTAATTTATAAATGATTAGCTATTTTTATATATAATTTTGAAAAGTTGTCAGACAAAGACGCGTCACTAATTAAAATTTTTTTTTTAAAATAAACCGACACGTCCCATCAATATAGATAAATTTGGTTCAAAATATTTTAAACTCATTAAATTAATTCATTTATTTAATAATTATAAATAAAATATACAGAACACATAAACTAAATAAGATAAAATATAAAACAACTGTGCTGTTAAAGAAATAAGAATTAAATTTGTATTAGAAAGTTAAAATTTTATGGTTTGTAATGTAACAACTAACTATTATAGACACGAGACAACGAATATTTTTAATCACTAACTAAATCAAATAGTAATACCAAATTAGTAGCAGTCATAAACAAAAATCAATATATGGTACCTCAACAAAGAATGATTTAACATTAAACGTTAAATAATTATCTTTTTAAAAAATTAATGTTCTTGATAGCCATCATATTTAAATTTTATTTACTTGATCAGATATAGCAACCTTTTCTAAAAGAAATTTTTTACTTCAAATAAAACAATTTAAAAAAATAAATAGAATAATTTTTTCAAAACATAAACGCAAACAACCAAACAATAGTCTATTATTCAACAGTATTCCATAAAGAGTATATTTAAATATATAAATATTATACATCAAAATAGAATTGTTAATACCACATTTCCACTTAGACATGACGATTACTGATCACTATGCTCAATCTAGGTATTAATAAAAAGTTAATTAATGTACAAATATAATGTCAATAGAAATACAGTTTATAAAAATACAACTTTTCATTATTTTAGTTAATCATACAACTCCCATTTTTTAAAACAGCTGATACAAAACGAACAATATATTCATAGTTTACAACTGCACGACCCTATGACCAAATAAAGAATAATCTACAAATAACAAAAAAAAAATCTAAATATCATCTAATTAAACAAGAAATATTGTTTGAAACACCATAGAACATCTCTGCCTATTTTATTAAGAAACTCGTACAAATAATTAATGATGGTATGCTAGGAAACAACTCTCTTACAAATATATAGTTTGTCATGATATCATTATTTAATATAAACGCGAGAAAAAAGAAATGCAGCAAACAAAAACTTTTTGTAATAAGATGAAATGGTATAAAGCATCTATCTGACATACAATAAAGTAATAGTTAATATCTACACAGGAACTCGGAAATGGGATCAACAAAATTTTATTCATCCCCAACATATTCCAATCATAGTCCAGACCAGATCCTCAAACACAACAGTAAGAGACTCCATTTCCTAAGTTATTATTATGTACAATCTTGCATTATGAAGGCACAGCAAAAGGAGCAATTGACAGAAGAACAGAAGCAACTTTTCAAAACACCCAAAAGTTAAGATGTTTTGGTGGAAGTTAAAAGGAAGAGGAATCAAACTAATTTTCAAAGATGCTTCGAACAGTTACTTTTAAGAAATTAGTTCACCAAGATTTGATCAAGTCACCTTGAAGATCAGTGATGTACTCATGAGGGGGAGTAAATGCGCGCTACACTCTTTTTCCTTTAACTATAATTTTTCCTACTAGGTTTTCCAAGTAAAGTTTTTAACGAGGCAGCATCTCAAGCGCATCAGATACCAACTTATTATAATAGTCATCCAAGGGAGAGTGTTATGAATAAATTCATATTATGTGAATGTCCATTATCGGTCCATTAGAATGTTCTAGAATACTTGCTTAACAAACTAAACTCTAGCTTTGTATCCTTATATATATTGTCTTATGATTCATGAATAATAACAACAAGAGAACTATTCCCTAATCTCTTTTGTTCACAACATTTAGTTATATATATAGAATTTAACCAAGTTTTATTTAAATTTAAAAAAATATAATATTTTATATTAGACAGAACCGAAATCGAACAAAAAATTGAAAATATCCGAATAAATCTTAAACCCCTAATATCAAAATATCCAAAACTCAAAGAAACTAATCTGACCCCTAATGGATACCTAAAAGTCCATGACTAAATTTTAGTTTGATTCGATTTATTAATTTTGCCAAAAAATAATAATTGAAAACTTAATTCAATTTTTAATTTTTTTTTTTGAATATTAGGAGGTTATAGGCTGAAACCCGTAATCCCCCAGATTTGGAACCACAACATGTAATATTAATTTCGTCCCAAGCGTCATTCGAACCGGTGACCTCTAAGCTTCACCTAGGGTCTTTACCAATTGAGCTAACGACATTTGGTACACTTTTCAATTTTATTGTTATTATTAGTTTTAAATATATATATATATATATATATATATATATATATATTGAATTTCCTCAAATTTACTAACTTTGCATATTACTCTTTGGGCAAATTTAAATTATTCAAAATGATGTAACATTATTATTTTCCATCAAAGCTTTAGATTTCATCTATTTTTTTGTGGAATTTTTAGAAATGCAACTGGTGACATAATAATTAATTCCTCTAGATTCTTCAAGTTTTCCACAGTTCCTCAGTTACCATTTAGTGCCTTAGAATTTAGAAACTGTAATGTGTAAAAAAAAATTAAAATTTCAAATCCGAAAATTAACAATGTTTTTTTTTTCGACCAAAGTTATCATTTCAAAGTCCAATGGACTTAGAGTACAAGTGAAAATGGAACAGATACAAACTATGACAAATAATACAAAGCCCATTAAGGCCCAACTCGGAACCAAAACAGAGCACATGTAATACACGCGTCAACTATATGAGACAACGGCCACTGAACACTATTGATCTATCTTTTTTTTCTCTCCATCGTCGTTTTTGTGACTCTCAAGCGTTTCTCGTGATCATCGTCAGAAAATCTGAACAAATGGCGAGAAAGTTCTTCGTCAGAGGCAACTGGCAATGCGTAAGTGATCGATCTTCGTTGCTGGATCTTTGTTTACTTTTTTTGAAACTTTTTACTGATGGTCGCTCGTTCTTGATCTGCTTGTTTTCTTCTTGATCAAGTGAAGTAACCGGAAAGATATCGGAATCTTAAGAAATAAGATTTTGTTTATTGTTTGATTTGATTGATTGGATGTTTTTGATCCAATACCGATGGTTGAGATTTGTCGATTCGATTCCGGATTTTTTTTTTTTTTTTCTATTTTGAATTGAACTCGTGTTATAGCTTTGATGGATCTGTGTTTAAACATGCTGGGATTGATTTTTCCGCGGCTAATATGTGGATCATTTTGGAAGAAAGAAGATGCTTATGTTTTTGTTCTGAATTTTTAATCTCTGTAGAACGGAACTGCTGAGGAGGTGAAGAAGATTGTGAACACTCTTAATGAAGCTCAAGTACCTTCACAGGATTTAGTAGGTAAGTGTAGCGTCTAAATTGCTTTGACGAGAATATGGTTTTTGTTTTCAGTGTCAATGAAAATGTTAGGGATGTGATTAGTGGCCAGTGATCTCAGTTTTTTTTGAAATTACATGAACTGGAAAAGCTAAATAACTAATTAGAAGAGGTTTATGAATTGCATCTTTTACTGCAAACATGATTTGATTGATTAAGTTTTTGCTGGTTAGTCGAGTGTTCTTTATCATCTACCTGTTCATTGTATTTGTTATGGTTCTATCTTTTTTATTTGCAGTAACTATATGGTCGTGATTGGATTAATAATTTGATGGATATTTTATCAATGCAGAGGTTGTGGTTAGCCCTCCATATGTGTTTCTTCCTCAGGTTAAGAGCACATTGAGCTCTGACTTTTTTGTTGCGGCACAAAACTGTTGAGTTACGAAAGGAGGTGCTTTCACTGGTGAAGTGAGGTGAGATTCTCACTACTGATCTCTTCTATGTATGAGCTGTAGTTAAGAGATGGTTTTGAAGATACATGTGCTCGTGTTAAAAAAAAATCTTGTTTAATTTTTTTGTATCTTGTTTCATCAAACAGTTGAATAAGAACATGTTTGGATAAATATCTAACAAATGATTAGATAGGTAAAGCAGGCGTAAAATGATTCACCTGTCCAATTTATGCTTTCATAGGAGAAAAGCTTGTATTCCTTAGGTGTATGTACTTCATTCTATGGTGCTGCGTATTGTTTCCTGCTCTTATGTCTTCTGTAATTTGTGTGTGCAGTGCGGAGATGCTTGTGAACATGGATATCCCATGGGTCATCCTTGGCCACTCTGAAAGGAGGGCAATCCTCAATGAATCAAACGAGGTTGGTGACCTTTCATGGTTAAAAATCAATTTACTATTTGAATTTTAGAGCGATGGTTTTAATTTTTGACCTCTATCCTACATTTGAAGTTCGTCGGACAAGGTAGCCTATGCACTTTCTCAAGGTTTGAAAGTTATTGCTTGTGTTGGTGAGACTCTTGAGCAGCATGAGGCTGGGTCAACCATGGACGTTGTGGCTGCCCAGACTAAAGCTATTGCTGGTGCGTATTTACTATTTTGTCAGACACTTTTATGTCCTTCTGCTATCTTAGTTCATTCTCTTTGACACCGAGACCTGATGTGATGATATTGTACTCACTATACTCCCTTAGTGTATAATCTTTAAACTGCACAGAAATGTGTTGTTGGCTAAAGAAATCATTTTTTTGTTATGGCAGATCGAGTGTCGAACTGGTCAAATGTTGTCATAGCCTATGAACCAGTGTGGGCCATTGGAACGGGAAAGGTTGCTAGCCCAGCCCAAGCTCAAGTAGTAAGTTGTTCTCAATGGGCATGAACACTTTAATATTGTTGCATTTGGTAATGAATTGATAGGTAACCAATACTTCTTTTGCTTATGAACAGGTCCATGATGAACTGAGGAAATGGCTTGCCAAGAACGTGAGTGCTGATGTCGCTTCTACAACCCGCATCATTTATGGAGGTAGACATTAATACCATATCATATGACAGTAACACTATTATGCAAATTGTTAATTGTCCCCACAAGTTTTCTATGTTACTTAAGTTTGATTATGCAAATTATTATTATCAGGATCCGTCAATGGTGGTAAATGCAAGGAGCTAGGTGGTCAGGCCGATGTTGATGGTTTCTTGGTCGGTACTGCTGCTCCAAAGGTAACAAATACTATGTTTTGCCTAGTAATAATATCTTCGTTTGTACCATGAAAACAGTATTCAACTTTTAATGATTTTGGACTAAAACATATTCTATTCCTATAGTTTTCAGGTCAGAGTGATCAAATTCTCTGTCTATGTGAGTAGAATGCAAGTGTGGTTAATAGATTGTACCTTGCAAGTCTCATCTCTAGTGCCAGGTAAGTATCTTCCAAGATCAATAACAATTGTCACGCCTCTAGTTAAAGCATATTTGTTAGCTCTAAAAAATGCATCCCTACGTTCATCCACTCAGACTTCTTTAACCCAACGAGAGACACTATGTTTCCAAATATTGTCAAAAGTAAACTCTTAAAAGCAAAACCATTGTCAAACGTTTCCAATATAGCTCTAAAAAGACACAATATAGCTCTAAAAAGTAAACCCTTAAAAACAAAACCATTGTCAAATGTTTACAAATCCGGCGACACAAAATACCTATACTATATCAATTAATCTAAGTTCAACATCATCTCAAATCTAATAACATTATTTAGCTGAGTTTCGGTTTCTTGGACTTTGACTTGAGCCCCAGCAGGGTTTCCCAGTCTTATACGTCTTTAGCTATCTCCGTTAATTTTCCTGAATCTACGCCTGCACGGAAAGCTACCAAAATTGTATATCCTTCCTCCTTCAGCAATATCCGTTCAAACCAATGATCTCCAGATATGAGCAACACAACGGCTGTAAGAGGGTTCTTTGTAGTCCAAAGAGCAATTTGCGTCTCTAATTCAAGATCACTTATATTTTTTCTTCGATGGAAACGATTTTAGCAAAAAAAAAGATTATGAGTAAAAAGATCTAATAGGAAACACGCTTACTTTGATTGTACAAGTGCTTAAAATTAACCACACAACTCAAATCATTGAGTTTTTTCTGTATCCTCAAGAGGAACCGTTTTCTTATGCGCTGCAATCGCGTTTAGATCCAGATCCCTTTTATAGCCTTTGCTTTCCAGAAACTGTTTGATGTCCCTAGCTATGTTACTTGCGTCATAGTCCCTGGTAGGAACCGGACAATACTCGATGTCAACGAGAAGTTCTTCTTGGCGGCTTTAAAAATATAATGATGTTAGTTTGACAATGTTTTTTTTTTAGAGTTTCTTGACAATATTTGGAAGCAGTGTTGCTCAACAAGGTTAAATCAGTCTCGATGAACGTAGGGATGCATTTTTTAGAGCTAGCAAATATGCTTTGACTAGAGGTGTGACAACTGTTATTGATCTTGGAAGATACTATCCTAGCACTAGAGATGAGACTTGCATGTTACAATCTATTAACCACACTTGCATTCTGCTCACATAGACAGAGAATTTGATCACTTTAACCTGAAAACTATAGGAATAGAATTTGTTTTAGTCCAAAATCATTAAAAGTTGAATACTGTTTTCATGGTACAGATGTCTATCTATGAGCTGATTCTTCGATACGGACTTGCTTGTTTTTTTCCAATCAACACATGGTCACGTTTATTGGTATGATTTCTTCAAAAGTTACTCTTATCTCATTGTGGCTTTTCCGCATTTCGTTGACATTTTATTCGTGCTCTTCTTTGTTGATTTCATATTCTTTAGGATTTTAAGCTTCAGAGTACTATATTGATGGCTCTCTAGGCTCTAACAGTGCACTATTTTTTACCTATATTCTCTTGTAAGAAACATTCTGCTGAGATATGTAAAATGCTTGCAAGATCCTTGTCCATCTGGATTAAACGTCTCTAACCTTTTTGTAACGGGAACTCGGAAATGGGATCAACAAAATTTTATTCATCCCCAAGATATTCCAATCATACTCCAGACCAGATCCTCAAACCCAACAGTAAGAGACTCCATTTCCTGGGTTATTATTATGTACAATCTTGCATTATGAAGGCACAGCAAAAGGAGCAATTGACAGAAGAACAGAAGCAACTTTTCAAAGCACCCAAAAGTTAAGATGTTTTGGTGGAAGTTAAAAGGAAGAGGAATTAAACTTGATACTACTTGTATGCTATGTGGAGAAGAAGCAGAAACAGTCAACCACATGCGCAGAATAGCACAACAAGTATGGGAGCTAGCACATTTACTAACACCACCAGGTGACCTTGTTAATGCTCAATCGTTGGATCATAACCTGAAAGCATTGTGCCTAAAACCGCTAAGAAAGTTTCACTCATTGGATGGAACATTTGGAAAGCCAGAAACATGTTAATTTCCAATAATAGGAGAGAGCATATTACAGGCATTATCTGCAGGTTACTTATGGAGTACACAAGCTCTAAAATACCAGGAAGACTATATGAGAAGAAATGTTCACAAGCCAAGACAGATTACTAAAGAGCAGATCTACAGTGAATAGCAAGTTGAGGACATTTCGAACATAGGCTCCAAAGGTGGAAAGTATGTGTTTGATTTTATGTTCCGTAGATGTACTAGCTAAACAAGCTAGACAATTTAATAGTGAATATGTAGTTTCTTATCTGTTGTAAACCTCTAACTCTGGTAGTTTGAATGAAAACATAAAAAAAAATAAATAAATAAATAAATAAATAAAAAAAAACAGTATCAGGCGGCATACAAATATTCAAACTTTTAATGCTTTTAACTCAGTAATTTTTTTTTGTTTATAAGTGTACACCTACTTTATCACCAGTTGATAATAACAACTATCAATCATTTGATGACCAAGAAAAAACCTTAATCTAACATACTATCCAATCTCCACAAAAGAATCAAGTAAAAATACGATAATCGAACATACTATCCGATTTCCATATAAAATACGTAACATTAAATGTTTGAGTTTGAGTTAAATAAAATTAAACTTTTTTGCTAAAAATAAAACAGACGAGAACAAGGTCCCATGGACATGTATACTCGAGGTGCTCATTGGGTCGTCATCATCTCCATCAAGATCTTCTTCTTCATCAGGATCTTCTTCTTCTTCTTCTTCAACTTTTTCTTCACTTTATTAGCCTCAACCAAAGTCTGTAAATCAAAATCATGTTTTCTATTTCACATTTGGAGCTAGTAAATTAAAACTCTTTTCATTAAGAAACTTGAGATATTAAAACTTGCCTTTGGAGGAGGTATAATTTTGCACTTGTTACTTGTTTTTATCTTTTTCTGGCAAGGAAAAAGATCTTGGTTAATCTTTTTTGTAACTAAAGTTACAAACTCTCTTCATTCTTTAATGAAATTCAAATTCATATTAAACAAAAAAAAAAAAAAAAACTTGCCTTTGGTCGCTTCTTCATCACGATGGTCTTGGGATGCGAATCAAGGGAAGCCTGATCAAGAGTAGTTTGAAACTCCTGGAGTGAAAAAAGATAAGACATGATGGAGCATATAGTTAGACAATGAGAAATGTAGCAATTAAGGATGCTTACTGAATGTGCATGTTCTTCACCCGAAAGATGCGTGGTGAAACTTTCAAGGCTTTGGGTAGGAAAATTGCATAATTCGCAAGAAAACCGGGGAGATTCACTCGATTCACTGCTGCACTTGTCCAGAATAAACTGTCTTCTTCTTATCTCGGAAGACCCTGAATCCTCCTTTGCATCTGTTAAAAAGCGCTAACTAGTTGAGAAACAAGCAAATTTATTTCGAAGAGAGAGAGAGAGAGAGAGACCTTCAAGTACGTTAATCAAATCATATTGGAGAACAATGTTGTATCCCCTCTCTTGTGTGGAGTAAAGAGGGCCATATGCCAAATTCACGTTTCCGCGATTGGTTATGAACATCATTGTAGCCGGAGGTGGATTACGATTTGCCCAAAATAAAAAATCAATAAAAAGCGAATGGAAAGCTGTTGCACTAAAAGAAATCAACTCAGTAAACACTCATTGATATATACTAGTATAAAAAAAAAAAAGATAAGAAGAAGATTAATCATGAGAAGAGTGGTTAAGAATGATTTTAGTTGAGGAGAGTGCTCACAGGACGTGCTCTGGGGTTTCTTTTAGGTTGCCATTATTGAACAATTGCAAGAGTTAAGGACTCAATATCAAGAAATAACTCTCCTTTTATTAGCTTAAGAAAACTCTCTCAAAAACTTAAGCTCTCAAACTCTGTATTCTCACGTGAGTCTGCAAACATCCTCTGCATCCCCTTATATAACAAAGAAAAGGAAAAACCAGTTCCTAACACTTTTAGGAAATTACACATAATTAGATTACTCCTAATTATAAATGTATATTTAGCTTTTCTCCTAAATATACTTTCCTTTTCTTTGACTTCAAGCTTAATGCCAACAGCCACTGCCAGTGATCATCGTGGCAGGACCATAGTAGCCTATTTTCTCCAACGACCTTTCTATACACTCACGGATCCGACCAGCATCATACCCACTGGGCACCGGACAGCTGTACATATCCCACCACACCGACGTTTTTGCCTCCGCCTCCGACATCTTCTATTTACTTTTTTTTTTCTTATTATTTAACCTAAAAATAACAAAATCAGGTTCAAAAATGGGAAAACAATCTCAAACAATCAGCTTCAAAATTGACAATCGCCTACCTCGTTTATTATCAATGGAGCAACCAGCCGACGGCGAGAGGAGGAGATCCTCGATACTAATAGGGTTTTTTTTTCTTTTTTTTCCCAACTTTCCCACTCTATACCCGAAACTAATGGGCTATAAAGCTGTGGGCTTATCATGAAGATCAATTTAACAGTGAAGATCAATTGCGAAGAAATAGTTTTTGGTTTAAACATGTTGAACAGGATAGCTAATTTTTTTGTTGAGCCGTCTTCTTCAACCACTTGATCACAAGCAAAATTGAGGATTTTTTATATGTCACTATTTGTACTACCAAACCCTTTTTAATAACATTTGTTTCTACATTTCTGTATAATTTGATTATAAATACAATGAGATTTCATACACATGCACGTACTGAGTTGGAGATTCCATACAACCAACAAATCATGATACAATTTTAATTACATGTTTTTTTTCAAACTTATGAATAGCGTAACGATGTTGACACTAAAGGTAAAACAAGAAAAATAGAATATTCAGCAACTTTTAGTATAGCGAAACTAATCAAATTTGGCTATGCTTCCATCCTCCAAACTCTTCTGCATCCATTCCCATATGGCCATATCTTGCTGAAAATTCCCAATAAAAATGAAAACAATGAGTTTCAATCAAATATGGTAAAATAAAATTTAGTTAGCTAGGAAAAAAAAACGAGAAGAGAAAACAACAAAGGTAAGAAACACCGAGAAGAGAAGAGAGTAAGAAACACCGATGAAAAACTCGCCGACAAAGGAGAGATCGGAGTCAACGACGTTGTACTTGGTTGGCCTTAGCTCTGCCGTTCCTTTTTCGACTCCCATTTCCAATAGCTCTTTCACATGCACCCTATTTTTTCATTTTTTTTTCATTATTTATACGTCTTTATATATTTTCGATTTCAATCATATCTATATTTTAGTCTTATATATCATGAGATATACGTAGGTGGCTTCGCCGATGTAATCGTCGGAGGAAAAAGTATCATGGTCAATGACTTTAACGATGAGTTTGTAATCGGCGCCGGAGCCGGGAAACTCTGCTCTCCATTTCAGTTTATTATTCCATGTCGGATTTCTACCTCCATCTTTTCCATTTAAATCACACAAATTTCAATCAAAATCTCACTAATATATTATTTTCTTTAACAGAATTGCCAAGGCGTAGGATTATTTATATCATAGTTTTTTTCACACCTCACTCCGCATTTTTAAAAGGAAATTAAATTATTATTCTTATAGTAAACAGTAGTATTTGTGAGTATTGTTAAGTATGAAGTTTGGTGTATTGATGATTAGTTAAAAATGAGGCTGGTCAGACAATCTCACACTAAATGAGATTACTACTTGCAGAAGAAAGCTCCGCCATACACAAATTTTTCAAGATTTAACAAACAAAATAAAACTTACAAGCTACCACAAAATGTCACAAATATAAATAATGTAATGAAGATTATTAACATACTAATAAAAAGGAAATACTTGTGAGAGTTGAGATGAACAAATTTTGCCAAACAATTTTTGACATACGGAGCTCAGCCAATTGGACTACTTGGTCTAAAATACTTGATTATTATATCGATGATTTCCTCGTAAAGTGTTTTCCCTCTGTTAGACGTCTTCTTCTTCTTCTTCTTCTTCTTCTTCTTCTTCTTCTTCTTCTTGCACCTCTTGCACTTGCAGCTGTGGGTAAATGTGCTAGGGTTGCACTTGCAGCTGTGGGTAAATGTGCTAGGGATCCAGCGGTTTATGTCCGAAAATGTGCTGCAAATGCTCTTCCTAAGTTGCATGATTTGCGGTTGGAAGAACATGCTTCTGCAACTGAAGAGGTTTGTCTTATCACTTTCGTTTAGCTGTTTTATAGCTCATGTGGTCTGTTGGTAGTTTAAAATAATCTATAAATATGAGGTTTAAAAAAAATCTAAATATCATCTAATTAAACAAGAAATATTGTTTGAAACACCATAGAACATCTCTGCCTATTTTATTAAGAACACTCGTGCAAATAATTAATGATGGTATGCTAAGGAAAAAACTCTCTTACAAATATATAGTTTGTCATGATATCATTATTTAATATAAACGCTAGAAAAAAGAAATGCAACAATCAAAAACTTTTTGTAATAAGATGAAATGGTATAAAGCATCTATCTGACATACAATACAGTAACGCAATAAACTTACCTAAAATTAACGATTAAAATAGAAATCAGTTCAGCATCAACATATTTTAATATTCATTTTAGACCTGATCTCTAAGGTAATAAAATCCAAATCAATAGTTTCTCTAATGAGAATAAAATCTAAATCAGTAGTTCGTTGGTATCCCATTACAATTTTAAAAATTTACACTTTCCAATAAAACGAAATAACACTACTACACACTATTTCGTGATCACACGAATAAAAAACAAAAAAAATTAGAAGCAAACAAAACAAAATTAAACAAAAACAAACAACAAATACAATACACTAATTGAATAAAACATCAACATTCATTCAAAAAATATGAAACCTGATAACGTAAATTACATTTCCAACAAACGAATAAACAATCACAATCTAACAATTTATCATACTTATAATAACAAATAAGATCCCTATAAATACTTTTATCGACAACCTTCAAACACCGAATTGGAACCATCGCTTTATTACCAACAACAGACAGAATTTCAGGATTGTGAAACCATTTAAAATGATTCATTTGATTTTTACCGCTTCTCAAACGTCCCACAAATAAAAAAATCAATGATGATAACCATATAGCTTCAGGATGTCTTCTCATGATCGGGCTCAGAAGTAATGATAAAGATGCATCAAAATTATCAACAATAAAACACATATAAATCGCTTTCAAATAGAAAATATCAACATTACCATAATTAACGATAGTATCAAAAAAATCGCTACACAAACCACCCAAATCTTGAAAAACATTATGTGGAATTCTCATTAACTTTTTAAATTTAAACTTAGATACATAACCCGCATTGGAGTCACATTCCCAAAATTCTTTACTTAAAACAATAACAAAAGAGATCTGACTTAATTTAAATGACTGTATATAAAAAATAATTTAGAAAATAAACGAAAACTCCTACCATATGGAAGAATACAATCATCCATATAGCAGCAGTAACCAAGCACAAACGAGTATATAAAAGAACGAAAAAAACAAATTTAAAAGACACAACTGTTTAAAAACAAAACTATTCAAGAAAAGTCACAAATGAAATTTATAACTTTCAATCAAGGAATGCAAGTGAAGAGATGCGACTTTTTACATCAACATGTTTCAGGAAGAGAGACATCTTTCCAACAAAAAATTAGGTACAATATAAATATAAATCGTTTAACAACGATAAAAAAAAAACTGAAACTTAAAAAATTTAAAGGGACACAAAGAGGTCATTCGTATTTTTTCGGTTTGTTATTAGTATATAGATTTAGGAAACATAAAAGATTTCGAGTTACAGTATATTAAAGTGACGTTAAATCCAACTAAGGACAAGAAAAAGTTCCTAATTTCCTAAATCAACAAACTAAAGTACACACTTGGCTTTTAACAACAAAACAAAAACTTGGTTCATACCTAAACACTTTCGTTTACTTTAGGGTAAGTTCAAAAAGCCAACCAAATAATCCACCTGCACAGATTTGACGTTTACAAACGCCGTTAAGTATGTCACCGTCGGCGTCTAAACATAAACAGCGTATAAACTAACGGAGCTCCGTTAATAAATAGACGGAAAGCAAACTAAACCCGTTTATAGCTTTGGTCCCCTCTATCCACCTAGTGACAATTGATTTAAGCAGTGTCTTGTAATTAAACAACCATCGATGTCCGTTCTACTTTTCCATAAAAGGAAAGTTCATCACTTAGTTTTCATCAACTTCTGAACTTACCTTTCATGGATTAGGCAATACCTTCTATTTTTAGTAATTTAAGTGGACCCTTTACTTCTTCAACTCTCTCTCTCTTTTCACTCTTTTCTTCTTATTATCCTTTGTCCTCTCCGCCAAATCTCTTCCAACAAACATTAAAAAAAATAGAGAGGAAAGAAAAATATCATGGCGAGAGGGAAGATCCAGATCAAGAGGATTGAGAACCAGACGAACAGACAAGTGACGTATTCAAAGAGAAGAAATGGTTTGTTCAAGAAAGCTCATGAGCTCACGGTTTTGTGTGATGCTAGGGTTTCGATTATCATGTTCTCTAGCTCCAACAAGCTTCATGAATATATCAGCCCTAACACCACGTAGATGGATCTCTCTAAAACACCACCCCTTAAATTAAACTTAATTGCTTTGTTTTTTATCCTTCTTATTAGCAACTTTTTGTGTGTGTTTTCTCCGTAATAGAACGAAGGAGATCGTAGATCTGTACCAAACAGTTTCTGATGTCGATGTTTGGAGCACTCAGTATGAGGTTTTACTTCTTCTTAGATCCTTCTTCTTGTTCTTGATGTGTTTTTATAGTTGGTGAAATCCCTGATGCGTTTGTTTTGTTGCAGAGAATGCAAGAAACCAAGAGGAAACTGTTGGAGACTAATAGAAATCTCCGGACTCAGATCAAGTATTTGTTGCTCTCTCCTTCTCTCATCTATGACTCTTGAACCTTTAAATTGGGATTTTTTATTTATTTATAGAAATTTACAAAAGAAAAAAAAAAGAAGCAAGATTACGAAATTATAAAAATTGTAGGCAGAGGCTAGGTGAGTGTTTGGACGAACTTGATATTGAGGAGCTGCGTCGCCTTGAGGATGAAATGGATAACACTTTCAAACTTGTTCGGGAGCGCAAGGTGATCTTATCATAACTTACCCTTGTCTAGGGTTCTCTTTTCGTTTTCGTTTTGAATTTAGTTATAGGTAAATGACTTTTGTTGTTACCAGGTGTTAAACAAAGGAAACATTTAGTTTGCTGTTGCATAATATATGTGAGTGTTTTTTTAATCGATTTTTATGTTAATTGTACAGACAAAATCCATTGGGAATCAGATCGAGACCACCAAGAAAAAGGTCACTTCTATGTTCACTCACTTAACATATTATTTATATGTCTCTACGGTTTTGTTTAAATTGAAATTATGCACTTGCTAAAACTTTTTATAAGACTTTTTCCTAGGAAAACCATTCATATAATTGAATCTAATGAACGTCATGTAATTTTCTGGGGCTTCCAAGTTTTCAAACATAACTTTATATTCCAATTTTCTAATAATTGCCTTGAATTTTTTTAAGATATATTTAGTAAGAGCTCTTTTTAGTCAAGATATTAGTATCTTGTTTTTGCGTGCCTTTACGCTAATGGATAAAGGAAACACCAAGCATATAATATGGTGATCGCATCATAATTTCGGCATCTTCATAGTTTCTCTTGTGGTTTACACTGTTGCAGAACAAAAGTCAACAAGACATACAAAAGAATCTCATACATGAGCTGGTAAGATCTCCTTTTGTCTTCCTGACATGTTGTTTTAGGCATAATATATATATGCATGAAGCCAGTTAAAAGGATAGAAATGTATATTGTAGATTGATTAGTCACTCATGTTTTCTCTTTGATTCTATCTTAATCAAAATATGTCCGATTGAAATCATATATCAAATATGTCATTTCATATTAACAGTTTTGGTTTTTTGTTATGTGGAATATGGCTGAAAAATATGCTTTGGTGAATTAGGAACTAAGAGCAGAAGATCCTCACTATGGACTAGTAGACAATGGAGGAGATTACGACTCAGTTCTTGGATATCAAATCGAAGGGTCACGTGCTTACGCGCTTCGTTTCCACCAGAACCATCACCACCATTACCCCAACCATGCCCTTCATGCACCCTCTGCCTCTGACATCATTACCTTTCACCTTCTTGAATAATTAAGGGTTAAAAGGTTTTCTGGTGCTACCATTATCTACCTAATTAATAACTACTTATTATAAGCATATGACATGTGCTGCTAAAACCTTATAAACTGTCATGTTAATTTCCAAGTTATGTATTTTAAATCCTTAAGAACTATACAAGGATTGTGTGATTAGCAGTAGCTTGCTGCTTAGACTTATTGTGGATGGACTGTTTTCAAAACTTTTATCATGTCTCCTATTTATCACTATACTTTACTTACAGCTTGAAAAAACTAAAAGCTGTATCCAAAACCAAATGTAAAAGAATAAACGCATATTTTCGAGTTGTCTTGTTTATACCGAAAACAAATATATTGAGCCAAACGAAAACGTTTCATTGATCACAATGTAATCATTCAAACAAACCAAACGTAATCACAATCAGAACTACGACTAAATCTAGCTGCTTAAAGTATTGCTTCATTTCGTGAGGTGAAACCTTCTCTTTGTCTAAGATTCTTGACATTCAAAGGCACCTCCTTAGCCTCCTTTCTGTCTTGGTTACATTCCTAAAACTCAGTGAACTCTTCTACTTCTGTGTTCCGTTTTACGGTTCATTTAGTTTTCTTTTTCTTGTCTGAACTTGGAACATTGTAAAAGAAGAGGGAAATAAGGGGCAAAGACCATTGATTATTCAGAACCAATGAACAAGCCCTGAAATGAAATACAAACCCTAGAAGAACCCAACGAAAAGAAGAAGAAAAAGAAAAAGAAGCAAACTAGAAAATTCAAACTAGAAACGCAAAGCTCTCTCTCAGACAGAATAGTTACAAGAAACAGAGGTTGTTGTTGTTGTTGATGAAGCAGAGTCAGTAGAAAAGCAAGACAATGGAGAAGACGAAGAAGTTGGGCTTTCTCTTCCCACCACAACAACCTCGCAACAATCCAGATTCTTCCCTTCCTCGAACATGAAGTCAATGTTATCCTCAAATCCTATCTCATTGAAAAGCTCTGGATACTCTATGGGCTTCTCGTTTGAGAGCTGTTGTTGATCTGTCAAAAACGGAGCAAACCCTGAATCCATCATCATACAGAAGTTCCAAGCCAACTCATTGCTATCAGAAGAACGATCCATATCCATTATAGCTGAAGAATCTATGCAGCAAGTGACCACCGCTTCTTCTTCTTTAAATCCTACAAACTCTGCTTCTTGTTGCTCTGTTTTCTCTTCTGTTTGTTCTTTTGGTTCTTCCACGTACTGTTTCACTTCTTCTCTAGGCTCTTCTTTCGCTTCAATCTCTTGCTTGGCTTCAGTAAGAATAGCTTCTTGATGATTGGCTTGGTTCACAGGGAATGGGAAAACGCCTTTTTTCTTTAGCCGGTCGATGTAATTACTAATGTCGAAATTGGTTACTGCGTTGGCACCTCTATACTCTATAGCTGCCATGTCATATGCTGCTGCAGCTTCCTCCTGCGTATCTACAATCAATAAAAATAGCAACTTTATTACCAAAAGCTTCTAAATTAAGGCAATGTAAAACACAGTTACATGAAAGCAAAGTCAATGTTTTGTAGTTAACAGTTTCATAGTAACCAAAAAAGCCCAAGCATGTGTTAAGAGAAGTGTTTTTTGTTTGTCGTTTCATATAAATTTTTTAGAATTTATTATGATGCCTAATGAAGACAAAATCAAGAGAATTGAGTGACGTGTTTTGTGGGGACAACTAGGGTTACACTATATTTGTGATGCGTGTACGAGACCATTTCTACTCCACTCGGCCGCTCTAAACTCCAAAGAGTCAAAACTTGTAACTTAATTAATACACCAATAATTTGTATATAAATAATACACGAACATATGATTTACGAATTATTTAACAATAAAAATCCCTACCTAGTGTCAACTCTAAGCTCTAATAGCTATCACTATTAAGTTCCAAGTTTCGTACCTTTATAATTTCCATAATAATCTTAGAGGATTTTCCAAAGAAAAAAATTGCTAAAGTAGAAGTTGGAAGACAAATATAAAAGAAAGAAGATAAAGAAGACCAGATTTTGTTCGGAAGACAAGATGAAAGATATGGTAGAGAGAGGACAGATCAAAAATGCACGTGAGGGCTCGTGACTCCTACTGAGAACAGTCTCTACTCTTAATCATTTTAATAAACCACTAAAAAAAAAACAAGAGCAAACCAGATCGACCTCGGGTTTGGTCCTAGCCTCTGAACTATTTTGTCCTTTTATGAAATGAGAGTGTTATCACGTGACCTACGCGTTACACGCGCCCTTACACTTGTAACTCACATTTCTACACAGTTCACATCTACTAATTTCATATTTGTAATTATGCACTTGGCTCTCTTCTTTTATTTTCTTTTAAATAAATTAAGTATATTATTATGTGTCATGGAAAACTCCCTATATTTTTGCAAATCTGAATCCGAATGACAAAATTCAAAACTATGTTATTTGAGATTTGGTGAAGATCGGGTCCCTTAATAATCTAAGGACCCAGTAATGGTTAACAAAACAATTTAAAAATGGTATGTATTACTTTTCAGTAAAGAGTTGTTAATATTCCTTCTGCAGAGTTCTCAATTTTAGTATTCAGACTTCAGAGTATCGGATCCACAAAAAATGCAGAATTTTAAAAGGCAATTATGCAGTGATCAGATAATTAAAAAATAGATTGAAAAGAAGAAAAAGTTGAATTGATTAAAAAAGATAAAAATCAATTAAGGTGAGCTGAAAGGGACATGATGTCAAAACTCTCGCCTCACGTGAGTGAGTTCAAAGCCCACACTGCCTCCCCATTATATTATTCTAATTGTCAAATTAAACAAATCAACATTGCTTAATCACTTACTACGAAAGAAAAGACACCAGTTCAAACATTAACACACACTATTTTATTAACTTCAAACATTTACTATTTTAACAAAATATAACAGAATAACAAAAGTAATATTAAAAACAAAAGGATCCGTTATGCCCGGTAACTTATAAATAGTCGATTATGCTAAACTATTTTAAAAAACTTATAAATCTGAAAATATATGTAATCAAGAGTCAGTATTTATTAATTAAAACAAAATTAGAGAAGGTAAAGTAGGTACGTACTATAGGTGCCGAGGTATAAGTACTTGTTTCCAAACACTCTTCCAATCCGAGCTTCCCATCTTCCGTTATGGTGATGCCTGTTTTTTTGCATAATTATGTTTTTCATTTTTACAAAATAAAATCTTGAGTTCATAAAACAAACAAACATTTCTGAAAAATCGGGTTTTGCAGGGAAAGTACTGGGAAAAAAAAAACTTAATTATGATTTGTATAAAAAAGAGAGAATATTCTAAAAGCAAATCTTCAGGATATAAAAAAGGTCACACCTTTATTTTTAAGTCATATTTCCTAATATTAATTCTGTTTTTTTAGATATCCAAAAAGGGATAAAATAATTGCTCATTTTTGGCGTAAATTTCCGAAATTAAATGAGGGAAAAAAAAAAGGAACCTAGCGACGCCGCGATATTTAGAGACGCCTCTGGAGAAACCACTGCTCTGGCGGCGGAGAGAAGCCAAATATTCTTCCTTTGTGACTCTCTGCATTTCATCCAATTCCTTTGTATACGTCTCTAGCTGATAATTTCCCCCAAAGTTTCAATTTTTATTACACCAAATCGATTCAAAAACACAAACATGCATCCATCAATCTGATGTTTTTTTTTTATAATAATAATACCGGAAAATTCAAGATGGTGTCGGGTCCCCAGTACTTGAGAGCAGCCAGGTCGTACGTATGTGCTGCTGCTTCTTCACTGTCATATGCTCCTGCAATTACGCGTGAAGCAGTTGAGATTCTTCTGACCAAATCCAACTCTCTCTTTTTCTTTTCTTAAATTAAACAAAACAATTGATCTATTGGTTCAGAGAATTAGAAATTACCCAGATAAACTGATGAGTAGATTGGTCAGTGACGAAGTTGAGATCACACGAAAAACAAACAAATTTATCAGTTAAAATCCAGATCTTTATGATAAAAAAAAGAAAAACAAAAAAAAGCAAACCTTGTTTGCCTTTCTTGTTCTGAATCGAATTCCAAGAGCTTTTGTCCCAAAGATGAGCTTCGAATCTCCCAGTCCATCTATGTCTGTAAAATCCCACAAACATGCAATATTTACAAATGCAGTTTTATAAAAAAAAGAACCCAAATCCAATCTGAAAACCAAATTCTAAAAATCAATCATTTAATTTATTTTTAAAAAAAGACCTGGTGACTCCTCTGTAAATAGAGCTGCGTCGGGTAGAGGCAGGGCTAGTCTGGTTCAGTGGTTTATCATCAGAAGGAGAAGATTTCTTAGCCCTTTTGGCTCGTTTTGGTCTTGGAGCCTCCGATTGAATAGGAGAGGAAGTAGAAGAAGAGACAGAGGAAGATGGAGAAGAAGTAGTACAAGTGGTTAAGGGCTTCTTCATTAAACTCTGAGAAATTAGCAAAATGAAAAATCAGATTTTTTTAAGAGGAATGGGGAGAAGTGGTTTAAGAAAAAAGAGGAAACGAGAAAGGGGAAGTTAAATAAACCCTGAGGAGGAAAGGGCTTTTGGGTTAATTACTAACTACGAGTTAAAAAATTTTGTGTAAGACCAAACACTTGGCCTTCTGTTGCAGCCATGCTACCAATAGCTTGACTCTCCACGCTGTCTTCTTTTTTTGATTTTTTTTGGTATTTTGTATTTTAAGTTTTGTACGTTTTATTTTTATACATTAACTTTTTGTACGTTTCATGTTTTGGAATTATTGGATATATTTTCTCTAGTTTTGAGGAAACAAGTTGGAATGAAAAATATCTTAATTTGGTTTCCTAGAGATTCTATATTTGAAATTGTAGAATCTAAAGATGTCGATGTTTTTGGTTTTTGGAAGATAAAATTTGCCCAACATTTGTTTTTTTTTGAAATGTATTCTTAATTTATTAATTGTGTATACATATGCAAGTTGAATAGGATTTTGATTTTCAAAATTCCTGTGTTTCTGAAAATGTGTCAAATTTACCTTAAATCTCAAAAAAAAAAAAAATGTTAGCATTTTCGTCTATATTTTCCTTGTACATTCAGTTTTTGATCAACAAATATATTTAAACTAAAAAGGTTAAGAAATCCAAACTATTGGTACCTTATATATTCATCTATACTCCAAATAATTAAGTGAATTATCATATATTCATACTCAAAATTATCGTATTTTGAATCAATTGTATTGTACTTTTAGTGGCTAGTAACTTTTTTTTGTTTGATCCATAATTCAATCTCTCTGGAGAGATTGAAGTGGATTATATCTAGTATTCAAGAAATTGTTAGATGTTTAGAAGGTGGCAATCAAACGTCTATCGTATAAAATACCTAATTAGAATATGTGTATTTTAGACGGTTTAATAGTTTATATAACAAAAATAATATTCCATTATGCATAATCTATTAAATTGTAATAAAATCATATTATTCGTAAATTCGAAAAAATCAAAATATTGAACATCAAAAATATTACGCAAAATTATTGATGTTTAAGTAGAAAAGAAGATTATCAAAACAATTAAATTACTAGCCTTTTTTGTGTGCAAAAGGACATTGCTGCTTATAAATCTAATTCTACACAAATAAAAAACTTTGATAAAATAAATAAAAGGTAGTAATTACTTGTGTTCTTTGTAAGAGAGAGTCGTAATCGCTTTGATACGGAAGCGATTTTGAGACTATCATGTTGCATCCCTTGCGCCGTCGACACAAATCCTTCCGAGATCTTTTGACGCCTATGATCCTCCTCTGTTTTTTTTTCTAAAAAAATTAGTTACTTATCTGTAATACGTACAACGGTTTTAAGTTTTCGATGGCGGACTACTTCCGCTTGTGTCTTCTTCTTCGACCTTCCAATTGCCCAAATCTAAGAAAACCTTGAAACCAAACTCAAATCAGACCTTTAAAGAAAATAAACAGATGGGCCTAATTCTCGAGTTAAAAGTTATCTCTTTTTTTGTTCCTTACACTCCTCGAGTTAAAAACTAGATCTAATATGAACATTGAAAACCAACGAGATACTCTAAATCATACTATTATGCAGTTTTCCAAGACCCTTCCACTTCAGTTGCGTCTTTCCAGTTTCTTCTTCTACAGACTACCATCGCTGTTTCTCTTATCATTGAACTGATTTAAGGTTATGCTTCTGTTCTCTCTCACTCGTGCCTCCTCCGAAATAGATTTCGTGGGAAAAATGCTTTTCTTTTAGACTATAACTTTAACTTTTTCTTGTATCATCATATGAGTTTGCAGAGATGTCTTACGTTCCACCACATAAACGACATGAAAATTTTGCAGTGAAAGCATCCTCTGTTCCGCCTTTTCATCATACAAAGCTCAATCAAAACAACGGGAGTAAAAATACCAAGATCATCTACGCAAACGATTGCATTTCCAAATGGTTTCTCATTGGTTCACAGGACGAAAACAACTTTCAACTTGTGCCTGAGTCTACTGAATGGAGAAGAGACGGAGGAGAAAAATCTTTGGTAATCCTAGTGAAGAGAGATTTCGAAAAACTGGAAAATCCATGGTTATGTGCGGCAGAGAAGGTGGTGGATGATCTTATATTGGGATTTGGTAGGGCAAAGAAGACGCTTCTACGTTATGGATCAGATTATGTCAAACTCAGATTGATCGCTCGATTCGGAAATGTTGTTTTCCATGGGTAAAAGACTTTTCGTCAATTTTTCTTCCATCATTTTTTTTTCATACACACATAAACGTATATTATATGGTGCAGGGTTAATGGTAAGCTTGTGTTTTGTCTAACAGCCATTGTAATTTCCGTAGATGGTTTATAGTTGAGTCGGTTTTAGCTAGAGAGTTTAAAGGTTAAAATGAAGTTTAGGGAGAAGGCTTAGGCATTTCTCGTTAACCAAGTCTCTTTTGTGTTGAATAAAAGAGTTTACCGGTTCCAATATTATCTAATTGGTGCAGTGTTAGCACATCAGAAACTCTAAAAGATGGTCCGTTAACTAAAATCACATTGGAAAAATTGAAGAAATCATTCCATACCAATGTCCCAAAGTCTTATGTGGAAAATATTGAGTATGGAGTTGTACACAATATGGAATTTTGTGCTGAAGAAACCAAAGAATTGTATCACGTGAAGGTAGTTTTTGTTTTCTTTTTCCTTTTGTAAGATTCATGAATGTGTGTGTCTGCAATTTCATTTTGAAAATTTAAGTTTTGGTTTCTGTTTTTTTTTTAGGTATCAGACAATACTCGTCCTGATGTAACCATCTCCTGTAAATGTATGGTGGACCAACAACATAAACGACTCCACTTTTATAAGGCAAGTCCTTTTTCTCTCCTCTCTTCTTCCCACATTCTCAGAGAATCATATTTGAATCTTTTGTTTGATTTTTTATTCAGGCTGAGCTTAATGCTTTGAGGCACTTAATTCTTGACGTCTCATGCCTTGATCAAGATCTTGACATGAGGTTGGTGGTTGACTCTAAAAGCACATTAACCAATCTCTCAGTAAGTTGGCTTTGTCTATTCCATGTGTAGTATCCAAGAAAGAAAACGAGATGAGGAATATTAAACAAGTGATATAGATTAAAATGTGAAAACATGGTAATTTGATTGCATATAGGAGAATGAGATTAAGAATCTTAAAGAGCTGACAGATTCAGCGGTGATAGATCCAAATGTGAAAGGTGGGTTAAAGTGGCCGCTTGGGAAATCTTCCAGCGCGGATCGATATAGAGTTTGTGGGGTTTGGCATACCGTAACAAGTACATACAGAAACAGAACCTCTAGTCTGAGGCTTCAAATCCGAGAGGCTGATCGATATGATTTCAGAACTGGAATTGGAGTAACCTCAAGGGAAGTGAATCTCATACTAAAAGCCTTAAGCACTAAACTACTAAAGGTAACATTTTTGTTTTTTTTTTAAGTATCATGCTTCTTGAATTGTAGTGATGGTCGACAAGTGACAATAGGTTCGTTTACAATTATTTCAGGAGGAAAATGTGGAGAGGAAATATGTTTCAGACAGGCTGAAAGATTGTCTGAAAACAGTGTGGGATTACTTTTTGAAAGCAGTCTAGTGTAGTCACTGTGTTTTTGGTGTGTTTCCAGTTTCTGCCCCAAACTTTCTTACTTTTACATACATTTAATTTTGTGGCAATATTTCTACAGCCTTTTGGTTTGCTATAAAATATTATGGTTTAAATTTTCAACTTTATTTGCGTGTACGTTATATCAATTCTCAGGTGAGGTTTGCGGATTTAGCTAATACAGAATATGCGATAATGAATTAAGAATTAACACATAAGACATCCACAAAAGGAATTGAATTTTTTTTTTTTTGTTCTTTTTTCATTTTTACGTTTTACAAAGTTCAATGCAAAAAAATGAAAATTACCAAAATCAAGGGATAGGAGACTAGAAGAAAAACTTTTAACCAATAAGAATTAAGCTTCGTGGTTATTTTAATTCCATTTTATCCTTAAAAATAATTAAGAAGTATTCAGCATAAAGTAATGCCATTTCGTCTCCGGCCACGAATACTAGTCTCATATGTTAGAACCATCTCTAGAATTCTACAGAATTGGAGCCTAATCCTTCATCACCAAGCCAAGTCTCAAGGTACTTTCTCTTCTCGATTTTCCTGCTATGCGTGTTTTTTATTTCTCCTTCAACTTTCGTCTTTCTCCGTTCATCTATTGCTTATCTCTATGCTCTCCTGCCGGAACTAAGATAGCGCCGATCTTTAAAATTGCATCGATTTTCAACGCAATCGAAGCATCATAACACGTTTTCCGATTCGAAATTATTGCTCTTCGGTGGTAATCTTCGCAACCATAGATCGCTCATCTATACGATCACTAATTACTCTCTGGATTTTCCGATGATTTACAGTTCCTCCTCTGGGTGTTTTTAGGGTTTAATTTGATTTACGGAGTGATCTATAGTTGAATTGTTTCCTAATATTTTTTCTGGATTATGATTCCATAATTGGTATTGCATTTTCCAGATCTGATTGTAGTTTGGTTGACTTCTTCTTCAGAGGCTTCACGAGTTCTAAAAAATGAGTCAGAAGGGTTTGATATATAGCTTTGTTGCTAAAGGAACCGTCGTTTTAGCGGAGCATACTCCTTATTCAGGAAACTTTAGCACCATTGCTGTTCAATGTCTGCAGAAGCTTCCCTCTAATAGCAGCAAGTATACTTACTCTTGTGATGGTCACACTTTCAATTTCCTTGTTGACAATGGTTTTGGTGAGTGATCTTAGCTTTTCTTATTCAATGCTTGTTAGTTAGTTGAAGCTTTTTGTTGAATCTTCTGGTTTGATGATGCTTGTGATTGTATGTGTGTGTATATGTAGTGTTTCTTGTGGTTGCTGATGAGTCAACTGGAAGAAGTGTTCCTTTTGTGTTCCTGGAACGGGTTAAGGAAGACTTTAAGAAGCGGTATGAGGCGAGTATAAAGAATGATGAGCGGCATCCTCTTGAAGATGACGACGAAGATGATGATTTGTTTGGGGATCGGTTTAGCATTGCATACAATCTTGACAGGGAGTTTGGGTCCGTCTCTTAGCCATAACTATCTGTTATCAGTCATTCTTTCGCATTGTAACCGTGTTCTGAATCTTTTCTTCTTCTTCTTCTTTCTTCTTTTCTTTCCCCTCTAATAGGCCAATACTTAAGGATCATATGCAGTATTGTATGAGCCATCCTGAAGAGATGAGCAAACTTTCAAAGTTGAAGGCCCAAATAACTGAGGTCAAGGGGATCATGATGGACAACATTGAGAAGGTATGCTTTTATAGTTAATAGGAAAAAGTGAACAAGCTGAGACATTTTAATTAACAGTTGCATAGAACTATTGTATTTTTTGTTTAAGGTGATAGCATTTTTTGCAATTAAAAAGTACTGTAGGAAAGGATACTGAACAACTCACAACTTCTGGAAGAGCTATTTGGCACCAAATAAAGGATTTACTTTCACATTAGTTTAATGGATAAAAGTATCAATTGCTTTTCTTACAACCATTTTTCCGTTAATTATATTGTGCAAATTACTCTCTGTGATATCTTTCAACTGTGACATGTTGGCTTGAGTATCTCTAGTTCTGTTAGAAATTAAGAAGCTGCATGCAGCTTGAGTATCTTTCCAGGCCCCTGTTATGCCTTATTTTCATATACATCGGTGTAATAATTTACTGAGGAAGTCTAATTAGGATCATTATAGCATTAACTCCCTACTTCTCACTATAGGAATCGATTGTGGTATAGTGATGTTCCAAGTCATGATATATCATCCAAGTTACTAACTTACTATATGGATTATGTTTCTATTTTCGTCGATCAAGTTTTGAATGACTTTCTAGTCAGATCGTTCCCTAAGTTTGAGTTCAGATATGTTATAAACAAAGTAAGTGCAAGTAATTTTCAGCAAAATTCTCAGAATTTGTCATAGTATCGCCGACAGAAGATTGGTTTCTCCCTTTTTTGACGATTCTGTTGTTGATGTGAACAGGTTCTGGACAGAGGAGAGAAGATCGAACTTCTGGTTGACAAAACCGAGAACCTACAGTTCCAAGCGGATAGCTTCCAGAGGCAAGGGAGGCAGTTAAGAAGGAAGATGTGGTTACAGAGTCTGCAGATGAAGCTGATGGTGGGAGGTGCTGTTTTCTCCTTTATTCTCATCGTTTGGGTTGTTGCTTGTGGAGGTTTTAAATGCTCGTCATGATGTTTCGCTTCCTTTGTATTTGTTTGTTTACGTATGAAACGCATGCTTATGTTTGTACATGGAGGAATTTATAACATCATCATCATCAACCCCACATGCCATCTATAATGAAAAGGAAAAAAAACTCTTTGTTTTTAAGTTTGGCGGGTCTGTTCTATGCTTTGAGGTCAGCGATTTCTTTATGTTGATCATATAGTTTTAAGACTCGATTCATTTTCTGCATTTATCAGTGAAAATTCATGATAGCGATTATTATTTCTTTTACCACTTTTGGAATCTATCTGTATGTCGTAGGTTTATAGTTACCCCTCTGACTGATCAAATGATTCAATCTTATCTTTAATATTTGTTGGTCATGAATCATATCGTCCTTCTAGACAATCAATCAGGAACAATTATATATACACCACTAACTGTCAATTTTAATGATCCTGGATCCGTACACTTAAATACCGGATCAATCATGTCAATGTGTTATTTTCTCACTGATTTTGTAGACTGAATTGGATGCCATTCAATAACTGAATTTGAAATACGAGTGTAAATAATGTGTTATGTAATTAACATGTAGGCTTCGACTGGTATTTCGAAAAAACCCAGGAAATTCTTAGTTAAACTGTCTGGTATTTATATCATAAAGTAAAAAATCTTTGACATATTTAAAAATGAAGATTTGAGTATGTGTCAAGACTCACAAAGTAGGGAAAAAATTGATAATCCAAAGCATATTAGAATGTTGTCATATGGCTTTAAACTCTGTGGATGATGAAGCAAAGAGCAAAGACGAAGCGTAAAGGCGAGTTAAGTAGGGCAAATCACATGGGAGCAAAAATAAAAGTAGACAAAGTCATTCTTCGTTTCCATCCATTTCTCACTAATAAATAAAGCGGATATGGAATAATTTCATAAAGGGGGTATTATATCTTTTCGATTAGCCCCACCTCTCTATATAACTCTAAATACTTATCGTCAACAGATATAAGCGAGAAACAAAGAAGCAAATATGGTTTCACTGCATTGTATTTTTTAAAAAAAAGGGGTGTATCTCGCATTAATTTAAGAAATCCAGCAAAATTGATAATTAGATATGAGATGCCATTTTTGAATTAATTACGCCGAGATTTGTTTATCCACTAAACAAAGAAAATTCGGTGGCGTACTCACTCACGAAATCTAAACAAGAAAAGAAAAAGAATACATTTTTTTCTTCCTTTTATTCATTCACATTTAGTGAGTGTACGACTCAACATAAAGGCATACATTTATTTCTCTAAATCTGTCACTATTGTATTTTAGAAGCTAGTCATCTAGTCAACATTCAAATCCAAATACATAGTTTTAAAATACTCGTATCAAAATAACATATATCATGTATGTATGTATGTATAGTCACGACTCACGACGACTATGACATAACAGTGATCCAGCAAAGTACCAAAGAGTCGACGAAATCTCAATTTTCATTATTTTTTTCTTTCAGGAATAAACAAGTTCGTATTAAATCCAATTTTGGGAAACACTCTAATGGCGAGAAAGAAAAATACTAAAAATTCATGTTCCAAAGCTTTTGGCGTATTGATAATGGCGTGACACCTTTTTTCTCTCTACAAATCTCTCTCTCACTCCAATTTCTTGCAACTCACTCCTTTTCATCTTCTTCTTCTCTCTCTCTCAATTTCGTCTTCGAATCTAGATTCTAGATTTCATTCACACGTTTCCGAATTCCTTCAACCAAAAAATGGGAAGCTGCTTCTCGAGCTCAACTAAATCAACGGCTGAGATCTCACCGTTTGACCTCGTCGTCAAACCTCCTCCTTCCGCCGCCGCCGCTGCACCAACTCGCGTTTCCGCCACGCGAAACCTCACTGCTTCAGCCTCGGAAACGGAAATGCCGAGCTTCGCACCTACAGTGAGATTGTACGGTCCACCTAACAGTCTGGTGACTTCATATCTCCGTTTCGCTCTTGTTCACAAGAAAGTTCCTCTCCGTTTCGTTCCATCGGAAGACCAAAAGCCGACGATTCAAGTCGGATCGGAGACGGTATCAGGATCTCTAGAGGTTCTGCTCCGTTACATCGAAGACAAGTTTCCAGAGCCGCGGCTGATGATTTGGAAGTTTAATCTAGAAGGTTTCGACGAAGCGACTCCATTGATAGTGAAGACGATTTGGCTTCAGCACAGGAGTATGTTATGGCATATAGAGAGGATGTTGAGATGGTCGGAGGATCTGGCGGCGCGTGGAGGTAAAAGAGCTGTGGATCCGTCGGTGGGTACACCGAAGATGGAGATTAGGAAATTCGCAAAGAGCTATACACAGTTACAAGAGCTTATGGTTGAACATGCTCAAATGGAAGAGAGAATCTTGTTCCCTGTTCTCGAATCTGTTGATCGAGGTAAAGATTTTTTTTAAAGGATGTGTTTGATTCCATACCAACTTGAGTTTGGATTTCACTATGAAATTCTGAGTTTTTGTGTAGGGATGTGCAAAAGTGCTAACGAGGAACATGGGAGAGAATTACCAATGATGAATGGAATCAAAGAAGATATCAAATCAATTGGAGTATTGGACTCTGGAATCTGTTCTGAAGCTCTCTCTAGTCTTGCTTCTCGTTTCAAATCATTGCAGGTATAATTACAAAAACACAACAGTCTTCAAACTTTTTGTAATGATTGAGCATTTTGTTAAAACTTTGGAGGTGTTTGTTTTAAACGCAGATGATGTGTAAAGCACATTTTGAAGAGGAAGAGAAAGATTTATTGCCAATGGTGGAAGCTGCAGAAATGGGGAAAGAGAAGCAGAAGAAATTGATGAATCAAAGCTTAGAAGTTATGAGAGGAACTCATTCTAATTCCTTTGATTTCCTTCTCCAAGGTCTAACTCCTCAAGAAGCTATGCAGTATATTGACCTGCTCATGAAATTTGGTGATCCTGATCTTATCTCATCTTTTCTCTCCTCTGACATTGTTGATGACTGATCTTCTTCTTCTTCTAGGCTCACGTTGTGAAAACTGGTGTTGTGTGTGGGCTTGTGAATGTTGTGTATATAGGAGTCATATTGTTGATCAGGTGTTGCTATGTTTTTCTCGTTCTTTTAGATAAAAACATAAATGTATGTGATGTTCCTAGGATGGCTACTCATTTTGGCTACCATTTGAGTTTTCATCAAGGTTAATTGGATGTTTTATGTTTCCGAAGCCAAAAACTAAAACTGATTGGTTCAATAAACAAGTACTTAAATTAGGGTCGGTTTCGAGAGATTTGCTAATTATTCAAAGAGAATTTTTTTTTCCTTTATACCTGTTCTATGCCTTTTGACATGTACACCGACAAAACAAGGTCACAGAAAAAAGTAGGAAGACTTGAAACATAAACTAACTGCAAAAGCTGAAACAGAAGAGAAAAAGCTGGTTAAAAGCGTATTTACACGATTCAGAAGATATCACTACAAAAACTACTTTTGGCGGCCACAAACATTAGACCGGTCGTATTGCCAAAACTAACGACTCGATGTCTCCAACCTCCAAACTCTCTCTTTTCTCGTTTTCTCTTTTTATAATTAAAAATCATTTCTTCTTTATGAATTTGAAAGATTGATAGCAAAAGAAATGGAGAAAAAAAAAAGTGGATGTAACCTTTTATGTGTTTGGAACGTCAAAATTGTTGGGTTCTCCAGAATCGAACTGAATAAATATGTACACATTCTTGGTTTTTTGGCCATTTTACCCATTGAGCTTAGCTAAAAACTGGCTAAGATTGTACTCTTCCGTGTACTGTGATTGATCCCACAGTTCCTCTAAGTTTCCTAGAATTGCCTTCAGTCCTTTTCCAGTTCCAGTAGCATGATCATTATCCTCTGATCCCTTCTTCGAAGACGTGCCACCCTATACAATAAACCCATTGTTGAGGATACTACATCTATCTGCTTCTTTCAGTTACAGAGACTTGCTATAAAAATAAATTAATACCTTTTTCGAAGTTTCAGCTGAAGCAAATAAGTCAAGCAACTGATCAGTGTTCATTGTCTTCATACTTGCATTCTCAGCGTTGATTACCGTATTGGCAACCGACACTTTGAATCTTTGAAGACTCATCACTTTCTCTTCAAGTGTGCCACGCATTATGAGACGGTGTACATTTACAACTCTCTTCTGTCCCAATCTATGGGCTCTGTCCATTGCCTGCCACATTTTGTTCACCTCTATATTAATAATAATCTATCTAGGTTAATCCTCTTTCATGTCTTTCCAATAGAAAATGGAAGAGATGTGAAAATCTTCTAGCAAAGTGAATGAAATTCGACTAGTCACATGGAGGAAAGCCAAAGAAAAGTCAAAACCATCTACCTGATGATCACGCATTGGATTCCAATCATGCTCCATAAAGACAAGTGTGTCAGCAGAGGTCAAGTTCAACCCAAGACCGCCAACTGAAGGAGCAGAAAGAAGTTATTTCAGTTATAACTTGGTCACAATATCTGTAATTAAAATAGCAGAATTTCATTGCTGAGTGGAAAAAGCATACCATGAGTTGTCAGGAGTAGAACATCAATTGTAGGATCTGAATTGAAAGCCTTCACAATCTCAAACCTTTTCTCCGGTACAACTGAACCATCTAGTCGCATGTATGTGACACTGCTTTCAAGAATAAGGTAAACAGATAAGCAACGTATTGAAGAAGCCAGTTTTAAGGATCGAAATTAAGAGAGAAGCATGGGAATCACAACAAACAAGCTGAAGCAAAATCAACATAAGCAAAAAAAAAAGGCTGATCTGTGACAATAGAAAGAGTAAGTTCACAAGTTGCACTCGCCTTTTCATGTGGGCTTGAAACAAGTCCTTTTCAATGATATCCAGCAAAGCCTGCATAAATTAACATGGTTAGATCTTGGAAAATCTCGTAAGGAAACAGAAAAAATGGAAGAATTTAGAGATGCAAGATTAATCGATATGTAATTACTTTGTGCTGTGCAAATATCAGAACTCTGTGCTGGCCTGCACTAAGACTGCCATCTGAACTAGAAGCATCATAACCTATTCCACATTCTTCTAAAATTTCCTGAAGAGCAACAAGCTTTGGAGAGTGTTGAACTTTATGAAGCTCTGTGATAATGTCCGAACATCCATTTATCATTGCTGCTAAATCAGAAGCCAGCGGCTCTGTAACCTTGTCGCCAAGAACAAGAAGGGGATGACTGCAGAGTTTAAGCAAGTACTGCAGTGCCTGGAAAATTAAAACCCAAACATAAATCAGGTCTCCCATGCTCTAAATGTGATAGGTGGGAGTGACTGTAAATATTTCTGTTGCCTCTAATGCAGCAAACGATATTATACCTGGAAAACATGTGTGGATGCTTTTGTTGGCGCAACATCCGCATTGCCGGAGTCTGCTGATCCATCAACTTTTATGATAGTAGATATTTCTTGCTTAGCATGTGAACCAGAAAATTGCTCATACAGCTTCAACTGGACAGGACTAAGGTCACAGTATCTGTCCTGAATGATTTTTTCTGGCAAATCGGAGAGGACTTCCTCTTTTGTACGCCGAAGTAAGAATGGCATTACCTACATGATACAAAGATGTTATCAGGTAATGATGTTACCATACAGTTATAAAACTACAAAGCTGGAAAAAATAAACAGCATTACCTGCTTATGGAGTGCTTCCATCGCCAGTACACCCGCTTCAGCATCCTTAGCAGAGCATTTAGGATCTCTAGCTGCCACCAATGGTTTCCCATAAGTTGCTTGAAACTGCCCAATAAAGAAACACATTTCTCGTTTATGACTACAAAGAATATCTAAAAATACTTTTTCAAAGTACAACTTTCAAAAGCGACCCTGAAAATTGGTAATATTTAACAGCATGAAGTCAGGGAATATGAATAAATGCTACCTGTCTCTCTGTCCCAAGAAATCCAGGCATCAAAAAGTCAAAAAGGGACCACAGCTCCATGATATTATTCTGCAAAAAGGAAACAATCACTCAGAAGATAAAAGCACACGTATTAAACTTTCTGGGAAGTTTAGACTCCTATGAAACCTGTATTGGCGTTCCACTAAGGATAAGCCGATGCTGGGCCTTCAATTGTTTCACTGCTGAAGTAATTTTTGATTTAGCATTCTTAATAATGTGCCCCTCATCCAGGATACAATAGTTCCATGAGAACTGTGTCAGATAATCAACATCTTTGCGGACCACATCATAAGATGTTATAATGACATTGTGGTTGTTGAACTGTTCACGGAGAGAAACGCGGTCTTGCGCAGAGCCAACATACTGCAACACACTTAGCAGAGAGAGGTCGATAAACTTCTCAATTTCAAATGCCCAATGGCCAACTAATGTTGAAGGGCAAACAATTATAGATGGGAAAACATCTGGTACATCTGTTGAACCACGACGTTCTGCTGCATCAGATGCCACAATTGCAGATGCTTGAAGCGTCTTACCAAGTCCCATATCATCACAGAGAATCCCATGAAGCTTAAAACGTTTCAGGAATCCTAACCAATTGATTCCTTCTTGTTGATACCTGAAATCAGAAAACTGATCAATATTCGAGGATAATATTTCAAAAGAAATACAGTTTCCTCTGAATTCAATTCAACAATATAGAAAATAAAAATACATTATGGAATTCGCATAATCCTATCAATCAAGGACCGGGCTAAGCACAAGACCAATTTTCCCTAATTCTACCCATGCTTAAACCAACAATAGGGGCAATGTCCAACCATTGCTCACTAACCAAACCCTCAATTTTGTATAGATGCAACTGAGAAAACCAAGGCAAAAAAAGGGAAAGAATGCCAGTGAAACGACCAAATCAGATTGAAAAAAAAAAACACAGAAAACTTGAATGACAGAAACACTCAGAACATAGAAAAAGCTTTCAGTTAATCTAGACTATGAGAATTACCTTCTCAATGTAACTTTTAACTCAGTGCAAAGCTTGTAATCATCTATATGGGAGTTGTCAAGTAGCTGCTCTAAAAATTTTGCATCCTCTGCATTGCTGGATAGATCTTTGCTCAACCCTACAGGAGGGGGAACCCCACGTGCTAATGGAAGCATAGGTACAAGGGCAGCAAAGCTACGTGTCACGCTCTGCCTGACTGAACTGTCAACATCGCTCATGCATCTCAGGAGGGGAACAACCAATAAAGGAGAATAAGGTACCAGTTCTACACCCAGGCCTTGAACAAGCAAACCAATAAGCATTCCTGCGCCTTGTCTGGCATTAATGCATGTCATATCTCCCAACATTGGAATAGCATTTTCCACTACTGCTGCCATGACATGTGTTGTCATTGATTTGGCCATTGTCATAACACATCTAGCAGCGGCCAATCTAATAGCCACATGGGAATGACGAACACATTTGAAAATACAAGGCAGGAGACTTAGTAGTCTAGGTTTCAGTGTTTCTTCCATCACTGGTGCTATTGACCGTACCACCTGGAATCATAGAAAATAAAATTACATTAAGTTACGGCTCTACATATTCAATATTAAGCTTCAACTAAGGGATGTATGCTGGCCAATCCATAAAACTAAACCTTCAAATAACTTAAGCACATAATCACCTACTGACTTAATCTTTCATTAGTGTGATTTTCATGCAAGCTATGGTCACACATTTCCAAGTAACATCTTATAAAAAGCACTTCTATAACAAACAAATGCCCTTTCTTTGTGAAAGTATTACAGAAATAGACTGGAATGTTTCCAGCTTTCGAGTTGAAGAGGAATCTTTAAATAGCACATCAAATTACTCCCTGCTTATTCAAGAATAAGCTTTACCGTGTCTGTTTAAAGAATGTAGAATAGCCAATCCCTAAGCTATTACTTTATAATAACTAAAAATCCAAACATGTACCAACTGCCAGACTCATTAACTAGTGAATTTGCTAACTGTTCTCATACATTTCCAATGTTCACCCTATCAATAGTCAGTATACAGACACAGAACAGTTTCAAAGACTGCTAGTTCCTGAGTTGAAAACATGTTAAACAGAATTACTCGTGACAATTATATAACCACACTTCGGGGGGATAATTTGGTGCAAGAACCTGAAAAATCATAACTACGCAAAAACACTTCACTGGGTATACCTGGATGTTGTTTATTAAGACCTGTGGATCTGAAATAGATTCGATTTTAAGGTCAATATTCTGTTGATCTGCAGGAATTTCAGGAACAAGAACCTCAGTGAGGCACTCCCACAATTTTGGGAGCTTGTCAAACAAGGAACCACCAAATTTCACGCTTAAATGCTTCAATGCAAGCTCAGATCCTCTCCTGGTGATAAACCCCTCAACTTTAGATCTATCTTCGCTACCAGTCAACACAACTTTTGCCTTTTGTTTTCCTGCATTACTTCGCGAGGACAGGAAATCCAGGTCATCAACAATATCCATGGGGCTAATGATGCTAGCTTGAGGGGTTTCACTAGGATCCATGCACGTCAAGCTACATATATTCTTGATTAACTTGTCATTGGGGCTTGGCTTCCGATCTACGCAGTAAGCAATAAGCTCTGCAAGAGCCTCAGCAGCTTTCTGCTGTAGTATTTGTTCCTAGAAACAGTACAGAGTCAGTGTTCAGTTCACTGAAACATGTAAACAAACATTTAATTTTAATAGCTACCTGCTCTCTTTTGATTGAAGCCATCAGCGGCAAGATTATTGGATTAAGTCTAGCAGGAAATTCTGACATCCAAACAACTGCAGCAGCGATCAGGGAGGTTACTGTGATGTGTAGATTACTCTGCATGAAAGTAAGTCCAGAAATAGGATTTAAAAGGTTCAATCTCGAAAAATGGAACTTTAATTTTCCATGACCTACGATAATCTAGCATACCAAAGATTTAAAATAGCACATGAAAGATACCAAAATTGATTCCAATGTACCTGGACACACTTTAAATAACCAGCAGTAGTTAAGAGTTGTTGCCTAGATGACTCCACATCTTCGAAAACTTGCTTCTCTATGGATTCATTTGCTACACTTTCTTTATTCCACAAAGCTAGTGTTGATGCAAATTCAATTGCCTCATCAGCACTCATGCTCTCCACATTGAGTCTAGTCGTTGATAATAACTTATCAAAGTAATAGCAGGTTTCAACTGTATGCAATAACTGAGAAGCTTCATTCCTCATTTTAGTGTATGTTCTTGAGAGCTCAGCATAAGGAAGAAGTATGTCTTTAGTGGGGAAAGCAGGGTCTGCGCAAGCTAACAAATCTAGCAGCCATTTTTTAAGAGGGCTAGGGAAACAAGGCAAACTTCCACTTCCATCAGAAGGGACCTTGCATTTATTTTCTCTGAACCAAGAGATAAGAACAATGGACGCAACCTGCAAAGCCAGCAGTTTAGTCCAAGACATGAAACAGACGTCTAGCGAGAGAGAGGGAGACAGAATATACCTGGCGCTGAACACCGGATAAAGAAGTAAGAGTACTACTCAGTGGATCTACCACAAACTGTATTGAGCCCTCACTCAACCGCGATGCAAGGATACCTAGCGCAGATGCTGTAACTACCCGGGTGCGAGTCACTGACATCTCCATATCAGAGCCAACGATAATTTTAGTGGACCTGGCAGAAGCATCTTCATTTTTTTCGAGGGAAGCCGCACTTCTTGCATAATCAAAGCCCAGAATGCTGGAAGCCTCATTCTCAAGTTTGACAGCTTTCATCTTAGCAGCAGCTTTGAAATGACTCTTACGAGGGGGAGCTACTGGCCAAAACATTTTCGTAGCATCCAATGTTGAACCATAAGGAGTAGCTGCAAGTTCTATCCACGAAGCCATGTATAATTTTGCAGCTTCTTCTAAATCTTCCACTGGGCACTGATAAGAAGAGAAATGAGAGATGATCTAGGTCCAAATACGAGAAAAGTAGGCTGCTCTAAATACTTAACCTCAAAAAAACGAAAAAGTAATAACAATAACACGTTGTCAGGTAGATGCACGATACATGAACCAAATTTGTTTGCAACCAGTAACATGATTCTCACAACATCCGACATGTACCTTTCTGCCATATTATGCACTTTGGCTAGTAGGTAAAATTTAGGAAACAGAAAGACATCCAGCTACTAATAAAAAGAAAAGGGTTCAGATGCAAATACGTTCTCAGTATCCTGTGACTTAATGTCAAAAAGTTTACATATGCAAGAAAAAATACCACATGTAAACTGCACAAATTGGAAAGCTACTCTAATTTGAAGTTCGATACAAACCAAGAGCGAAGATCACTTAATTCAAAAGGGTGGAGAAAAAAAACACAGAAAAAAAAATTAGAAGTGTTTTGACAAAAAGCAACATTCCATTACTAAGTACCTGAACCAATCGCCTCCACACTCTCTCCGAACACTCCAAAATCTCCTCAGTTGATTCAAGCAAAAGATTCTGAAAGACAATTCTCAGGGTGTCCCCTAAAATAGAAGATGGCCAAAAAGAACTTTTCGACTGCTCGGAAATGTTCTTTCTGCATCCAGCTTCAAGAAGTCGTTCCTGCCAGGGGAAAATTAGGAACTAGTGTTACGCATTTCAATGGAACATAAAGGTAAAATGTATTCTAAGGTAAACAAAAGGGATTTACATCTTTAAATTTAATAGGCAAGTGAAACTCAAGGCACAAGATACATGTAAATCATGTGTCAACAAACATAGGCAGCAAGTACCAAGAGAGATTCTATTGTCGAACAAACAATAGAAACCTACCAGAGTTCGAATAGCAGAAAATCGAACTGATGTGATGTCGTGCCTCGTAAATGGCCACAACCTAGGGGCTAAACCTGATAATGCATAAGGGCTTTTCTTGACATCTTTGCTTTCTCCAATACTCTCGACATGAACCATTTCATTGAGGTCAATATTTTCTTCCTCCCCCACTGATAATTCCTCATGCATCACCAGGGTCATGTCATCTTGAGAATAGATTTCTGCCAGGAGGTTCATAACACTACAAGAAATATTTTTCTAGTTCACAATTGATCTTTTCCAGAAAATTTCCAATACCAAGAAAAGTAGGATTTTAACCATATATGGAGAGTGAAAAGAGTAGCATGTAATTTTACACTTGCTTACCTGCTGGTGGATGGACTTAAGTCATCCAACTCAAGCAAAATATCCCACAGTAGCATGACAATGGAAAGTAATGTCTGTCCTCTCAAAGAGACAATAGCAGCTGCTGCCGGTATAAGAGCATCAGCGGCGACCGCTCGTACATCATCATCAGAATCCTCCAACCCTGCTTTACACGCCGGAAGAATATAGCCAAGCAAATCTTGGAGCATTTCCTGCAAAAAAGAATAATCAGGGGCGAATAAGAAAGGAAAGCAAACACTGAACATGCATTTCTACAAACAAAGAAAGGTTCAAGAAGTCAAGTGAGCTACACAGAGCCTTAGACAATTTAAAAATACTACCTATATCATGATAGAAAAAAACAGAAGTCCTTCGGACATGGAAAACGGTAAAACAAGACTGTAAATATGTCCCTTTTTAATTTTTCAAAACATGTGTCAACTTAATAAAATTAGCTACCATGTGCTGAAGGTTACCTGTCGCACAGCAACCAAGTACTTAATGCCCAAAAGACTTCCATGACGAATTTCCCATTCAGGCCGACGCTGAACAAATGAAAATGATAAAGATTACCAAACAGTTTCTAGAGACCGCAACAAATTTCTTAGTTTTGAGTAAGTTCAAAAAGGTATGATAAAACAGTACCTGCATCTGAAGCAAGATATTTAAAGTCTCATAAATCAACGAGGAACTCATGTATTTGAAAGTAGCACCAAGTGCTTGGGCACAAGCTTCCCGTACAGGAGCAACTACCTGATCGGAAATATAATCCCCAAATCTGCAACAGAGGGAATATGACCAAAACTAGGAAATGACCAACCAGATCTCAACTAATATAGGATAGGAAGCTTAATTAACAATTGTACGACCATAAGTCTTATGAAGTAGAAACAGCTAAAACAGGAAAAGAAAACTAGAATAAAGTAACAAAGTCTTACCGATCGAGTGAAAGTACACATAAGAAACGAATCGTGCAATCCTGAAGAAATTCAAAATTTTTTATCCAAGAATGCCTAGCTTGTTTAACCAAATCCAACACTTCAAGATTTTCTTCCTGCTGCTTAGTTATAACCGGTTCCTCAATAAAACTCTTATCTTCAAAATGATCGTTAGCCTCTGCCACATGATTTATTCCAGACTGAGATGATGAGCCATCAATTGAAGACTGAAGTTCCACTTTCGTAGAACTAGAGTCAATTTGACCATTGACCTTCACTGGTGGCAATATCAACTCAGCATCTTCATCTTTAACATTAATATCACAGTCACCTCCCATAACTTCCAAAACACTGTTATCAATAAATGATTTTGATGGATCCTCAGTCTTGGGTCTTTTCCGAAGTGGCTCCAGCTCATTTTCTGAAAACTGCATATTCAAGTCGTTTTCTCTCTCTCGTGTTACTTTATTCAGGACTTCTTTCAACTCAAACCCATTGTCTGAGCTAAACTCTGCTGTTGATACTCCAGCAGAACCACCATGATGCATTAAAATTTCTCTCAGAGCCATTACACTTCCATGGCGGATCTCCCATGCTAACCACATTATCAGATTAATAGTCAACTTCTCAATTAGTGAAAAGAAAAGTAAAATGTATACCGCAAAAGTACATGAAACTTACCGGGGTCAAACATGTCAAGAATAAGTTGCTCAACAAAACTGAGGAAAGGCCATCTTCCATCCCCATCAGGCTCAATATCTTCTTCATTAACAATTTCCATCTAAGAAATTTCAAGTAACATATACAGAAGAAACAAGACAGCATGAAATGTGGTCTGCTGAAATCAAGAAAGTGCCTAGAATTCTAATAAGCAAGGAAAATTCTCTCACGCAGCTTGCCGTTTATTGCAAAAACAAAGTCTGACAACTGCAATTCTATTTTCAAGTAAAGTCTGTGGCTACGTGTGGATTATACATTCGCAAGAGATTAGACACCAAAGAGAAAGCAATAAAGGTCAAAGTTGAATCCAATGATAGCATATCAATAAAATACTGAGAATTCAAGTTGGTTGTATATTCAATACTAACGCTCTACAACTTACATTATGCAAGCTAGTTATCTGTCATTATGAGTAAGCATTATCCAAATACCTTGTTGGAGTCCAATGAGTCGGACAAAATTCTTTTGGAGGTTGAGGCAACAAGAGACGATGTCATCTCAACATCTGTGCCTTCACAGCTACCTTTAGCTTGATCTTTTGAGCTTATTTTTGCTTTTCGTTTCAGTAGATTCAATTCCCTTGCGCTTGGCCTCTTAGAAGTGACACGGGGAACCATTCTTGAAACGAATTGTTGAATATGGTGTGGAGAATAGCTTGGGTATAATCTGTTTCCAACCCCATTCGCTTGAACATTGGACTTCTGCTCAATAAGATCCTCATCTCCAATCATTTCATTAACATCCATAAACTGCTCGCACATATCCAAACCTATTCCATAGATTGTCAGAAGTCTGTTCAATACATGCATCAATCAAGTAAAACAAATGATACATAGAGCATAGAGGGTCACTTTATAAAGAATGAGTGGAACCAATAGTAGTAATATTATAGACTTAGAAGAATGTGTTTACGCATATACTGGTTATTTAAAATTTATATGTATAATCTAGTCTGGTACATCACCTAGCCGTCGCCGGAGATTCTTTTTCTGTCGAGCCACTCGATCCCTTGGATTCTTGGAATTGTCATTCAAAATGTCGTACTCCTGCAACAAAAAGAGTTTCTCCATGTTAGAAACAGCTAATAATTTGGCTATCATCTGATTTTTTGTTAGTACCAAAGGAACTGCATCATATCTCAAGGAAAAAACCCAAAATATTCGAAGCGTAAAGGAGGTAAGGACAAGGGAGTAATAACAAAAGGTTTCACATAATCCCTAGACCAAAAGGTCAAAGAAAAAGTATTAAAGCAAGTTATCATGTTGCATCAACTGACTGTGTTGAAACAGCAGTAAGGTTAGTTAAAAACAGAGTCACAGAATTTCTTAAGGCCAAATAGTGAACCTGTAGAAAACAAATTCTACAGAGTGGCAGAGTGCAGCTGACAGAGGATGTTTTTGGCGAAAAAAAGCCTGCATAGAGTTTCAATCATGCTAAGGAGTGTGATCCTCAACAACAAAAGCTAAGAGAATTCAAGAGTAGTGTCTATCTAACATGTTTCCTAATGATGCCGAGAGGACTTAATTAAACCTAAAACACTTCTTAGATGCTAACCAGATTGCCGTCAAACTTAATGTCATTCCAGTGGCCTACTTATTCCAAACAATTTATAACCGACAAAAATGTAATTTCCACAAAGGTATTTGCCTAGGCCTAAAGGCAAGACATCAGTGAAGAAATTACACCTGATATAAATCAGCTAAAATATTACAGAATGACGTAGACAAGCAAATGATAAAATTACCTGTCCACCAGATGCCAACAAAGCGCCAAACTCTAAAACCTTATTCATCTCAAAGCTGTTAGCACATGCCAAAAGTTAGAGACACCAAAAAACATCAGGAAACCTTAACATGATGAAGGCATCTGACAATCCAGCTAAGAAGTCTTAACAGTATTGGGTAATAGAGCTATTAATAACCTTCTGAAGGGAGCATTTGCCAGAAGTTTGGATTGAAGATTGCGCAAAGCTACCACTTCATCTACATTATCAGACATCCCGGCCTCACCCAGCTTCATTGCCAAAGAATTTAACAGTTCACTCAACGAAGTATGCTTGACATTCAGAACAATGGCACCAATAGCATGAGCAGCAGCAACCCTCGTATCCCACTTTTTACTACGGAGGTAATGCAAAACCTAATTCCCGGATAAATAGAGTTAAGCCAAAGGAACAAAAAGGAAAATCTAATGTAAAGAACGCCTTAGCAGTTTAGAAAGATGTAAGTAAACCTAAACTATAATGCCAAGATGAAATTTTATAAGATGTACCTAAAAAGCAGCAGACTAGGTCTCCAAAAAAACAAAACCTAGCTGAGCAGAAATATTATTTCATGAATAAGACCAGATGTCCTAGCAAAGCTTGAACTTCAATCTATTAACAGAAACTAAAATGAGAGTTAAATCCTGGAACTATTGATAGGCAGGTGGTCACTCTATTTAAAAAAAAATCGATTCTAAAAGCCCATTAGATTCTTTATCTTAAGCTTTGACGTTCTTTAGGAGTGGTATAATCTAACAATGCTGACAACAGCCTATTAAAATATGTATTGTAACTAGGTGTCAAACCCATAGATGTGTATAGCTCTATGGAACAAATTTCTCCAGCCATGCAGGGACTTACGATATATATTTGACAATGTAAGAAGTAAACCCATATAACAGGGGATGTCACCTTTAAACCCAACAAGTATTTTGAGATTTATATTGTAGGACATATACCACGAAGCTCCTAAACTAAACATCACAATTCATCATCTCTGGCACTCTGCAAGCCTCAACTCATCTGGATCAACTAGTCTACTCTGTATACCCACCTATACTAAGCACATTGCGCAGAATAGTAGGTTTAAAACACAGACCAATAGAAGGGCATAAAAAAAAAATATAGGTAACTTCCACTGCCATTGCCATTGACATCTCAGTAATTTTCCCATTAGTATAACAATCAATTACTGCCCTATATCTCAGTAATCAGACGCTCTAACCATACAAAATAAACCCCAGAACGAAAACCTAGACTTAGCAATACATCCATGACTATACCTTTCTCAGAAGAGAGCTCAAGTCCTGAGGATGAGACTTTGCAATATCCCCGATCTGCCTGGCTGCAGTTAGCCGAGTAGCTTGTGTTGAACCAGCTAAAAAAGAAATTATCATTAAGGAGAACATGTACTGTTTTCAAAGATTAGAAGGGAAAAAAGGAGAAACACATTACGAAAACGAAGAAACGCAACAAAAAAAGGAAGCATCATAAACTATCAGGAAAAATCAAAGGATACTGTCCAACAAAGTAAGGAGACGATTGAGTCGCGAAGATTGTTGCTGCGCCATGAAGGCGACAATGAGAACGTTGATGATAACAACAAGAGTGAACCTCCTCTTAGCTTCACTTCCACATCCAAGCTCATCCAATCACTTTACGAAAAACTAACCCTACAACAACAACACACACTGCAGATTAATCAATGATCCAATTCACGAAAACGAAAAATCGAATCAGGCATTCGGAAATAGAATATCAAAAAACTTGGTTAAAAGCTTTTTTTAGTAATTCGATTTGCTCGAGATTAGCCGTTTCTCGTCTTCATCCTCGTGATTTTTCTAGGGAAATTCGAGAAAGAAAAGAGAAATAATTTCATAAGAGAGTGAAGAAATTAGGGTTTTGATACCTGGTAAGGCTGCGAGGTTCTCAAGAGCAGAGGATGCTTATGCTGATATATAATGCTGCTTTCTTCTTCTTCCTCCTCTTCTTTCTTTTAGCTTCCGAGGAAAATTGCAAAAAAAATTAATTAATTAAAAAAACAAATCGGGGAGAAAAAAACAACAAATGAGGAAAAAACCGTTCTTCCCGTATCAATGACAAATAAATTAAAAAAAATGCGTAAAAATGAGAAATTTTTGTCAGATAAATGAGATTTCAATTGCTAAAAGAAAGACCTAAATAAATAATACAAGTACTTAGTCCTAATGATAAATGAGAATTCAATTATTATAAGTATTTTCTTGGCTTTCTCCAATTAATAAAGTACTTAGTTATTAGAGTTTACTGAATTATTATTATTTTTTTCGTGTGTAACTCGTTATAAAATAAAGACGGTATTAACACAAACAGCTACCATAAGATTGATGCATCAACTGATTTGATACAGAACCATAGGCTGAGAAAATGATTTGATACAACATTTTTTTAGGACTGCACTGTATAGACGAGGTAATTTTATTGGCACATACCGGCGTATTCGCTTTCAGGTGAAGTCGGAAAATGTTTTTAACATTAGGGATTAATATATTATCAAAGGTCTCCATTTTGTCGATCTCATAGGTTAGGATAAGATCTAAGTTAAAAAAATTTATCAACAATGTAGACGCATTTACCAAAGGTGTAGTGTGCTAGTGGTTTAGCAACCTTGGAGGTTATAAAGAAAAAGAAAAAAAGGCATTCGACTTGGCCTATAACGTTGAGATTGGTCGCATGGACTTGTTATTTTGGGCTTGGTGGTGGGACATATTGCTTGCGGTGACTTCATTTAATAATAAGCTCTTGTTTCACACGTTCTTAGATTTGGTGGGTCATTCGTACAGTCTTCCATTTTATGGCTATTCGTTGAGGTTTCATATTAATGATGCTGGCATTATATCTAGACCTACTTGGCTGAATTTCAGAGCCAAATTTTTTGAATTGATAAATTGTGTGGAACGACTAGATTAATGGTTTGACCTCTTATCCCATCTAGATTTTTCGTAACAACATCTTGAAGGATCTTTGGTTTGGCATGTACTCTGATCCAAGTTTTTATCTATGTCATTTTGTCTCGTAATCTCAACGTTTGTTTATGACATTATTTTTCTATGATTATTGGGATATATTTTTTCAGATAAGAATCCAGATTTGAAGGTCGACAGGATAGTAGAGACATTGATGTCGAAAATCGTTGTTGAAGTGATTGATGTAACTTTTGATTGTATCGTTACGAAACTTGAAGAATCTCATACAAGTCACAAACACCTTCGCTAATACTATGTTGCTAACAAATTACTGTGTAAAGGTGTCGTGTTAGCTTTGTTAACGATGAGATTTTTCCTCTGAAGAGAATAATAAACCACAAAAGTATAAAATTCATCTAATCAAAAAGCGATGTTGCGTTTAGACTTTAGAGATACGGAAGAGTCGACCATCGATTATTAGTAATGCACATGATAACGCAATTACAATATTACTTTTCTTTAGAAAATTAAGAGGTTTTACGTGTTAGCTACACCTACTTTGGTTCGTTGACATGGTATATAAAATCTTATTATATAAATCTTGTATCAAAATTATACTCCTAATTAACAGGATTCGGCTTCTTCCAGGACCGTTCTTCCTCCTTTGTGTCGTCGGAACCGTCCGGGACCGCTCATCTGCTGATTCCGTTCCTTGTACCTCCGGCACATCTCTTTCTAAGCGATTTCTTTCTGGAAATCAGATTCCGATCAGCCACCACGGTTTGGGATTTTCCGTCAATTCAAGTCTCATCCAGAATCAGGTACTCAAAAAACCATCTGTCTCTTTCAATTTCTTATACGAATCACGTATTCAGTGGTATCTGCTTTACAATTTCTTTCTTCACTCAGCTTCTTCATAGTGGTTTCTGGGAAATGAGTCAAATTATTGGGGAATTTGCCATGAATCGTAAGGGTTTACATTGCAAATTAAGAAAAAGGGAAAAAAAGGTGGCAGATATAAATAATAGGGGAAAAACCTTAAAATCACCTCAACTCATTACCATTTGTTAGAAAAATTCATAAACTATTTAGACTTTCCAAAAACTACCCAGACTATATATTAGTGCTCTTTAATTCACAAACATTCAAAATTCGCTAGTTTGACATCTCGAATTTGACTCCGTTTCTTCATTTAACAAAATGACTTGAACGGCGTTTATAACATAATGGGTTAAAAAAAAAACCCTAAATTTTTCCCCAAATCGCAAAAACCCTAAATTTACTTCTTTTTCAATTTCACCTTGTTTTAATCATACAGAATTAACATCAAGAAGTATTCCAATGTTGAAGCAGTGATGAACCCATGAACTTGTGACAACCACTTTCCCACTGCTTCGAGCAGCAACACAAATTGGATCATCCTATCATATATCAAATCAAAGTAAGAATATTTGAAAAGAGATAACATAATAAATAGAGAGTAAAAAGGAGATTAGAAGAGACTTACAAAAATAAGTTTATCAACGATGAGGTGAGTACAGGTTTGACTGTTTTGACCAACATCAACACCACCACCACTCACGAGCTTGCTCTGTAACTGTAATCCCAAAACATTCAATTAGAAACCAACTTAATTGGAAAAACAAAAACGATTTCACCGGAGAACAATTGACAATTGGGAAATAGAGAAATATTCTGTTTTCATCGATGGGATTGATTCCAACGAGATAGAAACGAACACTTGAAAATGTCTTCCACAGTGGTTTGATATATCCAACCAAGCAACAACCACCATCACCACCGACACCTTCCACAGTGGTTTTTCTTAGTTACACATTTCTATTATCTCTGAATCTGAACTTCACCTTCAAAACAAGGTGAAATTGAAAAAGAAGTAAATTTAGGGTTCTTGCGATTTGGGAGAAAATTTAGAGTTTTTTTTTTAAAACCCGATATGTTATAAACGCCGTTCAAGTCATTCCGTTAAACGAAGAAATGAAGTCAAATTCGATATGTCAAACTAGTGAATTTTGAATGTTTGTGAATTAAAGAGCACTAATATATAGTCTGAGTATTTTTTGGGGAGCTTAAATAGTTCGTGAATTTTTATAGCAAATGGTAATGAGTTGAAGTGTTTTTAAAGTTTTTTTCCAAATAATAATTGGCTGCAAAGTAGCTAAATTTGAATGATAAGAGTAATCAGATGAATTGGCTTTTCATTTTATTGACTACTTAAATTAACAGATAATTAGAGTAATCTAAGTACAGAAGTGTCCAAGAAGAGAAGATTTGTCTTCCTATCAAAGTCAACTACAAAGCAAGACAAAGTTGTACGATGAGACAAGAAAGATCATGTCGAAATTGATAGACAGGTTGGAGGGACCACCACGTCTCGTACTAGTTGCTGATCTTGATTGCACATTGGTAATTTCTATTTCCTCTCTGACACACTTATGATTTTCAATCTTCTAGTTTGTAAGATTCGACGAGAATCATTTTTTCTAATCTGCAGGTGGATCATGATGATCCTGAAGACACCGATCTCCTTAGATTCAATGCGCTTTGGGAAGCTTACTTTCGCCATGATTCATTCCTTGTTTACTCCACCGGGAGGTCTTTGAGTTCTTACTTGAGTCTAAGAAAGAACAGACCGCCTTTGTTGACGCCAGACATCGCCATAACTTCTGTGGGTTCTGAGATTGTGTACGGTGGCGAATCCATGGTGAAGGATGATGTTTGGGCCGCTCGTTTGGATGACAAGTGGAACAGAGACATTGTTGTTGAGGAAACTGATAAATTCCGTCAACTTGAGCCACAGGTATATATTGTTTAGAAACCTTTGTTAGTCTACGCATTGTATGTATAGGTGTCAAAATGGGCCGTTCATGTCCATAACAGCCCGTCCATTATTGTCCAGTTCTATTGTGGATAAATCTTGTCCGTGTCCATAAACGTCCAAGACCATAAACGCTCAAGCCCATTAACGCCCATGTAAAAATGGGCTGTCTATGAGCAAATAATTTTTGGCGGGAAATTGTGTTTTCGTGTTTTTTGGCGAGAAATTGTGTTTTCGTGTTTTTTGGCAGGAAAATGTGTTTTAACATTTTTGGCGGGAATTGTGTTTTCATATTTTTGGCGGAAAAATCGATTTTGCCTTAGATTTTTGTAGCTCATGGGTCGCTCATTGTCCAACGGTGTCCGTCCAATTTTGTCCTTGGACCAAATTGGGCGTAGACCATTTTAGCCCATTTCAAAAATGGGCTGTCCAAGGACGGTCCATAATTTGTTGGACATGGACAGACCACGGACGGTCCGCCCATTTTGACACATATAATTGTATGAGTCAATGAAATGATATGTCTTGTTTCCTTGTATTTTCTATAACGAGCCTATTTTGTCTATATTTCTGCTTGAATTGTCAAATTGTTGCTTTTGTGTTGTTATCTTTTTTCTTGCTGCGTTGACTTAGACTTTTTGTTTAAACTGAGGTAACATTTGATTATTAAATTCCCAACCATCTCTAAACATGAAAATGGGTTAAGCTTGTTGGCAATGATAATAGAGCGGAACCATTTTCGAATTTTTACTCACTGAAACTTTGTTACAAATTCAGTAAAAATCTTGTTTGTAAGGATACATAATATCGTTAGATAACTTTGCTGGGATACTGAACTGGATTAGAGGCAATAAGAATAATATTGTTGCTATAAATAAGCTGAATGAGGTGTAATCCTATTTTTAGAAAATAATATTAACCTTGATGACAGTCAAGTCGAGATTGTTATGTTACTGTTTGGAAACTTACCTGATCTGAATTCTTATGGTGTATCTTGAGCTGAATCTGTTGCAATTTATTGTATTGTGTTACAGCCAGCAAAGAGCCAGGAGCCGCACAAAGTGAGTTTTTTTGTGGAAAGAGAACACGCTATTGAAATAATGAAGATTCTGCCAGTGCAGTTAGAGGAGCGTGGGGTAAGATTTTGTGTGTGCTTCTCATGTGAGCTTGATGGTCATAGATTGATCCTTTTAGTACTGATGATAGTAGTTTTCCTTATAGGTGGATGTGAAGCTGGTTTATAGCAACGGCTATGCTTTTGATGTATTACCAAGAGGAGCTGGCAAAAAAGGTGCTCTGATGTATTTACTTGACAAGTTGGAGATTGAAGGTAAGCACCCTTCTAACACACTTGTTTGTGGTGACTCGGGAAACGATGCTGAGCTCTTCGATATTTCTCAAGTATATGGCGTAATGGTTAGTTCTCTACTGTTTTTTAATTTCAATTATACTTGATTCTGTGCCTGTAACTGTGTTTACTGTTTAAGGTTAGCAATTCGCATGAAGAATTATTACAATGGCGTGAAGAAAATGCAAAGGATAACCCAAATATATTTCTTGCGTCTGAGAGATGTGGAGCTGGCATCATAGAAGCCATTCAAAGGTTTAATTTGGGACCAAGTGTCTCTCCAAGAGATGTTTGGGATTCTGAAAATTTCCACTCAGAAAGTTTGAATCCTGCTCATGAGGTTGTTCAGTTTTATTTGTTTTATGAGAGATGGCGCTGTGGAGAGGTGGAGAAGTCGGCCAAGTATTTGCAGAATTTGAAATCGCTCTCCGTAAGTGTTTTGCTGCCTAGAAAAATACTTCAGAAATGTAAGATTAGGAGAAGTTTAGGAAAATACTTCAAAACTTTATTTGTAACACATATTCCAAGATAGAGGAGAAGTTTACTTCTTTGAGGTTGATGAAAGATTAGGTAAACCCCTAGAAAAGTGGATTAATGTGTTACTTTTCTACGCTTTTGTTAGAACTAATGAAGATGAGGAAGCATCTGAGTTATGGAAAATTCAAGTGCCCAAATTGACAACTTTGAAGATTTTCTCTATTACTTGTGTTGTATAAACCGATTAGTTGACGTAATTGTTCTGCTTTTGCAATGTTTCAGAGTCCACTTAGTATATTTGTTCATCCGTCTGGAGTGGAGAAACCGATACATGAATGGATAGATGAGGTGGAAAATTTACATGGTGACGGGAAGGAAAAGAAGTTTCGCATTTGGTTGGATAGAGTTTCGACTTCTCATATTAGCTCAGATACGTGGGTTGCAAAATTTGACAAGCATGAGTTATCTGGTAAGAAATATAGTTCATTATTTGATAATTACAAGCCACTTAATACGACTAGAAAGCAAGTATGAAGGATTTGTTTGGTGTTTGTGTACTTGAAGATGATATAAAAGGATGAGTTGATTGTTTCCTCTTCATGACTATAATACTGTAGAAGTTGGCTTCCATGTTCTGATGTCTTGCTCTTGTTTGCAGAGGGAAAAGTACGGTCTTGTTCAACAAAAGTCTTACTGAGTTTAAGTTATAAGGTAAACCTTGATTCATGTCCTTTTAAGATTTCAAACGATTTGATTAAACTAAATAATAATATTGAAAATCTGAAAATGAGTTAAAATGGAAAGGAGGAAAAGCAAAGGCTGACGTGGATGCACATCCACCAATCATGGTTAGATGATTCTTATTCAAATGATCAAGAAAAATGGATTTTCTAGAAGGATTATCTGAATCTCGACTGACATATTAAGATGATATATCTTTGGGACAGAAGATAACCAAACAGCATAGTGTTTGTATTGTGTTATGTTTGTTTGGGATGGTGTGAATTTGATAAACATGAAGGATAAAAGCTGCAGAAGACTGGTGTTGCAATGTCTTAGTTTCATAATACTCTTTTAACCAATGTTCTAAAATACGGTCTCCACCGCCGTATATACGGCGTATATACCCAATACAGTAGGAGACCGTACTGTATTTATGTTGTACAGTTAAATTGTGCGCTGAACACAGTACAACCATATAAACAGTGTATATACGGTACCGATATACAGTTTCCGATTTTTTTTTTAAGTGCATTTGAAGGGGTTAGATTTTATAATTACATTCTAAGTTCTAATTGATTAAATTTTAAATAGTTTACACATAGTTTATATTTTATTGGCTTGATTAACATGAAGGTACGTACGAGGAAACGAAACAGATTTGATGTAGCTAGAATGAACAACCTTATCTTTGTCCAATTTAATTCAAGATTGATGAGTAGAAGGAAAAAAACAAAAAGAGGAGAATATTGACATATTACTTTCTGATCATGCTATGAATACTCAAGCATGAATTGTTGAAGATTGAGAGGACTTGCCTATACAATCTGAACTTGGTGAGGAAGAGTTAGTTAGAAGAGATAATATGAATGAAGATAGAGAACTACATGAAGAAGATTTCATATCCGATGAGGAAGAAGAAATTCCTAATATTGATTTTGAGTCCGATGACGACCACGTTCTAGAATTACATGGAGAAGAGGAATATGAGGATTAGAGTTTTGTTATTTATTTAGCACTTTGGCTATAAGCCTATCACGTAGGTTTTTGTTAGTTTTTTCTTTTGTTTGAATTTGATTTCTTACTATATTTTAAGATATTTTTGTTATTTATTCGGTTAATGTTTGATATTCAGTTATTTTAGTTTTTATATAAATGACATAAACTTTTGCCCATATCATATACAGTAAAACCTCTATAAATTAATAATGTTGGGACCGGAGAATTTTATTAATTTATAGAGGTTATTAATTAATCGATAAATTAATAATTATTAATTTATAGAGAGTTTTTCCAAATTAAAAAAAATATTACATAAAAAGTAGAAAAATGAAGACAATACTTCGATGTGTTTTAATGCATTTACACATTAGAAAATAATTATTGCATATATAATTTTTTTAATAATTTTTGATGCAATTTGAGAAGATAATATCATATATTTTTGATATTTTAAGAAAAATAGAAATAAACTCCAACAAAATTAAAAATTTACGAATAAATAAAAAACATTAGTATCATATTTCACTAAAATATCTTATATATATAAAATAAATTTATATGATTATTAATTTATGTTATTAATGGGACCATATATTTACATAGAGATTTCAAAAAAATTATTATCTTATTATCTTATCGAAATGTGTCAATTATTACATTTGCCCAACTTAGGACCGGGATAATTTATTAATTTAGAGTGATTATTAATTTATCGAGTATTAATTTATAGAGGTTTTACTGTAGTTCATATGTGTATATAACTATATATATACATAAAAATTAATTATATATATTTTTTCAAAAAAAAAATATTCACCGTATAGTTCCCGCATAAACGATCGTATATACGTCTATACGCTATACAGTGTCTCACCGTACGACTAGCATATAGTCGTATTTTACAACATTGCTTTTAACACATTTGGGTTAGCTGAAAAGTACTAATAAGTAAGTTTGGGTCCTGATTTTGCTCTGTTTTGGACCTTTTGGGGCTGGGAGCGTTTTGGGCCTCTCTACCACAAAACCCTACATTTCTTTGGTTCATCTATCCGATACCTCTTTGTTTGTTCCTTGGTTCATTGGTTCTCTACTTGTTGTCTTCCACACTGATTAAGAAAGAAAACTTGTTTGGTTCTGAATTTCTTCTTTTGGTTTAGATCTATTCGTTTTGGTTCGGATACTGGTTCTTACGTCATCAAATATATAACCGAATCAGATTTTGTTTTTCGAAGATAGAACAAAAAAAAACAAACTTATTAAACTTTTTTAACCATATAAAAGTTTTGTACATTTTGGATCAGTTTATAAATAAATCCCACCTCGGATATTGTAATCTATAAGAAAGAAAAAGCAAATGATGGACAGAAGAGGAGACGCAAGTCACGGAACATGATTTCAAGCATAAGTCTAGTTACTAATTACCACCACTTTCCGTAATTAAAGCCTTTTTCACTTTATCAACTTTTTGTTTCCTACCTTCTTTATATTATTTCTTTTCTCCAAGCCAACACTGCTCAGTTTCCTCCAAATGGCTACCCCAAACACTAGAGTCTTCATCTTTTCTCTGTGTCTCATCCTTACCAAAGAAGCATTGTCTCAGTTTGATGAGCTATGGCTAGTTGGCGACAATGATCCACTCAACGCGTTACAAACAAGGCCTGAAAGAAGAGAGGAGAGGTGCGATTACTCAGTAGGGAAATGGACATACGACGAATCATATCCACTCTATGACTCAAACTGTCCATATCTGAGCTCTGCGCTAAGTTGCCAGAGAAATGGAAGGGCCTGACTCTCATTATCAGAAATGGAGATGGATCCCTAAGGATTGTTCGCTTCCAAGGCACACACAACACTCCTCATTTTTTACTTATTGCTTACTTTTTTAAAAAACCAGTTTCTTTTGAAACTTAGGATTAGGAATAGAAAAAATAGAAAACCATTTTGAAAATATAAAACCAGTTTTTTTTTAACCATTTTGAAAAGAAATAGAAAAAATCGGTTAGGAATTTAGTATTATAGTGGCTCCGAATGGTAATTGTAAGAAAAATGAATAGACCAGAGATAAATGGAATATGGAAATTACAATGAATATGTTCATTTTTTTCTTGTAAATATTTTGAAATTTAGCTGAAAAGATATTGAATAATATAGAAATTTTATTATATAAAGAAAAAAAATATTGGTCACTAAATAATTTAGTTTTAGTCACAAAATAGATATTTTAACAAATGAACTTTCTATGTTCATATTAATCTGAATATATATATATATGTAATCTATTGATTTTACTTCTCAGTTTGATTTTGAAACACTGGTTTAGCCCATAATTTGCAACTTTGATTTTAACCAAAATAATTTCTCTTTGCATGATGGGGTTTAGGTTTGACGCATTGAAATTTCTGGGGAAAATGAGGAAAAAAAGAATAATGCTGGTTGGTGATTCAATAATGAGAAACCAATGGGAATCTCTTGTCTGCTTAGTACAGTGTGATTCCCACTCATCGTAAGAAGGTCACTTACAATGGTCCTACAATGTCTTTCCATTCTCTGGTAATAATCATATAATAAATCTCCTTTTAGATCACATATCCATAATATTTGGTTAGTAAAAGCAACTAATAAGTTTTGTTACCGCAGGATTTTGAGACATCAATAGAGTTCTGTTGGGCTCCTCTGCTTGTGGAACTCAAGAGAGGAGATGACCGTAAAAGAGTGTTACATTTGGACTCAATCGAAGACAATGCTAGATATTGGCGCGGTGTTGATGTTCTTGTATTCGATTCCGCTCACTGGTGGACTCACTCTCAGAAATGGACTTCGTAAGCCATCATAAAAAACCGCTCACGCGAAACCGTTGTTAACCAATTGAGAATGAGTTATCGTATATTTTAGGTCTCAGATTCGGTATTCCTAACAGTGACGCAAGTTATCGATGCTTTAGGTGGGACTATTACATGGATGGGAACCAGCTCTGCAAGGCTATGGACCCAATGGTTGCTTATGAGAGAGGACTCACAACATGGGCTAAATGGGTTGAGGTTAATCTCGATCCATCCAAAACCAAAGTCATTTTCCGCACCATTTCCCCAAGGTTTTTACTTATATTCTATTCCTAATCTCATCATATATACACAAAATCCACACCATTTGATTACATGAAGGCAAAGATGATCATGTACATAATGTTATTGGCAGAGAAAGTGGTCAAAAGTGTTACAACCAGAGACATCCCTTGCCTTCTTCTAGCAAACCACACGTCCCTCAACAATCAAGAGTGTTGAATAAAGTGCTTAGGACGATGAAATATCGAGTGTATTTGCACAATATCACAACAATGTCTGCGTATAGGACAGATGGTCATCCTTCAGTGTTCAAGAGAGCAATGCGCGAGGAAGAGAAGCACCATCATATCCGTGGACCTTCATCAGATTGCAACCATTGGTGCTTGCCTGGTGTCCCGAATATTTGGAATGAAATGCTTTCTTCAGTTATTTTAACCAATGTTGTATGAGTTATGAGTCTCTTCTACTCATGAACCATTGTGTTACTACTTGTATGAATCACTCGTTTATATATATTATATATCCTTTCCCAATCTAACAACCCAATATCGAAGATAAGTGCTTTAACTTAACCATGGATCATGATAATTTTTGAATTATATATAACATTCAGTTTTTTTTTTCTGTGTGTACGAGCTGCATATCCTAAAAATACTGATAATCGAAATATTTAAATCTAATACGGATAATAACATGTACCTAACCTATTTGTTCTTTCTCAAACACTGTAGGTTAAGATTTGGTGTTTTCATCAAAATGGCAAAAAAACATACAATTTGATACATGAATAACAAGTTAGTAAAGTTTCCTTGTTGGCTAATGTCACCAGTTTTTGAATAAAATAATAAAATATTTATTTTTTCGAATTCTCCGTCGCTTTATTTGATTCGATTTAACTACTTGAAGCTGCAGATCTCACGAAGAGCCTTAATAAGCTTGGAGCTTAGCGTGAGGTTCACATGGCGACGGAGAAATGGGTTTTCATGGTGACGGCGCAAACTCCGACGAACATTGCGGTGATTAAGTATTGGGGAAAGAGAGATGAGGTTCGGATTCTTCCCGTCAACGATAGCATTAGCGTAACTCTTGATCCAGATCACCTCTGTACCGTCACCACTGTCGCCGTTAGTCCAGCATTTGATCGGGATCGAATGTGGCTCAATGGCAAGGTACTCGCTTCACTACGATCTCTCTCGTGTTGCTGAGATTCCATTTATCGAATTCAAGGATTAGCAGAACAAAGCTTAATTATGGATTTTCCAGTTCTGAGCTAGATTTGGGATTAAATTGGATGATTCCTGATGTTTTATCTAGGCAAGAGTTAATCAAATTGTCATTTTTGCTTTGTTGTTTGTCTCAGTTACATAGATGATGACAATTCAAATGCAAAGGCAAAGTTTTTAATGATTTGAATGAGTCGTTTCGGTTGAGTTCACCACAATTTCTTGTTGTTGTTTGTTTCATGTTAGTATAGGAGATCTCTCTTTCTGGAAGTAGGTATCAAAATTGTTTGAGAGAAATTCGAAGTCGTGCTGGTGATGTTGAAGATAAGGAGAAAGGTATCAAGATAGGGAAGAAAGATTGGGAGAAACTGTATCTTCATATTGCTTCTCATAATAACTTCCCTACTGCTGCTGGATTAGCATCTTCAGCTGCTGGATTTGCTTGTCTAGGTATTTTGCCTTTTCTCTCTGTTTTATTGTAGGTTGCTTAAACGGTTAAACCTGAAACATGATTTTTTTTTTTGATATTGGAACTCTTTCTTTTCCGTGCAAAATTGAAAGAACCACGTGGTATTTTCATTTCGCTGATTTGGATACGTTAGGATCACCTTAAGGTCGAGCTATATAGCAAAGGTATAAAGATGTGGTTGCCTAGTGTTTGCTGGTTAGAGGAAGTGAGAAACTAAATCACATCTCTGGTTGGTTCTGGTCTAGCATAGAGTCTCCAGTAAATTCTGTCGCTTTTCCTTTTCCATAGTGTAACATATTAATATCAGAGCAACAAAAGGAGAACAGAGAAAAAAACATTAAGGATTCTTGAAAATTGAAATCGTAGACTTCTTTTTTCTCTCTATCCCTCATCCCCATGCCTCTTTGCTCCGATATTCATATTCTACCATATAATGGTGCAACTTTCATGCTAAATTTTAATTTAGTCGATTTTAGCTCTTTGTCTTTCCTCTAATGACAATGAAACTATCTAAAGTTACTCAAACTTGATCATGAGTTTGAGAATGGCTTGTAGTTTATGTCAAACTGCTCTTTTCCTACAGTTTTTTCTCTTGCAAAGTTGATGAATGTAGATGAAGATCCAAGCCATCTTTCTGCCATAGCCAGGTATCTATGTAGTGGACCTCCTTTTACTATCATTCCTTACAATTTATGCTCCACATACGCTGATAGAGTTTAATCATTATATACCGGCTACTAGTTTGATCATTTTTTACAATGATCTTTTTATGTGCATCAGTTATTCAGTTGTAATAGTAAAAGTTCTCCCTGTTGTCTTATTGTTGAATAACGTGACATCTGAAATTTCTCTAGAAATTGAGTGGTACTGGTGGTATACACGGTTTAATTTTTATTCTTTCATGTAGGCAAGGTTCAGGAAGTGCTTGTCGTAGTTTATTTGGTGGATTTGTCAAATGGACAATGGGAAACAAAGAAGATGGAAGTGACAGTGTTGCAGTTCAACTGGCAGATGAGAAGCATTGGGATGATCTTGTTATCATCATAGCTGTGGTATGGATCTTAATCTTATAAATCTTTTGTTAAGCAACTTTTAGACATGTCGCAGTATTACTCTCATTTTCCCATCTTCCAATCAGGCCGTTTCCAACTAACCATATGGTTCAATTTCGCTCGTCATACGATTTGAATGAATGAGCTATATGATAAGTATTTTCAGGACACCATATTGAGTTGCTTTAGTTATGGATTAATACAGGCAGCCTCTTCTCCATTATACAAGCTCGAATAATATGATCTGAACTCTCTGATAATCATGACAAAAAAGAACTCTGTGATAATTAAATGCTTGCTTAACATCTCCTTCATAGACTGTAAAAACTTCTTTGCATATTTGTTTTGTAAGTCTTTTTAGCTTATGCTACATCCAGGTGAGTTCACGGCAGAAAGAAACAAGCAGCACCTCTGGAATGCGTGAAAGTGTTGAGACGAGTTTGCTTTTACAGCATAGAGCAAAAGTATGTTCTCTTCTTGATATTTGATGACAGTTTGTATTACCTCTGGCACCTCATCTTCTCTTACTTTCTTTATCCGTAGGAAGTTGTGCCAAAACGAATTCTGCAAATGGAAGAAGCTATAAAAAACCGAGATTTTGCATCTTTTACTCAATTGAGCTGTGCAGACAGTAATCAGTTTCATGCTGTTTGTCTAGATACATCTCCGCCCATATTTTACATGAATGACACTTCCCACAGGTATTTTTTCTATTCTGACAGTTATATCTGCTTCTTTTAGTTTTTAGCTAAAACCCTTCTTTGTTTTAATATCAAAGTGTCATCTGCTTTTCCAGAATAATTAGCTTAGTTGAAAAGTGGAACCGTTCTGAAGGGACACCACAGGTAAAGTGCTCCCAAGTGGTCTTGCTCGACCTTTTGACCATTATTTTACATTGTCAGTTGTTACTTTCAATTTATGTACTGCCTTGGGTTAGATTGAATTTGCAAAACTATTTTGTGTTTTTAGAGTATATAAACAACAAATAACTTAAAAACTTAAATCTGAATAGGTTGCTTACACATTTGACGCTGGTCCAAATGCTGTACTTATTGCACGCAACAGAAAGGTTGCAGTTCAATTGCTCCAAGGGCTTCTCTACTATTTCCCACCTAAGTCTGACACTGATATGAAGAGGTGAGCGATGGGAAACCATGTGATTCGTTAACTGTGGTTTTCTCTGAGTTGAAAATGACAGAAAAAAATCTCTTATATAATGATTTTTGTTTCTATGTTTACCAGTTACGTAGTGGGCGATAATTCGATTCTAAAAGAGGCAGGATTAGATGGAGCTAATAGTGTAGACAGTCTGCAACCTCCACCTGAAATTAAAGACAACATTGGATCTCAGGATCAAAAAGGAGAAGTCAGTTATTTTATCTGCACTAGACCTGGAAAAGGTCCCGTGGTTCTTCACGACAAAACTCAAGCCCTTCTCGATCCTGAAACTGGCCTTCCCAAGTGAGCATCACTCTCTGCTTCAATCTAACATTATGATTAGCATCCTTTTAACTGCAAGTTTAAGAAACGATATTTGTGGCAGAATAGGTGCTGCTTCTTTGTTATCTACTGCTAGCTTTCTTATTTCCAAATAAAAGAAATTCATTTGGTTTACCAGAGTTAATCTTTTTTACTACGCTGCAACAGGTAATAAAAAAAATTCAAAAATCGAAATGATTTTGTTTGGTCAAAAAGTTGCAGTATGCAATATAATAGAAGACGAACAGACTATTACTAATATTTTTCTGGGTAGGAGCAAAATTTACAATTATTTTCCCCTGAGTCTAAACAATTGGAAATTGAATTTAAGATGTTTGAGGAATAGGCAAGAGTTCTTTTAAGACAGCGTCTGCAATCCCATCGGCCGCCGGGAAAAAATGACCAGCACCTGGAATCTCATTATACTTTATCCAACTTAGTTTCTGAGCAATGATCCTTTGAAGTTGTATCGGGACAAGCCGATCATCATCCCCTTGCCACAGATGTACCCTTCCTTCACCATTTGGGAACGGATTCTCGAGCTTCATCGGGTCAAAACTCCATCTCCCAAATCCAACAATCAGGTCTCGGTCTAGTGATTCGTGCATCCCTTGTTGCGTCGTTTGGTTCTTGTAAGGTGTCCTTACTGCGAGTTTTGGTAGTGATGCAAGATCTTGAGGTGCGAATAGCTTGGGGCTTCCTTCCATCACAGCTGGTTTTGGGAATAGCTTTTGAGTGTTCCACCAATAGAGTAGCCATGGAGTATTGTGAGTAACGAGCATCCCAAACCTTTCGGTTTTTGATTGCTTGTTCCATAGCTCCCATGTCAAACTATCTGGGAAACTCGGCCACCATGAGTTGATTACAGGGCAAAGCAATGTTGCTCCTGCGAGCCTGTGAGGAATGTACTTGAGAACACCCCAAACGGCTTGAGCTCCCATTGAGTATCCAACCACGTAAAATTTGGAACCAAGTTGTAATTGATCAGCAAGTTGTTCAACGTCATAAGCTAAAGTCTTTTCATTGCGTTTGGGGTGAGGATCGCTCTCTCCATAACCAGGTCGATCATACGACACCACGTAGATGCCGTTTTCCTCAAGAAAACCCTGACCAAACGAACAATCTCAGTTCTTAACCAAAAGAGAAATAATAAGGGAGAAGAGATCGAATCATTACAGGACGAGCGCGGGTGGCGATAACAGCGTCGCGCCTAAATGCGGAGAATGAGTGGATAAAGACGATCTTGAAAGTGGCATTTTGTCTACTAACTCCATGTTCTTGGTAGGCCAAATGACGGCCATCGCTGAGACGAATTCTAGGGGCGGTAATGGCCGGTCCATCGGGCGTTCCGCATATCTTAGGAGGTGGAGGTGTAATGGAAACATAAGCCCATGCCCCTAATCCAATCAACACTATTAATGCTGCTCCTGCTCCTAACCCTGTCCAGAATTTCAAATCAATAAATCATTTATCACATTTTTTCATCCCTTAGCAAGCTTACTTTTACTTCAATCAATACAAAAACTATCAAAAAACTCACATTTCTTCATGTTGAGTGAAATAAATTGCTATAGGTCTAAAGTATGGGTTTAGATTTATATATAGGTTTAAAGTGTGGATTTAGATGTATATATATAGGGTTCGGTAAAACTAAATTAACAGTAGAAAAGCCTTCATTTCCACCTCACGTATCGAGCAAATATGACAGCGTAAACCACAGTGGATTCGTTGAAAGATAATTTTGAAACACTAATCCAGAAATAGGCGGCAGTAACAAAACCCAACCACTATAACACAAACGTATTAACCACATTGTTTTAGGATAAGCCAATGACAGACGCGAGATTAATTAGTTTAACATCTAGTTGTTGGAACCACTTCTAAAAAAATGAAAATCTAATGCCTAAAAAGAATTTACTACTGCTGAATCACAAAGAGAAGTTCTGAAACTTGTAAGTTTTGTTTTTCTGTTTTTGTCAACAATTTTTGTTTATTAAATTTCATAATAGTTTTATAAGCATTTCAAACAAAAATGTAAGTTTCAGAAAACTGTTGTCTTCAGATCAACTAAGATAAACATGCAAGTACAAGTGCCATGTCTTTTAACTTGTCTCTTTTCATTAACAAATTCAACAAGAGACTAAAATGCAAAAATCAAAATCACTTTCACAGTTTTAAAGTTAAATGTTAAAACACAATCAAACGTAAAAGTTGCAACTCACTTTACACACACGAGTCAATTATTCTCAGACATGTCACGAAACCTCGCAAGTGCTTTCTTATGAAGAACAGTTCTATAGGTGTCACCAGGCTGAACCTCAAACTCAGCATCAGCTTTCTTCTGCTGACTCCCAAGTCCTGCTCTCCTATCAACGCCTTGCGCTTGCACCGGTTCTTTCATACCGCTCCCGTCTTTCCCCAAACCCTGAGCACATACCCAACCATCACCATTAACATAAACCGTTATCAATCAAACAAATAAATGGTTTTTAAAGAATGTTACCGATCCTTCGTGCCACCCCATGTTCCTCAGCATTCTGTTTCCCACGTTACTCTCGTCTATTGCTCTCTCTTCGGTAATTACATCGAAACTATTGACTTCGGTGGTGGTTGTAATCCCACGTCCACCCACACCAGGAGGAAATGGTGTTGGATCCAATGAACCTTTTCTCAACCCCATTATATCCTCATCTTCATTCAAACACACCATTTTCCCAATTATGTTAATGATAATACAACACATTTCCAGGTTCACTTTTTCAGAAAAATCTACCGAGTCAAGGGCGCTTACTTGAATCAATAACATCATTTCCACTCGATGAACCGTATAAATTTCTTCTTTCTGCAGCACGATCCCGGTATGATGTCTGAGGCTGTTCTCTGTGAGTAGGCACTGCAGTCGGCGTTTCAGAGAACCTTCTTCTCCCACTCCCAGAAACCGAAACCGGAACTGAAGCTGAAGGAGCAGAAGGCAAAACTGGAGGCACTTGTACATTAACTGAAGACGAAGGTCCTCCCAGAGTTCCTCCAAAAGAACCTCTCATCACCCCCATCAAAGGTACTCCTGTTGTACTGCTACTCGAGCTTTCTGTAGTTGTCAGTGCAGACACTCCATGATTGGAAGTATTTTCCCTTGCAATAATTGCATCAGGTTTCAGCTTGCCCTTTGTTTGTCCGGCAGAGAAAGACGACCTTGCTTCAGCCAGAACTGTCGGTGGATTGTCAACAAGTGAGGGTGAGGGGCGTTGTGTTAGGGTTTCATGGCTCCGCTGCTTCCACATTGATAAAACGTTATTCATTTTCTTCTTGCTAGCCAGTATGCTACTCTTTGACGCAAGTTTTATCTCCTTCACTCTCTCTTTTTCTCTCTTCTCTGATGCAATTGCTGCTGCTGCAGCAGCCTGAACCGCATCTGGCAAGGAGAGAGCCTTTTCTACATTGGGGGTAGTAGCCGCAGAGATAATAACTTTTTGTTGACTGGATTTCTCCATCTTGGCAGATTCTGGTTGCTTTTCAGTTAATTTACTCTCATTGTTCTGATCAGGACAAGGAACATATTGTTGCTTTTGCTGGTTATACGAGTACCAAAGCCCACTATTGCTGTCATAATAAAGACCTGCACATTTAGAAGCATATGATTAATAAAAAACACTACCCTCTTCTCAAACCAGCCAAACCAAACCAAGTTTTCCACCCCCACACCAAGAAAAGATGACTATTGATTACAAAACCATTAAAACAGTGCATCATTAACCTATGTCAGATGCTAATTTTCAAGGCACGTATATAAGAAGGCCTAACTCAGCTATATTTAAAAGTCAAAAGTGACAAACATCCATTGGAAGTCCTACAGCAGCCATAATCCCTACAGCCGTACTTTAAAGTCTAATTACGACATAAAGCTTGCATCTCCATGAGCTAGTTTGGTGCATGTAAAGTATAAGAACTTCATAGTCATAAAAAGAACAAGACATCCACCACAGGAAACTTGTGTTACACACGGGTCAAAGTAGCAATCCTGATATAGTTTGAACAAACCAGAGCTGAAGACTTATTTGTATTAAGAAATTATCCTGTAAGAGAATACATCTACATAAAGACTATTTCACCAGCAAGTTCTTGCACCAATAAGACAGATCAACCTTACTTTGAAACATTACATGTTTTGCTAATACCAGATGTGGAAATTCGAGCTGCAGCTAGCCAACCATACAATCAATCTAAACAAATAAAGAAATATAAGTAAGTAACAACCTGAATTTCCGTCGTAGTAGTAGCCAGAAGCCGCATCATAGTAATAACCAGACGCTTCATCCCACACATAGCCGGATTGTGGAGCAGAAGCCCCTTTCTGGGATTCAATTCCCCCAACGCCCTGGGCTTGCTGTACGGTGGTTTGTTTCTCATCAGGATTGTATTCCTTTGGAGCCCATCCAACACCATCATACTAATAAAGACAAAACGAGTGCCGTTGTACATAGAGTAGAAGAATTGAAAAATGACAATCTTCAACAAAAGCTACTAGTAGCTACTACAAATTTTAATTAATGATCAATGTGTAACCAACCAATACAAACAAGGAAACTGGATGAAAACAATCTGCAAGTACCTGTTGAGAAAATGATGCTGCTTCAATTGCAGCAGCAGCAAGGTTGCTGGAGTGAGAGGGTGCTGGTATACCATTTCCAGAACCATGAACACTCTTTGCATATGCAACTCTAAGAATTTTACCATTCCTTTCAAGAGCTGTTCCATTTGTTGCTTCAAGTGCCTTGGTAGCATCCTCAACCTACACGAACATAATCAATCATATTCTTCTGTTTCAAGTTGATAGATGAATTAAAACAAAAAGTCAACTACCTAGATAAACTGATGAAAAGAGATACTTATATATATCAAGCACTTCTACTACAAAATCTGATCACCCTTTACATATTATACTGGTAAGAGAATCTGCAACAATGGAAATAATCTACTACATGAGCTTCAAAGGTCCATGCAAAAAATGGTTGTAGAGGGTAGATTATAAATATAGTACCGAAAATTTTTTTATTGAGTTTGCCCATCTCCAAACATTACAATAACTACCCACAGAACTAGCAGGTTATGATTACTAAAGAGATTGTTCCTGACACATAGAACATTAAAAAAAAAAAATCACTCTTCAAACTCACAATCAAAAACAAGTACTACTGATCATCTAGACTGGGTTTCTAATTACTATACAACCAAATAACTCTTTGGTCTAAAGGTACAATCAGCAAGGGAAAAGCAAAGAAGAAGAGAGAATTAAAGGAGTAAAACACTGAGGCTAGTAAGGCAAACAACCAACTTGGTGTTGAGACCCTACCGAACAGAAATGCACAAATGCAAATCCTCGTGAAACATGAGTGAATTTGTCTCTCACAAGACGAAGATCCTACACAATGGTGGAAAGAGAAAACTCAGGTCAACTGACGTAAAAATTACAATATCCTAGTGCACAATGAATCCAAAAGGGCTTTTGTCAACCTTGATACGAGCATGTTTGGAAAATTCATACCGAATCATTTCCTCATCAGCATCTTCATCCAACCCACGTACAACCAAGACATGAGTTGGACCTGGAAAAGAAGATATGAAGAAGTTTCTTAGGTATAAATGGCATGTACACAAGTGCAAAAACTATGGCAACACTTTCGACTGTTTTCGGACCCAAGAAGGAAATTTTAAAAAAACTTAAATAAAATGCTGTTCAGAACCTGTCTCCGAAATTCGTTTTCCTGGTGCTGAGTTTGATAAACCTACATCAGCTGAAGGAGAATCCTTGGTCTTGGGTTCATTACACTGCGTAAGGAGAAAGAGATCATAGATATTTATGCGAAGCCCATAATGTAACTGACCTAGGACTTTTGAGTGTTCTAACATTAATCAAGACACAGACTGCTGCATTGCAACGAAGGGCTATAGATACAATTGACCACCACAAGATTGAACTATTAATAAATACTTACCAGAGTGTAAAAGTAGAAGAAAAGATAAATCAGAACCCATCAGTAACTATCAGCTCAAGGGAGTTTATAAAAGTTCTCTTTTTGATATTGGAACTATGAAAACTATATCTACTGCCAAACATACTACTGTAAATGCAAGCAAATACATTCTACATGTTTCTCAACAAAAGGAACTGATATCAATTTTTGAGGAACACAAAACAAATTTATCCTGAGGGTTTTATGAGTTCTATATTTTTGGTATTGTCGTCACCAACTCATGATGACCACAATGAACAGTTCCACTCTTGCAACTAGACCTATGTAATTTCATCTGTAGTTTACAGATGGATTGGATTTATACTAGTCCTGAGTACGAAATTTACAGAACTTTCTTCAAAACAATGCACCAACCTGAAAGCAGGAGATTCGCCGCGCAAAATTGATACAGCCACAGATTGTACACATCCAATCTGTGGCAACCATCATGCTGCGATTTCCACCATAACTGCACCTAGAAGCATGTTCCTGCCTACGGGACACACCAGCCCTACCAGTAGGTTTGCTGCTGCAACACACCACAATTCAGTGCAAGAATGCTATACAACTAACAGAGAGTTTGATATTAAAAAGGTCAAGGAACTTTTATTTGAATGTAACAAAACAAAGATCCTTCTAGAAATACCAGATGTAAGATCGAAATTAAAGTCATATAATTATAAAGACCTGTAATGGAAAATTAGCTTCCTTCCATCCAAAACTATACCATCATGCTCAATTCTGTCCATCATGGTGCGTGCAGCATCCTACTCAGATAAAACATATAAAATTGAACACAATGAGTTGAACAAATCACACAAAAAAGCCCTACGGAACTGGCAGTTTAGTTGAAAAGCAATTACCGCTGTGGGGAAATCGATAAATGCAAATCCACGAGAAATCCCAGAATTTTGCTCCCGAATCACACGGACATGATGCAGAGGACCCCATTCAGCCTAGTCATGCATAAGAAAACAACGAAGTCAAGCAAGAAAAATTGCTCAACCTTGAGGATATACAAATTCGGAAAATGAAGAAGAGATTACCATAATCTGGTATAGATCTTCTTCTGTTGATTTCATCGAGAGACCCTTCACAACAACAGTGGCAGATGGGGTCTAGCAAAACCATAAAAATATAGGAAAGGATTTTTTAAATGTCTTCGCAACAAAATAATATAAACCAGGGATGGGAGAATATTATATACAGCAGAAAAATGATCTTGGTCACGTCTATCTTCGTATACTCTTCGCCTCTCACTTTCATGCCAGCGATCGCCCTCATAGCTGTCCTCCCGGTAACTCCGCCCGTGGCTCCGACCTCTCGGAGATCTTGATCTAGAGAACTCACCACGTCCGGTAGATCTAGATCGTGATTTCTCATATCTCTTATGTGGACTCTCATCTCTTTCACGGCTGAAACATCTTTTGTCCCATTCTCTATCACGTGAGTCCCATTCTCTATCTCGTGAGTCCCGTTCTCTATCCTGCGAATCCCAGCTCTTTCGATTGCCATCTCTCACACTACCCCTTTCATAATCAGAATCATAACTACGGCGAGCATAATCATAATCTTTTTCACGGCTATCATCTCTGTTATGATGGTAATTTCTAGATCTATTGTTATAATCACTGCAAGAATAGTCATCGCGGCCATCATATCGTGACGACTTTTCGTGTTCATGATCACGGTAGTATCCATTACGACTCCCAACTTCTATATCGTGATAATAATCTGCAGCGTAAGGCTTTTCTTGCCTACGTAGTTCACGAGGATAATTTTCTTCATAGTTTCGCCTGCTAGATTGAGGCAAAGCAGCAAGAGTATTATGTCCAGGTGGATAATCATAGACATCATCCCGCATCAACCTTTCATCAGGATATCTCTCGCCAAACCTGTAAGAGCAATTTAGTATAGGAAGTATAGAAAAGATATAGAAAAAATCGAGCATGAGATTTTAGACACAAGAAACCAAACCAAGTAAAATAAATGAAATGCATGTTAGTGATAGTAATTAAAGCAATTATATGTGGTTAATTCACCCATGAAAACCAAAAACTATATCAATATAGTCCATTCAACGAGCACTCACCGATTATCTGGATCGTGCTCAGTACCATAACCCTCCGGAGCCTGTGAATTGAAGAGAATAAGCTATGTCAGCAACAAACATCATGACGGATATTATGTTAGCCAAATCCCATCCACATCCTCACTCTCCACGTCTCTCACTCCACGGACGACAATCACAACATCCCTAAAAATTTCTTGTTTATCATCCCATATATGTAAGGAGAAAACCACAATTACACTGTTATTATCCCATTCTTGCTGACGACCATATCGACCAGGATCCATTTCCGGCCAGTACACCAAGCTAATCTTTGATGGTCGGAGAGAATATTCAAAGCTTAATGTTCAAAGCTCTTTCCTGAAATACACACATAAACAAACAGGTATCCCTTAAAGCATATATAATTAAGAATTCCCAAGGCTGATCACAATTCCCTTTCGAAATGAGAAGCCTCAAACAAAAGAACTCTTCCAGAGTGAAAGGCACCTTCAGAATTTGCATAAAACGAGAGTCATAGGACATTATCAATATCAAAACTAAAGGATCATTAACCACGAAACAGATTACTTCAATAGATCCATGGAAAATTAGAACTCACAAGGTCGTCAAGAGACATGCATATCTACATCAGGCGCATAAATTTAGGCAAATAGACTTTTTTTAGAACTAGCTAGAGATTCTTACTAAGTAGCAAAAACATGCATTCGCTAGAAGGTAACAAATTACGATAAGAATGCATCCAACAATACAGATCATTCAGTGTTCAACTAATCAACAATGGCTTCATCTTAATTCACAGTAAATGACTCTTAAACGTTGCAATGTGATATACACACAAATCGAACTGCTCAAATCCACGAAAAAATTGAATAATCCTCTGATCTATAGAAATGAGATAGGTAAAAATGAGTATACCACGATCAACCCCGATGGACTGAAAGCAGCACGACGGCGCCGGACCAAAGACACCAGTGAATTGGAAGATGGTGATGAGCTGTGATAACAGCGGAACAAAGACTTGGAATAAGTGATTTATAGATAAGATTGAGAGAGCGCAAATCAGGGAGCTCAGAAGCAGAGGTGAAAGATACAAGCCTGACAAATCAGATACCGGCAAAGAGAGAAGAGATTAATACCGAGAGACTCGAGCGATGAACTAAATGAATGGTTTCCAATTACAGAATGCTCGAGCTCTACCGTGAGAACTCAACAGAATAAAATTGAAAAACTCAACAGGGATCGATCAATTTCGAAAGAGATGAATTCAGAGCTCCGCGGTGGACTTGGCCAAATCAAAGACAACCAGATTAGGGTTTCGTCGTTGTTGAAGACGAGATGAATAAGCCAACATATATTTTTTTTGGGGTAAAAGTACAGATGAGTTACAACTTACAATATGAAAAAGCGAACATATTACAGGTGAGTATATATTTTTTTTTTTTTGGTCTGTAATGCCAAATTAAAATTAAAATTAAAATAAAATCACATTTTTAGGCATTTAAAGAAAAATTGCTTATATGATAAACGGGTTTTTAGGCTAAACAAAAGAAAATTGCTAAACCGCTCTCGCTATGGATATTGGATAGATCCGAATGCTCCTCATAGAGTTCTAACATCTTATTCTTAACTCTATGTTGCTTAAGAGCATATATGGTTTCTAGATGTTTGAAGTTATAAGCTATAGTTTTGTCTACTATACAAACTAAATAAACCTGGCTGAAACCTACACGAAGTAACCAAAGAGTTCTTAATACCAACATAAACGCAAAGAGTTCTTAATAACAATGATTATTTTTAAAAAAATTATCGATTTTTATGCAATTCAATTTTTTGTTTGTTTTGTATAGTCTAATGTATGCCACTTAGCATGAAATATAATGCTACAAACTTATGGAGATTCTACAATTCGTAGATCTTGGTAACAACATTTGCTTCAACAAAGCTTTTTAACAAAAAAAAAACATTTGCTTCAACAGTTCTCGTAGCTATACAAAAAAAAAGATTTCACGATTTTTGATGTGAGATCACTATTTCGAAATACCGCTTTTTCCAGCACAAAATTGTTCTATTGAAAATATAGTATGTGATTTAATAAGATACTAATTACTAAGCATAAAATATAAACTACCATTTTTCATCTAAAATAATATGCAAATGATTGTACATTCACATACAACATTTCAACATAAGTGATGAATTAGTCATGATGTTCAAAAATAATAATGATAAAAAATAGTTAAACAGACTACACTTACCGCTCGAGCAGTCTAGCATATGCTGCATATTAACAACTTTTAAAAACTCGATAACCTTTAAAAAAATGTCTATGATAACATCATCTTGAACATTTGTGTACTATTTTCAGTTTTTCACTTTATCCCTAAAGCAAGACATATGGTGAACGTGTTTTAATTTTTATTCTTAATGTATCACAGTGATGTTCTCTTCAATGATCATCTTCCTCTAATTTTTTCAACATCTTCTATGTATTCCAGCAATACAGAGTGAGAGTGTGAGACAACAAAGTGGCTTAAAAATCCTCTCTTTTCAATTGATTACAAAAAGAAAAAGTAAACCAGGTAAATCTATTTATGGTCATTGTTTATGAAAAGAGAGAAGAAAATCAAGAACGAGGCGTCCAAGCTGAAGCAGTGAGTAACGAAAGATCTTTCCATCCAAGCTTAAGCGTACCATTATCATCAACCAAAGTGTAACCATCAGAAGGAAACATTCCCAATAGAAGAGTCGCTTGTGTGGCTGCATTTCCAGCTAATGATATACCTTTGAATCCACATTGCTGCATTTTCTCCCTCCAGCTCTCAAACTTCACTTCACCGCTCCTCGAAGGTCCTCCCACGGCTAATACATTTCGTATCTCTTTCGATAATAGCTGTTGCTCCACTACATGCCTCTCTTCACTCTCTTCTCCGTAGCTTGCTCCCAACGAGTCAAACAGTGCTGAGTAGTAATGTATTGCTTCTACAAATCTTCCTAAGAATGAACCAGCATGGCTCAGGTCTTGTTCCACTACTGTCACAACTTTAGGAGCTAATCTGTTCATTCCCACATCATTCACCAAAAAAGCAACTTTTTAAAACATCTCCCTCCAAAACTCTTAAGCTATAGCTAACAGTGATAGAGTAAAGTAATATTACCTTTGGAGTAACCAGAGAGTGTGTGCATCAGAGCCAGTGACATCATAAAGAGAATGTTGAAGCCAGTGAACAGCCACGGCTTCTCTTTTCCTCACATTGAGTCTCTCAGTGTCCAAGTTTCCAACTTTCTCAGCTAAAGGACAGAATTCGAAAGGTAGGCCAAGCTTATCAGCAAAATCCGAAAGACGTTTCCCAGTGGCTTGAAGAGCTTCCATGGAAGTACCAAGACCCGTGAGACGCACGTGAGGAGGTCCTCCAGGTCTAGAAGCAAGAATGTGAAATAAACCAGGCCATTGAAGTCCCTGCATGATGTCTAAGTCGATAATGTGTACACTCTCTTCTTTCTCAAACGCTTCTTGTATCGCTTGATTAGCTGTAAAGTGTGAGAATTTCACTAAAGGGCTTATCCCATTAAAGACCTGAAACGCAGAGACCATCTTCAAGCTATGCGTTTGAGGCATCCACCGTGAAGGCAAAGCAGCGTAAATCCCGAGACACGAGTTTAGTAATCTCGCTGACATAGCTTCCGAGAAGTAAGCAGCTACTCTCTGCGCTGAGGTTCCGTAAGGAGTTGATAATTGAGAGATCTCAAGGAGAAGCTTATTAGCTTCTTCGAGATTATCCGCAGAAACAGCCTCAGCACACTGTAGCAGCAATGTGAGAAGGTGTAATCCTTCTTCGTCTTGTTTCTGTCTCTTAATCTCTTCTTTCCTTTCTCTTAACGCCTCCGCCGTGTTTGCTTGCACGGCGGGGACAGTGGCCGTGTTAGTCACCGTCTCTTGTGGTAGTGCATCGGTGGAAGAATTTTCCCTTTCTTGCTGTTGAATCGGCGGAGGAGGAGGAGGCTTATGCTGTTGTTGTTGTTGTTGTTGTTGTTGCTGCTGCTGTGTTACAGGAGGAGAAGGATTGTTGGAGATCTGATAGAGCGGTTCAAAAGGTTGAGGAGAAGGGTCAGAGGAAGAAGGATCAAGAAGCATGAGAGAACGAAGTCTGTATTCAAGAAGAGCTCCGAGATTTGGGTTACAAGGGAAAATAATGTCTCTGACGTTTTGGATAAGTTGAGGAATTGAGACTGAAGTTGAGGAATGGATAAGGTCTCTGATAATGGCGTCAACCCAAACTGTAGGTGAAGAAGAAGAAGATGAGTCTTGATCCATTGGCTGTACAGACATCGCCGTCCGGTTTCCACCTCGGTCTGAAGGAAAAACCGGTAGACCGGAGAAGCCACAGACGGAGAGTGGTGGGTTTGACTGAGAAGCTGTAGCCGTCGCCGCCGTGAGAGACGGTGGTTGTTGTGGTGAAATTGTCGTGTAGTTGGGGTCATGTAAGTGAGAGACACGGCGAGGAGGACGAGATGAGTGGTGGTGGTTGTAGTCAGGATTAGAAGACATCTCTGAAGCTAATCTCTTTCGAACCATCGCTGGAGGAGGAGGAGGAGCACTACGGTTGTTGCTGTTACTACTGCCGGAAGAAGTGGTTCTCAGGGGACTACCGCCGTTGAAATCGCCGGTTTCCGCCATGGAGATTGAAGAGTTGGTCGTGGGATTGCATGGTTATAAATAGAGTAAAAGGGTTAAAAATTTCGAAATCCCAAAATCGAAAATCCAAACAGAAAAGGGTTTTGCAGCAAAAGCCTCTCTTTCTTTTGAAAAAAAAATCTATGGGGATTCTTAAATTACTTCATCTTCTTCACGAACTCCGATGATATATGAAAAAGTAAAAGAAAACAGTGAGAGTAAAATTTGGAAGGAAGTGTGTTGGGAGATGAATCCGAATTTGGTATTGAGGTGGACGAGGACACTGAGACTGGCCGTATCTAACTCGTCTTCCTCCTTTCGAATTATTGTGAATGTCGCTTCGTACATTTAATGACTCTATCTATCTCTATTCATATTAACTCTTCTTCTCTTTCTCTCTTTTTTTTTTTTTTTTGCTTTAATTAATTGAGTTGAAATTTGAAAATAATATAAATGGGAAGAGATTAGGTGGGTGATCGGAAATGTTCGTCGTTGCGTGTTTGACGTCTTCCTTTTGCCGATCCATCTATTTTCTTTCCCCACTTCTCTCTCTCTCACACTCCCACTCTCAATATAACAACAAACAAGAAGATAATACTTTTGATTGGTATACAATAATTTAGCTCAGTTTCGTGGAACCGGTGCAATATTTAATCCTTTTTTACTAATACTCCACCAAATATCGGAATATCATAGTTTTGTTGCGGTTGATTTTCTCTCTTACCAATACGATTTTGACACTAGGACTAAAATATTTGATCTCCTAATAATTTTTTTTTATTGTGATGAGTCTCCATAGTTCAAACGGTAAAATAGTGCATATAAAAATTGTTTTATGAGACGTTATTCGTATATTTCAGATGAAAACCGTTTTTTAAAACCAACAAAGCATTTACGTATACTAAGATGAAGTTAAAAGGTCGAATGCTTTAAAATCGAGGTAGTACATTACTTAGGCAAAATTTATAAAGTTACATGACTCAGATTTGTTGATTGTATTATTAGATTTGGAGTCGGGTTGCAGCATTGGCTATGTAAGTTTGGCAGAAGAGATGAATTGAATAAATCCTTCTCACAATCGAAAGACTTATGTGATAATGTGCATACATAGATGGATAGAGTGCGGTTTAATACATCAACATTTTAATGCGGTTTGATGTTCGTTTGCATCCGTATTTAAGAAATAAACAAAAACGAGTCGATTGTCAATATAAATTATTCGAAAGTTACAAATATGAACAGTGAAAAAGATACACACATAAGGAGCTCAAGATTTTGAATGTGTGGATGTTCTTTTAGACTTGTCGCAATATATTTTTGGTATTTATGAAGAAACAAATAACATAATAACAATAGAATTTTTTTAAAAATAGTTGAATAGCCAGCTAGTTTGTGCTAAAATAAGCAAGATGTTTTCCTTAAATTAGCCTAATCGAAAGCGAGAGTGGAAGAAGAAGCCAAGTTCCGTTTTATCAAAAAAAGAAAAGGAAAAAAGGAAAAGAGAGAAGCCTAGTCCCTTCTAAAATATCAATGGCATTTACATATAAGCAATTGGACAAGACGTAGAGCTTAAACAGTAAATACAAAAGACCAAATAAGTAAAAAGATGCACATGTTTTGATGAGGCCATTACACCAACTGTCAAACCCCAGTTCCCGATAAAATCTGAAACTAGTGTTTGACATTTTGCTTTCATCTACATCCTCTTCTTTTCCCTTTTGTCCTTTTTAACAATTTAAAAAACAATTGTATTATTATATTGTTTTTAATTACTAAGTTTTGGACCTGTTTGACTGACAGTTTTTAGACTTTTGTACGTCAAACACTAGACCCATGGCCATATAATAGTAGCATGGCTTGGCATGGCAGTGAACCCTAGACTAAATCTCATCTCATATTTACCCTTTTTCATTTTAAATTAGCTTTTGTTAATTTTCTACACAACCCAAACACACGGCTCAATATGAAAGATCCCAGCGTAAAAAGCTGAGTGTCTTTCTTCAAGTTCATATTCGGAAAGTCATTTTTGCCCTTTGTACTTTAAATAGTTGCTTACTTTCTCCACACTAACAACTTATGTGTATTTTTAAATGGGAATTCTCAACAAATCTTTACAAATTTTCATATTATTATGTTAATAATATTTTATAACATAGTTTTATTATTTATTTTTTAGAAAAAAAAAGAATTGTAAATGTATTTTATAACATAGTTTTATTATTTATTTTATTTCTATATTATTTGGGCCAAATACGAATTTCAGCATGTAATCGAATTTGTAGTTGCACGTTCCATTTCAGATAACCCGACAAAAATAGCATAGTTTCTAAGGTAAGTAAAACCAACTAATAACTCTTTCGAATAATTGCTAGGATATGGGTATCGTGACTTTTGGTACTACCCAATCTGAATTAAATTGAAATTTTACTAATTAAATACTAACCCAAACAAACAATGTTAATATATATGTATGGCCCAAATAATTTAGGTATTACATAGCCCAAAGTCCAAAGCAGTCCCAGATCAAATACAAATATCTATTTGGCAAATGAAACTTTCATGTAGGCTTATTGAGTTGCAACATTGTGTTATAAGTCAGAACTACCATTACTTGGGCCAATTAAGGCCCATCAGAAGGTTTCTGATAAACACAGTCCTCTTCCTCTATCAGTCTATCCCTTATCCTTTCCAGTTTCCACACTCCTGCAAAATCGTCTTTGTTGAAGAGAGAATCACACTCTAATGGCAATTCCAATGGCAATGGCGACACCTACAGATTCCGTGAGCAGAGTTTGGAGCATGTCTTCTCTCAAATCAGCTCTTCCTTCTGCTTCATCTTTCCGATTACCTTCCTCCGCGTCTTCTCGCCGTCCGGTCACTACTCTTCGCCTCCCAGTCTCTTCTCCTTCACTCCCATCTTTCTCTGGTCTCTCTCCGGTCAATCCTCTTCTCTCAATCGGACTTCCAGGTAAAATTTCCACTTTCACAGAGACTCAACAGTTTCAATTTTTGCTCAATTGAATATCCCAAATTGTTAGTGTTTTTAATTTAAACGCAGATTGGCAAAGCTTTGAGAATGGATTCAAAATTGTCGACGGTGGAGGTCGTGTTTACGCGATGAGACATGGACGACGAGTTCCGAAGCTGAACAGACCACCGGACCAGCGGAAAGCTCTATTGCGAGGACTCACGACGCAGCTTCTGAAACATGGGAGAATCAAGACTACTCGAGCCAGAGCTAGTGCGATGAGGAAGTTTGTGGATAAGATGATAACTTTAGCCAAAGATGGTTCTCTGCATAAGAGAAGACAAGCTCTGGGATATATCTATGAGAAGCAGATCGTTCATGCTCTGTTTGCAGAGGTTCCTGACAGATACGGCGAGAGAAATGGTGGGTACACAAGGATCATCAGAACTCTTCCAAGGAGAGGTGATAATGCTCCAATGGCTTACATTGAGCTTGTCTAAGGTCAATTTCTCTATATTTAATTGCTCGACTTTTTTGCTTTGTAATATCTAAAAACAGTTGTTGATGCAGATATGAGATCATTTGTTTTTGTTTTGTGAGTTTCAATTGGTAAAAATGCTTTCTTTAGAGTTGAAACGATGATGAAATAGATGGATGCTTTAGTTTTTTCTGGTTAAGAGTTTTCAATCGAGATTCAGAAGTATTCAACAATGAAAAATACAGTCTTTATTAGTGTATGAAATAAAAATCTATATTTTTGCCTATATATGTTTACTAGAAGACGAAGTCAATTCACAGCTTAGTGCTGGTTTGACATACTTGGTTCTGCACTTTCATAGAAGGGAATTCAAGAGTGATTGTACAATCCGATATAGCAACCAAGTGTTTGTTGAAGATTCCCAACAACTTGACTTTCCCTGGGATCTTTGTCTTTGTTTCCAACACAATCTTTCCACCCAATATATCTTGTATGATGCCACTTATGTCGGAAACAAACTTATCAATCTGCAGAGTAAGACGACACGGTAGAATCGATGAACCTTTGGCTGGGAAAGTCCCGGCGGGAAGATCAACATCACCAACTTGCTTCTCCCTGTATAAAACTAATGTCTTCCCTTTCCCATGTTTGAAACTCAGACGGTTGCGATTCTCGACAAGAATCTGGAGACTAAGTGTGAAATTGAGATGGACATCAAGTGGTAAGGATATACGCGAGGTCACACCTTGTACGGTGGCTGATTGGATCCGTGTTATCGGTTTTTTCGGTTTGTAAATCGTCAATGCCAAGATTAAGGCAATGAGGAAGATGAGGAATAGAATGGTGAAGATGATACCAGAAACTATGCAGCAAACACACCGGTTGGATTTACGCGTACGCTTGGCCATGACAAATTACAATGTATAATATGTGTGAATGGGGTTTTTTTGGTATATTAGGAGAGCTTGAAGCGATTTATATGGATTGAAGTAATTAAGAAGCTTGGCTTTAAATGCGATTTAAGCTGCCAACTAATTCCTTACAATCTGCCTACATTATATGACAGTAGTTATAATCTGATTCGATTTCCTTAGCTGACTTTTACGTATATACGTTGACACTTTGACTTTAACGTTTTACTGCTTTTGCTGAAACCAAATATGAGATCTGAACAATATTTTGAAATGAAAAAGAAAAGAAGAAGAAAAAAAGAAGCAAATCCCTTTTGATAAAAACGAATAATACATACATAGGTTACATGATATAACCGATTAAAATACCAAAAATACACAAAAAGACAAAGTGAAGATCTATAACTTCACGCTTCAGATCTATCTAAAGCTTAGTTGAATACTTACAGTGCTGACTCGTAACATTACGATTCGAAACAGAGATGGTAAGATCGCATGAAGAAGACGATTGGACTTTTAACTTGAAGATTTTAAGAACTTTTACTTTCCCTGAGATCTTAACGAAAGTATTAAGCGGGATGACGCCAGCCATGACGTCATTAATAAGCTCTGAATCGGAGAGTAACCGATCCGCCATTAACGTCAGCGTTAAATTCATAGGCTGAGTTTGCTCCGGCGCGATTCGGTTAGCCGGAAGAGGAGCTTCACCAATCAATTGGCCTCTGTAATTCAGCAAAGCCGATGACGAATCGTAGCTAAACCCAACGCGGTTAGGGTTTTTCAAGGAGAGATCGACGTGGAGCGTTAGGTTTAAGACGACTTTCAAACGCGCTAGCTCGAAGGAAGCTCGGAGACGTTCCACAGCGATGGAATCTATGGTTGTGATTGGGCGTTTTGGTTTGAACAGAGTAAAACCTAAGATGAGGAGAACTGTAAAGAGGACAAAGAAGCTGAGGATAGTGAAGCAGATACAGATTTTGCAGTTGCGTTTCCGCCGCCCTTTTCTACCGCTAGTAGATTGCGTTTCCATTGCAGCGTTTGTCTTAGACGTTTCTTGTGGTGCTAACATGGCTGTTGCTGGCTTCTCCTTTATATTATCCGAATTAATTGAAAAACCAGACATTTTTTCTCTCTTCTCTATGCCTTCTTCTTCTTCTTCTCTGTTACGCTTTCTAATTCTCAGAGTTTTTTTGTTTTGTTTTTTGCAGAGACTATTTGTACACGGATTTGTAACCAATTTTTTTATGACATGACTCAAATTAATAAAAAGTTTTTTTATATTATTAAAATGTTTCTATATTTGTCATTGATTTGAAATTTTTAATTTACTTTTGGCGATAAATAAAATGATTGGAAAGTTCTAGTTATTTACGTAAACCTAATTGCTGGAAAATTTAAAGATTGATAGCTCTGTTAATCTTTCATGTACATAGTTTTGATAATTACATTTCATAAATTGGAAAACAACTACTAGTTACATTCTTATGAACTAATCATTTTATATCCGTTAAAAAAACACTTGCTTCATTTTCTGTTTCTGTAAAAACATATTTTTTAAAATTCCAAATTCCCTTTGTTATACCATTCTAAATTCACAAAATAACTAAAAATAAAAACTTCTTTTAAAATTAGACGGATAAACACATCCAAATAGTCAAACTGATTTATTGCTATTTAAACTGACGGTTGACACTCCACATATCATGTTCATCTAACGCCGTGTACAGCTCTCTTTAAAAATACTCGTTGGAATTTGATAAAGATTTGTTGATTTTAAAAATAGAGAGAAAGGTTTATAACTATTTTATATTTTCCCAAGAAGTACATTAAATTCTTACACCTGGAAGTAGAAGTGAAGAGATGATAAAATAATAATGTGAGGTTGGAAGTAGAAATCAGTAATCACATGAATTTGTAAGAGAACATGCATTATGCAGCATCCGTCGCTATTGCTAATTTCTTGTGGTTATTACGTAACATATTCAATCACCAATTCACCGTCTTTGTATTGGCCCCATTTCTTTATTTACACGGGACGACTTCTGGGTTTGGCCCGTTATATCTACCTCGCTTTTAGGCCTCTTTTGTGGTGAGCTTAGATATGGGTCATACGACCATGTGAGAGTTTATGACATCAATTTTTACCACTATATCTAAATAGAAGATTTTACTTAACTGAAGAGAAAGTTTCAAATTTTTTATGAAAGTTCTCAACAAATTTTTGCCAAAAAAAAAATCGAACGAACTCTCTTTCTTTTCAGAAAATCTACCAATAAAAAAAAACATTCTAAAAAGTTTTTGAAACTTTATGAAAATATTCAGAAATTTTTATATACATGTTACTCAAAATCTGAATGCCATTTTTATTAAAAAAAAATATGTGATTCACAATAGCACATGAAAGTATATTCCAACAAATGTAAAGAATTTAGGGTTATTAATTTTTTTCATTATACCATGTGATTAGTTCTTTTTCAAATCATTTATTTAATTCATTTTAATTAATTGTTTTTATCCATGTAGTACAAATTGTAGAAAGTTGTACCAAAATGATATCAGCTGTATCGAACAGGTTTCAATAATACCTAAACAAATCAGTTGAATTTAAGAGTTCCACCAAATGTTACACGCAACAACAAAAATAAATATCCAAAAAACAAAATCAAAGCTCTAATGCTTTATTGCCCCATAAAAGGAGTCCTGAGGAAATTTGAAGGTTGGAGTTTCCTCTTCACCCTTAGATTACATTTCTTCTTAGCACAAGTCTTGAACCTTCGACTACCGTTGATCTATGTGAAAGAGTTTTTTGTTGTTGTAGGCGTCATTTGATTTGATTAGTACCTGGATTATTATCAAAACAAAACACAAAATTATTTAGATTTTTTTTCATATCTAAAATTCTCCTCTTTCATCATATTTCTTCCAAATTTCATGTAGATTTGAATACGACATGCATAAACACTATTTCTTTTCCATACTAAAAATTGTAGACAAGTGACCGGTTAAAACAAAAACAAAACAAAGTGTAGATCTATAAATTTGTAACTTAGTTGACTACTTACAGTTCTGACTCGTAACGTTACGATTTAAAATATATATGACGAGATCGCATGAGGAAGACGATTGGACCTTTAACTTGAAGATTTTGAGAACTCTTACTTTCCCTAAGACCTTAACGAAAGTGTTGAGCGGGATGACTCCAACCATGAGGTCATTGAAAAGCTGTGATTCCGAGAGTACCTTATCCGCCATTAACGTCAGCGTTAAGTTCATAGGCTGCGTTTCCTCCGGTCCTATTCGGTTAGCTGGAACAGGTGCTTCACCGATCAATTTGCTTTTGTAATTCAGTAAAGCCGATGAAGAATCATAGCTAAACCCAACGTGGTTAGGGTTTTTCAAGGAGAGATTGACGTGGAGCGTTAGGTTTAGGATGAGCCTGACACTCACAGCTGGATCGAAGAAAATTCGGAGATGTTCCACAGCGATTGAATCGAAAGGTTGTGATTAAGCGCTTTTGGTTTTAATATAGTAAAGCCTAAGATGAGGAAAACTATAAAGATAAGGAGGAGCAAGAGAATAGTGAAGTAGATACAGATTTTGCGGTTGCGTTTTAGCTGCTCTTTTCTACCGCCTCCACCGCTAGCAAAATGCGTTTCCATGGAAGTGTCTGTGTTAGAAGCTTCAGTTGCTAGCAAGCCTAGCATGGTTGTCGCTGGCTTCTCCTTATTATTCTCTGTTACGCTTTCTAGTTCTCTCACTGTTGTATTTTCTCAGAGGTTTATTTCTTTTACATGGACTAATTGTACACAGATTTGTAACCAAACTTTTATGACATAAATCAAATAAGATATATGCTTCTTTTTTTTTCTTCTTCTTTTGTAGTCATTGATTTTGTTGAAAAAAGGAAAAAATCATACAAGGACTTACAGACTGGCATATCCTAAATTTATGTAATCTATAACCCATTTAAGGTGATATCACTTTATTCTCATATAGAGAGTAAAAACTTAGGTAGGTAACATGTATTGTGAACTGGCTTAGCCAATACATTTATATGTTTGTAATTGACAAACAAAAAAAAGAGAAGAAAAACTTAACCCAAAGTCTGATGAAAAACCTCTATAACAAGAGCTAAGATATATTCTACAAGTGATATTCAATATTCAATTAGAATTGGCCAAACTAATTAAAAACCATTCAAAAGACTGAGCCCTAACTAAAGCTCTTCCGGTCCTAATAATAAATAATTAAACGACCGAACATAAGGGTTTTCCACCAAATCTGATTCTGTTAGAACATAATTTTCGACTCCAAATTCCTTTTGTTCTATCATTCTGAATTCATAAAATAACTAACAATACTTTTAAAAACTAGACGGACAAACACATCCAAATCGTCAAATATTGCATTTAAACTGCGTAAGACTCCACACATCATGTTCGTCTAACGCCGTATCGACAGCTCTCTCAAAAAACAGTCGTTGGTTGAATTTTACAAAGATTTGCTGATTAATTATTTGAAGAAATAGGAAGGTATGTATCAATTGACTAGAAGATATTTTTTCCAACAAGTACATTAAATTCTTACAATTACTGGAAGTAGAAGATATATAGGAGGTGATATAATAATAATGTAAGGTTGGAGGTAGAAATCAGTAATCACATGCATTTGTAACCTGTAAGAGACCATGCAATATGCAGCACCCGTCGCTATTGCTAATTACGTAACATATTCAATCATAATTTAAAAAAAAAAACAAAAAAAAACATATTCAATCACCAATTCACCGTTAAATATGCATCGCTTAGTTAGTAGTTATGCCGCTTCGTAAGATAAGACCAACCATGTGATGTGAGTTTGTGACATCAATTTTTATCACTGTAGATAGAAAGATCTCATTTAATCGAAAAAAAAGTTTTCAAACTTTTATAACAGTTTTCAAACTTTTATGAAAGTTCACAAAAAAACTTATGTCAAAAAATCAACCGAACTTTCTAGTTTTTCGGAAAATTTTCAAAAAAAGATGCACAGAATAGCACATGCACATATCGTCCAAAAAGTTTAAAGAATTTATTAATTAATGGAAGATAAGAAAATGCTATTTCAAAAATTTTAAATAGAAAACCGAAATAAGTTGCAAGATATATTTGGCGAGTCCAAGAGGAAACCGATTGTGCTTGTATGATGTTATTGGGCCATCACAGCCCATAAAAGCTGACTCTTTTTTTACAATCCCTAAACGCTCCGTTTTTTCCTTCAATGTGTGCGAAAATAATTCGGATTGGTTCGGCTGGTTCGTGCTCGGAGTTGGGACTTCGAAAGAAAGGAGCTTAGAGACATTGAATCAAGCCATTCCAATCTGAATCTGCAAAAACGCTTACGTCACTCTCATGTAGTAGACGTCACTTCGCGGCTTCCCCTGGAGATACCCAACTCTCATTTCTTCTCCCTCCCTTAGGGTTTCCTCAAAACTGCTCCCGCCTCTTCTTCCTTCTTCTTTATCGTTTAGGGTTTCAGAAAAATTCGAAACCTGCTCTTAAATATTGAGGCTTCTCAAAGGAAGAAGAAGAAGCAAATGGAAGGAAGAAGGATTTCAGCTAGCCCTAGACCTTGTAGTGGAAGAAGAGTCGTGGCTAAAAAAAGGGCTCGACCCGATGGATTCGTCAACAGTGTTAGAAAGCTTCAACGAAGAGAAATCTCATCTCGTAAAGATCGAGCCTTTTCTATTAGCACTGCCCAGGAGAGATTTCGTAACATGCGTCTTGTGGTATGCTCTTTGTTCTTCAATCTTTTTAATTTTGCCCTAATTTCCCAAACCCTAGAAATGCTCAATATTTACTCAAATTCTTGTAATAGGTAACGATTCAGTACTAATTAAGCCGATGCTCGCGAAATGAAAATTTGATATATGCAGGAGCAATATGATACTCACGATCCCAAAGGACACTGTTTAGTTGCATTACCGTTTTTGATGAAAAGAACTAAAGTTATCGAGATTGTAGCTGCAAGGGACATTGTCTTTGCGCTTGCTCATTCTGGTGTTTGCGCAGCTTTCAGTAGAGGTTATTTGCGTAACTTTGACTACGTATACTCTTTCATCTTTGTGTTTCTGTGTGGACTTAAAATGTTTTACCTTTTGGATTTTTTCTTGATTTAATTGCAGAGACGAACAAAAGGATTTGCTTTTTAAATGTTAGTCCAGATGAAGTTATCCGGAGCTTGTTCTACAACAAGAACAATGATTCTCTAATCACTGTTTCAGTTTATGCTTCAGACAATTTCAGCTCTTTGAAATGCAGATCTACTAGAATTGAGTATGTTGTCTCCCTTATTGGTTCATAGCTAGTGTGTATTTTTAAGGGTTTTTTCGAACTGATGTGTCTTTTTTCAACTGTTAGGTATATTCTGAGAGGTCAGCCAGATGCAGGTTTTGCTCTTTTTGAGTCTGAATCATTAAAGTGGCCTGGTTTTGTAGAGTTTGATGATGTCAATGGAAAAGTGCTGACTTATTCTGCGCAGGACAGGTTATTTTCTGGTCTGAACAATCTAAATTTTGTGACTACAAGTTTCTTCCTCTGAGCCCGCTGTTTCTGCAGTGTGTACAAGGTTTTTGACCTGAAAAACTATACCATGCTATATTCGATATCAGATAAACATGTCCAGGAAATTAAAATCAGGTAACTTTCTTCATCTGTCTTTATCCCTTCATCTGTTTTGCTTTAATAACTGTTCTGTGCACTAGATTGGATTTATTGACTTGTGACTTAGTTATGTGTACCTTTTAACTCCCATTTGTTTTCCGGCTCCAGTCCAGGGATAATGTTATTGATTTTCAAGAGAGCTACCAGTCATGTTCCTTTGAAGATTCTATCGATAGAAGATGGCACAGTTCTCAAGTCCTTCAATCATTTGCTTCACAGAAACAAGAAAGTTGATTTCATTGAACAGTTCAATGAGAAACTTCTTGTTAAGCAAGAGAATGAGAATCTCCAAATTCTTGACGTGAGTTGATTTTTATCCGAGTCGATCAAATCTTTTAGATTTTGTTTGACACATTTTTTCTTTAATGATTTGTTTCTGGTTTGTCAACTCAGGTCCGAAACGCTGAGCTAATGGAAGTTAGTAGAGCTGAGTTCATGACACCATCTGCATTCATATTTCTGTATGAGAACCAGTTGTTTCTAACGTTCAGGAATCGGAACGTTTCCGTGTGGAATTTTCGCGGAGAGCTTGTGACTTCCTTTGAGGATCATCTTCTATGGCATCCGGACTGTAACACAAATAATATCTACATAACCAGTGATCAAGATCTGATCATCTCGTATTGCAAAGCAGATACCGAAGATCAGTGGATCGAAGGAAATGGTAAATATAATAAGCCCGTGATGATACATAACCCTTTAAACTAACACATCTCACTGATTGAGAATGATTAATGGTGTTTTGTGGGATGATGATGCAGCTGGATCGATCAATATCAGCAATATATTGACTGGGAAATGCTTAGCTAAAATAACACCAAGCAGTGAACCCCCAAAAGAAGATGAGAGCAGTAGCAGTTGTTTGGGGAAGAATTCAAAGCAAAGAAGAAACGCAGTAGCTGAAGCTTTGGAAGATATAACCGCTCTTTTCTATGACGAAGAACGCAATGAGATATACACAGGAAACAGACATGGCCTTGTTCATGTGTGGTCCAATTGATTCCACATCACATCATCATCGTTAGCTACTTCTACTACGACTACAACTACTTCTACTGTATTATTTGGTTTCCTTCAATTGTGTGTAGTAGCGATCAATCTGTTTAACGTAGTGTCTTTAAGCAGCTATTTGTGTTGTAAACGATTTGTGGGCATGTGTTTGTGAGTGTCAGAATGCCAATTATGTACACTAATACTATTGTACGTAACATTTGGGTTTGACAAAAGTCTATGAAAGACCCTTTATTTCAATGCTACTTGACCTGTAATGTCTCACGATAATTGTCAAAGTATGAATAGTTGAAGACACAAAAAAAAACAATGTTTAGGAATCATCTCATTTGCTACCACGCAATTGTGTTTTACATTCACTTGAGAAAACAAGGTTTACCAGTTTCTTCTGCAATACTACAAATATTTAATCCAAACAGTGTCTGAAACCAACAGAAATTTAAATGTTTATCTTCACCAAGATGATGACAACAGATTCAGCAAGTAACTTGCGCGTTCACTTCAGAACTGAGACTTGTCAAGGCTGTCAAAATATGGGTGATCAAGTGCTGTTTTTGCTGAAATTCTTTCTGCTGGATTGTACTTGAGCATTTTCTGCGTTTGTTCAAACATAAACTCAATCAGATGAAAGAGAGATACAAAGCGTTTCAGCTTAGGAAATAGAGCTACTTCGCAACAATAATATACATATGCTATGATCATCAGGCAGTGAATTACCGTGAGAAGATCAACTCCTTGAGGCGAAAGAGAAGGAACAGCAAGAGCTAAGTCTTGCGCCTCCCACTTTGGGTAGACATGCCAATCACGCAGAGCGGTAACACCAGGCCATTGCTGCTCAGTTGGTGTTCCTAACAATCTCCATGAACCAAAAATCCATTAGTAAGATCATAGTCTCGATACAAGAATGCTAATACTACAATGCTAATCCAAAATAACTTGAATTCAGCAAAGAGACAGTATATAGGGTCTATTATTGTTCTCAATTGGTAGCAAGCTGTATCATTCAATAATGCACGTAGCTAAAGCAAAGCAACTATCAAAACTGGAGAAAACCAGAAGAATCAATGGAAAGTATCTTCAAAATACCTGAAGATATGAAGCAATTGCTGATACTCAGAATCACCAGGGAAAAGAGCTTGCCTCCGAACCATCTCAGCTGTACAAGTTCAAAGATGCAAACAACATAAACACATAAATCACAACGCAAAGAGACAAATTCAAAGGCCAACAAAAACATCATTGAGACTAACCGAAGATGCAACCAACAGACCAAATATCAACACCAGTTGAATAATGAGTAGAGCCAAGAAGCACTTCAGGAGCTCTATACCAAAGAGTAACAATCTCATGCGTATAGGACTTAAGAGGTACAGTAAAAGCACGACCAAGACCTAAATCAGCAATTTTAAGGAGCTCTTTATCTTTCACCAGAAGAAGATTCTGTGGTTTCAAATCACGATGCAGCACACCATGACTATGACAATGTGCAACGCCTTTACAAAGCTGAAACATCAATTTCTGAATCAAAGAAGGCTCAAGAGGCTTAGGATTAGGTCCTTTCCGATACAAATCGATGAATTTCTTGAGATCAGTATCAAGATACTCGAAAACGAGGTAGAGATTCGATTTCTGAGATTGAGATTTGGCTTGAGTTTGAAGAACGTGCTCGACGCAGAGTAATCGAACAACATAGATCGAAGTCGATAACATCTGGAGAAGCGAAATCTCACGAAGTGCAGTAGGTGGAATACCTTCATCGTCAATTTCGAGCCGAGTTTTCTTCAGAGCTACAAGCTTACCAGTGCCTTTCTCCATCGCCTTGTAAACTTTCCCGTACGTTCCTTCTCCGACCTTCTCTAGCTTCTCGTACTTCTCCATTGTTGAGATCTTTCGAAAATTGAACTATGACGATATTCTCTCGATTATGATCAAACCCTATTGATTTTTTTTTTATCAGATCAATGGAAATGATTGTGAGAGCGCTCCTTTCGCTAAAAATACTTCCACGTCACTTTGTTTTTCCCGCTCCTTTGGATTTTGAATCCCTCGCTCCACGTCTTTTTGGATTACACAAATTGATAGTTTTTAAATTTATTTTTTGTTAAACAAATTCATAAGAAATATGTAAAATTCTCCTGTGACCTAGACCATCTCCAATGGGGGTTCTTAGAAGAATAGTTCTTAAAATTTTATAATAACAAATAATGATAAATATTAGAAAGGTTCTTAAAATTAGGAAAGAAATGATCTAAAATTTCTTATTTAAGAACCATTTTAAGAGTTCTTATCATGTGATTCTTAAAATTTAGAATTAAAATATTAGTAAGAATCCCATGAAGATTTTACCATTGGAGATGCTCTTACATCCGGTAAAATCGGCTGGAGTAACAGTTACGACATTCAATTGCATAGAAGCGATTTTCTCGGGAAAAAATGGACGAGACAAGCTTAATAAAATGGGAAAAATATAGTATAAAGTATTTCTATTTTCTCTACCTTATGAAACGAATTCATGTGAAATTCCGGTTTATAACACTCAAATCGAACCGGTTTACCTATTCTCTTTTAATTGAATGAATGTGGCCTAAAAATTATCAAACTACACATTAGCCTGCCCATAAATTGGTTCTTCATCCGTCATTCTTTGTTAATCTTAATTAACGTCCATTATCGCATAAAGTATTCATACAGTATGTTAGTTGTTAAACTTTTCATGATTTTGTGTACTACTATTAGATCATTCATATGCAATTCTTTTTTTTTATAAAGATTTTCATTACACTTTCCAATATTGGGTTAGAGACAGATAACATAAAAGTATTTAGAAAATCATGATTTCTAAGAAATGTTTGAGAGAGAGTGTAAATGGAAACGATAGCACATACTCTTCCAACATATATAGATTCAAATTAATGAAATTTGTTATAAAAAAAATTAAGTCAGTAATACTTTTGCTGGTAATTAATTTCTAAATTTGTCAGTAACTACTTTTTTCCAGACCTCAACAATTACTCGTTTCTAACTTTGTCAGTAATTCATGAAAAGTTAGGAACAAATGAACAAAAACTAAACGTTGATTAGTGATTTCTATCTGACTAAAATTGTATCGACCTTTCCAAAACTGCACAAGTAAGAATAGTTAGATAGTATAATAAGGCGATTACAAGAAAATTTGACCGAGGCAACTACGTTCCAAATTTATGGATTTATAGAAATCTGTTTCTCCACATTTTGTGGGGCATGCATGCATTTTGAATTTTCAACACTCTTTTTGTTTTCAACGTTGCAAAAGTGTATTAAAAAAACTTAAAGACGCCTACTATGGTTGGACTATAATACAAGATAACTTTACCTCACGCCAAGTTTGACTTCGTACCTTTAACTTTTTTCATTATATAAACAAGATTACAAGAGTCACGAGAGTTGAGTATTCAAAGCAAGGCAAAGAAAACGAGAGAGATCATAAGAGGAAGAAAAATGGCTGCCTTATCAGAGAAAGAGGCTGAAGCTTATCTGGACGCAAGGCCCAGATATCCGATTGATTGGTATAAGAAGATTGCCGCACGGACACAGGATCACAAATTTGCTTGGGATGTCGGAACTGGTAATGGTCAGGCTGCTATTGGGGTAAACTTTCTAACTCTATCTTCTTTTTGATCCCAAAATCTGAAACCTTCATTTAGTATTTTGGGACTTTATTTTTATGATTTGTGGTGTGATAGAGAGATTATGTTGATAAATCCAGCAACAAGATAACTAATTTACTCAGGAGTGCTCTTTTGTTGACTCATGTCTATTATTATAAAGATAAGTCAAATTTGGTGGCGGCATATTGATCGTTGTTATTCAATCTCTTGGAAATCTATTTTTATGTGTTTAACCAAATAAATTATCAAGTACAAATTTAACACTACAAAGATTATAGGAAATATCATAATCTTTCATGAGTTAGAACTTTTCGCAAAGGAGCATAGACGGATGTTGGAAGAAATTGAAGAAGAGAAATATATAGATGTTGGCTTTTTACTAGATACACAAAACAATATTCATCAACCATCATAAATTAAATGAGACCACGTAAATAAATCATATACTTTACAAATTTCATGTTGCTAACACAAAAAGGGTAATTAAACTCGCGTATTGCCTATTATTGCCTATTGATGTTATGTTTCTTATACAAAAAAAAAAATCTTGTTCATCATATTATACATAGATATAGAATATTATAGTAGGTGAACTAAGCTTGACGATACCACGAACTCTCTATATTTTACAGCTTGTGGAGCATTACGAGAATGTTGTGGCTACCGATATAAACGAAGCACAACTTAAACGAGCTATCAAGCACTCAAGAATCAGTTACCATCACACTCCAATAACAATGTCAGAAGATGAAATGGTGGCTCTAGTCGGGGGAGAAAACTCTGTGGATCTCATAGTTGCTGCACAAGCTCTCCATTTTTTCAACCTCACCACATTTTACAATGTTGCAAAACGTGTTCTTCGCAAAGAAGGAGGCCTAATCGCCGTTTGGGTCTACAATGATATCATTATCTCACCCGAAATAGATCCCATAATGAAGCGCCTTGTGGACTCTACTCTACCTTTTAGAACTCCTATTATGAATTTGGCATTCGACAGTTATAAAACGTTGCCGTTTCCTTTTGAGAGCATAGGAATGGGGTCTGAAGGAAAACCTATTACTCTGGACATTCCGCATAAGCTTTCGCTTAAAGGGTTTATAGGGTTCTTGAAATCGTGGCAGCCCGCGATGAAGGCCAAGGAAAAAGGCGTGGAGCTTGTAAATGAAGATCTAATAACCAAGTTTGAGAAAGCTTGGGGTGATGAAAACCAAGTTAAAGATGTTTTCTACAAGGCTCATATGATTGTTGGAAAAATTCCGGTACGATTACAATATCTCTAGCACGTAACCAATATGTTAAAGCTAAATAAACATTTCACATTAAAATAACAATTATTTGTTACTTATTAACTTTTGGTAAATTTGTCTTTTGAACAGGAAATGAGAAGTGAATCTGATAACGTGTCTGAAGACAGTAACAAAGATCTCTTGCTGCAAACGAATGTTGGGAGAAAACGACAAACATCCGAATCCGATGAAGAAAACAGAGAGAGTAAGAAACAGAACACAAGTGAATGTAAGGCATGTTAGAGAAAAATGTGCGCTAGTTTTTGCGATATAAATAAAGTTTGTATTCATAAAAAAGATGAATCATCATCAGTTTTTACTATTCTAATAATTCATTACAGGTTTAAATAAAGAGATGCATTTTAATATTTAGTTTTAGCCATTTGAGAAAGTAAGAATAGTGTTGTTGGGAGTTTCCAACTTTTCATCACACAAAAAGAAAACTATGTACTAATTCTCTCTTCAAACGAAGGTTTAGGTTTGATCCTATTTTCCTTATAAAGTTTCTTCTACTGAAAATAAATTTCCAAAAAATCAACAAGACCCAACCCAAATGTTTTTCAAAAGCCCATATATGTACTAATTGGAAGAGAAAGAAACAATATGAACGAGATAAAAGTAAACCAGAACTAACCCAATTGGGATTGGAGTTTAACCAGCAATTAGGTGACAGTTGATAAGGTGAGTCATCCGCAGCAACCGTTTTATGAAGCCACGTGCGAGAGAGAGAGTTAATCAACTCTTTTCCACTTAGTGAAAGACTAAAATCATCATTAATACGTTATGCTTAGTTTACTTTTTACCTTTTTTGTGAGACTACTATACAAACTAATAAATTGTCCTCTATTTTGACTCTCTTTATTTATTTAAATGTTTTTTTTTTTGATAAAAAATTATTTATTTAAATGTTACTTTCAAATGTCTTCTGTTATTAACATTATCACATCAGGTAGGTGGCAAGAGATTGTCTAATGCCTAAACACTATCTATGGAGCGTCTGGAATCAACATCGTTTTCTTGACTATATGAATTTATTGGCCGAAGTTGAGTATTATGGAATATAAGAGTATATACTAATGACTTTTCTAAATCATGATTGGAGAGTTGTGAAAAATATACTATAAAAGAAAAAAGCTTTTTCTAAAAAATGAATTGAAAATTCATTGTTTGAAATCGCCAGATTGTTTATACACCTACAAATTTCCATGATTATAGTTTTCATAAAAGTTAGCCAGATTTTAGACATATTATTTCTTATAGTTTCATTAAAAATATATATTCTTACAATTTTTTTGTTAACTAAGGTAAACACAAACAGAAAAACTTACCAATAAATTATGGGAAAATAATATTTTTAATCAACCATTATCTTCTACAGGTGTATATAATATGCAAACTACAACTCTAAAATATTTTAAATTAAATGTCATAGAGCTAGAACTGTTCTTACAAATTCATAAGTATGTGGTGTGGATGAAACGCCAAAGATGCGTGAGGACGCTTAGAAACGCAAAATTGGATAGGAAGAATGAAGGAATTAAGTAGACTGGAATCAAAAGGTCACTACTAAGTACTAAGTCTACTATGATCCCCGTGAGATAATCAATTATGAGTTATCTAAATTTCTAAATAATTGCACGTCATCGATATATGGATCAACAAATGACATCAAGTGAGATTATATCATTGATTATTTTAATTTGTTTCACTATTCTATAATAATCGGACCTCGCAACAACCTTTCATATTAACGTCAAAGTCTTATTAAATAGTTCATCCAGAACACCTGCATTATATAGTTTTATGTAAGATCTCAATTGGTCTTGGTTTAAGATTAATCAAATACATTGGTTTGTTGGAGAGGAGGAGCCATGTTTCGAATCAGCTGGTTAGATGAGAGTAGACTTGTTTAGAATTAACAGAGTCTGTTAAGACTTAAGAACTTACAAGCGGATGATTATATAATGTGTTGCAATAGAGTTTACTGTTTATCATCAAAATTGATCGTATTGATAGTGTTTGTGGTTCAAGTTTTCACTTTTTGGCAAAACACTTATTGAACGTGAATATCTATCGAAATCGATCTGTGAATTATGCCATTAGATCATTCATAAATTCAAAATTTTTAAATGTATGAACTGATATTAATGATTAATTCAACCCATGATTAAAGATAACTTACAAGGACTAAACCATGTGAGCCCGTAATTCTACAAGCAATATTAAATAATGCATTGGATCTCAGTTTCTTTTAAGTCAGCGGCAGTGTGTTTCTTGCTTACAAGATAATCCAATCTTTAAACAATAAGTTTATGCTAATCTTCGGGATGATTCGATGACTTTCAAATACATATATACATATATATGTGTGCATATACAAACTCATTGTTCAGTAACCTCAATCATATAATATAGTTTGTTAGTGGTTTTCTTTAATATAGTTTTAGCTGTCGAAAGTTCATAGTTTGTCTTAATTTTCATGTAGTGCAAAATTTGTTTCTGTGAGACTGTGACACAAGCTTCGCAACCAAATTTTTTCAAACTTGCGACACTCACATTTCACAGAGCCCACATCAAACATCATAGTCTTTATGTCACATCCCAACATCTAGTTAATGTAATTCAAAAATATGTTTTTTTGAAGCAGTTATTTTTTAATTTAAAAATATGTTGGTGAGTTCCAGTTGTAAAACCAATTGTAGCTTTTTCCTCTTTTGCATGCATATAATGCAACAAATCTTATTAAAAAAAAAAAAAAAACTGATTAGGCGAGTAAGAAAAGTTGCCTAATGAAAAAAGAGAATGCAGAAGCGTGAAGTAAGACTAATGAAAAAAAATAACAGTTCATCAGTTGGATTAAAGAAATACAGCCGAATCCTCGTAGATAATAGGATCCAACTATGTCAACTAGGTTGATTTAATTTTCAAAAAAACTAAAAAAAAACTAGGTTGATTCACATACATTTTTTTTTAATATTACACGTCCTTGGAGAATCTTTAGATCAACAGTTACTTTATTAGCAATTGTCCATGTACATCTCTTATTTCAGCGGAACCAAATAAAACCCCCAATTATCTTTCAAATATCACTACCGTAGTTTTCAGAATTATCAATTGAAACCTTTTCACTTGTAAAAAAATATAAATCCACTGACACCTTAAGATAATGCTTTTCAATCTATTTAGAGAGTAGGTATTTAGCCCAATCGTTTAAAAGTGAACCACTAAATGCAAACTGAAATTAGTTATGGTTTTTTTTTTTGCTTTATTTTCTTACATATCCAAAAAAACATCAACCAAAACTAAACAAATCCAAAGTTAATACATTTATAAACATAACCAAAGGCGTATTTCCATAGAATAAAATTTATCAACATATCGTATAAAAAACAAGATTTTATTAGTCTTTTTCCTATTTTTAAACTGTTACAAACTCTGGTAGCTAAATCTAGAATGCTTATCATTTTTGATTAAAAAAAAAAATACTTTATCATTTAGTGAAGTATGAACACAATTTTAAAACCAAAGAAAACGAGTATGAACTCAAATTTTTTATAAGAAAAATCCAAATTTTCTTTTATTTTTTGGACCAAACTTTTGTTTTCACACTTATATCTTTCTTGTTTTTAGTAAGAGTTCTTTCTTGTTTTCTTTCATGTTTTGTCCTTTCAGAGATCCGATTTATAAAAAAAGTCCACTAAAGCTTGGTGGAGGAGGATTCCTTTGACATGTTTTTATTTGTATCCACGTCCTCGGATATGTATTTATTTATACTTTGAAGTCAAAAACAAGAATATATCCAAATCTAAATAGAGCTATCGAAAACAGAGAACTCAAAAGCCTTGCGGCTCTAACTAAAAACTACAAAAACTAAGAGGGTTAAATTGCAAAACACCGGAAGAAAAGTGAACGTCGCTCATTTCTAGTAGTATTTTATTGGATATAAAGCTGGAAACAGAGCTCGGCAACTTTCAAATCTCGTACTCATTATAATCATTATTACTTCGACAAGTGCCGTGTAAATACAAAAGCCACTCTTTTTTTTTTTCCTCTTTACTCTTTCCAAAGTATATCTTCTCATCTGCCATCTCCGCCGCTTATTCCGCCACCGTCACTTCTGTCTCGGACAAAGGTTTCTCTTTTTGAGTTTTTCTTTTGTCTTAGCTCTTTTGAGTTTTCCATTCATGATTAGCCTTAAACTCATCTTGGTGTACTTTTCTACTCAAAAAGTTTAATTTCAGAGCTTGAATATTTCGTACTTGCTTTGATCTGCATATCCTGGTCTAAGCAACTACTAGTTCATTCATTCATGTATCAACCAAGTTTAGTAATCTATGCCGTCGATTCATAAATATCAGCTACTTGAAATTTTGAAGTATTGAACTTTAACTTAGGGATGATTTTTTTGGCTGTGTATTTTATTGTTCCATCGTTTGTTGAAATAGCTAAGCTTTTTCTTTAAGGATTATGGAAGAAAAGGATGTGTACACGGAAGATGGAACAGTCGATATTCACAAAAATCCGGCTAACAAGAAGACAACCGGAAACTGGAAAGCTTGCCGCTTCATCCTCGGTAACGTTCTAATCGTTTCCACAACTTTTTTGGTCCTTTTTATTGCCTTGTAGGACCAGCGACACAACACGCTCAAGTAGTGTGGCCTGGGGTCCCAGTTTTATAAGGTCCATAGCAAAAGTAACGATAAAAAAGTGAGAAAAAAACTTTGACCCAAATAAAATAAAATGAAAAGAAAACATAACGAGAAAGAAAAAAGTTTGAATGATTGAGAAAGAAATTTTAAAATAATTCTAGTAACTCAATTTTCTTACATGAAAGATTTGTGACAATGGATTGATTAATTCTGATCACTATTCGAAAGAAAGGAAAAAAAAAAAAAAGAGTTAGGATTCTAAAATGTGTTTATGTTTTCTCTAAAAATTGTTTAAATAGAGGCCTAAATTTTATTTTCTAAGCTTAGACTTCTTAAAGATTTGTACATTGATCATTTTTTGTGTGATGTTTTAAATCTTGTGTAGGAAATGAGTGTTGTGAAAGATTGGCCTACTATGGCATGGGCACTAACCTTGTGAATTATCTCGAGAGTCGTCTAAATCAAGGCAATGCCACGGCTGCAAATAACGTCACGAATTGGTCTGGAACATGTTACATAACTCCTTTGATTGGAGCCTTTCTAGCTGATGCTTATCTTGGTCGATATTGGACTATTGCAACCTTTGTTTTCATCTATGTCTCCGTGAGTTTTACTTGCTCTGTTAAATGACTATCTAAATTTCCTTGATTAAAATGTTAATATTTTGGTGCAAGTATTAAGCTTGTTCTTTTCTTGTTAGGGTATGACTCTTTTGACATTATCAGCTTCAGTTCCAGGACTTAAACCAAGTCCTTGTAATGGCGACACTTGTCATCCGAATTCGGGTCAAACAGCTGTTTTCTTTGTTGCGCTTTACATGATCGCGCTAGGAACAGGCGGTATAAAGCCGTGTGTTTCGTCTTTCGGAGCAGATCAGTTTGATGAGAATGATGAAGCTGAGAAGCTGAAGAAAAGCTCTTTCTTTAACTGGTTTTACTTCTCCATTAATGTTGGAGCCCTCATTGCATCAACTGTTCTTGTTTGGATACAAATGAACGTTGGTTGGGGATGGGGTTTTGGTGTCCCAACAGTAACTATGGTCATTGCGGTTTGCTTTTTCTTTATGGGAAGCCGTTTTTACAGACTTCAGAGACCTGGAGGGAGTCCACTTACACGTATATTTCAAGTTATAGTTGCGGCTTTTAGGAAGATGAGTGTTAAGGTTCCAGAGGATAAGTCTCTGCTTTTCGAAACCGCAGATGATGAGAGTAATATCAAAGGTAGCCGGAAACTTGAGCACACAGATAACTTAAAGTAAGATACAAAAGTTTCCATCTTTATCTTAATTTAGCTATAAAGAAGTTTGAATCTTTAGCTCTGTTTTCTAATGAAAGTTTTGAACATTTTAGGTTTTTCGATAAGGCAGCGGTTGAGAGTCAATCCGATAGCATCAAAGATGGGGAAGTGAATCCATGGAGACTCTGCTCTGTAACTCAAGTTGAGGAACTTAAGTCTATAATCACACTTCTTCCAATTTGGGCCTCGGGAATAGTCTTTGCTACTGTGTACAGCCAAATGAACACAATGTTTGTCTTACAAGGAAACACAATGGACCAACACATGGGGAAAAACTTTGAAATCCCATCAGCTTCGCTCTCACTTTTCGACACGGTTAGCGTACTCTTCTGGACTCCAGTCTACGACCAGTTCATTGTCCCTTTTGCAAGAAAGTTCACACGCCATGAGAGAGGCTTCACTCAGCTTCAGCGTATGGGTATTGGTCTAGTGATCTCGATCTTCGCCATGATCACAGCAGGAGTTCTTGAGGTCGTTAGGCTTGACTATGTGAAAACACACAATGCTTATGACCAGAAAAAGATCCCAATGTCGATTTTCTGGCAGATACCACAATATTTACTAGTTGGGTGTGCAGAAGTTTTCACCTTTATAGGCCAGCTTGAGTTTTTCTATGATCAAGCTCCTGATGCCATGAGAAGTCTCTGCTCTGCTTTGTCGTTGACCACGGTTGCATTGGGGAACTACTTAAGCACGGTTCTTGTGACAGTTGTGATGAAGATGACGAGAAAGAACGGTAAACCAGGTTGGATACCAGATAACTTGAACCGAGGCCATCTCGATTATTTCTTCTACTTGTTGGCAACTCTCAGTTTCCTCAACTTCTTAGTGTACCTCTGGATTTCAAAACGCTACAAATACAAGAAAGCTGTAGGTCGAGTACATTGATGAAGAAACTGGTGTTAAAAAGATTTGGAGTTAATAATGTTTATTTAGATTTGTTTGAAAAGTGTTTTGCTTGTAAATGTTTATATATGTGGTCTAGTTGTTGGTGATTTAGGTTGGGTTTGGTTTTTGCTTTTGCATATGCATTTCTGAACACTTCCACTTTTATTTAAAATGCTTATTTGACTTGAGGAAAAGGCTGGAACTTGGGGCAATGAATGTCATACCATATCTAATACAGTATATGAAATGATAAAAATGGTGCCTAGATTCACATTTTAGAAAATTTTGATGCACAGAAACAAAAAACAAACAGAAAATTTGTATTTAACCAAACATGTACATTAAATAATTATTTGACATGCATGTTGTATCTTTATTCGCTCGGATGAATGATCTGACATAAAAGGATAAATTTCAGGTAAATAAAATAGAGTACAAAAATGCATACATTACTACATTAGCTTAGTGACTTGATACTTTCTAACATAAACCAAAAAAAAAAAAAAAAATTGATACTTTCTGATTTCTGACCGGGTCGGGTTGGATAGTATGAATCCACTAAAAGCCCACATAGTTTAGGAAATCAATGAGCCCAAAGCAAGGTCCATAAATTGGGTCCCGTCTTACTCATGACTCATTCTATTTCTCTATATAAATAAATCTGTTGACGCTTCAAGTCAATTATTTCTTGCAAAAGAAGATAACAATGAAGCTGCGGTTGAGACGTCACGAAACCCTAGAGCTTGAAGTAGCCGATACATGCACTCTCCATGATCTCCGGCAACAGATCAATGCATCGGCACCTTTCTCCGTTCATCTCTCGCTTAATCGTGAGGACGAGCTCCTCGCGCCTTCACCGGAGAATACGCTCCGATCTCTTGGTGTAACATCAGGTGATCTTATTTACTACTCACTCGATCACTCTACTTTTGATGCATCGGTCCAGGAGATAGCTTCGTTGAGTGAGAGACATCAAACCCTAGGGATGGAAGAATCCACCTGGGCGGATTGGGGCATGGATGGTCTAGGATCAATGGATGTGGAGCTCGCTGCTGCTGGAAACAAAAAGTTAAGTGAACCATTCTTCTTGAAACATATATTGCTGGAGAAATCTGGAGATACGAGTGAGTTAACTACAATGGCTATGTCAGTTCATGCAGTTATGTTAGAATCTGGATTTGTTTTGTTCAATCATGACTCTGATAAGGTTAGCTTTTCTAATGAGTTACTTTCAGTATCCCTAAAGTATACTCTGCCTGTTCTAATTACACCTAAGGATGATACAAATACAATAGAGTACGTTACTGTGAACTTTCAGAGTTTAGGTTATATGGTTGTAGTTTACGGAAGTGTAGGTGGGTTTGGCTATAGTCGGCGTAGGGTATCTATTGATAAGAGTTGGTTTTTGCCCGTTGTTGATTTGGTTATGAATAATTTGAAGTCTGAAAAAGAAGGCACTTCGAGAATCTACAGCGATGTGTTCATGTTCTGGAGAATGGTAAAAGAAGGTATTGTTATACCGTTGTTGATTGGTCTTTGTGATGAAGCTGGCTTGGAACTTCCACCGTGTTATATGCGGCTACCAACAGAGTTAAAGCTGAAGATACTAGAGTTGCTTCCTGGAGTGAGTGTTGCAAAGATGGCTTGCCTTTGTAGAGAATTGCGTAGTCTGGTGGCATCAAACAATGACTTGTGGAAACAGAAATGCTTTGAAGAATTTAAGAATCGTGCTGTCATTCAAATTGGTGTACTCTCAGTTGATTGGAAGGAACAATTTGCTGATTTTTGGTGGAAACGCCAACAACAACAAAGTAGACGCCAACAGCAACAAAGTAGGGCTGAACATTTCGGTTTAAGGTCGAGTTTGGTTCGGGTTTTAAGAAAACTCAACCAAATATAGTTTGGTTCGACTAGTGTTTATATTCGGTTTGGTTTTGTTTTTATATTACGATATTTTTATTTAATATTTAAATATTTATTTTGTTTTGGATTGCCATGATCATTTGAAAAAGTATGAAATGAGGACCTGATCGAGTCCTATATTGGTTGCCATAATTGCTCTTAGGAAACAAAATAATGGTTTTGAGATTTGCTTTTAAGAAATAACACCATACTCCTATACTTTCTAGTAATCGAAGATAACAGAAACTCATTAAATTTCATGCAGCATATAATATTCATAACATCACGAGTTGGTTGATTTTGAAATCTTAAAATCCAGAAACCCACAAACTCATGAACATAGAGAACAAAAATCTAAAGAAGGGTCAACTATATATGAGAAAAATAGTTAGATTGTGTAACCAACCAAACACGTATATATGAATTCCATTCTTTAGATAAGTGTAGCCAAAAGAAAAATTGTAAAATGACAGTTTCTTTAGGGAAAAACATGGTCGTCCTCGGACAGAGTCAAGAAACAAATTATTCACAAGGTCATTTTGTAACACTAAGACACATGTATCATCGATAAATCCAAGCAAAGAGATGATGCTATAGTTTTCAAAATTTCAACATATTCAAGCGATTATATCTATTTGGCGACCGATTCAGATGCTAACCAAAGGGAATTTCCAAAAGAGAAATAGAACTAAAACTTTATTTACATAGTTGAGTTATAAATAATCAGCTGAGAAATAAAACGAAAAACAAAACAACAGCTGACAAAAAGCAAAGAAAACAAATCCTCGTCTATATTTAGACATTACCAGAGACTTTAAGCAAATTAAAAGATGGAAGTTATTATGCCCACATTTTATTCTGTTTCTTTGAAGATGGCTTTACTTTTGACTAAATAAAATCTGAAACTATATCAAGATCTGGATACATAACGAACCCCTTTCCCTTCTTGGAAGTTGCTGCGCCTATCAAGATTAAGACAAACAAGCGTCAAAAACACATTTTGATTGTGGAGATTATTTGTTAAGTAAAAGATTACTTAATTACCTTATGAACTAGGAGCGGCTTAATTTAAATCTGGAAGACCGGGTGGGGCATAAGGATAACGAGCACCAGGATGTGGTACACCCCTGTCAAAACCAATTGTTAATTATTTGTCAGAAACAATTTAGAAACCTATGTTCAACTATATGTATAGACTTGAGAGAGGGAGAGATATTTTACGTCGGTTGTTGTTGTTCCATGAAGCCAGGATGATCACCAATTGTGTACTGGGAATAGGGATAATTAACTGCCGTTGCAACCATGCATAATTAGTTTAACAGATTATAATTAATTAAGTAAGGTGTTAATCTCTCGTGTCTCAAGAATGATACAAGGATGGTTCATACCTTGATACATGCTTTCATAACCACTCCTGCGTTAAGAAAAATAAGAAAATGCATGTGGTGAATGACATTGGATGAAATGAATACATTTGAACTATAAAAACTATAGTATTAATATAGAAAACAAACCAGCCAAGATACCTTCTAGTACTTGGGCCAGGGTCACCATTAACAACCGGGGAGACTACCACACTAGGGGAAAAAAAAAAGTGTCAATAGGCGAATAAGTTTTAGTTTTCTAATATGTTATATAAGAGCCTATAAGCAATAATATTCTTTGGGCATTACCTCGAAGAAACAGGTTTGAGTGTTGCATCAAGGTTATAAAGAATCTCACTATTCAAAAGAATCACTAACTTGTCTAAATTCTTGAAAAGTTCACGAACATTGCTGCTCTCGGTAGTATAGTTCCCAACTCTGCAAGAAAACCAGAAACCTATCAAGTAATTAACCTTAAGAATAAATCACGTAACTAAAGAGAAACTATGACATACTCTATCTCGAGATGGGGAACATCGTTGCTACCATCAGCTAGGGCATCAACAAGAAGATGATCATCCATCGCCGAACACTTAACCAGAAATTTCTTGGATGTTTTCTCGTTCATATAGACAAAAGCGTAATCCTTGTCGAATTCGTTCCAACCGTCAATCCCAACCAAATCTAAAAGTCAAGTAACGAAAAATATCAGAATCATAAACCCTAAAGAAACTCTTATAAACCCCAAAACGAAACCAAATACTAACCCTGAGACGAAGACGAGAGAGCATGGTCGGCGAAAGCAGGCTGTCCAGTGGCAGTGAGGTCGAAACCGGAAGTAAGGAAAGCAGCGTGAACAGCAAAAACGACCTTGTCGTGGTTATTTCGAAAATCAGGCATAACCCACCTGATCACATCCAACACAGCCTGAGAAGTCAACATCGATTATGTCTCAATAGTTGGAAAAACCTATCTTGGGAAGCACGAAATCGTAAATAATATCTCTGTTTGATATATATATATATATATATTATAGATTATAGTTATTGGGCCTACTTCTAAACAGTTTCGGGCTTGTCTGCAAAATAAGAATAAGGCTTAAGAGGGCTACGAAGTCAGTTATTATTACACGTGGCAATCTTTTTATTTTATTTTATTTTTAATTTTCTTTCGGCCTTTAAATTTTCCTTTATTTAAATAACTTAAAAGGGTATAATAGTCTGTAACTTCGATCGCTCATTGCTTCCTTTCCTTTCTTCATCTTCTTCGCTTCATAATAATCTCTTGAGATTTTCGCATCGCAGCAATATAAATATTCATTACGAGAATCAGTGAAATTAGGGTTCTGTTTGCAAATCTTGATCGGCGATGGAGCGAACGAGCAACGGAGGAATGTTGTATCATGAGGTGCAAGAGTCAAATCTGTGCGCCGTACACTGCGTCAACACGGTGTTGCAGGGACCTTTCTTCTCCGAATTCGATTTGGCTGCCGTCGCATCTGATCTCGACGGGAAGGAGCGTCAGGTCATGCTTGAAGGTGCTGCCACCGGTGGGTTTTCCGCCGGCGATTTCTTCTCTGAGGAGTCGCATAATGTTTCTCTCGGCGGCGATTTCAGTATCCAGGTACAAAGAATCGTGATTTCCTGATTGCCTGTTTTCTTTTATATGCAAAAATGAAAAATCCCTGAGTCGCATTAATGTTTAGATATTGTAAGCCCTTTCTTAATTATGTTCTTGGAAGTTTTAGGCAAAATTAGGGTTTTGATTATGTTTCATGTGAATAAAGTATAAAACTTTTGAAGATTTATGGTATCAATTGAAGATGTGAACGTTTAGAGCCAAGTGCTAAATATTGATTCAAGAAGAATTGAGATCAGTAAATGTTGAAATTTGCGGCTTTTACTGAGTTAATCGAAGACTAGCTTCTTTGTGGGAACATTGTTATGCTGAGATATGGAGGATCTTTAAGAGGGTTTCTCTTATCTAGGGGACTCATGATTTTGGATATGTTAGTTATTTGTACGGATTTGTATCTTTAGTTACTCACTTTAGTTTTGATCTCGATTGTCTCGTATAAGAGATATCATCATTTTTCCTGGATAGCTTTAAAGTATGATTGATTGATAAGTGTGTATTATCTAAGTCTTGCAAAGTAAATCTAGTCTTGCATAATCTTTATGCTGAAGAAACTTCTATTTGATTGATAGGTTTTGCAGAAGGCTTTGGAAGTGTGGGATCTACAGGTGATTCCACTCAATTGTCCAGACGCAGAGCCTGCGCAGATAGACCCTGAGCTTGAAAGTGCCTTCATCTGCCACTTGCATGACCATTGGTTTTGCATAAGGAAAGTGAACGGCGAATGGTATAACTTTGACAGCCTCCTCGCTGCCCCGCAACATTTGTCGAAGTTCTACCTTTCCGCCTTTCTCGACTCTCTCAAAGGCTCAGGATGGAGTATCTTCATAGTGAAAGGAAATTTCCCACAGGAATGTCCCATGTCGTCTTCGTCTGAAGCTTCCAACAGTTTTGGGCAGTGGCTTTCTCCTGAAGACGCAGAGAGAATAATAAAGAACACAAGCTCGGTACAGGGTTCTTCTGTGAGCAACAACAGAACTAATGACAATGTTGATCAACAAAGACCAAACCAGGCATTGTCACGTGAGGAAGTGCAGGCTTTTTCAGAGATGGAAGATGATGACTTGAAGGCAGCTATTGCAGCGAGTTTGCTTGATGCTTCTGCGGCTGGGGCCAATCTCGGAGCTGTGGGGACTTCTGAAAAGGAAACTGAGAAACAAAAGTAGCAGAGAAAATAGAGAACAAGTCTTATTGATGGACGTGAGGGATATTCACTTTGTTTGTTATGCTTTGTTATCAAGAGTTATCAAACAAGTTACATACTGAACAGAGAAACAAAAAACCTTACATCGAAAGAAACCAGAGAATAAATGAATGGTTTGTTTTCTTTTTGGTAAATTTCATTTTCAAAGCCATCTTAAATTCTGACAATCTTAAATTGAGAATAAACTAAAGGATATAACCTTTTCTGGTCCCAGCATGAAGATCCAGTATTCGAATTCATGGGAGTCAAACAGAAAAATTACTTTGTAAAAAGAAGACGCAATCCCATAAAATTACACACTTCTTTTCATCTCATTTTTTGCAATTATTTATTTTTCAAGATGTTCTAGGTAAGTAATTAATTCAGTTGACTAAACAAATATTCAATTTTAACGATATGAACTCTACAGATTTTTTTAATAAATTTAAATGGTGTGTAAAATTTATCCATGTAGTCCTATCTGGCGAAGTTTTACAGTTTGAAAAACCTGGACTTAAAAGGATAACACTTTTAGGCTGGAAGGTGATATATCGAGAGGCCAACAAATAATTTCTTTTTGCCTTAACAGAGCTTAGCACATAGTTTTGAATTATTAATTAATTATACTCAAAGTTGATGGCTTTGATGATGATGGTGATGACCCAACTTTAGTCTCGTTCACTTTTTTTTTTTCTTTACTCTCTTCTTCTGATTCATCAGGTTCCTTCGATTTGAGGCTTTGCGATTTCCCTGCATAATGATCTGTTTCTGACATTCAGAGTGAAATACAGATATCTGGATAACTTCTGGGATCTGAGAAAATCTGAATCCAAGTTTGCTGATCTTTCTTCTCAAATGGGTTCTTCTTCGGACAAGTTGTTCAACAGAGAGAGGACAATACATGAGATTCTGGGAGGTGGCAATGGTAAGCGAATCCATTTCATTACCAAAAATCCTAAACCTTTAAAAACTGAAGTGATCTCTCACCTTTTTGTTTCTTGTAATGAAATGAATCAGCAGTTGCAGATGTGATGCTGTGGAGGAAGAAGAATGTGAGTGTTGGTATAGTTACAGTAACAATAGCTTCATGGATGGTGTTTGAGACATTTGCTTACACCATCATCACTCTTTTTTCATGTGTTCTTCTCCTCTTGCTCTCTATTCTCTTCCTCTGGTCCAAATCTGCATCCATTCTCAACAGGTACTTTAAATATTAAAGAGTTTCCAATTTTGTTATAAATATTTACTTTAATTCTAATTAAATTTCTTTGCAGGCCATCACCGCCATTGCCGGAGTTTCAAATAAGTGAAGCCATGGCGGAAGAAGCTTCGATATGGTTACGCATCCATGTGAATAAACTAGTACAAGTCTCGTATGACATTGCAATGGGAAGAGACTCAGAGTTGTATATCAAAGTAGCAGTGTCTCTGTTTTTCATCTCATTAATCGCAAGTCTCATGGATTTTCAGACACTTTGCCACACCAGTAAGTAATAAATGTAAATTTCGCATAGAGTTGGAATAGTTTGAGCTGGAGATTCCTTTTGTGGTTATTTTGGCAGGCGTTTTGGTGTTTATGACGGTTCCAGCTATCTATGAGAGATATGAGGATTACATACATGGATCTATGGTGTTTATCTGCAACAAAGCTAGAGAGCTTTACCTTAGATTTGAGATATTGGCTTTTCCAGAACATAAGAAACTGAGCTGAAATGTAAAGACTCTTTTTCGTCTTCAAGAGTTTCTTCTTCTTTCTTTTTTTATTGATTTCTCAGTTTTGTGAAAAAAGAGAGGAGAAAATGTATGTTTTTTTTGATAAATGTTGGAATGGTAGAGCCAAAATGTGCAATTCATACAAATTTTATTTCACAGTTTTACTTGAAAACGGAGTCTCTATTCCGAAACAATATTCGACCAAGTTCTGGCCTCTCTCAATAACCGAAATCAAGAAGAAAACAATCTACTAGCTCTTATTCTCTCTGCTTAAAACTTTGCGTCTCAATTTCTTTTGGAAGAATCTAGTTCCCGGACATACTTCTTTGCCTGGATTTAAAGTATTTAGAACAGTGATTAGAAAATGAGAAAAGGCTTGGCGTGATTGAATCAAATTCGATACAAAAAAAAGGTTTATTAGTTGTTACCTGTTCAAGGGTCAAAAACATGATGACGTTCCATGAGCCAAGGCGTCCAAAGTTTGGGATGAAACCCTTGTAAAATGCCATAGGACCCTGTGGAGGAAAATTTATAAGAGTTAAAAACATTTTCTGGGGTCATTGTTTAGAACAAGGTTTCCAGAGAGGACATAGATGTAGAGTTGCTTACGTCGTTCTTCAGAGTTTTGATGAAGCAGTCAATGGTGCCTTTGTAAGCACCAGAATCTCCCATCATTCTCGACTTAACCTGCCACACAACAAGATTTAAGAAGAGAATCAGGAAACGTAGTGAACAAACTCAAGGTTCAACGTCATGTGTAAATACTATACCACGTCAACAGGAGAGCCGATACAGACAGCAAAGAATCCAGCCCCCAGTCCAGATAGAATATGTGTGACTACATTGTCAGTGAAACCCGGAATCTTCAAGATTGACTGAACCAAAAAAACAGGAATGTTGGTTAAAATATCAGGATCCTTAAGTAACTTAAACAAGAGAGACTGTGTATAATTTGTTTCATACCTGTTTCACTTGATCGTAACTCGCTAATTCAGCAGCATTTATAATTGCATTTCTTGCTACGTTAGGCCCAAGACCAGTCCAAAGAGCTCGGACTCCTTCCTGTCAGAGCCAGATTAATAAGATATGAAGCAGATTTGAAGCAACTTATTCACAATCTCAACTTCCAAGGCGGGATAATTACCTGTCTCACAATTGTTGAATACGCATTCAACGCTCCAGAATACCGTCTTGGCGCACCTGCAGCTAGTTTTCCTTCAGCCTGAAGTCTAACTTTCACAAGATCAGTGGGATTTGCTACCATAATACCCAGTGCACCTGAGAATTAGACAACAACAACAGCCTAGTTAAGTGATAAAGAAGAAAATTTATATCCTGGGTTTCTTCTACCACTATGCTCACCTGTTGTCAAACCAGCAAGAATTTTCTTGCTCAATGGAACATCACCTACAAAGTCTTTTCCAACATACAAGTTTTTCACCTGAGGAGAATAAAATTGGTTAAGGCATTCGTTTGTAACTACGAAGACAGTGAGTTTAAGCAAGTTTTCTAGAGCATGAAAGAAGTAATATTGTAACCCACCGGCTCATACATTCCAATCCTTAGACCTCCAAAGAGGCATTGACGATGCAATCCAGGTACAACACCTTTCCATAGTGAACGAAGCCCTTCTTCCCTTGCTATGGTACCAACAGTTCCCAACAATCCCCGATATTTAGGCAGAGTAACATCTCCAGCAAGAGCAGACTTTTGGAGCTGAAGCCTAACTTTAGCAGTGTCCAACGGAATTGTGCATATCTGGTCATAAAAAGTTTCAAAAACATCGTCTAACAAGTCAAATACCGATGGTGCAACATAGAATTATCTGAGGAAGCCAGCACAGCCAGACAGAGGATACAGTTTGTTCTACAATTGCGTTGCATAACAAATGAAAATGCTCAAATCCATTCAATTTTGAAGTCTCATATTGCATTAATGTTTCGCAAAATTTATATCCAAAACATAAACAACGTCAAACACTGCGATACAAACGCCCAAAACTCAATTCTGGCAACAGATCTGACCGTTTAACCTCATACAACGAGCTGAAATGTAAAGATCAAATCACTTCCAACGAAGCTAAAGCACATAATCTGTAGAAGCTAATACCACGATCCTCTAGCTACACGATGAAACAGGAAGATAAAGATCAACCTAATCGGAAAATTTAACGAAATTCGATACACATTTCCGCGAAGGTGAAAAGCAAATAAAACTAAAAATTCCGGATCACAACACTTAGTTGTTGAACAAAGACTTAAGCGATGCAATCGAAGAAGCATACTCAACGATAAGAACAAAAACAAAAGTTGAATACAATGGAAGATTGAGGAATCCAGCAATTACCTCGCCGACGCAAGCAGCGAAAGCACTGCAGGCGAAAGTTTTGGGCAAGGAAAGATCGGATTTGCCAGCAGCTACCATCTTCGATCCAGAAAACGCGATTCCGAGAGTGGGACGGTGAAGGAGGAGGTTAGGGTTTCGAAATCCAAAACAGAGAAGATATAATCTTGGGAAGAGGGACGACGATTACGGTTACGCAACTTGGTCTCTGAGTGTTTCAGCAGAGTAAAGAAGATCGTCCCTCTCAAAAAATTAGTATGGGGCCAATTAGATTTAGTAGCGCTTTAGTTAAATACACGTGTGTGACCTGTTGATATCATCCATCCATTAACGAAATTTCGATGTGTGATTTAGTTGCATATTAAGTCATATCAAATGACACAGCGCCACGGTGGATCGAATTTAATCTATTCTAAACTTTCTCAATAACTTCTGATTTTATTCGTTTTAATCCGATTTGTGCTGTTCGGTTTTCGAAGTTAACCAACTAGATTTTTTTTGGTGTTATATTGCATAGTCGTTAAATGTGTATCGGAAACATTTACTTTTGCACGTTTTAAAAATATTGACCTTTGAATTTAGAAAGCCACCGGGTTTTAACAAGAAAACCGATGCACGCATTAGGATACAAATGTTTTACGTTGCCTCTTTTTGGCTAGATACGATAAACAAATCGTCATTTTCTTATCCTTTGTGGTTTTTCTAACAATCGTTTTTGATTATGCGTCATCCTTTAAGAAATTGAGATTTCTAACTTGTTTATGGACTTGAGAGCGTAAATTCTTTAAGAAAATCATCATAGAAAGTCAAAATAAATAAATAATATAACTGATGAGGTTTACACACAAAATTTTTTTTGATAGTATTGAGAATTAAACATATCAGTACACAGCATGAGCTTATACAAAAATTGGGCCTTTAACCTTAAATTTGGAACTTGAAAGATGTAACACCATTTGCAAGAAAACAACATACACACAAATTGATCTATATGTGAAATTTAGAAATGAAATAAATACAATAGAGAAGTGTATTATGATATACCACACAGCATTTTTCACATGTTTGTTATTATCAGTGAACTCATAAAATTGATTGTACATTGGATTACAATTTTGAATCAGTACACATCTCACACATTGTTCAAAAACGTTTAGTACAAGTTGAGTTCTTGATCTTCTATCTACCACATTGATGGAACATAAACTTGTTCTTTCAAATTCTGCGTCGCGCTTTCAGTAGGGAAACCTCTAACTGCACCAATTGTCCACTGCGATATGATCCCAGCCGCAACCGCAAACCGGAGCTGTCGCTCCAACACATCTTGGTCTTCAAACATCTCAGGACAAATTGTTAGCTTTCTCATTATCCCTGCAACAACAGCATCACCAGAACCTGTTCTATCACAGGTGAAAGGAGTTATAAGCACATCTTCTGTTCCAACCACAACACCATCAAAAGTAGGAGTATAGTAATGAAGCCGAAGTGTTCCATCAGTCACAACCAATAGCTTCAGTTTTTCATGCCACAATGGCTTGATTTCCTCTGGTGTGTAATGGTAATAGTCTCTTCGGTTTTTCGTCTGCTCAAAATCCTCAGCAAAGTATTGTGGTGTGTAGTTTCTTCTCCTCTCGTAGTACTCTTCATCAAGTAGAAACTCAAGCTCTTGCTGTGAAGCTTCAATGATGTTTGCTTCATTCCATGCTTTCTTGATCAACTTCCTAGTCTCATTGCGCGATCTCCATAGTGGTAATGGAAGATTCAAGTCAAAGAATATAAGCCCTCCAAACTTTTTGGACCATTGTATTGCCTTGAAAAGAGTTGATTGCATTGTAGGAGACGTCAACACTTCTGAATTGAAATGAAATATCCTCGCCTGAATAAAAAGTTAAAGTCACAAAAACCAAGCTCAAGTCAAAGAATTGCCACCAGAACTAAGCTCTAGCTATCATGTGAGTATAGAAAGATAAAGTGATAAAGCTAATTTTGTTCCTCCTAAACACTAAAAGTGAAAGATTTACCTCTTTCAGCACAGCTAAATTGAGTTCTGAAGCAAGAAGCGAGTCCTCTGGTGGCTCTTTCACCGTCTCCGCCTTCATTTTCCCGTCCTCAAACTTAATCTTGAAACGAGTACAAGCAGTTTTTGAATTCTCATCAAACTTCACAGCTCTCGTCTGAACTCTCTCCTGGTTCATCATCAGAACCAGCTCTTCTCCGAAATCATCTTCACCTACTTTTCCCATAAACGCCGCTCTCCCACCTAATCTGACATGAGAGATCGCCACATTCGACGGCGGACCTCCCGGAGCTCTCCCAAACTCCGGTGGATCCCACTGTAGCATCTTCCACTGAGAGTAGATGTCAGGATGCATCGGATTGTCATGGACTCGCACCACCGGAACGAACTCCTTCTGTACAGCCCCAAAGCAGCAAATGAGAGGTGGATCGTCGTACGGAAACTCGATCCCGTCGTCGTAATCCATTAACGCCGGATTCGATTCAGGATCAGTTTCGATGGTATCATTTTCGGTATTTTCTTTCTCAATTACAGTCGATGGTTGCTTCTTCTTCCTCCCTTTACGACTAGGTTTAGCGGAGGTTTCCGCTGCTGCTCCGTTTGTGATTCCGCCATTACTGGAAGCTTTCGGAGAGAGAAATTGCCTTGATTTTGGTAAATTTCGAGGTCTCCGATTGTGAACTAATATCTCTCTACGATTTATGATCGAATGTGAAGAATCAAAATGGTGAAGGTGAGGAAAAAGATGAAGTGAAGCCATGGGAGGGTTTTTACTTCGATGCCCAGGGTTTATCCAAATCTTTCTTCCTCTTTTAAAAAAAATCATATCGGGTCCTGACCCGACTTCTATTCAAACCGGGTCAACCCTTGAAAAACCGGGTTCGGGTTCTTAATGCCGAAGAATTTCTTACGAAGAAACAATTAAACCCGAGGTTTTGGTTCCCGCAATTAACAAAGATCTCACCGACGATTCGATTATCTCATTCTCAGGCCGCCGTCCTCATCGCCGATTTCTTTCGGTAATCTCGCACTCGATTTTGCTCCTCGATTTTTTTTTTTGATTTTTCTTCAGTGGTCGCTAGATTTGGGGTTTTTCATTTGGAATCGATCGATCAGTTTGACTGTTTCTATAAGCAACTTTGGATCTTCGATTACTGTTTCGATCTCACCTTTAAATTAGCAGTTTAAGATTTTACTATTCCTGTGTAATTTTTTACACTAGTAAAGATAAGATTTGATTTCTCTGATGTATTCTTCGTTTCTGCACCAAGCTTAGCTTAATCGGTATGCATTTGCTATCTCTTTAGACTGTCTTTCTCACTTGTGTTGGAACTCAGTAATCTTGGTTGCTGCAACTGCTGAGCCTGATGATTCGTTTTTTTTATATCTTTCATGATGTTGGGATTGAACAAACTCCATAAGAAAATCTCATCTAGTGCTCTTGGGTTTATCTAGCTTTGGTGCTTTTCTGGAGCTGCTTTCTTCATGAAACGTACTTATGCTGCTTATGTGATTATATATCCTGAGAAGTATTGCCTAGGCTAAGGCTCTTTGCCATGTTAGCTCGGTGGCCATCTATCCTAGATATTATTGCAAGGCAGGAACAAGTCCAATCATGTATAGGCACCAAACAATGACTAAACTAGATCTCTCCAGTGGCACTTTATGTGGTAGAATCAAGAGTTTGCACTGCTATCGTCATGGTTCTCTTGGATAGACGCTTTAGATTCATCAGGACACTGCAGTAGCTTATATTTGCATGCCCTTAGTGTCCAGTCATAGAGTTTCTAAAACTAATAAGACTACTTTGTTCCACTTTAATTCCCTGATTCTGTTCATTTTGAACTCTATGCATCACAGAGAGCAATGGGCTTCTGGACACTGATAAAAGGTCTGCTGCTCTTTGCAAATGCACTGGCAATCCTCAACGAAGACCGTTTCCTTGCGCCAAGAGGATGGACACTCGGAGAACTCCACCAAACCGGTAGAAGAAACTCTCCTAAAGGCCAAATCATCGGTCTAATCCATGCCTGCCAGTACATGAGACTGCCCCTCATGCTCATTAACACAGTAGTCATCCTCTGGAAGCTTATCTCCGGTTAATGATGTTGATTTTGTCTAGATGAAGATAAACTACATTGTGTTCATAACATGATCGTAATTAGTTACAAATCTATTATTGCATATGTAAGAGGTGGATTTTGTTTTTCTAATCTACTGCAAACGAGTATCCTATGCACTCAAGTTTGGTGCAGGTTCTACAACATTATTCTCACTTTTTTACATGCCAAATCAAACTAAAAACGCCAAATAGTAACAACGTTGCAACATTAGACACATGAAAATAAGAATCTTGTGGATAACTAGTTACCATTCCAATCCCAAGGATCTACTTGATTACATAAAAGATCACATATCCTAACACACAAAAATCACCAAACTTGACTTCACTTCCTTCCTTGTTTCGCATTAGCTTTACTCATCACAACTTCCATTTTCTCCATCTTCTCATACTCAAACTCCTTAGTCTTGATCCCACATTCCTCCTGCATCACCATGACAAGATTGTTCCTTTTGAAAGCTGCCCATATATGCATCATGGCAAAGAACACAAGCCCTGTTGATCCAAAGGTCATGACGAAGCAAGTCACAATCTCCCACATCCTCCCACTTCTCCTTCTCTTCGCCTCCTCGTCCTCTTTACGCTTTGCCTCTTCCTCCTCTCTACGCTTTGCCTCCAAAAGCGCCGCATAAGAATGCATACCCTTAGGGGTTTGTCTCGCTTCTAAGCTCCAAGAATGGAGATTAAAGTTCCCACTAAACGACTTCACACCGACCATGAACTCACCCTCACCTTTCAACATTTCAGACAAATCAATCCACGTAAACATCAGAGGATCAACAGACTTAAAGCTTTCTGATTTGCTTAACCGGACTTCTAAGAACTTGCCACCAGCTATGTAATTAATCGAAGCGTACAACAACAACTGCTTCTCCTTCTCCTTCTCCAAGTTTACGATCGTGAAATTTCGAATCTTCTTAGAAACCGTAGCACCATCGACTGTAACCGCGACATTGGAATCAGAAGTATCGAACTTAACTTCGAATAAAGAGTGATCAAGTGTTCCGTTAACAGGAAAAACGAAGAATCCGAGTCTTCCGCCACGATTAGGAGTAATCGAGAAGGAGAAAAAAGTAGAGAATCCTGCGGGATACTCGGATTTAGTCTCAACAAACTCAATGGGTTTCTTGTAGACGACTCGTCCTCCACTCACTGAGTCAGTCAGCTGAATCGAAGATCCACCGTCAACGAGCTTCGCGTCGCCGTACAGGGCAATGTCTTCGGACTCAAAGCTTGCATCTTTACTGGAACTTGTGAACGAGAACGATGATTTAGCTTCCGAGATTGTGATTCTGGAAAACAATGCGATGAGAATCAGGAGTAGAACCAGGAGGGACTTGGAGAGAATGAAGCTCGCCATTAATGAAGCAGACTTATGAAATGGATGATTTATGGTTGTGGAATTTGTGATTGATTTCTAGGGTTTGAAATGGAGATGAGATCTTCTGATGGAGAGTAAAGTGATGTGGTGGGTAGAGAGAGAACAAAGAGGAATGGGTTAAGCACTTGGACAATGCGAAAGTGTTAAAGGTTGCAACTTTTTGTCTCCTCGTTTCTCTTAAAATGTTCTGAGTTTCTTGTTAAATACTCATCTATTTTATTTTATTTTATTTTTCTCAATTGAAACTGTGTTTATTAGAATTTGTATTCATGTTGGGTTTTCTATTTTGTTAACGTGTGAACTGTGAAGGTTAAAAACCATTACGAAAAATATATAGAGATGTTACATTGATTTACCCATTTCTTTTTTGTTTCAATAACTTTCTTATTATATGGTTTTTAATTGTCTATGCATTTACATTATTTAACTTTGATTATCTTTAGAGCATGTGCAAGGGGGGAGGGGTGAGAGACTCATTAAGTCTCTCACTAATATAATAGTATTATTTTTATTATATTTTAGTGTTAAAGAATTTTCATATTTTTTTGTTTCCATTGTTTCCAAGTCTCTCATCAATATTTATTTTTAGTATTGTTTAATTTTTAGTATAATTTAATTTGAATACTTATTTTAAATTTTATCTTAAATTAGAAGATTTCTAATTAATATTTTTTAAATCATATCAAATTACATATTAAATATATTCAATTTTATTAATTAGTTGATTTGTTTATATAATCTATAATAGTAAAAATAATAAAACCGTACATACTATTAATACAATACATCATAAATAGTACACGAAATAGTTTTATTCTCTTAAAATTAAGCATAAAATTACATATCATAAACTCATAAAAAATTAATTTAAAATGCAAGAACACATAAATAACATATAAAACCATGATCAAAGATATAATTAACTTGACTCTAATCTTCACTTGATGTTGGACCAAAATAATAATTTAAATATTTCAAATTAGTGTATTAACTAAAATAATATTAATTTAGTATTATTGTAATTTTAACTAATATTAATATATAATATAAATTCATGCATAATGGAGTTTGTTAGATATATAATTTTATTTTATGATTTATAAAAAAAATAAAAATAATAATAATAACATATAAACTATTTAATTAAGTTTTTAAACTATTGTGAATTTTATTTATCATAATAAAAGCTGAACCAAATATGAAAAGACATGTGTCTAACTTAAGAATCTATCAAGAGATTCTCAGTCTCTCAAATAAGAACTGATTCTCACCCATTTTTTTTAAAAAACACATTTTTAATTACTTTTAATGGTGAGAGACTGAGTGAGAGACTTCCACTGCACATGCTCTTAAATCGTGGATGTAGAATCCAACACAATTCAATCTACAGAAAAAAAAAAACTATGATTACTTTTAATGGTGAGAAACTGAGTGAGAGACTTCCATTGCACATGCTCTTAAATCGTGGATGTAGAATCCAACACAATTCAATCTACAATAGAAAAAAATTATGATTAAAGATTTTGTGGATAGAACAATTTAATATTTTAAAAAGATAAAGGAGAAAACATAAATTTTAATATTTCATTAATGTGTTTAATTAATAATTACATTAGAGATTTACCAATGACTCTTTATGGAAAAATTGGTGAGAAAAGTTATCTCCTCATATATGGAGTAGAAAATTGGAGTACTCTTCTTTCCTCTCTTAATGAGTAAATAATGGTCACTAATTTGTGAATTAACTCACAAATTAATACTATAACTCGACCGTCGATGATTTGTGTTTTTTTTTTGGGATGATTTGAATTGGCACTAGTGCTAAAATGACTTGCTCTTTTTTGTCTAATATTCGTGATACAACAACAAACAATAATAAATTAATAACGGTAAAATATCTTTAAAAGTTTTTTTTTTGATAAAAGGTATTCAAATATCTCAAAAAGTCACCGACTCGCAAATTCCGACTAAAATAAAACAAAACCACACTATTTCAAATAAAAAAATAAAAAAATTCGGTTAGTTACTTTTAAAATGAAATTTAAACAAGATCTAGTATTTACTATATGTTTAAATAAACTGCTCTTTATTAATTTTACATGTGATTTTTATAAATAATATGTAGTGTTAAATTATCGTAAACTTACCAAAAAATATATGATATATTTACTCTCTTTCTTCCATTTTAAAAACTGTTTTGGATAAATGCATGGAGATTGCGAAACAAATATTATTTTAGGATTAAAATACATGATTTACATATTTCTCTTTTTAATCATAATATTCGTGATACACTAGTAAAGAAAGAGAAAATCAACCATTTGGATAACAATTGTAAAAAAAAACCGGCGCCACATAACATCAGACACATCATCCCGGTCCCGGCTACATACTGAAAATGACACCGTTCCTAACGTTTGTTTTGAATATCTCCCGCTGCATGTTTTGAATTGACACAGCCATTCGTCAATTCTCCTCATCTTTTCCATTTCGATCTTTTATTTTTCCAGTTTCGTCTGAAAGTTAGGGTTTTCGATTTTTCAGAAAGCATAGCTATGGGAAGACCGGGAAGGAATATCATCGGGAAAGGAGAAGTTACTTTCATCGCAAGTTGCTTTCATCGTCGATCGTTATCTCTGCGACAATCGATTCTTCAAAACCCGAGCCCCCTCTTTAGATCTGAAGCTTCGTCTCTCGTCTCTAAGTCCTCACTCCTCACTTCGACATGTGTGCAATTCATTTGGTATTTTATTTCATCAGTTGGAAAATCTATGGGCTTTTTTAGTTTTGATCAAACACTTGTTTTGGGATTCATTCGTAGGTTCCGAGTGGCTTGATGACCCTTGATGATATGTTGAATGGTTACGTAGCTCTAAAGCATCAGAAGCTTACTTTGGAACAGGAGAGAGTGAGATTCGATCAGGAGAAATTAAGTGTTCAAAATCTGTTGCATGGACTGCAGAATGTGATGAATACTTACAACGCTAGCTTCATCCCTCCTCTTCCTCCTCCTCCCCCGGTTCCCCGGCTCCAGCTCCAGCTCCAGCTCCGACTTATCAACAGAAAAATTACAGTGTCCCTTCTTCAGGTTATAGTCAGCTTGGTTTGTATCTTGTTCTTGTCGTTATTGATTGAAGTGGCTCTAGCTGTTGTCTGCTTATTAGAGCTTTGCAATTGGGTATTGAGATGAAATATGATAGGCTTATTGGAAACAACACATGTTCTTATTTTTCAGGCTTTAAGCATCTAAAACTAATAACGTTGTTCTTATTTTTCAGGCTTTACTCAGAACAGCACACCAAATGTTATGTCAGCGTCAATGTCGGGGAACAAAAGAGTAAATTCTGAGAATGTTTCCACACCTTCGACCTCTCGGTCTGAACCTGGAAAACGAAAGGTTCTTAAAGTTTCTGAAAGAGTAGATTCTGAGAATGTTGCCACACCTTCGACCTCTCGGTCTGAACCTGGAAAACAAAAGGTTTCTCAAGTTTCTGTAAGAGTAGATCGTGGGAATGTTTCCACACCTTCGACCTCTCAGTCTGTACCTGGAAAAAGAAAGGTTCCAGAAGTTTCTGTAGAAGCTCCTCCTCTGGTAACTAGGAAACCGCGGATTACTACAGCACAAGAAAACTCAATAGTAAATGGTATGTTTCTTTTTTGTTTATATTGGTTCAAACTTTAATGGTATGCTTCTATGCCTACATGTTTATTTAAATTTGATGTATTCTCCTTTTGAATCTCTCTAGTAACATTAAACTTATTTCGTGTCTTCTTTCCTTAAACAGATTTGGTTTCAACTTCTCCATCCTATGGTCGCTCCTAGTTAACTAGTAATATATGTAAAACTTTTTATTTTTTGGTTAAATAAATATATGTAAGTTGTATACATTCAACTTGGATTTGGCTGTATAATTTGACATCGGGTTTCTTTCTATTGATATCGACAACAAAATTGGACTTTCACCATTTATGCATCTATTGGCATGTATAACATTACAATAGAGATAAAATTGCTTTTTCGTCCAAAAAAAGAAAAAAGAGATAAAATTGCTTATTTTTGGTACATGAGTTAAGCCAAGTACTTCTCTAGCTTCTCCACTTCCTCCTTGCTTCCAATGTAAAGTGGAACCCTCTGATGTATCTGTGTTGTAGGTTTCCCAAAGATAAGAATTATTAGTGTTAAAATTACTAATTCCAAGAGTTGGTTTGAATCTATTCTAGCTAGTAATAAATTAAACATGACATATGTTTGACTTACCTCGGTCGGTTGAATATCCAATACTCTCTGGTGTCCATCAGATCCTTTTCCTCCAGCTTGTTCCACAATGAAACTCATTGGTGCACACTCATACAAAAGCCTAAGCTTTCCGTTTTTGCTCTTCGCATCACGAGGATACCCGTAAATCCCACCGTATAACAAAGTCCTGTGAAAATCTCCGACCAAACTTCCAATGTACCTTGCCGAGTAAGGCTTCCCACTTGGACCGGGGTCCTTGAGATCATCAATGTACTTCTTCAGATTTTCGTCCCACATTTGGTAATTCCCTTCGTTGAAAGAGTAGATTTTCCCGGATTTCGGGATCTCGATGTTCTCTTGTGTGAGGACGAACTCGCCGTACATAGGGTCGAGCGTGAAGGCAAAAACGCCTTTGCCTAAAGTAAGAACGAAGATGACTGAGCTCGAGTACATACAGTAGCCAGCTGCTAGCAAGTTGTTCCCTGGCTGGCACACGTTTACTATACATCTTTGTTCAGCTGACCCAAGCTGCAAAAACATTACAACCAAATGTCATTATTAACTTCAACGAAAAAAATTGTCACCTTATTTGCATGTATCAAATTCGAACCGAATTTTTTTAAACCAAAGCCGAGCCAAAATGTGTTTATAAATTTAAAACTAAAATAATCTATCAACCATTGACAGCGATTTAATTTAGTCTAAAATTTAACAAAGTGTTATAAGTAAAAAAAAATTATAAATATTCCCTTTTTAAAATCAAAAACTAAACGAAATCCAAACCAAAATGGCACCAAATCAAACCAAATTTCAAAAAAAAATTCATCGGTTCCGTTTATGGAAAACTCATAAAATTTTAAAACTGAAATCAAACAGTAAATCGAATTGCGTTACCCTTAGTACGTACCTCATATTTTAGAAACGTTGCTAGATAAAAAATTAAAAATAAATGAATGGAAGAGTAGTTCACTTACAGCGGAGATATCGTCGGAGTCCTCGACTATACACTCGTCGTTGGGGCTGTAGATACCGAAGATTGAACCGGTGGAGACGGCAGCGTCGATGTTAGAGGAACCGTCAAGAGGGTCAAACACGACTACGTAGTTGCCGGAGTAACTCTCCTCCACCGCCACTGGCACATCCTCTTCCTCCGACGCTATGATTCCCGTTCTTCCACTTGATCTCAAGCAGTTCGAAAACACCTGCACCATTCTCAATTTTTAAGTCATTTTTTGTATTTCTAGTATATTGAAATTAAATGGTCTATTATGAAAAAAAATTAATGGTCTAGTAGGTTTACATATTAACTAAGTTAATCATCATTGCATTGCATTTCATGGGAGACATTACGAATTTAGAGACATTGGAACTTGAACTGTTTCTACTATTTAATTTCCACACATGTACATATATTTACTGATAAAATAGAGACAATGTGGAGTGGGTTTTTAATTTTTAATTCGTTTATGGTCAAAAGTGGAGTCTAGGACTCAGCATCTAAAACGTTTTGATTCCACAAGTCATAACTATAAAGAATCCAATAATGATTCATGTGTATGAATGAAAATATATTTGACCTCATTAGAGACGACATCGAGTTTCTTCTGATCCTCTCCCTGAATATTGACGGCGCCTTGAACGCCGGTAAGATTAGATATTCCGGCACGCTGAACCAGTGAAGCGATCTGCTTACAAGCCATGGCTATGCTCGACATCACTATCGTCAGCTCAGTATCTATCTCTCCTTTCATCTCCTGTCTCAACAACCAGCTAGTTAAAGTCTGAAGGTCGTATCCACTCTTCTTCCTCGCCGCCGGTTTCGTCTCCGCCGCCGCAGCAGCATCAGCTGCCACCGCCATACACCTCACTCCACCAGCATGATGATGATGATTTCTCCCACCAGTTGATCGTTTCCCGTTGGAGATGAGAGATCTCGGGAAAAGGATTCGCGGCTGAGATGAAGACGCCACGTGGCGAGAGCTTGAGAGAAGAAGGTGAGACGACGTCGTTGCGGCGGTTGCTGCCATTTTCTGTGATGTTTTAAAAAGTTTTGGGAGGTTTTGAGCTATGGAGATGGTTTGCTTTTGGAGGGGTGAGAGAGGATCGGATTGTGAGGTGGACAAAGGATTCGATTCATGTGGGTCCTCACTTATCTTGTGAGATGACACGTGGCTATACTTTTACGGACATAAACGAAAGATAAGCAAGCAGGCCAAGTTGGGCCTGATGTAAAGTTTTGTTTATCTGAGAGCCAACCCAAGCCGGTATTAAACCAAACCAAACCTAATTAAACAAAAAAAAATTGAGATTTTCTAAACTGAAATTGGTTTGTTGTATAATCTGATCAGTCTCGAGTTTTTTTTTTCTTTAATTGATTTTATATATTTGTCCCGCAGAAATGTTTTTTTTTTTTTTTTGAACTAACGCGTTGAGTCAAATACGGAAGTGAGGACATGTACGCACGTCGCTTTGTTTCCAAGAAAAACTACTCACCCGAATGTCTTGTAATGAAAATGATGATTCAACTAAATATTTTACAAATAGTTGAAACCTTTGATAAAGTTCGCCGAAACATTTAAAAAGGATTATATCATATAATGTAGCAATTTTAAAGAATTCGAACAAAAGTCTAGATGACCAAAATAATGAGCTCAATCACCAATGATACGCAAAATCATCCAAAAGTTCAGACTTTGTCAGATTACCTAAAGTCTAACTCTATGATGTTTTACTAAAAATTGGTTACTGGTGAGAGTTGTGTGTTAATGCAATGCGTTGGTTTTACTGTGTACAAACTTTAATTTATTTTGTTAATTTATATTGGAGGAATGATTTACGCCAGATTATCAACCATTTAATCCCCGGTTTATACATACTTCGGTCCAAACTTAGAGGTTACAAAAAAAAGTTTAAAATGTTTTGATGATTTTCCGAAAAAAAAACACATGAACTAAACTCGTAAGGAATCAAATAATTTTAAGAAAATAAGTGACCAAGCACAAAACGCAAGAAAATAAAAATTGCAACTACTATATAAAATCTAATCTTCAATGTTGACCAAAATACAATCTTTACTATTATAGTAACACCATATATCGAGAACGTTATGAAGAAAAAAAAAAGAATTAAATAGTAAACACAAATCATTCATCAATAACATTTTGTATAAATATACACACAAACTCCCCTTCAACATATTCCACGCTCTCTCTATACAACTCTTTTCTTATAAGATATCAAGAGGTTCAATCTTTAACCTCTAATTAAAACTCAAAGAAGGAGAAAGAGAAGAAGAGAGAAAACAAAACAAAACCAGAAGCAATGTCTTATTCTTCTTCCCTCAAATTACCAATTTTTCTCATTCTCTCATCTCTTCTCCATGCGGCTTTAGGTACGTACAAACATACATATCAAATCAGAAATCAGGATCTTATTTATGATCAATTAATTCCATTGTTTCTGAAACTTTATCCTTGGTTAGAAAAGTTTTAGTTTACATCATCATAGGACCTAGATTTCACACTTTTTTGCAAATTAGAAGATAATTATAGGAAAATAAATCGTTTATTCTCATGGAACCTTTATTTTTAATCATTTTTTCTTTCTTTCTTCTAATTGTAGGGGAAGAAATCATTTGCGAGAATCTGCCAACGAATATGTGCGCATTCTCAATAGCAGCTTCCGGGAAAAGGTGTTTATTGGAGACGGCTAATGTCGCCGGAGAATACACTTGCCGAACTTCCGCGGTGGACGTGGAAGGGATTGTAAACCACGTGGAAACCGATGAGTGTATTGCCGCTTGTGGGGTTGATCGGAAAACCGTAGGGATATCGTCAGACGCAATGATGGAGGCAGGATTCGCCGCTAAGCTTTGCTCGCAGGCTTGCTTGGACTATTGCCCTAACATTCTTGATCTTTATTTCAACCTCGCCGCCGGTGAAGGTACGATAAAATCACTTTTAGCCTCTATTTTTAAAAGAAGTTTATCATCTATATATAGGCCATTTTGGTGTGTTATATCATGATATGAATTGCATTCGTACCTTAGCTTATATTCTGTTGCAAATGTTTTAATGTATAATAATAAATATTACTTGTTGAAAAAAACAAAAAACAAAATCTCTAAGAATAAGAAGTTTTAGTTATGTAATTATAGCTAGTTTCTTTGCAATAAGTGTTGTTGAGAAATTCACACTTTGTATTTGACAAAATAATAATGGTTTTCAAGGTATGGCTGTAATTGATATAGAAAATACAAAAATGTTAAGTTACTAATGAAGAAAGTTGTGTGTGTTTTGGTAGATTCCTTGAGTGCATGAAACTCAGTTTCATGTCTTTTTGGTATTTCTTATCGTCAAAGCAAGGAATTTTGGTTGGAGCTATAGATGGTTATCCTTCACTTAACTTAATTATTATTTTGAAAATAGTTAATTCTCTATTGCATGCATCCTATGATTTTACTTTTTTGGTAAAAACATCCTATATATACATACATGGTTTTTGGTTAGTGTAAACTTGACGTAACATACAAATTGACGGCATGCAGGTGCATTTTTACCTGATTTGTGCGATGCTCAACGAATGAATCCCCACCGTTCGATGTTGGAAATCCTCAGCTCCGGTGCAGCCCCAGGCCCTGTCTCCGAACTCGACTCATTTCCTGCGCTAGCTCCTGCTCCTATGTAAAATGTTATTAATTCCACTTGTGTGTGTCATACTTTATTTTAATGTTTCGATTGATGATCATGGACGGACTTATACATGTTGTAAGAAAGGGATGCAATTGACCCTCGTAAAATTAATAAATTTTTGTTTTGAGTGATTATATGAAATAGGTTTTTCGTACAAATTCGTTATGTTTGATACCACTATATTTGGAGATCATGACTTTAAAAGACATTAAAAGCTTTTTATTAGACCCATTTTTAATACATTTGACCTCGGAAAAATAAGTTTCGAAAAACCCCTTATAAGTCTACTCTACGCTAGCTAGTAGAATCATTGTCGAATTACAAAACAATACATGTTATGAAAATATTCAGCATTTTTTTTATAGACATTTATACTTACAAAATCAAGTTTCTTATAACTTATTCTGATACCAAATTTCATAAGAATATTCAATGGAAAATAGCTGATTAATACATTGACAAAACCTGGAAAAAAATCATCTCTAAAAGAAATCTTCCCATAAGGCACAATAGAAATTACAATCATCACCATAATTCAAAATAAATACAAAGAAGAGAGCATCACAAGTATATGCATAGATATAGATACACCCACATATGCGTATGTGCATATAGATGGAGAAAGAGAGAAAGAGAGAAAGAGAAGGAACAAAATAAGCCTATACAAAGCTTTTGAAAGCAGTTTTTTTATCAGCGCTTATTAGTCTTCTTAGCTTCCAATATAGTCCCATCCTTAAGAGCTTGTTGAGCATCGGCTTCCATGCCAAGCTTGAACAAGCAAGCCGCTTGCAGATACAAAGCGGTTGGCCATTCTGGAGACACAACCTGTGCCTGCAATGCGTCAGTGAGAGCCTCTTGTGCATTCTCGTTCATCAGATATGACAGGCAGCGCCGTGCGTGAACCGTTGGTGACACCACTGTTCCTCCATCTATGAACTATAATACCACAAAACGAACCAGTTATTTCCGGTTAATGATTGAATGTCTAGCCCTATGATGGAAAAAGTTTTCCAGAATCAACAAATTCTTCGGTATTTGATTTAAACGCAACCAACTGTATTACCTGAGTGTAGCAATCAACTGCGGTTGTATAATCTTTGGAACGGAAAGCTAAGTCGCCTTTCTTCTTCGAATTGAGAGATTCCTGCATCTGGTTGGTCCACATTTGAAACGAGAGCTGCAGAAGAAGATATATATAGTCATATTCATAACAAGTCCCTAATGCAAAAGACTAAGCAGTGAGCTAAAAGAAGGAATTAATTAAGACCTCATTGGCAATTCCTTCATCATCCTTGTACCCAGTCTTATTAAGTATTTCATGTATGGCTGTAAGATCTACTCTTAAGCACGCGTCACCAAAAGGCGTCAAAGAAAGCTGAGGCTCTTCCTCAGTCTCTGTTTCATGGGGTATACCCATTAGAACAAATGAAGCTACATCAGATTCCTTCTGGAGTGTGGCAAGTGAAGTGACGAGAGATTTCACATTTGGTCTTTCTCGAGCTTCATACTGCAGACAACGTGTGGCTAAACGTACTAGCTCAGTTCCATCTTCACTCGAGAAATGACCCTCGAGAGCCGAATCCATTAACATTGCACAGTTCTTACCCCTAATTAGGTCAAGCGCCTGTATACAAGCAAGGTTAGAGAGTCACTGAAAAAGAATATGAGGCAGGAAAAAGATGATGAACGTCATTTGGATCTTAGTAAGGATTCAAATATAGATTATTTCCAAGAACTATCCAGCAGGAGACAATGAGACAGGTCCTACGTTACTTCTAAACTTTGTATATCTTATATTAGTAGAGAGGACTTACATGACTTGGTGGAATATGTTTTCCACTCATGAGATCAAGCAAAACGGTTCCAAAACTGAATACTACACTCTCTGGTGTCACTCTACCTGGCACAAGATGTACAAATGTGAGCTTCAAGAAAATTTGTGTCCTGAAACATTTTGGAAGCAACGTAAAGAGATATAAATATGAAGCAGAGAGGGTATTACCCGTTCGCAAATACTCAGGAGGAGTAAATGCTAAGTTAGTGCTATAACTCTTCCCATCTCGGCTATTTTTCATGAGTCCAAAGCAAGACAACCTGGGATTTCCATCCTGAAAACCACATAAGGATAAAAAGTTGGAAGAGATAAATACAAATCACTAAAAAGCAGAATGAGGAAGGATTCAATCAAATATAATTCACCTTGTCAAATAAAACCCTGTAAGCATTGAGATCATGATACAAAGCTCTTCCTTTATTACTACAGTATTCCAATGCTTGTGCTAAACACATTGCAACTCTTAATCTCATTGCCCATTTCATCGGATGATTCTCCCCTGAAACAAACAATACCATTTAACCATTCTATCAATTGCAACAACATGAACCAACACAAATCCAATGGAAAAGTCCCACATTTTCACTGATTAGAACAAACTAGCCACTGATCATTCAAATCATAAATTAAGTACTCACAGTGAAAAAGATGCTTAGCAAGAGTCTCGTGAGGCATAAACTCAGCAACGAGTAATCTCTCTTCTCCTTCACAGCAACATCCAATCAGATTCGCCAATCGCTCACTTCTCAAGCTCCCTACAGATTTCGCTTCATCCTAATGAACAACAACATTTTTCCGATTTAAACCCCCAAAAAATCAAATCGACAGAGATTGAGATGATCGTGTAGGTTTTGAATACCAAGAACTGTCGGTGATCGGCCCAAGCGAGTCGATTAAAGCGTTTGACGGCGATTAAGCGTCCATCATCAAGCCTTCCTCTATAAACAACGTTAGGAGCTTTCTCGCCGTGTTCTGATACAATGTTATCTGAAGAGAAACCTCCGGTTGCAGATTTCAGCTGCTCCAATCTGAATTCCTTAAAATTCGGCCACAATTTCCCTCCATTTTCTTCAACACACACCAACAAAAGCAAAAATCAGAAAATCCTCAGAATCAAAAACAAATTTGAGAAAAAAGGAACACGAAAAAGCTAACCGAGATCGGGAGATTCGAGGACCGAAGCGGATTTGAAGTTAGAATGGAACAAGCAGAAAGAGAACTTAGAGCAACGAGCTCCCATTTGATGACTAACTAACGCCGGCGATGGAATCAGTTGATCGGACTCCGGAAGAGAATATCGAAGCTATATGAGATTTGTTATTGTTAGCAACGGAAGTTCAAAGTCAATAGCAATTTCTCGATTTCCAAATGCAGACACAGAGCCAATAAGATCGAATTCGTTTTCTCGGCCTTTTCAGACTTAGCTCTAACAAGGAGATTGTTTTCGTTTTTTATTTTTTATATTTAAATTATATTAACTTTTGCGCCTCTCCCATTTTTAAATCTTTTGAAATTCCTTTTCTTTTTGACTACACAATTTTAAAAGATAACTAAAATATGTAGTTTTTTTATTTATTGAATTATAAACCAAATCAAAAATGGAGGAAAAGAATGTAGTCATGCATGATATAGAATGTGGATAGCTCACACGATATATATATATATATATGCCGACATGAAATAAAGATTTATGAAAGTAAGTATTGATATACTTAATAGAGGGTGGAATTATAATAGTGAAATTTTTTTCAAACCGGTGAAAATAAGGCATAAAAAGCAGAAACGCTTTATTCATGTTGAAACCGCGTGAACTTGATCATTAGACCATTTTGTTGCCGATTGACTATTTAAGTATTTTTTTTCTGGCTGACTTTTTTTAAGTTTTATGGTTTTTTAATTCACACTTTGTAATATATTAAGTTTAACAATACTACTACTATAGATCATATATTCAATATTTCAAATAGGAAAACCTACCTAAGAAAATACTGAACTTGAGATTATTTTAATAGGTCTTGAATTTATGTTGACTTTATCTTCTTCCCTTCTCTTCAATTTGGCTAAAGATTCAGCATGTGTCCGTTTTTGCATTCAACACATCCTTTTGTTTTCGGCGGTGTCTCAAGACATCAAATCTCAAGAACAGTTTTCTTTATGAAGAAAAATAATAATTCATATACATTAATATCGTTGCGTACAACTTCATCGATTTCATAAAAAATGTTCATAAAATAATAATTTTTATGGTGAAATGTTTTACGTATGATACTCTGCTCTTTTCAACCAATTGGGATACACGTAGCTTTGATATTTTCCGGATCTTGGAAATGACAAAGATGGAAAATGAACAAAAATGACATAACGTAAGCGAAAACGCATATTTTAGATTATCTTGTCTAGACTTGACCCAACTGTGAGAGATACACAAACAATTGCTTTAGGCCACAATCTAATCAACTATGTTAGAGCTGGGCTTATTACTGAATGTTTGTGCTGGTAAAATGGCCGTAAAATCACTTCCACGTTACCACTTCCTAAGGTCGATTGGTCTCTGGTTGGTCTTCATTCTATGTCTTGCTTTGTCTTTTTAAATACTTTTTTCTGCTTCATTTTAAATCAAGAATATAGAGATTTCTTGGAGGCCCATTTTGTTTCGATACGTAGACAAGAACAAGATTGTCCAAACACAAGCGATGATATCTTTTCCTAGACAAAAGATAATATAGCTCATAAAAGTGACCTTTTCTTTCTAAACAATAACAAAAAACTATTATAGATACCGCAAAAAAAAAAACATTAATAAACAAAAATAAAGTTAGAAATCAAGAACTTCATGAAAAACACTAAATCCAGACAGTTGGTACAATGATAATGTTTTTTTCTTTCTGCATTTAAACTAATGATGTGACTACCCATATATGATACCACAGGACCCTCTTTATCATAATCACTCAAATACTACAATAATAGTATAGAAGAAGTCGACAAAAAAGAGAAGAATGAAGATAAAAGATTTTTCAGCAAAAAATGAAAAGAAAGAGCATCATGGTTCATGAAAAATGATTGCTCGTTTGTGAGACATGAAACATGCAGTGATCATTATCGTTTTATTCATAACAGCCATTGCATATCATATGCATGTGTCGATCTCTATGTCACTGTGTTTGTATCTTTTGCTGCTTCTAAGCGAATGTTAGCCCATTCGTCAAACGCCAAATGATCTTGAGAACGTGATATCGAATCCTAAGAAACAATATCTAACCACAGAGAAAAAAAAAAAAAAGAAAAAACATCGACTTTATCAAATATTTGCATTCAAGTAGTGCGTCCAAAATATTATATTCTATCGGTAGGGTCTTTCTATGATCCAATAATTCTGTTTGATACCAAACTATTACAGTATTTTATAACCTTTTCAACGATCTATTATCAAAAATATCCGAGAATTTCTAAACACATACCAAAATATATCTTACATGTTTCTGTGTTTTTTTAACATGATCTGTTTGTAGCTGACACCCATATAAAACATCGGTTACGAATAACGACTTGTTCAAATTCGAATTTGTAACAAATGGAGAGAAACATAGATATTGTTTTATCCTTCATTAATGATATCAAACAAAACATAATCATTAATGAAGGATAAAACAATATCTATTTTTCTCTCCATCTATAGTTGGGACAAAACTGTTTTACTATGAGCACCGAAAATGTGAAAGGGAAAAAGGAAATAAAAGAGACAGAGAGATTATGGTGACAAAGTTGTGTCCTAAGAAGATGTAAACATGTGAGCCCACATGGAATGTGCCTTTGACCACATTCCTTACCGACATACGCCACGTTCCTTCTTCCCCTGCGCAATCACATTTTCATTCTTTTCCCATATTTCACCCCAAATGTTTCTGTTGGTCTAAACTTCGACCCGAAACTATACTAATCTCCAGTTCATGTGAAAAATATATTTTAGTAGATGGTAGGTAATACTTATATTTAGGTTTTGATTGCTAAGTGCATTTAAGATCGTTGAAGGCTGTTTTCAATCAAAAAGTATCTAAGCGAACGTTGGTGTAACTTAAAATGGTTACATTTGTGTTTTAGTTATCTTTTGTTCAGTTGGAAAACTCCTGAAAGAGCAGCATCGGATTACTTGAGAAGCACGGAACTGGAAATATACAAAGGATGCATAACGTTCTTTTTTGGATCAGTAATTATATAATCAAATTTACCAATAATTAACTACCCAAAAAACAAAATTCGAGCTGAGTTCTCATGTGCCATTGGTAGCGTTTTCAGTGTGACCTCCATTGACATCTTTTCCGTTCACTTGAGCCCTCGGTCTCTGAAAGGCCACAAGCATATTTACACAGATCAAAATTTATTGGGGATTTCAATCGATTTTATCACTGACAACTAATTCAGATGCGTACCCAATCAGCAGGATCAACATTGTTTCCGTTCACGAGTTTGTGATTCTCTTCTTTGCTTCTGTCTCTCGAGACCACAGGGAGCAACACCGTTGTTCGATCAGGTAATTCTGTTTAATTCGAAACAAAAATCATATGAGAAAAGTTGTGGATTTCTTCAAGTAAATTTCTCAGAGTAGAAAAATCAGACCTGGTAATTTCTTGTCAAGGAAGAAGACAACTAAGTTCACAGTATACCATGCAACAACCACATCGACTGTGTAATGTTTACGGGACGCAATAATCAAGAGGCTTTGCAAGATGGCAATGACCCAACCTAACAGCTTTATAAACCTGTGAGAGAAACAGATGATTTTTCCGGTTATTGTTTTAAGGTATTGTATGGCATCTCTAGAGAAACTTTGTACCTTTTAGAACCGTATTTCTGATAAGTCCTCACAAAGACTAGTGTGAATATCATGTGTGACGAGAAAATCAAGTCTCCACATCCGTAGATCACCCCACGAGGAACTGATAAGATCAGCGTGTTATCGCATAAGCACGAGAAGGAGCATACATCAAAGAATGTGTTGAGGGAAAGAAAAAAATGTTCAAAACTCACAGTTGAGCAAGAGCACCTCACGAACGCTATGTGGCCGTGGCAACCTGGCAAGCTCAGATCCCTGTAAGTAACACAAGAGACTCATAAACACATGAATATGGATGATACGCTCCTTATATACACTTTATTTAGTTTTCACCTCGCGACAGTGATAGTTAGGGCCAGGAAGCTGAGTTGAATAGAATGTTATTACACGAAGAAACTGACAAGCCTGTTGATGGAAAGAATTGGCAACGAACTTCAAGAAGGGCCAGCTTTGAATTGCATTTACATAGCAAAGGGCAAAGTGTACTTACAACTAAGAAGGCGAGAACTCTGCACCATATCAACACAGTGTATATCTTCTTGCTTTTCAAGATGAAAGGATGAAAAGTCCACTGAAATTTTTAAAGCAAAACAAATCAAATTCATATAACGGCTGCTTGGTCAGAACAGAACCAGAGATGAATCATAGAATCCTAAAGAAACTCACCAGGAAAAATGAAACAAATACACACGTAAACACAGTTTCACTTATGTAGGCTTTATCTTGACCAAGCTCCTAAAAATCGGAAAACAGCTTAAAATATGACATCTATACTGAAGAATAAGGGATCAACCAAACCAGCTGAAATATTCAAGACAAACCGGAAGAACAAAAAACCCGGAATCTTGAAGCGTTGGTCCTGGCCGATGAATATAATGAACTCCCCTAGCTGCTAAACCATGAATGTACTGCACATAACAGATGCATTCATAAAAGCTGTTAAAACTAAGAGACCAAATAAGCAACAGAAGTAAAAAAAAAGGGTAATTTCAAGTCTTGTCCTTTAATTTCTCTCAATGCTTAAAGTAACTATAGGTATAACAAACCATGATCACAACCTTTTACTGTATCATACGTTTTCAGTTTCAGACTTAAGCAAAAAGAAACTGAAAATAAGGTTCTGAAACTGAGAAAAAGAGTAATCATTCAACACTAAGAGTGTCGAATCCAAACAATATACGCAGCTGTAGTACAGATTGAAGTAATCAGAAAACAGAATTTGTTTTAAAAAAAGAAGGAAACCTGACAGAGAAGACCAGCAAGAAGGTACTTCCAGTTCTCAGCGAGGAGACCAATCTCTGTTATGATCTCCGAACACACTCTCTTCCATAGCTACAAAACAATCAGCCAAATTTACACAAATGATCGTGAGAAAGCAAAATCAGAAATAAAAGACCAACCTTAGAAGCTTCACGGCGAATGTAAAGGTTCATTATTTCCTTTTTTGTTGCTACACTTTCACTTCCATATTAGTTCACACCCCAACGGTTTTGGGTCAACATCAACAAACCAAACCAACAAATTCAAATCTTTTTACAACCTAATCTTAAATTAACTCTTTGATCGATATTTTCACCGGTAAGAGGTCGTGAATCCTCCGAAAAAAACTCGAGATAAACGCCGGTGACTCAACAATCAATCGAAGATCGGAAAAGGTTGAAACGAGAAAGACGAAAGAGATCAAAAGACGAGAGATAAGAATCTTAGAGCAAAAGATTTTAAAAGTAGGGAGATCTGAGACTAAGATGATTGAACAAAGCCCTCAAACAAATTTCTCCGTTTTCCCCAAAAATCTCTGATACAGGAAAAATCAGCATTGTGCTAAAGAATTTAACTATCGTTTAGGTGCACGATAAAACGCGAGTTCAACACGGACAAAACGGTTGAATTTTTTTTATTTTTTTGTTAGTGGCGACTTTATTCAATCCCCGCCGAGAAATTAATAATTTTAACTTATATATAGATATCAAAAGAAATTAGTGATGGTCAGAAACTTAGAGGAAAAAAAAATAACGTGTAAATATTGTCTTTACAGTTTACATCTATTGCTTTTTATAAAGTTGTATGTTTTATATTTTTTTGCATACCTTTTTTTCTGCAACATGTAATATAAAAATTTTTGCATTCGGTACCAAATCTTTTAAAAATAATTAGGTGGAGAAGTAATGATATTTTTGTAATTTTTCTGGTCATGTTAAAAAGATAATTTTGCTCCTCAGTCAATTTTGCTTTCTCGACTATGCAATCTCTTTTTTTCTCACTATCATCTTTCTCTCCCTATTCACTTTAAACAAAACAAATCTCAGATGATGAATTTTTTTTTTCAAATTGGTTGAATCTTAGAAATGATTTAAATTTCCTTAAATTGGTATGCATTTTCTGATTAGAACACACTCACTAATCCCTATAATTTTGGTATTCGATTTTGTAGAGTTTCAATCTTCATTGTTTTACCCTAGATAGCATAGAAATTCTCTCGGAAGTCTGTTTCCCGTTTCAGAAATATTTCGCAAACGGAAACTCTCAGAAATTCAATGAAAACGCGGTAGAAACGTCTGTTACCGTTTCGCAAACGCAATGAAATTTTATTTATTTATTTGAAAATTATTAAATAAATAATCTGAAAACATGAGATATATATGATATTTATTAATTGTTATACTTAAAAAATATCCTAACTATTTGAAGAATATAAAATATCTCATAGTTATTAAAATTATAAAATTAAAATATTTTAAGAATGCTAATAAAGATGCTGATTTAAATATTTGATTTTGATAGTTATGATCTTTTAACTCAAATTAAAGTTTAAACTACTTAATATGTGTTGGATTTATATTGTTTCAAATATTTTTTTTAAATATGAATTTGTTGTTTCACTAAATATTTTAAATTAATATATATATATATATGTGTGTATGTTTGCGTTTCTAACACGTATCCGTTTTCTAATTTTTTTTAAAAATTGTTTCTACGTTTCGTTTCCGCATACCCATTTTCGTTTCTATGCTATTTAGATTTTACCGATATAAATAAAGTTTCGTTCTCCAAAGAAATGACAAGGTTAGATCTAAGACTAAAAGATGTCTTAGAAAAACAAAAGAGCCGAAACAATATATATAATTTCATAACGCTATTTATTGAACAATTGCGCGATATACTGGTATAGCTGAAAATAACATTATTAATAAATATTTTTATACGTAGTTACACATCAATATATCAAAATACATGATAATAAATTTTGTTATATATTTATATATCATCTTATGTTGTTCAATATCATGATATGTTGTTCTATATCATGTTATTTTCACGTACTACATGTACATGAAAATACCATTAATATAATATCATGATATATATTGCGAATTCACGCGAAAATTTTGATAAACTCAAGTGATATCACAAGTAAAATAAAAGAGATAAACTAACACAAAATAGATCCGCTAATTATCCAATCGAAAAATAGATTAGTGTTTCGCTAAATATTATGATACTACACTAAATTTGATATGAGATATTAACAAACATAGCATTTAAGTCAAGTTGTAACCAAATGCGATAATTTTCCCGCTCTTTATTTTAGGGGTATTTTCGTCAATAATGATTTACATCCTAACATTTTTCTCTCTTCTTCTGCAAAGATGAAAATGTCTTTGGCATTTTATCAATTCGTTTTTAAAATATTGGTATTCCGCAAATTCACTCTTTCTTTTATTTAAAATTATATATTATTTTTTTATCTTTTATAAATCAGAATAAACCTTTAAAAAGTATCATACATATTTCACATGAAAATACGCTTTTTAGAAAACATCTACTCTATTAGATATCATTTCATATACTTTATTTTATCACTAATTTTTTTTATCAGTTTCACTCTAATTAATCAGAATAAATTAATAAAGGGTATTCATATTTTGCGTAGTATATAGAAAAACATTTTTTTTTGTAGATAAATGGGAGATTATAAAATAGTCAATTCTTTTCTTTCCTGTCTTGTCATCTCATAGAATTTAAAAGAAAGAAACAAAAACCAATCAGTTGAGGAAGCAAGAGGATCGAGTAGATGTGGAAAGAAAACCATCTTCGAGCAACTACTTTCACAAATTAAACCAAACTAATTATTAGAGTAAATATCATTTGAAAATATATATATATAGATAACCTTAATTAATCCTGAGTCTAAACTCTTAAGTACTAATACACTGTTTTATCAGAGAATTAAGTACCGTTGGTTTCTTTATAGCTCGCTCATGTAAATTTGGCGCTCACAAACTGGAAAATCAAAACCCCTAACAGAACAACACCGAGCTGGATTCCGATTTGGAGCATCACGTTTTTAAGAAACGGCCAGGCTTTCTCCGACCATTTCCTCTTCCTTTCCGTGCTCATCGTAGTTGTTCCTTCTTCTTCAAGTGTTTCATCATCTTCATCATCATCATTATCCCTCGTCTCATCTACTTCTTCTATAGTTTTAGACTCCTCTCTTATTTCTGATCTGACTTCGGTTATCTCCCCTGGTTTCTTGTCGAATAATCCTTTGAACTGTTTTCTAGCCTTGCTCTCCGCTTCCTGTAAGGTCAGAAGAAACAATTCAAAGAACTACGAACCGAAATTGGCAAAATACCCCAAATCATAAGTAGCCTTAATGAACTCCATTGGGGTGGATATTCTATTCGGTTTTTATTTTCACTCCTCGTTAAGATTGTTTTCAAACACTGACCTGTTCCTTCTGCTTTAGTTTCAGAAGAGCAGCTGTCGCATCAGCTTCTGATGATTTATCCACTTTGATCATCTAAACACACAGCCACATAAAGTCATGTTAGTAAACAGATTTCTATATCTAAGGATTGGATAATGATAAGAATAATATACCATGTTGAAGTCATTTCTAGCTTCTTCATACTCTCCACCTGCAATGTAAGCCATTCCACGGCGGTAGAGACCCTTCACATGACCAGGCTTTGCTTCTAGGACCTGTTTGGAAATTGGTACACACAAAAAAGAAAAAGTCTCGGAAATCCCAACTTCTGATCGAGAATAAAGCCTTTCAAACATTTTGTTTATTGAATGTTTACCTTATTGCACGTCTCTATAGACTTCCTCCACTCTCCCAATTTAAGCAAGCAAGCCGCAACATTCAGATGTAACATATTCTTCAAATATCAGCAGAGAAAAAGACAGAAGAGCTAGTTAATACTGAATAATATAAAATTATCAAATCTATATCACACAAACGTAATGAGAAGATGAAGCTCACCCGTGTGTCACCAAAAAATTTCCCTTCCTCTTCATCTTGTGGGTTAACATGATTAAATTCCCGGAGCACCTGGTTTTTGGATCACCTCTTAGACACGATTAAACAAAAGGCTAAATCTGAAATTGCTAGCACTTTGGATTACCTTTTCGTACTTTGCTTTTGCGAGCTCAAATTTTCCTTCTTTGAAAAGCCTGTTGCCCTGGAGTTCAAAGTATAACCAAAAGCAGAGAAGAGCCATAAGTTAAAAGATCTGGTGTGACCTGATCGCACACAAGATTAGCTAATAAAAACTCTGTAGTTGTAAAATTTAGGAGTATATGTCCGTCATATTATAAATGGTAGCAGAGATTCGATCCATACCGTGCTTCTGATATTTTCTGCTTCGGTCATGATGCTCTGGAAGTTCAAACCAGTCCAGTCCTGAAACAAGAATCTCTAGACTCATAAGAAATGGAAGCTGTTTACAATTCCTCCTATGATAAGTATTGAATCTAGACAAACTTACTCTTGGCGTTTCGAAGCTAAGGAGTTCGATCTCCCACTGAACATGTGCACCTTCAGGAACGCCAGGCGGTCTATCAGGAGAGAAAACAATTAAAATGTGTTTATTTCTCCAACAAGAGTTTATATGCTATCATGTTCCCTAGGATTTACACAGTTAAGAGAATGACCTCGGAAATTTGTCATATGCATAATCAGGGGGGCATGTAACAAGAGCAATCTCCCCAGGTAGCATCAAACGAGTACACATCTCAAATCCCTCAGGCACCTGCCAATACAACATTATGATCTTAAGCAACCCTATGCCTATAAATATATTTCAACTGAAAAGCATAAATAACTCCACAAGGTTTTTATAAACGTTGGAGTAACTGACCAGTCCTTCTCCTGAACTGAACTCCAACGGCTGATCATTATTGTCAATCCTGCTATCATAGAAGACGGTCTTCTCCTCATTGAGAAGCATGCCCTTGTAATGAAGGCTTAACCGACTGTCTTGGAGAGGGCAATCCATTGGAAACTCGCCTAATGAGTTGGTGAAACGTTGCAGATCAGAATAGACTAGCGGATAAAACTATATACAGAAAATAAGAGCTGGGGTCTAGCAGATGCCCCAGCAAGATGTATAAGAATAAAAACCTGTATCTTGTTGAAACGGGTAGAAAACCATTATAAAGTGTAAAACATACCTCTGCCATCTTGAATTCGACGTTTTATGAGACGTCCATCTCCAAGCATGTCTCGCACCTTCAAATCAAAAACGTGAATGTCAATCACTCAGTCTCCCAATTCTTAGATGCGCAAAATACTACATACAAAAACAGGATTATACAAGTTTCGTCTTTTTTTCTACCTGAATGAAATGGACCAATTCAACCTCAAAATGAACTTCCTCAAGGTCTTGAACTATATGCATCAAAGGAGATTCAGTCAAGTACTGCTTGCGAACATATATCACTGCCTTCTCCTTCCGAGCCATCGTTCCAATTCCGATTTCAAGACCTTTAGGCACCTACCTAATTGACGAGCAATAGTCAGCAATGTATTCCACCGGACCAGCTTTGCAAGGACAGAGAGTAAAACGTTAAAAATGCCCCCACAAACTTAACAATCACCTCAGATTTTCCAAACGTGAAGAAATAAGGTTCGTCTGTATGAGAGAAGATCACTTGTCCATCACCAGATTTAGCAGATATCCTAATATACACCATAAAAATGCATTAAAACTTCAATCAGCGTTTCAGCCCGTAAGGGAAAACAAGGTTAGATGATATTTTGACCGAAAAAGCAGGAATGATCAAAAATTAAATTACCTGGCTTTTACTTCATATGGTTCTCTGGGAGATTCCCAGCCCTCACCTTCATTTAGAATCTTTCATATAAAAGGAAAGCAATGCTTAAGCCATCAAGAAGAACAACAAAGATTTTTGGATCATATCATTCAATCTCTGCTTATCTTCCTCACACTACCCTTGCCCACTCCACCAAAGAAATACATCATCCCCAACCCAATTAATATGTCTAAAAATATGGAGAATCAGGTCCTACCTTCTTGACGACCCCCAGATCCTCACTTGCAATCTGGACATAAACACAAAGGAAATAACCTTAAGTCAAAAAAGATGAATTTGCAAATTTTCAGAGTCTTTCGGCTAACTAAAGCACCGTAGTCTTGGTTTGTGACGAAATCTTGCCTTGGCTTTAGAAAAATCCAGCAATTCAGTCTCAAAATGAAGCTCATCATCTTTTGGAAAATTGCCTGGAGCTGGAACTGGACAATCCTTCTCTGCATAGTGCATTTCAGGTTTCATCTTGAACTGAAAAAGAGATAATAAAGACTTGTTAAGCTGTGAAGAATTAAGAAAGCGATCTGTAGTTGGCGCATAACTCATTGAATATTCAGGTAACTCAAGTAACCAAACTAAACCCTGTTCAGAAACCAGACTACTAATCCAAGTAAAGAGAAACAGCTTTGAAATATACAAAAATGGCAAAGCACTCTAACAAACATAAGTAGATGGACAACAACAACGGATCTCTGAAAAAGTTATCGAATTACCATAGCAATTTCACCCTTGTGCATTGTTGGAATTCCTTCGAGCAATCCAAGGATCATTTTGCTCTTCCCCAAGACATCTCTTATCGGTAAACCTCTCCCTGATAGAACATCAAACACATTCCATGAGTCCCCTAACCAAAAAGCTTAAAGTAAAACTACACTGAGAAATGTTCTTTAGTTTCACCTCCACATTCTGACCTCGTAGACTCCACTACTACACCATCCAGTGTCCTTACAGTGCAATGATAAATAACCTGAGGAAACAAAAACACATAAGCATCGAAATTGAACACTCTTTGTATCTGTCTCACGAGTAGCAAAACAAAGCCAAATTATTATAACCTGATCACCATCAACGGGGCTCGAATCACCTCCTCCAGGTCTAACCACTGCTTTCAACAAGCTCCCGGGAACAATTTTCTTCCTCCTATGTCCACATATAATTCTCAGATACATCAAATTAATCAACTAATTCAACATAGATTCCAAAGGAAATAGAACCACACGAACCTTTTATCGTCTTCCGTTTCGGATTTCTTCTTATTCGGCAAGTAATTCTGCTCCGCCATCTCCGATCAAATCTAGAGTTCTGCAAATTAGAAATTTGAAATGGAAGCCTCAAGCAAAACACCAAAAGCTCTCTCTACCTTTCTCTCTTGTTACTGGGTAGCTCAACCAACAACTAATCAACTACGAAAGTGATAAGTCTTACTAAGCCAATTGGGCAATTGGAGTTTGATTTAAATCCTTTTCGGGTTTTCACGTACTTGCGGAGAAACTAAATTAAACAAAAAAATTATTATTGAGTTTTTACCAAAAAATATATATATACACAATATTTCTTTTTGATATTAAAAAAAATACAGTATATTTCTAAACATCCAATGAATTTTTTAAGACCATTTCATCGAATAAATTCTCATTTTTTAAAAAGTTATATATTTAAATTAGCATTTTTAACTCACAGATTTGAATAAAATATTGTTTGGTTTACCGGTTAGCATTCAGATTTTTTTTTTTTGCATTTCCAAAAGCTAATTGCAAAAGTAGTGGTTTCATATGATAAAATTATTAATTAGATTTTACTTAAATGGTAATTTGATGGAAAGAAAAAAATATAAGACCATATGAACAAATCTTACCGGGCTTTTAACTGTATGAGAGCCCATGTAATATGAAACCCACGTAATGAAAGATATCTTCAGAATCTGTTTTGCTTCCTTCAATTTTGCAAATGGTTGCAATTTATTATGCTCAATTTAAAATTTTAAAATTCAGATACACTTGTGATTTTCCCTAGCAAGGGTAGTTGTGAGTATTTCTCAGTCTAATGTTAGTAGCCCAAAGAAAAACTATACCGGATCTGAACAACCCGATCCGGATGATAATGTGTACACGAACACCTCCATAAATTTAAGAATAAGAAATTTTTTGGATCTGAAATTTGTATGACAAAAAAAACTATAAAACGGAAATTTGGTGAAGGGTTGGTGGTTGTTAGTTGGGCAAATATGTTGGACTGTTGAAAATTTATAACGTGTGAGAACCGAACCCAATTTACTCAAAAAAAAATTCCTAGGCGTTCAAAATCCAAATATAAACAAAAATTGATTCATAATTGGAGGCAGATTAGTTGCAAATACATGATAGAATAATTTCAAATTAAGACTATGAATATTTCGAGATTGTAAATCCGAAAATATAAATGTATTACAAACGTTGTTTTCTTTAAAATAATCGTATACTGTAGTATGTTATTATTTATATGTGATTTATGGGGTGAAAAAAAGGAACTTCATTAATTTTATCCAAACAATTGAGAACGCACCGAACCGCGCGGAGCAGTCAAAGCACAGAACACAAAACATCAACATGTGGGTCCCATCTCCACGTAGGTAACAAACAAAGATGAAACTGGACTTTGGATTTGGTTGGACCGGCTCATTGGCTCAATTCGAACAAGTGGAATATCCTAGGAAAGGCTAACTAAATCTAGGATTGACTTTTTTACATATAACCGTGAAGTTTTGGGTTTAGTATAGGCCTTTTTTTTTTCCACTAACTAGAGATAAGATCAAGTTAAATTAGTCTCTCTTTTTTTTCTTTCATCGGTGCACTATCTTACATGATTTCCTTTTCTTAGGTAGCTAATTTAAGGTGAGGCGTGAGTGGTTTGTGTTGGTTACGTGACTTCGAGATTAATGTTAAATTAGAAAGTAGAAACTATGGCTGAAGTAGGGCCAACCAAAAATGCTTTTGTCTTGGAGTACTATATTTTTGTTTTAAAAATTTAAACTATGAAATAAAAACTTAAGCTACTACCACAAATTAGACTTTATTACCCGGTTTCAAATTAATAAATGTAAAACATGATTTCAAAAATTCAAAATTTACATGCATTTATTACTAAATAATAAAACATTTAATTTATTTGAAAAGTGTCAAAGCAATATTTATATTAAAACGGAGAAAAAATATTAGTTAAGCTTAAACAAACAATAATATGTTTGGCAAAATAAAATAAACATTTGTTAAATATAAGACATGATCATAGTTATAAAAAAATTATACTTAAGATATGATGATTTCGATATAGTCCATAAGAAAAAATCAACGAGAAAACCAAGACAACTAAAAACAGCTGCCATTATTTAATGTCTTGGGACAAAGTCTGAACGTTGCTCCACAAAGCATACCAGCATTTCAGCATTTAATCAAATACAGTTCTTTAACTGTTCGTGTGCTCTTGGATTTTAAATGAACGGTTAATTACTCAGCTTCGGAATACTCAGGCCGGCCTTACAAATTTATGGGCTACAAACTAAAAAAAAGTTTTGAGACTATTATTGTGAATTAAAAAAAAAACCTTGTAATTTTTCACACCTACTCGACACCACCCAGATACCAAAGTAGCACAAGGTAACTAACTCTGTTATTAATACACTCTCCGTTTATTATTAATTATCGTTTTAGACTTTAAAACTCGTTTCATATTAACTGTCATTTTATATTTTCAATGCATATATTTGATAAGATTTTTAACTTTGTCTTTTATATTTTAATATCTTGACCAATAAAATTAAATCAAATCAACATTAACTAGGAGTAAAACAGAAAATTAAATATTTTCTTAATATGTATAAAACAACATTAAATGACAACTAATTTGAAACGGAGAAAATATTTTCTAATAATTTACGACTAAAAATATATTCATTATATGGACAGCTGCAAACATAGACTCAACCCGCTTGTACAGAGAACCTACCCTGAAAATATTATAATAATGCTATGATTAATACTATTAGAAACATTTTATATTTTATATACGTTTTAGAATTTGGTATAAGTTTTTTCACATTTGTTTAAAATTTAATATTCAATATATTATAACATTTCGTAAACAGGATTTTATTTTTCTAGTTAGTAAACTGTATTAACAGATATCGAACTGGAACTTTGTTTAAAAATACACCAAATATATAAAATAATATATTTTCTGAAAAAAATAAGTATGAACTAATTTTCATTTACTTTTTGTTAATGAGTATTTAATATTCAATATATTATAACATTTCGTAAACAGGATTTTATTTTTCTAGTTAGTAAACTGTATTAACAGATATCGAACTGGAACTTTGTTTAAAAATACACCAAATATATAAAATAATATATTTTCTGAAAAAAATAAGTATGAACTAATTTTCATTTACTTTTTGTTAATGAGTATTTATTTATTAGTTTTTTTTCAATTTTTTAATGAGTGTGAGTCTCGTAGGAGTTTGTGTTTTGTTGCTGAAAAATTATAAGGGCATCAGCAATGAATAGAGATTTAATGAGTCTCTCAATTATATTATTTTATTTTTTAATATAATTTAATTGATTTTAAAAAATTTAATTGTAAGGAAATAATAAAACTAATCACATAATGATATGTATGAAAAATATTTTTAGAAAAGTGGTTATAAGTTCTTATTTGATAATCGATTCTATTATCTCTTTTATATTTTTTATTTTTTTAATTGTTGAGAGACTTCTTAGAAATCTCCCCAATTTGACTGCTGATGCTCTAACCATGCTTGTTTAAAACCAAAGAAAACAAGGCTCCTTGCTCGTTAGGCGAGAATATATTTAGGAGTCTTTTTACGTTTTTGGTTTAATGTTAAAAAGAGAGAGTTAGCTCTTGTGACATCATAATAAATCACTTTTTCTTTGTAGTATCCGTGGTTACTTCTGTGTCATTAGTCGTCTCAAGTGGTACTTTTTATTAAGCCATAATTATTTATGGTATATGTTTATTGTTTCATAGCTAATTAAGTAATATTTTAAAAATTAAATATGACACTAGTCACACTTTGATAGATGTTTTTACCTCAGATTAAGACGTCTGTGTACGTAATTACAGTACCTCTTCGTTTGTGAGAATTTCGACTTTTGAAACATGATCCATTTCATTATTAAGGTAAAAAAATTAATTTCTCCAAAATTCCACTGTACAAACGTATAGTAATTTATTTATTATTTTTTAACAAATATCTAATATCAGGATATGATTGCGCATGCAAAGATATTCTAGAAAATGTACAAGGCAAAGAAAATTATTTAACAAATCCTTCCTTTTTTACTGATTACTTAAGTTATAAGAACAAAAAGAGAGAGAGAGAGGAAGGGGACTAAAGCAACACACCGGTGACAAACAAATATCAATTCCCCAGAAAGAAACTTGAAAAAGTAACAAATAAGAAAAAGCCAAAAAAAAAAAGAGTCGCCCTCTCTCAAATGCTATTTTCTTCTTCAATCGCCATTGTCATCAAATGGTGGTTAAACGATCCAAAACCTCGTCTTTTCCACACCTTCTCTTTTCTATCCTTTCTTTATTTTTCTTCTTCCTCCAAATCTGTCCACTATCTATATAAACCCTACTTTTTTCCCACTATTTCACTACCTATCATCAATTCTAAATCTTCTTTTCTTTCTTCAAAACCGCAAAATCTTCACCTAAACAACCCAAAAGTTACTGAAATCAGTCAATAAGCCCAGTCTGATGGTAACCGAGGCTCGTTCACTGGCTGCTCAGCTCTCACACCACCGTGCATCTGCCTTGAGAATCCGCCATTGTTGCTCCTTTGTCTCCATGACACATCTGCATGATTAACAAAAATTTAACCAAATTGATTGTAAAATTGACTGCTCAATTAATTTCAATTAATTGTGTTTTTTGTTATACCGTTAAGACTGGCCGAAGATCGGACCGGTTCATTTAGGTTCAAATTCAAGACCTGCGCCACTCTAGCCGGAACCAAAACCGTCGATATAGCTAAACCCAAGAGTAAAAACATTGCTCATCAGGCAAAAAATAATATAAAAAAAAAATTGAAATTTGGGAATCGAAATCTTTGGTACAGTACTTACTTGGCTTCTCATCACTTGAAGCATGGTTAACGCGACGGGGCAAGAAGACGCCGGTACCGGTTGATCCACGTTTTCCGGTGTGATCTCCGAGAAATACAGCTCGCATGACTTCACGCCTCGGAAGCTGATTAGACCATGCAGATGACGACAAATTCACAGAACCAACATTTTTGTTGCTATTAACCCTTAATTCTCTGCTCTGTTGTACCAATTGGCGATGATGTTTCATGAACTGTTGCTGCTTTAACTGCTGAAACTACACAAAAGACAAAAATCAGCACCCAAAACTCAGAAATCGGACGTTTAATTGCTATTAGAGAGTTATGATTTGATTTACTTGGATAGCTTGTAGCTTCTGGTATTGAAGAGATTCGTGGTTAAAGTAACCAAAGCCACCGTTGTTACGATTTTTGACGGCGGAGGAAAGTTTTCTGGGAGTACCGAGAAGTCCTCTGCCACTATTGATGTTGTAATCGTATGGTTCATCGTTGATATTCATCTTCGCCATTTCCTCCGCCGCGGCGGAGTACAGATCCCATGCCGCCTGAGATGAAACTCGTCGTGACTGAGAATTCTGGTCCGATCTCTGATTCCGGCAACAACAGCCGTTTCCAGCCGCACACAGAGGCGAACGAGCCATACACCACGCCTAAGAACCATAAACAAACTAAAAAGTTAAAAAAAACTCCCCAAATTTTCAAAATCAAAGGAAAAAAACAGAGAACTAGGTCAAAATTACCTTGTTGTCGTTAACGGCCGGAAAAGTATGATTGCCGCAAAATCCACCGGAGAAATCATCTTCCAGAGTTGATTGAACCATCTGCTTAGTCAATCCGGCTAAGAATTTTTTCTCATCACCTTCCTTCACCGTGTTAGGCTTAACGGTAGAGCCAAAACCTCCAAATCCATGACGCTTCTCATCGATTCCTCCACCGTTGTTCTCTTTCTCGACGAGAAAATCCTCATCAGTGAGAAACTCCGGCGGAAGCCAGAACTCAGCATCGTCGATTAAGCTAGTAGGTTCCATAGTTTTTAAGTGGCTTTATCACGGAAATCAAGTAAGGATTTTATAAAAGCGGATGTTGCTGCTTTGTTAAGTTTCAATAATGAGTTTTGTGAAAATCTCAGGGACCGAGCTTCAGGCGAAAATAAAAATAACCCTAGAAAACGAGGGAAAGAGAGTGAGGCATTTGTAGGAGGAGGAGGAAGAAGAAGAAGCTGTAGCAGTAGTAGTGGTGGTGGTGGGGGTGAGTTTTCGTTCTCCACGCGCCAACGGTTTGAAAGTGGATATCACGCGCTTACGTACATGGAGTGTGGGCCTACTACTAGGCTACTATATTTGTGGGACCTACTCTCGGAATATCTGTAAACCGGGGTTGACTAGCACGAGATAGTGTTAAACCCGTAATCCGTCTAGCACGTGCCTTTGAGATTTACTTAATTACCCTTTCAACTTGGAGGGAAGAGGTCTAGATTCAGTTTATGATTTTATCCCTTCTGTATTGGCATTGATTGTGAAAGCGTGTAATACACGTTTTTGATTCGAGTATAGATCCTGTTATCGATGTTTTTTTTTTGTTTTTTCCACATTTGAGAGATACACACAAGTGGCGTCTCTTCTTTAGGTACATTGAACATTTTTTGTGATTTCTTCTAAAATGATGATTTAGTAGAAACAGGGCTATTACCGTAATTAACTAGGATACGGTGTCACACCAGTAGACCACCACATCTCGTCGTGGAAAGCGCATTTCTTTAGGGTTTAATTGTACTTTCTCGAGATGATACAATGACGGTTTTACCCTTTCGGAGTTAACAACTGCCGTTTGGGTCTATAAACAAAAAGACATCTCGACTGCACCGCACGATCGTCGTGTGACGTAGTATAAAGACGTGTCATGATTTGATTAGTTGGGTGTCGCAAGGTGGACATTTGGCCCGTCTAAAAATCCACTTGGCATAACAGGAGTCGAGATGGGATTCTTCGCTTACAAGTTATCTCCCATTTCCCACTAATTTAATAAAGCTCAATGTATGATAAAGGCTTCTTATAAAATAACTTTCGTAAACTTATAACGGCGAATATGTGAACGGTGACGGACGGATCAAAGTTTAGTCCACTATAAGACATAGGATAAACATGAGATGTCACAAGGTTTTTGTATATGTTTTTAAGATGTCACAAGATTGACAAATGGAAATGTTAATTACGAATCAGCTCTCCCATGTCTATCTAATTGGATGGTATATATATAAACATAATAATAGAGGTTCACATGCGTTTTAGATTCATGTTAATATCATGTCTATTAGGAAATAGTATTGTTTCCTTTATCATTTCCACGAGAATGTCAATATTGCGAAGCACTTTTATACTGTAAATCTCTACATTTTTAGCAAAATAATTTGTTTATGCCTTATTTGAATATGCATTAATAAATACTAAGGAAAAGATAACCACATAATATACAATAAGTTTTCTTGGTTATGTTAAGCTTCTGATAATCTAAATACAGTAGTTATGATTTGGCTTAGTGTAAATTACTTAAAGTTAAAGGAGATGATGAATTGGATTAATGCTGATGGGAGAATGAATGTTACTATGATTGGCCTTCCACAAACTTTTCGAAACCACAGAACACATTTCGGCAAATTAAAAAGTGAAAGCAGAAAGAGAGAGAGCTTCGATATTAATTTCCCCCTAAATACTAACAATTTATCTTTTCCGCCGAAAGACAAAACGAAGTTATCACAACTTCGTTTTCTACTTCCTTGACTTATCACGATAAAACTAACGACTATTTATACCAACCAACTCAAACATTATTATTGACCATGCTTTTAACTCCTGTGAAGTGTCTCCCACTCCATTATCGTTGGTTAGCCTTAAACCGGGAAAAGGCTCTTAAACCTAGTTTTACGATATGATTAAACAAGTTTCGTATCTTTAATATAAAATCTTACAATATACACCGTTATGTATGACCCAAAATACATATATACTTGTGGATGGATCATTATTCCCGGCCCGAATACGTGCGTGACATGCTTTTCTGTCTTTGTCTGTTAATAATAGTATAATACTAATTAAAGTTGAAGAGGCTGTCGATCCCAAAGAGCTAAAAAAACATTATAGTACATAATATTAGTTCAGCAAAGCTGACTTGCGAGTCATGGCTCATTATTTTTTCTTGCAAAATCTCATTATATAGTAGTTGTGTGTTGGCAATTGTTTTAGGGATTAAGTAGTATGTATCAAAATGTTAAGGTTAATGGATTGTCAACTCAAAACTATGTCAAATAGAATTATGTTAAGTGGCCGGATTGACTCATATTTCTTAATATTATTTTTAGATATTTATAAAATTTTACATGAATGATGATCATGTTTATTCTAGATGATGATTCTTCTAATATATTTTGAAACAAATTCTATTTTGGATTGACAACAAAGGTGAACCACTTTATTTGAGATTTTTGATTATGACAGATTGATAGTGTCTTAAGTTTTTATGAGATTTCGAACAGAGATATTAGATAATATTTTAAAAAAATCAAGTTAATATATTGATTTCCAATTACTTTCGAGGTAGAAATCTAAAAACATACGCATTATATGAAGAATGTAAGGATCATTTACCCACTTACATTACACAAATATATGACATCTTAAAGACAACAATCGTAATTGTTTCTTAAAATATAACTTGATTGATCTCTAGCAGCCTAACTAGATATAGGTTACCAACTAATATGATGAAAACATTTTAAAAGATGTTGGAAGAAAGACATGAAAACCATTTTCCCGAAGAAGTTGAAAATATTCGAATTTTAAATCATAAATATATAAACAGCATCGCGAAGAAGAATATGAATAGAATTTGATGTTATTTGACATCAGAGGTTAAACCCAAATCACATGGACTCCATGAGACTGTCTGAAATGGATCTCGACTAAATTTACCAATGATTATTTTTAATTATAACTTCTCATTATCTTGTTTTCCTCGGTGGATGGTGGAGTCCACATTGATTTCGATGACAATAATAATATCACGACAAAAACATCAAATATTATAAATGCTTTAACGACATATATAGTATATTCTGGGGAGGTGACTTAAGCTTGTTTGTTTCCATAATTTCCTCTTCTTTGCTTTTGTCTCCTTTTTTCTCTTTAATATACTTTCATGTTTGTTTCAGAAGATAAAAAATATATCTGGCTGCAGCTTCTATTCCCAACCTTAGAACTATATGGGACCTTCTCTTGTTTCCTCGTATATTCAACTATTTCTTTATACAGCTCTGACTTCAAAAAAATATATAGTTGATCAAATAAGTTGCTTAGAACCTGCAACTTTTACTTGCTAATTACATACATGACTCTTATTACTTATACGTATTTTCATATTTTGTGTGCTTATATACCTGGTTTTAACGACAAGTCACCTTCGATCATGTTTAACAGTGAGCAGTTTACTTGATGTAGTTTTGGTATGGTTTACTTTTCCTCAGAGACTAAAATTCTTTTACCTTAGCGAATTTTCGTTTAAAAGTATTTTTTTTCGCCGAGGTTTTGTCATTTGTGATTCGAAAACCTTTCCGGTTGACAATGTAAAAAGTTAACATGTTGCCAAAAAAAAAAAATCTCCGTTTTGTATTTTTTATTCACTTAAAAAAAATATTGCATTGTCAAATATAGCATCACTTTATTAACGGAATTTAATGGTTATATGTGAAAATAGAAAATAAACATTCACTTTACATAGAAAATATACTATTTTCCATTTTCTAGAAACATTTTGAAAAATTGTAAGACTACAAAACAGTTCTCACACACACAAATTTGCTTAAGTGATTATTTTGATTGACAAAAAATAATAATATAAATTTGACCGCACATTTAATCAGACAACTAAATCGAATATATGTCCCGTACGAAGTCCGATCCATATGGTTATTGATTATGGATTCGCGTAAACCACGACAAGAAGAGTTGTAAACTAAACCTCAAGTTAAGGAAGCCATTAAGGAGAGAAAAAAAAGAGAGGATAAATTTGCAGCTTTAATTGCGAAAAATTAGGATTATATTAGATGGATCGCACATGTTACCGTCACGTGCGTAGGCTCCACTCTTCACATGCAGACACGACGGACCATCAGGCAGGATGATTTCACAATGTTTAAGCTGGTTGGTCTTAAAGAAAACTGAACTTTGACGGCACTAATTATCACCCCAAGCAATACAGATCATTCCCAAAACAAGAAATCCATAATTATGAACAAAATGTCAACCAAAAACTGTCTTCAATATACATATATCTTGAGAGCGTTTTTGAGGAACTTAGTTTCAAGAAGGCAACATAGAAAAATTAGAGGTACACATGAAATAACTTTTCTTTTCTCATTTCTGAAAAACGGTTAGTTCAACCACATTCCGTGTTTAGATATTTCGTAAGAAAAAAAAAATGTCAAATCTTATATAGACAGCACAAAGCACCGAAGCACGTAATCATTAAAATTCATGGACCACAACTCACCGCTCTATGCTTTTAGCCACACCGATCTTTCTAATCTCACCCATTTAGGCAAGAAAATTATTTATGTTTTGTTTCTCGGTAATAAATTTTCCTTTTGTATACAACAATCTGGTGCTGGAAACGTGCATTTAGTATTAAACATCTGCTTAACAAGCAAGTTAGTATTAATTTTGGAAATTGCATTTAAAAGTCACCGAACATGCAATTTCACGATCACATGCCCATCCTAATCCAGCGGTGAAAGCGTCTCATTTTTATTAATATTAGAAATATTATCAGAAATGTCAGTTTAATATAATGAGATATTAAAACCAAAATTTTTTTTTTAATGAGACCTTTTTTTTTTCCAACTAGATATTTCCTTTTTTCTATTACCTTTGAAAGACGATAAGCCGAGAACCTTACTCCTTTATCTCGGTGTTCCAACTTCCAAAGGAAAAAATGAATTACCTGATCTAGCTTATTTTATTAGGGACATATATGATTTTGATATTTTTAGATGTTCTGACCACTTGTCCGTTAATGCTCTATTTAGTATTAGTTTAAACAATACTATATTGTTATAAACTGAATAAAATAAACTAATATGATAGAGATAACAGATAAGAGTTAAACGAAGTCAGCTTCTGTAAAAAATAAACTTTAGCTGTATATAAAAATTTTAAAATTTACACATTCAATGAATTTGTTAAACTTTATTAATATTTTTAAAAACTATTGTATTATTTGGATGTGTTACTTATTTGTTTTTTTCCCTCTAAGGTAGTATTTTATTAAACTTAACCAGTTTTTGTTTTAGGACAGTTTCTAAACAGTAGTAATAAACAACTCTTAAGAAATATACCCTTTCATTATTATAAGAAACAAAAGTCTCATACTTTTGCTTACTACCGTACGATTTCAAAAATGGACGGCTCAGATGCAAACATAATGGATCCTACATTGGACGAAGCATCGACGAAACTTCCATCATTTCTCTCTCTTTTCCAAATCCTATAACTTTCACATTGAAAATATCTATACTCTACCTTCTAACCATTTCTCTCGAGAGAATCTGAAAAAAAAACAAAAAACATCTAAAATCTTTTCAAGAAGAACCAAGAAAGATGCCGAACGATAGAAAGATCGGAATCGCGATGGACTTCTCCGAGAGCAGCAAGAATGCTCTGCAATGGGCGATCGATAACTTAGCTGATAAAGGAGACACACTTTACATCATCCACACACTACCAATCTCTGACGATGAGTCTCGTAACTCCCTCTGGTTCAGTTCCGGTTCTCGTAAGTTACTTTTTTTTTTTTTTTAATGATTTTATCTTACGGTTTTGGAATTTCCCGATTTGATCTGTCGGTTTATTTCGTGTTGCAGCTCTCATACCGTTGGTGGAGTTTAGGGAACCGGAGACTATGCAGAAATACGGTGTCAAAACCGACATGTTAGTTCTTGATATGCTCGACACTGGTTCGAGGAAGAAAGAGGTGTTTATTTATTATTTTATATATTTCTTGATCCCAATCAAGAAACATTTATTTCGTTTTCTTAATCAATTATTGGTGGTTTATTGAAATAAAAAATGGAATTTAGGTGAATGTAGTGACGAAATTATACTGGGGAGATGCAAGAGAGAAGCTGGTTGATGCTGTTAAAGATCTCAAACTTGATTCTCTTGTCATGGGAAGCAGAGGACTCAGTGCCCTTCAAAGGTATTTTCTTGCTCGTCTTTTGTTTAATGATAGAAAATTCCATTTTATCTTAAATCTTCTTGCCAAAATGCTAACGTTTAGTATTGTCTTTTTTTCTTTTTTTTGGTTGTAAGGTTTTATTAGCCAGTATTGTTGTATACGGATTTTTATAACTTGTGAGATGTTTCATAACTGGTTTCAGCTTCCTCTGCTCCTAGTAGTCTACTTAGCATTTATTCCGCAATAGGGAGATTGATATGTAATTTGGTGTTGGCCCAAATCCATGATTAAAAATGGTTAAACGAAAGCATGTCATTTTGCTTTGGAAAGTGCATTTTTACTGGTCTTCTAAATCAAAGTTCTATTTTAATTGTTGGTTTAGAGATTTCTTTTTTGTTTTTAGAGGAAGAACAATATAAATATTAAATAAACAACTTCTATGGCAACTCACCTAAAGTGGGTAAGGTCGGTTAAAAATGACAATTGATAAGCCTTAGGTTTAGGTTTAGGTTTAGGTTAAGATTTTTGTCTTTGTCTCATAATTAAGAAAAACAAACTTTTAAGAATTTACTTTCGTCTAACAAGGGTCTACTATGTGGTTATACCTTTTTTTTAACACACTTGTCTTTTATTTATTATTCCTTTAATTTTCTAATGGTGACAGTTATCGTAACTTTTATTCTTTTAAAATATTAGCCATTGCGTTTTCTTTCTTTTTTTGATAAACAAAAAAGAAATTTAGCTTTGAATCTGGTTATTTCCAAGTGTATGTAAATGACTAATTATTTTGAAATATTGAATCAGGATAATGATGGGAAGCGTGAGCAGCTTCGTGGTTCAACACGCGGCTTGCCCTGTCACCGTTGTGAAGGATAACGATTCTCACTAAAAAAAAAGATGTCATTATCTCATGTGTTCTACCAAAATAAAAATCGCAATTTATGCTTTTAATAAAAGAACCTTTATGTTGGTTGTATTTGCAAATGACAACAAGAAAGAGCCCAGAGTTGTTTAATCTAGTTTTGGGGTTTCTTGCTAACTATTTCAATTATTTTCGAAGTGTTTTGCTGGAATCATTTGATTTGGTTGAACATGTGGTGAGCTCGATTAAACTGTTTGTGTTATCTAAAATATTTAAAATGTTTGCCTTATAGAAATCACATGGGCAGTTGGATTCCCTTTCATTGATCATTTGACTATGTGGAAACATATATTAGAATATTTCTAAGGAAAAATTTCCACTGAAAGATTTACATTAAAAAGTAGATGTATGAATGAATAAATATAATTTTGTTAAACAGGAACATGCCGTGGTATTATTTTTAGCTCTTCGTCGTGGTGAGAAGTTGTTTTAGGTGCAATGGTATTTTCTGATTATCCCATAACAAAAGAGTTTTAGAAGTTGTGGTGCATTAAAAGTTTTACGATAACTTGAACAACTATCCACTCTTTTTATGTCCCATGAAATCGGATTGAGCACATGTAATATAATTGATCCATTTAGAACTTGGATGAAATTGACTACAAAGAGAAAACAAATCGTTGAAAGCAAAGAGGATTGGGACAGCAGATAAAAACAAATTTCATAACAGAAACTCTCAGGACCACAGGCCCAATATAAACAGACCGACGGGCTTTAAGCCCAGTTTAACATTTCTAGTTTTCTGAAGCTAGACTAGTGGCTGATAATAAAGAAGAGCTGCAACGCTCCAGACAATGCTCTACCGGACTGTCCGTTGTCAGAAAAACAAAATTTCTGGTCAGGCCGTCAGGGCCTGCCTGGACCAGATACAAATGTTATTTACGATGTGTCTTTGTCGAGGAAGAGAGAAAAAAAAAACGGAATCGTTCTGACGTTAAATGTTTTTGTTTTCAACATGTTAACGATGTTTTTGACCCTGTTAATGCCACCATCGGTTATAAGTGTTTGACGTCTTCTTAGTTTTGTGGCAACTGAAACAGAGCAAACTTGATCAAAATTACTAAGACGGCCACCGCTTCTTGTTACCAGAGCAAACTTGATCAAAATTCACCCGTTCACTTCAAATTAACCAATAATTTAAAAACACTAATTTTTAATCTACCATCATTCCATTAACACTAATTTAAAAGCCAAATGGTCGGTGATGACTGACACAACTCCCACAAATCCACAGTTCGATTTGATAATCCCAAAATAAGCATTATAAAGTTTGGTCAGTGATCTCTCAGACAACAACACCTGTAACTTATGTTGTTGGTAAGAACACTACCTCCATTCTCACTCAAGTGCTTACTCCACTACCACTACCTTCACAGCCTCAAATCTACCGCTATATAAACAACACATTCACGAATCCAGTTGAAACTCAAAAACGAGAACCACTTGATTGATCACTTTCTCCCCTGAAAAAACAAAATGGCATCTTCCATGAACTTTCTCTGCATTCTTGGACTTCTTCTCCTCGTCGGAACCGTCGTCCACGGTGCAGGAGAGTGCGGTCGATCTTCTCCGGACAGTGAGGCGATGAAGCTGGCTCCATGTGCAGGTGCAGCTCAAGACGCTGACGCCGCCGTGCCAGGAGGTTGCTGTACTCAGATTAAGAGATTTTCTCAGAACCCTAAATGTCTCTGCGCCATTCTTCTATCCGACACGGCTAAAGCTTCCGGTGTCCAGCCTGAGGTTGCTCTTACCATCCCTAAACGCTGCAATTTTGCTAACCGCCCTGTCGGTTACAAGTGCGGACGTAAGTATTTAGATATCTGATTTATATTTTATTAAACTTATCAAACATTATGTCCGTATATTTTCTATCTTCGTAGCCCTAAATTAACAAAAATTATTTGTATCTTTGCTTGTAGCATACACACTTCCTTAAAGTGTTGACGATTAAAAGGATGAAGGAGATATAAATGTGGAAGCTTGGAGTTTACTACTATGTTTCCATGTACCTTGTATTATATAAATAACGATAATGTATCAGTGTGATTGTTATTGGACCTATATCAATATTATATGAAATTATTTCACTCTCTATTTCAATTTATTTTCTTAACATAAAGAGAGCATTAACTGACATAACTATTTCAATTTTGTGCTTGAAATTGGTCGTTTTGGCAACATGAATACAACTTAGCTACACGTCAAGCTATCACCAATATTATATTCCATCTAACCCAAAGCAAAAATATTTAATATAATACAGAGATCACATGGGCAGTTGGATTCCTTCTCATTGAGCATTGACTATACACAGATTATAACATTTTTAAGGAAAAAATTATCTGAAGGATTTACATCAAAAATAGAAATATGAATGATAATATATTTTTGTTAAACAGATAGATGGCCGTGGTACTTTATTTTTATTTTTATTTTTATTTTTAAGATCCTCATCGTGGTGAGAAGTTCTTTTAGGTGAAATGGTATTTTCTGATTATCCCCATAACAAAATACTACTGGTTTTTAAAGTTTTTGGACGGAGGACGTTGTTCTTTTTTATTTGTGAATTGTGTGATGCATTAAAGTTTTATCATTTATACTTGAACCCTTCCACTCTCTTAATGTCCTCCAAATCGGATTATTGTAATTGCCTTTTAATACCCATGAAATTGTAGTGATCCGTTCACTTCACAAAAAGTAAACCAAGTGGCGCTTAAAAAAAAACAAAAAAAAGTAAACCAATAAAATAAAAAAATCAATAATTAACACCAACTTAAAAGCCAAATGGTCTGTGATGACACAACTCCCACAATTCCACAGTCCGATTTTATAATTCCAAATAAGCATTATGAAATTTTGCACAGTGATCTCTCAGACATCAACACCTGTAATGTTGTTGGTAAGAACACTACCTTCCTCTCACTCAAGTGCTAACTTCACGGGCCTATAGAGGATGAAGGGTGGTCACATGACCCCATAAAATTGATAAGTTAATTGATTTTTATTAAAAATAATTATTGGATTAGGTGGATTAATAAGCCAAAATAACTCTTTGCACTCGTTAAAATTGTGATCAAACCTCATCAATTCAAGTATTTTATTCTCCTTATTGTAATATTGTACATGATCCATTTAACTATAATATTTTGATTTCTTATTAAAAATTAGTTTTAGACTCTGGCTCTGCTACTAAACTCTGATTCATTTAACCATATGCTACTTGACTCTGCCACCATCTTTAGTGCCTCAAATCTGCACAAAAACTTCCGCTCTATAAATCTCACGTTCACGAATCCTATCGAAACCCACAAACAAGAACCAACAAAACAGAATCTTGGTTTACTTCAATCTCCGAGAATAAACAAAATGGCATCTTCCATGAAATATCTCTGCATTCTTGGCCTGATTCTCCTCGCCGGTACCGTCGTCCACGGGGCAGGGGAGTGAGGTAGAACTAGTCCGGAAAGTGAGGCGTTCAAGCTGGCTCCACGTGCAGGTGCAGCTCAGGACGCTAAAGCCACCGTGCCAGGAAGTTGCTGTACTCAGATTACTAGATTTGCTCAGAACCCTAAATGTCTCTGCGCCATTCTTCTCTCCAATACGGCTAAAGCTGCCAGTATCAAGCCATGAGATTGGCATTACCATTCCTAAACGCTGCAATTTCGTTAGCCGTCCTGTCGGTTACAAGTGCGGACGTAAGTGTTTTAGATATCTGAATTTATTTTATATCTCTGCATTTATTTAATTTTCATAATAAACCATGTTGTTTTGTATTAAACCGTATCCTCAAATATTGATAGTTTTATAACTAACAATTTAATTGAAATGATCATTGTCAAATCGGATTTCAATCTTGTTTTAGGTTATTCTAATCCTAGGAATCGAAAGTAAATCTGTAAATGTTTGATGATACCGTGACCAGAGGTCCAGAGATGCGCTATTTGTTAAAACAAAGATGTTGTCAAAGCAAATATTTATCAAACCATTGGGTACGTTACGTACGTATATTTTCTAACTTCTTAGCCCTAAATTAACAAAAATTATTTGTATCTTTGCAGCATACACACTTCCGTAAAGTGTTGACGATTACAAGGATGAAGGAGATTAACGTTACGTACGTTAGATTATATGAAAATGAATAACGATAACGTTTATATATGTATCACAGTATCAGTGTGGTTATTAGTGAATCTATATCAATAAGACAATAATATATGAAATGATTTCACTCTCTATATCAATTTTGTGCTTGAAATTGTTTGAACTGTTGTCGTTTTGAGAACATGAATACAACTTATCAAAAAGAGATGATGCTATAGTTTTCAAATTCTCAATATATTATTGTCTATATGGCAACCGATTCGGACTTAGCCAAAGGAAATTTAAAAGCGAAACAACCAAAACTTTATTTATATACTTAAGTTATAAACAATCAGCTAGGGAATAAAACCAACAACAACAAAAGCAAGAAAAAGCTGGGGAATTCCTGACAAAAAGCAAAGCAAATAGATCCTATTGTCTATATGCAGTTACTACCAGACTTGTAAGTTCTGTTTATTTGAAGATGGCTTTACTTTACTAAATAAAATCTGAACCGCCTGGAAAATGCTCGAGATCTGGATGCCCGCCTCCTGGCCCTCGCGGAGGTTGCCTACACACGATTGATATAATAAACAAGAGTCAAAACCGCTTTTGACTGTGGAGTTTTAGTAAAGAGACTAGTGAGTGCATAAGATTACTACCTTGTGAACCGGCCTGGCTCAAAACCTGGAACACCGGGTGGGCCATAAGGATCAAAACGAGCACCAGGAGGTGGTGCACCCCTGTCAAAACCAAAAAGAATCCATAGTTATTTGTGGAAATAATTGAGCGCTTTTCTTGTTTTCAAATTTATGGCTGTATATGTGTATGTGCATCTGTGTGAAAGAAAGAGATGAGAGAAAGAGAGATTTTACGGCTGTGGTGGTCCCATGAAGCCAGGTCGACCAGCAGGATCACCATATGGGAAAAAACGAGGATCATTAGGTCCTGCGATCAAAGATAATCAGTTTAACAAATTATAATCAAATAAGCTATTATACTATCTTGTTTCTCAAGAAGGATTGAAAGATCGTTCATACCTACAAGCATGCTTCCATCGCCAAAATTACCCCTGCGGAGAGAAAATTAAGAAAATACATGTAGTGAGTAACATAGGAAATGAAATAAATTGATACAGTAGTATTATAGAATCTATAGATGGTAATATAGCAAACACACCTGCCAGGGTAAATTCCAGTACCTGGGCCAGGGATGAGATCACTGTAACCTCCATTACCGGGAACAGGAGGAAGTACCACCCTAAGAAGTAAAAGTCAATCAGCGATAACGATTCAGTTTTTAATTATAAGAGTAAAAACAAAAAGGTAGAAGTTGATGTATTACCCTGAGGGGTGAATCCGAGAGCCTGATGGATCAGGCATTCTAGGGAAAAATCTAGACTCTTCATTTGTCTCAGAGCTGCAAGTAACCAATGATTAAAAAAATGAAGGTCTAGGAAAGATTTCATTCTAGTCCAATTAACAAATGCCTCCACAAAACGAAGTTCCACAAAACGAAGTTCCACAAATGAAAACTACATATACCAAGTCGAAACCTAATTCACTAAAATAGATTCACAACTCTATGAATCTCACTCTGAACATATAAGCAGAGCTTATAAGCAATCTGGATTACCTGGATTGGGTTATTGAAGGAACAGGTTTGAGTGTTGGATCAAGCTTATACAGAATCTCACTCTGCAAATCAGTCACTAACTTATCCAAATTCTTGAACTGCGCGGCGTAATTCCCCTCTAAGCTCTCTTCAGCATATTTCCCAACTCTGCACAAAAACCAGAAAAATTCAAGTATCGAATCGTAATCGAGTATAGATAAAGAGAAAAGAGAGAAACAATGACATACTCAATCTCGAGATGAGCAGGCTCTGCTCCATCATGAGCAACGGCATCGACAAGAAGTTTATCATTCATCACTAAGCACTTAACCAAAATTTTCTTCGATCCTTTCTTAGGATTCGCATAGACAAACGCATACTCTCCGTTGAATTCATTCCATCCGTCTATTCCAACCTCATCTAAAAAAATCCAGAATCGAACAAAATCAGAATCCTAAACCCTAGAAAAATCGAAAAATTCAAAAAAAAAGAAGAGAAAAATCCAAAAGCGAAACAAATAGTAACTGTTAGTAGAAGACGAATAGAGAGCATCGTCAGCGAAGGCAGGTCGTCCGGTGGCAGTGAGGATGAAACCGGAAGCGATGAAAGAAGCGTGAATAGCGAAAGCGACTTTGTCGTGGTTGTTGCGAAAAGGTGGCCTAACTAACCTGATCATAGCCATCACCGTCTGAGAATTCGCCATTGATTCCGTCTGTAGAGAGTTGTCGAGAGTGTTTCTTCTCTTTTAGCAAAAGTTGGAGAAATTTGATTGATCTTGGGAAAGAAGAAAACAAAAAGGACCGCCTCTGTTATTAATTGACTTGACCTTGGATATTGTCAATATATTGGGCCTACTTTGAAACAGTTTCGGGCTCGTCTGCAAAATAAACAAGAAAGGCCCAAAACTTCTCATAGATTTTTTGGGAAAACAAAAAAATGCACAGTCGGGGTAGGGTATTATTCTACCACTAGACCAATGGTGCATGTTCTGATAGTGAAGGTGCTTAAGGTATCTTAATGCTAGCTAGTGTTTTGAAGTTAAAATTACACACGTTGAAAAACGGTGGTGGTTTTATTTTGAAATTCTTATGTTTTATTTTAAAGTCCACATGTAGAATTTGATATCCATAGACCAATAAACTGCCCTTCAATACTTATTTTCATTTTCATGGTACTAAAATGGGCATGTAATTGCATGAAAATTATACTTATTTGGGGTCACAACAAAAAAAAAACTACTTATTGGGAGGTATATTATGGTAATATTTTTCCCTGTAGAATTTTGTTTAGTATTCGTAAAGGGTATGAAGTTCGATCTGAATCTTTCAACCAAAGACTTTGGTGCGAATTCATTTAGGTTCAAACATGTGTTTCTTATGATCTATTTGATTTGTACTATTTTTATTTTTATCACTGCACTACACGTGACCGTTTAGTGGACGAAGTTTAGTAGTAGTCTTTAAATTCAATCAAATATCATCATGCGAAATCTGCTATCGCTCTCTCTGACTCTTTACCATCATTTTCTAACAAGATTTTTGAGAGTATCTGATCAGAAATCGGTCAGCAAAAAAACGGAGCATAATCTCTATTCTCTATGGTAAATTAGATTTACCAAGAAAAAAAAAACAAAATAGCACGAGCTCCATGTGCTAATTATTCTCAGCTTGGACAAAAATGGTATCGATTCTTGATAGAGAGATCTCAACAAGACTTGTTGTTGAAGCATGCAGCACTGTACATAATTTGACTTCAATTTGGCCGAGTAACCTCACAATGGTGGTCCTATCATTAGGGAGACTTCACGTTTGACATTTGTGGTGGTGAAAAAAGGACATGATGAAACTCAGGTGCTTGATTTTACATCACCTACAAATTCATAATTAGCTTTACGATTCCCAATTTATTTCTGCCGAACCACTCGTGGTTGAGATTACTCCTACCTATTTACGTCATTTGTTATCTTTACTAAATTTAGCTTAAATTAAATAATCTTTTTTTTTTTGATAAAAAATGAAATAGTCTATTACAAACAAAAGAAATAAAAGAGTCTGTAAACACCGTTTTTGACTTTTGTATATATTTTCCATCTTTCCTTTTTTGGAAAGTTTTATATTTTCTATCTTGATGGCTTATGTAAACTCTCTTTAGAGATAATAAAGAAAAAATGTTAAAATAAAAAACTAGATTAACCAGTATTGCTAGAAGAACTATTTTCTCGGTGTTTATAAGCCACGATTCAGCCAGAAAACACATTCAGTTTGAACATTTTTTGCCATTTATTCAATGTTCTTATCTTTCATTTTGATTTCACTGAAAACAATATTGGCTATATATATATATATATATATTTGTTTTTTTTAAATTTCATTTAGCAGACTAGTACATGCAGTGAATTGGTTTGTGTTGATGTTAGGTGTGTCATCATCATCCGAGTTCAAAACCGTGTTGTTTGACAAAAAAAAGATTCATTCGAAAATATTATTTAAAATACATAGAATCTACACTTCATTTTTTGTTTAATAAAAATGAAAATTAACGAAATAATCCACGATCTGATTCAGATTCAATTTCATTGCTTATAGATGGTAATCAGTCAATGGTGGTAGCAGCACTATGGGAAAAAGGTAATCCAATTTCCTCAACCATAGCCATTAGCTCCGGCATGATAAGAGTTGACTTGTAATCCAAACATTAATTAACTGTTTCTTTAACTATTAGTATTAGATCCTTATTATATACACGATTTGGAAATGATGTTTTTTGGTTTTGGTAGCAAATCCACTAAAGATTCACAACTTTCTCCTGGCAATGATTACCAATAAGCTAGCCTCAGCCACTTATAAGAAAACTTGATTTCGTCTGATGACTCCCTAACCACATATCCATGAGAAATTATAATTTCCTTATATAATAAAGAAAAATGCAGTATTGAATGATCACTCTAGAACTAGAGGATAATGATCGTTTAAGTCATTAATTTTATGGTGGTTACACTATTAAGCATAATCGATTAACACGTGAATCATGTGATTATAATATTATTTAGGGAAAATTCTAAAAAATGGTTATATGATTATGCTTAAGTGTGTCTCTTCCTTTCTCTTCGGTGATTATAGTTGTACTAGAGTACACTATTGATCGTGTAATATATGGTGGCATAGTGGTTAAAAACACCATTAACAGATGAGATCATATGTGATTAAAAAATATATATTTTCAAATGTGGCGACAGAATAATGTTTTTGTGTCATTGTTGAAGTTTTAGGTATATGATGTAAATTAAAGAAGATACGTATGGGAATTCAGAAATGGTGCTACATCAATCAGCAATCTTACCTTTTTTTTGGGCAGTATGACCTAATTAAGGCTTAATTTTATCGGTTAAAAAATGATTATTCGTGTAATGAAAGAATTTTTAAATACTAACCAAGCATGCAAAATCATTTTTTTGGGGTCCTAATGTTAAGTTCTCTACCACATGGCAAAACTCAAAAAAATTGATAAGCGCAAATTAAAACGGATAGAATCTATAACCAAAATAACATTTAATTAGAGAGAGAACTAAACCATGAAAAAATCAATAGTTGTATTAATTTGAAAAGTCATTTAAGAGTTTGATTATATTGAGGATCAGATCCCAGAGGGATAGATGGGGGTTGAATTTTGGACCAAAAATTTTGGTACTTTGGAATCATTTGAATAAGAAATTTGTGTAAGGCATTAATAATAATTGTTTTGGTCGTTTTTAATTTGACTCTTAAAAGTCTTAGGTTTTGGTTGTAGCCACGAGGGAGATATGTCCAATTAAGTAGACCCAAAGAGGGAATCTATACTCTGTAGGCATCAAACCCCATATGATTAAAGATTCCTTAGGATCTATAAGATTCTTGTAAATATTTGTTCCAACGAGAAATGCATGCTAAGATTTTTTTGAGCTAGGAGTCTAACTTTATCTTTGGTTTCACTTTCGGTTAGAGTGTAAATTCATTTTTGGCCTTCATATAAAGCTCAAAGTTGTTGAACAAGAATAAAATTTGGTCATCATCTGCCTACTTGAATAAATCTTCTAAACTCATATGGGAATTCATGGGATTTTTTTATTTCATAGAAAGCTTCTATCAAATTTGAGCTTTTATTCTGTCTCCATCTCTTTTTTGATATGGTAAATCTGTCTTATTCTCTTTTAATCATAAGAGTTCAGGGAAGTTTCAACTTTATTTATGCGACTATATATTTAGGTCAACAAAGCCACACAAGTTACAATCTGAAAATGACCGATTGGAAAGAGATGAGTACACCAATTCACACCGAGATTTGTACTTATCTTAGATCAAAACTTCCCTATCATTTTCTTCTTTGTATTATTGTATAAAATTTATAATAGTCATAGAATAGAAAGTCGTGTGAAATTAAATTTTAGCTTTATATGTCCCTATTTATATTTATCAATAAATAGAAAATAGAACTTGAGAAGTTCTTAATTATGTGTCTTCTATTTCTCAACGTAACGTGTCCCTTTAAAGAATCTTGGGAAGCACTATCGAGGAAGAGTCAAACATAGTGAATGTTATCCATTATATAAGAGGACCAAGTTGCTTCTCCATAGACATATCACTCATCAACAATCCCTTCTCTCTCTCTCTCTCTCCCAATCATTAACACAACAAATTATGGAGCACAACAAGATTGATGCAGAGCTTCAAGATTCATACGATGATCAACAAAAATGGGTTCTTGATTCTTCTACCGATAGTAAAGGAAAGATTCCACTTCGGGCTAGAACCGGAGCTTGGAGAGCTGCACTCTTCATCATTGGTATATCTATCAAAACGTTTACAAAGAGATTCTTTATTTGTGAACTATTTTTACATTATAATCTTATGGTTTTGTATATGTGTACAGCAATTGAATTCAGCGAAAGGCTAAGTTACTATGGGATCGCTACGAACTTAGTGGTCTACTTGACGACCATTCTTCACCAAGATCTAAAGATGGCTGTAAGAAATGCAAACTACTGGTCTGGTGTCACTACTTTGATGCCTCTTCTAGGAGGTTTCGTTGCCGATGCTTATCTTGGTCGTTATGCAACTGTCCTACTTGCAACCATCATTTACCTTATGGTAATAATTTCTGAAAACCCGGTTGAATAATTCTCAACGATATTATCAACCGTTCTCAATACTTTTAAAAATAACCCATATTTATACACACTTTTAGTTATTTTGTTGTGAACTTTGTGTACTAGCACCTCTTGCGTACTCTCAAAATCGATTCAATAATATGCAAAAATATTATAAGCATTAATGTTCAATATTTTTAAAATATATACACCTTATTTATATATTTTTTAATTTAGATTTTGTTATTTTGTTGTCGGTTTTATTCGGTAGTACTTATTGCACACTATCAAAACCAGCTTTGATTACTTCGTACCTTTAAACACACTAAAAGTTTTGAGATTAGTCAAAACTTGAGGGTTTATTTCCTTTGTTTCTTGTCTTAACTTTGTCGAATTTTACAATTTTGCAGGGGTTGATGCTGCTAACATTGTCTTGGTTTATACCGGGATTAAAAGCTTGTCATGAAGAAATGTGTGTTGAGCCAAGGAAAGCCCACGAAATAGCATTCTTCATCGCAATCTACTTGATATCCATCGGCACTGGAGGTCATAAGCCATCACTTGAGAGCTTTGGAGCTGACCAATTCGAAGATGGCCACCCTGAAGAACGAAAGATGAAAATGTCTTACTTTAACTGGTGGAGCGCTGGTCTATGCGCAGGTGTTTTAACCGCCGTGACTGCAGTCGTCTATATCGAAGACCGGATTGGTTGGGGTGTGGCTGGAATCATACTCACCATAGTCATGGCTATTTCGCTTTTGATCTTCTTTATTGGTAAACCGTTTTACCGTTATAGAGTACCTTCCGGTAGTCCGTTGACCCCGATGTTGCAAGTCTTTGTTGCTGCCATTGCTAAAAGACATCTTCCTTGTCCCAACGATTCTTCTCTTCTTCATGAGTTGACTAGAGAAGAGTATACTAAAGGCCGGCTTCTTTCTACCACAAAGAATCTTAAGTAAGTGCATTACAACTCGGATGTGTTTAGTCTTGGTTTAAGTTCGGTTTTGGTTCTGATCACTTTTTGGTTTTTGGACAATAGCAAACAATTATACAATTTCGGTCCGAGGTTTAAAGTTGGGTTTGGTCAAATATACATTTAAAAAAAAAAAAGCGTGATCTCTTTTTTTGGCGAAAATAGAAATATTGAATCCATATTATATAAACATGTATTATGATTAGTTTTGGTTTATTTTTTCAGTTTTGAGTCGTTTTATCCAGATTGAGCACTTGATATTTAATTATAACTCAATTTAAGTTTATCTTTAGCATCCAAACATGGAATTGATTCGGATTCGCTTTGCAGATTTCTAGACAAAGCAGCGGTTATCGAAGACCGAGTAAACGAGAACACTAAACCGGAGAAGCAGAGTCCATGGAGACTTGCAACGGTTACAAGAGTGGAAGAGGTTAAGCTACTCATCAACATGATTCCAATCTGGTTCTTTACATTAGCCTTTGGCATATGTGCGACTCAAAGCACAACACTCTTCATCAAACAAGCCATTATCATGGACCGTCACATAAGCGGGACAAGCTTCATAATTCCTCCAGCTTCCATGTTCTCCCTCGTAGCTCTTTCCATGATCATCTCCGTATCAATCTACGAGAAACTCCTAGTGCCTATTTTGAGACGCGTCACGGGAAGCGAAAGAGGCATTAGCATTCTACAAAGAATCGGGACCGGTATGGTTTTCTCCTTAATCACCATGATTATTGCTGCTATAGTTGAGAAAAAAAGATTGGATTATACTAAGCAACATCACACGACCATGACCATGAGTGTTGTATGGTTAGCTCCTCAATTCATAGTTATAGGAATTGCGGATTCTTTAACCCTTGTGGGTCTTCAAGAATATTTCTACGACCAAGTCCCAGATTCCATGAGAAGTTTAGGCATAGCGTTTTACCTCAGTGTGATTGGAGCGGCTAGTTTCGTCAACAATCTTTTGATGACGGTTAGTGATGATTTAGCCGAGAAAATTTCCGGGAAAGGCTGGTTCGGCAAGGACCTTAATAGTAGCCACTTGGACCGCTTTTACTGGATGCTAGCCGCTTTGACCGCTATAAATCTATGCTTCTTTGTGATTGTGGCCAGGAGATACACTTACAAGAATGTGCAGCCGAGTCTAGCTGTTGTTGTTGACGGCGGTGATGACGTTGAAACAGCCTCGGTGACAAATACGTCCAAATATACGTAACATCGCTATTGGTTGGGTCATGTAATAACCATTTTATGTTCTTTTTTGTGTGTTTGTTGTACTTTTTAAAAGTGATTTCGTACTGATCATTTTGACTTAGTGTGGCTTTATATCAGTATGTACCAAACCGAACCGAGTTTGAAATTATAATATATATATTTTGTTTGGTAACATGACATGAAATATTTTAACAGAAATATGTGTTTAAATCCCACTTATTTTATTATTTAAACTCCAAAATATAAAAACCTATTTTAACATAGACTGGATCGAATTTATTTAAAATATAGTTTATATTATATTATTATATATCTTGAAAACAGAGGTTGATCATAATACTTTATTAATAGATAATTAATTGAAATGATTTTTTTTTATCTAAACCCATACCAAACTAAGAAAGTTTAGTTTGTTTTTATTTTTTGTCATCTAAAATTTTATTAGAATTGTAAAAAATATTTCCGAATACAAAGCCGGTGAAAACGAGATAAACAAAATTATTGAGTGACTAAAAATGGAATCAAACCAAATAACCATTCCTACCAAATAACATGGTTAGATTTGGCCTAGAAACTTTTCCATGAAAATATTTATATTACATCATGTTTTTTTACCCTTAAAAAATATATTTAACAAGTTAAAATTCATGATTAAAAATTGAAATATATTTCCTGGTTTAATCAAGAAACTATACGTATCCAGCGCGCGATGCTGGGAACTCCCTGATTAACGGCGAAGGCCATGTAATACCCTGGCGGAGAAACGGCGCCGTTTGGTGGAGCCGTACACTGAATCCTGTAACGCCCTTCTCCGTCGGGCACAGACGGAGCAACGGTCAACTTTACGAGCCGTTGACCTTGAGAAAACGAGTGAGTGGAAAAAGGCGCGCTTCCCCAATTGATCTGAATAATCTCCACGACGGGCAACGGCACCGTAACGAACACGTCGAAGATCTCTCCGTATCGTACGATCTGCGGGATTTCTCGGATCTCGGGTCGAAGATTGGCTCGATCCGGTGAAAGATACTCCGGCGAAAACGCTTCGATCCGTAGCTCCGTTGGAAATTCTGCTTTGAATTTGTAGAAATAATGAGGATTACTTCCGGCGAGAAGAATTCGACCGTCCGGTAATAGATTCGCCGTCGAATGATACATTCTCGGTACAGTTCCTGGATTCAAAGTCATGAATCGTAATCCAATTGGTTGATCGGGTCGGTAAAGAAGCGGGTATAAACACGGATTCGATCCCATTTCGAATCCTTGGCTTCCGGCTTGAGCTCCGTTTATGATCAGAATTTCTCCCGTCGGTAAATTCACCATATCCCCCATGATCCTCCCGAAAGGCATCTCCTCTGTCACCCAAACCGGATCCGCCGCGGTGGCGACGATTCGACCGCAGGTGCCGTGCGCCGGAGCTTCGGTGTCACGCGCTGTGAACGCACCGGATTGAGCTCCGCCGCAGATTAAAATCTCCGCCGTGGCGAAATCTCCTTGGATCGCTAGCATCGCCGATGATCCACCTGACGGATAATTCCTCGGACCACCGTCTAACGGCGGATATTCCTTCACGACGGCGTTTACCCGGTGATCGTATTTGACGGCGCGACTGTTGGCGAAGACGAAGAGGTTACCGCCGTCGTCGGGAAGGAGATGAACGTACGGATAGAGATTATCCATCTGTTTATCTTCCACGTCAGCAAGGAACTGAAACGGAACGGCGCCGTTTTCGCGTGGCGGGTAATACTCAACCGTATTGGTTCCTCTCCCACCGACGATGATAACCGAACCATCTGGTAAGATCTGGTTAGAAGCATACCAGCGTCCGGTTACCAATTCAGTATCTTGGAGCTCCACCCAATCGCACGTCTCGTTCGGGTCACACGGTTCGAATTTTCGGATCTTTTTAAATCCGTCTCTATCCCCACCCGTTTGAAGCAATGATCCGTCGGATAAAAACTGACCCGACGAGCACCACGTGTCGGTTTGTATCATCAGTGGTCTGATCTGATTTGTACCGAGGTCGAACAGAACCGAGTGAGCGTAACAATCACGCTTCAAGACGACGTCGTTTGGGTCTCTTCGGCACCGGTGCCGGCCAAGAGTTTTCCTTGACGGTCCGATATTCGTCCGATCTAAAAGTATCACTGTGTTGAACCGGGTCACCGCCGTGTGCATAGAGGCTATACCAGCGTCCGGTACAATAAGCTCCCACATGCCTGGTAAATCGGCACGTGCGACCGAGAAGAGAAGAATGGGTAAAAGAAGTAAAATTAGAAGCTCTGGGGTGTAAAGAGAAACAAGTTCTGCCATTTTTGTCGGCTAAGCTTCGAAGCTTTCTGTTTCACTTAAAACTTAAAGAAGATGAAGTGGGGAAAAGGTCTACACTGTAAACTGATCATAGCCGTTGATTTGGATGAGATGATTTTTGATTCGACGATTAGATTATTACGACTATGTGTGTGTCCCCCACATGGACACATAGTTGATTACTTGATCTAACTATAGATAATAAAATCTTTATTTTTTCTTAAATTTATTTCGTTGATTTTTGTTAGCCGTTCAGAATCCAATTGATTAACTTCAATAGTCTAAATTATTTGCTACGTTTTTTTGGACGATCGAAACAAACAACATTTTAAATGGATCGATACTAGCGAACGTAAAGCCATTGATTTTCTTTAAGAAAAAATAATCGATTTCCTTTTGTAATGAGAGCCTTTAGAGGTCAGAAAGATATATGGTAAACGTATTTGTTAATTGATTAACTAGCAAGCTTCTCCCATTTACTGCTCAAAAGCCATAATCATGAAAAATCCATAATTAACAAAATAAAATGTCTTTTTCTCTACAACTAAATATACTAATTCACAGCCTTTCATAAAATGATGATTCCTATTGGTTCACGTATTCTTTTCCTTAACTTTTCTCCACACTTCGCCCTTTTCTACTTTCGTCATCTTGATGCTTGGACATCACAAATAAATGATAATTCTTCTACATGATTAGTTGATAAATTAATTTATTAATTCATTAATTTAGATTAGTTGATAAGCTTTTCGGCTGTGCTGTCTACAGCCAGTGATTTCAAAAAGTATTACCCATTTGTAATTGCTTTCGATCTTATGGTATAAGTGTATATATATCAACATGTACAATCCAATTATTGCTACTCTCTTTCTCTTTACATATAGTTGTAGGGAGTGGATTTGTCTATTAGCCTTGATATAGTTGAAACCTATCTTGATCCGTTCAATTTTAAAATATCTATAAGTTCTGATATGAATGCAAGTAATTTACACACATTCACGGATATAAATACATATATGCTGTAACTATCTTCTTTTTTGTTTCTATGTTCTTTTTTTGTTTTTGTTTCTAAGCTCTTTTTTGGTCACTTTCCATCTTACTTCTCTTTTGTCACTCTTTACTCTTATAATCCTTCTCACGTATTCCCTTTCCTACCTTTTTTTTGGGTTTAAAATTTAAACGTTAGGATTATGGTAAATAAGATGTTGTTCGGACATGATAATTATTAGGATTTAACATGTCTAGATAATGTATGGTTTAGTGATTTGTGTTGAATGTTAATGTGTGACCGATCCAAATTTATCAAACTAAAGGTTTGTTCGGTTCCTTTAAAAATTAAAATAGTTGGCGGTTCGAAATTCGAATTCTCGACTTACAAAGCCGCTTTAAATTTATTTAATCAATTTGTCTTTTTTTTTCTTTTTCTTAAGTTCGTCTGAACAACATCTTAATTTACCAATATACCCTTCTCCCTTCTCAAACCAGGTCTTAGGGGTTTCTCTAGGGTTTACCTTCTCCACGTCGATTTCTCCAAATCTCAATCGCAAATTCCAAAAAAAAAAACAGTTTGGCTCAATTGATGCAAACCAAGCTTCCAATTCCGCTGAACAATCCACAGAGTAATCTCGGAGAGACAAATAGAAATGACTATGGAAGCTCGAGTCGGTGTAGTGGTGGAAGGAGGTCAGAGAGCTCTTAATACAGCTACCGCCACCGCCGTGCATAACAGCGTTGTGGACGCCGGAAACAGGAAGCTGTTACAGCAACAACCGCAGATGCAGCCACAAAGCTGCCATCAACATCACCAAACTAATAAACAGTCAATGAATCAGCAGCAAGGTCATTTCGGCACCGTTGAGCGTCTCGTCTCCGGCGGAATTGCCGGCGCATTTGCTAAGACATGTACTGCTCCTCTCGCTCGCCTCACCATCTTGTTTCAGGTATTTGTTTGTTACACTTGAATGTGAAATTTAAGAAATTTGAGGCATCTTTAATTCCTGTTTTGAAGCTAACGACTTATAAGGTAAGAAGACTATTGGGTTTTAAATTGACATTTGAGATGGTTCCAGAGAATTTATTTTTGACTTGTTTGGGATCAGAGAAAGTGTAAATATCCTTTTGTGAAGTTAAAGATGGAAACTTTAACTTACTCTGAGGCCATTGAAGCGAGGGCTTTGGAAGGATTTTAACTTGTAGCTGAATTGAAGACTCTGTAATACTCACATTCATGAATAATGCGTGTGGTGTATGGAATCGTGTGATTTTAGTTTGTATTGACAACTTGTTTATTCTCTTATTGCAGATACAAGGCATGCAGTCTGAAGCTGCAATTTTGAGCAGTCCAAACATTTGGCGTGAAGCTTCCCGTATTATTAACGAGGAAGGTTTTAGAGCTTTTTGGAAAGGAAACCTGGTTACTGTAGCTCATCGGCTTCCATATGGTGCAGTAAACTTCTACTCATATGAAGAATACAAGACTGTGAGTTGCATTCAAGTCTCTTTTAGAGTGTGGTCTGTAAGCAGTTCACGCTTATCCGTCGCTCAGCCTTTTCCTTACTTTTTTGTTTGCAGATCTTGTACTCAAATCCAGTCTTGCAGAGTTATAAAGGAAATGCAGGTGTGGACATGTCTGTGCACTTCGTAAGTGGTGGCTTGGCTGGACTAACAGCTGCTTCAGCTACCTACCCTCTCGATCTTGTAAGGACACGGCTTTCTGCACAGGTAATTGTATTATTTTGTAACTCTTAAGGAGAAGGTGATTTTATATACTTTGTTAGTCTCCCCTTGACATAAGCAGTGTTCTTTGTCTTCCCTTGGCCTAAATACATTATATTTGTTCCTTTCCAGAGAAATTTAATCTATTATCAGGGTGTTGGGCATGCTTTCCGTACAATTTGCAGAGAAGAGGGATTTTGGGGTCTATATAAAGGACTTGGTGCTACATTGTTGGTACGCTCTATTTGCTTCCCCTTGTTCTCCTGAATGAACTTTGTTGATTGTTAACTCCTGTTTGGCAGTGTTAAAATAGTCGGCATAGGTAGCTGTTTAGCCGTATATTGATAAAAAAGAACTGAAGAAGTAGATGATTATGTTATGCAAAGTATTTACATTTTAAGTTAATCATCTATAGTTGAAGTTTTAAATTTTATTTGGTGTAGTTTCCAGTAGTTATGTATAAGTAGTCTACGTGGAATCGTCTTAGATGCTCTAGGCTCTAGCTGTTAGGTCCACCACCCAACTAGCATTATCTTGAAGCTTTTTGGTACATCTTTTGTATTGCAGGGTGTCGGTCCAAGCCTTGCAATCAGCTTCTCAGCTTATGAGTCTTTTAAAACATTTTGGCTCTCTCATAGGTAAATGCCTCTTTATTTTTGGATTTGACTATCAATGTTGCTAGTGAGTTTGTCTGTCCAACAAGAGTCTAACATATCCTATCATAATACCTCTGTCTTCAAACTTGTTCAGGCCTAATGATTCAGATGTCATGGTTACTCTTGGTTGTGGCAGTCTCTCCGGACTTTTTTCCTCGACAGGTTTCTTATCTGATCTGACCCTTCTCTCTAGTTACCATAGCTAAAGAAAATTAGATGAGTCATGGCTCTTTTGATATATACATTACATGAAAGTTTGTTATATTGTACGAATAACTTTTGTAGCGACATTCCCATTGGACCTGGTGAGAAGAAGAATGCAGTTGGAAGGAGCTGGTGGGCGAGCGCGAGTGTGTACCACGGGACTCTTTGGAACATTTAAACACATATTTAAGACAGAAGGCATGAGAGGGCTATACAGAGGAATATTACCAGAATACTACAAAGTGGTTCCTGGTGTTGGCATTGCCTTCATGACATTCGAGGCATTGAAGAAGCACTTATCGTCTGTCCCTAATTAATAGAGTCTTAATATACTTTAGTGTAAGCTGCTTTATAGAGTTTGGAGAAGAAACAGATAATCATTTTTCCTTTGGTTGGTCGTAGTTTTTGTTATCTTCCATTGTATAGTAGTTGCAGTTTTTAGGTGTTAAGATTTACAATTTGTTCTTCTTCCATTAGTATCTCTGGAGATAACAATTTTACCCTTGTTCTAGGGTTCTTCCATTGATCCAAGCTTTATGCTCTTTGTATCTTTCCTATCACTGATGGAATCTTAATATATATATTTTGGTTTCTACTCTCTTTTATGTTATTTCACTTTGTGTATACGCATAATGATTATCGACAATAAAGTTTCCGAATGAGACAGTTGTAGTTGTGAGTTAATAAATGTCCAATTTATCCTAATCTTGATTTGTGCTTTGTAAAAATGTACGTTGAAAGGCTCAAAAAGACATTGTGACTTGTGAGAAAAATTAAATAAGCGATTTGACAGTATTTACTTGAATATATTACAGCATTCATGGAAATTTAACCAAACTCATGTCAAATAAAATTAAATCTATAGAAACAATTGATGAGCGTCACAACAAAGATAATGTTACAAGTACCTCCGGATTAACCCCAAAAGAATTAAGAATATGGTTTTTTTTTTTTTTTTTTTTTTTTTTTTTTTTTTTTTTGCCTGTACAAACAAATGATTACTTTTACAGACACAGAACAAACAAAAAAGAGAATAATCATTTAGGATTTGTTTGTTTCTCCTCATTGCTTCTGAGGAAGACCTGAAGTTCTTCTATGCGACTGAAGATGTTTTAATCTGCTTACGAAGGAATCAATATATGTTCTGAGTCGATACCTTACTGAGTTTGTGAGCGTTAAAGGCGGATTGAGAATCAGTGTCTGCGCCTCCACTACAAGGAAGACTAGCAAACGCACTGCTTTTGAGTAGAGGTTTCCTGCGTTCTCTGCGTCTCCCATCACTTCATCTACCTGCAAAAATTCAGATTCTTAAGTCTCAGTAATAACCAGACTCGTTTTCTTTCAGTTTTGGGGTTGTTCATCAAGGAAACATAAACTTACTCCTCCGCTAATGCCAAAAGCAAGAGCTGCTTGAAATATTATCTCCATTGCATCCGGCATCTTTGTATTATCTACAATGATGTTCTCTGTAGTTTAACGATTCTGATTAATCGAAAAAAGAAACGAGAGATTTGTATCAGCGGTTTGGTTACTCCAAGAAAATGCGTACCAGATTCAACAAGCTTGGCAAGTTCTTCAGCACGCTCAATCTCCTGGACAAACTCTCTCTGAATCTGAGACAATATCTTCTCTGATCCTTCGCGGCTGATGTTTCTTCTTACTTGGTTAATGTCTTGGTGCAGGCTTCCTTCTACACCCGAGACTGCCTGAGTATGACAGATGTGCAGTGCTTGATTCCAAATTGCAAGAATCACCAGTTGGATTGAGAAAGCTTCTAAATGCTTACCATTTTCACCCTATGAAAAAGAAGCATGAAAAGCAAATGCTAAGAAACTCAAGATATCAAGATTTGTGCACAGTTTTATAAAACTATTCGAAGTTGCTTACCCTTTCATGAACCAATTCTGAAATTGCTGCTGCACACTTTTGCAAAGACCGAATTCTTGTCAAGCTGTTAGTTGATGGCTGTTCAAAAGCATCCACAAGGTCCAGAGACCCATGGGAAGTACCAGGGAGAGAATTCTGACTCTCCAAGCTTCCAAACCGACTAATGTTGTTGCCAGTGGCACCAGCTATTGGCATAGGAGCCGTTAAAGTAGTTACGCTTCTCTTAATGAACTCTACAGGAGGAGAATGTGATTTGAATGGGTAATTGAAAGGCTTCGGAGAACCAGACGAAGATGATGGTATATCAACCGGTGGTCCAGATATCAGAACATAATCTTGATCCATGGAGTCTGGAGAATCCCCTACTGCAGAACCTTTTTATATTAGAAACTGCGCAAGAAATCTTTTGCAAAGACAATTTACTTATAGAAATTCAGTTACCTCTTCCTTGAGTACTAAGTGATCTGGAATCAGGCAAGCTTGACGGTTTAAATTGGTTTCTATCTGATAATCTTTGGCCTTCAAACTTGAAGTTATTGGTTACTGCTCTATGACTGACTCTACTATATCTGGAAGTAAGTTCCATGTTTTTCAAAGGACTAGATGCTGCCTCCCTTCTCTCACCTCTGGTCTCAACACTAAATCCATAAGATGACTTCATCGGGGAAGTATGTTTGAAATATGAAGGGCTTCCCTCAGGTCCACTAGAATCATCATCTAAAAAGAACGGCAAACAGTCTTCTTGAGAAACTTCTTCCATATTTCTTGAGGGACTGCTTTCAGATGAATGAATATCGTCCATCATTCTTGAACCTAATCTACTCCTGCAACATAAAACTGTTATCAATACAACAGTCTTAACCACAAATGATAAAAGAAATAGTTTAGCAACGCATCTACCTTGAAAATTCATATGAATGTTTGTCTGAAAGAAAAGGATGATGAAAGAACTCTTCAAACACCAAACGTTCCACTGTCAGGCAGAAGATTTCCAAAAATAAATGTTAAACACACAAAAGAATGTGTAACAAAACACATAGACTTGGGAGATTACGAGAGCTTAATTATAAACCTCCATTTGAAATTGATACTCAGTTTATAACATACACCCAACTTTTACTGAACAGTTTCTAATTTTAAGTCATAATTTTTAACAAAACAGAAACTGTGACCATGGCAAAAAAATGGATATAGTTCGACTTGCCCATTTTCTTGTTACTTCTTCAGAACAAGATTGGCCCACATATGCTAATAGAATCGGGAAATATGTTTACAAAGATGCTTACCTGGATTACGACGCAGTAGCTTCTGGCATAGATCTTTACAATCAGTACTCAAATCTTTACAGTCTGCTGGAAAATGCAATTCAGTAGATTTTATAATGTTCTGGAGTAGCTGTGGACATTAGACAGAGGCATGTTAGCCAATGTTGCATTCACCGAAACACAAACATTTACATCTTATAGATATTTATGACATTTGATATACAAAACCTGAATTTGGCTGTTTCCTGTAAAAGGGGTTCTGCCCGTCACAAGTTGAAATAATATAGCACCAACACTCCAGAGATCTGCCTGCGTATCAAGGAAGATTTTAAGCAGGAAATGGTATAAGAGGGGTTTAGGTGGCTGCGTAGAAACAAAAGTCGCACCTTTGCGTCATATTTTTGAACCTGCATAATCTCTGGAGCCATATACAGTGGTGAACCACATAAAGTTTCTGCCAAACCCTTAGGCTGCAATGATCTGAGCTAAGAAAATTTGATGCTTAAGGGCAAATTACAAACTCAAAGGGGTGTAATGAGCATATTCCCCCAGGCAAAAGAAATGCAAGTACCTAAAACTAGATAGTATATATACAAGAAAAGCAGAAAGAAACCATATAATTCCAACGCTGACCATCACATTACACTCATTGTTTCTGTAACAAAGGCGCTGATGATAATACCTTGCAAATCCAAAATCAGCAATCTTCAGAGCTGCATCATTATCATCTGTGGATAGAAGAAGATTCTGTTTCAAAAATGAAAGAACCTTAGCAATCGAATTTCAATTTAGAAAAATCTCTATCTCTGCTAGAAACATGTGATATCCTGTGAGACTAAAGAAACAAGTTTTAGTGGAGCCTAACAGATTACCCTTCTACAGCATCCGTTCAACCTTTTGAGAGATTAATCTTTAAGAAAGGGCTCTCACAAATAGCCATAATCTGATTAACAAGAGAAGATCATATCTGGGTCTGAGTTATCAGACATACCTGAGGCTTTAAATCACGGTGAATGATATTATTGTCACGAAGAACTTGTAAGCCAGCCGCTATATCACACAGAAAATTCATTGAAAGAGTGAGAATGTGATTCTACTGATCCAAACAAAACAGCAACTGAAGAAGAAACTTTTGCATAAGTTACCTAACTGCTGCATAAAATGCTTAGCAGTAGCTTCAGGAACACTTCCATGACGATGAATATACATAGATAGATCACCTCCTTTGCAATACTCCAACACCACATTTATTTTCCCGGGTGCCTATATCAAATTTCATAAAACAGAAAAACAGCCCTCACACAAATTAGACCTATATGTAGTTTAAGCATAAAGCACTTACCATTTCCAATACAAGTTATCATCAACAGCCTTCATCGTCTACCTACGGATTTCGAAAGTCTAAACATATGAAATTCAAGAAGGGCCACGCTATACTCCATCAATATGACCCATTTTTCTCTTTGTAATTTTCAACAAAGCTAACACCTTTTAAAATTCCTAAGATGTTTCATCCAGCAATGGCAGCTTATATGAGCTACATCATTCCATATCCTAACTGTTCTAATTCTATTTTACTAAACAAAACAAAGAGAACACAAGAGAATAAGAAACCAAGTTCTAAAACCAAAAAGTCCAACCCTAAACATAGCTAATTAAGCTAATTACATCATTCAAAAATTTATAGTTAGAAACTAAGAGCAAGAAGAAAACTCAAAACCCAGGAAACAAGAGAAAGATATACCTCGATCATGTCGATAAAGCGGATGATATTGGGATGATTAATCTTCCTTAAGATGATAATCTCCGACATAAGACTCTCCTGCAACTTCTTATTAAGCTGAGCCATAGCGATCTCCTTGATTGCAACGACGGTGCCATGAACAAGGTGTCTCCCTTCCCAAACCTCCGAAAACGAACCCGACCCGATTTTTCGACCCACCGCGTAATCGCCGATAACCCGTCCGCTTCTTCCCGCCGACGACGACTGAGCCATTTTTAACTCCGACGGAGAAAAAAAAAGCAACACCGGCGATCCGAAATTGAGCTGAATTAAAAAAAGGTTGCAGAAACTGAATCTTATTTGGAATTTACAAAACCCGCTTTGAGTTGAAAATTTTGGATTCAATTGGGAGTTTTCAGATAAATGATAGAAAGAAAGAAAGGTTTATTTTGAATTTGATTTTCTTATTATAAAGAAGGCAATCAACTTGTAATGACGCTTCTGATTATACGATTACGATCCCAGATTAGATTAGTTGTATTAATTTAATACTGTATGTTTTTTTTTAAAAATTACGGCTTAGTGGAAGTAATGACAGGACAGGAGGACCAGTGGGCTTAAAATTCCGAATGCTGATGAAAATGAATCTGTTATAGTGCGGGGTGGTCCACGGTAGACCATTTTTCCTTTAAATTACCTCATTAGATTACACCAATCATGACTTACTAATTAGATTACATACATGATTTTAACAAAAACGTTATGGTGTAATTCTTCCGTTGTTGTTGACAGAAGTCCTAAACAGTATCTGATGCTTACTAATACTCTCCTTTCTTGTTCATGGATATAATCACTATATAAACTTAGGATTGTTTTTTTTTTTGTTTTTCTACTGTTTGAGATACAAAAGACATAAAATAGTAACATGTTTGTAATGTTTAAAATAAAAAACATTGGTGTAGAAGATATATGGCATCTTTTTAAAAAGAAGGATATAATCGTTATATGCTTCGTTTTTGTTGCTACGAACATAAATCACACAATCAAGACATCATGTGAATATGTGATAGCGTGGTTGTAAAACTAAAGCATTCATTGTCGTCTAGACTGTTTTTTTTTTTTTTTTTATCATTGTAACAATCTATTTAAATTATCGGTATCAGCTACTAATATATTTGAATGTTTTTCGAACTAAAGTGTCGGTTTTATAATTCACATTAAATAATTGTCGATAAGATAAAACAAAGATGAAGTATAAACGTTTCAAAATGAAGTGTGAAGGTGGGATAACGTGTATATTGATATAAATGTATAAATAAAATACGAAATAGCTTAAGTAATAAGTAGTACACCATAATTTAATTTTAGCTTTTCCTGCTTGATTGTGACTTAGCCGCTTTTGCTAAAATTTCCAAGCGTTGATTTCTTTAGAAAAATCCTTATTTCGAATCTGTGTCATGGCATTTTGTGCATTTTACACTTAACGTGACCTCTCAGGAGATCATTTGTTGTATTTGCCACACGTTTATATGTCCTTGATACTCAGCCTGTATTTTCTCTAATAATCAGAGGTTTTTATTTTTAACTCGGATAGTATAATAATCATAATCGTTTTTTTCGTTAAAGTATAATAATCATAATCCTCAACTAGATTGCTAGTATTGATCTTTTATCCACCGCAAAATCTGAAAATTTGACATGGTATCACTACCTCGATCAGTATATGGCCAGCCAAAGCCATAAAGTAACGTTTTGATAGTTTGAGTTCTAGCATTGGTGACGGAAAACGATTGGATTATGCATTTTGACCGCTTTGGTAGCTGACTATTTGATATTTTTTTAACCATACCGATCCTGAAGCAAAGGAGAGGACTCCTTTATATATTAAAAGAGAAATCATGGGAGAGACCACTAGGATACATGTCAAGATCCTTTTATGCGTTCTCGTTGTATTAGATAAAAACATTAACCGACCAAAGATATGTAACATTCCATACGAGGCAAAGAAAAATCTACAAAGAATAACATCGTCACACAATAGTCTACTAAACACACCTAAAAACGAATCTATAAAATCAAGAGAGTATTTAGATTTTACCACAATTCACGATGCATCTTCGGAATTTGTCATATTACTGTTCTGAGGATGAATTATATGCATAATTTAACTGTTCATGATAATTTTATCTTTATGACAAAAAAATTTTGGTACACAAAAACATATATATATATATATATTTTTTTATTTTTTATCTATGCAAATTGTGTATACCCTTAAAACTAAACCCTATCCAAACATAAACCTAAACCCTAAATTATAAATAACTCAAACTCAAAACTAAACCCTAAATATAGAATTCAAACCCAAAACTAAAACCCTAAATTATAAATAGGGAACCCAAACATTGTGTCTTAGCTAACCCAACATAAAACTAAACATAAAATAGAAATATAGAATTTAAGCAAAATGCCTTAATTATCCAAACATTATACATGAATTTGTTTACGAAAAAACATGGACAAAAACAAAGTTTAATAAAATCAAAGACAAAAATGTTATTTTGCCATGGTTGAGTGGCAAAATCCGAAGCTTGAACAGTAAAGTGGCAAAAACGAATGCGACAGCTAGAGTAGTGGTTTTTTTTTAATTAACTCTAAAATCAAACAGAGAGAACTTACCTTCCTTCTAGAAAACCGAGTGCTTTATTTTTAGACATATCGCATAACGTTTTTTTCTTCTTCTTTATTCTTCATGTTCTTTTTCATGTCTTCGTTATTCGACTAAATATCATTTACTTCATAAAAGTTAGCTAGATAAGTTGACATATATTTCATAATAGCAAATTATTATTATATAAAGAGGAGTAGTCAGTCGATTGTATTATTCATCGTTTGCTGGTTACTTTTCGAGTGAGAGTTTCACGATCTGACCAGCAACTTATTGGTCGAAGGGGTATCCAAGCTTGTCCAACTTGGGCCATACACTATATATCCCAACTATGTTGGTAAGAATATAATTAAGTTGAGGTTCTAATAGTTTTATTGTTATAAGTTTTACCACATGGTTTACCATAAGCAATTTTTACATTCAAAGGCTATTTGTGTTTTTTTTTTGGGGTAAAAACTCTATAAACAAACTATTGTATGGTAATTTTTATACAAAATGAATTATGATTTCCACACATTTATCATTTTTAATTTTTATGCAAAATGAATTATGATATTTTTTTGATAATTTTTTATACAAAATGAACTATAATTTTGATAAGTTATAAACTCAACCAACATAATTATTCGATCTGGCAAATAGATAACTAAAACATATAATAAAAGATCCCACATGCCCACAGATCATTCATCCTCGCACCCCCCATCATAGCTTAAATATAAAGAATCACAGGTCATTTTATACTCTCTCGAACATGTTGGTCTTGATTCCACTTTCTCTATAAATAAAAAATCCTATTCACATATTTCTCAATATGTATATCTACGATGTTCCATTCTTTAATTTTAGCAAAAATCAAAATGAAAATTTCAAGGCTTTTGGGTGGTTTAGTGGTGTGATGATGTCAAGAATATGAATTGTAGGAACACAAAAATGGAGAAATTCTTGAAGTTGGCACAATCATGGGCATTTGTTTGGGGATTCATCTTGCTGGTGGCTCTCATGTGTTGCTGCATCAGCACTAAAACTAGTGGCGAAAAGGATGATGATGCCGGTTGTGCCGCCTGCGACGGAGGTCATGCCGGATTTTAGTCTCTGTTTCTTTCACTTTTGTTCTTTGATCCTCTGGTTTTGGGATGTTTTATTTGGTAGAATTTTACGACACACATCAACATGGCATATCTGTTTAGTTAAACTTAACCATTTTGTAATTTAAAATAATAATAATATAGAGCACGATGATTTCTTTACGTTTTCATTTCTATGTGTATAGTGATTAGGATATTATAACATGAAAAGACAACCGCAAAGTTAAAAGTTACTATCAATTTAGGAGTTTTTGCATAAATAAAAAAAGTAATGATGATTATTATTTTTAAATATATTATATTTTTCCACCCAAAAAAAATTGTAATAATTATGAACCAATAGTAATCTAATAAATGTAATTATTTTCAATCATTATATCTTGAAATTTGTAATTTATCAATAAAAATATAGAAAAAAGTAGAAAATCAATCTTTATGGAACATGTAGAACATAAATCTTTTCGTTTAGAAACTGAGGGAGTAAAACACAAAGAAACAATCATGATCGTAGTGTTGGTTTGACTTGAAATTCCGGTTCAATGAAAATTATCATTGAAGATTTTTTTAATACATTTTATTTATTTTGTGTATCATAAATATTTTACACAACACTCGGTGAAAAATTAAAAAAAAAAAAAAATGTGGCAACGAAACGCAGAGAGAGGGAATTAAGCAAATTAGAAGAGAGAAGTCGTAGACCATACAAATACACACAACTATATCTCCAATCAATCTCCTTTCTCCTTGCTCCTCTGCGTCAATGGCGTCCTTCAATTCATTCCCGATTCCCAAACAGGTCTGTGCATACTTGTTCTGTGGTATATCTTTCTACATCATCTGTATAGAGACGCTCGTATGTTCACTATCGAGCTGATTTTTGGATGTTAGATTGTTGGTTCTTCTTCTTCTTCTTCTTCGTCTTCGTCTGCTTCTCGGCCACGTGTCTTGGTGCGATCATCGTCCATGAGCTCGACCAATAGCATGCTGGTAACAGTGATAGTATCCTTGATGATGCTGACTTCTTCTCTTTCTTTGAATTCTCTCTGAATTTTTCATTTGGAGTAGGTCTTCGTACCTCCGCATCCTTTGATTAAACATTGGCTCTCCCTATTGAGATCTGAGCAAAATTCTTTTCCCATTTTGGGTGAGTACTCTCCCAACTTGCTAAGACTTCGATTACGCCGCTCTTGTGATCAATTTTGCAATGTTTATCTCTCTGCTTGTTATTGTGTGCTTGCTTAATCCTGATTCTTAGGTTTTCACTTGAAAAGAAGATGCTTCTTATTTCATCTAATTGAAATGATTGAACCATTCTTTCAGTCACTATGCATAGTTTTGTCATTCTTGCTACTTGTTGGATGACTTCTATGTCACTTGATGCTTCAGTTAGAATTCCGGTTAATTCTTTGGTTGCAACGAGGTGGTCGTTTCTATCCTCTGTTAAAGAGGAAAGCAGATTTTACCAGGCACATTCTCTAAAAGCGTGTGGTTGCGCATCTGCAGCTCCTTACACTGCGGAAAACAATGGGCATGTAAAGCTCAAAGACGCAAAGGTTTGCATTGAAGTTCACTGCAGATGGATACTATTTTCACACTTGTTCATTCGTTTTCATGTTAACAATTCTTTGCCATGCTTTCGTTTTTTTTTCAGGAAAACATCGGTGTGGGTTTAGTTGGAGAACAAATGTCTTCTGCAGAAAAGTCTTATTTATCTCGTAGCATGTTGCAATACAATTTACTAGCAAAGAACCTTTTAGCACTAGAAGAAACTTTTGTTGCCTTGGACTCTTTAAGAATGGAAAGAGATATTATGTTGCAAATGGGGAAGCTGGGGGCTGCTGAGTTATTCAAAACACGTCTATCTAGGTTTCGTGGTTCTTCGATCACTTCATGCTTATCTGACTCAACCGAGGTGGTGAGTACTGCACTGAAACAGCAAGCCTTTGTATCCTCAAGAAGAAAATTACAAAAGAAAGCAAGAGGGTCGAGTGTCACAACTGAGAATGGTGATCAGGGTTCTTTGCCAATCGGTTCAAGAACCACATGGAACAATATTGATGTTCCTAAAGGGAGAAGACCATCTAAATATAGAAAGAAAAGAGAGAGGATCTCTAGAAATGAAGCTGAGATGTCAACAGGAGTCAAGGTTCAGTGTGAAATCTTCCTGTAACTGTTTTTTTTTCTTCCTTTTCTCAGTTTTAGTTAACAAGAAATTCTTATGACACCTCATGTCTCCTTTGAAGATAGTGGCGGACATGGAGAGAATCAGAACGCAACTGGAAGAAGAAAGTGGTAAGGTAGCGAGTATGAGTTGTTGGGCTGAAGCAGTAGGGATGAACGAGAAACTTCTGATGCGCAATCTACATTACGGTTGGTACTGTAGAGATGAACTTGTGAAAAGCACCAGGTCTTTGGTTCTCTTCCTTGCAAGAAATTACCGTGGACTCGGAATCGCCCACGAAGATTTAGTTCAGGTTCATCTTGTCTCCCTTAGAATTATATTTAGAGTCTTGCAAAACTTCAACCTTTTAGCTTAAGTTTATGATTACAAAAAGAACAGATAGGAAACTTCTGGCTTGGTGCACAAATGATGAGTTTTTTCAAGTGGGAAGTTTTAAAATTGTGATTGCAGTTCCTTTTGTTCTAATGCTCTTACTTGTGGGTTTTACAGGCAGGGTATGTGGGAGTGTTACAAGGAGCAGAGAGGTTTGATCACACAAGAGGTTACAAGTTTTCAACATATGTGCAGTATTGGATAAGAAAATCGATGTCCATGATGGTGTCACGGCATGCAAGAGGCGTCCATATTCCTGTATGTGCATTTTGATTTTAAACCTTTTTTTTATTTCTTATCTAAATTTTATCTCATTTTCAACAAAGTCAAAGAATCTCACTTGTTTTCCCTTATTGTTTCTGTTCTTTTGGCAGTCGTCAGTAATCCGAACTATCAATCAGATACAAAAAGCTCGTAAGACCTTGAAAATGAGCCATGGGATAAAATATCCAGCAGATGAGGAGATTTCGAAACTAACAAGTCTCTCATTGAAGAAGATTCAAGCGGCTAACCAATGCCTAAAAGTGGTTGGTTCAATTGACAAGAAAGTTGGGGATTGCTTTACCTCAAAATTCCTGGTACATCATTTTGGACCATAATGTGCAGAAACTATGGACATTTTAGCAATTCATGTAGCGCTAAGGATTCACTTTTTCGGTTTAATTGGGTTCAGTCTTTGGTATAGAAAAATGCATATCAAACAAAGGACCAAGATTACACTAAATACTGTTTTGAGACTCTAAGTTTGTTTGCCCTGTCTGTAGGAATTTACACAGGATACAACAATGGAGAGTCCTGAGGAGGCTGTGATGAGGCAGAGTGCGAGAAGAGACATACATGAGCTTCTAGAAGGGCTAGAGCCAAGAGAGAAGCAAGTGATGGTTCTACGTTATGGTCTTCAAGACTATAGGCCTAAGTCCCTGGAAGAGATTGGGAAGCTTCTTAAGGTTAGCAAAGAATGGATTCGGAGGATCGAACGTGGAGCAATGGCTAAACTCAGAGACCAACCCAAAGCTGACAACCTCAGATATTATTTGAATCAGTGAAAAGATAGATATTTTTGGAAGCAGTGGCTTTTTATGTCTTCGGTCTTAAGGTGATGGTGTAATCTTGTGTGCATATAAATAACATTGGAGATCTCTTCACTTTAAAGTTATGTATATGTCCTGTAAACTTATATCATAGAGAAAATAGTGATTGAAGCGAAAAGGAGTTTTGGTTCCGAATGGGAGAAATGTATGGTTCCGATGAATACGAAGCCCAATGGGCCGTAATAAGTAATAGACCCAGAGTTGTCCGGTACAGTAATGATGGCCGGTTTATCCTCGCCTTATCGTCTTTGTAAAATAGAGTACCAGATTCGAACATCAAAAATGGCGTGCTCAATTAGCAACACTTTCAGGTGTTGTTCTGATACGCTGCGTTTTGCATCCCGACAACAACAATGCGGCCGCCTAAACCCTAATCCTTCTTCTCTCTTCTCCTTTAATTCCTCCCCAATTCTCGCTCAGGTAACGAGTATATATATATATATATATATATTTTTTTTTTTTTTTTTCCAAGCACAGTTTTCGAGTGAACCTCTTTTGGATACATGCAAACTGATATTGATTTCGAATTTCGGAATTTGATAGAATTTGTGTACTTCTTCTTCTTCCTTTTCTCCCCGGCGGAATATTCGAGGTCGAACAAAAATGGCGGCATCGGAGGGGTCTATCAACGGAAGCAATAGAATGCTGGTAAAAACTCTCCGTTTGATTACAGATTTTGTTTGTATTCAGTTTATCTGAAAGTGAAAGACTTGAGTTGATTCTGGTTTCAGGTCTTCGTGCCACCACATCCTTTGATCAAGCATTGGATCTCTGTTCTGAGAAATGAACAAACTCCTTGTCCCATTTTCAGTGAGTTGATAAGATTTTAGTGAACAATCTTTAGCTCTTAGGGTTGTGTTATCTGCTCTATAAGTCTGTGCTGCTCTATAAATCTTGAGTTTTTTTTTAAAGCGTTCTTTTTTAATTATGTTAGGGAATGCAATAGCTGAATTAGGGAGACTACTGATGTATGAAGCAGCACGAGAGTGGCTGGTGCCTAGTGTTTTAGACAAAGTTTCACTTTTTTTTCCTTCTCGAATTTGTTCCCTTCAGTTGTCGCTTATTTGTTTCTTGATATTTTTGCCTATGTGGTGAAGCCAACGGTTGTTGGAGAAATAATGTCTCCATTGGGAGCTGCTTCTGTTGAATTCATTGATCCTAGAGAGCCTATAGCGGTTTGTTTATCCCTCAAATTCTTGTTCTTGTCTATAGTTTTCTTCTCAACCCCAAAATTGAACATTTCTTATTCTTGGTTTCATCTCTGTGTAGGTTGTTCCGATAATGAGAGCTGGTCTTGCTCTTGCGGAGCACGCATCTTCAGTTTTGCCTGCCAATAAAATATATCATTTAGGTTACCAATCTCATCTCTTTCCTGAAGATAGGATGTGAAAATGAGACTTTTATTTAGTAGCTTTTGTCTTTTTATGTCCCCATGCTTATCCTTTTACCAGGAATAAGTAGGGATGAGAAAACCCTTTTGCCTTCAGTCTATCTTAACAAGTAAGAACTTCTCTGCAGCAATATGTAGTTACTAAAGTGTTCACAATAAGAGCTTTGATACATCTCTTTTAGGTTGCCTGATGAATTCCCCAAGAACTCGAGGGTATTTTTGGTCGACCCAATGATTGCCACAGGTAAGGAAGTCTTATCAATTTTTGTAATGTAGCGAGTTTTAATCATTTTAGCCATCTCCAAACTAGAACTGTAATTAGGATTTGATGTGTCAAATGTACACGGTAATGGGAATGTGAATGCATGACATGGTACCGGATGTTTCATAGCTAGAGCCTAGAAGCGAAGGTTTAGTAACAACTTGGTTCTCGTATGCTTCAAAACACGGATTTATTTGTATTTCAGGCGGTACCATAATTGCGGCGATGGATCTATTGAAGGAACGTGGGTTGTCTGTTCAGCAAATCAAAGTGGTAAGCATATCTATAGGAAGCAGCTTTTCTCAGAAATCTTTACGACGGAATATCCTTATTTAAGTATTTTGGTTTTTCCGGTATCTCCCTGATTACAGATTTGTGCTTGTACTGCACCTCCTGCACTATCGAAGCTTAATGAGAAATTCCCCGGGTATGAATACCAAAAGATCAACTCTTAACTTGTTTGATATTTGATTTAACTCTTTATTAAACTGTTTTGGTTACTTTATGCAACACTGCAGGCTTCATGTATATGCTGGAATTATTGACCCTGAAGTCAATGAAAATGGGTAAGTCAGATATGAAAATTCACGCTTTCTTTATTGGGTTCTTGGCTTTGTGAAGAAAACTAGTGATTAATTTTTTTTAATGTCCTTATAGGTTCATAATCCCCGGGCTTGGAGATGCTGGAGACCGCAGTTTTGGGACAGAAACCCATTTGGGTTAAAGCTTTTGATGAACTCTTTAAAATTTGTGACTTCTTTAAAATTTTAGAGTCACAATCATTAGACTAATGTTGTTTCTTACTTTGTATTTGATGTGTCTCTCGAAACGAAGTGTAAACAACAGTTTTCTTCGAGAGTATGTCGCTATATATATCTGTATCATTGTCGCATGCATGTGAAACAAATGTCTACAAAACTATTTTTTGAATCATTTGTGCGAGAAAATTTGAAAAATTCACCCAGATGAATCAATCTTTTTTTACCGGTCGTTCAAATTCAGCTCAGTGATAGCTTCAGTTGGTTCCATATAGTTAAACCAGTCTCGGTTATGGTTTGGTTTTGATTCCGATGAGTCTGATGGAGCATAAAAGTACACAATACGTCGGTTTATAAATAACTATCGGTTTAGTTCTGGTTCAAAGACATTGGTAGTTCGGTACGATATATTTGGATTGGTTATTTATTAGAACATTCTCTTCAGCTCAAAACATGAAGGGTATAGTAGTCATTAAGATCTATCGTGAAATAACCCTAAGAGCGCGCTACTATAAAAATCATAAACTGAGTTTCTTCTTCTTCTCCGTCGCCGCGAAACTGCTCTCAAATTCTTCTTCCTACGCAGGTGATAATTTCTGCTTAGGCTCTTAATCTCATTCTTCTAGTTATCGTCATACTTTTTATGCAATTTTTCTTTCTATGTTGTGTTAATAATTTATGTTTTGATTTCAGAATTTGCTTTGTCGTTGTGCCTATTGTTTGTATAGAGATTTTGGTTGAATGGGAACAATTATTCTTGATTAGTTAGAGGTTGATATTACACTTCACTTCATTGTTCATGACGAATCTCTATTCATTGCCAATATTTTATTGCTCCAGATTAATTTTTCTTTTTTTTGGTTTATCGGCGCAGGTCATTATTTTTGTTTGAAGCTAAATTTTCAAGATGCAGAACGAAGAAGGTCAGATCACAGAGCTCTACATTCCCAGAAAATGGTATATCAGCTTCTTCTTTCTTTTTTTTGGTTCTCTGTTGTGTAATGTTTGATTAATCTTGAAGCTAATTGTCTTAATTAATTACTAGGCTGATTCTTTTTTCTATTGTGTGGTTGTAATTTTGCTCAGCTCGGCCACAAACAGATTGATCACATCAAAGGATCATGCATCAGTTCAGCTTAACATTGGTCATCTTGATGCTGATGGAATCTACACCGGTCAATACACCACCTTTGCTCTCTGTGGATTTGTTCGAGCTCAGGTTTGGAATCATCTCAATGCTTGTATTAATCATTTGTTCTTTTGTTATAACATAGTTGATGACTGTATTTGTCTATCGACGTTTTGATTGAATCTGCAGGGAGACGCAGACAGTGGCATAGACAGGCTCTGGCAGAAGAAGAAAGTCGAAACCAAACAACAGTGAGAAAGAATGTCAAAAGCTCTGCCTCTTGCTTGTCTTTTTTTTTTAACGTTTCGATTTATTAGCAGTATGGCTTCGTTATTGAGTTGAAAATCTCAGTTTCTCTACATGCGAATCCATGTTTTGGATTTTCTTCTTTATGAAAGATAATTAGGTTTTGATGCCAATGCAATCAGATTCTTGTTACCTTCAATCCAATTTTGTTCAATTTTTCTTTCAATAAAATATATTGTCATCAACCACTCGAATTAGTTATTTGCCGGAAGAACTTAAGAAACTGTTAATTATCAGCAAAATTCTTGTTATTGAAAATTGAATTGTTTTACACATTATATCCTCGTTCAAAGCATAAAACAGTGGAACACAGTTTTCTCCATCTTCAAAGGAAAATAGATAAACTTAGAAATTCAATATAAGTCTTTGTATTTATATCTCACCATCCCAAAGCTCTTTCAAATGTCTTATAAGGACTCAGCGTCTCATGAACAAACGACGTCCCTTGGACTAACCTAGCCTGCATAGCAACGCCAAAAACATAATGATTTAGACTTCTCACAGATTCGAAATTTGCAGAAATGTGGTTTATAGTTTTTACTTGCCTGTTCTATCTTCGAAAACTTGTCAAACATTTCCTCTGGGATTGACCATCCCATTACATCAAAATTCTCTCTGATTCTTCCTTCACTTGTGCTTTTGGGAAGTACACTATGACCCATTTGAAGTCCCCATCGAAGTGCGGTTTGTGCAGGAGACTTTCCTAGTTCTTTAGCAACCATTTCCAGAACCGGACTCTTTAAAACATTGCCCTTCACCCAAGTTGTTCCTGGAGAACCCAGTGGCGAATATCCCTGCCACAATCAAAACTCACAAGCGTATATAAACATGAAATTCTGATTCCTGTAAATGATTTGGACATGTTAGTGTTTTCAAACTTACTGACAAGTGGATCCCTTTGGACTTGCAGAACTCATGTAGCTTATGTTGTTGCCATGAAGGATGACATTCCACCTGGTTTACAGCTGGAGGAACACGAGCAACCTCAACGAGATCTGAGAGTTTCTTTGTAGAGAAATTACTTACGCCAATGGCTCTTGACTTGCCTGAATATCAATAGTGCTTCCATTGCTTTCCATGTGCTAGGAATATCAATAGGCATAAGATTCTCAGGCTTAAAGTCAACAGTGCCTTTCTTCAACCGAACAGGCCAATGCATCTTGAAAAAATATCAAATGAAACCAATCGAAGTATATGCAAGCATAATTAGAGTTTCAAATCCACAAATCCAACTGGTTCTGTAAGGGCAATTTAAGTTAGATATCGAAGAAATGAACACATCTTGAAAGCTGCTAGAACAATAAAATTAGCAGTTGTTCAGAGGAGTCATAGTTACAAGATACAGATCGACGTAATAAGCTGCAGGTCCTGTAGAGTTCTGTTCAATGCCTCCTTCACATCCGGAGGGGTCAAGATCAGTCAACCTGTCATGTCATGGCATTTTGTAAGTCGAGGCCAAAGCAGACACGAAGAAAACTGAAAATACCTAAGAGATAAAGATATAACAGAAACGTTATGAACAAAAGATACCAGATTTTAGATGTGATGAACAGCTTCTCACGCTTCACTACGCCATCTTCAAACAACTTCTTCAGAACTTTCCCAATCTGCAGGTTAACTTGTATTTCTTTTTCAATATCTCCATCGAAAAACCCGAAAAAGCATAAGAACTTGAAAACAGTTTATAACAAAATAACTTCATCAGTCCTGCACAAATTAGAGCTGGTTAAGAAGAATGTGTGTCGTTGTCATTCCCAAAGAAAAATGGTAAACCATAGTAAGACTGTATACAATAGAAAATACAACAAGAAGGATCATACCAAACTATAACCTCATCTACACAAATTTTTGTTAGAGAAAAACTTTAATAAAACATGAACAATGTCAACCACCACAAAAGAGAGAATACAAAATGAGTGCAATATTTTAGAATTGGAAGACACAAAATTTCGGTGAGACATAGAATGGATTTACCTCAACTTCATTTCCATATCTTGAAGCACAATCAATATGCTGATAGCCAATCTGCATAACGAAATGATGTTTCAGTTCTTCTACTATTGAAATGAATCTCCCAAATTCAATCCCTAAATCCCGAGATCAACCAATAATAATGATGATCTGACATCTAACCCAAGACCTCTATGGATCAGTCAAATGAGAAGCCATGAGGCGAACCTTCACAGCGGCGGCGACGGCGTCTCCAACGACGCCAGGAGCAGCTTGCCATGTCCCGAGACCGACCGATGGGATCTTTGCTCCGGTGTTGAGTTCGAAGAATCCGATTTCGTTCGCCATTGTCAGAGCTTTAGGAGTGCGATTTAGATCTTGTGAACCTCTACGGAAGGCGGAGGAAGAGTCGAGAGAGCGGGAAAATCGCCGGGGTTTTATTCCTACAAACGGCTAGATTTCAACCACGTGGATACATCCAAACGGTTCATCAAGCTTACAATTAATTAATTCAATCGAAATCGGAAATACCAAAAACTTTAATAAGTTACAAGAAAATTAAAAAGTCATTCGAAACAAAAATTGTATATGCTTTTCGTTCCTTTTATCAACTTACTATATTCTCTTTTTTCTTGCCATTACGATACTGTATTTTGTTTGTAATATGAAAATCTTCCTTATTTTTAATGAAAATTATATAATTGTCCGCCACGTCGGACGCTTCCTCAGTCCACTAAAGGCAAGTAAAAGTAAAAGGTGGAAATGTCAAAGGAGAAAGAAGAAGAAGCTTATAGTCGAATCTAAGCAATTTTGGGAAATTTCTATTTGTAGGTGACAATCATCTTCCTGGGTTCTTAGCTATGGAGTTCCTCTACATTCTCTATTTCCCCCGCCAAAATTGCTTCTGAAGCAAATGTAGCTTCTAATTACAAAACTAGGGTTTTTTTTTTTTTTTTTTTGGTAGTTCCTCGATTTTGTTCCTATTTCCTCGCTGATTTTATCGAAATTTCTGGAGTTGTGAAGAGATAATCAACTCAATGAAGAAGCTTTTCGGAGGTCCAGGAACTGTGTGTGGTCTATTACTGAGAATCGGACAATGTGCTTCAGCTGCGGCATCCATTGGCGTTATGGTCTCTGCAGCTGAGTTCTCTATTCACACTGCTTTTTGGTAAGATTCCATCTTCCTAAAGTGTTGATTGGTTTCCTCTAATCTCGTTTTTCTCGATTTAGATTTCGGATTTTTCATTTGGGTTTGCTGCGGATTTAGTAGTAAATCCATCTGTGGAGAAAGAATTAGTGGAAGTATATATACTTGTTTTGTTTCAGCTACTTGATTGCAGCAATGGGTCTTCAATTGCTATGGAGTTTTGGGTTAGCATGTCTTGATGTTTATGCTCTAAGGAGCAAAAAAGATCTTCAAAACCCAATCTTGGTTAGTTTATTCGTCGTTGGTGATTGGGTATGTACCACTTTTTATGCTTTCTTTTTTAATCCTAATTCAATGTTGTGTGTATCTTCTGAAAGATTGAATTGTTTTCTTTGTTTGTAGGTGACTGCAATGTTATCACTAGCAGCATCATGTTCATCAGCAGGAGTTGTAGTTTTATATGCGAAAGATCTCAAGTATTGCCAAGTTCAAGGTTTATATCCATGTCTTAGGTATGAAGTAGCTGTAGTGCTTTCTTTTATTACTTGGGTTCAAATTGCTGTTTCTTCTCATGTCACATTTTGGATCTTAGCCTCTGTTTAGTATTGTAATGTTGAGACATCTTGTAGCTTTGAGGACATAAACTATCTGCTTCTTATCAAATCCATCAATGTTTCTTGAAATCAAAGCTAGTCTTACGTACAAATATTTCTCGCTTGACCATCGCGCACTGTACTTAGAAGACTCATCAACATGTTATACATTTAGCAGTAGATTAACAAACTACTTTGGTCACAATGTTTGATGCTTTAGTACCATGAGTTTTGTGAAATTTTATCATCTAATACAAAAGATATTCGCAAATAGCATTGACGTATCAAAATGAGAAAGAAACTCGATAACATCTTTTGACACAACGCATCATAATAAGAAAGAAACTCGACAGTAAAAAACAACAAACTGACTCGAGTTATTGGAAACAATGTCAGTTATAGTAAAAAGACCACTAAGGAAAAAAGACGAGTACACTTGGCTAGTTCTTCATAAGAATAGAAAAAAACAAGAAGATATGAATTCTCTTCTCATATAATTTACGAAATTCTACACCCAAAAAGAGAAAACAAATCGTATGCGACACAACGAAACGTCGTTTTACAAAATTTTAGTTAGCCTCCTCTCGCTGAGACTCTAAATATCGACATGACTTCTTGTTCTAATCTTTGCCAATCTTAAAATCCAACTGTTATTACACCCAATCTAAAAAGATGTAAGATTCTTTCATACCAAACATTTTTATTCCTTCTGTTCCGCAGTTTCCCCATGTGATACAATGCAAAAGTCAAAGCTCTGTCCCTAAAAAAACATCAATACAGGGAAAGATTGAGGAAGAAAATACATACAGCAAAAAGCCTGTATGCACAGCTTTTGTCAAACCTAAGCATCTCATTCACAAGGCTAAAACCAGAAGATGTGTACTGAGGATCTGATGATTGGTTGGGAAAACTCAAGTGGGTGGGCCAGCGAGTAGTAATGTATGCCACCATCCACATGCCACTTTTCTCAACGTGCAGCCATCGAGCTGGACTCCTGTAGGAATGTTCCGGTCAATTGCGTCCCCTAGACCCAGCTGATTTGAGAAACAAGAGGGATGTGAAAATGAGATGCTATTTATACAAATACATAACCGCTTAGCAAACCAAACCCAACAACCAAAACAAGAACAACATCGTACCTGTCCGTATTTGTTCCATCCCCAGCATAGCAACTGACCATCTTCTGCAGAAACAAAAAATTGCAGTGTGGATAAGCAAAACAGAGGATACATTCAGTACCGCCTTCACAGAGATTACCGGGAACTAAACTTAAAGGGAGCAACAACATCAGGTATATATCATAAAACGCAGTGTTTCACAAACATGTTATATGTTTTAAAAAGGAAGGAGCTAACTTTCTCTCCCTTGAAAGAGAGACCACAAATTAAAACTGATAACAATGCAAAAGGAGACCTGAAGACAAGTTGCAGCATCTCACAAGCTAGGGCTCTTTAGTTTCTTCTCGTTAGAAAACAACTGAAAACAAATGTCAAGTTGCTAGGGCTCAGTTCGGTTTGGAGAGGTCCCTTACGACCATTAACATCTGAAAAACCATACCTGCCAAAACTGCACTATGCCGCGCGCCGCAACTAACTGCTTTTGCATGTTTGCCCTCCAAATTCTGGTTATCCAGCAACCTTGGTATCATCTAAATCAGAAGAGAGACGATACAATACTTGAGTATACCAGATGTTTCAGTTCATGAATTGCACAATTCTTCACGCAAAAGTTGATAACTTTTTGTTACAAGAGATGTTACCTCAGCATGGTCAGCGCCTGTTCCCAGTTGCCCAAATTGGTTTCCACCAAAGGCATACACTTTACCATCACTAGAGATGCAAATAGTATGCCACAATCCAGCAGCTACGCTTTCCATCCGAATATTCTGCACTGATGACACCTCCATAGGCCTTAACTGATCATTTGTGTTTCCGTGGCCACACTAAATGCCAAGAAAACTGTCGGGTTAGGACGATTACATGGAGAAGCTAAGCAGAAAGTATTAAAAGACAAATGCTCCGTCAGTTGGCAAATCAGACATGATTAATAACCTGTAAAACATTCACCTGTCCATAGAGTCCCCAGCCAAAAGTTATTAACCCTCCAGCATCTGCAACTAGGAAGGACGAGCAATCAAGATCAAACCATCGCAACATTTTCTAAACTTGTTCTGAATACTAACTTGAGCGATACATCTACTTCAAAGTAAACAAACCAGTTAGATAAGTATGGTGCTGAGGAATAACTCAGGAGAGAAATTGACCTGTAATTGCCGCGCTATGACGACCTCCACAAGAAATAGCCTTTATATACCGACCAGGAATATTTGAAGCTTGAGTAGATGCCGTTGCTGTCCCTTGATGTATAAGGAAAGACCTTTCCTTTCCAAACCCAGATGATTCAAGGCAAGGTATTAGATGAGGAGACGACACCATTTTAATCCTGGAACCCAGTCCTAATTGCCCTTCTCCTCCATATCCCCAACCCCAAACCTGTCCTATATCTGAAACTTCCGCAAAAACATGACTATATAATGTAATCATCCTCAAAGAACCTTCAGGCTGCAAATAACCTACAAAACTACATGCTGCAACTACAAGGAAGCAGCTTCATCTTGGAGTTGTAAAGAAGTCGTTATTCAACTTCACCTGACAATGCAAGAGTATGCCGACCACCAGTAGCAACACTGGTAATCCTCACTCCAATGCCAACACTCACAACTGAAGGTGTTGTAGCAAAGAAGTCCTCTCCAGATGTAAGGCCTTCCGTTTCATCTTTGGCAGTTGAAACGCGCCTCCGCTTTACCGTTTCCTCCCCTACCTTTTGGTTCTCACTCTGTAGTGTCATAACACTTGGTGCATTTGAACCTTGTGACGGTGGACTCACTATCACAATTGAGAACATATCATATCCGTCAAGTATAAACAAATAACAGCACTAAAACCAAAGGTATCCCAAACCCATCTCACCTTGCTCACTTGAGCTACTCTGCTGGTTTCCAACAGGATCCTTTGATGGAATGCATTCCTTCCAACCCCAAGTAAATGCTTCACCAGCCTCTACACACACCAACAAACAGGTCTTGAGATAAAGACATAATTACAAGAATCGTTTGCGAGTCAAAGTCATACAAATAATGGTAAAATACCTGTCACAACCGCACAATGTGCCCATCCTGAAGAAGCCTGTACGACTGGAGCCTCCGTGGGAAGAGGAAACGGCTCTGGAGTTTCCTAAACCAATCATATTCAAGAAAAGACAATACTGGAATCAATTCCGTAACAAAAAAAGGTTAGAAGAAGAAACAGGATTCCATCATCTTAAGAAGTTCTTGCTAAGAACTTTACCCCATGTTTTCCAGAAGCCACATAGCTCTGTCCTTCATCATCAGAAGAACCCCAAGTTATAAGCTTCCCTTTCTCTAAAACCCAATAACAAACAAGATTAGTAAATCCAATAAATCACAGCTTTTTCAAATCCAAGAACAACAAGTTATGATCTTTTATTTTAACCAAAAAAAAAGTTATGATCTTTATGTTGGTCACGAATAAGTTTCGAATTGATCGATTCAGAATTCAGTAAATCCAAGCTTAATCCAACCTGAAATAGCCATAGCGAATCCACAACCACCGCCACATACGTCTTTCCATGAATCACCGCCGTGAACAGCCGCCGGTAACCGTACGGGAACAGGAGAAAGAATTGGAGATTTCTCCGGCGCAGCTCCTGGTAAGTAACCGGACATGTAAACTACAGTCGCTTTACATTCCCCAATCGGAACTTTTCCTCCATTGTTTCCATTCATTGCAGAGATTCTTACAAAAGCACAATCACCATATAGTGATCTGCGTTTCACTTTCACAGCAAGTTTAGCGTTTTCAAAGAGAATCGAGAAACGGAGAAACAAAGAGGAGTTGACTCAAAAATGTGCGTGGTAGAATCAATTACGGGGATTTAGAGCGTGCCACATCAGATGCCACGTCATCTTTAATAACACGTGGGATGATCTTGACCACATTTCTTTTTAAAATAAGAACTAAAATGTCGAAGAAGTTTCTGGAAGCAAAATGTACCATCCTCGAAATTTGAAGCTGCCTTTTTCTCACTAATCGACGCGTGGTTCCAAATATTCTTTTTATTTTATTCCTGCCACTGTTACCTAATTTAATTATGTTCTAATACTGTTGTTACAACACATTGTTTCGTTAAGAAAAGCAAAAAACAATTAAAAAAAATGATACATTCGTTTGTTATACACACATATCTATTAATATGCTTAATGTATGCTGTTCCTATTTCAGTTTCCTACTATTTCCAAATCAGTCTGATAATGCTCAAAATATTGTACTGATCTTTGTTTACTACTCCCTGCTTTAATCAAAATACGAATGATCTAGTTATGATAATTATATTGAATTTATATTTCATGTTATGTGTATTTGATTACATCAAACATAGTTTACAATAATGTTAAACCTGAATTACCATCTACGCATATCCTTGGAAAATAAAACAACTATATATGGTAACAAATTAATGATTAAAAGTCATCAAAAATCAGATACCATTATGTACATAAATGTTAGTTTGAGTGAAATATCAACAAATCAACAACTAATCAAACTATTCACATATAATTACATAGTTGGTGATTAAACTATTCACATGATAATTATGTACTTGGTGTTTTCTTATAAGGATCTAATCCTAGCCGGAGCTCAAGATCTATAAATTCCGCACTTTGAGATAAAGCCTTTTGAAGTATCTTCATTTTCTTCTCTTCTTCATCTCCCAAACAGTTTTCGCTTTTATTATCTTCTTGTTTTGTTGTTGGACCGACCGTATCAACGAAGAAAGGTAACTCAATAAGATCTTGATCGAACCGATTCCTCGAACTTGTACTAATGGCCTCTTCAATATCTCCTTCTTCTTTTAGGTTCGCTTGTCGAAGCTTTGCTCTGTCTTTCCTGTGGATGTTCATGTGCCCTCCTAAAGCTTGTGCGTTGGAGAAACCTCTATCGCAAAAATCGCATATGTATGGTCTTGCTTGTGATCCGGACCATGAATATGATCGACGATCCAAATATTTTTTATTCATTTGTACGGGAGTGTTTTTAATTTGCTGAGGGATGTAAGTTTGATTAAAGAGAACGGTTAAGTCTATACAATGTGATTATTGTTAATTTATAAAGTTAAAAGTCAGAGCCGACGACTTTTTCTAACAGCCGACAATGTATAGATAACTTATGTGAATTTTTCTTCTTAAGATGATTGGTTTAAAAAAAAGAATGGGTTTGGCGGTTACATTGAATACAATTCTAATATATCAAGACGACAGTAAAGATATATACGGACAAAATTCTTCTTAAAACACAATTTTTTTTTTAATTTATCAAAGTGATACACGATTTGAATGTTAGTATAAATGAAAAATGTAAATGTAAACAAAATAATCATGTCTACATAAACAAGGTTTTACCGAGAAAACATATATATATATATATATATACACATATGAGCGAGCGGACGATGACAAATATGTTTTACAATTTTCTTTTATCAATGTCATTAGGCGACATATGTCAAAGACTGAAAGTCATTACACAACTATATGTTTAATGATTTTTTTTTATCAAATAAAAATTAGGGTTTAAGATTTTTTTTTCTTAAAATCTCAAGTGATAAATTAGACATTTACATAATAAAATAAAATATTACTAAAAAGAATTATGCTTTCTCTGTGACAATTAAATGAAGAGTAAAATATAAATTATAAAAACTTTTGACACTATTTTAAAGTATCACATCATTGTCATTTACCTAATTTATCTTAAAGTTATTGTCATTTGGCTAAATAACTCTATTATAATTCTTGTATAGTTCCCCTAAGCAAGAAACATAGAACAACTATGCATTAGTCTCTTCGACTTGTCCAACAATTAATCGACATGGACATATATTATAATCTCCATAAGCTTATTTTAACCCCACGGTTAGAAACTTAGAATGTGTCAAAGCTTATGGCTTCTTAGAACATTTATAATTTGAACATTTCTTTTACCGACTTTTCATTTTGGAGTTTCTCATGTGTTCTTTTTATGCAACGCCAAGAAAAAGTGTTGGATAATGGATATGATAGTTATATTTTTGTCATACTTTCCAAATTATAAATAGGATCGATACGATGCCAGACAAAAAGTTTTTCAGAATAGAGTTTTGAGATATGTCTAAAGAAATTCAGTATGAGTTTCTAGCCGATGCTTTAAAGTGGACACTGGTTTACGGAAGATATTAATATGATCAATACCATACTTTAATTTGCTAATTATGAAATTTTCACCGATATATACTGTAAACTAGATCACTCGCTTACGGAAAATAATAAACCAATGACACACTAGTTTTTACGAAACTTTGTATAAAGATTCAAGAAACATTCTGAAATTGTCGGTTGGTCTAATGGTTTAAATGTGTTTGTTACTCATTATTCGTTCAACTGGATTCCTCAAAGTTCATATGTGGCCCTTTATTAACACATGACAAAAAGAAAGTTAACAAACAAAAATTCTGGGCTTGAGCTGGGCTTTGCTTTAAGCCTTTTAAGTGTATATTTTTCTATCTTTGCAATCAATGATATCCGTAGCAGTATTAGAAAAGAAACACTATAGGTCAGGAAAAAAACAAAAATAAAAACTCTTGGGCTGTCAGAAAAAAAACAGTCATTGACTCATGGTAGTATATGAATATTTTGTTTAAACGGAGACGACTTCAACATAATATTTCCAAAATTGAAATTCAATGTTTGACCAAACATTCATATATATATTTTGAAATTGAATCAAGTTCACGTGAACCTTATAATACCATTTGTCAGATGCCATACTTGTACGAAAGTATTGGTCCTTGGGAGTATGAGAAAAGAAGATATCTAAGGGGTATTAATTATCTCAAGAGGAAATCTGATAAAAAATAAAAATGTTTATACTGTTAAATCCACTAACAAATTTTTAATCGTTACAGCAACATTTGTATTGTTTAATTCTAGCAGTTATACTTGTACCCCTTCAACTACTTTGTTTATACAAAATTTATTTTTCATATTTTTATGAATGAAACCTCTAATTCTGTGACCTCATATCAACAGCTACATGATCGTGAGATAAGTGTTCAAAAATGACCAAAATTGGAGGCCTAATCTTTGCCTATAAAAGGAAAGGTGTAAAAGTTAGTGTTCTTGTGGTCCATAAAAATTCGGTTTCTTAGGCTATATATGTCTGACCAAACCTTAAAGTATTTTTTGAATCAACAGTATCGGATATTTGACCAGTTGCTATACTAATCAGTACTCTGTTTGAGTCGGGATGGGATAAAATTGAATGAACTCCAAGAAAATTCAAAGAAGATATCAAATCTTAGACCCATGATCATGATTCATGTAGCTGACTGATATCAAAATTTTCAACGGTCAACAAATGAGAAGCTTCCAAGAGATAGAGAGTGAACAAGTTTTGACCAGTTGTCCATTTATCACTCTCATCTCACTCCTTAAAGTCTTTGTTCTCTCCCTCCACGACTTCGTTAAAACACAACTCCCGGATACATTCATTGTCATACCACTCAAACTAGTTTTACGTCGATAAAGTAGTTATTGATATTTTCATTTTCGTCCACAATTTTTGTGTGTGGCGAAATTATGAATTTAGTGTCGGTCTATGATAAGTGATTAACAAATATCTACGCTTAGGCTTGGGCATAAAATCCGAAATCCGAAATCCGATCCGAAACCGCTCTGAAAAAATTGATTGAAATTAGATTCGGTTATGCTCTAAAATCCGATCGGTTTTGATCTTAAATAATTTTCGGATTCGGGTAGGATCCGAACCGAACCGAAATTAATTCGAATAACCGAATTATTTATACTTATTTATTTTTGACTATGTATTTTAGACTATGTAGTTTAAATTTTGAAGTTTTTTTTTGTACTTGTGATATTTTGAACTATAAAGTTTCTGATTTATCATTTTTTTTTTGTTATTTCGGGTTTTTTGGTTATTTCGGGTTATTAACCGAACCGAATCCGATCAAAAACGATTTTGGTTCTTTATCGGATTTTAAATAATTTTACATAACCGATCCGAATCCGAATAAACCCGAACCGAATCCGATCCGAATAACAGTCGGATAGTGTTCGGATCCTAAACAACCAAACCCAAATAATCCGAAATCCGACTAATCCAATCCGAATCCGAATCCGAACCCGAACGTCCAGGCCTATCTACGGTTTTCAAACAATCAACAATTTTTTTTTGGAGTATGTGTATGGATAAGCCCACGTTATTTTAATAAATGTCACATGAAATCATATCAGTCGGCATGTAGTTTTTTTCAACAACAGTTAGCCCTAGGAGAAATGTCTAAAGAATATTTCGTTTTTATATCACGAAATAATTTTTTGTTGGTACCTTATCTATATGATTTAATTGCATACCAGTTTCAGTTTGTAATCTGACAAAACCCATCAAACATTTCAAAATATTATACTTCAGTTCCTTTACATTTAAAATTTTATATTGTAAAATTAAATATATTCTAAAAGGAACATATGCTGAGGAATAGTCTATGTCGGTCACTTTCTTCTCTCTGATGAACGAATATAAATTACATAATCAGGTATTAAACAAAGTAACTTAGCCTTTCAAGTTACACTCTCTCTGTAAATATTTTTGTTTCTTGTAAATCCTCAGTGGCACACTGTACACATCTATTCTGATATCTTTTCATTGTTCACACAATATTAATTTTTGGAAATGTCGAAAGAATAATACTTCTGTCGACATCCCGAAAGTATTAGTCATTAGAGAAATTATAGTTTTCTTACAAGTTTTATACTATCATTTACATTATTTAGTAGAATCACTTTGACACAAAAAAAATATTTAGATACAATTTTCGAAAGATGGTTTTAAATTTCTGGAAACCAAACCAAATAAAACTCAACGAATCCTATTTTGGAGAAACACGTTTCTAGAAATTGTTTTTTTTTTCTTTTAATAAAACCACGAATTCCATTCTCATCGAACTTCTTACGTTTGCAAGTTTTCCAAAATACTGTATATGAATCAATATGTCTTATAAATAGTTAAATCAAAAAGTTTATTTATATACTAAACTGGATATTTTATAGTTTTTGTTTGTTATTTTCCTACCAAACTAATACTATAAATCAGTTAACTATTTCAGCAAATTAAACAAAGTCTCATGATGATTTGTTACATAATCACAAATTCGAATTTGTGCTCTTATTTCCAAAACGAATATGACCCAAAGATTGGATTGACTAGTTTAAATTTCGTCGTAATGAAAAGAAAAAAAAAAAAAACTAAACAAAAGTTATCAGCCATCTCACTCATTGACCATCTGACCATTTTAGAAGAAACCTAAAAATACTTGCAACCACATGCAGACAAACTGGAATTATGCAGTAGTCAAAATCAAGTGTGGGGTTTAAGACTCCTCACGAAAACGAATCTAATAATTAATCATAGAATGAGATTAACTTTTATTAAATTGAAGCTTCATAATCTTGATCAATACTTCATCACCTACCTCTGACATATTATTCAATTACAAGCGTGGCCTCAAAGAAATATCACCACGACTTTTCATTCTTTTCCACATCATAAATAATCTCTTTCAATCATTTCTTTTTTTTGTTTGACACATCGTCTTCAACATTAACCGGAATAAACCGGAAACCATGTTCATCAAACTCATCTTCGTCTTCCTTCTCTGTCAAATTCTAAGATCTTCCTCTAAAACTCTCAACTTCACCTACAATGGCTTCCATCCTCCATTAACAGATATCTCACTCCAAGGTCTCGCCACAGTCACTCCCAACGGTCTCTTGAAGCTAACCAACACCTCGGTTCAAAAAACCGGTCACGCCTTCTATACCGAAAAGATCCGGTTCAAAGAATCACAAAACGGCACCGTTTCGTCTTTCTCTACAACCTTCGTCTTCGCGATACATTCTCAGATCCCAACTCTAAGCGGCCATGGAATCGCCTTCGTCGTAGCTCCAACTCTCGGTCTTCCTTTTTCACTTCCTAGTCAATACATCGGTCTCTTCAACAGCTCCAACAATGGCAACGACACCAATCACGTCTTCGCCGTCGAATTCGATACAATCCAGAGCAACGAGTTCGGAGATCCCAACGATAATCACGTTGGAATCGATGTCAACGGATTGAGATCGGCGAAGTACTCGACTGCTGGATATTGGGATGATAAAGACGAGTTTCGGAATCTGAGCTTGATTAGTCGTAAACGGATGCAAGTTTGGATCGATTACGTTAGTCCTAGTCATCGAATCGATGTTACAATGGCTCCGTTCGATTCCGATAAACCTAGAAAACCTCTGGTTTCGTATGTTAGAGATCTTTCTTCGATTCTTCTGCAAGATATGTATGTAGGTTTCTCATCTGCAACTGGTTCAGTTATCTCCGAGCATTTCGTAGTCGGATGGAGTTTCCGGTTAAACGGAGAAGCTCCGATGCTTTCGTTATCGAAACTACCAAAGCTTCCTCGATTCGAACCTAAAAGAATCTCCGATTTCTACAAAATCGGTATGCCTTTGATATCCCTCTCTCTGATCTTCTCTATAATCTTCATCGCTTTCTACATCGTGAGGAGGAAGAAGAAGTACGAGGAAGAGCTTGAAGATTGGGAAACAGAGTTTGGGAAGAATCGATTCAGATTCAAGGAGCTTTATCACGCGACCAAAGGATTTAAGGAGAAAGATCTTCTCGGATCCGGCGGATTTGGGAGAGTTTACAGAGGGATTCTACCAACGACGAAGATTGAAGTCGCTGTGAAGAGAGTCTCACATGATTCAAAACAAGGTATGAAAGAGTTCGTGGCGGAGATTGTGAGTATTGGCCGGATGAGTCACCGCAATTTAGTTCCTCTTTTGGGTTATTGTCGCCGGAGAGGAGAGCTTCTTCTGGTTTACGATTACATGCCTAATGGGAGCTTAGATAAGTATCTATACAACAATCCAGAGATAACCTTAGATTGGAAACAGAGATGTAACATCATCAAAGGAGTTGCTTCAGGACTGTTCTATCTCCATGAGGAATGGGAACAAGTTGTGATTCACCGTGACGTGAAAGCAAGCAATGTTTTGTTAGATGCTGATTTCAACGGTAGACTCGGCGATTTCGGTTTAGCTCGGTTGTATGATCATGGCTCGGATCCTCAGACTACTCATGTTGTTGGAACATTGGGTTACTTAGCACCTGAACATTCTCGGACTGGACGGGCTACGACTGCGACTGATGTCTATGCGTTTGGTGCGTTTCTTCTAGAAGTCGTTTCCGGTAGACGACCCATTGAGCTCCATAGCGAAAGCGATGATACGTTCTTGCTTGTGGAATGGGTTTTTGGTTTGTGGCTGAGAGGAAACATAATGGAAGCGAAAGATCAGAATATTGGGTCCTCTGGTTATGATCTTGAAGAGATTGAAATGGTGTTGAAACTCGGTCTATTGTGTTCGCATTCGAACCCTCGGGCTAGACCGAGTATGAGGCAGGTGTTACAATATCTAAGAGGAGAGATGGCATTGCCGGAGTTAACGCCGTTGGATTTATCGGCCGGGAGCGGGATGAATTTGGGAGGCGGAGATGGTTTTAGCGGTATTGCAATGTCGTACAATTCCTCCGTCTTTAAAGGTTTTACCGGCGGATCTTCCATTGCTGATTCTCTACTCTCTGGTGGGAGGTGATTGAGGTTCAACTTTAGCAACGTTTTATACTATTGCTTTTTTGAAAAAGGTTTGTTAATGCGGATCATGTACATACTTTTTTGCCTTTGTATGAAATGGGTTTTTGTATTAAGAAATTTTATAATATAAGATTATGATTGTGATAGTTGATTCACTGTCAAGAAAAGTCCCACAAGTCAAATAGATGACTCAACACAATAACGGAACATTATAATATTGACAGAGTTGAGCTTAAAAATGTGCATGTGTTTAGAATTGTGTTTCACAAGTTTTCTTTGTAAAGAAGTATTTTTGTATTGTGTATGTGTGTGGTTTCCTTTTGCGTTGTAAAACATAACTTGGCATCACTAGTCACCAATCAAAACATAAATAATTTCTAGGAATTTATGACTAAATGTCTGTAATTCGAAGCTTAAAACTGCCTTTGATTTGTAAAATTACAGCGAACACGCCACATTGAATCTTGTACAGTTTTTAAACCGGTTCCTGAATCTTCTTAACCGGGAAAGTAAGGGGCCTGTAACTCCACCTGTTCTGAATTGGGAGCTAGCAAATTTTCTTTTATTGGTTCACAGAGCTCTGGATCCTCTGGTATTTGATAAAACAGAACAAGAGCAGGTCTAAATCCGAAATATCTATCATACACAATATTTGGTTTTCTACCATTAGTTTGATTTTAAATTTCCAAATGTTACTTGTACTTTAGGTAGGTAAGAAACCTGCTAATATTGCATAACCCATTTACGTAATGGTCAAGTAACGTTAATATGAATGTGTTTGGCGGTGTTTTATTACTAACCTCAGATTGCAGTGCAGATTCCTTAGTTGCCTTATTCACTTGGATTTGACTTTACTAATGTTAAATAAGAATCTATAAGATTCAGTTTGGCAATGCAGCAGTAGGTAAAATGTGTTAGCAGTCATAAGTTGTGTCATGAATCATTTCGACATCGTGAGTAGTTAATACAGGAAAAGAAAACAAACATATGGATATTTTTGAGATGGAATAGTTTTTGCAGGAAGCTATCAATGTTTCTGCAGCTGATTAAGTGTTCTGTGATTTACTTTTTGTTGGCTCTTTACTGGTGGCTAGTTCTAATTCATATTAAATCCAGGAGATCTGATGGTGTGAGAACTGAAAAAGAAATGCAAGCTGAAGCTGATGGTAGTTAAACGTGAGCCCAAAGGTATATTTTAACACTTTTGTTCTTTGATTCTATTATAGAATCTACATATTTCAGAATCGTTTGTTGAAGCAAAAAAAAAAAAAAAAGAGAAAAACTTAGTTTATTACATTTCACACAGAAACTTTTTTTTTTTAATTGAAACTCAAATTATATTAGAAAATTACATGAAGCTATTTCATGTTCTTCCTAAACGCCATATTTTCCAACATTCCACTGGATATTAAAGCTACACAAGATGTCGATATAGGCCTGAACACTTTATTATGATATTGGTATTTTGATTTCATGAGCGACTTTAGAGCAGCTCCATTGGTAAGAATCTCTTAGGGGTTCTTAACCTTTTTTCTTAATAAATTTTGATAATTTTTTTTTGAGAATCTCTATAAAATTTGGTGTCCTCCAATGGTGGAACTCCTCATGGAATTCTTAAAAATAATTAAAGATTAGTTTCAAAATTTTAATAATTTAAGTAGAATTTATTTTGTTTTAATTTGTAAACATATATAATTTTATAAACTTAAAAAAAATTTCATTTCATAAAATTTTAAACATACATGACATTAAAGCATTATAAAAATAGATTTCCAAATCATAAACTGGAAAAACGATTAGGTGTAATTTTGATTTGTGCCAAATATGCTCAACTAAATCAGCTTTCAATTGTTGATGCATTGTTCGATCACGAACTCGATTTCGAATGCCCATCATATTGCCGAGATTTGAAGGCATATCTGTAAAATACGTAAAATCCACGTGTAAAATTCCGTTTGCTTCTACTTGTGCGAATTCAGATACATCAAACTAAGTGTGCCCATCTCTTTCGTCTTCTACTATCATATTGTGAAGTATTATACATGCTCTCATAATCTTTCCTATTTTTACTTTATCCCAAATAAGAGCTGGATTTTTTACAATGGCAAATCGAGCTTGCAAGACTCCAAAAGCACGCTCGACATCTTTTCGGACGGCTCCTTGATATGTAGCAAATAAGGATGCTTTCAGACCTTGTGGAATTGAAATAGATTGGATGAAAGTTGCTCATTTAGGATAAATACCATATGTGAGATAGTAAGCCAAATGATACTCGTGTCCGTTGACAAAGTAATTCACTTTAGGAGCTCGACCTTGTAATATATCATCAAAAACTGGTAAGCGATCAAGAAAATTGATATCGTTTAAGGTATCTGGAGGGCCAAAAAATGTGTGCCACATCCAGAGATCGTGAAGCTATAGCCTCTAAAATGATAGTCGGTTTCCAGAGCAGTGGGTATATTGGCCTTTCCAAGCGGTGGGGGAATTCTTCCACTCCCAATGCATACAATCAATGTTTCCTATTATCTCCGGAAATCCGCGTGTCTCTCCAATATCGAGTAGTCGTTGAAGATCTTCTGCTGCGGGTCTTCTTAGATACTCATCTCTGAACAAATATATGATTCTTTCAACAAAATGTTCCAAGCATGAAATCTCAGTGCTTTCACCAAGTCGGAGGTATTCATCAACCAAAATATTAGTTTCAATTCACAATCGCAAAAGTCAAACAAACAAACAATCTATGCCTAAATTCGTTTCATTTTAATGGAAACAAACAATCCATCTATGCATAAGAACAAAGACATACACATCTAGTTGATTCAAATAATCAAACTTACAAACAAACCATCTAACAGAATCGTCGTTTCAAGTTAGTGGAATCAAACATTCTATGCCTAAATTCGTCTTCAATCATGGCTAAGAACAACCTAATTCATTCAAATAACCCTAATTTTGCTAAAATAAATATAAAAAAAAACCCTAATTTCGTAAAATCACAGAACCCTAATTTCAAATCTAATCAATAACCTAAAATCTACCAACATCTACAAAGGTAATCAGATATATTCTTACCTTAACCAAGAGAATCGAGCATCCTTCAACCAAACTAGACCCGATCTTGACAAATCCACTTCGATTTGGTGAAAACAATCTACGATTTGAATCCCAAAATAGATACGATCTTGACAAGCAGCAGTGGAGATGATGATTACGGTGGCGAACAGTCGGAAAATCTCTTTTACTGACTCGATTCTCCGATCAAATCAGCTCACCTACGATTCTGCTTCAAAATCGCCTACGGTGCACAAACGAGAAAGAGAGAGAGAGAGAGTCGAGGACAAGTGAGAGAAAATCGCGACAAATCAAAAAATCCATGTTTTTTCCCACAGTAAACGTCCAATACAAAGTTGACACGTCATGTTAAGAACCGATCCTTGAGGCTCTTAATTAAGGATTCGTTCTTAACTAATTAACCATTTTTGATTTAATTTTTTCACAGATTTGGGTTAAAAACCCCCTTAAGAGGTGCCGTTGGAGCTGCTCTTAGTGGTCGAAAGAAAAAAGTCACTTGAAAAAGCAACTTGGATTTAGATTTTCATTATTCGATTTTATTTCGTGACCAAATTCAATAAATAATAGTTTGTATATTGTTTTTTGACAAAAGAAGAAAAGGGTCCTACGAAGAATTCATCGTGTTTCTTGTGTTTACTTTTAGAGAAGACGGGCTTATATAGTTTTGGTAGAACACTAGAAAAAATGCCAAAATATAATGGATTGAATACCAAGAGAGAACGCTTGTATACTGTAGTGTCTGGAATCATTTGAGAGGACTAGCGGTTTTTTTCGCTCTCTAGAATAAAACTATATCTAGTAATTTTATGTTTGTTATAAATATAAGAAATCCAAATTTTTTTTTTTTTTCATGTTTTAGATATGTTACGTCTGTAAAACTGTAAGACCGTCCTCATCCCTAATACTCTTATGATTGTCTTAAAAATTAATTAATATTAAAATTTAAACACATCCACACTTTTGGGATCCAAAGTGTCTATAGAAAATACACTATCAACATTATTCACACATCATTTTTCTTTTCTTTTATTAATTTTATGTTTAACCAATGTGGGTGCTCTAGCATGTGTTGTGTCCGAGATCCTTTAAAAAAGAAAAACCTCACGTCCACTTCTACTTGAAGAAAGGGATCTTTGTTTCCCCTAATTTTTATTTCATCTATAATCTATTTATAGAGTAATTAAATTCAGTATTATCATCATTCACACAAAGAGAAAAATGCCTCTTAGCCAGAGAGTTCTGACGCCGGTCGTTGCTTCTCCGGTTATCTTAGCCGTGTTTACATATTTCTTGTGGTCATCAATAATCCAGCCGGACACCATAAAAGGCACGAAACACGTCCTCCAAGTGGCTAAGACCATTCCTCTCCCCGGCGATGGACCAGAGAGCTTAGAGTTCGATTTACAAGGTGAAGGCCCTTACGTTGGCGTCACTGACGGTCGCATCCTCAAATGGCGCGGCGAAGAACTCGGCTGGGTTGATTTCGCTTACACTTCTCCTCACAGGTATCATTCATAACCCTAAACTACCCTTTCCTCTGTTTTATTATCTTTTTCAGTGTTTTTTCTGTTGTTGTTGTTGTTGTTGTTGGTTAATGAAGAGAGAACTGTTCGAGGCATGAGGTAATACCAAGTTGTGGGAGACCATTGGGACTAAGCTTCGATAGGAAAACAGGAGATTTGTACATCTGTGATGGTTACTTTGGGGTCATGAAGGTCGGATCAGAGGGAGGCGTAGCTGAGTTAGTTGTCGATGAAGTTGAAGGTCGAAAAATTATGTTTGCCAACCAAGGAGATATAGATGAAGAGGAAGATGTCTTCTACTTCAATGATAGCAGCGATAAATACCATTTCAAGTCATTCTAATTTACACCTTCAACGACTTATCTTAAATTTTGCCTAGTAGCTAAGTTTTTACTTTTAGTTTTGTGGAATCGCATATATATTGTGGAAGTAACTTGTAAATGGGTTATGTTTGTTTTGTTGTATAGGGAAGTATTCTACGTGTTTGTGTCTGGGGATAAGATGGGAAGAGTAATTAGATACGATATGAAGACGAAAGAGGCCAAAGTTATAATGGACAAGCTTCATTTTAACAATGGTTTAGCTCTAAGCAAAGACGGATCGTTTGTAATAACTTGCGAAGCCGGTACGGGCCTTCTCCACAGAATTTGGGTCAAAGGTCCTAAATCCGGGACCAACGAGATTTTCACGAGGCTTCCAGGTTTCCCGGACAATATCCGGCGTACAGCAACGGGCGATTTCTGGGTGGCATTACATTGCAAAAGAGGTTTGTTCCCTCGTGTGATTCTGAGTCACTCATTGGTCGGTAAGTTGTTCATGAAGATGTTGAAGGTGGAGACTCTGATTCATTTCATGAACGGAGGAAAACCTCATGGAATGGTCGTGAAAGTCTCTGGTGAGACCGGAGAGATTCTCGAGATGCTTGAGGACAGTGAAGGGAAGACAATGAAGTATGTTAGTGAGGCTTATGAGAGAGATGGAAAGTTATGGTTCGGCTCTGTGTTTATGCCGGCCATTTGGGTTCTTGATACATCGGTTTATGATCCCAAATGAGTAGGCCAAATGCCAAGAAATAAATTATCACTCAGCTGTGTGATTTGTTTATTAGCATCTTGTTTTGTATCTTCTTGTTGTTGTGTGAGTGGATTTTCATTAGAACCTGGATTCTGCAAAATTTTGTTTCAATGGAAATTTGGTTGGGGGGATTTATAATTGTCGGCACGGTTAAAATGAAAATTGTGCCTTGGTCGGCGTGACTAGATTTGGGGTTCGGCTAGACGGCTACAAGCCTACACAGCCTATTTCATATGAGGGTTCTATTTAGGGAATCTACATAAAATAACAACAGACGACCGATTAATTAACTGACATTAATGACATTATTCCAAGTAATACTGTATACGACATTTTTACAACTTTGACCCTATTATGATAAATGACCCAAAATAACTTACAATGCTAAGAGTAACTGTAAGCTGATGACGTTAACAATGCTATACAGATAATTTATTTACTTGGCAAAGAACAATTCCCCGTGGATATGACTTACTTTCTCAAGCAATTTAATAGCTTAATAAGAATGTTACTCCATAAACTAGTTGGTAACGCTGCTACAACGATAACGACAACATATTTTACTATTCATCACCTGGTCATAGACTTGTATATTGTTATGTACGTAGATGCAAGTAGAACTATATGCAATACTAATGTTACTGGTGTATATAGATTATTGATTGTATATATTTTTATCTCGGTAAATAGTCTGAACTGGTTCAATTGAACAAATAGTTAAATCTAATACAAGTTATCGAGATAATGATGTTAACAATGTTATAAGGATAACTTGGTAACAATGTTACTCAATATGCTGGTATATAACTCAATAACAATGTTATACGGATAACTACGACGTGTTTATGTATGAATCTTTATTCTACATTGACAAATAACAAATATACAAATGTAACTAACAATAGATAAAATATAATTTACTATAGTAAAAGTCATTGACGAAGCTAACAATGTTATCCGTCTAACTATGTTAATCTAATATCTCCCTTTCCAGATCTTGCAATATATCTTACTTCATTTAATGCTACATATCTTCCAATAACTTCATTCGAGTTCGCTGTAGAAGTAGAGGCAAACTTATCTTATATTTATGATAGCAGGTGAGAGATTAAATTAATAAATCTTTCTTAATAAAAAAGTTTTCCATCTATATTAAGCAACTTCACCCTTCTATTTAATTACATTTGAAACTTAATATGAGAGGGGATTTAAATAAGCACAGTCACTATATTGGATATTTTCCCATTTCGAGTAACTAAATATTTATTATTTTGCGTAATTAATATACTTTTATAAAGCCACTGTTTTAATATGGCATTCGTACTGTTAATTATTCACACTTTATAAAGTGGGGCATCACCTGTTCTTGTTTTTGTATAGTGGGTACACCTGCTTTCTTTTCTGAAAACGAATCATGATTAAAGTTAGGTTTTAAGTGCGATCGTATTATTACAATAATTAAGAGATTAAAAGTATGACAAAATAAAATATGTAAAAATTTAAGTAGTACAGAGTACCAAACAAAGGATTTAAAAGACCTAGTTAATTTAAATGAACTAAACCAAACAAGCTTAGAGTATTAGAAGAAAAAGAAAAAAAACAAGAGTTTCAGGACTCAACCATCCTGTCCATACATCCTGGTTCCTTGCTTCATTAATCTCTGATTTAGAAAACAAAATATTCATTAAAAAAAAAAACTAAGTTTAGACTGTTAGTTTTTCTTTTTTGATAAAGGGTAAGACTATTAGTTTTGACTCGCGATGAAGCTTAATTTAACCAGTGGCAACAACATTTAGTGTATTAACTTACTTACTTCCACACTTTATTCACTTTGGTCATCATTTGGACTTTAAATCTAATCTATACTTCTGATTTCTTTATTTTCCCACACGAATTAGAACTTTGATTCCACGATATCGTGGAGGAAAATATCATATACTAAAATTTGTTATATCAATTGTATATCAATATTTTATATATTATATAAAATATATATTTTACGAAGATTTCAAATAAATTAACGTAATCTTCATAAGTATTTATTGAGATTGTTCTTATTAGTAGATATAAAAGAATTATGAAAAAACATAATTCTAAGTGAAAAATATCACACAAATAATCAAAAGCTTTGGAGTTCCAAGTACCAATGTATCTCTTCCATTCATACGTCAAGAATTTCGAATGAATAGAGGTGAAAAGACGTAATCTTAGACAATATATATATATATATATATATATAAATAGACGCAATCTTACAATGAAGAGACACAATCGATGAATAGATGCGAATGGTATTTATTGAAATTGTTATTATTATATAGATTAATAATATATTAGTTTCAAATTTTAAATAACTCAATAGACCGAAAACTCAAAATATCCAATATAAAATATATTATCTATATATGTTAGGGTTTGAATGACAAACTTACATGCGTTTAATTTTCTACTGTAACTTAGAACGTACACCATCTCGATAACCAATAGCCAACCACACCTTCTTTTTTTTTTTAATAAAAGGCTTAATAGCTAACCACACCTTTCCGGGTTAAAATGTTCTCAAATTACTTTTTATGTATCATAAATTATCTATCAATAGGAATTTTAAACTTTGGAAAAGGGCAATCTTATGTGTAATCAAAATCCTAACTGTTTTTTTTTTTTTGTAATCCTAAACTTAAAATAAATCTAAATCGAATCTAAATCTCATGATCCGGTCCAGTCAGACCAGAAAGCATGAGCGGCTAAAACCCTATCAAGAAGCTCTTGAGGTACAGGCTCGCCTCTCCTTTGCCTTGCTGATATCTTTGCCGTGTGAACCAACGTTTTCCATTTATCCTGTTTTAGGTTACACATTTTATATTAAAGACATTTACAATCAAAATCTGGTTTTTATATACACATAGCCATGTTATTTCTATTTTCTAAAGGTACCTTGAGGTCAACGTAAGTTCGATGATTTGCATGGCCAAATGCGTGAGACTTAACGTCGCGCCACCTGAAAAGAATCAATATATATATATAGAAAGACAAGTTAGTAACCAAATTAATTACTACAGTTTTTATTAAGGGAATAAGGAAATTATAAACTTCAACGCTGAAAATTTAGAGCTTTAATAACCTTCCGGTGCCGAGCCTCTCTATAGCCTCAACCAATGCTTCTACTTCTGAGACGGTGAACGGCCGTCTAATTCTCCGTTGAACCATCTTTGGCTGCGAGGTCAGTTTCATGCGCACCGGAACCACGGATTTAGCTGCCACCACCTTATGAGTGCTATCCACTGATCCCCGAATCCTATTTTGTCTGTAAAGTTAATTCACTATCATGACCCCGATTGAAAAAGAATAAGAAATTGCTTATAATTATAAATACAAGTTTAAGGAATGCTTATACAAAATATTATAATTTATGGTTTTGATTGTGTACCTAAGTCGCGTTCTTGGGGAAGCAGTGATTAACGTTGTTGTCATTGTTGTTTCTGATTTCCGTGGTTCTAGCATGAATCCCAAAGAGCTGAGCTTGTGGTCATCATCATCATTACGAGAGATCCCAATCTGAAGAAGCGTTTTGGAGTCATCAACGATGCTTTTACCTCGAACAAGCACTCCAATGTTTAATCCATCCGCAAGAACCGTGTTACCGCCTCCATTACGGCTACTTTGAGTGACCCCGCCGTGGCTGATTCGGAAATGTCCACCAATAGCTCAGAGATTTTCAACGATTTGATACCGAAATTAACTGAAAATATGGCAAAATAATCATACATAAATTACAAAAATATCATATGGATTTGACCTCAAATAGATATACCTATACCGGTACATGGAGCATCATGTAGTTCAGGTCGATGATTTTGGTATAATAACTTTCTTTTCTTCAAAGGATACATATTCTGCGATTCTCGGCTACTACATGAATCAGGCTCTTTTGTGTAACACATCTTTCTTTTCCCGTCTACATAAATCCAATGAAACACTAATACATTCAATCTTTTTTAATGTAAAAGAAGCTTTCGATACAAGTAAAGCTAGCCATCGAGTGAATTGATCTGACCGTTCTTGGAATGTGAATCGAAGTTTTCTTCTTGTGAGATTGGAGAGCTAGACCTGGAAGGACCAAGAGCTAACCAGTCCATAGACAATAACACCTGAGAAGGTATTTCCTGACCAGGTTGAGGCTTAACCTCAACTTCCATTGTCTCCAAGAAGTTATTGACGACAAAACCGTCAATTCTTCCGCTCGCCTGAGAAATTTCCGGCCGCTTGGGCTAAAACCTCGAATTCGGATCTCTGTTTTTTCATCGGTTTTCGCCTGCGTCCCTGACAAAAAAAAGACGCGTTCCAGTGAGCCAATTGTATGTAACTTGTGGAAGAAGAAATCTTGTTGGAATATATATACGCCCTCTGTGAGATCTACATGCCCTTGGAATTACAGCAAGTTGGTAAGCATCGAAACCACAGTCCAACATGGTCCTTGCAACACACGCAACTGCAAATTGCTTACGTTAAGCCTGAACCTGTGCAAGTTTTGTAATCCAAAAATCAGATCCTAGAACACCAAAGCGTTAATGAGGATTATTAAACCAGTAAAAAAAAACATTTGGTCTAAATTCACATAAAAATCCACAAACCTTATGCTTGTTTCTGTCGTTTCTCTTAATTGATTTGATTTCGATTGATTTTGTGTGATAAAAGAAAGTGAGACTTATGTTAGAATTCCTTTGGGTGAAACGAAATATATAGAAAGATATGAGCTGTAAAACATCCGCCTTTAAAGTTGGGTTTGTGTCTGAACAAAAACCCCATGAAACCACAAATATTCTTTACACACAAAAAAAACTCCAATGTTTCAGAAAAATATGAATTCAGTTCTATCAACACCTGTCAACATCTGATTAGTCAGAAACTATCAGAAAATTAAAAACGTTTTGTGAGTTTTTTCCTCTAAAGACATGTTTCTTTTGTGGGGCTAAAACTAAGCAACGGTTTATTTTAGCTGTAGCACTAAAACCCTCCTCCGAACACTTTGGACCAGTTCTTCTGTTCCGGATTAGGTGATCCATTACTTCTTAACATCAATCCGGGTTTGACACGTGGACGACTCTCCATTGTTCTTGGATAAATCTCTTCTCATTCACTAATATTTTCTTGTTGTGGAGGAAAACTCTGTGGTTTCTTTCCGAGTTTTCGATAAATTACATGGTAAAATGGAGTATTTCAGTCGAAAATATCTTAGGATTAATGATTGCAGAATAATTAAATCTGGTTTTCCTTCACCGTTAAAAAAATTTCCAGTTACACCTTTAATTAATCTTCTTTATCTTATGATCTGTAATGTTTAACGGTTTAACTACTTTGTAATGTCTAGTCTAATCTTAAATTTTCGTGCTAAAAGTGAATGTTTTAAGTTGATACTATTTGTTTTAAATAAAACTTTAGAATTCATTTTGAAAGCATAATATAATTAAATTAAGAGTTAATTACGTAGATCCCAAGTTACCGACAATGGTCAACTAATTCAAAGTTTCTAAAGCAAGCAAGAAATTCTTTTTTGGATTTTTTACATTGAATATAAATTTGTAATTCACATATTCAGATATAACCATAGAAGAAGCAATCATTATCAAGAAAGCTTCAACTTGTCACTATTTCATAAAATATCTACACAACTCGATTGATATTAACAAACATTTTCAACTTTGTAACTTTGACGCCTATAAAACAGTGGACAATTATAGAATCATCAAATCAAACGATTGGTAATGGGTTAAGAATTTTTGACAACCAAGTCGATTCCAAATGGTACATAAACAGTATAGATAGACTAGGTCCACGACTTTCAAAAATCAAATAAACCTCCCCGTTGGTTAAATATGGAAGTCAAAGGTCGATGATTACGTACTAATAGTAGACAAGTCAATTACAAAGAACAAAAAAAAAAACAGGGTTGGGGCAGTTGAAAAACTTTTTCTACTTTTGTTTCCACATACAAGAAAACTTGTGGTGTCGGGACTAACCTCAAAAATAACTCGGTTCAAATGCGATTTCAAATTCGGTTTTCATTTTCCTCGAACCAACCATATTCGTCTGTTTGTCAATTTCGTTTTACATAAATCTGAATTATTCTTTTGTGCGTGAGCTAACTCGGAAACATATAGGAAATAACCTAATATTAAATTGATAGATAGTGGTAGGATTAGGAACCGTGTGTGATTAGATATTTGGTGAGAAGACCACTGACTAACTCTTTCCTTTTCTTGTTTTTAGACTTAACTCCAAAGACAATTTCCCTTTTTGTATAGAAGAACTTGCTTTAACTCCAAAGTCCAAACCTGATTTAAAACCCCATTAACAGAACAATAACGAAACCTAATTTCTCTCTAAACCCATCTCAAATTCATTCTCAAATCTCTTGAATTTTGCTCAAAGCTTGAATTTTAATTGCTTCCATCGATGGGTGAGAAGGATTCAGAAACAGCTCCGATTAGGGGGAAAACCCAAGAGAGAGAGAGCAACAACAACGTACACTCAATGGATTTAGAGTCAGCTCCTCTATCTGAGCAGCATCAATCGCAGAATCAAAGTCGACGAAGTTTTTATGAAGAACGAGGAGGAGGAGTTAAAGAGTTTCGAAGTTGGTTCGCTTGGCTTATACCATGTTTCGTGATCGCTAACGTTGTTGTTTTCGTGATCACCATGTATGTCAATAATTGTCCGAAGAAATCCGGAGATTGTTTCGCCGATTTCTTGGGTCGATTCTCGTTTCAGAGTACAAGAGAGAATCCTCTTTTGGGTCCTTCTTCTCTAACGTAAGTAGCTTCTAATTCTATGGTTTAAACTTTGTTCTAAACAAAGATTTGACTTTTACTGAGTCAAGTAAAGCAGGAAACTCAGAAATATCTTTGGATTTCAATTTGAAGAAGTAGCTTATAGCTTTTAGTATGTGTCAACGATGTTGAAGATTTCATATGCTTATGTTGAATAGTAAAATGCTTTGATATATAGAGTAGAGTAAAGAGAGAGTGTATTTCTTCTCCTCTTCCTTGAATTGTTCTGATGTTGAAATTTAGAGATTGATTTTGGTTACTTTATAATTGCAACAGGTTACAAACAATGGGTGGATTGGATGTAAGAAAAGTGGTTAAGGGAGATGAAGGATGGCGTCTACTTTCTTGCAACTGGTTACATGGAGGAGTTGTTCATTTACTAGTGAACATGTTGACTCTTTTATTCATCGGTATTCGTATGGAACGTGAATTCGGTTTTAGTAAGTACTCTATCTCTGCTTCTTTTGATCCTCTTTAATGAAATTTGTGTATTAACCTTTGTTTTGATTTTTTTGTTCTCAGTAAAGATTGGATTGCTTTATTTGATATCTGGCTTTGGAGGAAGTATATTGTCAGCTCTTTTCCTCCGCTCTAACATCTCTGTTGGAGCATCTGGTGCGGTGTTTGGTTTACTTGGAGGAATGCTCTCTGAGATCTTTATCAACTGGACAATCTATTCTAACAAGGTAAGTACACCTTCAAACGCCCTTTTTGGTGTTTGATCTAAAGATTTGAACTTTTGAATTTATGTCGTTTGCCTATGCTTTGTTTAGGTTGTGACCATTATAACTCTTGTGTTGATTGTGGCGGTAAACTTGGGACTTGGGGTGCTCCCGGGAGTTGATAACTTTGCTCACATTGGAGGTTTTGCTACCGGTTTTCTACTTGGATTTGTGCTCTTAATCCGACCACATTTCGAATGGATCAACCAAAGAAACACTCCTGGAGTTAGGCTGCATAGGTACAAGATGTATCAATGTATATTATGGATCATCTCTCTTCTCCTCTTGGTTGCTGGGTAAGTGTTACATTCTCTCTGCTACAACCTTCCAGTTAATTGCTATAAATCAGTCTGTTTTTGTTTTTCATATACTCATAAAAGCCTGTAGATTGCATATGTGATGATCTTGTTTCTTTGATTGCCACAAGAAAAGTTGTGAACTTTGTGAAAATTTTTCCCTAAACCGAGTTTCTTTCCTTGTCAGGTTCATTGCTGGTTTGATCTCTCTCTTCAACAATGTCGATGGTAATGAACATTGCTCATGGTGTCATTATCTTTCGTGTGTTCCAACTTCTAAATGGAGCTGTAACCGAGAACCAGCCTCTTGCACGGTAAAATCGTGTTAGCTCCTCGGTTTCTTTAGCCTCGGATCGAATCTTCTCTCAATGTCTCTAATCAACATCTCTGTCTTATTTGTTATGCAGACGACTCAATTAGGTAACCAGTTGAGCATGACTTGTTTGAGGAATGGGAAATCAGCATCTTACATTTTGGCAAATCCCTCCAATTCACGGATTAATAGCTTATGTGTTCAACTTTGCCGTTGATTTACTTGTTTAACAATACACACACATACATACCACTCATTGTATCCATCTTCTCCCTCTCAAATTCTTTCTTGCTTACTATGTGTATATTTATAGGGGCCCTTGTTGAATAAATAATACAATATTTTCCTAAATTATTATATTTTAGTTTGAGATCTCTGTTAAATTTTCATATAACCAACTTTAGAAGAGAAATCGTGATGCAAAAATTTGTTCTTTTTGGTTATAAAATAAAAAAGGACCAAAAATCTAAGATTCCGCCGTCTGTGGGGATCGAACCCACGGCCACGTGGTTAAAAGCCACGCGCTCTACCACTGAGCTAAGACGGCCTTGATGCTCATGGTGTATTAACAATTTTAATCATACTATATTCACATATAATGGAAACCCTTTAGTATCACTTCCATGTATCTCGTGTTTTAATTTGTTACGAAGGTCAATTTACATAATTACATCTCATAATAAATTTTTTTTGTCACATTACTCATAAAATGAAAAAAAAAACATATTTGTTGTAATACCCTCTCAACGAAAATTTCCAAATTAGATTCTGAAAATTTGGCATGGAGATCTTCCATTTGGTACATAATAGAAATTTTGGAATGGATATCATATATAACTTGTTTTATAAAAAGATTCACCAGATAACATTCCCAACATTTAGAAGCAATCAAGCAATTTTTAAAAAAAATATAAATGATATAACACTATTTATGCAATCAAGCAATCTTGAACATATCATGTTACTAGATAAAGTCAACACGACTAAACAATGATGCGTCATGGAAGATATGGTTATATATATATATATATATATATATATATATAGATAATTTGTTACTAATTGTCTTAGAATATTTATTTGTTGTTGTTATAAACTAATACTTTGTTATGTTGATTAGACTTTGGAAAAAAAAACTTAAATATTGACTGGTTCTGTTCAAAAGAAAAAAAAATAGAAAGAATTTTAATGTGGAATGTAAGAGAAGAGTAGTCCCTTGCTCGATCGGACGTCAGATTATAAACATCTAAAATAATTACAACCAGGACAATGACCTAATCATTCTTCAATTTTTAAGAGTTTAAGCGTACGTTCTATTTTAATTAAAATGAAGGTTATATATTTAATAACGGTGAGCAAATCAAACTTAAACATTACGTGTTGCGAGTGAATTGGATTATAACTCTATGGATGTGATTGGTAAAAATGGGGTAGCTCAGAGTAATTAAAAATGGATGAATTGAGATTAAAGAGAAAATAATAATTAGAGTAAGTGAGAGTAAAGAAATAATTTTTTCTTTGATGTGATTGGTAGTTAATGAAAATAACTAATAAAAGTGTAATATTTTAATTGATTAAAACAAATGATATTTCAAAAAGTAAGAGATGGATTATTTCTCTCTCTAATTCTTCCACTTAAATGTGGCGGAATGTTTACTCCATTTACTGTATAAATAGAAAGAATCTTTTCACTATTTACTTTTTATATTTTTCAATTGATTTGCTGAAGTGGGAGTAATTAATAATTACTCTACTTTTATTACTCTGAAAATGACATATAGTGGCGGAGTCAAAAAATATTCATCGGGATCAAATATATTAGACTTTATATGTAATATATCTTAAAAAATTTATAAGGGTCAAGTTTCATATTTGACACAGATCAATCTAATATTTTTAATAGAAACTCATTGATTTTTTTAAAATCTACCAGGATCATTTAATCCCTATGACCAACTATTGGGTCCACCTATGATGTCATACCCTACATATCTAATGTGAAAAGATCCAATAGGATGTTTATCTGAACGGCCAAATTGCTAGGAGAGCCAATTAAAGAAAGGCGTTTCTTCCAATAATTTAATAACGTTTATGTTTGGTTCAGTAAATAATTTACAAAGTGGAGCCTCTAGAAAGAAAAGAAAAAAACTTGATCAAGTGAAATTTGCTTTGAAATTTTCTCTATGGTATCGTTCACACAAAACATTTATCAATATAATTCAGTTTGCTAATCTACATTTACATCGTCAGGTGTGACATTATTTATAAAAAAATTATTGTTCTTTCTTTAAACAATATTTTAATTGATCATTTGAGTTGTTTATCATATTTTTCAGTTACATATGAAAGGAACACCGACATTGCTGATGATAAGCTTGTGTATGCTATGTTAAAGCACCTATAAGAATTTGAAACTTCTTCCAACTTTCTAATCATAAGCAACGACATCGGTTTTGTTAGATTGATAAATATTTTAAAAGATTGATTACTTGATAATTGAGTTTAGGAATACATACCATATAAGTATGTTTATATTGAAATTCAATGCCATTTCAGTTACTTGTCAAAGTAAATGATTTTTTTTCTTTTATCTACTAACCCCAACAGTAAATGAAGTTATTAAAAAAGTGAATAAAGTATTTTTTTATATAAGAATCCAATTATTTGATGATGAATCAAAAGTTTTTTTATAAGACTACAAAATAGATTTGTGAATGCAGAAAAAGTTATGTTACCACTAATAATTTATGTTCTTTCTCGCCTAATGTTTTTTTTCCCCTATTTTCTCCATATTTCTTGTCCAATTTTGTAGATGATACATAAGTTGTTTCCATGATTGACAAATTTCATTTGTGAACATTATTTCTACATTTCTACTTCATTGAAAAGCCTTCTTGATGAAACCAAATTATTTGATGATGAATCAAAAGGTTTTTTTATAAGACTACAAAATAGATTTGTGAATGCAGAAAAAGTTATGTTGCCACTAATAATTTTATCCATATTTTTTGTCCAATTTTGTAGATGATACATAAATTGTTTCCATGATCGAGAAATTTCATTCGTGAACACTATTCCTCCATTTCTACGTCATTGAAAAACCTTCTTCTATTTTCATTAACATTATAAACGTGTGCTTTTAAGTTAAGAAAAAAGAGAATGTATAATCTCGTATATGAATCACCGTTTTCAAATTGTAGACTTAATATTTAATGTTTTCAATTGCAAAATTTTTTTTATACAGAATAAGAACACATGAACATCATGGCAAAATGTGTAATTATGTTTTCTTTATTCAAATCCTAAATCCAAAAACAAAAAAATTCAACAAACAATTATGTAGTATCAACAGATTTAATTAAAGGAATGCATAGAACGAGATTATGCTAGACAAATATCAAACAAAAAACATATGGATTCTATGCAAGCTCAGAAAAAAATTCGCCAACTAGAACATTTTTTGTTTTTTTTTGACTAGAACAATTTTCTTTGTGGTAATTATAACAAAATTTGATTTTGTCTTTACGGTAATTCCTGACATTTAGTTTATGTCACTTACATATTAAATTCTTAGATTCCAACATAACTTCCATGTTTTCCCAAATATGTTTCCGACTGGTTTTTTTATTTCTTTTTTAAAATTGAATCTGTTTAGAGATATCCAATTTATGAGATAGAAAACTGAGTATTATTTGTTTTGGTATTGATACAGTTATGGTTTTAGATTTTAGGTTTGCTGATATTTAAATTTAACCTAATTCTTCTTTCTTTTGTTTTTTTTTTCCTTTCTCAGAGTCTCTATTTAAAGGAAAAATGTTTAAATATAAATTGTTGTTAATAATTTAAATGAAATGAAAGTAGCATATTATATAAGATATTAATTTAATTTAAATATAAAATATCATATAAAAAGCAGAAGGTAGCAAAATCAGAGATTTTCAATCCAATTTTTTAGTTTATGAGATAGAAAAACTAAGTATTTAGAAGAAAAAATGTATAGTTTAATCAATTTTGTTTCCATTCAGTTTGGTTTCGACTAGATATGGAAAAAGCAATACAAATTGTTTTCCTTTGATTATTTCTCCCATCGGTTATAGATCGGATTTTCGGTAGATTTTTGGTTTGGTTAAACTAGATTGAATTGGTGTTGATGGAAGACTATAGAACCTCCAAACCAATAAAGGGTCTCTCGAGTCGAGTGGGACCCAGAGATTATCATTACTAAACCACTTTATTGTGTCGTCAAATTTACATCATTTGCCACTGAACCGCACCAGTGAAACCAAACAAGTCCGGCGACGGTGACCGGCATTTTGATTTTCAATTTACCTCCAAAGAAATTAGGCAGTTTGGTGATTTTACCAAAACGCAATGTTGCACGAGCTTCTTCTAGCTCTTTTAGGCTTCACCGGCGATCTCATCGTCGACGAGCGGGAGCAACGGAAAACCCTAGGCCTCGCTTTCCACTCCGATTCCCCTCTCTCTGATGAATGTACCTTTAAACTCGCTCCTGACATCTCCTTTATCGAACCCAGCGAAAGGTACTCTCTGCTCGCCCTGATCTGGTGATTGAGCTGATTTTAATTTCTGTTGATTATGATGCGCTTCCTTGCAGGGACTTGATCGAGAGATTGATCAAGCTAGGGTTCTACTATAGAGAGCTCGACAGGTTTGCGAAGAAGTCTCGCAATTTGAGCTGGATTAGGTCAGTAACCAGTGTGCATCCGTTGGAAAGGGCAGATGAATTGTCAAAGCAGAGTAGAGAGAAGAAGCCTAGCGTGTACCGTAGAGCCATTGCTAATGGAATTGGGGAGATTCTTTCCGTATATAGATCTGCGGTCCTTCACATTGAGCAGAAGCTATTGGCGGAGACGACCCCTATTCTGGCTACGGTTACGCAAGGGCTCAATAAGGTACATTCCCAAACACTTTGATCATGATTGAGCTTATGAATACCATATGAGTATGTGCTTATTGAAATCCAATTCCGTTTTATCTGTCTAGTTTTTCGTTCTTTTCCCGCCCTTGTACGAGGTTGTTCTCGAGATTGAGCGTGATGATATTCGTGGAGGGCAGCTTCTGAATGTATTGAATAAAAGGTGTCATTGTGGTGTGCCTGAATTGAGGACTTGTCTCCAAAGGTATTCACTTTCCTTTGTTCCTCTATGGCTCTATTTATTGTAAACTGATATCATCTTTAGTTCCATTTGTCAAAGTTTTTGCATCATGCCTATCCCCATATCCTTTGTAGGCTTCTTTGGCATGGACATCAGGTCATGTATAATCAACTTGCGGCTTGGATGGTCTATGGGATTCTCCAGGATCCTCATGGAGAGTTTTTCATTAAGAGGTAACTGTAATTTCTGTCGTTGTATCATTTTTATTCTTAGATTTGTTGGGTGCGGTCTTGTTTTGCTTAGTATTTCCATCAGTGGTCCTCATGAAGTTGTTAGGTAGTTGCTGTATACTTGCGCTGATATATTATGGCTTGCCATTATCTGCAACTGCACACTTTGATTTCTGTTTGTTCTTATGGAAAGATGTACAACTCATTTCTGATTTGCTTGCAGGCAGGAAGATGGTGATTTAGATCATCGCCCATCTCATGAAGAAATATCTGAAAAGTTGGCTCGTACCTCAGTTCATGAGACATCTTTAACTGATTGGCACTCTGGATTTCACATTTCTTTGGTACTCTCCATGCCACTTTCAATTTTTATTTAGGTACACTAGTACTATATTATTGATGTTTCTGTACTATATTGCAGGATATGTTACCTGATTATATTCCTATGCGTCTTGGGGAATCAATTCTTTTTGCGGGAAAAGCCATAAGGGTTTTGCGAAATCCCAGTCCTGCTTTCCAGTTCCAGAAGGACAAGAGTTTTCAGCAAACAATGTGTGGCTCCCAGAGAATTCGAGGATTTATGCGTAGTGATTTCCCTGAGAGAGAAACAGAGATAGATGCAGATCTTACAGGGGAAGAATTGCTTCCACCATCTGAGGCAGACAAGATTGAAGCTATGCTCAAAGATTTAAAGGTACTGGTTGGGGGACTGTCTCATGGCACGTAATCTTTTGGTAGAAAGGCAATCATGTTAGCAGGGTTTATTTCTGTTTTAGTCATGGAACACGTGTTCATCCATGGAAATAGTATTTGCCTTTCTCCTAAGATCACATTAGAGCTCATATTTGATCCTTAATTTTATACCTCCACGTACAGGAATCATCTGAGTTTCACAAGAGATCATTTGAGTGCACTGTTGATTCTGTTCGAGCAATAGCAGCTAGTCATCTTTGGCAGGTTCTCACTTGAAAACTTTTGAATCTTTAATCCTTTGGATTTATTTTTTGGGTGACATTACCTTCCTTTCTACAGCTTGTCGTTGTGCGTGCTGATCTCAATGGTCATCTTAAAGCTCTAAAAGATTATTTCCTCTTAGAAAAAGGAGATTTCTTTCAGGTAAACCACATAAATATCTGTTGGTGCTCTTAAATGAAAAATAAGGGTGATTTATGTTGCTCCCACTTGCTCATATTCTGGTTTTCTTATATTAATCTCAGTAAAAGACCTGTGGACATGTAATTTCACATCTCATGGGCTTTCTGATTTCAGTGCTTTCTGGAGGAGAGTCGTCAATTGATGCGTTTGCCGCCTCGCCAGTCAACTGGGGAGTCTGATCTTATGGTACCATTTCAATTGGTATGTGCTTACAACTTACAACTTAAAATATTTCATGATAAAAGTTCTGGTCAGGTAAAATTACTTTTGTAATGCTCTCTCTTTTGGGATCACACAGGCTGCAACAAAAACCATTGCGGAGGAAGATAAGTATTTCTCTAGGGTATCCCTACGGTCAGTAACATAACAAATTCTTATTTAACGACTTTATATTAGATGGATTTAATTTCCAACCTTTGAGCTAAGTGGAAGGCACACATTAATCTCCCAACTGTTCTTTAATTTGGCTGTTTTAACTGCTACTCACCAGGATGCCTTCATTTGGAGTCACAGTCAGATCTTCTCAAGCTGACTTGGCGAGATCTAAAGTATCTCTCACCGGGAAGGCAAATCTTACATCAGACACCTCTGTGGATGGCTGGGACGCTATTGCTCTGGAGTATTCTGTTGATTGGCCAATGCAACTGTTTTTCACTCAAGAAGTGCTTTCTAAGTAATAATCCTTGGTATTTCTTATATACTGTTTTTCTTCTAATTTTTCACACTTTCAAAGTTCTTGCATCAATTTTGTTATGAACTATTTAGTCGGCTGTTTGCTGGAACTTGAAATGCTTGATGCTTTGTCTAAGAGCTAAAGACTTGTGTTTAGGTATCTCAAGGTGTTCCAATATTTGATACGGCTAAAGAGAACTCAGATGGAGTTGGAGAAATCATGGGCGTCTGTAATGCATCAAGATCATATAGAATCTGCTCAATATCGAAAAGATGATACAAACGGATCAACATCTCAACAAAGACGACAAGGAATACGACCCATGTGGCGTGTTAGAGAGCACATGGCATTTCTGATAAGGAATCTTCAGTTTTACATTCAGGTAAAGAAACCTACAACGTCTCATAAGGAATTCAAAGTTGGTCACTATCCAGTTTGAAAAACAAAACGTCTAAGGTTTGATTCTATCTTTGTCTTAAGGTTGATGTGATAGAATCTCAATGGAAGGTGTTGCAAACTCACATCCATGATTCTCAAGACTTCACTGAGCTCGTTGGCTTCCATCAAGAGTAAGTATATCCAATGCTCTTTGTTTGCTTTCAAGTGTCTTTATGCTACTTACTTGGCCTGGGCAAATCTGAACCGAAATCTTTTTCAGTAATTTTTCTGTTTTTTATGTCTGCCCCTGCTACTTACCTACTATACTACACGAATGCAGGTATCTCTCCGCTCTTATCTCTCAATCTTTCCTCGACATTGGTTCCGTCTCAAGGATACTCGACAGCATCATGAAACTCTGTCTCCAGTTCTGCTGGAACATTGAGAATCAAGAAAGCAATCCAAACACTTCAGAACTTGAAAACATCGCCGAGGTGCAGTATCTATTTCACTGTTACACTCATACAAAGGCGAAATAGTCTCTCATGATTTGTTTCTTTTATTTTTTTTTCCTTGCGGTTTTTAGGAATTCAACAAGAAGTCGAATTCTTTGTACACCATACTGAGAAGCAGCAAGCTCGCCGGGAGCCAGCGAGCCCCATTCTTGAGACGTTTTCTATTACGTCTAAATTTCAATTTCTTCTACGAGGTATTGATTTTCAGAAGTTCTCTCCGGTTCGAAAAACTCGAGCTTCTCACTGGCTGACTCTCTCTCTCTCCTCTTTTTCCTGGTAACAGACGACTGCAAGGGGTGTGTTGAATGTTGTCCGACAACGCCCAGCTCTTCCATTGTAAATGTCCAGATTGTTCTTGTCAGAGGATCTAGCTTTTACAGACATGGGCTTTTGCGGTTTAGCAACAACTATAACAAGTGGAGATAGATTGGTCTGATCCTCAAATCAGGTTCACATGACTCCATCAAAGGGAATATATACATACATTTGTGGACAGTTTTTGCTCACACGCCTTTCCTTTGTAAGAATCTGTGTTGCTCCCAAGAACAAAAAGTGTGAGCTGTGTTTCATTCGAGCTTTAGAGATGTAATACTCTGTAAATTATGTAGGATATAGTCAGCAACTAGCACTGTCAGAGTCGCCCCGGAATTTTATAAATTATTTATTTCTCTTTTGTGTGGTTGCAAAAAACACAAAGGCCAGTTTGGGGAGAATTGGCAAATTTGTGTTTGTGTGTGTAGAATATAGAAACATCAAGGCGTCTGACTGTCCTTTTTTGTGTGGATGAGAAGTTTTTTCTAACCTTTTTGAAGAATGACAAGTACTCGCCGCTTTAACTATTAAATGCGCGCTTCATTTGTGTCTGTACAGCAGGTACTATTGAATTTCTAACATTACAAGTCAAAGATGTATTATCATCTATATTTTGTTTCTTGACTGATACAAGAAATTGAAGTTATACCAAAGATGATGTGTTTCCGCATTATTTGGTGATCTCTTGTGACGGTTTCACACCTTGTCCTCCTCAGAATCAGAGTCATCACTGTCGGGATTGACATTATCTCCATCACGAAGGCTTGTCCAACGCCATACTAAGATTACAGCATTAGGAGGTCTGGAGGTGGCATTTGTTCTTGTCGGATATGTTCTGTAATCAACTAGCACAATTTTTGTTTTAAAAAAAAATATAGACCCAAAAATGAAGGCCCAAAATAGGCTCAAAAGAGGCCCAAACTGTTTGTGAAAGAGGCTAGGGTTTTTCTTCAGTGTCTGTATATATAAAAATGCAATTTTCAGCTGATCGTCGTCCTTTCGTCTGAACCCCGGAGAAGCCCGATCCAAAGACCAAAGGTATCATCACTTCTGATTCGTCTCATATAGTAGTTGCAAAAAATTATATTGTTCAATATCTATTGAACGGAGAGCTTACTTTTGTTGTCTATTGTTGATTGAGAAAATTAGCAGAAGATGACAACTCCGCAAGTTAAGACCGGTTTGTTCGTTGGTTTGAACAAGGGACATGTTGTTACCAGGCGCGAATTAGCTACTCGTCCTCGTTCTCGCAAAGGAGTATGTTCTCTTTTGCCTTATGTTTATATTGGTTTGGATCAATTTTAGTAGTTTCTACACTTATGGTAAATTTTTCATAGTTGGTTAAGATAGTGTGATGAATCTCTCTGTGCTTATAGATTGATAGCTTGAGAGCTCAAAAAGTATGGAGAGTTGATATTTTAGGCTTGACATTTGTTACATTGCTATGATTCTTCACATTTTCAATGTGTAGCTCATTAGACTTTCTAAACCATTTTTGTTTTGCAATATTGATGCACCGTTGTCCGTGAGTCATTACTAGTATTCATGATTCTGTGATGGCTCATAAGATGGCTTATCTTGAATTTTCATTATGTTGTTTGTTGTGGATCTGATTCTATTATTGTTTTTGGATTGATCAGAAAACGAGCAAGAGAACACTCTTTATCAGATCCTTGATAAGGGAAGTTGCTGGTTTTGCTCCCTATGAGAAGAGAATTACTGAGCTTTTGAAGGTTGGTAAAGACAAACGTGCTCTTAAGGTTGCTAAGAGAAAGTTGGGAACCCACAAGAGAGCCAAGAGGAAGAGAGAGGAGATGTCCAGTGTTCTCCGCAAAATGAGGTCAAACCCTAGACCCCCAAATTCTTTTTTTTTTTTTTCCTGATTTCACTTGATATTCCTCTAGAGTTCTAAGCCTATTAGCTTGGAATGACCTTATAAGCCTATCTTACTGACGAGGCTAGATGCTTAGGTTTTCCATTTCTAATACTTCACCAAATCTCATATCAGTTAAACAAGAACATGCTTTTCTTAATTTGAAAAGAAATACTATTATTGTAATTACTGATTTTGGGATTCTCTTTGCAGGTCTGGTGGTGGTGGTGTAACTGAGAAGAAGAAGTGATGATTCATAAAGAATTTTTGGCTTCTTGTTCCAAATTCGTGATGATTCCTGAGCTTCTCGTATTATCTTTTGTTAGAAATTATTTAAAGAGAGTTTTGTTCGAGACCCGTGATTTTGTGTTCAAACCTTTGTCCTCTCCCAAGTTATTGAAATACCGAAATACAGCTTGCGTAGTATAATCCTCAAAATTACCTATTATTTTAGTTAGTATAATGCTCAATAAAAGAGAGAAATATAATCCAGGCCTTGGTACCGTTGGGGTCAAAACAAGCTTCTCTGAGTCTCTCATTCTAAATTTTGAATCAGTAACAATCAGAATTCTCATTCTCAGTACAAATTTTCTAACCTCAAATGCTGATTTCATAAGTAAGTTCCTGATTCTATCAATTTAGTATTTACCCAAACAACTTGGTCGCCAAAGGTGTCACAGTTTTTGCCAGCAATTCAATCTCAAATGTATTTCTAGCGGGAAGTCTTAAGAAAAGCATGAAAACATATTTTGGCTCGAGCGCGCTAAGGCTTATTATTCACGCGGGTTTCCCTCGTCTTACCAATTGCGTGATCACAACATCTACGGCTGAGATCTCATTTGGGCATATGACACGGATCGCAAAAGATCCAACGGTTCATAAAGTCATGAAATTATGATCACGCGGATCGACAATAACAGTCGTCGATAAAATACGATCCAACGACTCACAGCCTCTCTCAAATTTCAAAAAACTCAATTGCGTTCCTAAAAGCACACAAAGCACTCTCGTCTCCTTATATAAACCTAATTCCTTAGCTCCAAACAACAAATCAACAACATCGCAAACTAAATTGGAATTTTTTCTTAATCGAAGTTTGTATTTTACTTTCCCGAGAAAATGTCAGGCCGAGGAAAGGGAGGAAAAGGATTGGGCAAGGGAGGAGCCAAGAGGCATCGGAAAGTTCTCCGAGACAACATCCAAGGGATTACGAAGCCTGCGATTCGTCGTCTCGCTAGAAGAGGAGGCGTGAAGCGTATCAGTGGTTTGATCTATGAGGAGACTCGCGGCGTTCTCAAGATCTTTCTCGAGAACGTCATTCGTGACGCCGTTACTTACACGGAGCACGCTCGCCGGAAAACTGTCACGGCCATGGACGTCGTTTACGCTCTCAAAAGACAAGGACGCACTCTGTACGGATTCGGAGGCTAATTTGATGATTTCAATTTCGTAAAATGTAAATCTTCAATTTCTAGGGATTTACGATCTATCAGTCAGTACTTACAGTACAAGTACAGTGAATTGTCCTAATAAATCCGCATTTGATTTTCTAATATCGCACCTACAAAGTTCGTAGCTAAGGAGGTTGATTTCGTAATTAGTTTACATCGGTACTTGTCTGGGTCGAATCCCTCGACGCCACTTGCGATTGGTTCCTATCTTCTAGTTTGAATGCTTTAAATTCTAAATTTTCCAAGTAGCGCGTTCAGGCCCAACAGTTACGCTAAGCTTTTTGGGCTTAAAATGTCATGGCCCAATGAAATATTTTCTTTGTGTATCACAACGTACAATCTGGTTAAAATTAAGTTGATAATAAATTAGTAGAGAAAGTAGTTGCATACACAAAAAATTACATAATACATACTTTCGCCGAATGTATATCGAACTGTACAATGCCACTGTTGAGTATACTAAAATATTATAGATCAATCGTTACAGAAGTCAATAACAGAAAATGGGTCGATTTGCGAAAAATAATTTTCCAGTGGTTACAGTATAAGTACAGTGAACTGTCCTATTTAGAGGGTCCATGTAACTCATTATAAAATCGCAACAATAAAACTCTATTCAAATATCTGGATACACATTAAACTATTGGGTGCTACATTTTTGGAACTCGAATTAACCATGAAAGGGCTACATACGCTCAGAGATAGATACTATGCAATTTTAATAACCAAAACCTTGTATATACTTGGCTACATGCTAAATAAATGAGTAATATTATTTGGGCATTCGAATGCATGATAATGGATTTTCAAGGATGCATATTATTTTTGGTGGTGTTGACACGTGATCACAGTCTCAGTCACCAAGTCGCACCAGGTGTGTTAGAACATCTCCAACCCTTATTATTTTGTTTTTAATATATTTTTATTAAAGAAAAAAGGTGAACCAATTAAAAGCTGACATGTGCCAAATGAAGTTCTTAAATGGGGTTCTAGAGTTCTTATTTAAGAGATTCAAGTGATGGAATTTTTTATTTTTTATTTTTTTATTAATTAAAAAGTTAAGAATCTCTCTTAAGAACCCTATTAAAAGCCTCCAGGTGCTCTTACTCATTGCAGAAAGATAAACTCAATAGATGAGTAGAAAAATGGTTTTGAGCAGATATGGTAGAACAATAACTAGGTTATTATATTTCGAAAACGAAACACCAAAAAATATAAACATATGAAAGATTAAAGAAGAACTTAGAGAGATAGAACTCGATAATGACAAAAACGAGAAATTGCGACGTATTTATTCTTTCCTCTTTTTGGTTTTGATATAACTATGTTGTTTCTAAATCGACAATGTAGTGTATTTTTCGTATAGTTCCAAATTCTCTCGTTTTCATCTGTTACACTCATAATGAAAACTTTTTTTTGTCACATTACTCGTAAAATTGGGGGAAAAAACTATAGATATTTGTTGTAATATGACATTCTTAAAAAATGGACATGTGGCTTGGAGACCTTCTATTTAGTATGTAATAGAAATTTGGTATGGATATTATATATAACTAAAAGTATACGTGACAACTTGTTTTATATATAAGAGATTCATGAGCAGATAAAAACCCAACATTTAGAAGCAATCAAGCAATCTTGAACATATCATGTTGCTAGATAAAGTAAAATACGTCTAAAAATGATGGGTCTCGCGTAGGAAAAGAAAAGGCACTGAGGCAAACAATAATCAGCAAAAACTTCTTATTAGCTCACACTATAAATCGATGTATCAGATTTTTTTTTTTTTTTTTTAACATAACTCTTCTCTGGTCAGTGTAGACATCATTGAAGTGCAAACATGGTAGGTCAACTGCGCCAAGCTCGCTGGTAAAATTGTCGGGTCTACAGTATCCAGTGTGATGATCAGGCATCCACCATAAATTCATCTCGCAATTTATGGATCTAACTCTTTCGTAGTGGTCTCAGGTCTAAAGTATCCGATATCAAAGTCTGGTGTCCACGATGGATTCTCTCGTCTACTTCTAATTGTATATATGTATATATCTCCTTTGAGAGATTTTTGTGATCACAATGTAATATGTATCTTCTCTTAGGATAATTAATTGGTATATCATTTATTTTTTAAAACGCAATTTATTCAAAAAAAATTAACCAACATATTTTCTTAAAATAGGTTTATGCAAATGAATATGGTTATGATTGTGTTGTTGATAGAGCGAGAGAAACTTTTGAAATTACTAAGCGATTGAGACATTAACCATCTCAAATACATAATATAACAAAAATTTCCAGCTTAATAATCCAATATTCAAAATTTAAAGATTTATACCTACGACTTAACATATGTTAAGTTGTCAACAACGAAGACGAAATTGTTAATAGTTTGTGTATTTTTTTTGTCTACAAGAAATATAGTTAGCGTAAAACCCGATAAATAATTAATAGCTTTTAATAATTTAGTCTTTATCGTCAACATCTGTTATACTCAGGTGTAAAATCTTCGAATTTTGAATGTTAAATTATTAAACTGGAAACTTTTGTTATGTCAAACAAAATCTAGTTAGCATATTTTTAGATTTATTCTCTAGAGATGGTGAGACCAAACTTGTTATGTTTTGAACTAACTGTTCCTTAAAATTTGAAGGACCACTTGTTCGGCACTTTTAGCTTGCCTTCATGAAAAGTCCAAATCTATTTCATAGAAAGAGAAACGGCAAAACGTTCGGCTCGTGATTTTTATATTTATTGTTTATTTCTTTCTGTAATCATTTTTTCTCTTGATTCGGCTACCAATAAAAAAGTGAATTTCTAATAAATGTGTAGTTAAAAAAAAATATAAATTTTTTATAGTTTTTTAGTTTTGATTCACAGAACAAAAACAAGATAGATATATTTTGGCAATTTTGAAAGCACCTCAAAGTTTTCAAACACCAAATACTATAAATTTTAGGTTTGAAATGGTTCATAAATAAATTAATAACCCTACTAAACTTTTATGAATTCTTCCTAAACATAATTTTTGGAACAAAAACTTGTTTAGTCGTATTTTAGAGTATTGTCTATATTTTACCTACATTGTAACGATAAAAAAATTACAAACATTGAAAAGGTTATAATTAGCATTGGAAAACTAATATTAAAAATAATTTAAATAATGGCATATAAAAAAATAAAAAATTAATTGTTCATTCAATAGTTGAATTATTATTTTTGCGTATAAAATTACAACATCATTACTGTACTATTAAAACTAGGTTTCTCTAAATCAAAATGTACGTATTTGACCGGGGTTGATTGCGTAATAATGATAGATTTGACATACTAACATCATTACTGTACTATTATCCTGAATTTGTGTATTAGATAAAATTAAATAAAACTCTACTTCACGATAAACCCATGTAAATTAATGGTGGAATGGCTGAAATAAAGTACGGTTAATTAATTTTAGCATCTTTGAGACAGACCACAACTTTGAGGTCCTTTTTCTACAAGTTCAAATCTGGTTTTGTCACAATTTTAGACTTTTATTTGTTTGAATCACTCGTGAAACGCTACGTTTGGCTTGTAAAATCTGTCACAAGACTCACGACCCACAACTATGCTTACTTATTTCAAACTTGACTACCGATTGAAAATGATAACTTTCTAATTGATAAAAAGTTTTGCGAAGTCGTAAATAACAGCAGAAGCAGTATGTTTAGGTACACTTCTTGGAAAAATAAACAGCTCATATTTAATGAAAATAATGCCAAACTATATCGAGAGAGAGGAAAAACCGGAAAATGTGAGAGAAGTCATAGATACGTGTCATTTTAGTTGCACTTGTAAAACCCATCCACGCCGACGCATCAATTGTCAATGCCGGTGTCTCGCATCGCACGTGCGATTCACATGAATCCTACTTCGATGATAAGCCAGTTTATTATTTTGTATTTTTCAGACTTAAAATACTTTTTTTTTTTTTTTTGAATTTTGGTTGAGTCTTTACCATCTATATACTACCTGTCGATTAAAATGAAGACCTTGAATCATATCAGCCACAAAATGTTTTTGAGTTGAGATAGATATTTACTTCTTTTGTATACGTATACTTTTACCTTAAAACCTGAATAATTCAAATGTCACACGTGAGATGAAGAAAGACGCACTCAAGTTACAAGCAGCAACATTAATAAATTTTTTTGCCTATAAATTTCTTCACAAAACATCTTCTTATTTGAACTATATCACATGTTCCAAAAATATAGCCTTCGAGAGAAAACAAACAAAAAACAGATAGTAAAAATCCCAAAATGCCCTTCAACATAACCGCCGTGAAAACCTCATCTAACGGAGTATGGCAAGGGGACAATCCCTTAGACTTCGCCTTTCCGTTACTCATCGTCCAAACGACGTTAATCATCGCCGTTAGTCGTTCCCTCGCCGTCTTTTTCAAACCACTCCGCCAACCTATAGTCATCGCCGAGATCGTCGTACGTAAAATTACCCTCTAAGCCCCCTCCCCACACACAATCTATTTACGATTTTGTCATCATGTTCCTCTTAATTTACCATTTTGCCATCGTCTGCTTCAGGGAGGGATTTTGTTAGGACCGTCGGCTTTAGGAAGAAACACGGCGTATATGCACCGTATATTTCCTAAATGGAGTATGCCGATACTCGAATCCGTCGCGAGCATAGGACTTCTCTTCTTCCTCTTCCTCGTCGGTCTCGAGCTCGATTTATCATCGATCCAACGAAGCGGAAAACGCGCTTTCGGAATCGCAGTCGCCGGAATCACACTACCGTTTCTCGGCGGCGTCGGAGTCGCCTTCGTGATCCGTAACACTCTCTACACCGCCGCCGATAAACCAGGATACGCTGAATTTCTCGTATTCATGGGAGTCGCACTCTCAATAACAGCTTTCCCTGTGCTCGCGCGTATCTTAGCAGAGCTCAAGCTTTTAACCACACGAATCGGAGAAACCGCGATGGCTGCAGCCGCTTTCAACGATGTAGCCGCGTGGATTTTACTCGCTTTAGCGGTTGCGTTAGCGGGTAATGGCGGTGAGAGCGGTGAGAAAAAGAGTCCGTTAGTATCGTTATGGGTTTTATTATCGGGTGTTGGGTTCGTGGTTTTTATGTTGGTTGTGATCCGACCCGGAATGAAATGGGTCGCAAAACGCGGATCTCCTGAAAACGATGTCGTACGTGAGACTTACGTGTGTTTGACTTTAGCCGGAGTTATGGTCTCCGGTTTCGCAACGGATTTGATTGGGATTCATTCGATTTTCGGGGCGTTTGTTTTCGGTTTGACTATACCGAAAGATGGAGAATTCGCTCAGCGATTGATTGAACGGATTGAAGATTTTGTTTCCGGTTTACTCTTACCGCTTTATTTCGCGACGAGTGGGTTGAAGACTGACGTGGCAAAGATTAGAGGAGCTGAGTCGTGGGGAATGTTGGGTCTTGTCGTGGTTACGGCTTGCGTCGGGAAGATCGTCGGAACTTTTGCTGTGGCGGTGATGGTTAAAGTTCCGGCGAGAGAGGCTCTGACGCTTGGTTTCTTGATGAATACTAAAGGTTTGGTGGAGCTCATTGTACTCAATATAGGCAAGGAAAAAAAGGTTAGTTTTGTCTCCCTTTTATCAATTTTTAAGGTTATAGTTTTTACCTTTAGTTATCTACTGAATATTATAAGATTAAAATTTTCTAAAACCTAGTAACACTAAAGTTGTTCTATCATTTTCAATGGGGAAAGCATATAAAACAAATCAGTATTATTATATTAATTTAACCGCATCTATACTTTTATTTTTAGATGTGTTATCTTAGTAAAGATTATAGTTTTTGGTTTCATGTGAAAAAGGGTAGGGTCCGATCAAACTGTTTCTGTTTGATCTTGTGGATAGGTTGGTTGAGGATATTGGGTATATATAGACGAATAATAAATTGCTCACGTTTCTACCCAATTATTATAAAAAAAATGTTCATGTTTGTTTTAAGTTTTCAACGTCGATAAAAGACTATAATTTCAAAAAAATACACTAATGTTTTTAAAATATGTCAAATTATAAGTATTTTATTTATGTAATAATATACATATTTATATCATGAACCTAAAAGCAGGATGTCTTTCCGAATAGCACGTGGGTGTCTTCTAATTTTATTTAATATTAAATTTATTAATATTTTAATGTTTCGATGAATGAAGACGCGACACTTGACGATACTTAATGAAGTGGGTGTTTTCCCACAGACACCGTTGCTGATGGTCTAAGTAGCCTTTAAACCCTGGTTAAGGATAAAGATCTAACCTGTAAAAGGTAGAAAACTAAACTAGGTGAAACTTAGACGTGCTGAAAATGAACTGACCGGCATATGATTATCAGATCATGTATCATATGAATAATGTTTTCCTTGGTGCCCTCTCAGCTTTACAATTAACTAAAATTTAAATTTTCCATATAGACTAGGTTTATATGTTAGTACAGTTTTTGAGTCAACTTAAATTCAAAATTACATAATGCATGTTGCTGTTGTAAAAAAATTAAGAATATATTAGGAATTTTTCAATTTTTCCTTTGAAGATTTTCATATGCATCTTGTCAGTACAGTCAACAATTCTCTATAACCAAGAGTCTTAATCTGAAAATCATAGATATGTATATTGAGTATGATCAATTTTACTTGCATTAGCTACAGGCTACAGCCAAAATTCATATAGCAATTATTACTTCGAAATTAGTCTGTGATTCGGTTTATATATACATCCGAAAGAAATATTGAATCTTAAATAGATGTTCAAGATAATATAATATATAGTATGATGCTTTGAAAATATGTAGTCTATAACTATATATAATCTTTGTTCGGAAGATACGTTTCAACATTTTCCTTTGAATTACCACTAGTAAGACCTTCGACTCGGAATAATATTATTGGTAGTTTCGTTTTCTATTGTTTAGGGGTAATAAAAAAAACTGATTTTTTTTGTTTTGACGTCATAAAAAAAACTGATAAATTAACGACTATTCATGTCATGCATGAAAACTTTATACGAATACCTTTCCGAAATGGGCCAATGTTTACGTAATCACCGTGTAAACGTACTGTTCAACTAGCAAATGCGGCACAACAAAATTATATGATACAACAGTAATTCATATAATTCAACAGTAAAGTCAAATAATGATATTTTTCTTATAATGCAACAATAAAGTAAATTAATGATTACCCATTAATCATTATTGTAGTGTGTGGTTATTAATCGAACTGTGCGTACGTGGGATTGACTTTAATAGGTACTAAACGACGAGACGTTTGCAATATTAGTGCTAATGGCACTCTTTACAACGTTCATAACGACGCCGAGTGTAATGGCCATTTACAAGCCGGCACGTGGCACCCACCGGAAACTAAAAGACTTGTCGGCGAGCGGAGACTCCTCCAAGGAAGAGCTTCGCATCCTAGCTTGCCTCCATGGCCCAGCCAATGTCTCCTCCCTCATCTCTATCATCGAGACCATCCGAACCACAAAGGTCACCTATAATAATATCAAAATATCTGAAGTTTTGGAACTTAATCCGAATATTGATATCAAAGATCCATTGAAAGTGGAGCATAACCCGTATATATATAGCTATTGAAATATACAATATAATGTGTTGAGGTTTTTAAATTTTGCCTAGTTTTATTTTTCTATTATCAGCTAAACCGTTTTTTCTTTTGGTTAACAATTTAATCGTATTTGTTTTGGCAGATTCTACAGCTAAAACTGTACGTGATGCATTTGATGGAACTAACGGAACGGTCGTCGTCAATCATAATGGTGCAAAGAGCTCGTAAAAACGGATTTCCTTTCGTCCACCGTTACGGTCACGGCGAGTGCCACAGTAGCGTCGTAGGAGGCTTCCAAGCCTATAGTCAATTGGGCCGAGTCGCGGTTAGGCCCATCACCGCAATCTCTCCATTACCCACAATGCACGAAGACATTTGCCACATGGCAGAGACCAAAAGGGTCACAATGATCATTTTACCTTTCCACAAACGATGGAACGTTGATCATGGTCATGGCCACCACCATCAAGACGGAGGAGACGGAAATGTACTAGAAAACGTTGGTCATGGTTGGCGATTGGTTAACCTGAGGGTTTTGAAGAATGCACCATGCTCGGTGGTGGTTCTTGTTGACCGTGGACTTGGATCCATTGAGGCACAAAGTTCGAGCCTCGATGGGTCTAATGTGGTTGAAAGGGTTTGTGTGATTTTCTTTGGTGGGCCAGATGATCGTGAGGCATTGGAACTTGGCGGGAGGATGGCAGAGCATCCGGCCGTCAAAGTTACCGTTATAAGGTTTTTGGTGAAAGAAACGTTGAGGAGTAACGCCGTTTTACGATCGGCACTATCTAAAGGCAAGGAGAAGAACTATGCCTTCTTGACAACCAACGTGGATCCAGAAAGAGAAAAGGTAAATTTTTGTTATACTATTTTTAATATGATTAAATTCCTATTGTTGAATCCAATTTTTGGTTCGGATATTTATTTATTTATTCATGAACTATAGAAAATGAATGGAAACTGAAATCATTAGGTTCAGTTTAGATTATAATATTTAAAAATATCCAAACTTTTCAAAGAGAGTAAAGTTTTATTTGTTTTTTCTTTTTACTTTGGTTTGGTTGTTCATATATATATATGGACAAATTAATATATAACCGATTTGACTAATTTCTATTCCATTAGGCTTTTCAGTACAAAGGTTCGGTTAGAATCATATTGGCTTCGCCTATTTTTTTTTTGATATTGGGCCTCACCTACGCAGCTACATTTATTTCTTGGAAACCAAATATAGGAATTAGATGAAGGAGTATTGGAAGAATTTAAGAGCAAATGGAAAGAAATGGTGGAGTATGGAGAAAAGGAACCAAACAACATCATTGAAGAAATAATTTCAATAGGACAAAGTAAAGACTTCGACCTTATCGTGGTTGGAAGAGGAAGGTTACCGTCGGCCGAGGTTGCGGCATTAGCTGAGCGTCAGGCCGAACATCCCGAGTTAGGTCCTATCGGGGATGTGCTCGCCTCTTCGACCAACCATATCATCCCATCAATCCTTGTGGTTCAACAACACAACAAAGCTCATGTAGAGGAGATTACGGTTTCCAAAATTGTTAACGAGTCTTCTCTAAGTATTAATGGAGACACAAATGTATAATGTAATTGAACTCAAAATGATAATTCTTTATATATTATATAAAAAATATAATCTCAGTCATTTGCCCGAGAAATAAATAAAAATTCAATGTTTTTGTCGGATATTTTAACCAAAATCTAAAACCTGATCCGAATTTGAACCGAAAAATTTCAGTTCCAATCGGATTCGGTTGTCTCCTTAAAAGATAAACCTGGACGGATATGATAAATGTTGTTTCAGGTTTTTGATTCGATTTGGATAAAAACTGAAACCCGACTGGTTACCCAACATAACATAAACTATATTTACATATACTATATATTTGTATATTATATGTGTAGATTATATATATATTATATTTACATATACATAAAGTACATATTTTGGATTTTAGGATTTATTTTTGAAAATTTTGGGTTTAGGACCGAACCGTAGTAAGTTTCGGTTCTTCGTCAAGTTTTAAATAAATTTCGAAATCCTATCGGAATCCAATTAGATCTGAACGGAATCGAACCAAAAATCAATCGCTTTCTGTACAGTTTCTAAACACTCAACCTAAAAAACGTAAAAAACCTGAAACCCGAATAACCCAAAGTCCGAGTAATCCGATCCGAATCGAAAATCCGAATGGCCATGAAAGCTGCCGGGAACCTCGCACGTGCCAAAAACACGTACCAAATAAAACAGAGTTACTCAAACATTAATTAGGGGAAAAGAGGAAAAAGAAAGAAAAAAACGCATCAATCTGAGCAGCACAAGTCTGCGAGATTTGGATCAGATCTGCTCAGGTTGGATTAATCGGTAATCGGAGCTCCGAGATACATGGCGGCGGCGAGAAAATTACGCACTCTTCAATCGCAGCTTGAAAACAAGGTATGTGTAGACTGCGCTCAGAAGAATCCTCAATGGGCGTCGGTTTCATACGGAATCTTCATGTGCTTGGAGTGCTCGGGGAAACACAGAGGCTTAGGCGTTCACATCTCCTTCGTCAGATCCGTCACCATGGATTCATGGTCTGAGATCCAGATCAAGAAGATGGAAGTTGGCGGCAACGAACGACTCAATCAATTTCTCGCGCAATACGGAATCTCTAAGGAAACAGATATCATTTCCAAGTACAATTCAAACGCTGCTTCTGTGTATCGTGACCGGATCCAAGCTTTAGCTGAAGGTAAGCCATGGAGAGATCCGCCAGTTGTTAAGGAAGCGATCGGCGGCGTTGGGATGAATAAGAAGCCTCCGTTGGCTCAAGGCGGTTATGGAAACAATAACGGAGGATGGGATAGTTGGGATAACGATGATTCTTTCAAATCTTCAAGTGATATGAGACGGAATCAATCAGCGAATGATTTTAGGGCGTCGGGAACTCGTGGAGGTAGTGCACCGGTGAAGTCTAAGTCATCGGAAGATATCTACACAAGAGCGCAGCTAGAGGCTTCTGCTGCGGGGAAGGAGGGTTTTTTCGCGAGGAGAATGGCGGAGAATGAGTCTAAGCCTGAAGGTCTTCCGCCTTCGCAAGGAGGCAAGTATGTAGGATTTGGATCAAGCTCTGCTCCTCCACCGAGAAATAATCAGCAGGATGATGTTTTCTCCGTCATGTCTCAGGTGATGATTTGGATGGCTATTAATTCCTTTTTTGAATTGGATGAGATACGTTTTAGTGTATGTTGATTCGTTCTTAAAATGGTTTAGGGTTTTGGGAGATTGTCAATGGTTGCTGCATCTGCAGCTCAGTCAGCTGCAAGTGTTGTTCAAACAGGAACCAAGGAGTTCACATCCAAGGTACTCTTCTGCGTGATTTACATAGAGGTTGAGTAAAGTTTACTTTTTTTTTGCTTAATGTCTCATGTGCTCACCGGTTTTCTCATTTTCAACATTGTTATGTAACAAATTTAGTGTTTATTCTAGCTTTATAGTCTTCCTTAATGCTTCTGCAACATTTCTAGTGTGTTTCATTTTAAATTTGAATAGAGCACTATTCTTGATTCGTCAAAATCTGTATTTCTTTTGCAGGTGAAGGAAGGTGGGTATGATCACAAGGTGAGTGAGACTGTAAATGTAGTAGCTAATAAGACGACAGAGATAGGACAAAGGACATGGGGAATCATGAAAGGAGTAATGGCAATTGCGACACAGAAAGTCGAAGAGTACACTAAAGAAGGAACAACAAGCTGGAATCAACAGAGTGAAAACGAGAGCAATGGTTACTACCAGAACTTTAACAAATCAGCGAATTCATCTGTTGGAGGAGGAAGGTCACAGTCAGCATCAAGCGATCATCACAACAATTCGCAGAAGTCAAATTCTTGGGATGATTGGGGAGAGAACGAGAATAAGAAGATAGAACCAGCAGCTCCGAAGGGGTCATCAGCTTCTAATGATGATGATGGCTGGACAGGTTGGGATGATCATGATGCCAAAGATGATGGTTTCAACAGTTATTACCAAAGTGCAGTGGATAAGAAATCTGTTGGTCACAACGGGAAATCAGACACCGCTTGGACTGGTGGAGGTTTTCTCTAAGGTGATTCACAATTCCAGTGAGAAGTGTATAATTAATTAAGGCTGTGACAGTGGTGGTCTGAATATAAGATGAGATTGGTCATCATCTTGAAACCATTCTCATTCATTCCCAAAGGTCTGTGTTTTTCTTCTTCATAAGTTGGCAGTTTCTTGATATCTTTTTCTTCATGTGTTAATGAGTAACGTATTTGTACAAGATCCATAGCCGACTGTTTGCTAAAGATTTTCGTTTTTTTTTTTAGTCTTTCACAATTTAAATTGATCTTCAACTGTAATCACAACTAAACATTAATTTTCCCCAAAATTGTCTTCTTGTTCTTAGCTTCTTAACGTGGTTATTCAAAACGCATTATGCTGTTTTGACATTTTTCTATAAAGGGTGAAAAGGATTTAGCAGGTTCAAAGAATTACTAAGAGTGTGGTTCGATCCATAATAAAATCCAGTAGTGGATGTGGAATAAAAGTGGCAGTGAGAATTTATCCACGAGTGACGAAACCGTCATCTACTGATACTGTGATACATAGGTGGACATAGAACAAATGTGCACTTGGTCATGAAACAGAGAATTATATGAATAAATTACTCCAAAATTTATAGCAAATCATATTCATAACATCATAGGTATCATTGTCCACGAATTAGGAAGTGTGAATTTATTTTCGAAGGTATCATCTAGACCGGAAAGTTCTCCTTGGCTGTCGACTGTCCAAAACGCCGCCAAGAGTGGCCAAAGCATCCTGAAATTTCCTGATTTTAAGAAAACCTTTCACCATTGAAACTTCTTCCTCTGAGAATCTCGCTTTCTGCATCACCATGTTAACTAACTTGACCAGTGTCTCCTCCATTGACAAAGTGAGAAGACCTTCGGCCAACATGTACAAAGAAGAAAACTCAGGCACAAACCCTTTCTCTAGCAGCTCAACAAGAAAGTCCACTGCTTCACGGATTGGTCCGCCTCCATTACATAGCCCACGGAATACGATTCTGTAAGAGACAGCATCTGGTGCAGCTTCATTCTGCTCAAGCATTTCTCTAAACAAATTTATAGCTTCCGTTGTTTTCCTCTTTCTAAACAACCCTTGAATCACTGGGTTATAAGCATGCGGTGTCAAAGCAATCCCTTTCATCTGAATTGACCTCAAAAGCTTACTTGCGACTTCAACTCTACCAGCTTTACACAAACCGCTTATCAAGGTTCCATAGGTCACAATGTCTGGTTCACATCCATTTGAGGTCATGGTTTGCACGATATCCGCAGCTTTCTTTATGTCACCTCCTCTGCAGAAATGTGTTAGAAGTGAATTGTATGTGAACTTGTCAGGTTTCTGTCCTTCCATTATCATTTGATCCATGAGCTGAGCCGCGTCTTCTACTCGTCTGCTTTTACAAAGCCCATCAATTAGTGTGTTGTATGTAACAGAGTTTCTTGAAACCCCATGTACTTCCATCTCATCGAATATCTCCTCGGCTTCTCTAATCTTGTTCGCTTTACAAAACCCATCAATCAAAGTGTTGTAAGTTATCACGCTCCGTGCACAACCACTCGATTCCATTTGTTTAAGCATGTTTAGAGCTTCATCTAACTTCCCTTTAGAACATAAACTATCAATCAACATATTGTACGTGAACTCGTCAGGCTCACATCCTTTGCTCCTCATCTCTTCAAACAGCTCCATTGCAACCCGGTGATTCCTAGTCAAACACAAACCTTGGATCAGAGAGTTAAATGTACAAACGTCAGGAAGAATCCCTTTGCTGGTGAGAACACGGGCAAGCTCCGTGGCCTCCTCGATCTGATTCTCCTTGCATAATGTGCTGATCAAAGTGTTGTAAGTAACCGTGTTTGGAGAACAATCTCTAGTTATCATCTGATCAAGAATCTCCACTGCTTCTTTCACCTCTCCAAGTTTACACAAACCAGAGATCACCGAGTTATAAGTATACACATCAGGATCATACCCTTCTTGAAGCATCACATCCATGATCTCAATAGCATGCTTAACATGCCCTGCTTTACACAAACCGTTAACTAACGTGTTAAACGTATACTGATCCGGGAAAAACCCGCCTTGATTCGACATCTCCTGAATGAAATTAAGAGCGTCTTCGACTCTCCCTTCCTTGCAGAAACCATGTACAATAACATTAACACTGACATTAGACCAAGAACAACCAAACTCAACCATCTGTTCCCTAATTCTCAAAGCTCCATCCAAGTCTCCTTCTTCAATGTAGCCTTGCATAATCGTTGTAAACGTCTTCTCATCAGGAACAAGACCGTAACTTGGCATATCCTCCAACATCAAAACCGCAGGTCTAAGCTGATGAGCTCTACACAAAGCTTTGATCAGAATGTTAAACGTTGATACATCTGGTTTAATCCCCCAAACACTCATCTCCGCGTGAGCAATCTCCACCAGTTTCAGATTATTCCCATCAACGAGAAGATTCAGCATCCGGTTATAAAAATGTGTATCGGGTTTCAACCCGAATTCGTCAATCATCCAACGAGCAACACCTAAAATCTCATCTTGCAAATCGAATTGAGCATAACTCTCGATTAAAATCAAGAACGGAGAAGTACCCATTTCGCATCCCGAGTTCTTCATGTCCTCTAGAATTTTCCTCATGTCATCAAACGAACCGGACCGGCCTAACCGGAGGAGAATCTCCTCGTATAGAGCAGGTTCAGGGGAGAAATTGGGCTGCTTGGATGCCAAATCAAAGAGACGGAGTGCTGCGGAATCGTCGGGCTGGCTACGGAGTGAGTGGAGAAGCTTGACATCAGGAGAGGAGAGAGATGCTGAGTGAGGCGAAGCGAAGGAGATAGTGGAAGAAGTAGGAGTGAGCTTGAGAGAGAAGGATTGGTGAGTTAGAGTTACGGCTTGAGATATAGAAAAGGGATAGAATTTGAGACAAGAAGAGAAGGCCATGGTTTCACTTTCAGAAGATGATGATGAGAGTTGCTGAAATGAAAGCAAAGGGGTTTAAGGATTTGGATTTTTAACACCCGACCGGTTCAGTGGTTGAACCGGATCTATACGTGAACCGGATAAGTGATTGAGTTGGTTGTATTCGATAAAAAAAATCACTGAAAAGTAAAACCTCGTATCTGCGAACTGGATAAGCTATAAAGATTTAGATAAATCCCAACGCAAGTAAAAAATATACAAGGTTATAAAACCTAATCTAATTGTTAACGAACCAATACAACGACGAAGACGACGATGAAGTGATAGTCTTCACCAGATCCCTAGAAAAGGGACAGTCTTCGTCGTCGTCGGCAACCTTGACCTTCGATTGTGAGATATGTGTTGAACACAAACCCATAACTGAATCATTTCCCATCAGTGGATGCTCACACTCCTACTGCAACGATTGTGTCTCCAAATACATTGCTGCCAAATTACAAGACAACATAATGTCAATCCAATGCCCTGTCTCTGGTTGCTCTGGACGGCTGGAGCCAGATCATTGTCGTCAGATCTTGCCAAAGGAAGTCTTTGATCGGTGGGGAGACGCTCTGTGTGAGGCACTGGTGGTGCGTTCAAAAAGATTCTTCTGTCCATACAAAGATTGCTCTGCATTGGTCTTCTTGGACGACGAGAGTAAAAAGAAGATGAACGAATCGGAGTGTCCTCACTGCCACAGAATGGTGTGCGTGGCGTGTGGAACCAAATGGCATTCGGAGATATCATGCAAAGAGTTTCAAAAGCTAGGCGAAAACGAAAGAGGAAGAGATGATATTTTGCTCAAGAAGATGGCAAAGAGTAAGAGATGGAGAAGATGTCTTTCTTGCAAATCCTACATTGCCAAGTCTTCTTCTTCTTCTTCTTCTTCTTTCTTCTTGTATGTGATACAAAATTTTAAACAAATCTTTTTATCAGGTTAATACTTTTGCAGGTGTGGGATGCATTTTTGCTACAAATGCGGAAAACCGTTTGATCAGGACCATTCTCATTCTACTTCTTGTTTTTAAAGTTAAAGCTTTATGGATATGGATTCCTATATGGTATTAGGATTTATTATGTTCATTAGGCGAACACCAACGTTACAAGTTGATGCTTCGTACGTATTTTTTGCTATTTTGGTAAGAATATAACATCTAAGTACATGCATATAACATTTTATATCCTTTCCATAAATTTTGTTTTCTTCTTGCTCTTTTTGACCATCCAAACACCATGCATTTCTTTTCTATAAAATCTTTCAATTTGTATATGGAAAGGTTAAACCTCGTCCTAGGTCTAATATCTTTTAACATCACTGAGGATTTTCTCGTTTTTTTTCCAAAATATATTGGAATTTCTTCTGTTACAATACACTCATTATCTACCATAAGGTGAATGAACTTTTTCTGCTAACCAATCGACTTTTTTTCCAGCCACATAGAGAAAATAATTATCATCCTCTATTTTAAAAGAAAAGTCACTCTAAAACGATTTTCTGTTCTGCCATAGATCTCTTTAAAATGATTTATCCTACTAACATTTATTTTATTTTCTCTTATAAAAAAAAAGTTTGAACCACAATATTAGTAAGAAAAGTTTATTATTAAAAAAATGAACATTTACCTTTACCGCTCTAAAATCTTTGGTCATCTCTTATTTAAAAAGTTAAAAATATGGACCGCTAATAAAGCTTTACGTTCTGGTTCGTTGCCGCGTTGCACCTTGTCTCTCTTTTTTCCCTCTTATCTCATTTCCGTAACCCTAGCCCTAATTCATAGCCCTTGGTTCTTCTTCTCTTACCTTCGGATTTGATTCCCAATCGATTTCTCTATCTATCGTTTCCTGCAGATCTTATATCCATGAAATTTTCTTCCGAACTGTCGATTCTGGTCGAGCTTGCTGTGAAAAATTTGATTTGAATTATATACAGATGTGAGTTAGGTGACTAAATCCATACCTTCAGGCTTGGAGTTCAAATTGTATCAAGCCTTACCAGTTTCAGTTATAAATCTCAGTCACAGTATTAAGTGCTATTTTCTTGAATGTCATGGTGTGAATTTGAGCAATTTTACAATGGGGGAAGAAGCAGTTTGTTTGGAGATGCCAATGGAAGAAGATATGGCTGAAGAGAGTTCAGCTACGAAGAACGAATTGAAGAGAGGACATCTGTATATTGAAGAAGATAATGTAGAAGAAGAGCTTCATTTCAGCAAGAGACAAGCGAAGGAAGCTTCAAATGATGACATTAGGTCGGAAATATCAAACCCAGTCGTTTCTCCGGTGGATAACGCCTCTAGTTTTCGAGATATCACTAGCAATCTAGCTAAACCGAGTTCAGGTGATCGTGTTGGGTATTGTTCTGGTAGTGATTCTGGTTCCGGTGAGGCTCTAAGCAATGAGGAACACAGTGAATACGGCGTGTCAATAGCAGATAGCTCGCAATCGAGTGATGATGTACCGTCATGTTTCGTACGGGAGATTCCAAAGCATCTTAGCACGACCGGGATAACGAAAATCACGTTTAAGCTCAGTAAACGAAATGAGGATTTCTGTGATTTGCCGATGATCAAAAAGCAAACTTGGGAGAGTGCTCCATGGAATGTAGTTTCTTCAACTTTAAGTGAGATGGTCTTTACCAATTTCCCATCTAATGTGAAGAAGCTATTGTCGACGGGTATGCTCGATGGTGCTCGGGTGAAGTACTTTTCAATCTCACCTGCGGTAAGTTGGTGTTCTTTGTGTGTGTTTTGGTGATATGGGTTTGGATTGTATCTGTTCTTATATTGCTTTGAATGGTCATTAGAGAGAGCTTCACGGGATAATCATCTCCGGTGGGTATTTGTGTGGATGTACTGCATGCGATTTCTCGAAAGTAAGTTTGCTCTTCGTAATTCTTTTTAGTAGTAGGTGCAATTTCACAGTCTTTAACTATTTCATATTTTTTTTTGTGGGAAGGTTATAGGTGCCTATGAGTTTGAGCGGCATGCTGGTGGAAAAACGAAACACCCTAACAATCACATATATTTGGAGAACGGAAGGGCGGTTTATAACATAGTTAAAGAGCTGAAGATTGCTCCTGTTGATGTTCTCGAGGAGATGATAAGGAAAGTGGCTGGTTCTGCTCTGAACGAGGATGGCTTTCAGGCTTGGAAAGGTATCTATCTATCTTGCTTGGAAATCTCCCAGCAGTTTGAAAGTGCTTTCCTTGGATTTTCCTGTGTATTGACTTTGTGCTATTCTGTTCTTCAGGAAGTTTACAGCAGGATAATAACATGGCTGAAGATGATAGCAGCTATTTCATGGATCATTCGTTTCAATCCCTTGTCAGGTGCTTTGACCTCCTACTTGTGTTATTACTTGATCTGAAATTCCAAAGATTTGTATTTGAAGATGACATTCTAAGACACTTGGATCCTTTTTTATCTAGTTGTTTATTTGTATAAGAATGTTAACATGGTCTAAGTTACCGTTGTGAAAGTTGCAGTTATCCTGGTTCTGGTCTGTCTCTTGATGAAAGTCAAAGCTCTACTCCATGTTTTCCGGAGAACAATTATTTTAGAGAGAAAATCTGTACACAGGACACACGTTACGAACAGAAGTCAAAAGCAAAGAAGTACATTCCTCTAATTTCTTGCTTAGATATTGATTACTTGAGTATCACCTAGTGACAGTTTGTTTAAGGACTTTCTGAAATTTACTTGGTCATTGATACTGTAGGCTTACCTCTCATATGTTTGGCATGGATTGTCGTAAGAAAGCTTTTGAAGGCGGCAAGTGGAAGAGGTTTGTATTGCTTTTTTGAACCACATTATTTGGGTGTCCCTGTTCACATTCATTCTCAAAATGCAATCTCACGGTGATTACAACATATTGCAATCATATGTTTACAGGGACAATGATTTGCACCGGTTGCTGTTTTTGCCAAATGGGTTACCTGATGGGACTGAATTGGCTTACTATGTGAAAGAAAAGGTCTGTTATTGTAGGCTTAATTGAATCATTCTGTTGATTAGTAGTGCAAATTTTAAGTTTGTTTGGTTTTGCTGACACTTGTTTTTATTTCAGAAACTACTGCATGGTTACAAGCAAGGAAGTGGTATAGTATGTAGCTGCTGCGACAGAGAGGTAAAATGCTGGATGCAGTGACTATGTAAATTGGCCCTGAGACTCATTTTCTTTTCCAAGTATAATGACACATATTTATTGTGTTTCTTAACAACAGATTAGTCCTTCACAATTTGAAGCACATGCTGGAATGGCTGGTAGACGACAACCGTGAGTTATCTAGTAATGATATGTTTTTGCCCTAATGTTGTAAGACGTATCTGAAGTTTTTGATTCTCTTGCAGTTATCGTCATATCCACATATCTTCCGGATTGGCATTGCATGATATAGCCAGGTCATTGGCGGATGGCCATGTCATTACAACTGGTGACAGCGATGACATGTGTTCTATTTGTGGCGATGGTGGAGATTTGCTACTCTGTGCTGGATGTCCTCAAGCATTTCATACAGGTGTGTATCCGTTACTGCTTGAGGATAGTAGACTTGCTCGTTCATTCTACAACTTAATCTTTAAACTGGCTCGTTACAACATAATCTTTTAACGCAGATTTCAAGAATATTTTCTCAAGTATAATGAGAAAGAAATTACTGATCTATGCATCTCTCTTTCCATTTAAGTTATAAATTAAATTCTTAGAGATGATTGCTTTGGTGTCAATTCTTGGGTTGTTCTCTGGTTCTAATACTTTGTGACCCTTTTCTATGCAGCATGCTTGAAATTTCAATCTATGCCTGAAGGTACTTGGTACTGTTCAAGCTGCAATGATGGATCTCTCTCTTGTAAGACGGCCACTGCTGCTGATCCTAATTCAAAACCCATAGTTATAAGACTGACAAGAGTTGTTAAAGCACCAGAAAGCGAAATTGGTGGTTGCGTGTTCTGCAGGTTGGTTGTCTACCTACTTTTAGTTTGAGTGCACATGTAATTGTTCTTTCTCTGTGTATTCATTCTTGACCATTGCTGATAGGTCCCATGATTTTAGCGTTGGGAAATTTGATGATAGGACAGTTATTCTCTGTGACCAGGTACTTTTGTTTCTGGTCTCTTATTCAAGATTTCCTTTAATTACATATATCTTGTCTAATGATCATTTTTCTTCTTGAAGTGTGAGAAAGAGTACCACGTCGGCTGTCTCAGGGAAAATGAGATTTGTGAATTGAAAGTAAGTCCTGTAACGTTGGTAGTCTGTGTTCACAAGGTCATTGAACCTGTCTCAACTTCTTTCCTGAATGCTGTAGGGAATTCCCCAAGATAAATGGTTTTGCTGTAGTGACTGCAGCAGGATTCACACGGCTCTACAAAGTTCTGCTTCCGGTGGGCCACAAACTATTTCCACACTTTTGTTAGACACGATAAGCAGAAAGTACAGAGAAAAAGGAATATATATTGACAATGGAGATAATGTGGAATGGAGGATGCTTAGTGGGAAAAGTCGAAATCCAGAGCATCTACCCATGCTTTCACGAGCAGCTGCTATTTTCCGGGTATGCCTCAACTTATTATTAATCTGCTCCAATCTTTTTGAGTACTATCTAGCTCGTAAATTAACTTTATGAACACATGTATGCCTTTATACTTTTCAGGAGTGTTTTGATCCCATTGTGGCAAAGTCTGGTCGTGATCTCATTCCTATCATGGTCTATGGGTAAGCTGTACTGTGCGATAAACTCAGATTCAATTTCCTTGTTCATTCATATTTTTTAGTAATTGATCATTCTGGTAATTCTTCCAAAATGTTTACAGGAGAAATATATCAGGCCAGGAGTTTGGAGGAATGTACTGCTTGGTCCTGATGGTGAAGTATGTTTGTTGTTCTTGATGCATTTACCTTGTCCCAGTCTCGATTGAAATCCTAATTGTTTCTCTTTTTATGATGCATGTTTAGTTCCCTTGTTGTGTCCGCTGCGCTGCTTAGAATATTTGGTCAGAAAGTTGCTGAACTTCCTATTGTAGCTACAAGCCGAGAGTATCAGGTTTAAAAAAATTTTTTTTTCTTTTTTGTTTTTGTGATTTATTTTTTTTTTTTATTAAATTGTTTTTATAACTCGTAACAAAACCAATTTGGTTATTGGTTATTTAGGGATACTTTCAAGGGCTGTTTGCTTGCGTTGAGAATCTTCTTTCCTCTCTGAACGTTGAGAACTTGCTTCTCCCAGCAGCTGAAGAAGCCGAGTCTATCTGGACAAAGAAATTTGGCTTCACAAAAGTGACTGAACAGCATGTACGTAGAGTTTCTTCATGATTAATCTATTGATTTACCCCAAAAAAGGAAAAATCTACTGATTATAATCAAATCCTTAATGGTTGCGCAGTTTGGTTAGAGAAATGGTTTAAAAAAGGATTACAAATGATGTTTATGTTTGCAGCTACAGAAGTACCAGAGAGAAGTGCAACTTACAATCTTCAAGGGAACATCGATGCTTGAGAAGAAAGTACCAAGTTTTTCGGAATCAACTTCACTCATCTGATATCATGGAAGATTTTTAAAAGCTTCCTCTTTTTTTTTTTTTTTTTTTTTTTTTTTTTTTTCTTTTTCCCCCAGGCCCCCGTTAAAAACCCACGCTTTTTTTTTTTTTTTTTTTTTTTTTTAAAACCCCCCCTATAATCTTTTTGCAGAAGGGTCATTTCTTGTGGTACCTCTGTTATTTTTGTACAAGCTCTTAACAAGAGAATATTAGAATTTAGGGTTGACACAGGAGAGGTTGCAAATCTACTGACATGTTTTGTAAAGGAAAGAATTGGAAAAACAGAAGAAGCAAGCATATACTAATCTAGTTCCTTTGCTGAAACTGAAACCTTATATATGTGCTGTATTTTAAGTATACTGAACAATTTTTTTAACATTTTAACAAACGGGAAGAAAAAATTTAAGAGGAAGACATAAAAACCGATGTAGAGCTCATATCAAAAGTAGAATGACGCCGTTTTCAAGCACAATGCATCAGCTTTAGAAGCTGTCTCAATTGGACTACGATCCAAGCTGCTCTACTTGATTACCAACTGATGGCTCCAACTTACCAAAGGTTGCATTTATGCAACAAGTATCCATCGAAGACAACTTCTACACTTTGAGACGAAACTTAACAAATTAATTTATTGAAGGTTTTATGGATTTACGAGTTCTGTAAGATATATAATTTCACTCTTTTAGATTTCTTGCTTCCTGTAAGATGTCTTTGCAAAAATATCATCTATATTGATATTTAAAGAAAAGACCAAACGTTCTTAAATCACATACACAATCAAAACAATTTTCCTTACGCAGGAAAAGCTTTCACAAAACCAGTGGCAATTCGTGTAAAATCAAAATTATTTCCATAAGAGTAACAAAAGTATAAAACGTAAGAAAAGTTTTCACACCAAAGCTTTTTTATTTATAGACACGAGAGAGAGAGAGAGAGAGGAGAAAAGAGTAAGGAAGACGCACGTCCCTTGGTCATGCTACAATAGGCATTTGAGAATCCCAATCAAACATATCACGACTGTGTTTGCTGCGAGAAGAAGACTGCTTCTTGTCTTTGCTGTCACGTGAATTGCTATTTCCCTTTTGTCCTTTCTTTCCACTCTTCTTCAAGTTTTCTCTCCTCTTTGTTTTCTGCGGTTGCTGTTTCTTGCTTTTCGTGTGAGAGACAATGGACGGTGGAGGATCATACACATCTTCAGCCCATGACACGCTCAGCTTCCCCACTGACTTTCCATGCATCTCTCGACCGCCTCTTATGGCTGGAATGAGAGTAGCCACACTCTTCTGTTGATGGATAACAAGAAACACAAAAGTCAGAAGCAGCCAACATAAACAACATTTACTACTATTTTACTTCACAAACAGATAAATATTGATCTAATCACACAGCCAAAATCTGAGGACTTGTCCTCTTACTCATGTCTGATATATGGGATTTATGGGAAAATTAAGTCAGTTTTTTGGCGAATTCTCCATTCAAATGTTATGTCCTTGCTTCATCCGGGGATTCTTTGTAGTCTTAACTCCTAAACATGTTATGCTTAAGAACTGGTTATAGATGTTGCAAGCAACTACTGCCGTATGAGAAAAATAGCCATGATCACAAGCCTAGAGCTACGAGGAACTTCTAAGTTCAGGTATATGATCACACATAGAAGCTTGTACGTCAGCAATAGACTCTAAAGAAACAGTTAGACTCCCACACAGTTTGCAAAACATAAAGATAGACCACTGTGATGAGTAACATAGGGTCACTTACATTCTCAGAGAACATGTCCTGCAATGCAGTTGCAAGGTTCTTGTCTTCACCTCCATCATCCAAAGATGTGTCTTCACCTTCATCATCCAAAGACTTGTCTTCACCTTCATCATATAATGACTTGTCTTCACCTTCATCATCCAAAGACTTATCTTCGCCTTCATCATCTAATGACTTGTCTTCACCTTCATCATCCAAAGACTTGTCTTCGGATTCTTCATTCAAATTTTGATGTATATAGCCACTATCATCACCATCAGACTCTTGAGCGTCTTCAGATCCAACACCAGAGATATGCTTTGTGGCAGTAGAACATTTATTAGGACTCGAAGCAGAGCTGCTCTCAAGGTGAGACTCTGCATCTTTGAAATCCAACCTACCACAGACAGAGCTCATGTCCAAAAGTAACTGCAACGAACAAAGTACTATCAATAAAAGATCCTTAGATCATACGCCAGAAACATAAAGAGGAACTTAAACCTAATTAGTACCTAGTGCGTCACAAATCGAGCACCCGAAGCGTCAAAAACACCGAAAGATTGATCGCTGACTAAAAATCTCCAAAGACAGAGATCACAAAGCTTCTTCTTCTTCGATTAGCTAAATCCGAGCTATGTAAAATCTTGAGAACCAGACGAAGACGGAGAGAAAAATGAAAAGATCTAAGTGATCGAAGACAAAAACAAAGAAATTATTTTTTTAAAAAAGGAGCGAAACTTTAACTAAGATTACCACGCCAATCACTCTTTTCAAGAGGTTTCAAACGATTAGAACTCAAACCAGAATGATAAAAAGTTAACGAAGGAACCAAAGAGAGGAGTAGCTCAGAAAGCACCCGCATTATATCTATCCTCTTCGAAACCCTAGAATCGAAGAGTTTGGGATTAAAAAAAAAATCAAACCTAATACGAATCGCAGAGATCTCAAAGCTATCTAGGGACAATCAAAGGTGCAAAACACTAGAATCAGATCATGGAAACACAGGAATCGGAGCGGCCATATCCAAAACCAGGAAGACCAAAAATCTGAGACGACGGATAGAAAAATATTAGGATCGATGAGCATTTTATAAGCAAGAAAGGTCAACAAGGGAGAGACAGACGTGGCCACCTTATTAGGGACGAATCGCAACTATACACGTGTCCCCGTCTTTTATTCTCTTATTCATGGGCCTAGATAATGTTTAATATGATGGTGAGATAATGGGCATCAACTAGGCCCAGTAGTAATGTTTTTATCAATGGCATGATGTGTGTTGTTTACAACTCTTAAGAGTAAATTCTTCGACCACTGAACCACCATGAATTGATTAAATCACGACTTAAAATATACCAAATTGTTCAGCATTGATCGTTTAGGTCAAGCATTCAACTAATCAACTTGTCATGGTGCCAAAGATGACACGAATCCTTGCAAAATGTGACTAATGAAGACTATAGCTACTAATCTATGAAACAGGTCTGTAAAATCGTTGCTTCCCTTTAGTCCTTTCTTCTTCAAGTTGTATCTGTTCTTTGATTTCTTTCTTCTCCTAATGGACGGTGGAGGATCATACACATCTTCAGACCCTGAAACTTTGGCTATAAAAGTAGCGACCAGTGTCACGAGCAGATCAATGTAATATTAGTTAAAAATCTTTAGAACAAACCAGGAACAAAAGGGAACATTGATTAACCTAATCTACAGGGACCAAAAAAAAGCAGTCGGAGATCGGTCAAGACTGTCATAGAGACGAAGTTTCCGTATACATAAATACCTCTTTGTCGCAAGTCAAGCACCCGAAACTTCCAAAACACCAAAGATCAATCGCCAAGTAAATGAGATCACAATATTATTCTTCAACCAAACGAGGACGGAGAGAAAAAGGCAAAAGATCTCAGAGATGGAAGAAGATATCAATGATTCCGTAATTGTAATATCTCAGTATTAATTTGTATTTCCTTACTATAAGGAAGAGATTTGGCTGTCTTTGGAAAGAAAGTTAAAATTAAGAGTACAGAACACAAAAAATCGAAACTCAAAATAAGATTACCACGCTAATCATATCATATAATGCTCAACATATATAAAATCTCTGCAAAATTTAGCTACTGAGGAATTTAATCAATGATTCAAAGAAATTTGGGCGATCAAGGCATAATTTTTCTCACTGAAACTGATTTAAGACTATGACCTTACAAATTCCCAATTCTTTTGAAGGAGACGAGAAAGCTATAGAAACGCAAAATAGAAAAACCATATTCATTAACAACGAAACCTATCCATTCAAATATCACACCAATCAAAGATTTACCACAAAAGATCTGAGGAAAGCGAGAAGACTAAACAATTTAAATGAAAATTAGAACCCTAAGAGCTTGTGAATTTCGTAACCGCCTTAGTGCCTTCAGAAACAGCGTGCTTCGCGAGCTCTCCGGGCAATACAAGCCTAACCGCCGTCTGAATTTCCCGAGAAGTGATCGTCGGCTTCTTGTTGTACCTAGCCAATCGCGATGATTCCTGAGCGAGTTTCTCGAAGATGTCGTTGATGAAACTGTTCATGATCCCCATCGCTTTCCCAGAGATTCCAACATCGGGATGGACTTGCTTCAGAACCTTGAAGATGTAGATCTTGTAGGTCTCGATGTTCTTCTTCGCTTTCTTCTTCTTCTTCTCGCTTCCACCTTCCTTCGAGATCTTCTTCTCCGCCTTTGGTCGCTTCTCTGCCGGCGCTTTCTCTGCTGGCTTCTTCTCCGCCGGTTTCTTCTCTGCCGCCTTGGGAGCCATTGATGACTTCAGTGATTAGGCAAAGTAAAATTTGAGTAATTGGAATTTTTGTCGCTAGTCAATGAAAAGATGCGGCTGTTGAGATTTTTAAGAGAAACGATTTTCTTATATAGAGGTGTGTAATGGCTCTCATTGGTTACTTACGTTTCACGCGGATTGTTAACGTGTCATCAATCCTACGATTCTAAATGAACGGACATGATTTTCTCACCAATCTTTCCTCAGATTGGGTATTAATCCCATATGTTGGTGGACCCATGACCTGGCCCAGGCCCCTTATTCGTGTCATTTATATATGGTTTATGAATAGCGTCCGGTAAATCAAACCCTGAACCTTCTAAAAAATAACAAAATAACCGAAGAACGTCAGAACCAAAATTGCATATTTATGCAATAGTCTTCTTTGGAAACACATGCGATTAGAAAATGATTCAGTAAGACATAATGTTGTATTAGGATCTTGATTATATAGATCAAGTTTAGATATAACTTCTATTGTTTTTCGCTAGATAAACCGATTTATTAGATAACATCATTCAACACCCAAAATTTTAAATTCACATTTTCGGCACTGGTGTTACGGCAGAAAAGTGATGGTTAAATGAGCAAAACATATGATTTATCAAGTAAAGACCATAAAATAAACAAACATGGGACAAGTGAAAAGCTTCCGACTTCGATGACCATAATCCTCTGAATTTTTCTTTGTTCACCAACATGTATTGTGAATTTGGATCAGAAACAACTTCGATGAATTTCTTATAGAAAACAGATTCACCCATGGATTTCTTGGTTTACATAGAACGGAACATAACCCGTAAACCCACCAGCGCCTTACATTTTGTTTTCTCGAGTTGTTCACACATCTGAAATCTTCCTGAACAATGTGACTTCTCACTGCCAAGCCGCTCCTAGGAACTTAGACCCTGCCAATTCACATGAATAACGTAAATGTCAGTGATTGATTCAAAGTTTTTGCGATATGTAAACGCAAGATAAATCAAGCTACAGTTGGAATCTAAACTAAAACAAGAGTATAATCTAACAGATACATGAAAAAGGATGGATCTGGGAACGGAATATGAAAAAGCAAGAATAAGATCAAGTACTACTAATACTATTAGAGCAGACTATCACCACCACACGTTCAATGTTCATCGTCTTAGAAGTCTCATTAGGTAATGTAAATGGATACCTAATACAATAGTCTATATGAAAGTAATATATTTGCAGATCAACCAAGTCTCACTAGTCACATAGTAAACTAAATTGTATGTTGAAAGCAGCAATGGAAGCGAAGCAAGGTACAACAATTAACAAAAAGCATTCTTTGTAAGAACATACAGTTTTATCATATATGGAAAGCATCTATCTACAAATCACGAAAGAAAAAAAGGGATTAAGAAAGCAGTCAAGGTGAAGAGAAACTTGCAAAATTTTACAATACAAACTGATGAGACTTAATTGATCATATTTAAGTCACAGAAGCAACAACCACAACTAAACATTGGCCTAACCTAAAACTACAATCAGGAAACAACATACGCTGAATTCAGTACTGCAAATGATCAAACACTATCATTTTCGTTCTCAACCAGCATTGTCTTGAAATGAAAAAAGAAGTTGTTGAAGCAAACTAAAGGTTTCACCATGAGCCCTACAGTGAATCAGATTTCAAAAAAAAAACAAAATTGAGAGCATATAGCTAACCAAGCTTGTATTAGTGTTATCACCAAGCTAACAGCAAAAAATCATCCCAAACATATGAGCCATTGTTATATATTTTCACTGAATTCAGAGAATGATAAAATTTTCAAATGGAGTTAAAAGAAACCAACTTTGGGGAACCGATGATGATGTTCCTATGAAGAATCCTGCCACGAGAAGCGTCTCCACCATCGATCAACTCTCTCAGCCCCAAAGTCTCCACCTCCTCTTCTTTCGTCTCCTTCTTCTCCTTTTCTACACGGCGATTCGGAAGCTTCACCGGCAACCTCTCGAAGTAATTCCCGTAGATATACTCAGGTGTATACCCATTCTCTTCGTCGAACAACATGATATGGCCATGCCACTCCCAAACACGATAATCCGATTCCTCATCCTCATGATACCCAACGCAGATGTGGTGTTCGTTGACTGTCACGGCTTGACCTGAATTTGGCTTAAGTGAATCGCTTCGACCTGAGACGATGACTCGGATTAGCTCTTTCTCAAGCCTAGCTTCTTCTCGGTCGAGACTGTTTTGACCATCTCCGTCATCGTCGCCTTCGCTGTCATCGGATTTGAAGAGGAGGTCATCTAGGGATTGAGAGAGGAAATGGGAGTTAGGAGGACGAATTTGGAGGCGTCCTAGTAGGGTTTGAATTAGGAAATTGTCGATATTGCTGTTTCCATTGAAGGAGCTCATGGTTGATTACGAATCGTATTTTTCTTCTTCTTCCTCCTCGTTCGTCTTCTACCCTAGACCAAGGCCTCTCAGGTTTTAGGGATAGGCAAGGGTTTTTGTTTATGAAGACGGTGCTTCGAGGATCAGATCACTTTAGATGTAAACGTGGGTAAGTCGGCAAATTTCAGAAAATGTCAAGGTTAAAATGGTAATATCTTGTTGTAGGCATCTAATTCAGTTTTGTAAATGGAACTATGGAATTTAGTTTGGCTAAACAAAGATTTAGGCAACTTGGAATCTTTGAAAGAAAAGGAGGTAACGAGAACAGAGAAGAATATATTGATATTTCATAAGTTTTGTAGATTAACGACTCTTTTTGTTTAGTTATAGTTTTAACATGTGCATTATATATAGCAGAAAGTGTTGCAAATGGTAAACAATTTTTTAAAAATCACATTTATAGTCGTGAACGAATTGAGAATGTTTTCATTCACCATCGTAACGACTTGGATAAAAATATGGGATATAGCAATAAAAAGACGCTAACAAAGGATTCATAGACCCTTAGCCCTTAGGACCTTGCCGAACCCTCGATGAAAAATTGGCTAGTAACCCCAAAAGCATATCGAAGGAAACTCTTTTATCAATTATGAATAGATATTCAAAGAAAAACTAAGAACAATTAATATAAACATGACTCAAACATTTGAAAAGTGATGATGAACACAAATGGGTAAAATCCTTGTTTAGTCTTTGAATTATCGGCATCATCAAACCGGATTCACCAGAGGACATACACAAATACATCCTTTGAGAACCGTAACATAGTATATGTATATTTATATTTCTGTATACATTTCACATCTGTCAAGGAAACATATGTGAACATGTAGTTGTAAGCTTTCACTTCATTGCTTGGGTGGTGAAAGATCATCGTCTCAAGGTCTCCACGACGTAATCCGCATAGAGATCCCTACATGGCACAAGAGTTACCCAATTAGATTGATTAGTTATTGACTTATTTCTATGATACAAATTGCAAAAATTAAAAGGTCATACATAATATATGAAATACATACAACAGTCAGTTTTATGAAGGCTTACATGGAATGCTGAACTGCGTCGTAGGCTGCAGTAGCGGGAAGGAAGTCGTTGACGGCCACTTCCTTGTTCTCGTTTTTCTTATCTGCGTGAAGAATCCAAGAATATGAGTCTCACATAGGCCAGTTTATGATTTGGTTTAACCGTTTCAATTCAGATTCGGTTTGGCTTATATCATCAAGAAGGTGAAGAAAGAACACTCACAGTCTTCAAAGAAACGGCGGATCTCAGCCAAACGATGAGGTGGAAGCTCCTTGATGTCATTGTAATGGCGATACTCTGGGTCATCAGCGCAGACAGCAATGATCTTGTCATCTTTCTCACCCTTTTAACGCAGAAAGAGCATCTAGTTTTTAACTAGTTTCCTTTAATTTATAAGATGACACAATATATTCTAGGATGTTAATTTTGCTAACCTGATCAATCATTGGCATCAGACCAATAGCTTTCGCCCGAAGAAAGCATCCTGGGATCACTGGTTCCTGTAGAACAAATTCAACATGATTCAAATGGGATTTTTTTTCTACCAGTAACATAAGACAGACTGAGCAACCCGTAATGCTGTTAAGAACAGAATCTATGAAACTACATTTGTTATTCAATTTCACACTCTAACAGACCTACAACATCTCTAATCTGCTACATTCGGTCCTAGGCTAGATGCAGTAGAGCCTATATTGAGCTGCTGAACTTCTTCAAAGCTTACCGCACAGATTAAATGAAACAATTACCATTATATGATGAATAATACAAGTTCTTAAAATTGTAGGAAAAATAAAGATTACCTGCATAATGACAAGAACATCAATAGGGTCGCTGTCCTCACAAAGGGTACGCGGAATGAACCCATAGTTGTGTGGGTACACAACAGATGAGTAAAGAATACGATCAACCTGAAAATATATGTAATGTTTAGACAATAGTGTCATCTTAATAGTGAAAAGGAAGGGACAGCGAAGAATGTTGTTGCAATGAAGTTTATACCTTAATGAGACCAGTAGTTTTGTCCAGTTCATACTTCACCTTGCTCCCTTTTCCTATCTCAACCACCTGCAAAGATCCCCTCTATGCTTTGTTAATGATTTCCAAAGAAAAATCACAAAGATTAAACTCATAAACCGGTTTCCTAAATTAGGCATCATTCATAATCTACAACAGACTCATTCCAGGTCTCAGGATAAACAGCCACATTTGGAATTTTCTTTGAGTGAAGAAATCAAATATATAAATTCTGTAGAAACAGTTAAAAAGTACAGTATCTCCAAATACCCATAAAGCATATTTTTGTGACAATCTAATAACAATTAATCAATACTTAAAGCTTTTGCTGTCTAAATCTCAAGAAAATAAGCAAAATACTTACACAATTGAAGATAATCGGGGCTTCAGGTCCTATGAAACAAAAGTAAAATGTATAGAATTAGTATTAAGAAGCAATATGATCATCTTAGAACCCAAAAAAGAAAGAAACCTAAACTTATAGCTTACCAATCTCCAGATCATGCCATGGGTGTGCAGCAACTGATCTGTGGGTCATGGACGAAAGTATCCTCTCATTAAGAGTAGGAAGTGACACTTGATGTTTCTCAACATAACTTTTGGTAGTAACCTCAATCGGTGGCGCCATTGCTGCAAAACAATGCATATATCATTCACAAACAAGAAAACCATAATATATGCATCTTTGAAAGTAATAAAATACGGAAAAATCATCTGTCGAACACAAATTATGGGCTCAATCTATACAAATGTTTAAGTCTAGCAAATTTTATTTCATTTAGATCATGGAAAATAAAAACCATATGTCCATGAGTTATACCAAACATTCATATTTATGAATAATATATAAATCAAATAAAAAATTATATTCAGCACCTGAGACAAAAAAAAAATCACTTGAAAGCTTTGATTAAGCAACAATTGAATACACAAAACGTAATGGTGGATACAGACACACAAGCTAACAAAATCTTTAAAAGGAAAGTTACAGAAACGTCCAAGAAACGCTTAAATTTTTTTTTTTTTGCAGTTTATGAATCCATAAATCATAAATGTATCTACCGACAAAACCATTTCCAAAACCATGTCTATAAAACAACCAAAGTATCAATTGCTTTCATATATATTTAAAGGTGCATTCTCTTGAATCATTTTCAGAGTATCTAAGAAACGTAGACATCACAACTTCACAAGTGTGAATCTAACGGAATCCAAATCAGATCTACAAGTCACTAAGCCTCCGTCGGAGAAATTTTATATCTAAGAATCTACAAAACTATCGCTCATGGCTTTATGCAAGCAGATTAAGACATTCAAACCTAGAAAACCGGTGAAGAAGAAGAACAACAACAACAAATCCGATTAAAGACTATTTCGAAATCCGTACCTGAGATAATCGACAAATCTCCTGAGCAAAAGTGTCGAATGAAGAAAAAACAAAGGCACAGATCTCAAGAAACACCAATGCAAAGAGAGAGAGAGAGAAGCAAAAGAGTAGAGGAAAGCTAAAGAAGAACGTAGCTGTAATTATACGCGTTCCCGCTCTCTCGCTCTCTCTGCTTCTCAGCTATTTGAAGACTCCATTTTGGAAATAATATATTATTTGGAGAAAAACAATAAATTAAAAGCATGCCAAACAAAAACAGTAAATTAAATCTCTTTAATTTTGGAAATTAATCGAATATCATGCAGAGGAAAAAATATGTCCATATGTCAAGATACTATTGGATGATCGAGGAAGAGACATAGACGGAATTCCTAACGGTAACGGCCATGGGGTCAACGTAATGTCTGCTACACGTTTACGGTGACTCCAATACGGGTTGCGAGAAGTCCACGTTAAGTCTCCGTTAGCTACTGTTAATGGGGAATTGGGAAAATGCTAAGATCAGGTGTTAGCAAGTGCACCGAAAGTTCGTGTTCGAGTTTATGACTAATTTCTTTGTCGGTGGATTACAAACGGCAATCGAAAGAAAAGCATATAATAATCTTTCAAGTGAATATTCGTTTTTCATTTTCTTTCTATACATAAATTAAAATATGGTTGTTCATCTTATTACACATACTACAGATGCAAATCCAGTGATGCACTTGCTATATTTGTAACAATCATTGTAAGGTAAGAAGATTACTTCTTTTTTTGGCAACAATGATCGTAGGATAAATATATGGATTGTGAATACTAGTTTTGGTAACAATGAGTCAATGATAGTAGGATAAGAAGATTATTTATTTTACTTTTTGGACGAGATTACTTAAGTTTTTTAGGTTCTATACAAAAATTTAAAGTTTTATATATTTAATAGTTCTGTCGTCTATAATTCATACAGATTCCTATATTTTAATCCAGATTTTATTATATTGTAGTGGTATTAATACAAACATGTCAGCAGCACTGGTTTTAGTTAACTTTATTATGACTAATGTTCTAAAATTACAAGTTCGTTCTCAAATAACTACTAGAATTTCTCAATCCGTAAGATCAAATGGTTGTTTTTTACTTTTTCTCTGGTAGTGTGATGAGATTTTTATTCATTTTGGCTACAAATTGGATAAACTTAAAACTAATCGTGTAAAGTAGAGTTAAAACATTTTGGCTACAAAATGGATAAATTTGGATAAACTTAAAACTAATCGTGTAAAGTAGAGTTAAAACATTAAATAAGACGATCACATTGGATAGTTGATATCCAAAAAATGGATGGATTTGGATAAAGTTGATAACTAATCGTTAGTGGTGTTAAGAACTAAAAAAACATTAAACAAGATGATAGCATTCCACGTAATAATTGCAGGTTACATAAAATACAAATCTGTGGAATATATGATTTAACCTTTTTGTTATCCGAAAAAGGAGTAATATTAATTGATTAAAGTTAGCTTTCCTTTAATATCGATGGAAACACTCTTCGTATCCCATTTAGAAAAGGAAACTGGATCGTGTAATTTCGGAAAAGGTATTCGTCGTGTCATTCCCTTATTGGTTGTGAGAAGTAAACCGGTTCACAGGGGATGATCGGTGGATGGGGTTGCGTTGAGTATAACGAATGCACATGCAGTATATGATTAGATGCTACGTAGGATCATTGTAGGAATGTTCTTATCCACGCTTAATTCTTGGGGATGATTATTTGCTTAACAACGAAGATAATATATTCAAATATCTTACCAATTTATTTGTCAATCGCCTCTCTTTTTCCCTAACCTTTGCGTCCAAATGGTTAAGCAAAAATGCTTTCAACATTTTTTGATGATTTGATGCACTAGCTAAGTTGAAAAGACATCAAAATATCGTAAAGCACAAGTTGAATCGTCAAAATAATTTCTGTTGGGTTGGATCAGTAAAGATTAAACTAAACATTTTATTAGTAGATGCCCACAAAATCATAGATCGTTGCACACAAAAACAAAACCAGCCCAAGGCCCGTTGTTCGAAATCTATCAAAACGGCAACGTATTGGTATGATCACACAGAAAACGAATGTTTCCTATATAGTATATACGTAAAGGGGATTCCAAACTAAATTAGGTCTAATAATAATTAGATACATAAAGGGGATTTTCAAACTGGATTAGGTCAAATAATAGTTTTTTTTTTTTTGATAAACAGGTCAAATAATAGTTACATGATACATATGAGATTAGGAATGATAATTCTCTATATAAAGATAGGTGAGATTGGAGGAGACATAAAGAAGAAGCAAGCGCAAGAATAAAAATCGCGAAGCAGAAAAAAAAAAGTTGTTTAAGAAAAAAAAAAACTTTGAAAAAAACCTTGAACACTAAGAAATAAAAAGATGAAACACACTTCCACAGCCATGAATGGAGAAAAGCCACCTTTTGAAAGAAGACGTCCACCTTTTAATAGAAGACGAATGACAATTTTAATGGATCAGCTCATAGCCCATTTGCTTTAAATAATCTGTTTGAGAAATTAAATCAATGTTGGAGCATCATCAAGAACACTTTCTCAGCTCAGTGGTTGAGCATGTGAGATTTAACCATGTGGCCGTGGGTTCGATATCCACAGACGGTGATAATTATTATTTTTTTGTTAAAAGACGGTGATAATTATTATTTTTTTATGTTTTTATTCATACGTAAGTAGTAGTAAATACATATGTTTTGTTTGTAATGCACCAAAGATTTTATGAAATCAATTGGGCGTATTTTTTTGCTCTCTCTGGGGCTTTTCACTCTAAAATATTTTTCACTCTAAAATATTTTTCACCCATGGAAGCAATCAGAAATTCGAGAGATTTGAGATAGATTTTGAGAAATTAGGTTTAGCTTTTGCTGTTTATGGGGTTTTAGTCGGGTTTGGACTTTGGAGAAGGAAGCATTATAGAAAACAGAGTAAACGAGATAAAATTGCAGAAAATTGGAATACATTTTCACAACGTTTGGAAAAAAAATGTAATTCAGTAAAAAAAGAAAAAAGTGCATTTTTCCAAAATTTCCATAAAATATAAATTGATTTTCTCGAATAACTGAACTTTAGAAACTTAAAATACTAACTGTTTATTTTTCTTGTTATTCATTAAACCATTACTCATCATCCATATAGAGCTCTCTTCTTGAAAAATTATTGGTATCGTTTCTCCGTTTTAGTTTTTTTTTCCGAAATGAGTATGTCACTACTTCCGGCGAATGAGACTCATATGTCACTGCCTCCGGCAAATGAGACTAAGTCGACGACACTTCCGGCGAGGGAGACTACGATGGTGTTGCCGATACAAAATAATAAAATAATCAAAAAACGTGAGAAGATGGTGTAGCTTTCACCTGATACGTCGTCGAAAAGCGAGACTGATACTTGATGATGAATGTAAACTTCAAAAAAAATTGTTGAATACTATTGATTTATAATTATAGAAAATTGTTATTCACAAAAAGCGATGTATTTATAATTAACTTTTAATATATTTTTTTAATATATGTAAAAATTTTAGAAATATAATTAATAAAGAATGGAAGAAATATATATTTTGAAAATATGGGTAGTTATTTTATTTTCAATAGTTTACAAGATAATCCATACTAATCAGTAAAAAGTGTTAGCAATGGATTTGAAAATCACGTTTGACAAAAGATTGTATTGTACATGACAAAAGATTGTCTCACACAAACAAGAAATCAGCCCAAGGCCCGTTGTTTGGAATATATCAAACGACAACGTATTAGTAAGATCACAATTTAATCAAACCGAAACCGAAGACCACGCGCCCGATCAACACAGATCTCCAATCTAACGGTCCAGATCCACTCCCTCTCCTTCTCCTCTCTCAAAACAAAACAAAAAATTCTTATGAATCTCGGAAAAGCCGGTCGGTAGAAAAAAATAATTCAACGGCCGTCCGGTTGCTGTCTTGCTCTGTTTCTGACTATTGATCTTCCCCCAGTAGATCTGGTACTTCTCCATTTCGATTTATAAGCTTTACGTTTCTCGATTCTCGATTTTGAATTTGTCTCCCTTTGCTTATCAGTGATTTGTTTTTCGGCTGTTACTTGATTTTTGTTAAGAGATGGCTGCTCCTCCTGCTAGAGCTCGTGCTGATTACGATTACCTCATAAAACTTCTCTTGATCGGAGACAGCGGTATGTTTCTTCATTACATTTTATTCAATTTCAATCTATTCATTTTCATTTTTGTTGATTCTCGCGAATTTTATTTGTTTGATGGATCAAGGCATTAGTAATTTGAGTTTTTTCGATCTTCCATTTACGATTAGGCCTAACGGGATCATTTAGTAACACATCTTATTCACTACTCAGATTTGAATTTCATCAGCTTAGACTATTTGAATTTATTGGGTTCCATTTTCCATCTTACAACTCTTCCTAGTTTGATATTTGGCTGGAGAATCGAAAAAATGAATGATGTAACTATTTCATGATGTTCTCTAGATGAGGCAAATTGATTGAATATTCCTTTTTATTGAATGCTGTAACTGTTTCACTATGTTCCAGTGAAATTTTAATGTTTCTGTCTTTCATGTACGCATTTTCGTGAATGTACTAGGTGTGGGTAAGAGTTGTCTCCTCTTACGTTTCTCTGATGGCTCATTTACCACCAGTTTCATTACAACTATTGGGTATGATGTCTTCATTGTAATCACATTCTCTATTTAGTTGCCAGTTCCCACTAAAGTCTTTTTTTTTGTTGTTGACAGAATTGATTTCAAGATACGGACTATAGAGCTCGACGGGAAGAGAATTAAGCTGCAAATTTGGGACACTGCAGGACAAGAGCGTTTCCGGACAATCACAACTGGTTTCTCTTCAATTTTGCTTTAGATTAGAATATAAACTTTGCTTTTCATTATTCTCTTGCTGTTATTTATGCATCTCTGCCTTCCTCACTATGGTGTGAATCCGGAATACTCATCTAAGTAGTTTGTTCTTATTGCAGCGTACTACCGTGGAGCTATGGGCATTTTGCTTGTGTATGATGTGACCGATGAATCATCTTTCAACAGTAACTACTTTCTGTCCCTTTACCTTGCAGTTTAATAGTTCTATTCTAGGCTTTATGCAACCAACAGCAATCTTTTGCAACAGTTCTAAAGTTTATATTTTTCCATCTGTTAGCTTTATGTTTTTCTAATCAACTAATTTGTTCTTTCCTATCGTTTGTTTCTTCAATTCCAGATATCAGGAATTGGATCCGTAACATTGAGCAGCACGCTTCTGATAACGTCAACAAGATTCTAGTTGGGAACAAGGCTGATATGGATGAAAGCAAAAGAGTCTCTCTCTTTCTCTCTTTTACCCTTCCCCTGTATCTTCTTGCTTGCTTATTCTATGATTTTGTTTGGCTAATACATATATTTGCTTTGTTTCTCCAGGCTGTGCCAACATCTAAGGGCCAAGCTCTTGCCGATGAATATGGAATCAAGTTTTTCGAGACTGTACGTTGTGGTTCTAGGTTTCGTTAAACGTCAATATATATATATATATAGGAAAAATGTCTAATTCTTCATTTCATTTGGTTAACGTTGATGAGTTTGCTATTGCAGAGTGCCAAGACTAACTTAAACGTTGAGGAAGTTTTCTTTTCAATTGCTAAAGACATTAAGCAAAGACTTGCAGATACCGATGCAAGGGCTGAGGTTCGTATTTATTTTCACTGTCATCCATCATCATACACTGCAATTGGGTTCAAAATTCGCATTTTCAGTATGTGTATCAACCGTTATCGAATTTCTCATCATTTTGTAGCCGCAAACAATCAAAATGAACCAATCCGACCAAGGTGCAGGGACATCTCAAGCTACTCAGAAATCAGCATGTTGCGGAACGTAAAAACCGTCAAAGGAGAGAATCTAGCTACCGAAGAGAAACATGGTAAAAAAGGGAAACAAAAAAAGAAAGAATAGGAAATCTTCTACATGCTTTATCTATATGAGATGGTGTTTTCTGCGTATTCTTTTAAAATTCTTTCTTTTTCCTAACGGTATAGTGTGAACGACACATATTTCTGGTATGGATTCTTTGACATCAGATATGACTATCAGTTTATCTCATTCACATGCCAACGATCCTTTTCTACATGATCATACGACTTTTTATTATCTATCCACTTTTAACGTTTCATTCGTAAATACTGAATCTTAAAACCAAAAACTATATATATACCGAAGTCTGTTTATTATGAATGGGTTATCATAATTTACAAAAGGGAAACTGGTTTTAACTTTTAAGTTATTTCAAATTCGCATCGGATTTGTTCAACCAGTTCGTTCGAAATAGTCATTCTTACTATAAAATATTGCAGGAAATGAAATAAATTTATTTAATGAATTTGTGTATACATACATGATAGAAAGAATGAAACTAATGTTAACAATAAATTTACAAAAAGAATTCAAAACCTAGCTGGTGACACACACAATAAGAAGTAATAAACTAATTTACAAACTTCAAATCAATTTGTAGAACCAAATTCTTCCCAAAGATATGTACAAGATCATTCTCCAATGGAGTTAGATTCAAGTCCAAACACACAACCGCCTTGCTGCTATTGCATCGATTCAAAACCGGTCTGTTGTAAACCGCAGAAGAGCTAACCGATTGTTCGGTTATCATGCTCGCCCTATGCTTTCTCATGTGACCGCCTAGAGCTTGACCGGTCCCAAACATTTGACCACATATTGAACACTTATGAACATTCTCATTGTTACGATGCTTCACCTGTTCTTGGTCAACGCTCAGCTTCGGTTTCTTGTGGCTTGCTCTATGACCTCCAAGAGCTTGGAACGAATCAAATTTCCGGTTACACGTTTTGCATTCGAAGTGGTTATGACTATTGGTTTTGCTTCCTGTAGCTTGGTTTACATCGATTTGTTTGACCACGAAACTCCGAGATAACATCATGAGACTTTTTACTATGTCTATATGATTCATGGATTCTTCGTAATCGGACCAGTCTCTCTTCATGTTTCGGTTTGTTGTATGTTGAGAAGAGAAAACACCACGATAGAGCGAACTAAAGATTTAGGTTCTGGTTGATTCACCTAGAAATTGTGAGAGAAAAAAACAACTGATTTTCTGAAAGTATTTTTGTAAGGTAAGCTTGTTTTCTCGATTCCTACATTTGGTTTAGGTTATTCTACGTGAGACTGATCAAAAAACATATATCTACTCCTAAACTTGAATATATTTTCATAAAAAAAAAAAACCTAGTTGAATATATGTTAAGTATTTTAAATACCAAATATTGAATTAATTTTTGATATATTTTGTAAAAAATAAAAAGAAAGTTTAAATGCTTTCGAAAAATTCATATAAAATTTCACTTTTATAAAATAATATTTTTTTGTGTGTGCTAGCTTTAAAAGTAAAAGCATTTTACTTTTCTTTTGAAATTTATAAGTATAGTAAATATACAGATTGTATATGCAACCCAAAGATCAAATAGAGCAGCAGGTACTACAAAGGCCCAACAAACTCAGCCTAAAAGCCCGAAAAACAGATAAAACATCACTACACCTATCACCATCATGGCCGAGTAATATAGCGTCTAGCTGATTAAAAACTAATTTATTATGTTAAATATGTATATTATGATGTATATATACATATATTGAAGTTATTATATGCATTTTTCATATATATAATATTTTTTTAAAAAAATCAATTTTAAAAAAATCAATTAGTCGGTTGATTAATCGGTGACTCAGGTCCAACTCGTTAACCGCCTAAATCAACCAATTTGCACCAATTCGCCATGGTGAGCTACTGCAGAACGTCTAGACGGCCGCCTTGGCGCCCACGTTCTAGAACATGGGTTGAGACTAACCAAATTACCCAGTCTAATGGTTTGAGGTAAATATATAAGTGTTTTTCTTTTTTGGAGGTAATAAGTGGTCGCAGCTAATTTTGGCCGTTACTGTTAATGTTTCTTTTGCTTCTTTTTTTTGCTTCTTCTTCTCGAGTGAATAAGCAAGATCGTTACTGTTGATTTAAATGCCGCATAGTTTCTCCCATTCCGTTCAAGCTTATTCTGCCAGCTCAGCTGCTCTTTATATAGTTGGTAAATAAACAGATATAGATGTGAGAGTAAGAGATGCTCTAGAACTCATTCCCATGGCTACTTTTGGTTCTGTTATTTGGTTCCGTGTTCGTCAAGTTTTAAAGATAAACCAGTTCTGAAACTTATCAAATCTCTCGTGTTATGGATCTGTATGTTTATCTATGTTATCTTCTTCTTTTTGGATCATCATCAATCTCATTTTTTTTCTCATTTTTTTTTTCGAGAACCAGTAGATGATTCGCTCAGTAATATAAATATAACAAGTCCTAAAACTTACAGAGTTATCCAAACATACTCTTGCGTTGGCTTGTTCCTGGAATTTCTCTTGGACCGGATCCATCTCCCAATAACCGAGCCTAGATTGGGCAAGGGTCATAATTAACTTCAAAGCTGAAATGACCAAGTTTTAAGACCAGGTCAGCCTAAGTGGACAACCACTCTACAACTGAATTTAAGGATTATAATATTGACAAGTTGGAAGATTGTTGGATGTTTCTGTGACGAATACAATATCTATATATATATATGTATGATTTACAAGTATTTTGCACTATGCTTCTTAGGATGTTTTCGGGAATGGACTAGCCGCTTGATTTTACCATCAAACCTTATAATTACTGTTCAATATCTTCCCTAGCCGCTTCAGTATATACAGAGGAACTGCAGATATAGGTTCATCAAGGAAAGTCAATTTTAATGAGAAACTTTTTTTGATAAAGATAATAGAACCTAGTTGACAGTTTCGTACTTTCAAACCTCATTGCATTGAATAAAGATAAACAATAGAACCTTGTTGACAATTTCGTGTAGTCACTTTCTGGTATGTTTTGTTAACTCATTAGATCACTGTCATCATGAAGGGTCTGTTTTAGGCTGAAATTTTGTGGACATAACTATGTCCAAAAGACTTTCAGCTTTTTCTTGGTGTTGAAGAAATTTCTGGGGATTTTTTTATGAACTTTTGATCTTCTACAAACGCGTTTCTAGGTTATTCTTCTGGTGACTTGTTCATTTAATATCCTATTTTCTTATCATAACTTATAAGATTGGCCTTGATCCACAATTTTCTTATGAAATTTATTTATATTCCCATCCCATGTATGTTTCTGTGTGCTACAACAGAATAAAGTATGATTTGTCTTCCTTTTCTAGGTATCTTGATGAGTTCAAGAACATGCGGTTCATTATTCCTGGTCACATTTTGTTGCCTTCTGCTTCATGTAGCTGGTTCGAGAACAGATCCTTTAGAAGGTAATCACTTTTTACCATAACCTCACATCTTTTATCATTCTCTTAAAATTAAGGCACCACTTGACATAAATACTGAACTTGAGAAGCTTACAAACACATATTCATCCTCATATATCGATATGGTCAATTTGCATAAACTTGGTCACTAGTCTTCCTCTCAATGTTTGATAGTCACCATGCTTCAGGCTCTACCCAAATCTTATATGTCATTCTACAAAGTGGAGACAGCTTTCCAGAATTTTGCTTATATTTTTTTATCCATTTTGCAGTAAATGCTTTACAGGTTATCAAAAGGAGTCTAATTGATCCTACGAGAAATTTAAGTAACTGGGAAAAGGGTGACCCGTGCACTTCAAACTGGACTGGCATAATATGCTTCAGGAGGTCACATGAAGATGGTCACTTTCACGTCCAGGAGCTGTATGTCGCTCTTGTATTACCATTTGTCACATTTTTTTTCTTCTTTTTTGCTCTTTTCCTTTTCTTTATATATGCTCACTTTCTTGCATGGGTAATACTGCAAATATTATGCATTGCCTTACTTTACATATTGTGATGTAGCCAACTGATGAGGCTGAATTTATCTGGAGAGCTGGCTCCTGAAGTTGGCCAGTTATTGTATCTCGAAATTCTGTAAGATGCAGAGTCTAAAGAATTGTTTCATATGGTTGCCTAATGCAATACTGAAAAAACTTATTTTCTTTATGGTTACCTTGTTGAAGTGATGTGATGTGGAACAACCTGACTGGGCGTATTCCTTTTGAGATAGGAAGAATCTCTTCCTTGAAACTCCTGTAAGTTGTGCATTTTCATTTTCTTTGGACAGAGGAACTCATCTTCAGTTGACTCTAGTCTTTGCTACATTATTTGGACAGACTGTTGAATGGGAACAAGTTGACAGGTAGTTTACCTCCTGAACTTGGTAATCTTCAAAAACTAAACAGGCTTCAAGTAGATGAGAACAACATAACAGGTTCAGTTCCATTTTCATTTGGAAACTTGAGAAGCATAAAACATCTGTAAGTTTACCCTCAAGTATTATCTTCTTCATAGCAAAACTCAGCAGCCATTTGTGATTCATCCTTTACTCACCAGTGGCTTTTTGGTCTTCAGCCACTTCAACAATAACACGATAAGCGGAGAAATTCCCGTTGAGCTCTCCAGATTGCCCAGGCTTGCTCACCTGTGAGTTTTGTTTGTTTTCTTGATTTCACATTTGGATACTGTCTTTAAAATATTGATGGAACATATCTTGTAGGATACTGGACAACAATAATCTGACTGGGAGATTGCCGGCAGAGTTAGCGCGATTGCCATACTTGACCATACTGTATGTGCCTTCTGCCATATCCATTGATCATTGAAATGAACTGGAAAAAGCATGAATTTTTTTGTTTGCCTTTACGATATTTTTCAAAGTTGCTAAGCTAGTATTATGCTTATATACGCAGTCAGCTAGATAACAACAACTTTGACGGTTCTGAGATTCCAGAGGCTTATGGAAACTTTCCTAGATTAGTTAAATTGTAAGACTTTACAAGTTGTTTTTGCAGTAAGTTTTTAAATGGGTTAGTGTTTCTACACTGGTTTGAACATTGTGCTAAATTATTCTTTGTGCCCTCATCTTTTCAACTTGGCAGAAGTTTAAGGAACTGTGGACTGCAAGGATCAATTCCTGATTTTAGCAGGATCAAAAATCTTAGCTATCTGTAAGTTTCTATATCTGATATTTGTGGAATTGTGTGATTTTTTTTACTGGTCCTCTGAATTCTTGAACCTTGTGTAGGGAAAAAGACGAATGCATTTTTTAATTTAGTTTTAACCTCTTTTACAGAGATCTAAGTTGGAACAACCTCACAGGCACTATACCAAAATCCAAGCTTTCTGACAATATGACAACAATGTATGCACATATCCGAACCTTTCTTCTTTTAACAGTTTAAACAAATAAATACAACTTGATTTTTGCTGCAGTGAACTATCTTATAACCACCTCACTGGATCTATACCACAAAGTTTCTCAGAGTTGGGCTCTCTTCAATTACTGTATGTTAACATCCATTGATCATTGAAATGAACTTTCCCATTCTTCATATTTTATGCATTTTTCAATCTCTAGTACTTTCTAAGATTTTAGTGGAATCTATAACAGTTCACTTGAGAACAACAGTTTATCTGGTTCTATCCCAACAGAAATTTGGCAGAACAAGTCTTTCGAGAATAACAAGCTGCAAGTGTATGACCTCAACTCTTTGTTTTTCTTTCTATGTAATACTTAATAGTTTCCTAGTTATTATGCTTCATTCTCAGAGGCTGAAACTTCTTTTGGATGCATGCACAGTGATCTCAGGAACAATAACTTCTCTGATGCTACAGAAAACCTGATAACACCGGAAAATGTTACCCTCTAGTGAGTTTCCCTGTTCCTCTTTCACAGCAAGTTAGAGGAACCTAAACATTTTGGACTGAACTGCATTCTCTTGCCTTAAAACTATAGTCTAATTCAATTTTCATTTCTACACTCGTGCAACCACCAAAAGCTTTGTAAAATCAAAAGTTAACAACTTGCATAAGTTTCTGTAGTTTCTCCTAGTTGTTTGCTATATACTAAAGCTCTTTTTTTGTTTGTTCATTTGTGTCAAAAGTCTTCGTGGCAACCCAATATGCAAGAGTCCAAGCATTCCCTTTGATAAACAATTCCTCAAAAATGTCTGCGGCGAACAAAATCAAACATCTATAAACTCAAATACACCCTGCAGTAATATGTCATGCCCCTTTGAGAATGTGCAAGTTTCTCCAGGAATCTGCTTATGTAAAGCGCCTCTTTCGATCGATTATAGGCTAAAGAGCCCTAGCTTCTTTTTCTTCACTCCATATATTGAAAACCAATTCATTGAGTATATAACCACTTCCCTCAAATTGGAAACTCATCAACTAGCAATCGATAGACTTGTTGATGACAATAGGCTACGTCCAAGGCTGTACTTAAAGCTAGTTCCCAAAGAAGAAACAAAATTTAACAAGAGTGAAGTCATACGTATCAGGAACTGGTTTACATCATGGAGTTTTAGTGGTAATGACTTTTTTGGACCTTATGAGCTGCTAGACTTCCCTCTTCAAGGGCCCTATGGTACAGTTTTTGAACCTTAGATATAACAAAGAAGACATAATCTGTTTTATTGATATATATACTTAAATATTTGGATGCAGCTGATCTGTTAGCTAAAAAGAGTGTAATTAGTACGGCTGGTTGGGTGATGATAGTGGCAGGCTCTATAGTTACTGCCACTGTTATATCAGTGACTGCAACACTTCTATATACTAAGAAACGTCATGAGAAGTCGCATACACTCACCATAAACCGTTTTTGTAAGCAGCTCAGCAATGGCTCTTTTATATTACAGAATGTCATCGTGTTTTGTCCTTTAACCATGAAACTAAGCTCTCTTTCTTATGTCTTTCAGCCAGGACAATATCTCGGGAAATTGAAGGGGTGAGAAAGTTCAGTTTTTTAGAACTTTCCGATGCAACTAATGGTTTTGATAGCTCCACATTGATTGGTAGAGGTAGCTATGGAAAGGTTTACAAAGGCATTTTGCAAAACAAAACTGAAGTTGCCATCAAACGAGGAGAAGAAACTTCTCTGCAGAGCGAGAAAGAGTTTTTCAATGAAATCGATCTGCTTTCGAGGTTACATCACCGGAATCTTGTGTCGCTGCTTGGCTATAGTAGTGAAAATGGGGAACAAGTAATTTCCTTTTTCATATGTAGTTTTTAGTTAGCATTATATCTCTGTTTTTTTATGACTAATCCATATACTTGTGCTGTTTGGTTCATACACAGATGCTGGTATATGAGTACATGCCTAATGGAAATGTGCGTGATTGGCTTTCAGGTAGCACTATATTTGTTTAAGTCTCCAACTTTTGCCAATCTGCTTCCACATTGATACTAATGTTTCAGTGGTTTTACATTGTCATGCAGCTAATGCTATGGAAACATTGAGCTTTAGCAGGAGGTCACATGTGGCTTTGGGTTCAGCTAAAGGGATTCTTTACCTTCATAATGAAGCAAATCCGCCTGTTATTCACCGCGATATCAAAACCAGTAACATACTCTTGGACTGTAAGCTTCGTGCTAAAGTTGCTGATTTTGGACTGTCACGGTTGGCTCCTGCTTTTGGGGATGGAGATGGTGAGCCCGCCCATGTATCAACCGTAGTGAGAGGAACACCGGTGAGTTCCAAACTGGTACACTAGTCGATATGTGATCCTATATAACCAGTGGCTTTTGACATAACTATATATGACATTTGAGAAAAAATTATATATGAATAGGGATATCTGGATCCAGAGTACTTCATGACTCAGAAACTGACCGTGAAGAGCGATGTGTACAGCTTTGGAGTAGTGCTGCTTGAGCTCTTGACTGGAATGCACCCATTCTTTGAGGGTACACATATTATCCGCGAGGTACTTTTCTTGACTGATCTCCCACGCAAACTCTGGGACCTATTGGGGATTATTGTTTCCTTAATAAATCAACACTTTTGTTAAGAGTTTTTTTCTGTACAATGTGATACAGGTGAGAATGGCGAATGAATGTGAAACGGTTCTGTCAGTGGTGGATAGTCGTATGGGACAATGTTCGCCCGATAAAGTGAAGAAGTTGGCAAAATTGGCGTTATGGTGTTGTGAGGATAGACCAGAGATGAGACCATCGATGTCAAAAGTGGTGAAAGAACTTGAAAGTATTTGCCAATCTGTGCGAGAACCAAATATGTTCTCAGAAAAAAGGAAATTACTCTGTACCAAAACATCGTCGTCTTCTTCTCCTGTACCCTCGCCATTGTCTTTACTTCCTGGAAGTGACTTGGACAGTGGCTTTTTCCATCCTGTAAAACCTCGTTGACATATCTGTGTGAAATAGGCTAACATCAGACTAATGAGAGTTGTGTAATTATTATTTAGGTTCTGTTGTGCTGATTCCTAACCATAGTAAAAAGCTTAAAACTTACTACGTAGTAAAAAGCTTAAAACTTACTACGTAGTAAAAAGCTTAAAACTTACTACGTAGTAAAAAGCTTAAAACTTACTACTATCTATGCAGATATGGAAACTACGCAATTTTGGGTCGATATCAAAATTCTAATTCATTGTACATTTTCCGTATTCACTTTGGGTGTTATTTGTTTAATCATTCTTTACAGTTCTAAATTCACGTCTTTTTATGCAACCACGGCCTATGACAATTCTGGTCTGCCTGCATATACAAGTTTACCATCGTAGAAGAGAGTTATATTCCGAGAAAAAGAGGATTTATATATATATGAACATAGACGCAAATATTTGAAAGGTTTGAAATTTTACTCTGAAAACAAAACAAGTACATAAACAAGTTCATGAATCCGTTCCATGAAACACACTCAAGATGGGACAGCTAAGAGCCTAGCACGTTTGGATTAGAACACACAGACTCCAAAAGAACAATAACAGTAACAGGCAAGTCATTGACCGTGAAGGCCTATTAGAGCAGCGCTGAACCGTAGAATACAGCTTCCGCAGGACCCGTCATGTAGATATGGTTGTCTTCTTGTTTCCACTCTATCTCCAATGGTCCGCCCGGTAGATCCACCGTACATTTCTGTTCCACCATAACCAATACAAAAATTAAATTAAGAGCTCAAGGTCAACATGTATATATATAACCTCGTGCAGCTAATCTCAGCTCATGACAATCTTGTTAATGTAAAAATTTAGTGTCTTGTCACATCTCTTTAGAGGTATAAACTATAGCATAACTCTTTGTTGATAGAATAAAACGAATACAAGATTCTTCCACAAGAGATGAAGCTCAAATGAATATACAAGAAAAGAAAATTATTTAGTATGACCATAATCTCAACAATGGCCAAATCAAATAATCTAACCATTCATTGCAACAGTCAGGTTTCAAATTTTTTTTTTAAAAAATAAGCTTAAAAAACGCTAATCCAGTTCTGTTTATCTACACACAACGTCTTTCTACCCCAAACTATCATGATTCATGTATATCTATGGAAGACTAGGAGCTGTATACTATTCTATAATCTGAAAATGTACCATTTTGCAAACTGATATCTAGTTTTTTTTGTTCTCAGAATTCCAAACTTACCCTGTTGGTTCGGCCTTCAAGGACTGCTGCAACAACCAGAGCACAAGCTCCAGTTCCACAGGCCAACGTTGCTCCTGCAGTTTTAAGTATGGTTAAGCATATAAGGATACAGAACAGTCGACTAGGAAATAGATTCCAAGATTTGGGGAAATTAGCTGACCTGCTCCGCGCTCCCACACACGCATTTTCAAATGAGAGCGTGATAAGACCTCAACAAATTCTGCAGAAAAACACAAAGAACTATAAGAAAACTGAAGTGATATAAATCCAAACATGATAGAGAAGTCTTGCTGTATCTATCCATGGAAATCTGGATAGATCTGCAGATGAATCTCCACTAACCTGTGTTAGTTCGAGCTGGGAACATTTCATGATGCTCGAACTTTGGACCAATCTCAGGCAAGTTCAAATCATCAACTTTCAGATTCTGTTAGATGAAAAGGAAAATTACAAATGATGAGGACTTCCATGTGTCGATGAATAATAGAGTTTGAAATGCAGCAAGCAAACACGCACCAGTCCACCCTTTTTACCAAATGTGATACAGTGAGGATTACCCATACTAACACACGTCACATTCCAGCTTACTCCATCAACAACTAGCTCTGCCTGAACAACAGCTTCACCTTTGTTTCCTGGCAACTTCGTGGGCACATCTTGCGCTTTAAGGATCGGTATGCCCATGTCAACCTTAACCTGTATCCATGTCAATCACAATGCAATAAACAACTTGCAAACAACAAGAAATATGAGATAAAAATCTAAGATTTACCTTACCCATCATCATGAAATTCACTAAACCTAATACGAGACATCAATCCGAATGATTTACCTGTCCATCATCTTGAATTTCTGGAACAATCAGACCAGCACCGGTATGTATTGTAAAACTACAAAAAAGAAAAAAGAGACATTAGAGATTATATAACAAGCATGAATGAATCCAGAACTCTCAACAAATATAACAAATATATATACCTATGTTTTCCCTGCAAATTCTCAAGCTCGGCAATGAACCTAGCAAAGCATCGAACTCCATTGCCACACATCTACAAGAACAATATCAAAGCCAATGACTTGGAGCACAACAACAATTTACTCATACATATCAACTAAAAATTAAACATTCTAAAAGCCCACCTCTGGTTCACTACCATCTGAATTGAATATCCGCATGGTGTAATCAGTACCATTGATTCCTGGCATTGCAAAGATCACTCCATCGGCACCAACACCAAAGTTTCGATCGCACAACTTCGCCGCCTGCTCTTGAGTAATCTTAGGTTCCGATGAGTCTCTGTTATCGACCTATCAAAACCCAATTTACAAAAACAAAAAAAAACAAAATTTGATGTAAGAAGACGATACATTTCGGTCAAATTTCATTCTCATTCTATTGAGAATTCAATGGAGAACAAAATTACCAAAATGAAGTCATTTCCGAGGCCATGGTACTTCACAAAATGGAGAACTCCAGTTTCTCTCTTGTCGAGAAAACTCGCCGGCGAGATTCTCTCGGCAGTGACGGCGTCCATGGAAGCTGCTGCAGACACGCGAAGCCCAGAGCTCTTAAAGCAACATTCTCTCTCAAAGAAACCGAACGAAAGAGAAGATACGGATCCTAGCTTCCTGGAGAAGGCATTCAACAGTCGGCGCGATTGCTGCGGCGCGACGGAGACATTGCTAGTTGCGGCGGCTATCTCCATTGCTGCTTTGAGATTATTTTCTTCTTCGACTCTTCCAAATTGTAAGACTTTGGCCAAAACATCGCGTCGTTTTAATGTTTGAACAATAATAGACATCATGTCGTTTTTTAGCCGACTGATATTTTAATAAAAAGGCCTGAATAAAAAAAAAGCCCATTAAAACTTTCAAAGCCTCCCTATCTCTCCGTCGCCGTTCTCTTCTTCGTCAGGTTTCGCTTTCTCTTCCTTCAATTCAGTCTCTTTCACTGTTAAATATTTTTCTCCTGAGATTTTTCATAATTTCAATTGAATTGGCATTTTGTATCTCCGATCTGAATTCCAGCGATTAAATTTTCTACAGTGTCTAATTTTGTTTATTAAGTACATTAAATCTACGGTTAGTTTATTTGCTACTCTACTGCTTTTTTTTTCTGTTACTTTTCCCACCTTTTTTAGTTATCTTTTTAAGATAGATCCTCCAAATCAAAGATCATTAGGGTTTCGAATTTCGGAATCTGATCCGCCTAATTCGATTCGAATTCACCCACAATTCTCTCTTTGTTCATATCGGAGTTTTTGATTTCAGCTCTGGATTTGCATTTTATAACCCTTTATGCAAAGCAGTCTACATCGTGACAAAGGTAGCTCGATCGCGATGATCTTGGAATCTCAGCGGAATGTTGAATTCCCTCATAGGATCGTCGATAAGCGTCCGAGGAAACGGCCGCGATTGGCTTGGGATGCTGTGCCTCTTCTTCCTCCTCCTCCTCCCCCTCCACCCACGGTAATGAATTGTTCAAAGAGCTATTCTTTTGTAGTTTTCATAGCTCTGATTCCTTTGAAAATTTCATCTTATTCAATTCTCAATTGTGTTAATTACATAAAAAGTTTCGATATTTTTTTGTTGTGTGTGCTTGAGCTAAGTAGGTTATGTTATCGAAATTTTCAGCTGGTGTTTTTGTTTTTTGTTTTTTTCCGCAGGTCTTTAATCCTCCGGTGTACTATGGTCCAGAGTTTGCGGGTGGAGGAGTAATTTCCAATTTTGTTTACCCAAACATGTTCTACAATGGCCTTCCTCGTCAGGGCTCTCCTCCCTGGAGACCAGATGATAAAGACGGCCATTATGTCTTTGTGGTTGGAGATACTCTGACTCCACGATGTTAGTCCTATGTTACAGAGTCTATCGACATCTTATCTTTTTTACCGGCTTTATCCTTGGAAGGTTAACTATGTTACACTGACATGCCTCTTCTTTTGTGCGTGCAGATCAAATTCTCAGCAAAATGGGTGAAGGTTAGTTACCTCTTTCTTAAATGTTTATATAATCCTTATCATTTTGTTCAATATGGATGCTCTAAGCCTCCGTATATCAAAGTATAAGTGAAATATGATATTTTTGGTTGCCAATTATCTTTTGGGAGAGGTTTGGTAATTTCATAATCCATTGGATTGTATTCTGGCAGGTACATTTGGACAAGTATTGGAATGTTTTGATAATAAAAACAAAGAAGTCGTGGCAATCAAAGTTATACGGTCCATAAACAAGTATCGTGAAGCTGCCATGATAGAAATTGATGTGCTGCAAAGGCTGACAAGGCATGATGTTGGTGGTTCTCGGTAAGAATATTTCTCTCTTACCAATTCTTTGTTAGTGTTAAATTTACTGCATTTGGTATAAGCTTTTCAATTCCTTGCAGTTGTGTGCAAATACGGAATTGGTTTGACTATCGTAATCATATTTGTATTGTAAGTACTGTTACCTTTATTTGATAAGTTTGAGGGGAGTATACAATTTCCTTCATGCCCATGTATTATGTGAGTTAAAAGAACTTGCGTATGGGTTTAAATGGTTGCAACAGGTATTTGAGAAGCTTGGACCAAGCTTATATGATTTTCTCCGCAAAAACAGCTACCGTTCATTTCCTATTGACCTTGTTCGGGAGCTTGGCAGACAACTTTTGGAGTCTGTAGCATGTGTGTGGACTATTCTTGACCCACTCTTCTATATAGTCCATTAGTGCCATGAATCATTTTACTTTTTGGAACTTTTGATGCAAGACTTAGGAGTTGATAGCTATTACTTAATGTTTCTCTTTTGATACTGCAATTTCCATGGAATCCAAATTGCTCAGATAGTTATTTCTGGAGACTTTTGTTTACTAGTATACTGAGACTTTGTTCATTCTATTTTTGACAGATATGCACGATTTACGGCTGATTCACACAGATTTGAAGCCGGAGAACATTCTTCTGGTATCATCTGAATATATCAAAATACCTGATTATAAGGTGAGTAATCAATCATCTCCAAGCTGGACTCATTTGGTTCATGCTTTATATGATATCCATCCATGAAAGAACTTGTATAACTCTAGTTGGTTGACTTTTTTCCTTTGTGGTCATGAAAATCTAGTTTCTGTCACGGCCCACAAAAGATGGGTCATATTTTAAGAATCTGCCCAAGTCAAGTGCCATCAAGCTCATTGATTTCGGAAGTACAACTTTTGAACATCAAGACCATAACTACATCGTATCCACAAGGCATTATCGTGCGCCAGAAGTTATCCTAGGTAAAACATTTATGACACTTTGGCACATCTGTCTAAATAAGAATACTCTTGTATAGCTATCGTCATTTAATATTGTGGTATGTTATCGCAGGTGTAGGATGGAACTATCCATGTGATCTGTGGAGTATTGGTTGCATACTTGTTGAACTTTGTTCGGTGAGTAACGTTTCTTTACATGTTTTTCGGTACACCTGGATTCATCTCACCATGTCTCCATAAACGTTTCTCCTGGATAAAACTTGCAGGGAGAGGCGCTTTTCCAAACACATGAAAACTTGGAGCATTTGGCCATGATGGAAAGGGTCCTAGGACCATTACCACCTCATATGGTGCTCAGAGCCGAGTAAGAACAACAAGATCATCCTATTAGCAGCATCAGATACCAGCGGAAATATAAATTGAACTGTAGTTTCTTATATCAAAATAAAAACGGTTCTTGCAGCCGGCGTTCTGAGAAATACTTCAGGCGAGGTGCTAAGTTAGACTGGCCTGAAGGTGCGACATCAAGAGACAGCTTAAAAGCAGTATGGAAACTTCCTCGGTTACCGGTAAATAATTTCTCTGTGAATTCAATTAAGTAACTTTGTAGTTGACATTCGCTTATCTGCAATATTGAAATTAAGGACACCATTTTTTGGCATTTTGCAGAATCTGATAATGCAGCATGTGGATCACTCAGCCGGTGACCTGATAGATCTATTACAAGGGCTGCTTCGTTATGATCCAACGGAGAGATTCAAGGCAAGAGATGCACTGAACCATCCCTTCTTCACAAGAAGCCGGGAACAGAGTATTCCCTTTAACCCGAGCCCTCATCCATTTTTTTATAACCACAAGAATTAAAAAAGAAGAAACAGCAGATGATGTTTGGATAAATCTGCAGTGTCTGTGTTTCTTCCCTTTTCTTTGGTTTTTGTATCCTTTTATATTATATATTTTCATGTATAGAAAAATGAAAGAAAGAGAGAGGTTTGTGCCTTATTTTGTCTTCTCTGTTGTTGTTTTTGGTTTCTTGGGTTCGTTTTTCCGACCACGTCCATGATCACGGTTGTTCCATGGCGGTTTAAAGAATTGTCACAATTACTTACACCTCAAACAAAGTGAATGTTACAAATTACAGTGTGTAATCTTTGCAAAGTAAAAGCCGGTTTTGGTACTCAACTGAAAACATTCTGCGCGTTTGGATAAAATGCAGCGTGAGGCCCATTGAAGACCAAAACGGTGTCGTAATATCTGCAGCTAGGAGAGCATATTCGGAATCCAAGGCTTGATCTTCTTCCTCAGTTATCTCTTTACTCAACAGTGTTAGGGCTTTTAGGGTTTATCTCTATCCGCAATCATGGAATCTCTGGGGAAGCTACAGCTCAATCACCAACCATTTCACCTTTCCTTCACTCACACCTCTTCTTCATCGGTTCCGAAAAACCCCTTCAGAGTCTCAATCCGACCAATTTCATCTCTCAAATGTGCTTCAATCAAAGCTTCGTCCTCCAAATTTGAAGCTTCTATCATTCCTCTCCAGCGATCCACACCTTTCCGTCTCTTCAAATCCACATGCATCACTCTAACAACCGCCGCAGCGCTGCTCTGTATCAATCTCCAGCTCAAATCGCCGGCGATTGCTGCTCCAGTCTCGCTTCTTTCGTCGATGGAAAGTAAAGAACACATTTTGTTAGAAGAAGAAGAGAGAGCGCTTGATGAGCATTTGATAACTCACCCTTCTGATGTTGATGCTCTTCGTTCCTTGATGGAGGTAAAGATCAAATCTCGAAAGCTTATAGAAGCTGTAGAAGTGATTGATCGTTTGATAAAATTGGAACCTGATGAATCAGAATGGCCAGTTTTGAAAGCTAACATCTTTACCTACAGTGGAGATTTAGATTCAGCTAAAACTGGATTTGAAGAGATTTTGGCTAAAGATCCGCTTCGTGTTGAAGCTTATCACGGATTGCTTATGGCTTATTAAGATGCAGGTCTTGATTTGAAAGATGTAGAGAATAGAATTGAGGAAGCAATGTTGAAGTGCAAAAAAGAAAATAATCACAACGATTTTCGAGATTTTAAGCTACTAGTAGCGCAAATTCGGGTCATTGAAGGAAAGCATAGTGAAGCATTGAAGCTTTATCAAGAGCTTGTGAAAGAGGAACCAAGAGATTTCAGGCCGTATCTCTGTCAGGGGATTAAATACACAATGCTGAAGAAGAAAGATACGGCAGAGGAACAGTTTGACAAGTTTCGGAAACTTGTACCCAAGAATCATCCTTACAGCGAGTATTTTATGGATAATATGATAGCAACAAAGCTTTTTTCAGAGAAGGCGCAGCGAGAGATGGCTGATGAGATGGCTGCATCAACTAGTTGATGGGGAATATGTGTGATGTTTTAACAAATCGTAATGAGGTGAATCATGATGCTTAGAAGACTTGAAGAATGTGATTTTGATGATTTTCTGTCGCAGGCTTTTCTTGATCGTCTTAAGATATCTCTTTAGTTGGTTTATTTAAGTTCATAAGTTGAATACTTGATGTAAAGATGCATTTGAATAACAATCCCTGTGCACATGGTCTAGATGCTTATGTAAATCTTGCTCTTTAGGTAGAAAAGTAGGGTGAAGCCTCATATTTTCGCTATATCATTCAGGCAACTTAATTCATTGCTTAGTTGTTGCTTTGGGGCACAATTGCTTTCCCATCTCTTGTGAGAGTTTCACTTAAAGACCGATGGGTCCTATTTGTTACTCATCATCGGTTTTGGTGAACTAAAGGTCGGTTTGATGACGAACTCTTCGCAAATTCCTTGATTATCTTACCAGAAAGTACCAGAAAAGTAAAGTAAAATGTTTCATGTTGAGTATGATATTTCAATCTCAGGATCGACATTGAGTGCAATATCTTTCTGAAACTAGGTCCAAATGCACAAATCACATGCATACACATGCTTATGTTGCTTGTTGAACTATTAGTTCTGGATAATTCGGAAATGGACTTCTAATTTATACTGCATAAGATTGTGGCAAAATTGCAAGCACCATACAACTAAACTCAACTCCGGTTAGTTTGGAAAGGTTTAATAGAGAAGATGAGATTTTGAATGTAATTTCAGTTGCAAAGTGGGTTTGAGTAAGAGTTGAGGGTCTCTTGTTAATCTCAGTCTCTTTCGGTGAAAACACAAAAGAGTTTATATTGGGGTTTAATGTAAGAAAAAATTCTTAGGGGGTTTAAAAATGAAAAAGGTGGAAGTTGAGGGGTTCGTTCATTAAATTCACTAAAATGTTTAGCTTCTATAAAAGAGTAACAGAAACAGAGCGGGAGAAATCTTTATCATTCTCAAGAATCAAATCCAAAAATGATCTTCGGGTTTGCGTTCGGGAAAAAGGAAAGAACTGCCCCAAACCATCCGAATGAAGTGAGATTCCAGATCGTGAATAAGAATCAGCGTCTGATAGCAACAGCACCAAGACCGGAACCTTCATCAGCAACACCGATTCTCATCGTTGGAGCCATTGCTGTTGCTGCATTACTTCTTAACCGATTTCTGCGTAAAGATTGACATAGCTTTCGTTTTTTCTTACCTTTAGATCTTTCTTTTCTCCTTTTCGACTTCTGTATTTCTTTTTCGCGCTCTGTTCTTGCTCGGTTGCTCCATCTTCTTTAAACCCCTACAATCTCAAATCTCTGCAATCCGATTAGACTTTTCAAATCTTGTGTTCTACAAAACCTTAAGTCGCGAAGAGATATGAAGGAATTGCAGCTAATTACGCTTCAAATGGTATTTTTTGCTTTTCCTGTGTAGAGTTTTTTCCTGGAAAACCAAATCCAGTTCTCTGATATTGAATCTTTTGCTTGTAATCACAGGAATTCTCGAAATCTGCTGTCCCTTCCCTTCTCAGCTTGTGTTGTATAATCCAGGTAACGGATCAATATCTTCTTGTTCACGGAACATTACCAATCCAAAAAGTCTCATCGGGGCTGGTTTTATTAGTAGTTTCTGCAAATTTAAGTATTGGGTTGGCTAAACAGAGCAATTTTTCTCATTAGTCATTGTATTGCCCGGAAACCAAACGTTCTGTATCAGGTTTCTTACTTTTTGTTTAATTTACATGTGCTTCTTCGTCTCTGTTCAATGAATCTGATGGCGTCTTCTTTATAGATCCGAAATGCTTAACACTCAGGTCATCACGAGTCAACTTGACGAACTCGAGACTGCTTACAATAGTGTAAGGAAACTATATAATTTTCACAAGAATTACTTTTTAGTGTTGATTTTTGTTACAGTTGAAGATACCATACCTGGACGAAAGTGCTTCTTTTGTCTCTGCATCACACAATGTAAGTTGAATACTTTGCTGATGATAAGTTTTTGCTTGAATGTTCTATAATTACCTCAACAAGATTTTGATCTATAAACTTGAGTAACGATTGTTCTTGCTTTGGTTATAAACCTATATGCAGATGGGTAAGATCTACGGATACAATCAGCAGAGTAGTACAAAGAAAGATACAGTCTTTACTTGGGCTAACGTGTTCATTACAGGTGTCATTCTAATTCTTTCTTCTTCAACTTTTCCCCTCTTTGCTTGTACATGGCAGTAGTGGATTCTTGTTTATCAACTACACATATAGAGAGACTCGTGTGTCTGCTACAAACAGTTGTGTAAAATGGTATTTCTCTGTACATACAAATTCTGTGTGTCAATGTTTATATTTCTTATGTGCAGAAACTTCTGGTGATGCAAGTGAGGTCAGCGCAATGAGAGTAGCTCCTGATGTTACTGAATCTAAGGATACTACTGAGACTAAGCTCAAGTACTGGAAGATGATTTTTGGTGAAGAAACTATGACAATATCTACAAAAGAACTATATTACATGCACCGTGCTATTCGTAATGCTTCACCACATTATTCAGCGCAACAGGTATATAATTTTCATGTATTACTTTCCTTGAAAATATCTTAATGCTCCCTTATGTTTTCTAGTCTTGAAAATCTTTCCTTTGGTTATTTCAGGTTCCACCGATGGGTCTGTTTTACCCTAACCCTTGTTGTTCCTCAAGTGTTTCCCCAGCCAACGTACATGCATATACGGTCAGAGTCACTATTGCACTTTATACCGTTCGTGATTTTGAGCATGGCACTGATATGGTGTAAGTAAAATTGGAAACAGATATTGGGAATGCTGCAATTTGGGAGGGAGACTTGGATTAACAGAAACGAATGGATGCAAAATGGGATTTGCCTACGGAGTGGAAAGACTCTTATTATATTGTAGCACAAGCAATGTATATATTTATAATGGACGAAAGAGAGTGATTGGCTGATTCCATTTATATTGTAGCACAAGCAATGTGTTTTACCAACTCTTAGTGTGTGTTAAGGCTTCCTCTGTTTCTTTCTTTTTCAACAACATCTCTCTGATACAATCTAAGGATTCACTTTCCTTCTGTACACGACAAAACAAACCGACAAGACAATAGTTTTCAAAAGGGTATAAAACGTTATTGATTGTCGTAGACTTTCAATAGGGAAGACTATTCACTAGTTGAGCTCAATCTCTAATCTCTACATATTCAAATAACCAAAATTCAAATAGCACATACACATGCTTAGATCGCTTGCATCTATTAGTTGTAAATCATAATGGAGTCATAAGACTTCTCTTAGAGCTTTGATTTTATTTCTGTATTATACGTATTAATTAGCTCATGATGCATTAATTTATCTTTTTACGTTGATTTGACTTTGGGGATCTTTGAGTTTTTATCTTTTTGAAACTTGAATCATGCAGCTATGAAACAACAATTCCGTAACATTGGAATTCAAATACCTTATAACGTTAATATATAGCTTGACTATAATGGCACATGATCCATATGAATCAATGATATAAGATTAGTCACTCATCATTTCTTTTTTAAGGCTCACATATTCTAACTGAGTAGAGAATAGAAGCTGGGATGATGTCGAAACCCTAGACATAGATTCTAAGTCTTTCATCATCTGATGGTTGTAGGTTGATTTCAAGGAGATTCCAGCTCTCTTTAAACACTTAGAGTTGGCAAGGATGTATTTTACCATTTCTTTCTCTTCACTTCTTCCTCCATATCTTTTCCACTCGAAGATCTCGAGATGGGTTAACAAACATACGGGAATGGAACTCGGTTGGTTCCATGAAAGTGGCAACTCCTGCTCAAGTTGTTTAAACGTCTGTGGAGCAACAACAACAACAAGGGATATATATATATTAAACACATTTACTTTTGCTTTTATTAAAACTGCATGAATGAAGAACGAATGTACAAACGTGGTCGATGAAAAGTACTTTTAGATTAGGAGAATTTTGAAGCAAACCCATTAGTGGTTCCAACCAGTCTAACTCGTTTAGAATAATTATCTTACACTCTATAAGCCGAGAGAAGTTAATAGCTTTAAACCATGCAAGCTGCAATGAATACAACATCACATAAGTATATAAACCCTACAAATTTGATCATACCAATAAAAGAAAGAAAAAAAATGAAACTGAAAGAGAGCTACAAACCGTTGCAGCGCTCAAAACGATTTCGAGACCCATGATTGTGGAAAGAGATCTCATAAACTTGTCATTAGGGTAGTAAAAAAAGTTGATCGTTGCCTTATCAAGATGAGGCTTACTCTCGAACGAGCAAGAATCTCCAGAATAATCAATGATGAAGATTTTCTTTAAAACCGGGGAATCTATAACCAAAGTCTGGGCAATACCGTCGTCTTGTGTTCCCAATTTCACATAATCATAGGATAAATATTCCACAGATGGAACTTTTATATTAAAAGTGTTCACGTTGTCTTGGTGATGTCGATCCACGATCAAATATTTGAGAATAGGACAACTAGATAAAAGCCTAACGAGAGAATCTTCATCTTTATATACCACTAAGTAAAGGCCAAGACGTTTGAGAGATGGGAAGCAAGCCGAAGAAGGAACATCGACGAGAATCTTGTTGGAAAGACTCAGAGAGACAAGAGTATCGCTTGTGTAAAGGATCTTAGGCAAGCTGGTTGGCTCGGCGGACCATGTAAGCTTGAAACATAGCCCACGCACCTTACGATCAGCAGCATTTTCAATCCACTTTCCCACATTAACATCAACATGACATCGTGGACCGAGTTCTATATGCAATGATTCTAACACTGGTGCCTTGTGGACTTGTAATGAATCATCAATCAACCGTCGTTGCTTGTCACTTTTGCCAATAAATTGGTCAAGTAAACGACCAAGTAAACCACCAATAACTAGAGTAGTATTGGTCTCTGGGAACGCGAGTTTTGGCAACATCGTCCAAACAGACCGCCATCGTTTTGATAAAATCATGGTAGCCACAGCATCTTTAGTTGGGACATGCGACAATATCTGCACGAGCAAATCATTCGACAACGCACTGATCCTGTCTTCACCTCCAATACTCCAATAGCTTTTGGGTTTTTTCTTCTCAAAAAGTATGGATATATCTCCTAACAGCCATCCTACCGCAGCCTCAACATGCATTGCGCTCAAATGTAACAAAATCTGTCGCAATATATTTGCTCCTTGAAACTGCATCATCAACAACGATTCTCAGATTCTGCTAACTACACCAACAACGCTTTAGGGTCTTAATTTAGGATATATTTATAGCTTGACATACACGCATCTCCTTCAGGGTTTTGATTTAGGATATATATATACACACATACGTGTGTTTTGATTTTTTTTTATGTTAGTAAATTTTTTTTTATGTTTTTTATTTATTTAAAACTAGATTTGGACCCGTGCAGATTTTTTTATTTAATTTTCAAAAAAAAAATTAACAAAAAGTTGATTAACAAATTTATTGTAGATAATGGTATTTATAAATATTTTTATAGGAAAAAGATAGTTATCAGTTATCACTATAATAGTGATAACTGATAACTACCTTTGTTAATTTTTTGATAATGAGATTTCTTAATTCTTGTTAAGAAATTATTTCATAATCATAATATTGTGCCAAAATTTCAAAATAAATATTCAAATAATTTAATTTCCATGTTTTTAAAATTTCCTCTAATTAACTAATTATTTCTAAATATGATGATAAAGTTATTACAAACAAACTTATGTGTTCATAGTTATTTTTAACGATTTAATGAGTGTGAGATGTTGTTAAGTGTTAACCATATGAATGCATCTTCTGTTTCCTTTTTCTACGGATAAGCAAGTTTTTCTTTCATTTAACTTTTAATTTCATTGGTAGTTTTATATATCGTAAAATATATACAATTAAATAATGAATTTTCAATTTTCAATGTGTTTTCGATCGAATATGCTTTATGCTTTATGTGTGCTTCATGCTTATGTACTTTGGAAATTTACTGTTGAGCTATGTCGGTTAGGGGTTCATTTTTTTTGTATAGGCATTGCTGTTTCTTTTCCCTGTCAACTGAAGTTACGTAGACCAACTTATGATAACATCTATCTGTAGATACGTTTCCTCCTATTATGTTTGGGCAAAGTTTTGAGTCAATATTAATTTGCATTAATAAATTAAATTTTTATCAAGAGCTTGTGAAGAAATAATTAAGAGATTTCAGTATGCCGAGACGGCTGGATCAAAGAGTTGAATGGAAACATGTGTAATGCTCTTCGTAATTAATGAGGTGAAGAATGTAACTTTAGATTTTCTTGATGGTCTTAAGATGTCTCTTTAGTTGGTTTATACAAAGCTGTTGCTTATTCAAGTAAGTAACCTATTAGAGATAATTTGGAGAGCAGAATGTGTATCTTGCGGATTGAATAGTGTGAGCCATCATAAGCCGGTTATCAAGTGAAACCAGTAAAGCTCAAAAGAAGAATATTATTTACATATCTATATTATTTCTTGTACAAGTTATTTCCGTTATGAATTAGAGTTGAATTATAAAAGTTTACAGTATGTGAGTGTTAGTATTATGTTAATGTTACCACTATATATATATGTATGTTAGAACCTCGTATTAAACACAACTCAATAAACTATTCAATTCTACTATATTTATCATAGTAGCAGAGCACTTGATCAAATTCTAGTGGGTCGATGTTAAACTTCTGCATTAAGAGTTTCTTGATTAAAAATAGATCATGGAGACGGTGCTCTTTGCAGAAGAAAACGAGGGAGATGGCGGAGACGATCTAGATGATGACGTGAATAACCTTTCCTCACGTGCTTTTGTACCTACCTCTTAATATTATTAGGTTTTCTTTCTTTTTGGTACGTTATTTAATTTAAGTCAAAGAGATCTTGAAGAAGTTTTTATAGTTTGGTTTTGGAGAATGCAAGAATTCCCGTTAAATTTTAAAACGTAACGTTTTTTTAAATTAAAAGATGATGGTTTTTAGTAATAAAATTTTTCAACTAAAAATAAATTGTAAAATCTCCGCAATTATATGTTTAATGAAAAACTCTTCAACTTTAAATCCGTTAATAAAAAATCTTTTAATTTTAAATCTGTTAGTAAAAAAAGTCTTCTGTTTACAGCACTGTTAAATTTATGCTGAATTTAAAACCCAATTTTTTTGTTAAAAATGACACGATATGTTATAAAATTAAAAAAATAAATTCTAAAATGAAAACACCATAAATTTTGATATTTTAAAATAAAAAAATATATTTTATTGACATTTGACAGATCCAAAAACCTAATAGAACATAAAATTCTTAATAATAAGATTATGTGCAATATAAAAATCCAGAAAAACAAGACATCATACTAAATGTTAAACTCATTGGGTGATATTTTCTCTCTTTAAACGGTTATTACCACTATACAATAAACAATCGTTCAAAGATACAAAAAAAAAATACTCAATGAACCCAGTATGTAGTATGAAGTTTTGCTTTTGTGAATTTTTATGTTGCAACATGTTTGATTTTGATGTTGCATGTAATCTTGTTATTAGAAATTTTATGTTCTAATAGGTTTTTGGATATTAGAAATCTAGCTCTTCATATTTGACATATTTTTTATTTCTCTCTTTCTCTTTCTATTTTTCTTTATTTCTCTCTCTCTTTTTTTCTCCACTTGATTAGATTATTGATTTGATTTTATGCTTAATTTTAAGAGAATTAGTTGTAATATTTATAATGTATTGTATTATTAGAATTCACAGTTTTATTATTATTACTAGTATATATGATATAAACAATTATAACTAATTAATAAAATTGAATATATTTAAGATATAATTTGATATGATTTTAAAATATTAAATACAAATATTTTAATTTAAAATAAATATTCAAGTTTAACTACTAAAATATGAAATTATATTAAAAAAAATATCAAAAATTATTACACAAAAGTGCAATAAAAATAATAATATTATATTAATGAGAGATTCGGTCACGCTCATGCTCTTATGGTGTTGTGAGGATTGACGAGACGAGACGACCCATGTCAAAAGTGGTCAAAGAATTTGCCAATATAACAATAAAATTGCGAGTCGTTACCATCGATGCAACGAGGCATTTTGTTGGTAGACATGAAAATTCTTGATTCATTATGCATTTTCCGCATCCCCACTTTGGATGCTATTTGTTTATTCATTCTATCAAGATTTATATACCTAATATATATATATATATTCAAAAGGTTTGGGATTTTACTCAGAAAACAATACAAAGTAGATAAAGAAATACATGACAAAATACAAGGAAATAACGGTTATTGGATAGAGGGGAAATGGATGAAAGTCATTAAACAGTTTAAGAGAAGAAGACAAAACCAAAGTAAAGGTGAGATTGATAAAACATTATTGTGGCATCTAACAATGCCTGTCCTTGTCCCCGCAAATAGAACAAGGTTTACTGTCATCGGCTTGTTCGATTACGCGTTGGTAGAAAAGCTTTCTTTCTTCTATTTTTCCAGCTGCTCGATGGATGAGATAATCTACTATGCTAGAGTCGAGAGGCGTTCCTCCATCTACTAGGATTTCCCAATACCATATTTTGTATATCACCGGAACTGGAGTTTCTTCCGGTACGATGTTCTCAGGCACAACAAAGAGAACATTGAAATGTTCCGATTCCATATATCCAAGAAATGTCATGAACTGCGACCTCTTCGGTGTGTCTTTTGCGATTACCATTACATTTGTTCCAACTTAGTGGCGGTCACGATGGTCCATTCCCCAGAGACCAATGTCCAATAACATCTTATTGAGTCTCGCAAATTTACTACCTGGAAAAATTCATGCATATATATTAAAGGAGATGTAGATTACATATATACATAAATAAGTAATAAAAGAGTTAAGAAAATCACTTTTTACTTCGAAGGCGGTTAAAGCATCTAGATTGTCCTCAGGTTTCTCGACACCATAAGCCTTGACCATAACCACTATTCTTAAGAGCTGATTTGATACTCTCACAAACCCAATTTATCCAACGACCATTAGGGACTGGGAAATCTTCCACGTCCCAGAACACGGCTGTGTTAGCATCTGCCAAACAATTACAAAACAATTGATAAGAATCCGCTTGTTTAGCATGCATGACAGATCGATCAGATCAAAGACAAACAATTTCGAGCAAGAGGTATATCTTACTGGAGAAGTCTGAGGGCATGGTTTCGACGGAGATCGAGCAAATTAGATACTGGACACTTGCAAAGAAAAAAAGAAAAATTAGGGTCGGATCATTTGAAAGGGTACCGGGGTTTATAGCCAGAGAATATCTTATTGGGCGAGGCCTTACAGATATCAAATAGGCCCATTTGTAATTACTTTGCAATTTTACTGTGAGCTATGTCGATTAGGGGTTCACTTTTGTACAACCTCTGTTGTTTATTTTTCCTCTTAACTTTAGCTAAGTGGACCAACTTACGACAACATCTTGTCTGATATATGTTGATTTGGTTCCTCGTGATATGTTTGGGAAAAGTTTTGAGACAATATTAATTTGCATTTGTAAATTTTTTATCAAGAGCTTGTGAAGGAAGAATTAAGAGATTTCAGTGTCTCGAGATGGCTGGATCGAAGAGTTGAATGGCAACATGTGTAATGCTCTTCCTAATGTAACTATTGATGATTTTGTCGTCTTATGACGCAGGCTTTTCTTGATGGTCTTAAGATGCCTCTTTAGTTGGTTTATATAAAGCTGATATGTTGAATACTTGATTTGATTTAATGTAATGATGGATTTGAATCACAATCCCTGTGCAAATGATTTCAATCTCTAATCTCTGCTTATTCAAGTATTTAAATACACAAAGCACATACACATGCTTTTAACATCAGTAGCTGTGGATAATCCCGAAATCGACGTCTAATATCCAAGATTCCAAGTTGTGATTTATAATGGAGTCATAAGTTTTGATAGAGAGATCTCTTCGTCCATGAAGTTGTCATGCCATTTTTTAACTGGACCACACTTTTGACAAATCACAAACCATCATCTTTTTCTGCTGTAGGTGAAGTTTATAAATGCTATGTTCAATCACACATGTTCTTGCATCATTTTGGCCTCGGTAAGGTCCCCACTTTCCCATCAAATCGATAGGGAAATGACTGGTTCGTTCGGTTCTCTAAACCAAGATTGTAATTCCCGGTTAACGATAGAGAGTAGATTCTTTGGGGTATGATTGTCTTCATGGTCCCAACCCCAGTAGATTTCAAAGCTAATTGCAATATCCTTATCTCTGTCTCTCTTTCTCGATGTAATCTAACACATTCTTTGGTTCTGATTCTCTGTTTCTTGAAACCAGTTTTGCTTACGTGTCGGTATGATGCAAGTGGGATCAATCTCTGTCATTTTTTAGTCTCATATCTACAACTTTATCAATTAACGCACAACTTTATCAATTAACGCACCTAACACTCAATCTTCGCATTATTGTACTACTACCTTGTGCTACTCAAGTTCCGAGGAGATGTATGAAATCAAAATGAGAAAATTTAGATTTAGGTTTTGATTTTTAAAAAATTATAGCAAAATGAAATCAATCATTTTTGTATTTTTATTTAATTAGTATCACAGATTTCATAGCTTTAGTATATAAATTTCATGAAATACGTTAATAAAAATTTGCTATCTAATAGTATATGTTTATTTTCCAAATGATAGTCCAACTGTTTACATTATCTTTATCAAAAAAAAAAAGAGGTAAATTCCATTTATGCTCAGATTCTTGTTGGTAAAATTGTATTTATAAAATATAATAATATGGTACGTATTTGCTTCATACTCAGATTTAATGATTCTTGTTCTAAATTGTCTAATTATCTATGAGTAAAGTATACGTTGTTGGCCGCTGATCATAGGTTAAATAAATAATTATGCTGCATTTAGAAGAAAAAAAAAACTTTTTATGTTTGCGTCAATGATAGAGTCATTGTCACCTAGAAGCCAAACAAATTGCGTAATATTTGATAATAGGTTATAAATGTGTTATTTGACCTACTCTTCTTTGAGTCGTAGACTTCGATTCTTTTCCTCGTTGATTATGAAAAATTATGAACCGTATGGAATATATATGGATCCTAGTTACATGTTAAAACATTTTCTAAGTATCTTAAACTCTAAAATGCATCTATTTTTTGTTAGTTTATCGCGGTTCCTACGTAAAAGCACACCTTGTAATGTACATAACCTACATATGCATCCTAGTTACAATTAACTAGATTATTGTGGAAACTGGAATGATCGATTAGCATACATCATTAAACATAAACCGTTGACGAAAACGTTAATAAGAACTATGACGTTTTTCTTGGAGATGTTATTTCTGCTAATTAAAGAAAGAAAAAATGAGATTTTGTGGTGAAAATTGCTACAATAAGTGATAAAATATCCTTCTTTGGTAAGACTAATTAATTTTTGATAACAAAATTTTATAAGAGATGGATGATTTGGTAAAACCAACTCAATTTTTATTAAAAGTGCTGGGCGTTAAGTAAAGGAATAGCAAGATTAAATATTTTAACGAAAACGAGTAGAATAGAAGAAAATTGAGTTGTTAGAAGATGGACTAATTAAGATTAGAGATAAGGTGGGTGTAAAAGAGTGTTCAAGATGAACAAGTAATTACTCACATTGTCGTCTTCTTCTTCCTCTCCGCTTTTTCTTCAACTTTTTCACAAAAGTTTGGTTCATTTCCACTCTCAAAACTAAATTAAATAGCTTAATTTTCACTAAACCGACACATATTTATCCTTTTTTTTATATTAGATACATGGGATGCATTCTAATTATATCATACTCAATACTATGTTATAATAACATCTTACAAACTACGACTTTTTACCGTAAATAATCTAATCACGACAAATATACTATCTAATTTAATAGTATATGAGACTACAATGAATGACTAAACTTATAGGCTTATAGTGCAACATATTGAATTCTCCGACATATACATGATTTAGATTTTTAATTGTAAACTAATATAATGTGAGAACCCTTAATATCTAAGTGACCATTAAATTCATGGCAATTTGCCACCAATTTATAGTTTTCTTTTTTCTAATTGAAATTTAGGATAGACATTGGCTGAAACCCCCTCTAATCCCTAAAAAAACGAGTATATATTATTGTCAAGAGGACAAGATGAAACCACAGCCATTTATTACTTTAGGTTAGAACTTTCATATCTTTAGAAGTTTAAAGACATGATTGGTAACATTGTTATGTTAATTGTGAATAAGATTTTTTTATTTATGTACTAATTAATACCAAATAAATTTTTAGTGTCTAATACAAAAATATCGTTTTTAGTGGATTAATATAAAAATCACAATTTCATATACACTTTAAAGTTAATTTGTGGAGATTTTTACAGAAAAGATACACTGATACACACAACAAAATCCAAAAAGATTGTGAGTGTTAGAAAATATTAGATTATGTTCGTCCTGTTATTTCATGGAGAAAGACGTTTGACACATCAGTAAGCCGAAGACGAAATCTGTAACATGGACAAAACAAAAATAATGGAATTTTATATCCCTTTTATATACATATATATATATATATATATTATTAAACTAATTTATAGTGGTATAAATCTTTACGTAATTTAAAGATACTACAGATATTTTATGCGACTCTCATCCAACACTCAGATTCTTTAAATCTTATTTATTTTGTTTCTCTGTGTTTTGAACCTTTTTTTTCTAAAACAATTTATGGATGGTTATAGATTTCTTTCTTATAGACTTAATAGTATTTTTTTTAATAGTATTTAAAATGACATCCATAATGAATCGAACGCATAACCGTTATAATAGTTTTAATGAGCAGCGACTACATAGGTCAAGGAATCTGCTTTACCTTTTTCTATTTTCTTTGTCTTTTGTTACTGTTTTCTTTTATATTTTTTTCTACGCCTGAAAACTTTTCCCACAATTAAATATTACAACTTACATGTTTATTTTTTGCATACATTGACTTACGAGTTACGAACAAGAATCTTAGCTTTTCCTATGCAGGCTGTATTTAACTCTAAACATTGGTTTTTGTCAACAACGTTTTTCTAAAAGTTTGTTCATTCATTATATATATTCAAATGTAAACTGCTAATCAGAGAAAATTATTTATTTCCTACAAATATACTAGTATTATCGGATCAAGTCACAAAAAAAAGAACTTCATAACTTGTACAACTTACGAATATTTTCACGACCTTAAAAAAATAAAAGATGTGTTGTTTCATGAAGATACGTTTTCTTTTGTTTAATTAACAAAAATAATACAAAATTTGATAATAAACTTTTCAAAATTTGCGAACGCATAATCCTTTCTTGTAGTTTTGGAAACATTCCAAATTTAGTACACTTGATACAAAAGTAGGAAAATCGATTAGTTTTTACTATAGGTATAAGTGTTAAAATGGACGGATCGCCCGTGATTTGTCTATGTCTAATTAATTATGGACTGCCCTTAGACAGCCTATTTACGAAACAGAATAAAATAGTCTACGCCCAATTTGGTCCACGGACAAAATTGGACGGACACAGTTAGACAATGGACGGCCCATGGATTATAAAAATTTAGGGCAAAATCGATTTTCCCGTCAAAAACAAGAAAACACAATTTCCGCCAAAAATATTAAAACTCATTTTTTCACCAAAAAATACGAAACACAATTTTTCGTAAAAAAAATACGAAAACACAAATTTTCACCAAAAACTATTGGCCCATGGATAGACCATGGATAACTCATTTCGCACGGACGTTAATAGATTTGGTCTTTAATGGACACGGACGTAAATGGACATGAACAATATTTTGTCCACAATTAAAATGGACAATATTGGACGGGTCAAAATGGACATGAATAACTTATTTTGACACCTCTAGTTTTGTCCCTAGAAATATACTTTTTTCTTAACTTTAAGAAAATATGTTATTTCAAATTGTAAAAATAACATGTGTGTAAAAATAACAATCATAGAAGCAATGATGTGGTGCGTAGGCATGTAGGTGATCTATGGTCGCATCAACGTCTAAAAAAAACCCATAAATCAAGGGAAGTTTATGGGAAACAAAAAATCAAAGTTAAAGAGGTTCATTTGCTTTTATTTTTTTTCTTTTCCGTTAGATCTTGATTTTGATTTTGTTTGGGGACAACAATTTGAATATACTTATATTTCTATATAACATGCGCGCGCACAGACTCCCACAGATGTATAGGACCTTCTTATCTTTAGATTCTTCTCTAAGAAATGAATGGAGACTGACTCCCACAATGGTCAATGTTAGTTCTTCATTAGTAAACGCAATTAGTGCAGGCAATAGTAAGTGAAAAACTAGTAAAACTTTATGCATTTAAATGAGCATAACATGAAACACCAATACTAGAATAGTTATACTCATGATCTAACCGTAAATTTAATGACTACGGTTTGACTGTGGGAAAAATGTTTCAGTCATTAAACATGTTTTCGAGCAACGTGTCAAATTAATTAGCTTGAAAGTGAAGGTTGTAAGAATTTCTGTCGTTTTCTAGTGAGTCGTAATGCGGTGAGCTCAACGAACTAATCCTTTATTAAGGACTAGTTGTCACTGTTAACACATTTAAAAAAAAAAAACAATACGGGCGTAGATCTTTTGTTCCCCCGGCTATGGGGACATAGTTGAATAGATTTCAAGTCTGCATAAACTATAACCTAGTATTTTTGGAGGAAAATCAATGAATATTTTAGAAGGAACTTTTAGCCGTACTTATTGATCTTAAGTTAATAAGAACAATGCAAATATATGGGTTTTCCAGTTTGATATATAGTATGCAACATAGATGTTTATAATATCACCATGAGTATATTACCTATCTATTTGTGCTTGGTTTATCCTATAAATATACGGGTTTTCCATGAGAATGCCTACATATGGTAATACTTTATGATGATACAAAAGTCATAGTGTGGTGAGCAATTCACATTTTTTTTTTTTTTTGCCGGCGAGCAATTCACACTTAAGCTTACCGTTTTAAAAATATATCCCAAACATGCGACTACGTGTAACCCCAATTACAAATTTGGGAACATGGTATTTTACTTCCGATATTATGATTTTTACGGTATAATTTGAAAAAATATTTCCCAAGAGTTATTTGTGTGTTTGTACCAAACTAATCTATATCTTTTTACCCAACACAAGACTATGACTCTAGTGTAAACTATTTTATTTGAGAAAAATATCGTTGGCTCTAACCAAACCAAAATAAACTATCGTGGGATAAATAATTCCAATGTGTCATGTTTTTTGTTTGTCAAATCTTAAAAAACGAAAAAAGAAAAAGAAAATGGAAGCGGAGGGACAAGTGGCAGCGATTCACGGATGCACAGAACTCAGTAAGTTTAATAGTACACAACACGCCCCCGAAACATTTCCCCTGTTTTTTTTTATAATATTGTTTTTTAAAATTTTTTTAACATTTTGAACTTTCAAATGACTGAGAAGCCTTCTTCGTCTTCTTCCTCCTCTCTTTTTCTCACTATCACTTTCTTTCTGTAATCGTTTAGTTTCTTCTCCTCTGTAGATCTCCCTCTAATCTGAGACAATCGTGTGCATTTCCGTTTTTTCATTTCTTCTCAGTAGTATATGATTTCTTCTAATTTTATCTAATCCAGTAAATTCCCCCAGCTACCCGATCTAGATTCATCTCTTCGTGTTTTTTCTCTTACCTCCAAAGCTCTGTCAAATGTTTTCCCCGGAGAAATTTTCCTCCGATTTCGAGTGAGTGAAAGATGAACAGATTTCGTTTCGGCGACTTGAGCTCTCGAGATCGATCAGCTTCTTCTTCTTCTCATCAAGGTTACAGTTTCTCCTCTTTCTCTATCTCTCTCTCTCTCTCTCTCTCTCTTTCCCGTTTCCTCTTTTTGTTTCCGTTTCTGTTTTGGTTGTCAGAAAAAAAAAAAACGATTTGAGAGCAAATAAATTTGTTTTTCTTTGGCTCGTGAATTTTACAAATCTTTTAGCAAATCTTTTGTTCGCCTTCTTCTGCTTGTTCTAGAGTCTTGTAATGGAGGTCCACAACGCCACTGTTTGGTTTTGTAATAATCTCAAAAATTAAAGAAATTTTAGTAATTTTGAAAAGTTGTGGTTTTGGAGAAAAAAACAAAGATATGTTAATTTGTTTCTTGTGGAAAAACTACAGTTAAAGCAGTGGGTAGAGAAGATGAGATAGCTGCTTTTTTCATAAAGTAAAGAGAAATTTTTAAAAAATTCTCAGGGCAGTGTTTGTTGGGTAGTGTCATGATTTGGTTTGTTTGTTAAATTTCATTTTTCAACAGAGTTAATGATTTTAATTTGCATGTAATGAGTGCTCTTAACCTCCTTGCTTTTTTTTTTTTTTATGTTTTTATGTCTTCCACCACATTTTGTGCTACAATTTACTCTTTCTGTCTCCCAAATTTTTATTATTTATGTTTGTCTGAGTTTCTTCCGTTGTAAAGTTGATTGCTTTATCAATTGAGAACCCTAAAAAGGTTACCTTGTTCTCATTACTGGATTCATTTTTCAGGAAAGAAACAGAGTCGGAAAGTCAAGTCTCCAAGGTCATCTTCTGAATTCAATTCTTGTCTCTGTGAAGCTTTGAGTGAAAACAAGGTAATGCATACTCTTTAAGATATCTGTACACTAAGAGGAAATAAATGCTTGGTTCTAGCTGTTGTTTGAAAGTGACTTGTTGCTTATAATTGTAGTTGCAGCAAGACTTTCCTCATCAAAGCACTGGAGTACCAATGAAAAGTTTGTTAGCACAAGAAATGTCAAAGCAAAAAGAATCTAAAAAGAGATCACCAAGCATTATAGCGAGATTGATGGGTCTTGATGTTTTGCCTCCTCAGAGTTCTTCTCAGAGACAACACAAGTCTGTGGAGAATCAGCAAGGCAGGAGTGGTGGAGGTAGTTCTTATGATGGTAATCAATCTCTTAGAAGGAGCTCAAAGGGTGATCAAAAGTTTAAAGATGTTTTTGAAGTTTTGGATGCAAAGAAAGCAGAGAGTCATAGAAACTTATATCATCAGGAGAGGGTGAATGCTAATAATCTAACCCAGGCAGAGATGGCATTTATACGGCAGAAGTTCATGGAGGCTAAGCGGCTATCAACCGATGATAAACTTCGTCATTCTAAAGAGTTTAATGATGCGCTTGAGACTTTAGACTCTAACAAGGACCTCTTACTAAAGTTTCTTCAGCAGCCTGATTCATTATTTGCAAAACATGTGCATGATCTTCAAAGCATACCTCACAAGTCACAGTACGGTCAAGCCCCATCTTTGAAGTCCCCTAACAGCCAGAGGTATGTGGATAGTCTGAAAACTCAGAAAGTTGATAGGGACTTGTTAAGAAAGAGTCATAGGTCGCCTTATCAGCATGGTGGTGGTGGTGGTTTTTCTAGCCGTTCTCATACTAGGCATGTTTCTTATGACACACTTGACTTATCAAATGAGGAGCTGGGAAAGAGAAGTGAGTTGCAGCCAACCAAGATTGTTGTTCTGAAACCTAACCTCGGGGAGCCACGCTATGCTGGTAGAACTTTTGCATCGCCAAACTCGTCTTCCGATGAATTCAGAGCAGATCGTAGGCTTCCATGTACCAGCAATCATGGCAGGCAGAAAAGTAATGAAGATATCCGCCATTCAAGACAGAATTCAAGGGATTCAGGAGAATTTTCCAAAATAATGTCAAGGCAAAGGAAGGCGAGCTGGGGAAATGGTCGTGGCATGACTTTTGAGACTTCAGGATTTAGAGGATATGCAGGGGATGAAAGCTCATCAGGGAGTGATTCTGCAAGTGAATCAGAGTTAATGCCAGTAACTTCAATAACAAGAACCGCCTTTAACCGCAAGAACTACCATCGATCTTTGCCTTCCAAGTCAACAACATCATCTGTGAGTAGGGAAGCCAAGAGGAGACTGTCAGAGAGATGGAAGCTGACACACAAGTATGAGCAAGAGATAGAAATTAGTAGAAGCGGAACATTAGCTGAAATGCTTGCAACTTCAGATAGGGAGGCAAGGCCAGCAAGTTTTAATGGACTCATTTTTGAAGAAGGGATTAGTAAAAGATTTGAGAACAATGTTCAGTGGTCTGAATTGCCAGAACCGGTTGGAATTAGCAGTAGGGATGGTTGGAAAGGATCCTGCTCAAGAAGTTTTTCAAAATCCAAAACCATTATGAATCGAGAAAGCACTTGTGCTTACACTATAGTGTTACCGAAAGGGTTGATCAATCGAGATGGATTAGTGAAGGGGAATTCTTCTTATCACGGGGAGTCTTTCTTGCCAAGCAAATCTAGACCAGGCAGTCATAAATCTCATTCATCATACAATAGTTCGCCAGAGGTCAATATCAGCCCAAGTTTAATTAGCAAAGTTCTTTACATGAATGATGGGATTCCAAAAGAGAAGCTCTCTCCTTTTAAAGCACGTAGCAGTTTCTCAGTAGATGCAGATTCAGACTCTGAGGATAGTTCAGCTTCTGATGATATCAAGACAGCAATGTCTTCTGAAGCTCCAGATTTGTCAACTGTCACCTCAGTAACTGACCCTGTAAGTGAGCATGATGTTTTCAAGATCATGCGTCTGTGCTCTAGAGCATCGGCTTACATTTCAATCCATAAACTAGAATATACAGGTTGTTGTAATGACATATATTTTATTGCTTACTGATGTTCTAGGATATCTCGATGAGGGCAACTGAGGATGTGAATCATTCTTCGGTTGCTGAACCGCAGTCTCGTGAAAGCTCAAAGGAAGGAGATCAACCAAGTCCGGTTTCAGTTCTAGAAGCTTCTTTCAACGATGATGTTTCATCAAGTTCTGAATGCTTTGAGAGTGTTAGCGCGGATCTCCAAGGTAGTCAATCAGTGCTTGCTAGTCTATTGATTCTTTCTTACATTAGAATATTTCTGTATCATGAAAATTGTTTTAAGGTGCAAATGTAACCATCAATTGACAATTGGTGCCAGTATAACTTATTGCTTCGGGTAGATCAAAGATCCGGGGTAACTATAAATGTTTTGACGTGTTAAGCGTTATCTCTATGTTCCAGGACTCAGAATGCAACTTCAGCTCCTCAAACTAGAGTCAGCTACTTACAATGAAGGTGCCATGCTCGTTTCGACTGATGAAGACACAGATCAAGAGGAGTCATCCACTATAACTGATGAGACTATGATCAACCAGGAGCTCGGAGAAGAAGACTGGAAGTCATTATATTTGGTTGATCTCCTAGCCAACTCCAGGTTCAGTGAGTCAGACCACAACATTGTCATGACAACAGCACCTGTAGATCCATCCTTGTTTGAGGATCTCGAAAAGAAGTACTCCAGCGAGGAAACATCAACCCGGTTAGAAAGGAAGTTCCTGTTTGACCAGATCAGCAGAGAGCTTATGCTGATATTAAAGCAGTTTTCTGATCCTCGCCCTTGGGTTAAATCCACAAGGATCTGCCCTAAATGGGATACAAACAAGATACAAGAGACTCTGCGCGATTTGGTGACAAGAAAAGACGAGAAACCAAGCAAAGATGATGTGGAGGAGAAGGAGTTGCAGTGGCTGAGCTTGGAAGATGACATTGAAATAATAGGTAGAGAGATTGAGAAAATGCTGACAGATGAACTCATAGCAGAGTTTGTGGTAGGTGCAAACTTCTAGAAAGTTAAATAATAATAAGCCTCTAATATCTCTGTTACATACTTTGGAGGGACGAAAAAAACAGCCAAAATGCAATATGTAATGAGTCTAATGACAATTTCATCATAAAGAAGCATGTGTCCCTGAACAAAAGTTTTGGTCTCTCTTAATGAACATTGAAACTGGAATAGAAAAGTCCAAACAAATGAGAGGAAGAGAATAGAGAAATACACAAAAGTGTATGTGTGTGTTTCAGATTTCCAGATTTGCCCTTGGGAGAGATGGTTGAGGTGGTGTCCAGAATTGGGCATTTTTAACCTTTGAGAGGCAACCCAATACTTCCAAGGGAGTGATGTCTCCGGTCACAGTTACCTTCTTTGAAGCAAAATCTATGTTGAAAGATGTCACACCTACTTATTACCAAAACCATTATCATTAGCTTAAACACATTTACAATGATATAACAAACCGGTTCCAAAAGGATATATAATACGTACATTTCGATAGTTCTTAATCTTCTTATCCCATTCTACTGGCTTTTTCAAGCTAACGCTAAATGCATAATTCAATTAAAAATTCTTATTCCCTAAACCAATTTGGCAGATACCCAAATCTAACTAAATCCAGAAGTATAAGACAAACAAAACTCAGGGTTATATTTTTAATATAAAACCACATGTTTAGTTAACAAACAGCTTGTACTTTGTTTGTTCAAATTAATATAATATACTTGTCATAATAAAAAAACCCGGCTAGTTCATAACTTCATATATATAACTCTCTGTAAGCTATCTCAACCAATTCGTTGTTTGTCCTAAATCGTTCTGAATTTTGGGATACTGATAGCGCCAGATATCCATATATACGAGTAATGAAAGTTTTGGATTTGGATATCAATACACGACCAAAATATTATATACATTATCTTAATATCATAGACAATTAGACATATAATATGTTTACGATAATGTAAAATTTCCTATATTTTATAGAACTTATAAAAGAAAAGAATATATATATATATATATATTATCCTTTGCACATATTGGAAAAAAAAATTATTATTCCCTCTTTTTCATAATATAAGATGTTTTGGATAAAAACACATATATTAAAAAATTATTTTTATTCTAAAAAATATTATTTAATATATAAATAAAAAACAATTTAGCTAATAAAAAACTGCAGATTATTATTGGTTACACAATATTTAATTTAGTAAAAATACATTAAAAATGTGAGAACATCTTATATTTTAAAATACAAAAAAATCTTTAAAACATCTTATATTATGAAAGTAAATAATATTTAGAAACATTATCATTTCAGGTACACGAATACCAAAAATGTTTGGATCACTTACCCGACCCGTTCCCCGCCTAAATCTTTTATTCCAATAGATCTTAAACTCGAAAATATGTGTTTCGCAAAACTTGTAGTGTGGTAATTTTATATTATATACTAACGAGTCAACGACAAGAGTAACCTAAGTAAAAAAAAAAAAAAATATATATATATATATATTGTAAAAATAGAGGGTTAGAAAATGAAAAAGAAGGAATTTACCTTGCATTTTGGATAGATGTTTCTTCACTTTGCCTTGACAGCCTCTGCAATGACAGTGAAGAGACACTCTAAGAACAACCACCTGCTGTCCAAAAAAACACACAACACAATCACCCACAAATCTCTCTTTATTTTACATTCATGCCACTCATGTACGGTTAAACGACAACTTTACTTGCCTGGTCTGAACCAGAAGTTATCTTCTTCTTCTCTTCGACGGCACCAGAGCCTCTTTTTGTTCCAGAAGCTTCATCCTCCTCAGTTCTAACCGTATCCTGACGCTTAGACTCTGATAAAGAAACCGGGTCGGATCCCAGAAGATACCTAGTATGACCAGGAGGAGTTTTGGGTGTCGCAACAACACAGCCAAAACTCTTCCTCGCTAAGCTAACGTCACTGCTAATTAGCTGCAAAAACGACCCTGAATTGCTTCTCCTTCCCTTATCCACCTGAACAATCTTCCCGACGTCGCTGGAGCCGGAGGTGGAGGAGGGTATTCTCGTAATTTTAGAAAGCTGACGGTAGGGAGCAACGTAGTCGTTGCCGGAGGAGCACGGTGCCGTGAAAGATCTCCGACCATCTTTGATTATGGGATTATGACGGTCGATGGCTCGGGCCGTGGTGTTCCGTTCGTCCGTAGCCGTCGATGCTTGCGATGCACAAAACATATTGCCTTTCATGTGTGTTTCCTTTGTTGTGAGTTGTGACTGAAAAACAAAAGCTTATTAATATATACAAAACAGTCTCAAAATATACGTTATGTAATTGATAATGCGTCAGTGTGTCACATGAGTGTGTAAAGTTGTAAGGTCAGACTTAACAGAGAGTTGAGTTGAAACGCTCTTGTATTGTCCACATACACGTATTAGAAGTTGAGATGTCACTGTTGCGATATTTATGTACTACATTACATTATTCTCTTGGATATATTCAAATGTTGTGTATTGAATTCGACCGATCATTTTATGTTCAGAAACTGCAATTAATAGAAAAGGAAAGACTTTAAATACAAGTTTTAATTTTAACTAGGTAGAAGTTGAACAGATATAGAAATTCATTCACTAAAGCGATTGATTCCTTACATCTCAAGTTCTAGCATACTGAATAACTCTATCAAAGTATCAAACAAAATCTGAAGCGGAAACAGAAATGCACACCGCTAAACTTTGTAGCTCAGTTGCCATTTTGGATTTGCATACATGCAATTATATAGTATAAAACCTTTTTCACTTAAAATATTGCAAAGGCAACACAGTAAACATAGTTTAGAGCAATTTTTTCGTTTCAGATTGTAATTAGCAAATAATTTTTAAAATATAAAACTATGGGTTCAATTAAAATAAATTTACAATAAATGTAAACGCAAACAAACAAACATGTCATATTTTACACAAGAACGGGTCCATCAGATGTTTGTTTGGTAAAATAAGGGTCCATTATACAGTATGTCTTTTTAAAAATATTCCGGAAAGATAATTTTTGTATGAATCGAGAGAGAGAAACCTGAGGCCAAATGTGAAGAGGAAGTACAAAGGCTAATCTTTGTATAAACCGAGAGAAATATAACAATATCTTCCATTAAAATTGAGCCCACTGGGCACTTGTGACTCGCCCTATAGCCAAATCCACATTTAATAGAAGCTAATAAGTAGTAATCTGTGTCTGGGTGAAAGAACAAAAAAAACAGAGAAACAAGACAAAGAAAAAGAGTAGGGGGAACAAAAAGACTTAGCAGAGCTCTTGAAAAAGAGACTATACATATTATAAAATCAAACGGGTAATACTATCTCTGTGTGACTGACTTAGAGACCTTTGCCTTCGTCTTCGTTCAAGATTCGGTTACGGAAGTCACTGACCATGCGAGGCAGACCCTCTCTTAGAGATATCTTTGGTTCCCAGTTCAGTAGTTCCTTTGCTTTGCTTATGTCTGGTTTCCTCTTGTGAGGATCATCAGCTGTGTTTGGTCTGAACTCTATGGTGGCGCTTGGGTCGATCACCTCCTTGACCACCTGCACACAAATTCCCATTTCATACACGGGATTCAGCGTTTCTTGTGGATTATCGTAGTAAGATCCCAAAACAAATTGAGTTGCTTTATAAGAACATCTGAATTGTTGATGCATTTTTCTAAGGATGGATATAGAAACCAAACCAAATCATATCGAAAACTGAATGATAAGGTCTAATTTTTTTTCATTTGGGTTTCATTTCTCTTTTTGCAGGCAAGAAAAAGGAAGATCGCAAAAGTAAAGCAAACCTCTGCAAGCTCAAGCATTGTGAATTCTCCTGGGTTACCAAGATTGAAAGGTCCTACGTGATCATTTTCCATTAACGCTACAAGTCCTTCCACCTACAAAGAGAGATCTTAGTTAAATATCAAGGCAATATATCTTTTTCACTGCTTGGGGGAAATCAATCATACAGCTGAATGGATTGAAACTGAGGTTGTTATTTACCAGGTCAGAAACATATTGAAAGCTTCGAGTTTGTTTTCCATCACCATAAACAGTCATTGGGTGTTTGCGGATGGTCTGCATAGGTATAAAACATAGTTCTGTCATACTGTTTTTAAAAGGCTTCATTGGAAAAGAGTTTCCTATTGTGTTTTGATGAAAGAACTAAACCTGTGCAACAAAGTTACTAACAACACGCCCATCATCGAGGCACATTCTGGGTCCATATGTGTTGAAAATACGAGCAATTCTAACCTGAAAATTTGAAAAAGTAGTTAGAGACCACTCATATACCATTGGTTCCTACAAATACTCATCAGTTGTAAACGTTCCAACATATAAAACAAAAAAGAAGAAACAACACCATCAAATGTAAACATTTTGATAAACAGCAAGGAGATGGTCTGGAAACTAATGGATACAAAACTCCTCAAGTGAGCTAAGAGCTTTGACATATACAATCCATGGGATGATTATCAGAATTTACCTCCACACCTGCACCTCGGTGATAATCCATGGCCAGGGTTTCTGCAGTACGCTTTCCTTCATCATAGCAACTCCTCTCACCTTTAAAAACATATCAGCAATTAGTGATCAACCCATCGTTTATACATATCCCAAGAACTCAGGAACGAATACAGAATTTTCCAACTCACCGATTGGGTTCACGTTTCCCCAATACGTCTCTTTCTGTGGATGCTCAAGAGGATCTCCATAGACTTCACTTGTGCTGGTGAGCAAAAACCTTGCCCCAACTCTCTTTGCAAGACCCAACATATTGAGAGTGCCCATTACATTTGTCTTGTAAAATCATCGTCAAGGATCAACCAATATCCTCATTTATCACGAAATCACATTCCAAAGGAAGAAGCATTTCATCACGAAATATCACAATAACTATAACAAATTCTCAAACATTTTCCCGGAAAAAACAACTATTACTTAGATGCAAGAAATTTATCAAAAATTGCCAAAATCGAAACAGTAGATTTGGAATCAGAACTGGCATTTTAGGAAGCAAATCATGATCCGAAGCAACAAAACGAAGCAGAATATATAAAAGTAATCAAAAGGATATGATAGTCTTCACTGGATTATACTTGTAATGAACAGGTGAAGCTGGGCAAGCTAAATGGTAAATCTGATCAACCTCGAGAAGGATTGGCTCAACCACATCGTGTCGAATAAGCTCAAACCTGGGATTCGAGAATAGATGAACCAAATTCTCCTTCCTACCAGTGAAGAAGTTATCAATCACGATCACTTCATCTCCCCTCCCTATAAGCTTATCAACGAGATGACTACCGACGAATCCAGCTCCACCGGTGACCACGATTCTCAGTCTCCGCCGTCCGATACCGACGGGAACACGACCGGTTTTACCTCCGCCGCCGGAATTGAAAGTCGTCCTGGAAAGCGAGGAATCGCCAACGGCGTAGGAAACAGATTTGGTGATGAGGGAGGTGGACTCAGCGGCGCCTAGACGGGAGAGAGAAGGCTGAAGGATGAAGAAGGTGGATCCGATTAAGATCCCGACGAGGATGAAGAGGAGTCTCTGTTCACGGAAGAGGTAGTGAAGCGATCTAGGAAGAGATCTGGGATGCTTTAAGGCCTTGGGAGAGTAAGGACTAGATTGGCTCATTGGAATCGTCTCATCGTCGCGTTTCGAGCTCATTTGCTTGTGAAGCTGCTTCATCGTCGTCTCCGATTGAGCTCTTCGCCGGTAAAAATGAGATCTCAGAAACGCCGGGAAAAAGCGCTTTGGATCTGGACAGATTCAACCGTAAGAGCGATAGTGATGAGAAGGTTAGTTACACGGCGATTACTTGATGCAATATTTCGCTCTCTCTTTTTTTTCATTATATATTTTTTAGTTAGAGAGCAATATATATGTTTCGCTTCTAGATTTGATTATGTCGTCAAATGTGATTATGATATGATTTAATCTAATTAAGTAACTTCACCATAATATTTGTACAATTTTTAGATATTGTTTTTGTGAAGGGATCATTAACGTGATTTGTGTTTGATTTGAATATACTGGAGGTTATCAGGTTAGTAGTGAAACATACAAAATGTTTAAGCAAATTTAGAAACTAAATACAATTCCTCGAGGCTTATAAATATGGGGATTGGCAGGTGGATGGCCCAATAGAGGGTCCATTGGAGCCGATTTGGGTGAATTCGAATGTGATATTTTCATTTTCAAATCCATACAAAAAAAAGTATATTATACATAGAGATGATGTGTGAACAAAAAAAAAAAAAATACATAATGATGGCTCTCATGCTACTTCAATAAAATACTGAGAAATGATTTCAGTTTTCAGATTCGAGTTTTGTGCCACTCATTTCATTCTCCTAACAATTTCTATTAATCAAGTTCTTCTCAATAGTAAAAATTTTGTAAGCTCTTCCTTGAGTTATTTTTTGTCTACCACTAATAAGATCCGTTTCCTTGAGCAAAATTTATAAATCCATTTTGAAAACATGTTGAAACTTTACCATAAGAAACAAGTTCCTTGTAATTATAGGACGTATTAGAAGTCAACAAACTTTGTCGAAGCACATCAAAGGATAGAACGTTTCCATTCTAATAAGTAATATCAGTATAATCGCCGATTTTGTCACATCCACATCTCTTGGAACTACCTTGAGCTCGAAAATTTGAACTCGTTGAAACGTAATAGCGCGTACTATAAGAATGTTACATATAGTCACAAATCTTTCATAATAATACCCTTAACAAGCGATGATAGAAAGCCTAGATAGATGTGTATATATATATATATACATTCGTATGATCTACATGCCCTAGAATTGAATGAAATGTTGAATCTGACTGATTCGATTCCTTAATTCTAGCCTGTCTGACAAATCTCAAAGTTTATTATTATTTTTGTTTTTTTCAACACAAATCTCAAAGTTTATATATATGGATAATTATAAGAGGTTTGATTTTGATGTTGGGAAATTTAGCAAAATATCCTCTACCAAGCACAAAATTCCAAAACAAACTTTTCAGTAAAGAATTCTTATTAAACTAAACAGCTTTATTTAAAACCAAAATATTCTTAACTCTCTATGTAAAACACTATTTAAGTGTACATTCCATTTGACCAAAAAAAAAGAGTGTACATTCCATAAAATATGTGTTTCAACCATTCAATTTGATAGAGACAGGCCTCATGTACACACATGAATGTACAATTGTATATAGTTTTTTTCTATTAACTCTTGAGATTTCTGGTAAGAAAGGGTTGAAGGAAAGTAAAATAATCAAGAAAACAGATATAACAGCCACACCAAACTCCCATATGCCTAAATCTAACATGGCACGTTAAGCTTTATATTACATATTCCTAATGACGATTTTTGTTGGGTTTTCGTGTGTAGCTCTACAACATAGAATTAGAAGCCTAAAATCTCCACGTTTTGATGCCATAATTTCCCCTTTTTCATTTTCATTTTGTTACACCAATCCTCTGTAAATATAAAATATCCATATGACTTGAACATTTTTAAAGGATTCACTTACCCTTATATGACTAGAAATGTGTTCATGATTAAACAAATACTTGAAAGATTATACGCCATTAGCTTCATTACGCATAGTGGCATGTCTTTCCTTTAATCTAGAATAGTACCATGCCAAAATCACAAATATCTTAGGTGCTCGATTGACTAATTACAAAATCACAATTAATAGTACCAGCTAAATAAATGTTCAACATGTTAGATGATTTCATTTTGATATGATTTAAAGTGTTTTGTATCATGCTTTTTCATTTTTGTTTCTTGGAAAATTTGACTCATTAGTTTAAAGATAGCAAAAACTCACCGTTACTTCTAATATTTTTGTTATTCTGTTTGTTACTTACACATGTAATATGTGGTTTTGAATCTATATGGTAACAAATCAACGACGCTAACACAAGTTCATTGATAATAAAGCTAAAAAACAAACTCTTACAACTTGTTCAACATAGAAAACAGCTCTTACAGCCTGTGAGTGAATATAGAAAACTCGTGACTATATGCAAAAGATAAAAAAGAACTAGTGACATATATAGATCCATAAACACAATTTGGGATTGTTGAAGAAAAAGAAAACAGAAATTGGGATAAAAGTATATAGATAAATACAAGGAGAAACTAATTTCACATGGACCAGAATAATGTTATTACCGAAGACAATATTCATGACATATGCATGTACTTTCTTTTTGCAATTTCATAAAATCCAGATAAGTAACAAAATTAGGATTTTTTTACAGAGTACCTTAAGTCCCAAGAAAAATATACACAGAGATGGAAAACTGTGAATAGATTTGCCCAACTCCTCCACCTACTCTTAACTTTAATCTGTATAACATAGGAAAATATAAACAAAAGTTAATGCATGTACATATCAAAAGCTACAAAACCCAAAAAAAAATCTCAAAGTTAGATACTTAGAGATCACCAAACTAATTGACAAGTTTCTCTCTCATTCTTCCATCCAAAAATCCTATAAAGTCGATCAAAACTGTTCTGTGGGTAAAACCTTTATACACATTACCTGAGGCCAAACACATTAACTATGTCTGGCTTTCTCGCTAAACTATCTCCGGCCACACGGACCACCAACGGCAATGGCCTCCCTCTGTTTTACAATATCCATAAATCAGTGGAGCTTCAGAGAAGTCAGAGAGACACAGCGCGGGTGTCTGTCACACTTGCAGAACTTCTCATGAGTGTGGAAGATGAGAGAAATGACCAGAGTCGGGTTTTGGATGTTGCGATTGCCTCCAATTTCTGGGCCTCAGTTCCGCCTTCTTCTTCTCCGTTTCTTCTTTCCTTCAAAGACTTGACTTACAGCGTGAAGATCAAGAAGAAGTTTAAGCCCTTCCCTTGCTGCGGGAATTCGTCTTTTGATGGTAATGTGGAGATGAATACTAAGGTGCTGCTGAATGGTATTTCTGGTGAAGCTCGGGAAGGAGAGATGATGGCTGTTCTTGGAGCAAGCGGGTCAGGGAAATCAACGCTTATCGATGCATTAGCCAATCGGATTGCTAAAGAGAGCCTAAGCGGTACTATTACTTTAAACGGGGAAGTTCTTGAATCCAGCCTGCATAAAGTCATTTCAGCTTATGTGATGCAAGACGATCTTCTCTTCCCGATGCTCACCGTGGAAGAAACTTTGATGTTTTCTGCAGAGTTCAGGCTTCCAAGCTCGCTTTCTAAGAAGAAGAAGAAGGCACGGGTTCAAGCTTTGATTGATCAGCTCGGCCTGAGAAACGCAGCGAAAACCGTGATAGGTGATGAAGGACATAGAGGTGTTTCTGGAGGAGAAAGGAGACGGGTTTCAATTGGAACCGATATAATCCATGACCCGATTATTCTATTTCTTGATGAGCCAACCTCTGGTCTCGACTCTACTAGTGCCTATATGGTTGTCAAAGTACTTCAGAGAATCGCACAAAGCGGCAGCATAGTTATCATGTCGATCCATCAGCCAAGCTACAGAATCTTAGGCTTGCTCGATAGGCTAATCTTCCTATCTAGAGGAAACACGGTTTACAGCGGCTCCCCAACACATCTCCCTCGGTTCTTCTCCGAATTCGGTCACCCAATCCCTGAAAACGAGAACAAGACCGAATTCGCTCTCGATCTTATCCGCGAGCTAGAAGATTCACCAGAAGGAACCAAAACCTTAGTAGAGTTCCACAAGCAATGGCGAACAAAGCAAACCTCAAGCTACAGCAGAAGAAACACCAATGTATCTCTCAAAGATGCAATCACCACAAGTATCTCAAGAGGCAAACTTGTCTCAGGAGCAACAAACCTAAAATCCTCATTTCAAACCTTTGCAAATCCATTCTGGACTGAAATGCTCGTAATTGCCAAAAGATCAATACTAAACTCAAGAAGACAACCAGAGCTATTCGGAATCAGACTCGGAGCTGTTCTAGTCACCGGAACAATTCTAGCCACAATATTCTGGAAACTAGACAATTCACCAAGAGGTATACAAGAACGCTTAGGGTTCTTCGCATTCGCAATGTCAACAACATTCTACACATGTGCAGAAGCAATACCAGTCTTTCTTCAAGAACGTTACATATTCATGAGAGAAACAGCTTACAATGCTTATAGAAGATCATCATACGTCCTCGCTCATACAATTATCTCACTCCCTGCTCTGATAATCTTATCCGCTAGCTTCGCCGCTACAACATTCTGGGCCGTTGGTCTCGCCGGTGGCTCCGAGGGATTCCTCTTCTTCTTCTTAACAATCCTCGCAGCGTTTTGGGCGGGAAGCTCCTTCGTAACGTTCTTATCCGGCGTTGTCTCGCACGTGATGATTGGATTCACGGTGGTTGTAGCAATCCTCGCTTATTTCCTCCTCTTCTCCGGATTCTTCATCTCTCGAGATCGAATCCCTCTCTACTGGATCTGGTTTCACTACCTATCCCTTGTGAAATACCCTTACGAAGGAGTACTACAGAACGAATTCGAAGATCCAACGAAATGCTTCGTCAGAGGGATCCAGATGTTTGATAATTCTCCGCTGGGACAAGTTCCAGCCGCCGTGAAAATCAGCCTTCTGAAGAGTATGAGTGGCGTTTTGGGAATTGACGTGACGGCGGAGACGTGCGTGACGACGGGAATTGATATTTTGAACCAGCAAGGGATCACAGAAACCAGTAAATGGAATTGTTTGTGGATCACTGTAGCTTGGGGATTCTTCTTTAGAGTTCTCTTCTACTTCACATTGTTGATCGGAAGCAAGAACAAGCGTCGCTAATTTTTAAAATCTTTCTTCTGTTAATCTTATCTTAATTAATTCACTGAAGATGATGTATTATGGATTAATCTTACCTATTTTAACTAAAATCTTTAATGGGCTTAAGACATGAACTATTAGGCCCAGTAAATTGCGAGACAACTCTATCGGTAACATCGACGCTTATCTTGCTATTAAATATAAACCGTCGATTGAAACGACCACAAACGAATCGCTACCGTTGATTGTCGTCGGTTTCGACATTTATAAGATAGGGGAAAGACAATTATTCAGTATTGTCCGCGGTTCACTTTCTTCGTTTCGAAAATTATTAGGGTTACTGCGATTCGCACTCTCTAGGTATGAGGAATCTGTGTAATTGGATCCATTGAGTTCCGATTTGTTGTTCTTCGCTCTCTAGGTTACGGATTTCAACTGGTGGTTTGTCGATTCTTATCTCTAGATTTCTTTCTTTCTTATCTGATTAGGGATTCTTAATCTGTCACTGAATATTCGATTTTTTTTTTCGATTTTTGTCACATAGGCTTATTCGTAGAGGTCTGAGTTAGTGTTCTAATTCTCTGATCTTTGTTTTTCTTTTTTCTTGTTTAATGAGTTTAAGAGGCTAGTGTGATTCTTTTTCTTATTTGATATATTATATATAGATAATGCTGGAAATTTTGCAGATTTGACAATGCCTCGCTTTGATGATCGCTATGGAAACACTCGCCTCTATGTTGGTCGCTTATCATCAAGAACTCGTACCAGAGATCTTGAGCGTCTTTTCAGCAGATATGGAAGGTAATTAATCTTGTATTCTATGATTTGATTTATCTGTTTTGGTTTTTGTGTGTGTTTGAATTTCTTATTTTTGTTCTTTGGTATGAATCTGGGATGATTCTACTTTGATATTCTGCATGGGATTAGAATTAAAGGGGATAGATATAATTTTTTTTTACAACTTATAACTTTGCATTGGTACTTTGCATCCATGTGGGAAAATTCTGGATCTAGGTTTAGTGGAATTTTTTTTTGTTAACTTGAATGATCTTGTTGAAGGTTTCTGGGGGTTTGCCTAACCTGGAGAGATGTTTGATGAGTGGGTGGACTTGGTGTAATTGGTGGAAATTCTCGCCTGGTGTATAGAGAGTGCATCGGCGATTTTGTTTGTTGATTTATTGCATGTTTTTTATGGAAATGGCCTCAAATCTCAAAAATGGTGTTTCCAAGTTCCTTAAGTAATGATGGCCTTGATTTTCTGGCAACAATTTCCGCAGAGTACGAGATGTGGATATGAAGCGTGATTATGCCTTTGTTGTAAGTATTATAATTACTCATCTGTTTTATCCAAGTGTTTGTTTTGTCAAGTTAATCATGCGCACAAACTTGTATATACTCTGCAATCTATCACTGTCCCTCACGTTTTGAGATCAGGAATTTAGCGATCCTCGTGATGCTGATGACGCAAGATACTACTTGGATGGACGGGATTTCGATGGAAGTCGCATCACTGTGGAGGCATCAAGAGGGGTTAGTTTTTTTGTGTCTCTATATTACTGGTTCCTCCATTAGTTTGATTTTCTCGATGAAAATTTACTTATGTCTTATCTTTATGTATTTATGATAGGCGCCTCGTTCTTCTCGGGGGGAACATGGTAGCAGAGGCCCACCTCCTGGTTCTGGTCGCTGTTTTAACTGTGGTGTTGATGGTCATTGGGCTCGAGACTGCACAGCAGGGGACTGGAAGAATAAGTGTTACCGCTGTGGGGAACGAGGACACATTGAGAGAAACTGCAAAAACAGTCCTAGTCCAAAGAAGGCCAGGTACTAATATTTTCGAATCCTTGGTTTTTCATAGTTTCTTCTATCCTTTAAGTTTCTTCTCACATCTCCTTTGGATTGTAATGCTCCAGACAAGGTGGAAGCTACTCCAGGTCACCAGTGAAATCTCGCTCCCCTCGTCGCCGAAGGAGCCCAAGCCATAGCCGTAGTTACAGTCGAGGTCGTAGCTACAGGTTAGTGGATTTCTGGAAAATCGTGTTATAAATACAAGTAAGGAATATAAGTGAGCTCCAAAAACAAAACCGGACAATGATAATTTTGTGGGTAAGAAGCGTATAACGAATCAGAGCTTTGTCTGAAATTGTGTTAGTTTGATCCTTGTGCTTTGTTGGCTGTTAATAAGAGAGATGTTATGATGTTGACAATAATACTAATTCTACATCAAGCTATAGGTCTTTTCTTATTGGCTTATGCACTGTAGTTGACTCTTTATTTTTCTTTTCATTAGTCGATCACGATCTCCTGTGAGAAGAGAGAGAAGCGTGGAGGATAGATCACGCAGTCCTAAGGCAATGGAGAGATCCGTATCTCCCACAGGCAGGGACCAAAGCATGAGTCCTGACCGAAGAGTGGTAGATGCGAGCCCAAAGCTTGAAAAGCAAGAGGGATCAGACTATGATGGTAGCCCAAAAGAGAATGGGAATGGCAGGAACACTGTGAGTCCCATTGTTGGAGGTGATGAAAGTCCTGTTGGAGTTAATGGTGAAGACAGGAGTCCCGTTGATGATGAGTCTGAGCCTAACCGTCTTTCCCCTAAAGGCAGTGAGTCACCTTGATGACTCTCATTCTCTCAAGAGATTAAGGCCAATGTTGTACTGTGAACCAATGGATGTTGTTCCTCCCCTTTTCTCTTTTGCTTGATATTTTCCTTTTCGTTGCCTGAGAATGATTGGTTTGCTTTCTTTTATGACTCTTTTGGTTTGTTTTTAGACACTTTTGAAACTCTTTTATGTTGTTTTTCATGAATTTGTTCATCAACAGACAAAAATTTACAAGGTTCTTGTTTGTAGACTTCTTTAAGAATAAAGCAGCTTGATTATCTGTCGGCTTTCAGCTTTTATAGTTGAGAGTTTTTTAACCCACAGTTTTGTCCACAGGGAAGAATAAGAAAAAAAATTACATTTTGACGAAAACGATCGCAGCCTCAAATTCTTTTAGAATCAAATGTTAATTACTGTTTCCCTTTTCTGTTGGATGCAGACCCAAAACAAAAATGCTTGGGAGTTGTGTGTATATAGGTGACCTTGAGGTACTACTATCCCACACTGACTTTAGCTTCATAGGTAATCTTCAAGGCCAAGTTGGTCGAACAGCTTGAGAAACCGGGCATGGTCTTGTTGCCGTTTCTTCTTCCTCCAATACTTTGTAACCTACCTTAAGTCCCACCGCAACTATACCTAAAGCAAGTAGTACAATTAGTACCATAATGGCAGGATGCCTTTCTTCTTCCTTGTTAATTCTTTACTCGAACCTGCATAAAGAAAAAGCATGCATATATGATATTATGGAGAACAAGTGTTACCGCTGTGGAGAAAAACTGCAAAAACAGTCCTAGACCAAACAAGGCCAGGTATTTATATAAGTGAGAATCCAAAAATTTAACCTTACAACAATAATCCAATACTTTTAGCCTCTTTAACAAAAGAAATAACAACATTGACTTTGTCTATGGATGAAGCAAATGTTTGTATGTTGATCACTGTTTCCTTTTTCTCCTCTCTATTTCAGACCAAAAACAAAAATGCTTGTGAGATCTATGTATGTACATAGAGGTGACTTTGAGTTGCTACGCCCACATTGACCTTAGCTTCATAGGGTATCTTCAAGGTCAAGTTCGTCCTCCATTTCGTCACCATCTTCAAACAGCTTAAGAAACCGGGCCTGCTCTTGTTGCCGTTTCTTCTTCCTCCAATATTTATAACCTACAGTAAGTCCAACTGCAACTACACCTAATGCCAGTACTACAATTAGTACCACAATTGCAGGATGCATTCCGCGCCCTTTTTCTTCCTTCTCAGAGCCGGATTCTTTATTCGAACCTGCAAATAGAAGAAAACAGACATATGATATTCTCGATCACATTAATCTCGAGAACAGAATCGAACTAAAGCTAGAACCAACAGAGGCACATGGAAGAGTAAGGTTTGTAGTTGGAGGAAAGAAGAATATTCAAGTAATGAATGTCCTCAAGCGCAATGATGTTTTGTTAGGTAACTCACCAGCTCCGACTTGTGAGCAACCATGACAGAGAAAAGTAGCATTCAATTCTTTCTCCTTGGCGTGCGTGTAGCTACCCTCTGCTTTAAAATCAGAAGGACAAAGCTCCCATTCGTCAAACGTATTATATGTAAGTATGTCGTCCTCATAGATTCCACACCTCTTGCATTTTGTTCCATTAAGTTCGGTTAGCGGCTGAAAATATCAAAAAACAAAACAGAACATAGAACTCAAAGACAGTGATGATAATAATAATAATCTTCAACATAAGACAACCTATTTGTTTTCCCTATAACTAGATTTCACAGAAGAAGAAGAAGAAGCCTTTCTACCAACTATTTCGATCTAATCGCCCTTTCCAAGGGAGCAGTTTCATGTTCTTTTCAAACCAAATTCGGTCCAACCAAATGTAATCCTAAGAAATCAGTCAATAGCTAGGAACAAAGTTAAAGGCAGCTCTTTTATTCCTGATTTGAGATCAAACAATATCGAAATTCTTGCTAGAGCTATGGAAATTTAACAACATAATCAAAACCAAATCAGTAAGAAACCAGCTATTCTCACGATTGATCTACATTTCGAAAGAAAAACACAAACCTGCCAAGATTCTTCGCCTTTGAAAGAATAAGACACATTCGTGTTCTTAACATCAGGCAACACAGTCTTGTTCTCTCCTTTACATTGGAAATATACCGTAGGCTTACTCGAGAACCAATCGTGAGTCGTGAATATTTGTATCGAATCTAATGTAACTTCTTGTGTTAGTATCGTTCCTGTGAGGATCAAAAAACAATTATCACCTATTACAACACGATCAACGAGAAAAAACCGAAATTGAAGCTAAAAATACTCATCTTCCAAGGACGAGCTCAGATTAACATTTACCTGGGAATGAGCTGAAGAAGATGAAACAGAATAATAAACCGCGAAAATCCCAAGAAGCTGGTGAAATTTGGATTGACATCGCGATTCCCTACAGAATCGCTCAATCAGAACCGATCAATGTATTATCGGTTGATCGATCGAAAGAGGACGATCGAGAGGAGAAGCTTAGTCGACAAGGATGCGCGTAAAGAAGGATCTCGTCGAGATTTTGGCTATGGCGTTTGAGAAATGCGAACCGCCTTCGTGTAGGAATAGAGTCAATAGACCGAGCCTTCTTACGTTGACCGCTTCGGTTTGCTGATTTATTATATTAAATTTAAGACATGTCAAAGGAGAAATTTGAAAGTTTTTATAATTCACCAAGTAATACTAAAGGAAAAATGGGATATCAAATAAATTAAGATTTAGTAAAAATAATGATGATTCATTTTATAAATATATAAAATATACATTATGGTAACAACGACTATAAAATAATAAAGTTTAGACATATTATTTTGATTGCAAAAAATAAAATAAAAGTAGAATGATATTTTTTGTCAAATGATTTTAAAATCAGATTATATATCAAAATTTCTAGAGAACAATACTAATCAAATAGAAAAGGAAATATGACAAATTATCCAAATATTATTCCTTTATATGCAAAACTGAAATTTATTTGTACACATTAAAAAAAAAAAGATAAATGGTATATATTCTTCTATTTATCCATGAGTTTAGGTGTTGGTACCAATCTTCACTTTAGTTCGTTATTTATCAATCAAGTTAACTATTTCTCATTATTTTTGAGATGGAAGACGTAATCTTGATCAACTTGTTGTAGACATAATTTCTATGTCAATATCCAACGGCATTAAATTGAATTCCTCAAAACCATAAACTATAAAGACAATGCTATGATTACATTCTTGGAAATCATATACATCCATACCAAAACAAAACAAAAGTTATGTTATATGTTTATTTTTTACAAAAAAAAAATGAAGAAAAAACGTTATTTGTTTATTCTAAAAAAAGATGAAGATTAATTGGCGTGATCATCTTCGTTGGAAATTGAGTTTGCCCACAAAGAATGCGAACATAGAAGCAAATGCAATAGGAAAAGCGATGACAAGAACAGCCGTAACAGCCAAACGATCATGATGAAATCCAAAATAGTCCTCTAAGAATCTAGCAACCGTCGTGGATTTTCCAAAGACATTGATCTCTTCATGAATATCACCGTACTGAGACGAGAAAAATCCGTTGAGTGTCCAAGACGTTGGTGTTAGATAATATAACCAAATCCACCACCCTGGGACTTGCTGCAATTTCCAAAACACCAAAACAAAACATTACAAAAAATGTCCTTCTTAGTAAAGATTCTTGTAAAGAAAAATAGAGGATCGATCGTTCTTACCGTTCCGGGGATCAAAAACCCGGAAAAAAGGTTGAAATTAACATAGAAGAGCGATTGAAGAATCGCGGCAACCATAAAGTTTGGTGTGATGGAGACGAGGAACATTGCGAGATAGTTGAAAGTGAGAAGAGAGCAAAACATAGAGTAGAGTGACCAAAAGACTTTGTAGGCAGAAGGATAGAAACCGATCATTGGATACGTTATGATCACAAACTCGGCGCTTTGTATGAACAAATAAGGTATCTCAGCCACGACTTGACTCAATGCGTAAGCAGTAGCCGAATACATCCCTGCGAATCTTTCGCGGTACATAACATTTCGCTCTGTTTCGAAATATTGAAGAGCTGATGAACAATTGTCTATCCCTAAGAAGAGCACCTGACCATAGATTGCTCCAAGTACCGTGAACAAACTCTGTTGAGTATCTCTACATTTGAGAAAACACAAATCAAAAATAAGATGAGACCTAAAGTATTATATAACAGAAATGTGTCAATGTACTCATTCAAAAAGAGATTAAAGTAGAATATACTTACATTTTCTGGCCTTGTTTCCAAAAGAGAGCACCGAAGATCAAAGAAGAGACTAATGTGTGCATTATACGCATTAGGTTATAAGATGGGCTTCTCCAATATGACAAACTCATTTTCCATAGAATTGATCTGAATTGTCCCCACCAACTTTGTGCAAAAGTTCTTTTAAACTGTAAATCACTTGATCCTGAATCTGGTTGGCTCAACTGTTTCACAAGCTCTAAGTTGCTCCTACACAATCACACATGTTTCATTTAAACTACATATTTTTAGAAAAATACTGTTAATGCATAGTTTAGAAGATTTGCTCACTTGTAAAGAGCAGATTCATGGTAGATGTTTGCAAAATCGATGCCAAGTTCAAGTTCTACAGATTGTGAACTAACATCAAGCATCCATGTTGCTGGATTGTGGTTGTCTCTTATTTTAGGAATTCCAAGAACACTCTGTTTGTTTAAACCCAACAATAAAAATAAGTTTTGTAATGTAAAAACAATCATATGATTAAAAGAAAATTATAAGCAAAACTTGCCTCAAAATACTCGATAATATGACATGAATGTTGGCCTAATGGTCCTGTGTATATCATGCGACCACCTCTTTTAAGAAGAACCAACTGAAAATTCAAATTTAATTGGTATTAATTTCAGACCTGGATAGATAAGATAGAAAATTTACGGGTCAAATGTAAAACATTGTAATATTTGGAGATGCTTTTGCAATTTACCTCGTCGAAGGCTTCGAAAATGTCGATACTAGGCTGATGAATAGTGCAGACGATGGTTCGTCCAGTATCAGCAACGTTCTTCACAGCTCTCATAACAATGGCGGCTGCTCTTGCATCAAGCCCCGTCTTAGGCTCGTCCATGAAGATAACCGACGGATTCGCCACCAGCTCCACCGCAATCGTCAGTCTCTTCCTCTGCTCCGTCGATAATCCGATCACTCCCGTGACTCCCACCAAAGCATCTTTAATCTCATCCAATTCGATCGTCTCCAACACTTGCTTCACGAATTTCTACACAGATTTCCACAGTTCGTTTTCGTTACTTTGATTTTGAATCGATTTAATTTCTGTGTGTAGAAAGTGAAAGAGACTTACGATTTTGGTTGCGGAATCGATTTCAGGAGCTAGACGAAGCCAAGCGGAGTAAATCACTGATTCTTCAACGGTGATGTTTGGTGAGTGAATATCTGTTTGTTCACAGTAGCCTGACACTCTAGCGAACGTTTCTTGGATTTTAGGGAAACCACTGATTCTGATGTCGCCTTTGATGTATCCGCTTGTTTTTCTTCCGGCTAAAACGTCGAGGAGTGTGGTTTTTCCGGCTCCACTTACTCCCATTAAAGCCGTTAGAATTCCGGGACGGAAAGCTCCTGTAATATCTGAGAGAAGTTGTAGCTTCTTCTGATCATATCCTTGGTTTCTCATCTCCTGAGATCATCATTGGAATGTCAAAGATTAAGCGAGAGCAATGGTAAGTTTTGTTGATTTAGGTTATGATAATTTACCACTGGAGTGTCAACGAAATAATTCAAGTCTTGAAATGTGACAGTGAGGGGCTCGAAAGGTAAGACCATTTTGCCTGTGGTAAGGAGGAAGTATTAGTGGGAGAAAAAAAATGGTGAATAAGAAAAGTGGGAAGAGAGACAACAAAAACTTTCACCTGAATTCTCATCTTCTTCTGTCTTTAGAGAAGAATCTGTGACCTTGCTTTTGACCGAAGAGTTATCTGTTGAATCTTCTGTTCCTTGCAGCTCGGAGAGTTTGTCTTGTGAAATCATGGCTCGAGATGATGTGGGTGCTGTCATTTGGTAAAAGGTTGTTTAAGTATGTGGAGGTTTTGTTTTGAAAGAACATACATTTACGTAGTAGATGATGAACTTACATTTCAAGAAAGTCAGAGCCAGAGTGAAAATGATGTTGAAGAGCATAGTGAAGCCGAACAAGGCACATAATGATACCCAGTACATGTAACCGTCGTAGTCCAGTCCACGGGTTTGGAGTCTGGTTCTCCCTAAGGTAACATTATTGGGTTGCATCTATATGTATAACCAGAAAAATACTGATAAGTATTGAAAAGCATGCCAAAGAAGAAGAAGTTTGGATAATTAAGAGAGAAAAGAGAATCACCTGATTCCACCTTGGAGCAAGAAACTCGTTTACAGATAGCCCAATCTCACCGTAACTCAAAGGATTTACCCAGAAACCCCACTTGAGCCACACGGGCATAGAAGCTGCAGCAAACACAGAACATTAGAGTCAGTCTTGAATGGAACAACTTTTGAGGCAAGATTGAGCAAAGGATTAGGGCAAAATCTTACGTGGTGGAATCACGAAACCGGCAAAGACAAATGTGACTAATATAGCAACACTGCCAGCTGTGATTGAAGCAACTACTGTCTGGAAGATTGCAGCTAGACACCGGAACATGGATATCGAGGTGAAGTGAACAGCAAACAGTAGAATTAACTGTCGGAAGAACCTGAAACATTAAACTTCATCATGCTACAGTTGTCTGAACATTCCCAGACTTGAATGTGATCCTTTTTCTATGGTTTGAGTACCAAGCAACAGAAGGGAAAACTCACCTGGAGGCTTCGGGGGCGTATCCAATGACATAGTATGTGAGGCAGGTCCAAACTAAAGATTCGAAAAATGAGAGAGGGACCTTTAACACTGTTGCAGGAATTGCATAAGCCCATGCTGGATAGAAACATAACTGCTTCTGCTTGTAAAACACGGCTAGGCGTTGAGCCGTCATAGACAACTCTGGGACTCCGTCAACAAGAAGTAAAATGAGGGCGAAGAAGAGGGCGCTCATGTAAGAATTTCCATGAATGATATCAATACCCATCTGTGTTCGGATAAACACAGTCATAGTGATGAATGCGGCCAGAACAAGCTGCACACATAAAGCTAGAAAGCTCAGGAATGCTTTTAACATCGAAAGAGGACAAAAGGAGAGAAATCTGTGGAATGGTGGAATGGAAACTTCATATTGTACCTGAAATGTCTTGAAAATATAGATGAAATAGTTTCTCTTCATGAGAAGAAACTCTCTTGACATGCATGCTATGAACAGCTGCCAGTTTGGAAGATAGTACACACTGAAGGACAAAGCATCTTTGTGGCTTTTGGATCTATCATATGGCTTAGACAGAGCGACCTCAATCTTTTCCCCAATACTCAAGTCCTTGAACTTCTTCGAAAACATTTCTACTGAAACAAAACTACAATAAGGTAAATCCTCATGCTGCCAATATTGTGCTTGGTCCTTTTTGGATATAACCTTCAAAGTAGAACGAGAGAGGATCAACAACTCATGACTTCAAAAGAACAAAAAGGTCATTTAAGGGAACAAAGCTTTTGTTATTACCTCTTGGAGAAAGTCTGCAACACCTTTCCTTTCAGGGCATCGGAATCCACAATCCTCGAAGAAGTTCAGGGCCTCACAGCATGGACCATGATAAACGATTCTTCCTTTGGCCATCAGCATAGCGTCATCAAAGAGGTCAAACGATTCTGGGGCAGGTTGAAGGAGCGAAACAAGCACAGTAGCGTCTGCTATGTGAGCAAATTGCTGAAGAGACTTGACAATCTGAAAAGCTGTGGAACTGTCTAAGCCGTTTGTTATTTCATCCATAAATAGACCCTTTGTCGGACCAACAATCATCTCGGCTGAAAACATTCAGAGGTTCAAGTACTGCTTTAGAAAATGAACATATCAGCAAAAAGATGACAATTTTGAAGGATCTGAGCTATAAAGTAACCTGTGGTAAGACGCTTCTTTTGGCCCCCTGATATGCCTCTTCTCATCACATCTCCAATCAAAGTTTCTGCACAAATGTCAAGTCCAAGAATCTGCAAATGCAACAGAAGACATAAGAGCCAAATAAAAAGGGCCAAATTACCAGCTGAGCTATCAAAGAGCCTATACCTTCAAGATGTAATCTGTTTGCAGACTTCTTTCAAGTCCTTCAACAGATATTGCCTAAAGAAAAACAAAAAGTCTATTATCAACCAGGAGTTTAAAGGTTAGATTCAGAATAAGCTTCAGGGATCAGAGAGTGTCAGAGGGATGTACTTTCATGTAAGCATCCACTTCAGTGTCAGGAATGATTCCTTTTTCCTTTTCTCTTTTACTTACTTCCATCATAATATCTGTTTCCGCAGGAATTAAAAAAAGAATGAACAATACATATACTTTAATACACTCAGGGGGAACATTGATTGGTTGATAAAATCTACCTGTTCGGCTACCAACGCCCTGACAACGAGCTGAGAAGTCAACTGTCTCCCTCACAGTCATCTCTGCAATGTGCAGATCATATTGACTTATATAGGCCGAGGTTTTCTGAGGAACAAACTCGTCTAGTCTATATCCATTGTAAGAGATTTCACCTGAGCACTGTGGAAACAAAAAGGTAAAAAAACAAGAGAAAAGGTACACACTTCACACATCTGCAGCAAAATATATCTCCAAAAGAAACTGATAAAATGATATAACAGCTTTCATCATTAGAACCTTTAGATTGTTTTCTAAATTTCCAGATAAGGCTTTTAACAGAGTTGTTTTCCCACACCCAGGAGGACCAAGCAACAGTGTTAACCTGTAACAACAAAAGAATAAACACACTTGAAGGTATAAAGCTTTGATAAAGACTAGTGAGAAGACAACTACTAACCTTCCCGGCTTTATAATGCCACTAACATCATTAAGAATGCTTATCTTGGCTTCGCGTGTTTTTGCGCCAGTGAGTTTCACCAGTTCCTGGAGAAATTGAAACACAATTGAATTCAACTTACAATCAAGACAATAACAACTTTGTGATTTTGCAGAAATTGTTGAGTACTCACGGAGAATACGCGCTTAGGAGTGTTCACAGTGTTGGAAGTGCCTTTCCTTCAACAATCTCGCACTCGGCCTCCACCTTTAAACTCTTGTACCTCACTTCTATGGTTGGTAACTCCATCCCGACTCTACACAACACAATTTCAAACTGTTTAGAAACCGAAAACCACAAAAGAGTAAAGCTTTTTTCTAGAGATTTTGTTTTACTTACCTGTCTACTCTTCTCCTGATTTTCTTGAGCAACTTGAGATTATCATTCTCAATGTGTCTGATGAGTTTCTCAATCATCAGATGACGTTCCATGGCTCCAAGCTTTGAGACATCAACGACTCGCTTTCCTTTCTCGGTTATGGACTCATCGCCATCATCAAGAAGAGTGGATCTCATGCGTTTGAGTGTTGGTAATCTCTCAATCTCAGCCCATTGCAGAGCATACTCTGCATCGTTATGATCATTAACATCACCATCATTATCATGTTCATATCTTGAAGAGTTACTTCTGAGACTCGAAGTGCGTCTCTGGAACGATGATCTGATGCTTCTTCCAATCTCTGCAAGCTCCACTCTCAGGGACTCAATCTTGTCTGCTCCAACCATATGAGCCATGGCTTTGTCTCCTCTCAAAAATCAGAAATTCAAAGTTTAAATGAGAGATAAGCTCAATGCTTTGACTGATGTATACTTATATATTTAGGAATTGTTCAAACTGACAGATTTCAAATTTTCAATGATGTAAGGGAATACATCAGCTTTTGTTACGAGTTCTTTAAACTGTCTACGACTGCCATGGTCATTAAATTTAATAAACTAATCATAAAACACATGCTATCGACTATAAAGAAAACGAATTTTAGAAATTCAATTTTAATTATTTTATTTAATCAATGAAAACGCTATGACACCTTGATACTCAAAGTTGTCGTTGAAAGCTGTAAGATCGTGGACGATTAGTATCATCAATTTAGGAAATTTTTTATATTCATGAGATTTCTCAGAAATCGTTATGGGCCATGTCTTCTTGATTGCTTGATGCCTTTTTCGTCTTAAACTATGTTATGATTAATGTTCACAATTTAGATTCCATTGAACACATAATTTCTTGTTATTTTATGTTTATGTATAACCTATCGGACGTTCCAATCCAACCAACAGGCGCAGCATGAAACCTGCCAGTTTACCACAAGAAGAAAAATGAAGAATTTGGAAATCATTAAGATCACTTCCGTGCAGTTTGGATTCAAATTTGTGGTTGAAAACAAATATTATTGCGATTACTTCCATCAATAGTATTTATATTTAGTATTTAAGACCAAATTGATTACCTTATTAACAAATTCATATTTTTATTAGAACCTAAGTTTTTTTTGCACCAAAAAAAAAAAAAGAATAGAGAACCAAAGTTTTACGGCTTGTCTAAGATAGCTTTGGAAAATAGCTTCGATGTTTTACTATTTGAACAGTCTTAATTTTCTTCATTTCAATCAAAACTTATATTTGATTGATTTTTGAAACTAAATCATAGTCTTAGTAAGTATATAAAAAAATTTAGTTGAAATTCGGTGTTAGTAAACTGAATATTATAAGTTGAAAATTTGGTATATTCAATTGACGAAATCTTATTAAAAATATATTTTTTAACAAATCCTCAAAAAATATATGTAGTGCGAGTACAAAGACAAAAGTACAAATAGTTGATGTTTCCTTCAATTACAAATATTTTACAAAAATACTATTTATTCCGAAATTACAACAGCTTCTTAGAAAATCCAAAACCACCACCACATCACTAAATAAGAATAAATAAATATTCTTTTTCTGTAATATTTACTTAGCAACGAATGTAAATATATGCATATAATAAAGTCATTAAGTCAAAAAGAAGAAAAAAAGAGGATGAAAGCAATGAATTACGGCGTTGAAAGAAAAGTTGGTGATAAAAACAAACTAATACTTTATTGAATCAGCATGACACAGCACTCCCTCAGCTAAAACCTCTGCTTCTTTGCGGATTAGTCTCTTTTTGTTTAATCGAATTCGTTAAATGCCCTCATCATATTCGTACGGCTATTTAACGCTTTTTTTGATCTATAATGCAATTTAAACTTACGAAGAAAGTGAAACCCTACTCTTTAGCATTCATTAACCAAATTAGATCGTAAGCATTATTAAAACCGAATTTCACATTGACCAAAGAAAAATAATTAAGTTTATAAGGGTTCGCAAAGTTGCCCGGCGGGCAGTATTGTGAGGCCTGAATGAATAAACTTTTGTCTTAACTTCTAATATGCTTTTGTTTTGGCTAATTATTGAAAGAATAATTCATAAAATTTTATCATTTGAAACATGTAACTTTCGTGCGTGTACAATTCATAAATCCGTCTTATAATAACTTGCAAATCAAAATTTTCATAACCCAAAACATAGAGTAGAGGTTAAATCCCACGACTGCGTGCCTAGTGCAATGTAGTTTCCAATCCATTATTATCTTAATATATTTAGGGTGATGTATTGAAATAAGCATTTGAAAATATTTGAGTTAAAATATTAAAATGATAAATTATGTGTTACTGAAATATGAATTTAAAAAAAAAATTTAAAATTCAGTGTTATTGAATTAATAATTTTAAAATTTACAACCAAATCCACATTTATTGAGAACATCTTAAGAATTAGATTTTAAAGTTTCGGTTGAAATTTTAGGAGATTTCTTAGTTAAAATTTACGAAGATCAAAATTTCATAGTTTTAAGTGAGATTTAATAATAAAATTCTTAATTCATCAAAACTCAACGAAATCATCTCAAATTTCATTAAAACTTAAATTTTTTCAAATTATTTATCCAACACCCCCTCTCCCCCCTAATTTAAATTTAGATCAGATTTTCACAACTGTCAACCATTTTTTAGAATATTTTTGAATGTAACTTTATTCTATTTTATATTTAGATTTTAAAATGACTTTCAGTGATAGTTTATGTAGAGATTTCTGAGAGCATACTTCTCTTAAACCACTAAACAAATTTTAACTTTGGTACACTTCAAACGAAATAGTTAAAAAAAAAAAAAAAGTTAAACTTTGATATTAACATTCAAAATGTTAAAACTAAGAATCTTATTCGGTAACAAGTTGTACAGTAGAGAAACACATTCAGAATCTGATCTAAATGATTCAGAAAAGTTGAAGAAAGGTAAAAAAATATTTCACTTATTGACAGGAGCAAGAATGGTGTAGAGAAGGAGGAATGAGATAATGACGATAGCTCCGACAAGTGTGAACGTCGGACTTGTCCATAGCATAAGATTGGATCTCTCAGTTCTTTTGATTGGATCGACTTCTTCCGACAACGGAAACTCCGATCTCCGAGGATTCCACGTCACGTACTTGTCGACGTTGAATTGCGAGAAGAATGTCTTCTTGCTCTGCTTCTTGAAACTCTTCCACGCCTTGTCCCAATCCGTCGACGATTTATCACCTGACATAAACCAAGTTGAACCGAATTTAACCGATTTCGAATCCAAATCTAATCTACGAACAAACATAAGCAGTGAGACGATCTCTCACCGTTGTCGTTTCCGTTTCGGGGAGGTTCGTTTTTGGAACAACGAAATCTATATGAGGATGAGAATCTAGGGATCATCCGGCAAAGATTGGATGATTTTAAGCCGGAGATTCGGAGAGAAATGTCCATTTTCAGATTTTGGTATGGACAAAAAGAAGTATCTGAGTGTTGTTGTTCTTCTGCGATTCTCCGCCGGACAATGTTCCTTAGCCAATTTCAATCTCTTCTTACGTCTTCGTTACGACACGTGGCTATCAGTGGGACCCATTTTTATTATTAATCAGAACTGGGCTGGTTATTAAACGGTTTAATGGGTTTTGGATCCGGTTTGGGCAAATACCAACTCCTTGCTCTTAGAGCATCTCCGATAAACTCTCGAGAGTATCTCAACCGTATTAAATTAATATTTGTAATATGTTTTAATTATTTAATTATTAAAAAGCAACTGAATCAATCACATCTCAACAAGTATGAGATGAGTTTCTTCTCAAATAGTGAAGAGGGTTCTAAAACAAAAACTTTAGAAGCGTAACTCAACTATTTTTCCTCTTTTTCATACTTTTCTATTATATTTTATATTTTAATTTTTGAGAGATTTTTACTAGAACACTTTGATGAGAATTGTCTTACAAAGCAGCTAAGGTTTATTATCTCTCGATCTATTGTTTCTTCACATCTCCTGTTTTTTCAGATTCAACTAAAGAATTCCGGAACCAGATTCTCGAACCGGAGAGGAAGCTAATAGGAGAGAATGTGTTCATTGGTTTACAGAATTTGATTCTGAAGTAGATAATTCACTAGCTCTAGAACCAATATTGAACATAGTATGATGAAACATTTACCTATGACCTCAAATTTTTAACATCAAATTCTATATACAAATAGACCTCAGTGTGTTATGGCCCATGCTAGGATTAAGCATGAGAAGCTCAATTAAGAACACTAAGGTGGAGTCTTAATTGAAAATTTGTGCTAGGCTTACTCATGACTAATAAATTTACTTTTGTTGTCTTTATCTCTCTCTCTCTCTCTCTCTCTCTTTTTGTTTTTTTGGTTTCATTTTCAACAAAAGGAAATATCAAATCTCAAAACCAAGTGAAACTATCATATCATTAAATCCATTACATAAACCTCAAAATGATAATTTTTTTGAGAGTGGGTTACTTGATGATACTTATGGCCCATAAGGTATGGGACAAGTTGAAGATCCATAATGGAACATCAGTGCACAGTCTCGAGTTGCATTTTCCTTCGGCTTTTAGTGATGCTCTTATCTTCTCACTAGGCCCACTCTTTTATTTCTTCTCTTAATCTCCACTGTCCATCCTAATTGGACGGGCCAGATCTTATCACACATACCATTCACCTCATTTTAAAAGAACACCCATTAGTATAACAGAAAAATAAATTAATATGTTTTCAGTTCATTAGTAACACCAGTTACACAAGTTAAAACAAAAAATTAATCAAAAGTATATTAAAAATAAATTTGAAATGTCTAAAGCTGTACATAATTGGGATTTTCTATGTTTACACTACTAAATTACCAAACAAGAAAATCAATTAGATTTTTTTCAAATATGAGAGATTTATTTTTCTTCTATTACAAAAATTTCTACAGGTTTGAATAACACAAATTCTAGAGATTGAAAAAAATGTAACAAAATGAGGGGAAACAAATAAGGGCTAATTGGTAGAATAGTCTAAATCTAGATTTTATTTTAGAAAATAACTATATGTTAGAAAAAGTTAGTAACTAAAGTTTTTAGGAGGTGAAAAATCAAAAATACCCTAAAATAATTGGTAAAGAGAAATAGATAGATCGGATAATTTAAAGAAATAGCACACATCATCTTAAAATAACACAATATATAGATAGAATAGTGGGGTAAATAAAAATTTAGTGTAACAATACAAAATAATATGAAATGTTGGATCAAACGGAGCAAACTTTTCTAAAAAAAGGCAAATTTGGTGGAATAAGGATAAATAAATCAAAATAACTTACCTGACATCTTGAATTTTGTAAAAAATACATGATATATGCAAATAATAGTGTTTTACTTAAAAATTAACTTATAAAAGAAAATAATAATGTGTTTTTAAATAATAGCATGGAGATAATAAGGATTTTGAAAAAATAACGTGAAATAAAAAGGATTGATGTGTAATATATCTAATGTGTTTTTAAACAATATACATAAATAACAAGGTTTTTTAAAAAATAATGCGAAATTAGAAATAAGTGACGTGTAATATGGTGAAAGACTCCAATGTTTTTAAACGATTATCAAATTGATAAATTGACTCTATTTTTTGCTATTACCCAACAAATAATATCCAAGTGGGAGATACTTCAAGTGGATAAAAGATTTATATTTTTTTTACCGAAAATAAAATAAAAAAGAGAGATTCATTTTGCCAATAAATATCAAAAAGTGGAGTTGTTATCTCCACTCTCAAATCTTTCTGCAGAACCCTTAAACCTTATCCCTTCACAAAGCAGCTTCAGAGCTTTAGCCTCGAGAAATTTCTCAAAGCTTAAGCCATGTCTGCCTCCGCTTCTTCTCTTTCTGCCTTCAACCCTAAATCACTTCCTCTCTGTATTTCCAGGCCCGCTTCCGTCTCCGTTTTGCCTCCTTCCCTCTCCTTTAAACTTCACTCAGATCATTTCGTCTCTATCTTCGTTTCCTCCGCCGTGAAATGCTCTGCTCCGTCTCGGTTTTTCAGGAATGTTGCTGTTTCCTCTGATTTCGAGGTGGAGGAAGACGATATGTTCGCTGACGGTGACGATTCGCCGCCGGAGCGTAGCTCATTCTCTCCTGACCTTAAACTCTTCGTCGGTAACCTTTCCTTTAACGTTGATAGTGCTCAGCTCGCTCAGCTCTTTGAGAGCGCCGGAAATGTTGAGATGGTTGAGGTAAGCAATTTAGGGTTCTTTTTTTCCCGAAATGGGGTTGAATCTGTTTCTTTAGTGTCAAATTGAGAACAAAGCAGAAGTCTTTTAAAGAGAATGTTATGTGGTTTTGGCTACTCGTTTGTTTTCTCTATGTGACTTGGAATCTTTTATTGTTTTCTCATTTGTGAATGAAATGTGTTGATTTTGTAGGTAATCTATGACAAAGTGACTGGCCGGAGCAGAGGTTTCGGATTTGTGACAATGTCCACTGCAGCTGAAGTTGAAGCAGCAGCTCAGCAATTCAATGGCTATGTAAGCAGATACTTGATGTTCCTTACAGTATCTTTTTTACTTGTTGATTTAGAGTTTGTGAGGACTTGGTTGTTTATCTAATTGCCTGTATTGTTTCTTGTTCTTGGCTTGTGTGTAATGTTGGTGGCTTGTGAAATTTCATTACTTGGCTTTTATTAACGTTTTTCTATAGATAAATCATGTTGTTTTTCCTTTGATGAAAACTGTCAAACTTTTAGGTCGTTCTTGTTTCTGATTTGGTGATATAAGTTGCCGAGATAGTTGTTGAACCTTTATGTTTTGTTGTTACCGTCTTGTCGTTCATGTATTGCAAGCTTATCTTTTGGATTTTGTACATTGTGACTGTTTTCATTAATCCTGTTGACATGTACATTTCAGGAATTTGAAGGCAGACCTCTGAGAGTTAACGCTGGCCCTCCTCCACCTAAGAGGGAGGAATCCTTCTCCAGAGGACCAAGAAGTGGTGGTTATGGTTCTGAACGTGGTGGTGGTTACGGGTCTGAACGTCGTGGTGGTGGTGGTTATGGGTCACAACGTTCCAGTTACGGTGGGTCTCAACGTTCCAGTTATGGTTCTGGGTCAGGTTCGGGCTCAGGTTCAGGTTCAGGGAACCGTCTTTATGTGGGCAACCTTTCTTGGGGTGTCGATGACATGGCTCTTGAGAGCTTGTTTAATGAGCAAGGAAAGGTTGTTGAAGCCAGGGTCATCTACGACAGAGACAGTGGTAGATCCAAGGGTTTTGGGTTTGTGACACTCAGCTCTTCTCAAGAGGTCAAAAACGCCATCAATTCGTTGAATGGTGCAGTAAGTATCATCACTTCTCTTCACATAATACTTTCTTTGCTTAGTACTTCATACAGTTAAGATCAAACATCTAATACATGGTTTACTTTCCTAAAGGATTTGGATGGAAGACAAATAAGAGTCTCGGAGGCTGAGGCTAGGCCACCAAGGGGTGAATTTTGAGCTTATTCATGCCACTTAATATTCTCAAAAAATGCAGATTCTGGAGGGTAAGACTCTCAATTCTCAGCCATACTCTAGCATTCCCATTCTCAGCCTGGCTACAGATGGCTAAATATATGTTGAATCTTGAACGTTGTAGGTTCTTTGAAGCACATGGGGTTAGTGAAATAATGGCGGTTTCAGGCAGTAACTAAAACTCACTGCTGCTTCACGCTAGGCTTTATCTGCCTTGGATGCATGAAGGTCGTAAAGGAATGGTCTTTTTTGAGGAAGATAACGATTAGATTAAAAGCAGAGACCCATGTTTCTTGTCTGTTTGAATCCTGCGGTTGGTTTTTAGTTGGATTTGCATTTTTTGTTTCTCTCTTTTTTGTGGTATTTTGACACCTTTGGGCTTTGGCATATGAGTGACTGTAGCAGTCTGTTTTATTTAATGTTTTTTGATCTTTCTAAAAAACAGTTTTCCTAAAACCTTACAGTTTTCTGAAAAGGCTTAATCATTTACTGTTCGGTTCTCGTAAACCAATACCACGACTACAGTTGTTATTTAATTTTGGCTCCGACCAAACCGAGGTCAAGCTTCACGAAGTACAACCACCACGACCATTTCATGTGTTAACTCTAATTACAGAAATGATTTGCCTTCATGTACGGAGAAGAATACACTAACTCTCTAGAAGAAATTGAAGATGATATTATATTTATACTAAATGTTGATACATAATTTACCTCAAATGCATAATAACGTGGTTTTTAAAAATATATGAAGAACCGAGATCATTATATGAAATGGCTTCTCATTTGGAAACTATCTAGGACATGATTTATATGAAGAAACGATGTTCTCTATCTTTCTCTCACAAAAATATTATTTATTAGTACTTTTGTAGATGTTTAGCTAGTTTTTATTCAAATTATGAGTGTCGTGAGTTCTTGAGTGATGTTCCACATGGGCTTGAAACTTTAATTAAGCACCCCAAACAAAAATTCAATTTGTTTGGTATGGAAGTTTTCCCATTAGTCACTTTTCCAAGTTTTAATAATCCTCCAAGTTGAAAAACAACCTACTATGAGAGTGACCTGGACTAATTCTTCAAGCTCCGCTCATTAACACCCCTAATTATCTCAATATTGTGCGGATGTCACGTGACGAAGGTATCTTGGACGTCATTAGGATTTAGGTCAAAAAGAAAAGTTAATAATATACATTTAGTTGGACGAAAAGTAAAGAACAAATGGGGCATAGCAATGACCGAAAGCAGAGAAGGAACATTGAAGTGAATTAATGGAAGATTATGTCTCAAAAATAAAGAACACAAAAATAAATGTCACTATGCTCTTTCTACATCATACTTCCACCACTCTTCCTGCCTACTAGTTAGGCCTTTTCTTCCTTTTTATTTACTCTTTTTCCCTTTTGTCTTCGTATATCAATCCCTTGATACGATCTTGTGTGTGTGTATGTTACATAATTAATGTTTTAGAGATGAAGGCCAACATTATATAGTTTAGATCTCTATAACACAAATGTAAAAAAAAGAGATATTTAAAAACAATGTTACGCTCCTTTAATCAAACTCGTATTTTTTGTTGAAATTTGTATGTTTTGTGATCCTTACATCGACAACGATCTTCTATATAAATAGTAAACGACATAGTATATGTTTACATACAACTTACATTTTTGTGGAGTATGTTGAATAACATACCTATATAATCCATTATCCATGTCGAAGTATGGAGATTTCAGTGATACCAACTTTCTTGATAGTCAAGATGTATGATCATTAATTATCAACAAAAAAAAAAAAGAGAGAGATAGAGATATGATTCTGAAAAGCGTTTAGTTTGAAATTTGTCTTATGTTTTTAGAATTAATAAACAAAATTGTGAATTCATAACATATGTATGTATATGAAAGATTAGACTTCATTCTCAAATCGCACCAAATGCCCTTGCCTCTCAAGTCACAACTATCTTAACTAAACTAGAAGTATATTCGAGAATACTGCTTGTATTAATTTTGCGTGGTTTAAAGGGCTATCAGGATGCATGGTTATATATATACGTGCGATAAACAGTTAAGGTTATTACTTGAACATATCCCATGTATATTTTCATCATGAGATAAATTTGTCTGATATATTTCAGTTTCGGTTTCAAAAGAGTAAGATTTTTCATCAGGTTAGGTAACTAATTATGTTTGGAAATTTTTTGTACGAAGTAATCATATATATATATATATATATAATATTTATTAACATATATACCATAATGACTGATGTACTCTCCTTTTTTTTTGGTTAAAAGGGTTAACGGCTGGTGAAAGTCCTCTGTTCATCTGTCGGGAGATTTTGGGGTGTCGTAATTGCAAATGCGGGCCCTTGTTTAATACAGCTGCGGTGGATATATATGGTCGTCATTTGGCTCTTTCATTAACATCAAATTAAATATAATTCGTCGAGAATCAAAATAATAAAATAATTTGTCTGATAGAATTAGAAAGCGAGGAGCCTTTTCACTGCTCTCCTGCTTCCTCTGTATTCGGCGCACACACTTTATGGATCATATATAAATAACTTAACTACATAGATCTACAAACATCCATAAATGCATCCATATGGACCATATATAACTTAATCATATATATATATTCCCTCTTTTTCTAATAAATTAATGTTTTGAACTATTTTTCTTGTTTCTAAAAGATTGATTTTGTAGATTTTATTTAATATATTTTCTATTTTAAAATTAATTAATGAGTATATTTTTTGAAAAAGGAAACAATTAGAAAGAGAAAAGTGGAAAATGGAAAAAATGAAAAAAGTAAAGTGAAATGATTATATACATGGTATGAAGTTATATATAAAAAATTAACAAAAAATTTTTTTAATATGTGTGAAAAATCATAAACATCAATCTACTAGAAACACAGGGAGTATAACATATAAGTTTGTACTATTACATAAAGTGTCTGTTTTATTTTTTATAGTTTTAAATTTATTGAAAATGATATTTAGTAAATTTCCATTCTTTTTCCTAGCTCTCCTATACATAATACAGTTATACTCTTTAAAATAAATTTCCCATGTTATATTGTTAACAAACCTGAATTTAGTTCGGTTTAACGTCTCGTGAATTAAATTAACCGAGTTATGTCATTCTCTGCCGCCTAAAAAACACCTATGTTACAAAATCAAAACCAAACACAAATAAAATTTATTTTGATTATCCGCTCTAGGTGCAAAACCACAACCATTTGAGATCTAGGAGTCTATGACAAATACATGTCGAATATAATCATGTTGTTTTACACTACCATCATAGTCGATTATTATAATAATATAAATTAGGTTTGAAAGTTAGAAACCCAAGAGGAATGTGGAGTGCAATAAGAAAACAAAACAAAAGAGTTAAATTGCGCATGCAAGCATGCAGATACAAATACACATTGGTATCAAGAAGTAATTATTTGTTTATAATCTCTAAACCCACAACATAGTATATCTAACAGGGCAGCTTACACTGAGTTCTTGGGATTGCAATTTTTCTAGTTTAATTTAATTCTCATACGCTTTTACACATTATATTTATGGCCAGTTAAGTAGAAGAGTATGGGGTTACCCTGTGTCCATTGAAGGCGAAACAATTTAGTAGCATACGGAATAAAACAGCTATAGTTCCATACTATGAAGTATAAGATAATTTAATAATTTACTAGCACGTGGATCGGAGTGTACAATTTCATAATTAAGCTCCACGAATCCACTATCATAATCACTAAACATTATCGGCTTTGTAAATTTGTAACCCATTTTCTTTCGTGACACCCCAAGTTAAATCTAGTTTTGAGTTTCTTTTCTTTGAAAAATATTTCCATGATAAAATTTAAAACTATCTCATTTGTTTTGATCACATTAATTGAATCCTTAATTATAATCTATCATTGTGTTGGATTATTATTTATACATAAAGCCACGTTCGTTTATGTAAACAACTATATATGTGGATAACTTTTTTTATAAAATATAAATGGCCATGAGCTAAGATATCCATTATCCAAATTCACAGGGATGGTAAAGCTAAGAGAGCTTTTAATATCTACAAAAACATTATTATAAATACAACAACAAAAGTAAAGAAAGAGGAAATATAAATGTATGAAAAAAGAATTGGATATCATGATATGCATAGAACAAGATAGAAGGTGGTTGAACACATAGGGAGGGTAAATGAGACTACATTGATAAGAAAATAAAAGCCATAACTCACTTTGTGTTTCTTATTTCAATCATCAATGGCACATTGCTCCATAAACCAGAGACATCATCATCTCTAATTATACATATTAGTATATGCATATGTTACATGTCTGTGTATCTCTTGCTTTACTCATCAGTCATCACTAGTTTTATCACACTTTTCATTTAAATATTAGAGAGTTAAAGTAAATTTTGTTTGGACGCATCTTACATGTTCAGATATATGTTGACAATGAAAATTTTATTTTTATTCTCATTGTCTAAAATTAAAATTTTGTTCTGTTCTTGAAAAAGGAGATCAAAAGTGAGGTAGCTTTATATCTAAATCAGTTTCTCTAAACGAAAGATGTTTTCTTTGTCACATTCCATTATCAAATTTTAAAATCATTATGATACAAATATAGAAAAAATGTAAGGAATATATATTTGATTTTCAAGTATGTAGTTTTCTTTTGAAATATTTCTATTCCTAGCTATTAAGTTAAAAATAGAACTTTGACTACATCGTTCGTGCTGCATTTTTAGTCTCATATGTAATCTTAGATAGTAACTTAGACTAATCTCCTTATTATAAACATAATTTTAATTTAAACATCCACACCATTTTGAATGTTTTCTTAGGTTTCAGAGCGTCTTCAGAGATAAGGTTAGATATGATTACTTGTTATTTATTTTGTACCCGCTATTTATTTTGTACCTACCTTGAAAAAGTAAGTAATTGTTTTAGACAAATTGGGTAACAAATCGGTAAATTAAATTATTTGTAAGTCCAAATCAAGTAACAAGCAAAAAAAAAAAATATACTACTTTTTTCGTTACTTGTTACTCGCTAAAAATTATTTGATACCCGTTACTTATACTCGTTACTTGATACCCATTATTTGATATTTGTCTGTTATTAAAATCCTTATGCTTAAATTATTATAATAGATTAATAGTTTTAAAATTATTATGAATTTTTATAATTTTGATTTGTCTCATAAAGACTAAAATGTCAAAACTCATTTTTGCGACAAAAGTAAAAACTCTATTGCAACAAAATTCATTAACTTTGGATATTATATATATAACTATTTTTATTTTTTCAAATCTATAAGGTCAAATAACAAATATTTAACTTTGACAAATAACAAGCTGGATCGAGTAATCTGCAAGTAATCAAATTTCGGACAGATACTTGTTAATTTGAGTAAGTATTCGTTTTGGACAAGTCAGTCAAATAACAAACTATATACTCAATTACTTGTACAAACTAAGTCGAGTTTTACTCTCAGATATATAGAAAAAAAGTTTAAATTAAAAAGGAAATTGAAACTTCGGGAAAAAAAATTAAGAGGAAAAAAACACAACGAAGTGGTCCACGCGTGCCAACATGAACTGTATGTGCGGTGGTCGCGACGCGCGTGCCTCAATCTCTCACGTGTGAAAATCCCAAAAATAAAAGAACAAAACTCTTTAAAAAAAATAATGAAAATTTTCAACATTATTTTTTTTTAAAGGAACGAAATTGAGCATGACGAGGAAACGCAGTGTGTTAGTATATAATAACAATCACCCAACTCTAAAGGCATTAGTAGGCAAAGAAACACCAGTTATCTAAAGTTTCGAGCTTTTTTTGGGGTTTAACTTGCTTCTTCTATAACACTTGTACGGTTCGTACCTGTCGTTTATGTTCTTTAGGAAGCAACCCCACTGAGAGACTTCATTAACAAACCCAAAACTATCTGTTTTTGTTTCTCTGTGGCAAAAAGTTTAGATTTTTATTTTTGCTTGAGTTCTTTGTTATCAATGGAGGTCAAGAATGAAACCATACAAAAGTCAAAGTTCGGGAGAATCTGTGTGTTCTGTGGAAGCAGCCAAGGCAAGAAGAGTAGTTACCAAGATGCTGCTGTGGATCTAGGCAACGAATTGGTATTACATATATCTCTCTGTATTTTGTAGTTACTACAGCTTCTGTTTATACTCTATTATATGCGTTTTTACAGTTAATGTTCACCAGATCTTTGTGAATATGTTTGTGGGTGTTTTTTTGCAAATGCAGAGCATTTCCTCTGTTTTCTATTTTGAAAATACCCATAAAGTATTGCTGTGAATTTTTGCTTCTTTGATAACTCTAAAAGATTTGATTGAGTTTTTATTATTTTTCTTTCTTCCTTTTATCATATTCATCTTTTATGATTTGGAGCCCACATATTCGGCATGAGAATGTTTGTCTCCTAATTTGATAATACAAATAGATTATGTTTGGTTTTGGTTTCTCTTCTTAGCTCATTTCTTGAACTATCTGTGATGAGAAAAAGTGGTTTAATTTCCTCTGTTTTGTTTGCTTTTAACAGGTTTTAAGGAACATTGATCTAGTCTATGGAGGTGGAAGCATAGGTTTGATGGGTTTGGTTTCACAAGCTGTTCATGATGGTGGTCGTCATGTTATTGGGTAACTCTTCATCACTTAATCCGAAATTTGAGTATACGATTAAGATTTAAACTCCATTTGGGTTTATAGTAAATCCGAATAAGTCTCTATCTTCTCATCTTTGTTGTTATGTTTCACCACAGAGTTATTCCCAAGACACTCATGCCTAGAGAGGTACTCTTTCTATAAACTCTGAGAACAAAAATTTGAACTTTATAATTTGCTTCTTGATTTCTCTTTGTGAAGGTTTTTTCTTTTCAGATCCCTAATTTGCTTTTAATCAATAGTTTTCCCTGGTTGCCTTATCTTTGAGAAATAAAAGATGAAGAGCTTCTTAAACTAAAGCCCTGCAATGAATTTAAAATAAGCCAATTTGCCTACATTGCCATCATTGCTTCTGGTCCATAGAACAGTCTAAAGCTGCTTTTTTTTTTTAATAATTTTATTTAAAGTTTCAAGATTATTAGTTAAGTTGGATACTTTTCTTTTGGCAGTTGACCGGTGAAACAGTAGGAGAAGTAAGAGCAGTTGCAGATATGCATCAAAGAAAAGCAGAGATGGCTAGACACTCTGATGCTTTTATTGCTTTACCAGGTTAGTGTTGATTTTTCAACATCTTTCTTAAATATTGAAAATTTTCAAAGTCCCATCTCTCTTACAAGTTCAGTTCTCCAAACAAGTAATGATTATGTAAGATAAAATCAGAAAACTGGTCAAAGTCTAGTGACAGCCTTGTTTAATAATCTACTTAGGCTTTATTTAGCTTCTTAAATTTTATTAAATCAAAGTACTAAAGAAGACTAATGCTGATTAAAAAAGAGCACCGAAAAGGGTTTAACTCTTTGAGTGTTTTTGCCAAAGAAGAGGGAGGAAGAAAGTAATCGTTAAAAACATGATTTTTTTGTTTCTTGGTCAAACTCAAGCTGTAGCATGAAAGCAACCGTTTCAAGTTTAAAATTTTAAAAAGTTTATTGGTTTGCTTTGTTATGATTTTTTGGGTTTTTATATGACCAAAATTTTAAAATTAATAAATATAGATGCCTTGACCCATCCACATCTCGCACTGAAAATTAGACCAATGTCTGTTTCTTCTTTTTTTTTGGGATGCCTTTTACTTGGGAGCTACTTCTCTATTTAGTTTGTGTGTAATGCAACTGTGACCAAAGTTTCAATTTTTCTTACCTGTTTCATGTTAAAAGACAAAAACCTGAAACAGTCTCAGAAAAAAGCATGTTTTGCCCATCTAAGGAGGTCTTCTTCTTCAATAAGACACTTCTTTTTTGTTATTTATGTCCATATGTAAACAGAGTCAGAGGATAAGTCTCTTCTGCAGAGGACAGTTTCTGCAGATGAAGCATAATTTGGTGAACTGACCATATAATAATAATAATATCTATAGATTATAACATCTTCTGCATTAAAATTGCAGGTGGGTATGGAACACTTGAAGAGCTTTTGGAGGTCATAACATGGGCTCAGCTTGGTATACATGACAAACCGGTAAAGACCCATCACTATGATCCTCATTAAGACTCAAACTTTGGTGGATAATTGCAAACCCAAAGTCATTAAAAGCTATTTAACATTGTTTTTCCTGCAGGTGGGTTTGCTCAATGTTGATGATTACTACAACTCATTGCTTTCTTTCATTGATAAAGCTGTTGAAGAAGGATTCATCAGTCCAACCGCACGCCAGATTATAATTTCCGCACCTACTGCTAAGGAGCTTGTAAAGAAGCTGGAGGTACGTGACAATTGGCATTTTAATGGATCCAAAAGATTTTCAAACTGAACATATTAACTGTGTTGTTGTTTGCAGGAATATTCACCTTGCCATGAAAGTGTTGCGACTAAGCTTTGTTGGGAGATAGAGCGGATTGGCTACTCTTCTGAAGACTGATACTAATCAGGATTTATATAAAACATATAACTATTAATACTTAATGTCAGCAGGATGTAAGAATGGATCTTACTTAATGTCTGGAAGATTTAAGATTGATCTTACTTAAGGAAGGAAACAGATTTTGAAGTTCTCTAATGTCGAGACTTTTGATTAGGAGATTAAACTTAAAATTTCCGGTGAGGAAATTCTTTTTTGTAAATTACTACTACTTGTCTTTTAACTCTCAAATGTTCTTGTTTCTAAGAATTAATTTCTTCTGTAACTCAACAAAGGAAGTTTAACACCTTTGGCTTTTAGTAATATCTCTTATAATTTATATAAAACTTTCTATACAAAAAAATGGAATCAAAATTTGAACTTCATGTGGAAAAGTGAATCAATTTTGCTGTCTATACAACATCTGACTATCCTAAACTCTCACACAAGCCTCTCATGGTTACAAAACAAAGACACACAGTAATGCTTTACTATAATCTCTACGCTCTATGCCCTAGTACAATCAAATCTATCTGGCTAGAAACTAGATTGATTTATCTTCTTCGTCAGTTTCGCCATTATCATAGCAAAACTCTGAAGAACTTGATTCAGCCTCTAGACCCTTAAGCTTCTGGATTGCATCTTGTACATCAAAGTAAAGGGCATCTTTAGCTGCTCTTACCGAATCCTTCTTCTGGATATCAATAGGTCTTATGTTCTCTTTCCTGGCCAACCGAGTAGACTCAGCTTTTCTTTTAGCTTCTCTGATATGCAGATGATCAATGTACTTCTCATGCAATGCCTTGTTTTTTACTTGCTTCAGCACTGGGGGACTAACGAGAGTTGTTTGATCTTCACTTGCAAATCTTGAACATGGCACTGGACTTTCAAGGATTTTTGGAAGACTTTTCCCTTTCTCCGTTGGAGTTGAGATAAGGTTGTTTGAGGTGTTAGGTTCAAGAACTGAGAAAAGATCAAATCCAAGACCTTGATCCATATGATTTTGCTTCTCCAGTAGATGCCTGACAGTTTTCTTAGAGAGATGGTTTCTGCGCTGTCGTATCTTAGTCTTTGGTGAATTGGGTTTCAGTAGTTTGCTTGCAGAGATAGAAAACTGTGGAATTGTTGATAAGTTTGTTTTCCTGGCTCTTTGAGGCTGAAGCTGACGAGGAGTGATCAGAGCTGAGTTCACTCTGTCAAAACATTCCTGCGCAGATTTTCCAGGTACCATTTTAGCAACTTTTTTCCAAAAATTAGGACTCGGCTTCACTGTCAAATAAGCTCCCTGTAAAGCAAACTCCAGCTCCTCTGTCCATCCTTTCTCAATCTTGTTCTTTGTCTTCAATCCTTCTTCTTCTTCCGTTTCTATACTCTTCCCCTTATCAGCTTTTGGCACAGCATTTTCTTCCTCGTTTGGCTTTGCAATTTTCACCCTATTACTCTCACTAAGGCAGACATTAACTTCTTCTTCTTCTTCCTCATCATCATAACCTCTTAACATCTGCTTAGTCTTTGGACATATACGAATTCTACTTCTATCCATAGATTTAACACCATCTCCACCTTTCCCTATCTCAGATGAAATTGATTTCGTACTACATCTACTCAGAACACTGTTACCTGATGTTTTTCTCCCATTGGAAGAAGAAAAAGATTGATCCACAGATCCTCCTCCACTCGAAAATCTAGGAGACCGTCGCAGAGTACAAGAAGACGAATCCTTGGTCGATTTAAATTCAGGCTTCATAAAAGGCATCTCTTTTTTGGCACTGGAACATTCCCTACTTGAAACCCTAAGAGATCGCCTCAGTGAAGGAATCCCATCAATCGAACTATTCGATCCCGGAGACTTTTTCGTGCTAGAACCTTCGATCAAATCACCAAATAGGTTTACTTGAAAACCTAAGAGTTTCCCACGGCTTTTACTCGGTGGTGCCGAATTCAAGACCAGATCTTTCCCGGATATCCCTTGACCATCTCGATTATGCCGAGAGATAAGCCTCGCTGATCGGCGAAGTACCAATGCGGCGGGTTGTGGCAAGACGACGGTGGATTTTCTTCTCGTCATTTCAACAAACTGAAAACCAAATTCAGTAACTTGTTAACTCTCTTTAACAACATATATATATGATTCTTAAGAAATTTGTGAAAAATGGCAGATCTGAGAGCTAAATTAGCGAAGAAAGAAGTACCGGAACAATGATAATCGCAGACCCGTAAAGTAAACCCTATAAAGCTTGGATTCCGATTTGCCTCTCGTAGTCGTCGAGAATGAGGAGAAAAGCTTAGGAACAAAAATTGCTTATTTCAAATCCTTCTTCTCTTCCCCAAGTCCCAACAGTAACCTAACCTCTATTGCTCCGTTGAGAGTTGAAACGGTTCAGCTAAACCGAATCAAACCCGTAATAGAAGCGACATTTTGATTGTACCAACTACCAAGTAGGGGGTGGAAAAACAAAAATCGAACGCGAAACCAAATAACCCACCGGATATTATTAAATGGGCTTTAAACTTTTCTACTTTAGTAAGCCCATAAATAATGGTATTGGGTCGATATATTGAAGATGGACAGAATCGTAATTTGGCAAGGGAACATAAAACGCCCTAACCCTAGTCTCCACAACTTATATCAAAAACCCTAAAGCTCATTTCGCAGCAGCCCCTTTCGACCACACCTTTGAAGAGAGCGAAACACCAAAACATAAAACCATGCCGCCGAAGTTGGACCCGAGCGCGATCGTCGATGTGTACGTCCGTGTAACCGGAGGAGAAGTCGGAGCCGCTAGTTCTCTAGCTCCAAAGATCGGTCCTCTCGGTCTCGCACCAAAGAAGATCGGAGAAGACATCGCGAAAGAGACGGCCAAAGAATGGAAAGGACTTCGTGTAACGGTGAAGCTGACGGTTCAGAATCGTCAAGCTAAGGTCACAGTGGTTCCATCTGCTGCAGCACTTGTCATCAAGGCGTTGAAGGAGCCGGAGAGAGACCGTAAGAAGGTGAAGAACATTAAGCATAATGGAAACATCTCTTTCGATGATGTGATTGAAATTGCTAGGATCATGAGGCCTAGATCTATTGCTAAGGAGCTGAGTGGAACAGTGAGGGAGATTCTAGGGACATGCGTCTCTGTGGGATGCACTGTTGATGGGAAAGACCCGAAGGATCTTCAGCAGGAGATTCAAGATGGTGAGATCGATATTCCTGAGAATTAAGGAATTTTTATGGAATATGAAAATGCTATTGTCTTTCGTATTTTATCTTTCACTTTTTTTGGGCTATGTTTGAGATATTAGCTTCTATGATGTTTCACTTAGAATGACTCAAGTTTTGGATTATTATTGTTGCGTTTTTTCTCTCTATGTTTAATCGCAATTTAATATCTGTTTTGTTGAGGTTGTTTCGGTGTTTATGTCTTGATGATTAGAATCTGGAATTGTATTGATGTTCTATCTTTGCTCTAAGTTGGGAACTTGATCTGTGTAGAATATGAGTGCACTGCTTATAACGTAAGGTTAGGTTTCATTGCATAATCATTCAGTGTTCATCTTCCTCTATTCCGAAACTACTTCTTTAGCTATTGGTTTCAGTTTTCTTTGTTCTTATTATCATTCTCTCTTTTCGTCCTGCTCAATGCATTATCTTGTAGATTCTTTTGGGGTTTATGTTGCTTTTCCTTTAGTTTTACTGTGCCTGTTAATTCTAAGTTTGATTTTCATATTGTTTTTGGCTGGGTTTATACACTATTACTTAGGAATTTCATAATCTTCCGTCGACCAAAAAAAATATAAACTTCATTTGCCTATTTAGTAGAGTTTTATTACTGAAATGGCTTGGCTTTCTTTCGTGTGATCGTGTTCGAAACTTGTGATGTTTAGATTAGGCTTGAGCTCTTTAGTGTTTTTTTTTTATATTTACCCATTGGCGCTCTATTGTTATAAAATCCTGCTCTCACGAAATCAGATTCAATCGTAAGGTCTACAAGACTTCTGAAACAAATCTTAGAAATCAAAAACTATTGCTTAATACTTGAACTTTAGATTCTTTGAAGGACACCATCTATGTTATCGTACCTGGCCTTGAGTAGTTCGCAATCGAGTATCAACATCATCTAGGGTTTTTGAATTTATAGTTATAATTAGTTTCCGACTCAAGTAATCAGATCTACATATATAAGAAACTATTTATTTATAGCAAAGTCCAAGTATATACTTACCATTCCTATCCCAATATCATGGACTGGAGATTATTTGACGGGGTTATTTAAAAGTATTTACAATCAATCTTTAACCGTAGTACCAGTACATATGGGTTCGACATCTATTCTATGGTTTTGTAGATGTCCCGCTGGTTCGTAAAAGTATATAAGTTTATAAAATAAAAATGTATTCCTCTAGTTCCATAGAGTGGAAAGTTCAAAAACGAAATCAAGAAAGTAGGAAAAAGACTCGACTTTTACGATTTACCCACAACCTCCAAATACGTAACTCAGGCAATAAAACATGTGAGGTGAGTGAGGCCAAATAAGGCCCATTACTGATCTTGACATGCCGCAAAATTTGACATTCGTGAACCAATCAACAAATAAAACGTTGAGAAATTGTACTAGTGGACAAAATGTCAATAGTACCAAAAATCGAAAGATTAGTAGTTATACTTAATAGTTAATATTATCTTAGCTTTCAATCATGCGGTAAATGTTGGATATATAATGTTCTTGTAGTTAAAAACGTTTGCGTTGTAAAGATAAAATACAACATCAGATTTATTTATACTGCATATATAAAAAAAAAGATAAGCTAAAGCTGTAAATTTTACTAGAATTAGAGATCCAAATTTGATCGCCGTCGTTTTTAATATTACTACTAATTTGGTGGTTTGTCAATTATATGACTTTATTAAAAATATTTTTTAAAATTACCGTTTTATCATAAAATTCATAACTAGTCGGACATTGCAATGTAAAACTTTGATCTTATCATGTGACTAAATATTTGAAGTGATTATCATTTATATGCATATTAAATTAGTAATTTTGAAGACAGATAAATCGAGATTTGTTTGTCGATCTTGCTATACATCTAGCTGCAGAAGTAGAACATTCTGGACTAGTTCGATTGAGTGACTAAAGAACAAAATTTATGCAAAACAACGTTATACTATATTTAAGTCGATTTGTCTATCTATATATAGAACCTTAAGATATTGCTAGTTTTCTATGAATAAAAAGTGTAAAATATAAATAAATATACTAATAACATTGGTCGATCGGTGCTTCCTGTGGATAAACTAATTGTTAAGTAATGGTGAAATAATTTCAAGATCATTTTTTCAACAATTATTTTATCATATAAGAAGATGATATTTTCAAACTTATTTTTTCTTGAGTACATTTTCTTTATTTTAGAAAAACAAAACACGCCTGACATGGAATATTCATCTAATAATAGCCGACCAACGTAGCCAAAACGATAAGCAATTTGCCACGTGGCGAAACGACAACCATGGAACTGCATCTCCTGTCTTTTTGTTTGTTCGTCACTTTTATTTATTTTTGTTAAAGTTTTGTTTTCAGTCTAATAGTCTATTGTCAGCAATTTTCAACTTTCGCAAGGAAATTGGAATTTCGAGATACAAATGATTGGTGGGACCGCATTACGTGGCATTATGTGAGTGGTTGAGTAAAGCTGAGCTGAGTTGGATTTTATACGAATGGACGGTGATGATACGTTTGTCGGAGCGACAAGTTGGTGTCACGCGTGCCACCCTTCCACGTGTCCTTTATAGCAACACAACCATATGATTTTGACCTAGTGGAATCTGGACCCCTCCCAAAACGGCACAGTGCTGCTTTACACCCTGGTTTTAGAGTGATCTAACCAATAATTATGCAATGGTTCGGTCATGCCTTTAAGGTTATTCATGAAACTTCATTACGTACCTTGATTAGTGATTACGTATCCTATTTCAGAGTTTGATTAGCTCATACTTGTTTTGTTCTAGAGTTGCCATTTGTTTTTATTCCTCCAAACCGAGACCATAATATATAGAATAGAAATAGTAATACTCTTTGATGTAAAACAGTTTGCTCCTTTATGTAAAACCAACACAACAAGATGCTATTTTGTTGATATGGAATAATACGTATCTAACCAATGCTTTGATGGAATGAAGAACTTAACCATGCTTCGTTGGAATTTTGAAAGTTTTGGAGTTATTATGTAATTTCAGGAATGAAAATGTTGAATCGATTGGAAAAAGGGGATGTAATTCTAATTTTGAAATGCATTGGCATAAGAAGTTGCGGCGTTTTAAATGTGAAATTGACAGGCTATGGTATTTTATATGACAAAAACAAGAGAGAATCGTATAGTATATTGGGTCGGTCTAAATGAAAATGATATTTGGTGATGGGGCGGCGAGGCTAAGTTAAAGTAAGGAAACACAAACATTCCACTATCTACCAGAAAAATAGAAAATTTTAATGTTCCATAAAATTCTTATAATATTTCAAAGTTGTGGTTTTGATAGCTCTGCACTATCACCACTGGTACCATTGGAAGTATATACGAGTGGATATAAAGTTTTGTCTTATGAAATCATTAACTAACTGATCCCATACAATTTTTATCTGTTTTACAAGTGCATGTTCAATAGATTGGATCAAAATTTTTTAGTCACTGACTTGGTTCAAGGTATCATAAAACTTTACTAATTCCGAGTTTAAATAACCTCGACTAAATTTTAAATCTACTTATTTATTTGATTATTTTTAATTTTTGAACGACTAGAAACATGAAACTATGGTTTTTATCTTTACGTATTAGTAACTATATATGATATCTCAAGCAATCACTAATTAGAATGGGTAAGAATTTAATTTCAAGACAGCTAGCTTATAATTATTTTGTCAAAACTAGTTTCTCCATGATAAACATGAGTGTAATCATTCAGACGCTCCTATATTCATTTATTTTTGACAACATATTCATTTATTTTATTAAAAAGGACAAACTCTCATTCCATAAAAAAAACCTTTTTCATAAAAACATATAATGTTGGCAAAAATTAATAATATATTTTTCGATAAATCAATGATAAAAAAAGTATACATGCAAATTAACAAGAAGAGCTCTCACTATAAAACAGAGCACATGTTCTTCTCACTTACCACACAACATAGAAGCAAAAAAGGCAACTTGTTGGAAATAAGAAGAAGTTAATTATGGCCAAGGATGTAGAAGCCGTTGCTGGAGAAGGGTTTCAGACAAGAGACTATCAAGATCCACCACCGGCTCCGCTAGTTGATGCGGAGGAGCTGAAGAAGTGGTCTTTTTACAGAGCAATCATCGCCGAGTTCGTAGCCACTCTCCTCTTCTTATACGTCACCGTTTTGACAGTCATCGGTTACAAGATTCAGTCGGATACTGATGCGGGCGGTGTCGAATGCGGCGGCGTTGGAATCCTAGGTATCGCTTGGGCCTTCGGTGGTATGATCTTCATCCTTGTCTACTGCACCGCCGGTGTCTCTGGTATGATTCTTCTTCAATCTTGATTCCGGTTTGGTTTAGTTTCTCAGTTTTTCTTAGCTTTTAGAAAAAAAATTAGACAGGTAAAAAATGAAATCGGTTGAGCTAATCCGAATTTAAACATCTATAATCTAAAGCCTACTCTACTGTACGTAATTATTTTGAGCCATTGATGAACCCGGTTTTAACTAGAATTGAAACCGGTTAATTAAATTAAATTCTCAACTCATAACATTTTCAACTTTTGTTTGGTTAGGTGGTCACATAAACCCAGCGGTGACATTTGGGCTACTTTTGGCCCGTAAAGTGTCGTTGCCAAGGGCCATATTGTACATGATAGCTCAGTGTTTAGGTGCGATTTGTGGAGTCGGATTTGTCAAAGCCTTCCAAAGCTCTTACTACATCCGTTACGGTGGTGGAGCCAACTCTCTCGCCCCTGGCTACAACATAGGGACCGGCCTCGGTGCAGAAATCATTGGTACTTTCGTTCTAGTCTACACCGTCTTCTCTGCTACCGACCCTAAACGTAGTGCCAGAGACTCCCACGTTCCGGTGAGTCATAATATATATTTAGTGCTATTAATCTTCAATGATTAACCGATTCCAAAATAAAACCAAAAATAATCGATGAAGTTTTAACTGCAACCGAAGCAAACCAAACAAAAACCGTAATGGTATTCGGTTATCATTTGATTTAAATCATATATACTAATGATAAATTGTAATTTGATGAAATGAAAGGTGTTGGCGCCACTTCCAATCGGATTTGCGGTGTTCATGGTACACTTGGCCACTATTCCAATAACCGGAACCGGAATTAACCCGGCAAGGAGTTTCGGTGCCGCCGTAATCTTTAACGAGAGCAAGCCATGGAAAGACCACGTAAGACCTCATTTTCTACATTCTATTCAACTAATTCTATTTTAATTAATTTATTAGGGTAATAATATATTGAAATATTGATTGATTACATAACAGTGGATATTTTGGGTTGGACCATTCGCTGGAGCGTTAATTGCTGCAATCTACCACCAATTAGTTCTGAGAGCTTCAGGTTCTAAGTCTCTCGGATCTTTCAGAAGTGCTGCCAATGTCTAAAAGACATCAAACCAGATTCTCAATAAAGAAATGAAGTTTGTAATCTTTGTACAAATCTAAATCAATCACTTGCAGTTTTTATTTCTTTTTCTTATTAATGTTTTGTACTTGCTCTTTTTGTGATTTTTCCTTTATTATATCTTCCGCTTTTATGGAGAGAGAGGAATTGAAATCAATGAAATCAAAGAGTTTCTTACTTCTTAATGCGTTATGTTTACTTCTTAGTGATTGGTCATGTACTGTTGTTCTCCTTCCTCTTGTTTGCTCCTCTTTGTAAAGCTTAAACAAAGCTTGAATAAAAATGATTTTAGAGAAAACAAAGAAAAAGATTCAAAGATACATTTTCATTTCTTAAACTTCACTGTGTCAACAACTCAACATGGAACAGCATCCTGTGATGTTCTTTGCTAAAGAAAGCAAAGAGTGTAACTTTAATGCGACAAAGGAGGATCTGTTTCCATCCACGACTTTTAGTTTTCAAAAAGGTTTAGGACAGAGATTCAAGCAGGCTTGTGGAACAGGGATTGATTTCTCTGCTTTGTCTGAGACAGAGTTGGTTGAGGCAAATGAGACAGATGTGTATCATGTGGCAGTGAAAGCAGAGGCATTATCAGAAGAAGATGATCATCCTAAGTCTAAAACACCAATGTGTCAGATAACTCATGTGGTTTTAGAGAAAGATCATAAGGATGAGTACAAGGCGAGAGTTGTGAAGCAGATCCTGTGGGTGAATGGGAACAAGTATTTTCTTCAAGATATTTATGGAATTGGTAATAAGGTTGGTGATAATGGAGAAAATGAGAATGAGAGAGGAAAAGAATGCGTCATCTGCTTATCAGAGCCACGCGACACGACTGTTCTGCCCTGCAGGCATATGGTAAGCATATAAACATCCTTTGGAGATAATTTTTGAAAGAAGATTGCTTTTTTTTTTTTTTTTTCCTTTTTTCTTCCCTTGATTGATTGCTAAGTTTCATTTATGTTTTGGTGATTCGTTGTGTATGTGTAGCAGTTGCGCAAAGCTTTTGAGGCTTCAGACAAACCTCTGTCCCGTCTGTAGACAACCGGCGGATAAGCTTTTGGAGATAACGGTCAATACCAATGGACTAACTAGTGAGCTTTGCTACGTTGCTCTTCTCCTATTTGTACCAAGACAGCTTCTCAATCTTCTTGATTGTGGTATATACATATTCTGGAATTTGAATTTCAAGTTACTAACTACATATGGCCAAATGACTCTTGAATTCAAGTTTTTTTTCTACCGAGTGTTTAGTTAATCATCAGGCTACTTTGGTACTATAACAGTTCAAGTGTTGTGATTAGTTGTATAAACAGAGCACCAAAACCAGTAGAAACACACAACATAGCAAACTTCATTGAAGCACACACAAAACAAAGTTCATAACAACGACAGCTTATTTTAGGTAGAACCGCAGAAGTGCTGGGTCGCTGGAGCAAACTTCTGCGGATTTGCTCTATACATGAGCAAAGATTCTTGTAACAGAAACAAAACAACACGAACTTACCAAACAACATAGATTTTTTAGTTTTAAAGCTTCATTTGCTGAGCTTATTAACTAGTCTTCCCACCATTGATGGACAAAGACGCCACTGTTTCTTAGGCTCTTATAGATACCGGTGCAGTCTCTGTACTCTGTGCAGTTAAGAAACAGTTCATCAACTGAGCAGATCGCTCCTGTCTTTACCAGCTCTGATAGAAACTTCAGCTCAGCGTCGCTTGTGTTCATCTTCAGAACCATGAAATCAGCGAAGCTCGCTGTTTCCTTGAACCATGCTAGAAAATCAAAGCTATCATCTTCCACAAAGGGCTCTTCTTGATCTGCAGGATCAGCTACTGTAACTTTAGTCGCTGCTAGTCCCGGATGATAGATGAAGGTTACGCCAGGGCTTTTGACATAAGAAGTCAAGATAGATGTGTTGTGATGCACAAAATAGGTATTAAAAGCTTTCCTGTCAATAGGGTATGATGGGAAGAAGTACCAATTCGATTTCGCTTTTAGATGATCCGCTGCCCCAATATCAATATAAACCAGCCTCTTCCTAGAAGAGAGATCAATGAACTCAGGCAAGTAATGAATCCTTCTCTCGAAATCCGAACGTTTCTCCTCGAGAAGAGGCTCCAATAGTTCAATGTACGGTCGGTTGTTGAGGACGGATGAGCAGTCACCCAGAAGTTGAAGATAGTTTTGATCCAAACGGAAACTATCTTCTCCATTTCTCCTGAACACAACCAAAACCTGTTCACCCAAGGAAGCAACATGAACAACACTCGAATTCTTCAACAATGAAGAAACAGGAGAAACTGATCTGACCAACCCGTTTGAGTCAGAACCACTAATAGTACCCACAAGCATAGCACCAGTTCCACCAGGCTTAAGTATACGCTCAATCTCATAAACAAGAGAAGCAGGGACAGCAACCGTCTCAAGATCCATCATAGAGAACACAAACCCAAAAGAAGCATCTTCATAGTGTAGCTCACTTGTAAACTTCCTATGCTTGAAAGCGAAAACACGTGGCATATAAGCCACACTAACATCAGAGATTCCTTCTCTGTTCATCGCAAGAAGAGCTGAAACCGATCTCCGACCAATGCAGAGAGCTTTCGAATCATTACTCAGCAGATTCATATCAGTAAGCTCTCTGACAACTTGAGTAGTCAAGTTTATATTTTGTTTACATTTCTCTGATTCCAAATAGTTCCAAACGGGTTTAAGGAATCTATAGGATAACAATCCGTTACCTGAGAATAGAAACGGACCAAGAAACGCGAAATTCAAAGCGCACTCATCAACCTTACACGGCTGATTACTAGTATTATTCTCTCCTTGGTAAACTCCGCCGAGATTTCGCAAAACAGATACAACAGAGAAAGCGCAGACGATCACGAGTGCGCGTAAGATCACGCGCCGTCGGAATGAGCTAGGCATCAATTTCAGCTTCAGTAGCTCAACACCCATAGTTGAAAGTTTCAGAATTGTAAAAACAAGATCCGAAGAGAGTTTTTTTTTTTTTTTGTAGGATTCAAAGAGAAGGTTTTTATGAGAAGAAGAAGAGTGAGATTTTAGCGAGTGCAAAACCTGGAGGAGGTATGGTTTCCACCCACGAGGATAACTATTGAATTTTGCAACCCTAACCAGACCCTTCTTGGTTCACGTCTCTGTATTAGCATAAGATCCATTTTTTTCTCTACCCAATTGATCCAACCATCCGAATTTGCTTAAGATCTAGCTACATACTACGACGAAAAAGATGTAAAGTTTTTTGTTTTGTTTTTTTTTTCTACTTGACAAGCTAATTTGGGAATTAGGGTTTCGGAAGCTAAAGGTGAAATTTTGAAGAGAATTGGAAAGTGGAAACAGAAGGAACAAGAAATATGTGATTTCCAGAAAGCAGACTGAAGTAATAAAGTTCCAAGTGCGAAGGGACGGAGAAGAGAGAGAGAGTGATGACGTCATTATGACACGTGGTTTGTTGTAAAGCCTTCGTTGGGTAATCAAAAAAAGTTTGATATGATAAGATACGGCCAAGTAAGTGTTTTCACAAGTTCCAATGAACCAGTAATTATGTAATATGATTATTTACTAATAATAAATAGAGATTACGTCAGAGAAAAAAAGATTTGAGAGCTTTATTAGCATTAGTATATAGAACAAATTAATGATGCAGAATATTGTTGTTAAGACTATTTTTTTTCTATCAATCTTAAGTATTTTTATCTAATATATTACACACTTTTTTGAATTTAGTTACTAATCATCTTTAGATTAAAAGTAAAATTGTAACTTAAAAGTAGAGATTTCAATCTGTATAAACCAGTTCGATCTGAAACCTAATTTGATTTAACAAACCCGGAAGGACCAATGATTATATTTTGTTTTTTCAGCAGACCAACAATTACATAGCGACATTTAATTTCTAATAATAATATCATGCGATTTATTAGAAAGTGTACATACTCATCAAAGAGTATGGTTTAGAGTTCGGAGAGTGAATCCAATCCACCGACACTCCATGATATCGACGTCATACAATTCTATGTTCGTACATGTAAACAAATAATATTGTTAGCAATTATTGTTTTTGTTCCAGCTGTCTTGAATCTCGAGTGGTGCATCCATAGACATCAAATGCTTATATGTGAACTTAGATCGAAGAGAAACAACCTCAATTTCACTCAAGGATGTAATAAGTAACTAATCATTCTGGAGTGTTCCTTTTAGAATCTTTCCTTCTTTTTTTTCCCCCAGGCTACAATAAAGAAAACAACCCATTTTAGCCAATAAAGTTTTCAAAGACCTTAGATGATGACGCGTGAGACTCCGACAAAAGACTAGATGATGTTTTATGGTAATGATCGAACAAGTAGACAGTAAATAGTATAATTTATGTAGTCACGTCATATAAATAAGTATGACTAATATAGGAATGATATGGGAAGAGACAAAGCAATGAATATTGCCAAAAATCGGTTGATGAGTCTTCCCTCAATTTATCTCTTGTCGTCGACTCGTCGATCGTGTCACGGTCCTGCTTTCAACAAATGCGGTAAGTAGTGGACTCGAATACCATTTAGAAAAATTGAGTGGAATTGTTGAAATTATCTCGTGTTAAGCTACGAAAAGTACAAAATAAACATATTAACAAAGAAGAAAAATATAGTATTATAGATAGAATTTTAGAAAGGAAAATATGAATTGGTAAGTTCTTTAGAAAATTAATACTTTACAACAACCCAGTAAAATTTTTATTCACAAGGCTATTTCTTTACGGTTTCCATTTTCACTTTAGAAGAAGAAACAGGACTGAATAATAGCAACTCTGTTATTGCTTGAATGAAAATTAGAACCACTGATCTTGCTGTTGATGCTCAATGAAGCTTTGTTTGTCTTTGGGGAAGCTTGTGACTTTGCTTCTGAGCATGGATTGGGTTTCTGAGTCACTGGGCCGTGTCCTTTTACCTTTTTGATTCATAGGTCGTTTGTTTCCTTTTTCTTTTGAGTTTGGTTTTGCTTTTAACTCAAGTTTCTTTATAACTCTGGGCGTTCTTCTAGAATCAGCGAATCTAAAGGTTTGGCTAATACCTAATAGTAATTATAGTATTCACCGTTATCCTCTGCTTCTCTTCCATCAGATGACGACCATCGATCTTAAAGAGGTCGTTAGCACTGAGAACGAACGAGAATTATTCGATCTGCTTCTTCGTGCCTTCAGCAATCTCCACCCGGACACGCAGCTTCGTGTGGTCGGTGGTTGGGTGCGAGATAAGCTCATAGGACAAGATTCTAATGATATTGACATTGCAATCAAAAACATAGACGCAAGTAACTTTCTTGATATGCTCAATGATTATTTACGTTCACAAGGGCAGGAACAAGTACAAGGCCACATTATTGAAAGTAAACCTGAACAACACAAACAGTTGGAGACATTAAAGATGCGTTTTTGTAACCATTGGATTGATGTTGTGAATTTGACAAGCGCAACAGAAGATCCTTATAGAAGAGACTTAACTATAAATAGCTTATTCTACAATATTAACACTGGCTTAGTTGAAGGTTTTACAGGAGAGGTATTGATGATCTTAAGTCCGGAAGAATTGTCACTCCATTGTCTGCAAAAACTACTTTTATGGAGGATCCATTGCGAGTTCTTCGCGCTATTCGATTAAGTGCTAGGTATGGGTTTAGTCTAGATGAAGAACTAAAAGAAGCTGCTTCAAGTGAGGAAGAAGTCAGAGTAGTTCTTGCAGGAAACGAAATCGATTTGATGATATCTGGGAACAGACAAGTTTCAGCTGTGACTTATCTATTTGATTTGAAACTATTTAGCCTTCTCTTTGCTCTTCCCTCTTCTTCGTCGGAACCTGAGCCAGAATGTGGCCTAGCCTGCTTGGAAGCTATATGGAACCTTATTCAAACATCTGGACTTGTTAACTTGAGTGATGAACAAACAAGACTTGCTCTGTATGCGGCTCTGTTTCTCTCGTTTAGGAAAACGGAGAAACAAGTTTCTGTTGTAAACTATTTCTTCAAACTCTCCATGAAGCGGAAGAGTAGTGCTGCTGAAACAGTTGTGAATATACACAATGCCGCCGAGAGATTCCTATGGTTGATTCTTCCTCTTCAGATGAAGAATGACGCGACTTACAACTTGATGATTTTGAGCACTGGGAATACATCTACCAAAATGATCCTGAGGTACCGGTTACATCGAAACTAAGAGTAGCCACAGGCTTTCTTCTTAAAGATACCAAAGACTTATGGCGTGTTGCTCTATTAACATCACTATTGATATTGTTTAAGGATGATGATGGGGATTTTCAACTTGATAAGAAACGAAACATTTATCTGATAATTCAAGAAAGAATTGATGAACTTGGTCTTGATGGTATATGGGATGTAAAACCTCTGGTGAATGGAAGTGATATCATTAAAGCTCTAAAACCGAATAATAAAAACAGAGGATCCATCATCCGTGAATGGCAACCGAAATTGCTCACATGGCAGCTTGCTTATCCCAATGGAATGCCGCTCAGACAAAAAACAGAGGCAATGTGAGTTTTGAATATGATGAAAAAAAGTTGGCAGAGTTTTTTTTTGTACTGTGACATTGTTGTTTCTTTTAGTTTTGTAATGTACATATATCCTTGACATTGTTAAAAGACATACAGTTTTCGAATTTCCCTCAGAGAACAAAATTGCAGGAACATTATTTTCGAGAAACCAAATAAATTAGTGTATGCAAAGTGGCATGAAAATAAAGTTTAGTCTTCTGGAGCACCAAAGTTGCATTATTGGCTGATGAGAGAGTATTCCGGACATATAAACCAAAACATTTTTTTTTCCTTATAATTACATCCGAAAATTCTCTTTCGTCATCTTTTCTCTTCTATGCCCACAATGTTGTCAGCCTCCAATTTACAGTCAGAATTTAGAGCTTGATCTTTCTTTTAAAATGTTTATAAAAAAAAAAAACCCGGTAGAAATTTTATTCACAGGGCTTTTTTACTTTACGGTTTCCTTTTCACTTTAGAAGGAGAAACATGACTAAATAATATAGCACCTGATTTTCAGACAGCAACTCTGTCATTGCTTGAAATTAGAACCACTGTTCTTGCTGCTCAGTGAGGCTTTGTTATCTTTGGGGGGAAGCTTGTGCTCAAGAGGGAGCTAGTAGGATTTGCTTCTGAGCAGCTGTTGGATTGGGTTTCTGACTCACTTGGTCGTGTCCAGATTTTTATATGGCCTTCTCGGCAAGCTGTAACAACTGATTCTTGTGTGAACATCAAGCCAGAGAGGGGCTCAGTGTGAACACGGAGAGCTATGATTGGCGAGAGCTTTGGAACATCGCGTTTGCAAGGAGCAGGTTGAAGAGTTCCCATTGGTATGACATTGTCCCAGTGAGCTGATTGGCTTCCTGTGCTGTAAGTGGGAGATCCTCCTGGAGCTCGCCTTAGTGGAACCACAATCTCGTCCATTTCAAGATCCCAGAGAAGTAACTGTGTGTCCTGGTGATTCAGCAGAGGAAAGCAGCAAAAGAGTGAGTTTCCGATCATATCTAGGAGAATCAAGAGACTGATATCTTAGGGGTCTATGGTTTTTTATAGCAAAGGTAACATATTATGGAAATAATCTCATCAGCTTCATAAGGTTTGTTCATGCAACCATAGAATTAACTTTCAAACAAATTTTCTACCTAGCAGACCACAGAGATTATCATCTGGATAATGCTATGATAGGCTAACGAAAAAAGCTGGATCATCGCATGATCAGACCCTATGAAGATAATTACTGCGATCAATCATATAATTTCCCCTAAGTTTCCGATCATATCTCCTAATAAACTCTTGTATTTTTTCTATTCCTCATCATTAAAATGATCAACAAATGAGAGCACTGTTTGAATGATTAAGGCAACTCCCATAGTTGAAGCACATTTCAGTTTAAAGGCATGAAGAATTTACCTGACCAACTGATCCAAAACGGTACATGACATGCTCTCCTGACCCATCCGAATTTGGTGAGGACCAATAGGAATCAAACGCTACTCCACTTACCTGAGAGCAAGTATTCAGACACGAGTCAAGCACTGTTTATGTTAAACAAAAGAACTCTTCCTGAAATCAATAACCTTACCCACGAATTATGTCCCTCCCCCCACGCCACGACCTTCCGATCCTCCATACTCCACACTTGAACCAAGTCATCTTCACCTCCAGTCAAAATGTACTTTCCATCCATACTGTCAATATGATCAAATGTCAATAGACCAGACCATTCTAGGATAATATGCTCACAACAATGGAATCTATTTAAGGTGAATTTTCAATGAAGAAGAATGTTTGCCAAAGGAATTATATCCCCTCACCTCCAAGAACAGCACAACAGAGCACCATAATAACTTTTTCCACCACATACTAGCTTCTGGGTTGAGAAGTCAAAAATGCGAAGATAACCTGTACATGGTAAAAAAATCTTAAGGCTTGATTACGAAACACAGAGAAAGAAGAATAGCCACACGACAGATTAGAGGCGTCTTACCATCTCGTCCAACAGTCGCCAAGTGTGCCCCATCATTTGAGAATGCAATGCTGTTCATTGAACCTTGACAGATATGCCATCTCGCAACAGGATTACTCTGCATGAATACTCACGGGAATGAACAATGGTACATCCAAAAATACCAAAGATAGAAAGAAAATGTGAATTTCTCATCCTAACAATGTAATACAAAAATTTCTTAAGATCACTAGCAACTGATCATACCAGCAGAGAATAGGCATGTACCATGTGCTTCCAGTACCTATATAATGATCTAAGAAAATGGTTGCAAACTCACATACCTTGCTATATTTTGCTTTGTCAACTAAAAACTGTGTAGGATCTCTTATAGCAGGAAACGTTGAGTCAGTGGCACCATCTTTGTTCTATTAAGATAAATTAATCAGGATCAGGACTTAGACAAAATCAAGAAAATTAAAAGTAATAAGCAAGAACGTGTTTTCTAATATCTGAGCTTGCCTTCTCATACACGTACAAATTGCCATCTGCATGAGCAACAACGAATGCTCCATCACCTCCAGGCACCCAAGAAATACTAGTACAACGACTGTTACAAAGCAATAAACTTTATTTTAATCTTGGAGAAGAGATGGCAACAAAATAGATTAAAGTTTCTTGTTGGAAAGGACTTTTGGCCAGATTCAACCTAACGACTAAAAAAGATTCTCCCTTGAAACTACATCCTGCTCTGTTATTATTTGACTAATCTAGTGTCACTGAGAGATGCCTAGGACACACATCCATTACAATGACAGAAGATTAATTATATAACTTTGTTTCACTGGCAAAAATACTAGCAGAAGAACAAACGAAGAACACATACAGATCCTTAGACAAAACAAAAGTGAACCAATGGAATCAGTTTTTCAAATGTCACTAGCACAGTAAAAAGTGAGAGGAAACAATTAGTTATACGAAAAAGAAAAAATCTTGCCTGTTATTTACAGAACCGTCCTTGTTATAGTGCAGTGCACCAACTAGCTTCTTAGAGACATCCTGTAACTGCTGTCTCAGTGATACCGTGTACACTACAATAACACATCAAAACAATAAATCCACGAGACAAGGCATCTAGATCAGAGGTGAAAAAAGGCAAATTAAAATTTCTAACATTACCATCCCCAGAATTCAGCCCAATAAGTAAGTCATGCCCATCCTTAGCATCGGGATCAAAAGCATGGCACATAGGGTTTGAATTACTGAAATGGATAGACTTTACCGGATCCTACATCACAGAAGTTTCCTAACCATTACATCCAGAAAAAAAACAAAACATTTACAGCTAAATCTTCAAAAAGGAAAACAAAGAAGAGAAGTAATTACCTTGTCTTGTGAGTTCAGGTCACAGATAAAAATAGCATCACCCACATTGAAGACCAAGTAAGTTCCTTTGCCATCGAAATTTGTATTTGTCATCGAAGTGCTAGAATTAGAAGCAGTAAAGGAGCCACTAATTGTGGAACTTGTACTCATACTTTTGCTCCCTCCATTACCTCCAACAAAACTAAGCGCACGGCTCCCATTTCCAGTGCCTAGCAATCTTGCTGTAGCTGAACGGAACCCGCTACTAGCACTGTAACCCGACGAAGTACCAGTCGGTGTCGTAGGAGCAGGTCTTTCCTTAAGCTGAGCTAGAGTTACCTAATAACGAAAATTTCCCAATTCCATCATTAGAGAACAATGCTAGTGAAACCAATTGATCAACTAACAACCTTAAGCATTGGAATTCAAATATCACTAGCAAAAGTTTCACGATCGATTAGAAAACTCTCAAATTACCGATGTCGATAATCGCAAACCCAAACGCATTCCAATCGAATTCAATTAGATAAACAAATCATAGTATCAAAACCAAAATCCCTGATAAAAAAATCTTCACCTGAGTAACAGTTTTGCCATGTGCGTAGTGAAGAAGACCAGAGGAATGCGTTTTCTCGTAGTGAAGCTTGTATTTCCCTTCGGGCGTCTTGAAATAAGTCTTAATTCCCGGTGACTGAGGATTCGCCGCCGGTGAAGATGTTGAAGATGGTGCAGATATCATTCCATTAGAAGTGTTCATCATGTGTGCTTTCTACTCTTCTTCTTCTTCTCTAAATCGTCGACTCAATAGCATATGATCACGATTCACGACCCCTAGGGTTTGTTCTTTTTCCTTTAATCTCTCTGACCCAAATCGAATTCCAGAATTTTTTTTCCCTTTTTCTTCTTCGATGTAAAAATCTCACTAAAAGACTCGTCGAAGAATCAAACTTCTCTTCTGAGGTCTCCAATGGCTTACCGAATCAAAGGGGTTATTATGATGCAACTGCTTGTCTCAACTTAATATCAAAGCTTTGACTCGGATGAGATTAAAAGTCATTGATATCAACGGTGGAGATCTCGTGAGATAGAATTTAACGGCTGGATGGGTCGGGTTGGTTATTCGATTTCGGGTTTCAGATAATAGTCAAGATACGCATAGATAACACGTGCTGACGTCATAGACCCATTTAGGCCCATTTTCAAGCCCATTATCAAACAACTAATGAAAAATATTTGTATAGTTTGTTTGATACAAGACCCGAAGAAGATATCAGCTTTTTTTATTCACTCCTAATTGATGTTTTGAACACTTGAATCTTTCTTATCAATAGCGTAATTGTTTTAGCATTCAGATCTTTTTTTTTTTTATGTTATTGTAAAAAACAAAATCAAGAATCCGACAACGTGAAACTCGAAAGTTCTTATACCCAAAAAGTTTTGGATAATTTCTTTTCGTGTCTCTCTTTTAAGCTTCAACAAACAAACTACGATAAGTACTACGACCGTTACTTGTAGTTGTTATTTCGTTAGATATGAAAAAGAAAAAACAAAAGTCCCTTTGACATCATAACATCAAACTTTCCTCGCATTTAACTTTTCTCCACATAAATTTTTACACAGACAAAGAAGATATAGCCGTTGGGAAAATCCACGTGGCGTTACATGTGAATCCACTTGTCTAAATCATTCGTTGTCTCTTTGGATTCTCTTTAGCATGTCATCTTCCCATATTATTATTCCTTTGTCTCTTCCTCTTCTTTACTTCACTCCAAGCAAAGTATTGCCCCGATATACAACCCGTGACCTTCATCAATCCTAATCTCTCTCTCTCTCTCTCTCTCTCAATCTCTGAATTAAGAATCTTTCTTTTTCCTCTTCTTCTTCTCCAATGATCCTTCCCTGAAACATTTATCCACTTTCATTAATGTCTCTCTTCTTGCTCTTCTTCTCCATTTCGATCTTGCTCTTCCGTTTCAATGAAGCTACGACGGAGTTTGATTTCTCCACGCTCGCTATAAGCAACCTCAAGCTTCTAGGCGATGCTCGTCTTAGCAACGGAATCGTTAGCCTCACACGTGACCTCTCTGTACCTAACTCTGGTGCCGGAAAAGTCTTGTACTCTAACCCAATCAGATTCCGACAACCCGGAACTCACTCTCCGACAAGCTTCTCAACTTTTTTCTCTTTCTCCATCACCAATGTCAACCCTTCTTCCATCGGCGGTGGTCTCGCTTTCGTTATTTCTCCGGATGTAAACACCATTGGCACCGCCGGAGGCTCGCTTGGTCTCGCCGGTCCAAATGGCTCCGGTTCAAAATTCGTCGCTGTCGAGTTCGATACTTTAATGGACGTGGATTTCAAGGACATTAATAGTAACCATGTTGGATTCGACGTGAACGGCGTCGTTTCTTCTGTTTCCGGCGATCTTGGCACCGTAGACATCGATCTCAAAAGCGGCAACACAATCAATTCGTGGATCGAATACGACGGACTGAGTCGGGTCTTCAACGTATCGGTTTCTTACTCAAATCTGAAACCAAAATCTCCGATTTTGTCATTCCCTCTCGATTTAGATCGATACGTGAACGATTTCATGTTCGTCGGATTCTCCGGCTCTACTCAGGGAAGTACAGAGATTCACAATATCGAGTGGTGGGGCTTTACTTCCTCATTCGGGTCGGGTCCTGGATCCGGACCTTCTCCTCCGACTGCTAATTTAGTAAATCCGAAAGCTAATTCGGTTAAATCTCCGCCGCCGTTAGCGTCACAACCGTCTTCTTCAGCGATTCCGATCTCTAGCAACACTCAATCGAAAACTTCGCCTTCTTCGTCGTCGTCGTCGTGCCACAACCATTTCTGCAAAGAGAATAAGGGAGCAATCGCCGGAGTAGTAACCGCCGGAGCTTTCTTCTTAGCACTTTTCGCCGGAGCTTTATTCTGGATGTACTCCAAGAAGTTCAAACGCGTCGAGAGATCTGATTCTTTCGCATCGGAGATCATCAAAGCCCCTAAAGAATTCAGTTACAAAGAACTAAAAGCCAGCACGAAGAACTTCAACGAGAATCGAATCATCGGACACGGAGCCTTCGGGATTGTATACAGAGGAATTTTACCGGAGACCGGAGACGTCGTTGCCGTGAAACGATGCAGTCACAGCTCACAAGACAAAAAGAATGAATTTTTATCGGAATTATCCATTATCGGAAGCCTTAGACATAGAAATCTCGTTCGATTACAAGGATGGTGTCACGAGAAAGGTGAGATTTTGTTAGTCTACGATCTAATGCCAAATGGTTCGCTTGATAAAGCTTTGTTCGAGTCACGATTCACGTTACCGTGGGATCACCGGAAAAAGATCTTGCTTGGTGTTGCATCTGCTTTAGCTTATCTTCATAGAGAGTGTGAGAATCAGGTGATTCACAGAGATGTTAAAAGCAGTAATATAATGCTAGACGAGAATTTCAATGCCAAGCTTGGAGATTTCGGATTGGCGAGACAAATTGAGCACGATAAATCGCCGGAAGCGACTGTTGCCGCCGGGACTATGGGGTATTTAGCGCCGGAGTATCTTCTGACGGGTCGTGCTTCGGAGAAGACAGATGTTTTCAGTTATGGAGCGGTGGTTTTGGAAGTGGCGAGTGGGAGAAGACCGATTGACAAGGACTTAAATGTGCAGAGACAAAATGTTGGGGCAAATCCGAATTTAGTAGAATGGGTGTGGGGTTTGTATAAAGAAGGGAAAGTTTCGGCAGCCGCGGATTCGAGACTTGAAGGTAAGTTTGATGACGGAGAGATGTGGCGGGTCATGGTAGTGGGCCTGGCTTGTTCTCATCCAGACCCAACGGCTAGGCCCACTATGAGGTCAGTGGTGCAAATGCTGATTGGTGAAGCTGATGTACCGGTGGTGCCTAAGTCTAGACCCACCATGAGTTTTAGCACTTCGCATTTGTTGCTAAGTTTGCAAGATACTCTCTCTGATTGCAATACCGTGGCATTAAATTCGAGCCGATCGTCGTCGTGGTCAGTGCCGGAACATAACGTTATTATTCGAAGCGACGATGACCATTTGGTATAGATATTGGATTTGAAAGATGAATCAAACAGACGGATGTGTTTTGATTATTTGATTAGAATTTGATTTGTGTTGAAGTAATCTATTCATTATTTTTTTCCACGTATGTAAGTAAGAACATGAAATTGGTTCTTTAAAAGCTATTAAACCATTCAGACGATTAGTCAATATTTTAACCGGAGTAACCGATTCTAAAATGGAACAAATCTAAATATGCTTAAATGGGTATAATTTTCTATCCAAATCCAAATCCCAATCAAACCAAAAAAGAATAAAAATAAACCGATGGAAAATTTCATACAATATATTATGCGCCCGAGCTTAGAATAACAAAATATAGAGGTTGAGATCGGAAACACCTGAAAAGTAAGGGGTCAAAATAAGAGTTTTGTGATTAGTGGAAGTGGCTATGTAGTGGATAAAACACGTGTGTGTGTATATCTCTGTTTGAGTTTGTGTTCGTGTCTTAATTTCTCATTCGAAAACAGATCACCGTTTCCTGAAATTGTTCTTTTCCTCCTCCGCCGCTGATCTCATTGATTTTGGATCGTATTCATGTACGGCGAAGATTTTGCCGGAAAGGTACGTTAATCGTCACTATGCATGCAGCTTCTGTAGAATTTAAAGGTGTTTCGATGAAATCGTGATGGTTTAACAATAATAGCTCCTCTTCTGCGATCTCAAAATGTGCAATCCGATTTCTTAGGAATGGATTCGTGATTTTTTTGTTCGAATATGGGCTATTTTGTTAATGATCTAAGGAAAATAATTTGATATATTCGCTTTTTAGAGGAATTAAAAACAAAACATTCTTTGCATGCATTGGAGGAGAAAAGTCTGAAAATGATTTCTTATCATGATTTTAGAGAAAGATCATTGTTTGAAATGGGAATTTCTTTTGTTGTATTTGGTTTGTGTCGCAGGATCAATGTCTAGAAATACTAATACTGATTGGGAATTTGAATGAAAAAGCTCATTTTGTTTTTTTTTGAGTTGTTGCAGTTATATATGCCAATTTGTATCATTCCTGTTGTATACACGTTTGCTTGGTATATACCTTGTCCTAGTGATTTTGTTCATATATTTATGATCATCTCTTGATTTTTGCTGTCCTAGATCCTTGTTTTTATGTTTGGTATGATTTAATGCACAACATTGGTTTGACATTCCACAGGCGGCTGCTGAAGCCAAAGGGTTGAACCCGGGATTAATCGTGCTGCTTGTTATCGGAGGTCCACTTGTAGTGTTCCTAATCGCCAACTATGTGCTCTATGTCTATGCTCAGAAGAAACTACCTCCAAGGAAGAAGAAGCCGGTTTCCAAAAAGAAGCTCAAGCGCGAGAAGCTCAAGCAAGGTGTCCCTGTCCCTGGAGAATAAAAAGCCAGCTTAGCTTCACTTGTGCCTCGTTCAAAGCGGTTTATATTCGGTTACCAAAGTCACCCCTGCGGGTTTTTTTCTTATCCCTTTACTTCTGTTTTGAGTCCTGTATGATTTCATTTGGAGAGTTAAGTAGAAACCAACCTTTTGCTTGGTATAGTTTTGCCTTCATATACACATTTTGGTTGCAACTGTAGAGTCTTCTCATCACCTTTTGGAACAATTTCTCATCTTTGATATCATTTAACTTATTCAAAATGTTTCTTGGATTCGTTTTTTACCTCATACCAATCCGGCTTTTGCTAAATCGAATAGCTATAGAGATAAGAACATCCAAATCGATTTCTAATACTAATATAGTATCAAGTTATAGGGAATGTCGAATTGGATATTATGCACAGCTGTATATACACAGAATCAAGACGCAAGGAGAGTCAATGTTGATTATTACAAAAACAGATCAATTAACCAAACTCTCATTGACATGACGTCCTATGAAACAAGAACTCAGTACACAACTTTCCCGGGCCAATACAGCTTCAATGTCACTAGTATGAATAGGTATCTAACTTACTGGCTGATCCTTAATGGTTTCCCTGGTTTTGAGTGGGCATTCACTTATTTTTCTCAGATCAAAGATTTGTCTACAGAAGAGTCTAGAAAGTTGAGGCAATGAGGATGTCGTCATTGATGAATCTGTATTGTGGCCAAACATTGGAATGTTGTAGTATTCCTTTGAGACATGTCTTAAAGAATTTGCAGAAGGAACAGGCTTGAGAATAATGATGTTTGGTGAAGAAGCTCGCAGTCAACAACATCATTATTCTTAAGCCTGTTCCTTCTGCAAATCCTGTCCCATCCTTTGAAACAAATCCTATCATCAGACCATTTTCCTCTTTGCCCTACTAAGCTCCCTTCTACATCAATATACTTGACAATATCGCCAAAGCCAAGGTTATGTTCTTTCACCACACTGGCTGGAATCAACTGAAAAAAAAAACAACAAAACCGAAACATATCAAGAACCACAAGTAGAAAGCCAATATAATAAACAAATATCCTCGTTTAATTATACCAGCTCATAAATCCTGTTCTTGAGGGTTGTGGCAAAGTTTGGATTAGTCATATCCATAGTCATAGCTGCCACGTTCCCAGCAACAACTGAAACAAACAATTATTAATAACATTAGTTTCTGTTTTTGAATTACCAATGTTGAAAAGAACTAACTCACCTGCAGCCTCAGTATCAATCTCTTCGCTATCCAATGGATAAATACTCTGACTGATTTCTTCATTTTCACCAAAGCTAGTGTCATCATCTTCCACTGAAGCTTCTTCGTTTTCTTCATATACAGATTGAGATTCAGAACCAGACTCAGAATCAGAATCAGGAAGCTCTATTGTATCTGCTTCAGCTCTGGTCTCCTTACAACCCCAACGACCATAGACTGACTTCAAATGTGCGTTGACCATCATACACAAACGTTAAGAACTCACCATCCTTGAGCTCATGGTCCTCTGCAAAATTTGACCATCCTTGTGCAAAATACACACAGTCACGTTTTTTGGTTAAGCTCACTGTCCAAAATCCTCCTCCAGTGCCTTGGAGCTTAGCTGTGTCGGGCAATGGATCAGCAAGATGTTCCATGAAATCCAAAGGAATCCCCTGATGATACAAACACAAACGTAAACATCAGAATTACTTTTTATAACTTAAAACCAAACAGAAACCATATTGTCTTAGTTTCAACAAGACTGTGAGTTAGACAGGCACAAGTGAGAGAACAGTGAGCTCTTTAGCAGCAGAAACTAAACATAAAGACAAGTTACAGAAGGAGATGAAACAACAATCTGTTACAAGCCTAATTATAACAAAGATTCAATAAATCTGAGTAAAACATCAACAGCCACCAACCAAAGATGAGTTATAAACAAATGAACACAACTTCACAAGTAAAAATGTCATAAAAGTCACCGAGACTCTTTTTTTTTTAAGTTAAGAACAGTTTTAACCTATACTTTAGTGGATGAGACACAAAGGAACAGATCCAAAAAACCAAACATAAAACTAAAGAAACCCATAAACCATAACTCTACCACTAATGGAAGAAGGAAGGAAGAGAGAGATTCTTACAAACGATACAGTGGACGTTTCGGAGAGGAAAACTTTGAAAAAACGTGGAACCAAAACTTCATTTTCGTCATCAGACATGTTGAAATCGAGAGAGATCTAAGTGAATTTGTTTGAAAAAGTGAAAGAGAAAGAGAAATGAGTCAAGAAACTCTGTATTGAAGCTTTGGAAAAACAGAGTTGTACTAACTCATATCTTAAAGATGAACTTATTTTATTTACAGTTAGGTCCCCATAAACTGTTATATATTACAGTCAAAGCAAAGAGATGCTGATGTCGAATTTATGTTAGTCTTCTGATACTTTGTACGTACTCATCAGAGACAAATTCCATCTCTTTCCTCTGTTTTTCCAATTTTCATCTTTCTTTATTTTTTTAAAAAAGAACTCTATATTTTCTTTAATGCAATGAAATACTTTTTTGTTTAACACTTACTACTTTGGTGCAACGTTATTTTGTCTTTGCATTGTTTGATTAAACTTAGTTGCTAATGCAAGTTATCAAACTTAATTCTCGTCTGACTCTTTGCATTTATAGACATTGACGCAGAAAATGCATATATGAGGAATTAAAATTTCTAAAATGTAAAACGAGAATAATAATGAAAAAAGTTGAACACAGAGATTGCGTGCCTTTTTGGATATATGAAAAAAGGAGATTCAAGACACACCAAGGCCAAAAGATTATTTTCTTCACGTCCTTCTTCAAAACATCTTACTCAAACTGCAACTCTCCCGATAGATTGAGATGTATCCTTCTTTAGTAGTAGAGATAGCACTGAGTTTATATCCCATCTCACTTGCTTGAAGCCAATCCATCCAATGTGGTAACCACTTCTCCTACAGTTGCAAATCGAAAAACAGAGAGAAGAAGAAAAAACATTGAGATTCTTGCAAATTGTCAACATTTACGCACCAGATAAGTAAAATGTCTTTCACCATTACTCCATAGGTTACTACAAAAAATTACACTGGAAAAAAATTGGTTACAAACTTACAATCAAGCGAAATGATACCTCATCAAATGCCTTGGTTAACATACACGCTGCTTGCTTTGTACGCTGCATCCATCTCATGTGAAAGCGCTTTAAATGTATGTAAAATGAAGATATCTTTCAAATTTTGTAAACTCTTGTTTAGAATAATAATAAAAAAATAAAATAAAACTAAAATATTTTTAAAAAAATTATCAACACACCAGCGCTCAACCCTAGTATATAAATAAACATGTATTACACACTGGCAACTAGTTTTGAATTATAAGCTAATGAAACTTAACATGTTTTGAGCGACCATATAGAGTAACACAAGTAAGATATATTGCCAATTCTAAATTGAGATTCTGTTTGAGATGAGTTGGAAAATTCATCTCATTATTAATTGGTTTTGAGAGCCAAAACATGATTTTATCCTTTCATTTATTCTGAGTTAGAAACAATAGAAAATAATATATGAATATATTGTCGATCTTAAAGTGACATATGGTTTGAAATGAATCATAATAACCATTAGCTCAAATGAATGTGTATGAAATCTCTAATAAAAAGTGAGATAAGATCTAAGATATCTATCAACAGCATTTCCTGTAAGGAAGCGAACAAGATGAGACATGATGGCAAGAGCAAAAAAAGGAAAAAGATACAACTTACAGATGAGACGCGATGGCCTTCTCTGTGCTTCGCTTTGTGAGAAAGAAAAACATCACTTAAAAGTTTGTTTATCCGGTTTCATGGATAAACTGGAGTCTTTTCTTGTGTTGGGGATTACACTCATCTAGCATCTGCGACCAGAGATTGTGCACGACTGTATATATATCGTCCCTCTCTGGATGAAGGACATCATCAGCAAAGAATATATGAATTTTGTCCTTAACTTCGATCATGCTCTGTCCCGGAATTTTTTTGACATCATGCTTTTTCATCGAGCTCCTCAATAAAGCAGCATCTTCCCAATTTCCAGAAGAAGCATGTATGCTGCAGAGCAATACATGAGCTGTAGAGTTGAAAGGATCGATCTTCAGAATATTTTCAGCAGCCTTTTGGGCGAGATCGACATTTCCTTGCGTTTTACATGCTGACAGTAGAGTCTTCCACACGACTACATCAGGTTCCAACTTCATTTCATCGATGAATTTCTCAGCTTTATTTAAATGGCCAGCACGAGCTAGCAAGTCGACAATGCAAGAGCAGTGCTCTTTTGTTGGTGAAATTCTGTGTTCAGTTTCCATGATTGCATACAGCTTCAAGCCTTCTTCCACCAGCCCAACATGACTACAGGCAGTAAGAACACCAACAAACGTTACCTGATTTGGCTCTATTCCCGAACTTTTCATTTCCTTGAACAATATGAGAGCTTCCTCTCCAAACCCAGACTGTGCATATCCAACTATCAAAGTGCTCCATGAAACTACATCTCGATTAAACATTGAGTCAAAAATCCTTCTCGCTTCCCCCAGTGATCCACATTTGGCGTACATATCAGTCAGTCCATTTGTTATAAATTGCTCAAGCACCAACCCAGTTTTCATACTATAGCAATGTACTTGACTTCCCAATTTAAGAGATGAAATCTCCACGCAAGCCCGTAACAGATTACCCATGGTTATGTGATCTGGCTCACATTCAGTGACAAGCATCAGCTTAAACAATCTCAACATCTCTGCTGGCTGCTCATGTTGCAAACATGCCGTCAGAATAGCATTCCAAGAAACAGAATCTACGTTGTTTCTGAAGTCTTCAAATATTCTAAAACAACAATACAAGTCCGAGCAGAAGGTGTACATGGTAAGCAGAGAGTTGCAAACTGAAACATCTGTCAGGAAACCATACTTGATAATGAAAGAGTGAATTTGCATGCCTTGACACAGAGCCATTGGGTTTGACTGAGCGCAAAGCAAAGAACGCAAGGAGATAGCATCAGGAATAAAGCCAGAATTCCTCATCTGAGAAAAAAATGATACAGCCTCATCACCGTAGCCATTATTTGCAAGTCCAGCAATGATCACATTCCATGATGCTGTATCCGGTCTTTCTATCTGGTTAAATACTCTCCTTGCAGAATTCAGGAAACCGCATCTAGCATACATGTCACAGAGCGAACTGCCTGTAAATATGTTTCCAGCTAACTCAGACTTAATGCATAACCCATGTATTTGGCTTCCATAATCTGGCCGAAGGAGACTGCTACAAGCTTTTAAAGAACTACCAAATATGTATTCATTTGGATGGAAAACACCATAAGACAACATTTCTTTTAAGTGGCTCAGCGCCTCAAACTCATACCCAAGTTGCGAAAACCCTGCAATGATTGAACTCCACGAAATTAGATCCTTCATTGAGATACCATAGAAAACTTTGCTGGCATCTAAAATTCTATTGAAGCTAACATACATAGCTATCAGAGCATTTTGGGCGATAAGATGAGAACTGGGTTCCAACTTAATGACTTGAGCATGCAGTTGCTTCCCTAACCCAACATCACCAGTACTGGCACATGCTTTGATGATGCTTCCAAATGAATGCTGATCAGGAACTAAACCTGCTTGAAGCATTTTTAAGTACAGTTTGATTGCTTCAGCTTCCTGACCGTTCTTTGAATAGCCAGTCATTACAGATGTGTAAGAGACCAAATTCCTCTGAGGCATAAAATCAAAAACTTCTCTAGCATCCCTCAGCGAGCCACATTTCCCATACATACTTAGAATGTGATTATTGAGAATAGTATCATGCTTGCAGTGGGATTTCAAAATGTGATCATGTATCTTTCTGCCGTGGGCTAGAGATCTCGACGACGAGCAAACACAAATTAAAGAAATATAGGTGCTTAACCTTATCTTGAAGCTTGAGTTCTTCTGTGAAAAATCAAACGCTTCCAGTGCTTCCAAGAAGAAATTATTTTTACATAGGGAATTTATGTGATCATTCATTAACTCTTCGGTCCTGATGGCTGATAGCACACTTGATGTTGCCGGCCCCTGACTGTTGCTGACGGAAACTCTAGCTCCCAATCTTAAAACTTTTGCCATTTCAATCAACCTTTTAATCCAAAGGAGTTCTTCCTAGCAAAAAGAATATGTATGGAAGGTTCAGCCAGAAAGACAAGTCACTCGGCGAAGCATCCAACAAACTAAACAGAGACTTTGATATTGACACCCTTCGTCTAGGATGAAGACAATAGAATCCACTGTGCCAAATTCTTCAAACATGCACAACTGAAATTTCATGTGTAAACACATATGTAGTCAAACAGGAAGCTAGTCCTTCCTAGCTGGATATCAGACTACCCTGTTTCAGGGACAGATAAAAAAATAATCAGATACCAGATATATATCCATCATCCAAATTTTATGAAAACTTTAAATCAAGCCATTTAATTTTAAACATTCAATCAGTCGTCCCCATAAATTAACTGAATGAATCATAAGGAAATTTTCACAGCATAAATGCTTTAGTAACACATCCAACATTTTTGCATAAACTACTACGAGTAAACCAATCATAGTGCACAATGAATTGGAAGCTCATCAGCTCAACACACACCAATCACAACTCAGGAGTATAAAATTTTCCAGTTAAAGAGAGAATAAGAAGGGATACTAACACAAATCAGGTGAGGCAAACCAATGTCAAAGGATAGATATCTCAGACATTTTATCGAGCAGGTGGTGTACGCTGTCAAAAACAGAGAAACCATCTTCAACTGTTTAAACTTTTGATATTGCATAAGGAAACCCAACTTTCTGCAGTATAAACTTATAAAAAAATATGTAGAAATGAAACCATTATAGCTCTTTAATCAATGCAGGCAAGCACAAGCACATTATCAACCAAGTTCAAACAAAGAACGATACAAACCTACGATGATATCAGAGTGTTGACTCTGGCTCCAAGTTCAGTGATTCAAATTGAGAGAAAAGCACGAAACTTGTAATCAATATAGAGGCTGCATCTCAAAATTAAATTCAGAAAAAACCTCTGTTTGTCTATGGCTCAATATCAGAACTGGAAAGTTAGAAAGCTGGGTACTTACTATAGACACTCTCGGATTGAAAAATCTAGCGACCGATGATTATGGAATTTAACTCTTATTCACGACACAAGACAAGGGGCGAAGAAGATAGTCGCAACTTGCAAATCCTTTCGAAGATAGAGGCAGTGTCGTGTGAAAATATGGCGCGGAATGAAACTATAAAAGAGTAGCGACTTTTAATTTTAAGTTTTTAACCCAAACTAAGGTCCATTATAATTTCAACCAAATCCTAAAAGTTCAAAAAACAAAATTCGTCAAAATAAACCCAATCAATCCTGCGTTAGCTGTTTTGGCACATGAGACGATAGAAACAAATTAATAAAATACCATATTTTAAAAAAAAATCCATAAAAAAATGCATGAGTTGTTTGGAAAATATACAAATTAATTATATTGTTCGGATAATCACCGCCGTGTTCCCATGTTGCATACGAGGAATTGCTCACGGGTTCCAGTTTCAACTTTTGTGTTTTAGTTTTAATAATGTTACTTAGTTTCACAATGTATCTCTAATAACTCATTAAAGTTCATACTTCAACATATTTCACTTTCAAAATTATGCATATGAAACACGGAACGTTGGAGTATTTTTGTGATTTTTTTTTTAATTGTGATATTTTATAGAATTTTGCTATTCATAAAATAAATATATGCTAAGGTTTGTGTCCTTTAGTTGTGTGACTTGTGTTGCGTGACCGTTCGTTCAAAAAAGTAGCAATATGAGGCCAAACAATGGCACGTGACTCGGGCGCGTTAACAAGGCGCGTAGCTAAAAAAGCGCCCCCTCCACGTTATACTTTCGGTCCATTCTATTAATTATTTTCAAATTAGCTCCCGGTATTTAGTGATCCATTACATTCGACCCCACGCGAATTTGATTATTTAATATTAAACTTTTCAGAATAACCGAAACGAATCCAACACAACGCATGCCACTAAAATTAATTTAAAAATTAACTATATCAAGACAAATTAAAAAAAATATATTGAATATTACAGATTTTTTCTCTAGTCGGAAGCGAGGTGGAAACGGCAAAATCATTAATTCAGGGGTTATTTTTGATATTATTTTTAACAAAGTTGAAAATAAATGTTTTCTTCAGTGGAAAAAGAAGACTCGGGACATCAGAGAGGTCCCAAATAGATTTCTGAAAGATCAATACATCTAAAGTTCCTGCTTGATTCTGTAATTGTCCAAATTTGTTTGTCTTTTCTCTTTTTTTCGAATTCGATTTCTCCAACGAAAAGAAGCTAAATCGACGGTGTAGGTGAATACTTCTTCTCTTCACGACTTTGTCAATGGCTCATAGTATTTCTCTTCATTTGTTCCCAATTTTAATGGGATTTTTTTTTCCTTGATCTCTGAAAAGTTATCATTCATGTATTTTTGGATGTGCTCATAATCACAACTCAGAATTTGCTTTTCCTACGTATGTCTAAGCTTTTGTTTTTGTTTGTTTACTTATTTGCTGCAGAAAGTGTAATTCTCTGATGAGTTTTAAGGTTCGAAATATGCTTACATCTACTCAAATCAGCTTAGCTTTTTTTGGTTTGTAGCTTAGAAAATTTAATCTTGTTTACCTGCAAAAGCAAAAAAAAAAGTGTTTCTGTTGTTTATCTTAAAAACTTTTTCAGAGAATGTTAAAAGATTCTGGTTTTAGGCAATATGTAAATGATTTTTTTTTCTTTTTTGTTTTTGGATCTGTGTTTCTTTTTTGGGAAGATCCACCTAATAGAATCAAATCTCACATTGACAAAATGACAAGAAATTGTCTCTTCTCCCCAATAATTCCAAAATTTTTATAACAAAAAAATATATTAAATAAATTGGTGACTTAACAACCAAAAAGATTATGTAGAAGATATGGTGGTTTCTTTGCTTGTAATAGGGTTTATCTTTGTGATTTGATGAATCACATTGACGGATACTTCATTTCTAAATAGACTTCAAAATGTATTTATATTTGTTCCAAATAAATTCAATATTCCTTTTATGTCTTTTTGCTTTCGTTTGGTGGCAATAGGAGTCTCTTTGAAGCTAAATGTGTAATGTATTCTAACTATTTTAATTTGTTATTATTTTTTTTGTTTGTACACTTGCTTAAGCTTTCTATTTCCCCTGAGTTTGTTGTCTGTATGCTTATGACAATCTTATACTTCCAATTTCCTGTTTTGCTTCTTTCTTACACATTCCATATGTCTCTCTTCATGTTCTGTTTCTCAGATTTTTCAAATAAGTAATCATCACGTAATTGATTATAGCCAAAAAGAAAAGGTTTTAAAACCTCTCGATCTCGAAAAATGCAGACTACAAAATCAAGGTGATGATCCTAATTCTCTAACTTTTGTGTTCTTGTTGTCAGTGTCCTTGAAGTTTTTGGTCTGTTTCAATGTTCATAATGTGATTGTGATTGTGTTATAGACCGGGATCGTTGGAGCTGCCACAGAAGAAATCTCCTTTACCAGTTCCCAAAGTTGCTCGAAGACTCAAGACAAGCGGAATCGAGTTTGATCCAAAAACCAAGACAATACCAAAAACTCAAATCCCAAAAGTAGTAGCTGATCGTCGGTCTCCAAGAATCCCTCTTAACGAGGTATCTTTGCAGTTAAAGATTGTTGATTTGGTGTATGCAATTTGCATATATGATAGGTTGATTTTGTTGAAGCACTCAGTCCTGTAATTGAGTTTGTTTACTTGATTTTCAAGATTCAGAAGAAGCGGACAGAGAGGATACCAGAACTGGAATCTCAGATATCTCAGCTTCAAGAAGAGCTTAAGAAGACAAAGGAAGAGCTAAACAGATCAGAAGCATTGAAGAGGGAAGCTCAAGAAGAAGCTGATGAAACTAAACATCAGTTAATGGAGATCAATGCCTCAGAAGATTCAAGAATTGAGGAGTTGCGTAAACTCTCTCAGGAGCGAGACAAGACATGGCAATCTGAGCTTGAAGCTATGCAAAGACAACATGGAATGGATTCAGTCGCTTTGTCTTCTGCCATTAACGAAGTTCAGAAATTGAAATCGAAGCTCTTTGAGTCGGAGTCCGAGTTAGAGCAGTCTAAATTTGAGTTAAGGTCTTTAGAGAAACTCGTGAGACAGCTCGAGGAAGAAAGAGTAAACAGAAGAGACTCATCATCATCGTCAATGGAAGTGGAAGAGCTGAAAGAAGCAATGAATCTCGCGAGGAATGAGATAATCCAATTGAAATCTGCAGTTGAAGTAGCTGAGACAAGGTATCAAGAAGAGTATATACAGAGCACATTGCAGATAAGAAGCGCTTTCGAACAAACAGAGGCGGTTAAATCAAGATACTCGTTAAGAGAGGCCGAGTTAGCGGAAGAATTGAAGAGAACCAAAGCTGAAACCGAAACCGAGGATTTGCGCAAACAGTTAATGGATAAGAAGAGAGAAGATGACATTGCAAAGCTTGAATCAGATTTAATGGAAGTGAGAGGGAGTTTAATGGAGAAGGAGATGGAGTTGCAGAGTCTAAAGAGTGAAATGGAGAAGAAAGTTGAAACCGCAAACATGGAAGCCATGGAAGCTGAGCTTAGAAGAGTGAAGATTCAGTGTGAGCAATGGAGAAAAGCGGCTGAGACTGCAGCTTCTATACTGAACAATGATGAGGCGAGAACAGATTCTATTGAAAATGGCAAAATGTTGAAGAAGTTTGGTGTGTTACTCAAGAAAAACCATAAATAATAATAATAATAATACTGATTCTTTTAATAAAATTGAAAGAAAGAAAAAGTTGTATTGTTGTGTATGTAAATTTGTTTAATTCGATTTGATTTCTCTACGTTTTTTTTGGGTAAACGTTACCAAATTTGCTGTTGAAAATTGTAGTGAGAAGTGATATATTTTTGCATTCAAGACTTAAAAATATTATACCTTAATTAATTATTAGAAAATAACTAAACTGCTATGGGCCATCCGGATTATAATGATGTGAGCTGTTAAGTATGTGATGTAATTTTCGATTTTTTTTTTATAAAGTAGGACATTGTGAATCATAAATGTAAAACAGGATAAGAAGATACCAAGTCCATATCCTATCAAGTCTTCGATCCTCCTCTGCTCTACTTTTGTTGCGCACTTAACGCTCTTCAGGACCTACCAAATTCTTTCTGTGATGGAAAATCGAGTCTACTTCATGAAAACATTTGACTTTTTTTTTTTCTGGCTGAAACTTATCTTTTTTTTTTTCAGACACAGAATTTGAGTTGGTTTAATATTTTTTTTTTCTTTTTCCAACTTCAAATCCAAACTAGGTTATCATTCACACTCAAAGTGAATACCAAACACAGAAAAATCCAAAACGCAATCAGTCATTTTAACCAATTAGAGTTCTTCATTATCTCAAATTACCGGATGCTGATTATTTTCACCTCTGAGGTAAAATAAATGGATACTCAAAACTCACAGAAGATAGGGAATCTTGCATTTTTTTTTTTTTTTTTTCTGGAAATGTAGAAATATCTTTTTCAGAAAAAGAACTTTTTCAAAAAAAGAAATATATGGTATTTTCAGTAACTTAAGAAAAAACCTAACTAATTAGTGGAATATAAATTTTCGTCTTTAAGGTAAAATAAATGGATATTCAAAACTCACAGAAGCGAGATCATTGCATTATGTTCATACGTAATTTATGTGAAGTTGATAACAACATTTCTAATCATAGTTGGTCCTTTCAAAAGAGTTTATTATACATTACTTTTTCAGTACTAACTACTAACACTATTGATTTCTCCTGGAATCAATACTTACATTTTTAATTTAAAAATAAATATGAAGTATGAACCTGCATTTAGTGGCGTAGAGGTTAATAACTTATAATTTCAGGGAGTAATTTCGTAGAAACCGAGTTGTGCGTGGGCCATTTCATACATTGGGTTTTGGCTTAGATTCTTTAACATGACAGGTCCGTGGCCCGGTAAAATGAAAGAGTTTGCTTATCCATTGCCCATTGGATCACCGATGTAGCAAAATAATTTATGTGGTTGGTTATATGTATATTTGTAGTACTCCAAATTTAATTTAATTTTAACCTTTTTAAAAAATATGGGTTTCTTTAAATATTGCAAATCTGAACTAGAAATTTATAATTTTCCATATTATCATATTTGTAGTTTTGATATTTAGATATACTTGAAATTGCCCAGAAAGGAAAAATATTTACAACACCCAATAAAAATGTGCACACATGAGTTAGAAAATTTTATTTTCTTTAATTATTGCAAATCTGAATTAGAAATTTATAATTTTCCATATTATCTTTTTTTTGTTAACACAATTTTCCAAATTATCATATATATAGTTTTGATATTTAGATATACTTGAAATTACCCAAAAAGGTAAACAATTTACAAAACCCAATAACAATGTGCACACATGAGTTGGAAAAATATTTTATTTTCTTTAAATATTACAAATCTGAATTAGAAATTTATAATTTTCCATATTATCATATTTATAGTTTTGATATTTAGATATACCTGAACTTGCCCAAAAGGTAAAAAAAATTACAACACCCAATAAAAAGGTGCACATGAGTTGGCATAATAAATGAACGGTGTATAAAAAATCTAAAAGCTCTAAATCTGATTTCGCAGACATAAGTCCTCTCTTCTCCAGCGTCAGATCAGACCCAATCTCTCTCCTTCGCCTTCATCTCCTCCAATCAACATTTCTCTCTGTTTCCCGCGCTTTTTTCGAATTCTTCAGGTGAATCAATCATCTCTCTATCTCACTTCTTCGCGCTTTCTCGTTTGGTCTTCGATTCCTCCGATTTCCAATTTCTAGCAACACTCAAAAATTCGTTTTTGTTGGAAATTAGGGCTTTTCTGAGATGGCGGATTCGCAAGCTGGAGGTGGTGAAAGCCATGAGAGTGGTGGAGATCAGAGTCCTAGGTCGATTAATGTTCGTGAGCAGGATAGGTTTCTTCCGATCGCTAACATAAGCCGTATCATGAAGAGAGGTCTTCCTCTCAATGGCAAGATTGCTAAAGATGCCAAAGAGACTATGCAGGAATGCGTCTCTGAGTTCATCAGCTTCGTCACTAGCGAGTAATGCTCTTTTTTCTAATTTTGTTCACAATTTTACTTCGTTGATTAATTTTTAAGCTTTGATTGCTGCAAAATTGATTCTTTAGTGGTTATAGCGTGCCAAAGCCTCTTCTTTGTTAAGTTAGGTTGATGAATATTGGGTTGTTAAGTGTCAATTTTGGGATATAGTTTTGTTTAGCTTTGATGCAATGAGGTTTTGATGTTGTTGTGATATTTTGATGACCAGAGCAAGTGATAAGTGCCAAAGAGAGAAAAGGAAGACCATCAATGGAGATGATTTGCTTTGGGCAATGTCCACCTTAGGATTCGAAGAGTACATCGATCCCCTCAAGGTTTACCTGATGAGATACAGGGAGGTATGTTTCACTTCAGCTTCTTCAGTTTCAATTTGAACCAAAAGGGTCACTTTATTTTCATAAACTGAAAAAAATATAAGATTCATCAAGAGAATTCTGCATTTAGCTCACTAACTCTGTTTTTTTCTTTTTCATTTCCTCCTATGCTATATGGGTTGGACTTTTGCAGATGGAGGTCAGTGGTTGTTCTCTTTCTTTTTCTAGCTTGTCCCAATCTTTCTGATAGTTCCGGTTTAACTGTGGATCCTTTTCTTGGGCATATGCTGTATGATTGTATCTAATTTGGATTGTTTGCAACCCTCTGTCATTGTTAATCTGCCTGATAGGGTGACACTAAGGGAACAGGAAAAGGCGGGGAATCGAGTGGAAAGAGAGATGGCCAACCAAGCCAAGTGTCCCAGGTAATGACTCGATCTTTCTCCAGTTGATACAGTCATTTTACCTAAGCGTTATCTTTTTCCGCTTATGAAATGTGTGGGCTACTTTATCGTTTTCCTGTCTTTACTTTCTGATATTTCTCACAGCATGCTCAACAAGGCTCGTTCTCACAAGGTCCTTATGGAAATACTCAAGTAAGTTTCCCATCAAACAAATGTTAATACTTGTATATGTATACATTCTCTACATCGAGAAGAAACAGGAGTAGAAACGAGAGAATGTTAAAAACACTCAAACTCAAAGGATTTCACAACTTTGATAATGCATATCACATTTTGGAATCTAGACTTGATCGAGGACATGAACTCGGATAAGCATCTTGAAGCATTAATCGTATTATTTTGTAATGTAGTAAATAGATGGAGATAATTGATTTTAAACTCGTTTGTGACTGTAGGGTTCGCATATGATGGTTCAAATGCCGGGCACAGAGTAGCAGTAGGACCATTGTTCATCACAATCTTCCGAGATTCAACTATTTCTGCTCCTGTTTCTGAGAATCTGAGCGATCTACTTGTTCGTAGACATGGATTTGTGGTATCTCAGTTTTTGGGAAAAAGGAGATTTGTAAATGATTGTGTTGTAGGGAGAAGAGTTTGGTTTGCTTAAGATAAGAATTGAGAAGTACCTTTTTTCTTTTTTTTTATAATAATTGGACTGTTTAGTTTCTTAGGTTTCTATTTATAGTATTTGCTTGGCCTTCTGGATTCTTAAAACAGTATGAAGATTAATAATTTAGATTCTCTTTGATATGGTTTTTGTCCTAAATTCGTGTTTTGTTTAGCATCTTCGATTTGATAAAAAGGATATAACTGTTCCTAAGTGATCCAGCTGAATCGTTATGGTTCTTGGTTTGGTGGAGCGGTGAAATTCCCCACGTGTCAATGATATGAAGATACCATTTGGTTCAAATTGGTTTAACCGCTACGGGATAAATTGAACCGAAAATCCAATTATAGAGAAATAAAATATAAATTCATTAAAACAAAATCCAACGATCAAGAATCGATCAAGGCTTTATGAGAAGCAACCGCGCTCTCAAACTCAAAAACCCTCGATTTCTAAGTGGAGTGGGAAAAACGAATCGAATCGAATCCTTTGTTCATTCAAATTTCATCTTCGTCAATCCGTGGAATCTTCAACATTTCTGCATTTTCGATCTCTGTTCATGGAAGACAACGAGACTAAGAAAAGCGATGTCGAGGTCGATGGGCTTGGTTTAATTGATGTCGCTTCCGAGGACGATAGCCTTCTCTTCTCCTCCTTTCCAGACCCCACCAGCTACGTCTTCTCCGGTAAATAGATTTGGATTTGGCTTCGATGGGGTTTATTGATTTCTTTACTGTTCACGGTACTTACTTAATACACTGATTCAGTTCACTGTTTGATGTAGGACTTAGACTCAGACCTTAGATCCATTTCTCTACATTGTTAGAATTGCATTTCAATTTTACTGATTTTTGCATTGTACTAATGTCAGTGACAGATAAGGATGAAAATTGTTTCAAGGATGACAAAGATTCAAGTTTCTTGAGGGATGATACACAGTGTTGTGATGAAGAGATACTTGTATCTTCAATTGAAGACAAGGAAGAAGTGCTTCAACCTCACGAATCGTCTGAACCTGAGAAACTGATGAAGAAAGGAAAATATAATTTGCGCAAAAGTCTTGCCTGGGACAATGCCTTCTTCACTAGCGAAGGTAAGTGCATTTCAAACCAAGTACCTTTTTATTACCTTTGAGATTCTTTTTAATTTTTGCTGACGGATATTGTCAAAAGCAGGTGTTTTGGAACCCGAAGAATTGTCTACTATGATGGAAAACAATCATAAGAATGGAAAGAAAGCTTTACCGACCATTCAAGAGGATATTAATAGATCTACTGAATCCATTTCTACATTTCAAAGTGACTGCACTGTGGATAACAGTCAGGAGTTTGCTTTGTTTGAAGATGTAAGAGCGTCTATTCAAAGGTCTGCTAAAGCAACTGATGCTGCAACACCTGGAAAATATTACGAACTGGGAGCAACACAAGTAGCAATTAGCCCAAGTAAGTCTTCTTTATTCTTTATCTCGTGTAGAGGGACTGGAACTAGCTTTGCCTGTTTAAGAGCTTATATGCCTTTATCACACGTTGGCATTTGTATCTTTGAGTGTAATCTATTTCTATGGTCTAGTTCGAAGTTTAGTCTATTAATGGCTCTCTATTAAGGAGATGGATCTACTCTAGTTTAGTGTTTGTACTTTTCTTCACTATTTCTTTACAGTAATGAATCTGCTGGAAGAGCTAGTAGTTTCTAATCTTAGATAGCCAAGTTGTCCATCATATTTCGTGATGACCGTCCTGCTACTGTTTTTTTAATTTTGTGGCATTGAAAGAACTATTTCAAGCTGTAACTAGACCAAACGCATTTGCAGCAATAGTTAATTCATGTGACGTTTTGTTTCCAATTTGACCATCTTTTGCATTCTTTGTCTGAAATTCCAGCTTCAAGTACAGTGGATGGCATTGCCTCTCAGGAAAAGGTAAATCTGCTAACAACTGCACCTTGTGGATTTCTTTTTTTTAACTCCCTCCTCGGCTAACTTTCCCTTTAATTTATTTATCTCTCAGACTAAACCAAAAGCCAGTATTAGAAATCCGATTATTAGAGCACAAGGACTAGGGAAAATAACAAAACAGGTATATCATCTTCATTCAGTTTCTTTTTCTCACGTGCATATTAACTAAAGTATTTTGTGTTAGTCTTAAGTTTTATCTGACAACTTGAGAATAATGGGTTTCTTCTAGGTTTCCAGTGATTAATGAACTTGAACCGTGTTTGTTGAATTTATGAATTAGAAGTTTGTCATCACTTATAATGGCTTAGCCTGATATTTGATACTTTGTTAATGATACATTTTCTATAGCCTGTTGCTACAAGAGGTCTCAGTACATCCATTTCCAAGCCGCCAAATGGATTCAGCAAAGCCAGGCCTTTGTCAACAACAACATCAACGAAACTAGATAATAGCAAAACTAAACAGGAAAAGAATTCTAAGTTACCTGCGGGTCAGTCAGAACTCTATCTTGAAGGTTTTAAACTTTTCTTTTACGTCCATATTTGATGACCTTGAATAATACAGGTAAAGAGCCTCTGGGTCCCAGAATATCCATTTCACAACGTGTTAACCCCATCTTACCAAAACCTGCTGTGCCTTCTAAATCTTCTTTACGTTCTTCAGCTGCCTCAAAGAATGACATGACCTCTTCATGCTCTTCACTGGAGAGCTGTGCCAGTGCTTCATCTAGCGCTTCTCACAAGCCTTCTCTAAATTCGATAAAGAAGAAGAATGACTCAAGTTCCAGATTAGCTTCCCAGTCATTGGCAAATCGATCTACATCTAGAGGTATTATGGGACAGCCGAGAATCATACCTCACCCAACCAATAAGACATCCAAGTCCAAGCTTTCCTCTACTGTACCATCTGTTAGTTCTATCAGTGACTGTTCATCAGAGTCATCACGGGCTTCTGCAACTAGTAAAGTAGCTAATGGTAACCAGAAAATGGTCTCTGGTGAAAAGAGTCCTGCAAATGATAATTCAGTACAAACTGTGAAGCCACTCAAGAACTCTAAAGATGCATCTGTTGTTCAAGGTGATGCCAAAGAAGGCACAAAAAGAGTTTCAGCTATCAATGGTGGTTTGGTTCCTCCATCTTCCATGAAACCATCAGGTCTTCGTGTGCCATCACCAAATATCGGCTTCTTTGATGGAGTAAGTCCCCAAAAAATAGTGAAAAGATTAAAGACCAAATTTGTTATCGTTTGTTCATTGAGATTGAAACCAACTGGGCAAGTGAATCTGAGTATGTAATTTGATGTTTCTCTCTCTCTCTTTGTTAAACAGGGCAGACATGGATCATCATCTGCTGGTAAAAAGTCTGGAAAGTCTCAACCCGCAAGGTCTCCAAAGCAAGAGCCATCGAATTCAAAAACTAAGGCAAGTTCAAGACTTGGCTCTGCCTCGTCTCCTAAACTGCCAAACAAATTGTATTCCAAAATCAACGCAGAAGATCAACTTGAGGGATAATGAGCATAAGAAGCCTGAAGGAATCAATAGTTCTTCATTATAATGGAGCTCCGTTTTTCTTATTTTATATTATTAAATAGGAATTTCGATGTATGTTAGATTCTCATCTTCCAAAAGGCACAAAAACAGTAATGTTACAAATTGTGCGGAAGGAAACTTATGTAACGAGTTCTAGTATTAGTCTTGCTTGCAATATATTCCAACTACTACTACATATACCAAAACTGGGCTTTCACGCAGTATCTCATTTTACTATATTATGGAGAATAAAAGACAGGAAAATAACTTTTGTTAAAGGACACTAATTAAAGTTAACTCCAAATGAACTACTCTTAAATCTCATTAACAATTCTAATAGTGATATGAAATGGAACATGGAAGTATGGAACATGAGGTCAAAGATATATGAAGAACGTAACAGAGGATAGAGTGGGCTACAATTGAATCTCATCAATGACAAAAAAACAATCCTAGGCTTGCAGAAAATTTTGTACCATCAAATATAACAGCCTTTCTTTTTAATATATCCAAAAAGACACGCAATCTCTGCGTCCAACTTTTCATTATTATTCTCGTTTTACATTTTAGAAATTTTAATTCCTTATAAATAGTGTTTTCTGTGTCAATGTCTATAGATGCAAGAGTCAGACAAGAATTAAGTTTGATAACCTGCATTAGTAATTAAGTTTAATCAAACAATGCAAAGAGAAAATAATATTGCACCAAAATAGAGTGGTAATTGTTAAACAAAAAAGAATTTCATTGCATTAAAGATAGCCTGATATAGAAGATAAAATAAAATAGAATACAGAGTTCTTTAAAAAAAAAGATTGAAAACTGGAAAAAAACAGAGGAAAGAGATGGAAGTAGTCTCATCACAATGTACGGATTCGAAAACAAGTTTCAGAAGACTAACACGAATTCGACATCAGCATCTGTTTCCTTTGACTGTAATTTATAACAATTTATGGGGACCTGACTGTAAATAAGATAAGATCATCTTTAAGATATGAGTTAGTACAACTCTGTTTTTCCAAAGCTTCACAATACAGAGGTCTTGACTCATTTCTCTTTCTCTTTCGCTTTTTCAAACGAACTCACTCAGATATCTCTCGCTTTCAACATGTCTGACGATGAAAATGAATTTTTGGTTCCTCGTTTCTTCAAAGACTTTCTCTCTGAAACCTCCACTGAATCGTTCGTAAGAATCTCTCTCTTCCTTTCTTTAGTTAATGAGCAGTTATGTTTGTTTGTTTTTGGATCTGTTCCTTTGTGTCTCATCCACTAAAGTATAGGTTAAAACAGTTCTTAACTTGAAAAAAAAAGAGAGACTCCGTGACTTTTATGACATTTTTACTTATGAAGTTGTGTTCATTTGTTTATAACTCATCTTTGGTTGCTTGCTGTTGATGTTTTACTCAAATTTATTGAATCTCTGTTATAATTAGGCTTGTAACAGATTGTTGTTTCATCTTCTTCTGTAAGTTGTCTTTATGTTTAGTTTCTGCAGCTAAAGAGCTCACTGTTCTCTCACTTGTGTCTGTCTGACTCACAGTCTTGTTGAAACTAAAAAAATGTGGTTTCCGTTTGGTTTTAAGTAACAAAAAGTGATTCTGATGTTTACGTTTATGTTTTGTATAATCAGGGGATTCCTTGGGATTTCATAGAACATCTTGCTGATCCATTACCCGACACAGGGAAGCTCCAAGGCACTGGAGGAGGATTTTGGACAGTGAGCTTAACCAAAAAACGCGACTGTGTGTATTTTACACAAGGATGGTCAAAGTTTGCAGAGGACCATGAGCTCAAGGATGGTGAGTTCTTAACGTTTGTGTATGATGGACAACGCACATTTGAAGTCAGTGTCTATGGTCGTTGGGGTTGTAAGGAGACCAGAGCTGAAGCAGATACAATAGAGCTTCGTGATTCTGATTCTGAGTCTGGTTCTGAATCTCAATCTGAATATGAAGAAGACGAAGAAGCTTCAATGGAAGATGATGACACTAGCTTTGGTGAAAATGAAGAAATCAGTCAGAGTATTTATCCATTGGTTAGCGAAGAGACTGATATTGAGGCTGCAGGTGAGTTAGTACTTTTCAACATTGGTAATTCAAAAACAGAAACTAATGTTATTAATGATTGTTTGTTTCAGTTGCTGCTGGGAACGTGGCAGCTATGGCTATGGATATGACTAATCCAAACTTTCCCACTACCCTCAAGAACAGGATTTATGAGCTGGTATAATTAAACGAGTATATTTGTTTAATATGTTGGTTTTTTACTTGTGGTTCTTGATATGTTACGGTTTTGTTGGGTTTTTTTTACAGTTGATTCCAGCCAATGTGGTGAAAGAACATAACCTTCGCTTTGGCGATACTGTCAAGTACATTGATGTAGAAGGGAGCTTAGTAGGGCAAAGAGGAAAATGGTCTGATGATAGGATTTGTTTCAAAGGATGGGACAGGATTTGCAGAAGAAACAGACTTAAGAATAATGATGTTGTCCACTGCGAGCTTCTTCACCACCAGAGCTTCGTTCATTCCATCAGAATCCACGTCAGGCGTGGAGCTGCTTGAATCACTCATCACCTTCATCATCAGCACTTTCACCATTATCATCATCACTATCACCATCATCATTATCGTTAGTACTATGACATGACTTATTGTGGCTTTTGCTTGTTCATGACTCTTTAAGTTCTTCTCAGTTTTTATCTTTGTATTGTAGTATTTATGAACTTATGGCTGTTTCTTGTTATATTTGAATGCTAGTTATTAAATCATCCATGCTTTTTATAATATGCTTCATAAGGTGAGAAAAAAACTAATGAAGTTAGATATCATATAACACAAAACAGTGACGCAAAAGTGAGTGTATATCTCTGAGTCATTGAACAATTTGATCTTCTCTCAGTTATTCACTCTTTAAGAATTTGATTTATGTTTCCATAGAAACAAAGAGCATTGACCAATTGAGATCAATCAAACAGTATTTTACATGTCTCAAAGGAAAACTACAACATTCCAATGTTTTGGCGATTCTGAATATAATACCGGCAGTGAAGGAGAAAAGGGCTTTTCTCAAATCCACTAAGGATTGTGTTTTGGCAGATTCAAATATTTTCTTGACCAGCAAGTCACCCTCTTCCTCTCTTATATACCTAAAAGACTTATGCTTTTTCGGACTAAAGAGCTCGAGCCCCACGAGCTTTTTAATATCTCGCCATTCCTCCATACTGAGTGAAACCAATGTCTTTGAAGTTGTGAGTAAACAACCCATTCGCGACCAATTTAGGTCTGTTGCAAGTCTCTAGGTCATGAGTCTTGAGAATTTCTTTAGCTGCTTCCTTGGAAGAGATCACGACCATAGGGACGACCCCGGAGCAGAGAAGCATCACTGGTCCATGTTCTAAAGAGAGCTTGTGAAATGAACTGTGAAGCAATTTTCCAAGCTGCTGCAAGTTTCCGATGATTGGAAGACCTGCAGGTCCCGGAGGAAGCTTCCTTTTCGAAGATAAAATCTTTTTAAAGAGGATCAAAAAGAGAAGGACGAGGAAACAGAGGAAGATTGACAATTTTTTTTGTTTCTTTATTTTTTATTTTTGGCTCTTATTTGTTTACCTTTGTATTCGGAGTGAAGAGCAGTTAGTGAGGCATTAATATATAAGCAATGCAGGTTCTAATTAGGCTTTTATACTAATTAAATATAAGGTTTTGTGTATTCTATGAGAGGAATTGAATTAATTACTTAAGGCAATTCTCGCAAGACATATCATGTTATTAAGTAAATGTATTTAATGGGTGAAGACACCACAAAATGACAGGTTAGATATGAAGCTCTCTCTCTTACCAAATCGGTAACATAACGTGGAAATTAACAAATCTAAACATTTTTGTGTGGAGCTGATTTCGTGTAATCAACAAACTAATTAGGGTTGATAACTTTTTAATAATTTTAATTATTATATGGGAAAATATGAAATATGCGGAGGGGAAAAAATTAACTACGCGTGTAGTGGCACACTAGTATTGGCCATTGGGTTTAGGGCTAATGAGATAAACTCACTACGGTCTCATGTTTCATTCCATTGTCTGTAAATTCTGCGCGTTGGTCACTTAGGTTTTGACCAGGTGCTTTAGTTGTGGTGAGCTTCCAGAATTTTTTACCAAAAGGCATGTTCATCCTGGGATTAGTCGGGTGCTTCGACAAAATCCGGATATGTAGTAATATAACCACTAATTTTGCAAAATTAAAAAAAAGGTTCCACATGGCTCAAGGCCGGAATGAACCGATGGTCAAACCTTATTTGATCGTGGATCTAAGATGTCTTTGACCGGACAAAAATCTTGTAAGAATCCATCAAAAACCTGCGAACTCATATATAAAAAATATCTTGTTGATCTCAATTGAATTAAATTTTCTAAAATTATTGTAAATGATCATCTTCTCGTTTTATTATTTAGAAATTTAACATTTTAAATTCTATTGCTAAACAGTGAACTAAAAACAGATTAATAAAAGAAAATGAACTACAAAACAATATACTCATACACATTGATTCTGTTCTAAATATAAAAAAAATCATCAAACAAATCTTTTTTTTTTTTGCAGATCTTATTGAATTGTCTCGAGAGAGTTTTGAGTCAATCAAGACGATTCTGGAAGAAAATTAGAACACAACAAACAAAAGGAATGCTTTTCAATACAACACTAAAATTTTGGGGGCGCGAAACAAAAATTTGAAAAAAGGGATAACATCATTCAAAATTGTAGATTAATATAAGTTCTATTGAAAATATAAAACATCATGCATTAACATGAATATATACTTGATTCTTAATACATAAGCCAGCCAGGATAAAAGTGATCTTATATATTAATGCATTTGTTCATGAGTGATGAAGAGTTGGTACAAGCTCAAGAGGAAGTTTCTTGGCGATGTTTAAAGCTCCAACTTCTTCCATGTTAATGTCTGCAATGGTCATTCCCTCCGGTAAACTCCAGTTGAAGAAATAAAGAAGGTTAAGAAGGCCGAGCTCAACAATGGTGATTCCCAAGGCCATCCCGGGACAGCTCCTACGGCCAGCTCCAAAAGGCAAGAACTCGAAATGCTGACCCTTGTAGCTGATAGAGGTATTGATAAACCTTTCAGGAATGAATTCTTCGGGGTTAGTCCAACATTTTGGATCACATCCTATTGTATAAGTATTGATCTCGATCATGGTGTTCTTGGGAATGTTGTAGCCTTGAATCTTGATGTCGGACATTGTTTATCTTGGGAGCAAGAGAGGAGCAGGTGGATGTAATCTGAATGTTTCCTCGATCACTAGCTTCATGTAGTCAACTTTCTCAAGATTCTCTTCTGTGATTCTCCCTTTGTTGGATCCGAGTGTTGTTCGAATCTCTTCTTAGAGTTTCTTCATCACTTTCGGATGTCTAGTTAGCTCTGTCATTCCATATCATTGTGATTACCCCCGCATTTACACCCGCCAAAAACACATCCTAATTAAATAACATAAGTCTAATATAAATTAGAGAATAGTATGTATATATTGTGAACCAAGTACCAAAAACATATAAATAGACCATCAAAACGAAATATATTTGTCTATATATAGTTTTTCTTGCTTCCAACGCTATAATTTTGCTTCTCAAGTCATCTTCAATATAGATTTTTAAAGATTGGCACTAAGTCTCACCGACATGACTCCTTTGAGATGATCTGAAGTGATCTTTAAAGAACCAGATTTTGTGGGTTTGTTGATCATATCCAACATGGTACTGACGAGGTCTGAAGGATCTTGGCGTTGTTTAGTCTTCAAATGATCATCAATCACATGTTGAAAGAAACTGGTTAGTCTGGAGAAGACTTTATTCACCCTCGAATGCTGGCCAGAGATCCGATCTATAAGCCATCCGAGACCCGTGGGGAAGAAGTCAGTGAATGCTAAGGTGCCTACGCTGGTCTCTGACTCTAGCACCAGCTCTTCGACTCTCCATATCGATGAAATCGCACTCGCGGAAGTTCTGTCCAAAGGTGGGTCTAAATATGATACCAGCAGTGAAAGAGAAAAGGGCCTTTCCCAAATCTATTGGGGCTTGTGTTTGAGCAGATTTTGATAATTTCTTGACCAGCAAGTCACTCTCTTCCTCTCTGATATACTTGAAAGAATTTTGCTTTTTGGGACTAAAGAGCTCGAGACCCACTAGCTTTTTCATCTCTCTCCAGTCCTCGCCATATTGAGTGAAACCAATGTCTTTGAAGTTGTAAGTTCACAGCCCGGTTGCCACCATCTTAGGTCGGGTACAAGTCTCTAGGTCATGAGTCTTGAGAACTTCTTTAGCTGATTCTTTGGAAGAGAATACAATCACAGGGACGACCCTAAAATGAAGAAGCATGACTGGTCCATGTTCTAAGGAGATTTGTGAGGAAATCTTCCAAGCTGGTGCAAGTTTCCTATGATCGGAAGACCCGTAGGTCCCGGTGGAAGCTTCTATTTCGGAGGTGAAAGGTTTTTAAAGAGGATCAAAAAGAGAGGGAACAGGAAGATGAAACAGATGAAGATAGACATCTTCTTGTGAAGATCAACAACACTTACGCAATATATATATCAATTGATGTGGTTACGTTTTAACTAAATCAAAGTTTTTTGTTTATTATTTCTTAAAAAAAATTATTAAGGAAACTCGCTCAACCAATATCCTGTTTCTGTGTGTGATGAGTAGAGTAGAATAAACAGTTTAGGTATGAAGCCCTCTCAATAACCAAACCGAGGCGACAAACATAACGTGACAACCAACAAATCTAAACAGTTTTTGTGGAACTGATTCGTGTAACCACAAACTAATTAGGTTTAAGAAAAAAGTTTCTTATATGGGAATTATCCAAAGGGAAAGGAATTGACTAATACAAACACAAATTTTGAATTAGTAAAAGCGAGTTTCACTGGCTCAAGTCTTGTATTGAACTGATCTGATTGCATTTTTGTAAACTGAAGTGATTTTTGACCGAATAGAAAACCTTATGAATCTCACATATATAATTCTTTGAACTCAAGGATCCAAACGAACTAATTGACCCAAGTCAATTAAATGTTTTAAACTTAATGCGATTTTAATACCACTGAAAAAAAATCCTTCAAAGTTATAAGGTTTCCCCATATTTTCACGATTTTTATCCTACTAAATCATGCAAGGCCGGCTTTAATTTATATAATTAACGAAATTTTAGCTTTTTAAAAATATATCTCCAAGTTCTAAAATAATAAAGCCTTTTATCAAAAAAAAAAAAGTTCTAAAATAACAGATTCATGTGAATAATTAAATTTTTAATGCTTTTACGTATTGCTACAACTAGTTGTGTTACGAAAAAAATTACCTTTTTTGTGGAAAAAATTTGTATTTCAAAATTTAGTATTAGATGGAGTCGAACCTGGCATCTCAGGAAGGAAGTTTAAGACTACTACACGTTTTCTTAAGAAAAAAAATTACATTAAAAACGTAATGAAATGATAATATCAAACAATATTCTTCTGTTTCAAAAAAATAATACAATTTTAAAGTCTTACTATAATACGTTTAAGATATAAAAACGTTTTGGTCCATCAAATTAACTAATTAATTCGGATCAATCCTTTAAGAGCATTAGAGAACTTGCGACGTCTTTGGGAATATTGTATTCTACAAGCAAGTAACTAAAAGAAGAAGACTCATACTTTTGAAAACTAATTATTGTTCTTAAATTTTACGGAAGCAATTACTTTGATGTTATTTTTTTTTTTTGGTCAACAACTTTGATGTTATGTTAACCTCTGTTTCTTTTGTCAAAATATTATGTCAACTTAACATTTCAATAATAATTGAAAAATACAATGTTAGATGTAGAAAAGTCTTATTGAAGACATTTGAAACGTCGTTCTGAATTTTCTTATTGTGTGTGTTTGATGTGAAGAGTAATTAATGAGTTCTCAAAGACGCGATACATATAGAACCATAGAGGCAATCCATATATATGGTAATGAACTTCTTTTTCTTTTGTCAACAATATTAATATATTATGTCAACTTGAAAAGGACTTTTTATTTAAAAGACAAAAAATTGAAAAGTACGATAAGTCTTGTCGAAGACATTTCTTGTTGTACGTGTTCGAAGTGAAGAGCCATAGATGCTACCCATATAGTCATTCAACAAAAAAAAAAGGGAGGTTAAGGGGGTTAGTTGACCCTAAAGATTGGTATTAAAAACTTTGTTTACTTGTATTTTGAGAAAAATTTGATAAAATATAGTTAAAAATTGGTTTTTGACCTCCATAAAAATGTTAAAAATATATTTTGACCCATGAATTCTTTTATAATCATCTTCAAAATAAAAATGAACCCCTGTAAAAATAATCGCTAGCTCTGCCACTGGTTATATCACTAATCCTATGTAGAGATTGAAAATTCTCAGCTTGGCTTCTGGTCCAATGTTCCAGGTCACTGAAGATTCTTAATCTCACGAATCTTCAATGACAGCTTTCGTTTTCTGTCCCAGTTTAGGTTGATTTAGATATACCTTGACATAAGTTAGTAAGGAGCCTAAAAAAGGTTTTTGTTTGTTTGTTAAAGTCATTGATTCGTTGATGGATGAAGGACAAACAAATATACGATTTTTCATGCAAGGAAAAAATATATGACGTTCGTCAGCTTTTGAATGAAGTAAGTTTGGTTTCCAATTTTTGGTATAGTTTGGATTACAAAGTTATTATTCTCAAACATGCAATTTTTTTTTATTAACCGTGCGAGTTCTTTTCCCATCTTTAAATCAAACTTTAGATATTCTAATTTAAAGAATAACATCTTCTATTAAAAGAAAATTAAGCCCAAAACATAAAAGAACTAACTTTGTACTACCGTTTTGATTCACCAAATAAATTCACCCGTTTAAAAGATGTAAAAAATCTAACCAAAAAATTAAACTAGAAAAGTTAATAAAAAAAGTTCACAAAAATAGGTTAACTCGATATTTTAAAAATAAGTAGGATAAATGATAAATCTCATAACGGGATAAGAAGATTTATTAGAGTCAACCAGACATTTAAATTTGGAAAAGAAAACCCAATAAATCTAATTTTGGGTACAAATAAACTATATTTCGAAATATTTTGTTGCAAATATATCTCAAAGAATTTGTTTTTCTAAATCTAAGTACAATAGAGAATTAGACATGACAAGTAAATACAAACTAAATGGAAAAATAAACAAAACTGCAAAAGTATAATTATACATCTTAATCATGAACATAGTCTTAGTAAATCGACACGCAAGATCCGAAAGCAACGTGGAGTTATCTCTTCCGCTTGAAGACAAGGTGGATTGCAAGGTGAAGCACACATGTCATCTTTCATTCTTCACAACGAAATGGTGATCGATAGACTTTAATGTTAACTCATTAACGAACTCTTTTTACATAAAAAGACCATTTTAATAAATAAAAAATTACATTATTTATTAAACTAAGTTAATGTTACATTATTTTGAACCTGAAATTTAATGATTCTACAATATACGATAAACATGAAACAGAGACCCAAAAAAAGAAGAAAACTCCAAACAGATATAGCGTAGTAGAAAATTAAACATATAGTAATCTTGATCTTATTTATAGTATTACATTCTTCACCAGCGATGAAGAGTTGGTACGAGCTCAAGAGGGACTTTCTTGGCGATGACGAAAGCTCCAACTTCTTCCATGTCAATATCTTCAATGGTCAATCCATTGGGCAAACTCCAATCGAAGAAGTAAAGAAGGCTAAGTAGGCAGAGCTCGACCATGGTCATTCCCGTGGCCATCCCGGGGCAAACCCTACGTCCGGCTCCAAACGGCAATAGCTCAAAATGCTTACCTTTATACTCGATAGGGTTGTCGACAAACCTCTCGGGGATAAACTCCTCAGGGTCTTTCCAGTTTTTGGGATCACGTCCTATCGTGTAAGTGTTGATTTGGATCATGGTGTTTTTGGGGATGTTGTAGCCTTGAATCTTGACGTCGGACATTGTTAGTCTTGGGAGCAAGAGAGGAGCTGGTGGATGTAATCTGAATGTTTCCTCGATCACCAGCTTCAAGTACTCAACTTTTTCTAGATCTTCTTCTGTGATTTTATCTTTGTTGGGTCCTAGGGTTGCTCGAATCTCTTCTTGCACTTTTTTCATCACTCTCGGGTGTCTGCTTAGCTCCGTCATCGTCCATATCATCGTGATGGCTCCCGCGTTCACTCCAGCCAAAAACACATCCTAATCAAAAGACATTGAATAGTTCATGCTTTTGGGTTTTGAAGAAGATATCAAAATAAAATTATGGAGCAATATAACCCAAAATCAGAAAAGAAAATGGAAAAATCGACAAATGATCAAAACAGGATATTGTCTATATCTCAAGTTACTTGCTTCAGAAGTTACAATCTTGTTCCTCGAGTTAACTCGTATATAGCACTTCAAAGATTTTATTAAGGGATTACTCGTACTCACCGACATAACTCCTTTGAGATGGTCATCCGTGACTTTAAAAGAACCGTCTTTTGTGGGTTTATTGATCATATCCAACATGACACTAATGATGTCTGAGTGATCTTGGGGCTGTCCAGTCTTCAAATGATCATCAATCACATGCTCAAAGAACTTGGTGAGTTTGCCAAAGGCTTTATTCAACCTTGTATGCTGACCAGAGATCCGGTCTATGAGCCATCCTGCAGGGAAGAAGTCGGCAAACGCCACAGAGCCAAGGTTGGTCTCTGATTCAAGCACCAACTCTTCCACTCTCTCCATATCGACAAATTCGCACTCGTGGAAATTTTGTCCAAAAGCAAGTCTACAAATGATGGTCGCGGCGAAGGAGAAAATGAATTTCCTCAAATCAACTGTTGAGGTTGGTGTCTCATTAGCAGAAGCTGATACCTTCTTGACCAACAATTCGCTTTCTTCCTCTCTAATATACCTGAAAGACTTGAGCTTTTTCTGGCTAAAGAGCTCGAGCACCGCGATTTTCCTCATCTCTCTCCAGTTTTCACCGAAAGGAGCAAAACCAACGTCTTTAAAGTTGTAAGTAAACAACCCGGTCGCGACCGTCTTAGGTCGGCTACAAGTCTCAAGATCATGAGTCTTGAGCACTTCCTCAGCTCCTTCTTTGGTAGAGACAATGATCACAGGGACTACCCCGAAATGGACAAGCATCATCGGTCCATATTCTTTGGATAGTTTGTGAAGAGATTTGTGAAGAAATCTTCCAAACTGATGTAAGTTTCCGATGATAGGAAGACCCGAAGGTCCCGGAGGAAGCTTCCCTTTAGACGGTAGAAGCTTTTTGAAGAAGAATAAAGAGAGAGGGAAGAGTAAGAGGAAACAAAGAAAGATAGACATTGTTCTTGTTCTTTTTTGGGGGTTAACTTGCTTGTTGTCTGCGTTTGAAGTGAAGAGTAATTAATGAGCAAATACACAATATATATAGAGCTACGAAGGCAATGCATGTGGTTGAGTTTTGACTAAATCAAAGTTTCTATTCATGCAAAGAAAGTTTCACTCTATAATATTTTTGCAAATAAAGTCTACTCTGTCGAGGCAAATGTCGCCCATATACATCGACGGTGAATACAGGTTGCATTTTTACCATGTTCTTGACGCTACCATGTAGAAATACGAGAACGACTTGACTTTTTTTTGGTAAAAAGAACGACTTGACTTAATTGAAACAAAACGAAGAAGATTTATGCATGTACGTACATATATAAAATACAACTTTTTCCTTCCAAGTTCTAAGAATTATCTTTAATACTAACATATATATAATATGTATATCCGATATTATTTCAATAAAAATACAAAATGTTATTTTTAATGTATTTTGTAATCGGGATCTTGCAATTCAATCTTCAAAATCTCCCGACAATAACTGCAGCGCTATTTTCTTTCCTTGAAAAAAAATTATGCCGGCGTCGACTTAAATCGGGGTGTTCGACAAATCCATGTCATGTGGTCCTGTCCAACTTAATAAGTGGTCATCAGTGGCGGAGTCAGAAAATCCATTCATCGGAGTCAAATATATTGGGTTTTGTATGTAGTGTACCGTGAAAATTTTATAAGAGTCAATTCTCATATTTGACATGGATCAATCTAATACTTTTGATAGAAATTCATTGATATTTTATAAAATCCACCAAGATCATTTGACCCCTATGACCAAGCATTGACTCCGCCTATGGTGGTCAGGTCATTGACACATTATAAGCTAATGTTGGGGGCTAAATCTGGTAACAACATATACTTTGACTGTCATGAAATTTTAGTCTAAATATTTGATTGCAATCATGGCATTATAAGCGAATTTTTGTCATGGGTTTCAAGCACATACTTTTTCTAGATGACCGTGACAATAATATTTGCTGCCGTGCTACCAAATTAAACACTAGAAACTGTTATTTTCGTTCCTAAAATATTGATTTTATAGAGGTTTTTCCACACAAAATATGAGTTTCTAAATTTTCTCAGCATTTTTATAAACTTCAAAAAAAATATTAACTGAATTTATTGAATCACTATTGGTTCACTAGTATTGATTCACAGATATTAAAAATTGTTTAGTGTAAAATACAATGCAAATTAATTGAGTCGAAACTCTCTCTCTCTCTTCTTCAAACATTAATATTTTAGAGTTTCATACAAACTAAAAAACAGTTAATACTTGATTATACATGCACTGATTTCCTAAATAGTTTCTCATAACTTTGATTCAATAAAGTTAAATGTTTTAATCAATATTTTTTTTAAAGTGTACAGTTTATTGATATCAATTAATAAAAATGCATAGCAAAACTACAATTTAAAAAAAAACTGAAAATTATTATTGTTATTCTTAATTTTCATTTTTTTAAATTTATTTTGACTCTCGTAAAAAACATTTAAAAAAAACTAAAAATTATTATTGTTATTCTTAATTTTCATTTTTTTAAATTTATTTTTATTTTGTAAAATATTTTAAAATTTATTTTGACTCTCGTAGAAAAACATTTTAGGTCCGCATACTATACATAACGAACGATACATGCATATGGTTGTATGTATTATTACTGGTTGAATCTTCTATATTCAAAATCATGTGTTGAAAATAAAAATTAGTTATACAAATATATAATTGACATAATCTTTTTCACTAATACTAAAATCAGTAATTTGAGCTGGAACAATATTTTGTTTTAACTCTATTTATAGATTGTTGTGTAAACTTTTTCTTTTGGTCAAAGGACTGTTGCGTAACTTATAAACAGTAAAAAGTTACTTTTTGTATATACTTTGATAGTTATACACGTTGTCTACTTTGTATTAGTCGAGAAACTAATTGACTATTCGATCTTTATCAAAATTGATGGATGAGAAAAGTAAGCTCAAGCCATCGCAAGACTTAATCAAATTACAATAAAAGCCATCACAAGTCTCCTTGAGTTATTGCTGTCCCGATCTCCAATAAAGCCTACATACTCAACTAGAGTCCTCTTAACTTCCAAGTTGATCCATTTAGTACGATTAAATTTTTTCAATACAATTAATTATAAACCTAGGTCATGATATGTGTACGGAAGTACTCCTATCAGGTCTATAAGGAGCGTTTGGTCAAACAACTTCGCAAACAAACATGTACGTGACGACTGATGAGAGGCTGCGCTGGTTATATATATATATATATATTCAATTAATTACGTCTTACGAATGTATGGTCTGTTAGATTTGTTTTTAATTCGCACTACAGCAATTCTATATTGACTTTAAATGATTATCGATTTCTTTTTCTTAGGAAGTTTCACAAGTTATTTGCAAGTGTAGAGTTTTAGAGAATTAGAGATATAACTTGTAAATGTCTCAAAATTTTATTTCTTCGTTTTGAATCTTTGGGATGAAAAATAATGATAAGATATTGGACAAGCATTTGACCTGTTTTAGATTAATGTAATAATTTTTTTTATACATTGAATGTATTCCGAATAATATAGAGATAGAAATTTGGGGAACAAATATTTTAAACAAAAATTGAAATTGAGCTCATGTGTTTTTTTTTTTTGAAACAATTTACTGTAAAATAGTTCTTCAAACAAATTTTTTTTATTTAGATTTATTTTCCCATTTTAAAATAATAATGGAAATACAATAAAACCTTTTGTTTGTTCCCGAAATTCTTAATCGTTTAAGATGATACTAGCTATAGTAACAAGTCCTTAGATTGTTTAAACATAATACATGTAACAATCTTTCGTATGACTGAAACAAATCTTGGTCTGTTCAATCTATGGTAGCTACTAGCTAATATCGGCATTTGTTTCAATCTAAGTCTGAACATTGATGGAAGCATCTGATGGTTCATCTATAAACATTACAAATTAAAAAATTGATGATCATTATTATTATTTTGTCAACAAATTAAGAAATTGATGTATAGGTCAAGAGGTGGCTAAAGCGCATAAAATTCCCAAAAAGTACAAAGTACAAATCAACATGGTTCGTCTACACACGATTGACATATTTGTCTTTGAATTTCATTTCGTTTTAGCTATTTAGAGAACATCTTATTATCTATTGATATGCTGTAATGTTTCATCAAAATCTAGCTACCGAAAAAACTACACTATAATGGTTCATATATTCATTTAAGCGCTTTGGTTTGATTCAATTCTCTTTTAGGGCCCATTTAGTTCTACTAGAAGCCCATTAAAAACACAATGGAACCAACACAGAGAGAGAGAGTTTCTTCCTCTCCAATTTTCGCTTCGTCTGCTTCCTGTAGTTATCACCAAATCTACAATTACCTTAAAAATTCATCTTGGTTAAAGTGATTTTATAGCCAGATTCACGAAATCCATCTTCAACCTCAGGCGAAAGTATACCCGTTTTTGTTCAAAAATTGTATCTTTTTGTTTTCTCAATTCGCATACTTTTTTTTTTTGGTTTATGTCAGAGATGAATCTTTCTCCGTTCAAGAGAGATATCAATGAACTCATTGACGAGTTTGTGGAGGTACTTTTTATTCTTTGTAACCATCTCTGTTAGCTTATGTAAAGTTTGAATTTTTAATTCTTTTCCAGCTTCCATTTGTTTGAGTCTCTGGTTTTATTTTCAGGGTGATTTGACAACGTTTACTGATATGAAGAGTGTGTGGCTATCTCGAAAGTTTTCTTATATATATGAAGCTGTTCCTAACTACAATTTAGCCTTGTTCATGCAATCACTATATGCTCATACAATTGGTACGTTGAGGTCAAATTATATGTTGTTGCTGTTTGCATTTTACCTTGTGCTAGTTTCTTTAGTTAAGGTCACAAGTCAATCTTATATTTACAGGTCACATGGTTAGTATTGATTCTTTTTCACGGAGACTTGGAGGTCTTTACTGTCTCTATTGCCTTCATGAGATTCAACCCTTTAAACCCAAGTTCAGAATTTATATCTCATTTCGTAAGTGTTTACCTTTAGTCATTGTTTCCGTAAGCTTTTATAATGTGTACATATCTATCTATCTATCATGTTTCACAAGTTTCTTTCTTTCAAGCCTTAAACGTGAAAGTGGTTGTGATGTGATTTATTCATTAGGCTTTTGTTGATTTCAACATTTTTGTTTGTTTGTAGTTTTATACTCTTTTTAAAAGCAATTCTTGTGAAGCTTTTCTTATTGTTAGAATCGTTCTAAACTTGTATGTTTCTCATCTTATAGTAGAGTTTGGGAAATTTAGGGATCTTATAGTGGAGGCAAAAGATAAAGATGTAGAGATAGCTGCTGCTGTCGCAAAAAAAATGATTGATAAGAACGTTTTTATATTTGGAGCTGTGGACTTCAATGAAGCATCTGTAACCAAGGAACTTAATCAATTAACAGAGCTACAAAACGCACGTGTGCGGTTTGCCTATGATAAGTATGTCATTCTCCCCTTTAATTCTTTTGGAGGACTAACAAATCGTAATTTTAAATAAGTTTTTAGTGATATGATTTTCATCTTGACTTGACAGGTTAATCTCTGCCACTAATATTGACCAATTTATTCATTTGGATATGGTGAGTACGAGATACTTATTCTTCTAAGTATTTACATTTCCAGGATTTGCATATTTGCAGATCTCTATTGCTCTTTCCATCAGTTTGATTTTATTCTCTACTAAAGTGTTCTATATTGTCACCGTTCTTGCTGCTTTTTTTGCTTATCAGGGTAATGAAGTTGATCTAAGTTCCCTACATAAAATGTCTATAGAATATGCAGAGGCCAAGAACCACGCAATAAAAGGTATGCTACTTCATATGAACTGTTTGTGTGCAATTCTTTTTATTTCTCAAAGTTTTACCATTGACGTTATTTGCCTGGGAGATTTTAAGCATGTGTTTAGTAACGTTTTGTGTTGTATCAGCATGATTCTTAATGTTATATCCCTTGTTTTGGTAATCTTAAAGGTGCAGGAGAAATAGTGGAGATTGAGGACATAAAGCACATAACAGAAAATAAAGAATCGATGGGAGAGAGAATGGAGAAATTGAAAGATGAATGGGATTCACAAAGACTTTCATTTTATGAACAAACCAATCTTGATGGTCTTAATACAACACCAAAGCTGTTGAAAGATGGTGAAAGTGATCAAGATGATGGGTTTGATGAGCTTGATCGCTTACTTTCTCGAAGCTGATTTTGCCATTGGAATTAATGTATAAATTTTTATGGATGCCCGCCTATGAAAGACTATCTATCTATAGACATGGCATTTACAGGTAGGTTAGCGTCAATCAGACTCTATCAAATGTCTATCTTCTTGTTCTGACAATTGAGTTTTTGATAGGTAATAATATCAAGAGTCAGGTTGTGTCAGAGAGCTACAATACAATCTCATAAACTCGAGACAGCAACATGTTGATTAGGAGAATATATAGGTTAGTGAATTCAGTATCTAACAAGGGGATTAAGAATGTTAATTCCAGTCTGCAATTTCTAGTTTACTTCAAATGAGGCAATAATGTGTTTATTGTCAATCTCCAACGATTTCAATGATGAGTTTTTTCTTCTTATTATTAGAAAATATATATTGTCTATGTTTTTAAAAGCTTATATAATGTTAATTAAGACCAGATTTGATGTGTTTTATCGAGTTTGAGTAACATATATAATACATACTACAAGCTTACAAGCAATCGATTTGATGTACTAGAAGTCTAAAACTAATAATGACATATTGTTCCTTGTCCATGAGTTACACCATAATTCAGAATTGCTGATTTTTTTTATTTTTTTTTATAAGAGTTACTACGTCATCGAGGTGTGCATTTATCTATCTGTACTATTAGAAAATCAAAAGAAGTGTATGTGGTTGATTTGGACAAATGGGTTTGGTGATTGTATGTATATTTTGAGATAATGTGGGACTCCTGCTGAAGGGGTAGGTGAGACGAGTGGTCTCTACTGAATCTTTGCCTTTGTCAGGGCCCACACTACTTTTTCAGGGCCCACATAGAGCTTCACGTAATTTCATTTTTTTTTTCGTGTTTTATTTTTTTCGCGTGGTCAACATTTTAGGTCGACGAGGCTAATGAGTTAGAGTCAAAGAGAGTGGATAACAAATATTATAAAGAGAGCGGATAACTGAAAATTTTATTTTCAGTATTTTAATCAATGTTTAAACCCAAGTTCCAACTAATCTTAGATCTAGAGTTTGATTTGCGACTCTGATTCCTGTTTTCCAACATGGAACGTCCACTCATATTTTCATTAAAATCATATATTATCATTATTTAATTTGTTGACCAAACAAAAAAATCATGGTTTATTTTTTTCTTACAAAACACTTTAAAATATCGAGTTATAGTTTTTCTTTTTAATTCGGAACACATTTATTAAAAAGCATACAGTTGAATATTTAATAACACTGTTATTTAAAAAATGCTGTCTTAGTTATAACTCATTTTGATTTAAAATATCACTAAATTTTCAAATGGGGTCTTGTACGAAATAGATACATTACAACATAACCAAAAAAAAAAAAAGATACCGACAAGTCAAATATCTACGGATAATAAAAATATGTAAAATGTTAAGAATATTCTAATACTATGATATTAATAAAAGTTAGAAATTATTCCACATATTAGTTTAGAAACATAGTATTATATAAGTAAAACCAAATTAAATTTTAGCGGATTTTATCTAGTAAGATGTGGTAAAGAGCATGCACACATGCTTCGACAAAAAAAAAAGAAAAAAAGAGCACGCACACATGAAAACGTTTGAATGAATCTATCTTACCAACCCACTAGGGCACTACTTCTCTGAGCCTTCATAATTTGGAGACCCTTTAAATTTCCGTGTCCAATTGATTTACAGTAGCTTTATTATTAATGTATTTATTTATTTTCTTAAAAGAGGTTAGATATTATTTTTTTCGGCTACCTATTAACAGCAAACATGTTAATTAAAGAGTAGATCGATATCACCATCGAACTCTCAATTAGAAATTTTCTACACAAAAAAAAAAAGAAAAAAAAAAAAATTGGTCCGATCAGTTCTAAGAAGATTCATGTTTTGTTACAACCTACAACAAAATAGACTATACGAACAAATTATATCTGATCTTTCAACGTATAATTAAACAAGTTTATCTTACAAAGCATTCAGATTTGTCTGTCTTTTTTTTTCCCCTGTTTGATTTTCATTTGAAAGTAAAAGATGATTCAAAAAAACACATCGTTTATGTTCCTTGCGATTAGTTTATCCTTTATTTACATAGTTGAATAGGTGTTTGAATTTAGACCGTAAATCTATTCTCAAGTATTTTACTCTTTGGTTATATATTTTAAATCTGGTCTGAATTCAATCTAATATACCACTTTACAACAACAACAATGTAATTGCGTATTTGCCATTTCTTTTTCATGCAAATGGTGTGTTTTTCTTCATCTAGCCTCTCATTGGTATATATTCGTTCACATTAATAATGTTTTTCCCTCATATCTACATAATAATATATTGTCCACACAAATTTAAAATATAATGAAAATTAAGATTTCCAAATTTTGTAACTAGTTCACGGTCTCAACTCTCAAGCATTACTCTTGAAACTTGAATATCTAATCCATCATTTATTTTCTATTTTTGTATTACATGCAAACATATTTTACATCACTTAACTAAATGACTCTGGTAATGGTAATATAAATAATTTAAATCTTTTTGTTAAAAACCGATGTAATCGTATACAATATTTGCATCGGTTGTTGTCACTGATGTTAATTTGCATCAATTACAAAAAAATGATGTTATATTTTACATCATTAAATATAAGTAATTTTAATAGTTGTATCATTTATAATAATTGATTTAATAATTGTATTATTTACAATAACTGATTTAAAATATTATAATCACTTTTAGATAATTGATATTTATGTCAATTTTATAAATGATTCTAAAATATTAACCTGATTTTAATATATTTTATTTAATTTAAAATATTTATGTCAGTTTTCATACCGATTTATTATAAAACTTAGGTCCAATAAATCGAATGAAACTTAATAGTTTTGAGTATTTAATGAATAATTGATAGTAAAACATGCAGTATTTATAACTGCAATTGTCAGGAGATCTTTCTCTTATTATTTGATGTGGAACATTTGAAGTTTTATCATATTTTACAGTTTTGTATCATTTTAAAAATGATAATACCAAAAACTAATAGATACATCAAGTAACTAATTGATGTAAATTTATATTTTATATCAACTTTTATTAAAGTGATATAATATAATAGAAATTAAATCTAATATCGATGATTGATATTGTTACCTTTTATGTTAAATTGACATGATGCTGACGCTTGCATGTTATTCTTCATCTACAGATAAACAACTTGAATAATAAATATTTTATAACGTACTGTATTACTTTCTAAATACGTATGCATTCATGTTATTCAGTGCATACGATCAATTTTTCTATTTTCACGTCTTCTATAAATTGTACTAATTAACTTTTTTTTAAAAAGAATTAACGGGATTTAAAAAGAATTAACTTGGCAAACGGAGTCAAATGTCCCGTCTTGTACAAATCTATTAGTATCATTAACCTAATGACCAAACTACCTAAATACTTGGTTTGAGGACAAATGATCGGGTTTGTGCATTGAAACTGAAATTATTGGTGAATAAATTTTAAAATAAAAAGGATACGTGACATACGTCTTACCAAAACAACTTTCAAGTTGTCTAACCCATAAAAAAAGGTATATATAATAAAAATAATTTATGGTGGTTTGGTTCGATTTCAAAATTTTAGTTGTATAAGAATATTTGTTTAATCTGAGAATTTTAGTTATTCTTTTTTACATACAAACTAAATAAATAAATTATATTAGATAGTTAATTTTTTTAATGTACATAGTTATATATTAATTATTCTTTCTGTTTCGTCAAATTAGATGTCTATAATTGTTACATGTTAAGAAAGCATTTATAAATATATCTGTTCCAGTTAAATGAAACTGTCAATTTCTTTACCAAAGAAAAAAGAAACCGCCATTTTTATGAGATTTAAATTGTATTACTTTTAATTAATATGGATGATAGAAAATAAATAAAATTTTCAAAACATCTATTTTCTAAAACGAAAAAAAATATTAGTTTGAGTATTAAATAAAAAATATATAATATTAACGTAGATGGATAGAGTATAAAGTAACAAAGAAATTATTAACCTTAGTTTATAATTTTTTTTGTGTGCTGGAAACCGAAGCAAGTTAAGTTATAGTCTTTTTCGTTGCATAGACTTGAAATTATGGTCTTAAAAGCTCTCCTTCTCTGATTACTGGATATATATATATATATATATATATAGTAAAACCTTTATAAATTAATAATATTTGGATCAGAATATTTTATTAATTTATAGAGAGAATTAATTTATAAAAAAATTAATAATTATTAATTTATCAATAATTTGTCTAATTTTCAAAAAAAAAAATATTTAAAATACAAAGTTGAAGACAATATTTCGATATTTTTAGTCGTAAAAGACATTAAAAAACAATTATCGCATATAAAATCCTTCATAATTTTGGATGCAATTTGAGAAGCTAATACTAACTGTTTTTGATACAGTAAAAATAAACTATAGATAAACTCCAACAAAAATATAAATTTACGAATAAATAAATAACACTATAATCATAATTTACTAAAAATATATATTATTTATATGTTATAAAATTTTATGATTATTAATTTATGATATTGATGAAACCATATATTTACGTAGAATTTTCAAAAAATGTATTATCTTACTCATTTATCAAATTGTATTAATTATTACACTGACCCAACTTAGGACCAACAAAATTTATTAATTTATAGAGGTTATTAATTTACTGAGTATTAATTTATAGTGGTTCTACTGTATGTGTAATGTGTATAAATTATATTAGGTATAGTACCCACGCATCACGCGGAGTAAATATATATTCAATGATAATTTTTTTAATTTTAATTTGATGGATTTTTTTTTTCTCATTTTATATAATTTTGTTTACCTAATATTATAATTAATTTAGACTGTTTGACATAATTTAGCATGTTTGTCATAATTCAGCCATTTTCATAATTTTCTGAAACTGAAAAATATATTTTATTTTTCGTTGTCATATTTTTAGTTTTGAGAATTCTTGTTCTCATCATATTATATATTGTCTCTTCCTGTTTACATTCTGAATTTTAAATGTGACATAAATAGGACATTTGTTTTTATTTTTATTTTTTGCAGATCTCTTTCCCATTTTCGTTCCTAGCAAATCTCATTCTTTTGTTTTCCCACCTTTTATTTAAATGTATTTTTTATTCAGAATATAGAGATTAAGTATATACTTGTATAATTTTGGTTAAACTATTTTGTGAACTATTTTAACTTATAGTCAAACACTCAAATAATAGTAACATCATAGTTGATACATACAATATTTAAAACTAAATTTAATAATTTAATTATATATTTATTATTATATTTCATATCATTTAGTTTTCTTGTATATATCAAAAGTTTTAATTTATTTTAATTTTAATTTTATTATGACTACTTAGTTTAGTGCACTATACTTTGTTATTTTTTTCATTTTAAAGTTTAAATCATTAAATAAATCAAAACATCGACTTTTTCATCATTTAATTTTTGATTAATTTTTACTGTTATGTTTTTAGTTTTAATAATTCTTGTTCTCGTCCTGTCACATCGCATCTTATTTCAGTTCTATCCTTAACTTTAAATATAGCGTAAATAGAACAATATTTTAACCCAAAATTGGATTCGCATCCCATTTCTAGTTCAACAAAATCTCGTTTTGAACCCTTGTTTTCACCCTTTATGTGAATGTACTTTTCAATTTATAATATGGAGATTATGTATATACTTGTATAATTTTGGTTAAACTAATTTGTAAACTATTTTAATTTTAAAATCAAACACTCAAACAGAATGCTAGTTGACTTAGGTAATAGGTATGAAATATATAAATTCCTAAAAATCTTCGGAATGCCAAAACTCTGTACAAAAACAGAATTTTAAATATGAGCTATAATATATAAATTATTTTACTATTTTAGTGTAAAAAACATTATATTATTTTTCTTTTGTGTCTCTTCTTCTTAAAGTGAGTTCATTTTATAGTGACTGAAAATCATGATATTTATTATAGACGGTTAGCTGATCGGTTTAAATTTTATAGTGATGAGAGGAATCTTCTAAAAATGAGGGATGTATAGACGTTCCAAAGAAAATGAGGGATGTATGTCGTGTGTGATATATTCGTCTTCTAAATACAAATTGAAAATCACATGTAACATCGTTACAAAATTCATATCGATTTTGACTAAATGGCGTATTCATCTTTTGGCAATTTTGGCCCTATTAAAATATATTTAAAATTTTATTTAGAAAAAAATAGGATTTCATATCAATGACACGAATAATATGATTGAAAAATTCAAGAACATCATTATTTGATTTTACTTTACACTAATAAGAGAATAATAGACTAAATACTCAATGCTCTATAACATACACCGTCATCAGAGCAAATGCTCTATAATAGTAACATAATCTTACTAAAAAGATAAAAGACACTCCACATCACCGTCATGACATGCTCTTTATCATCAACTTCTTAATCACCATCTTCAAACAATCCGCCTTCTGCGCCACAGATTTCTGATCTGGTTGATGCTGAAGTCTCGAGAAGCTTCAAGTATTACTCGAGTCGTAACAATTTCGTGACATCTTTGATGAGTTTCTCATTGATTTTCACTCGCTTGCGTGAGTTGATCTCGATTAAGCAAGATGAGCACGATTCGATTAGACTTAAATTGGAATTTCTACTAACAGATTTTATTAGCTCAGAACTGATTTTTGTTTTCTTTTCATGGCAGTGTCTCTCTTTATTTATTTCCATTTGTCAAGAGTCTATCAGCTTTTCACTTTTTTTTCCTCTTTTATTTCTCTTCTTCCATCTTTTCCTCCTCTCTTCACAAATGTTTTGGTTAAGTCCTCTAAAAGATGAATTACCTGTAAAATTATTGGCAAAACACCGTAATAAAGGAATCCTGCTTAATGTTAAAATACAAAGTATATATTCTCAAACTTTATTTGGTTCAATTCATGAGAAACAGAGCACGCACACAAATATTGCAAATGTGCGATCAATCCCCTGGTTCATCTTTGCTTACAAAAGACATGAACACTTTAATCTCTACTTGGATATTTCAAAATATGTATTTTACTGTCATAGATTTTCACAAGATACCAGATCTAACATCTTCGCTATGTTTGCTCGATCCTCTAGTAAATAAAAACCGAACAGAAAATATGAAGAGCAAGCAAGCAAAACAGGAGTGTGTTGAACATGTAGTAATAGATCGCTCTTTCAACAAAAAACGTTGTGCTCGACATGATCCAAAAGGATAGTAAATGAGACGTAAAACGACCAACAAACGAAAAGCTTATGATACTTTCAGCTCCGCTATTTTCAAGCTTTGCCAATACCTACAAACACCAAATATATGTATACATATTAAACTAACGAAACAAAATATTCACTTTATCTTTGATTTCTTGATGTCGTGCTCTGCTTCTATGACCTCCTTGTTTGGGCATTACATCTAACAACAGTTTAATGTGTCAGGGGCATTAGATTTAATTATGGAATTTGGATACTTTAGAATGGATTGTAAGAGATATTGGTGAAAACCATAGAGAAGTGTGTGACAATATTAACCGAATATACTCACCTTGGTCTCAGAGGCTCTTTGCAACGGATGATGGTTCTCCTCCCTGATATTTTGGATTATTCACTTCTCTGTTTTCCTCATTATCGTTCTTTTCCAGTTGTCTATTAATAAAACAAATCAAGTAGAAACCTTTTGTTAATACTTAATAAAAATTAGAATGAAAGTTTATTTTTAAAAAAAGCTAGAATGATTCAAAAATAAAAAAAAATGCGTGATGAAGACAATATGAAGTAGAAGATGAAACTCTTCATTCTATATATAGGAAATATGAACTTAAGGATCAAGACAAAATTTTCAAAATATTTTGTAATTGACAAAGATTACATTGATTGTTAATATTTTATTTGGAAAAAATTTAGTTAGTACAAAACTCAATACTTTCAAAAATTTGAAAATAATACCATTTATGTCTAATGTCGAGAAGGTTATTCATTTCATCGGAAACTTGTAATTGGATAATTTCATGTTTCCTAATAAAAGATATTTATATGTGAAAATAATATGATTTGTTTTTGGTATATTTATATTTATAAGTGTAATATATATATATATATATATGATTTGGAAATTAATATGATTTGTTACAATCATATATATGTAAATTATATACATTTTTGATAAATTTAATGTACATGTAAATTAAATAAATTATTTATTTTATGTAATATTATTTAAATAATTTAATTTAATTTATAAAACTATTATTAAAAGACATTGGAATATATAAGAGTGTTTAATAAGAAGTGGTATTTAAATTAAAACAAAATCGTTAATGGTTAATTAAGAAAAATACAATATAACAAATGATATAAGTCCAATGGTAAATATTGTAATTAGTGTAGTAATGTTTGGCTTATTTTAATAATTCTATAAGAATTATTAGTCCAATGGTGACGATACGTAAGCAGGCATCTATATAAATCACACACTATTGGAAGGTTAATTTTAAAAGTATGTCTCTCTGATAATATATAAAGAATGTGTTAATTATTTAATGAAACCAAAATACTAATATGAATTTAGAAAGATGTGGACAATTTGAATTGACTGGACTACATTCCACACCTACTCCCAAACCATAGTCACTCGTAAAATATTGGTATTCATAGTGAGAAACTCTCACCAACCGCGAAACGCGATAATCCTCATTTCGTCAGCCACCAGCCACGACCACCTTTTTCTACACTTGAGATTGATAGAACACAAATATATAACCAACCGCGTTAAAAAAAAAAGAAAACACTTTTTGCGACTCAAACCAATTTCACGTTTTCTATTCTCCACCATTAGATCCATCCATGATCCATGCTCATCTAACGGTCATCATTAAACTCTCACCCACCCCTCATTCTCATTTTTTCCTTTTTATTTTTAATTTTTCCATAAATCAAAAGTTGTTGTCTTCTCTTGTGCTTACCTAACAACAACACTAACTTCTTCTTCTTATTTAAACGACTCTCCTCTCTTCTCTTCTCCTCAGGAACTAACAATCCAAATACATTCACCAACAATTCAAATCTCTTTTATCTCTTTCACTAAACAACTCAAGAGATCTCATCATATTTATTACTAAACACAAACTCGAAACCAATGGATCAGATTGAAGCAATGTTGTGCGGCGGAGGAGAGAAAACGAAAGTGGCGGTGATAACGAAGCCTGTGGCGGCGGATCCTTTGAATTGGGGTTTAGCGGCGGAGCAAATGAAAGGGAGTCATTTGGATGAGGTGAAGAAGATGGTTGAGGAGTTTCGGAGACCAGTTGTGAATCTCGGAGGAGAGACATTGACGATTGGACAAGTAGCTGCGATCTCCACCGTAGGCGGCGGCGTTAAGGTTGAGCTAGCGGAGTCTTCGAGAGCTGGTGTGAAAGCTAGCAGTGATTGGGTTATGGAGAGCATGAACAAAGGTACTGACAGTTACGGTGTCACCACCGGATTTGGAGCTACTTCTCACCGGAGAACCAAAAACGGAGTCGCACTACAAAAGGAACTCATTAGGTAATTAATTAAAATTTTATATTATGTTTTATGACTAATTAATTTAGAGCAAGGAATGTGATCAAACATTATTTTATTTTTTATTTTTTAAATGTTTAGTTGGAGATTTGGAATCAGGAAAATAATAAATTTATAGCTTAAGTGGATAATTTGGCACGGTATAATTGTCACTGAATATATTCACGAGAAGAAAGATTTTTTGTTTTGTTTCTTATGTTACATTTCATTTGCATGGCAAACACGCCGGGTCGGGTCGGGTTTAGGTCCACTAATATTTAATTAATTTAATTTTAAAAATCTAATTATTTATTTCCCTATCCAGATTTTTGAACGCCGGAATATTCGGAAACACGAAGGAGACATGCCACACATTGCCGCAATCCGCCACAAGAGCCGCCATGCTCGTCAGAGTCAACACTCTTCTTCAAGGATACTCCGGGATCCGATTCGAGATCCTCGAAGCAATCACCAGTCTCCTCAATCACAACATTTCCCCTTCACTTCCCCTCCGTGGAACCATAACCGCCTCCGGCGATCTCGTTCCTCTCTCCTACATTGCTGGACTCCTCACTGGACGTCCCAATTCCAAAGCCATCGGTCCCAACGGAGAATCCTTAACCGCCGAAGAAGCCTTCGAGAAAGCCGGAATCAGCTCTGGATTCTTCGATCTGCAGCCAAAGGAAGGATTAGCGCTTGTTAACGGCACGGCGGTTGGATCTGGTATGGCGTCGATGGTTCTATTCGAAGCGAATGTTCAAGCTGTTTTAGCTGAGGTTTTATCAGCGATTTTCGCAGAGGTTATGAGCGGGAAACCTGAATTCACCGATCATCTAACTCATAGATTGAAACATCACCCTGGACAAATCGAAGCAGCGGCGATAATGGAGCATATCCTCGCCGGAAGCTCATACATGAAATTAGCTCAAAAGCTTCACGAGATGGATCCGTTACAGAAGCCGAAACAAGATCGTTACGCTCTCCGTACATCTCCTCAATGGCTAGGTCCTCAGATCGAAGTACTCCGTCAAGCTACCAAATCGATCGAGCGTGAAATCAACTCTGTTAACGATAATCCGTTGATCGACGTTTCCCGGAACAAGGCGATTCACGGTGGTAACTTCCAGGGAACACCAATAGGAGTTTCTATGGATAACTCGCGTTTGGCGATTGCAGCGATTGGGAAGCTCATGTTTGCTCAATTCTCAGAGCTTGTTAACGATTTCTACAACAATGGACTTCCTTCAAATCTAACAGCTTCGAGTAATCCAAGTTTGGATTATGGATTCAAAGGAGCAGAGATCGCTATGGCTTCCTATTGCTCAGAGCTTCAATACTTAGCTAATCCAGTCACAAGCCATGTTCAATCAGCTGAACAACATAACCAAGACGTGAACTCTCTTGGACTAATCTCATCTCGCAAAACTTCAGAAGCCGTTGACATTCTCAAGCTAATGTCAACAACGTTCCTCGTTGGGATTTGTCAAGCTGTGGATTTGAGACATTTGGAAGAGAATCTGAGACAAACAGTGAAGAACACAGTTTCTCAAGTGGCTAAGAAAGTTCTAACCACTGGAGTCAACGGTGAGCTACATCCATCACGCTTCTGTGAGAAAGACTTGCTTAAGGTCGTTGATCGTGAGCAAGTGTTCACATACGTTGACGATCCTTGTAGCGCAACGTACCCATTGATGCAGAAACTAAGACAAGTCATCGTTGATCATGCTTTAACCAATGGTGAGACTGAGAAGAATGCAGTGATTTCAATCTTTCAAAAGATTGGAACTTTTGAAGAGGAGCTCAAGGCTGTACTTCCAAAGGAAGTGGAGGCGACTAGAGCCGCTTATGGTAATGGAAATGCGGCGATTCCGAACAGGATTAAGGAATGTAGGTCGTATCCATTGTATAGGTTCGTGAGGGAAGAGCTTGGAACGAAGTTGCTGACCGGAGAAAAGGTTGTGTCTCCGGGAGAAGAGTTTGATAAGGTCTTCACTGCAATGTGTGAAGGTAAAATTATTGATCCGTTGATGGAATGCCTCAAGGAATGGAACGGTGCTCCGATTCCGATTTGCTAAGAGAGCATTCCTCCGCTTCTGTTGTTTTTTTCCTTCTTTTTTTGTTCCGATTTCAATTTTATTGTTTATGCTGTTTTTTTTAATACGTTTGAATTAAGTTTTTGATTGTAATGTGAATGGTGTCACTTTGTATGATATATAAAATATGAAAATTTACGTGTAAAACTCCTTGGTTTTATGTTGCAATTTGTAGATTCGACTCTGTTGACAAAAGAGAAGGTCTTGTGATTGAATTTGTCCAGTTTCAAAATGTACTTATTTCCCGCTGTACTAATGTAGTTCTGTATTATGATGTGCCATTGTGAGTTTTGACTTACTATCTCAGTCATTCTCTCATTGCACAAGTAACAGAAATCTTACTTTGTTAACATTCATTTTAATGATGGTAGAGTATTATAGCAGCAAATTGATAGAAACTGGGAGTTCAAGTCTGTTCTACGACACACATCAGTGGCATAAAAGTCTTAGAAGTTGTAACATTTGCAGATGTTGTTACATGATTTATTTGTCTGCTTTCAAATGTACTTAGTTCTGGCCGTTTTTTTTCTAAACATTGTGAATTCTTTTTACGTAAAATTCTCCTTTTAGATGATGCCTATGCATTATTTGGATGATAAAATAGAGGCAATATGGAATATTTTGTTCAAAACTTTATGGTACGCATCTCATGGCCAGTTCTAGAAGCCCTGAGCTTCCACGCCGCATTAGTTTATTAGGTTACAGTCTTACAGTCTCATTGTCAGTTGATTTATTGGGTTCTGCTAACACATCTTACTCCTTGACATTGATAATGATAGAATATTATAGCTGTAAGCTCTTTACCATTGGCCAGACAAGTGATAGAAACTGGAAGTTGTTTGATTCGCTGACAATATCTGCATCAGAGAAGAGTTCAAATCTTTTTGTATGACACAGAACAGAGGCATGATCAGGTAATGTTAGAAGGTTTGCTATTTGTCTTGAGATGTGTAAGAAAAAACAATCTTTGTCAGAGTTTTAATGTTTCAGTTTAATTGGAAACATTTGAAGTTGTTACATGTTTAGTGATACTTGCTTATAATACGATAGATGATACTTTTATTATGAAAACTCTTACTTAATTAGTGTACAACATTATCTAAATCAATCACCAACATAATCAAATCAAAAGAATACGCCATTTGAATCCTCCCTTCTTACATTACATGCCAATGCAATTTCTCTGATGCTGAGGAGCGCCACTGCAACGAACAACATCGAGGAAAGTGCTTACATCACATGGAATCCATAGTCTTGATGAGTCATAAGCATCTTGAGCTTGATCAAGTAATGCTTTAAAGATTGGACGTTTAAGCAAACTCATCTTTATCACAAACCTCTTGTAATCAGCACCAACATACACTACCAAATGTCCTCTCGGAACATCTTTAGGTATGACTTCATTATCTTTCTTGAATCCCCAAGAAACCTTTTCGTAACAACTCTCGCATGAAGATGTACAACAAGGTATGACTATGGATTTGCTTTTCATGATTCTGAATTTGTTTTCGCACGATTTTATGAACTTGTTCTTCATTTTTGAGTAGAAGGAAAGGTCAAGTAAGAATAATGAATAAAGATAGAGGTGGTTTTGTGATGAAAAGTACAATGGTGAAGGACGTGTATATATAGATAATTGATAAATTTTACAGAGCTTAGATAGAAAAAAATCGGAGGTCCATGGTGCTATTAAATGTTATGTTTTTGAATATGAGATGGGCAAGAATTTGTTTTTAATAAAATTATAAGATCATAGATCACGAGCTAGGCTTTAAATTGTGATAATTGTTTGCTATTTTTGTTTCACTCGTGCGGTTCCGTTATTTTTCTTCATAAAACTGAAACTGTACGAACATGCATTGCATTATTACAGTTGGAATAAAGTAATATATTTTTCTCTATTTTTGATAAAAAAAGAAATATATTTCTCAGTTGTTACTGATCAATTTCATGGGGGCTAAGACTTGTAAGACCCCACAAAAGCAAGAATAGATTAGAGATATGAAGAGGAGGCATGGGTTTTAAGTCTTCTTGGACAAAGTGTGATCCTGATTTATGATTAATAGATTTGAATGATTCTAAAATTTAGTCTCTCTTTTTTTGGCGTTTTCCTGAAGATCAAGGCTCTATAGTTGAAATTCAAATCCAATATTCATTTGATACGGGGCGATATAAAGTTATAAACTCAAGGGTGATAAGCATCTGAAGATGGGCTATGAATCTATGATCAGTCTTTATCTAAGGGTTTGGTTTGTTTTTTTTAGTAGGGATTGGGTAAAACGGTTATAATGCATGTATGGCAAGTGTAAACTGATTATGAAGTGTCAATTTGCAGGGTCCGATATGATCGGGAAAACAGAACAGAGCAGAGCACTTATTCATTAGGGTTCAGATTCATCCCCCCAAATAGCTGAGTGAGAAGAGCAATCATTTTCTTACACATCACTTATGCAGATGAGGTTATGGTATGATATTTTCTTTTTCCAACGCGTGTCAACGAAGACCGAATCTAAAATGAAGCTTGTTTCATTTAGAAGTAGAAAAAAAGAAGTTTGAGCTGGTTTTAGTTCAAATATAATTAAGTTTTTTTTTAGACATATTCTATTTGGTTTCATATTTTACCAAAATATTAATTTATTTGTTTATAAATAATTTTTTGTGTATTTATAATTATTTTAATATCGAAACAATTTAGATAAATCCTTGAGCCGGATCAAACTAAACATATCATCATCAACCTCTTTAGAACTGAATATCATTTTTTTTATAAATTATTTTTCCCGTAGTTTTTCTGATTTTAAAATTTCAAATCAATTTAAAGTTTTAAACCAGGCTTTGGACCAGACAGAACTGATGTAACATCAGACCCGGGACGGTTCAAGCTGGTTTGAGATAAGGAGGGCCGGGCCATTCTAGAACTAGGCTGGCTTCTTCTGCGTGAAATTAATTGTGGGAACGTGAGGCTTTTATGATCTTTGTCTTTTGAGTCTCAAGAACAAATAACTCATTCGATGACTTTATTGGCGTTCCCTTTGATTGGCGTTCAAGAATACGCTAAATTTTGATGTACATAAAATTTATAGCCCTTTTTAGATTATACTTTATTTGATAAACATAACAAAGACTGAGACACTTTATGAAGTTACGGTAAAATTGGAGTTTTTTTACATATTAATTTTTTTTTGTATTTGATAGAAATCATAGGTGATGCATGTGCTGGTAGATTTTTCCTCTTTTAAACGGGATAGGGGCTTGCTAAATATGTGAATAACTGTTGAGTTCTTTGTGTTCTTATGTTGAAACGGTTTTTTGTGTTCTTACATGTCAAAAATATATCTACTTTAGCATTTTCAGTAGATACAAAATATTGATTTTTTGTTTTGTGAATATCTAGTAACATCATCATTGGACCGGGTGAGGGTTAGAGTTTACATCTGTATTATCTAATATACTTGTATCATACTCGAATCATCCAATATTAGCGACTCTTTGGAACATGTTATCAAAAAAAATTTGATCGAACCACCATTTTGACTTTTTATTCTTTTGGAAGAAAAAAAAAACGCATAGATGAGGGAGCCATACCTTTACGCCCAAAATTATTTGATTTGACTTTGCCATGTGTCTTTCGACAGTTACTAGCTGTCATTCTTTTTCCATTATTGTATCACTATTGAGTAGTGAGTACATACAAATGGAAGCTCATTTTTGTATAAGATATTAAGATACCATGACTAATAAATAATAATACTCTTATTATCAAGATTTAAACTATAAATAGTGAAACATTTAGGTTTAAATTTGATAATGAAACATTTAGGTTTAAACTTGATAATGATGAACCATTCGACTAAAAGGTTCGGTGCTTTTTGTCGAATTCAAAATAAAATTTTAAGATCTTTTTGTCCAATCAGTAAAATGATAACTTTTAAATCATTCCAAAATACCAGAAAAGCTTTTAAATGTTTTTAAAAGTGTATTACTCTGAAAAATAGTGGAAAAAATGTCTAAATGATATTTTAATATAAAATCATACAACATTCCGTTCCCCAACTAACTAGTTAAGTCTCGCCCATGCTTCATTTTGGGAGGCAGTAGCTATATTCTTCTCATGTTCTTTTATTATTTTTAACTAGGTGAATACGTCCCACGTATATTTTCAGCTTCATAGATTTAAAAAGGAAAGAAATATGTTTTGGTCTGAAATAATATTTTTCATAAGAAGAGGTATATTTGGATTTGCTATGCACTATGCACTGATTAATCATTGAATTTGGTTCAAACTTCTACAACAAAAATTATTTTAACTTTCCAATATATAGTTTTTCTATCATACTCATCCATTTTTCCCATAGTTGGGATTTTCAATTTTATAATTTACACAACCTAAAAGATAAAATGGTAATTTGGTATTCATTCACCTTAGGAGTTGGAGGAATATGATTTGAGTTTATCTACTACGATTTTAATATATTTTGTTAATATAAAGATTTTATGTTGCAAGAATATCCAGATCTTTTACATATCACAACCCTAAAAATTTATGGACTAAACGCAAAATAATTTTACGGGTATAATAATTAATGAACCAAAAGAGTTTTCAGCAATTGCCACATTCGGCCCAATTACTATCTTAAAGTGGGTCTAATGAAGAAAAGAGAAACTTAGGCCAGCTAAAGAAGCCCAATACTGAAGCGACGTCGTTTAAGGCACAACGGTCATCTTCAAAGTTAGAAAACGACAAGAAACAAACACAGAGCAGAGGTGACGAAAGCTTGTACGGAGAAAGTTGCGATTCGCAGCCCTTGATACGCTTGATGACACAGGATGATGACATCTGTCGTATCATCATCTCTAGGGTTTTTGGTCTTGTGCATAAATACTAAATGTTCTGATTCCTTTTGCTTCCTTTGGTTTATTACTGATTCTGCTTTTGAGTTTCCCTTTGTAAGTGCCTTTTGAGTGGTTTTTTTTTTTCTAAGTTAGGATTTTTTTAGCTTGCTTTGGTTTGTTACGGAGTTTTGCTTGTGACATTGCCTTTTTCAATGTGATTAGTGAACAATGAAGAGCTTTTAGTTATGTATTAGGGTTTATTACGGATTTTGCTTGTGCATTGCCCTTTTAGTGTGATTAGTGAACAATGAGGAGCTTGTAGTTAGGTTTAAGCGTTTAATCCTCCTTTAGTTTGGTCACATTGGTTGGATTTAGCCACAAACTCATCGATATGTTTTTTTGTCATTGATAAAAAATGTCTACTTTTGCTATTTCTTTGATCTAATTTGGAAGCAAAGGTCTCCAAGACTCTCTTGCTTTCGTTAATGCCTCTGAACAATAAAATTTGTGAAAATGGGTTCACTTTGATTCCCTTGTTAATGTTCTTTCCATTTTCTCTTGACATTCATAATGTATTATTGAACCTTTCAGGGTTAAGTAATTGCAGATGGCACTCCCCTATGATCCCAAGTTCACAATGGCATTCACAATCGGCAGAAAAAGAGAGATTGAGAATGACCAAGAGCACGGTAAACTTGTCACTCTAGAATATACATACTCTCAAAAGTACCTACTCTGGTTTTAAAACAAATTTTGTAAGATGGGATTTGATTCATTTTTCCATTTGTGTTTTGTCTTTGCAGATGAATCTGCTTCTGCCGCTATCGTAGCTGTTGATCTGATTAGCTCTGCACGGCTTGCACTTAAGCTGGATAGTGTCTATACTGAGTACTCAGCTCAGTATTTGGTGGAAAATGCTGGCTCACACGGGCTCAAGCTCACTGTCAAAGACTGCCTTGAGTTTGCGTTAAACAAAGGCATACCCAAAGCAGAAGATTGGCCACACTTGGGATCTCTGTCAAAGCCCCCATCATCCTATAAACCTGCTCTCGTTTCCATGAAAGGACAAGTGATTGAGCCTAAGAATTTGGAGGAAGCATGTGACTTGCTGGTGCGTCAACCGGTTGGAGTAAAACTGCATGTGTTCAGTCCACACATTGAAATTCAACAAGACGTAAGTGCTCTTAGTTTAATTCAATATAAAACGACAAAGCATTTGATGGATCTATAATATTTGTGCATTTGTTTTGTGTGGTTAGGGAATTTACTGTGGCCCCTCAGGTGAGCCAGCCAGCTATGTTGGACTTAGAGATGGGATCATAGTTGGAGTCGAGAAGATCCAAGGAAAGTCCATTGCTACAGTGAAGATATGGTACAAGAACAAGTTTACATTTTTCAAAGTGGCTTTGAGCAGAATGTTTGCTTGCCTCTCTCTGGGCATAGGCACGAACGTTGAGCCAACAGGTCTGCTTGTTGACTTTTGTGTCCCACGCCTATCCATCAAATAGGCAAGGCATTTTATCTTAATAAGTATCTAGAGAACAATATGCTACTAGTGGAAGTGTTTGTTTAAGAATGTTTCAGGAGACTTTTTTTTTATATGTAAGTTAAGAAGTTGATATCTTTTTTTTAACAACAAATTTGGGATGATCGATTTGTTATATGTACCACCAATTGAATTGTGTGTTTTAGTTTTGTTAAAGTCAGTCCTCGTATGCATGAATTGGCAAATCAGATATAGATTATAGAACATGCTAATTTGATTGTAAGAGTTTTATAGCTGCTATGGATTAAGCAGATTTTGAACTTGACACAGAACTCATGTCTGTCTGTTACATGATCTGCTTATAGAACTCATGTCAGATTTTCAACAATTACTTATGGTTTCATCCTCCTCGAGGAGAATCTGAGTGATCTAAGGATCCAAGGGAGAGTCCAATCACGCGTTTGCTGGTAACATTGCACTTGACTCTTCTCCAACTGCAACAAGAATGATCACTACTCTTCCATCCTCGAAGAATGTTGAAATGTAGATCAGTAGAAACCGAAATTAAATAGGCTTTGAGGTCTAACAAGCCTTGCTTTTCACTTTAAATGCAGCTTCTACATTCCTGCATCATCATCATCATTATCAGTATCATCCATGTTAGGACAAAGACCATTGACTTTGTGGAAGACATTGAATGGCAAAGATCAAATGAAGAAACACAGAATGTAGAGTTGATTCAAAAGTCATTTTATAATTTAGACATTGCTAAACTCAAGCTCAAGGCATGTGATCAAATATGGTTGCTTCCATATTTCTGAGCTTATGCAGGTTCTGGATTCGAGTATGCGAGCAAGTCTCAATCTCCATCGTCTACAAGTTCTTAAATTTCACACTTTCATCTTCCTAAAACAAACTTCACCTCCCTCGTCAAGCCCGTCGTGCTCATTATGAGGTTTCAAGCAGCCCAACAAAGGCCCAATACATGAGGTTTTACAAGCTTTTTTTTTCTTTTTAATAAAGAGTTTGAGTTTTTCGTAACTGATTTTGGCTTTTACCGAAGCTTTTGATTTTATTTATTAACTGAGAGAATTATTTCATATTTGTGTGATGATTGATCATTTAGCCATAACAAATCCTGGACCATTTGTGGGGAGAGACACTTGTATAAACTTGTCGGCCATTTTAACGCATGCTCTTAGAACAAAAGTGAGATCATTTGAATGTAACATTATCTTAATTTTGTTTAGAAATTTTTTACTTTTTGTTAAGTTGTTACCCTCCCATTTGACTTTTAATTACACAAACAAATTATAAGCTTTTATAAAAGAAAAGGTGACCCACTAGAAATGGTGGAAATTTCCTATTCGGGCAACTAAACCGATTCTCGTTGTTGATTCTTATGCCTTCTTCACTATTCTTAACGGTGGAATTTTCCTATTTGTACAAAGTGATTATTATTCTTTTGATTTTTGGATCATCGTCACAAGTCACAACAATCACATCAATTTAAGGCTAACCTAATCAATCTTTTGTTTTGTCTTTTCCAAGTGGAACACACAGAAACACAGTAGTAAGAATTCCCATTACTAGCCTTACTTCTCAATTCTATAAAAAGGACAAAGACATTGCAAAGAAACAAAACAAAACAAAAATGCAAAATCAGACAAGGTCTGTCTTGGTGGTGGCGGTGGTAATAATGATGGTTATGAGCTCTTTCACTGTGGAGGGAGGAGGGAGAGGAATATTATACAACAAAGATCAGAGGCTTCACAGTGTTGAAAAGGTTAAATCCGTCAGTCCATCAGCCAGAGTAGTAGAGAATCACCATAATATTCCAAGACAAAGCTACGACAATTGGGGTAGCAACGGAGGTGACAGTGGTGGCGGCGACGGAACCGGTTAACATCAGAATACACAAAAGACAAGGCAGCTCCTAAGACGTGTGTGTTTGTATGTGTAAAGAACGTGATCATGTGGTTATATTGGCGTATGTTTTGTGCTTTTTGTCATGTCTCATAAGTATATATTTTGTCTTTAATAAGTGTGTTGTGGTTCTATGCTTATGTTTGGAGATGCATCAAGGCATATACATATATTACTTTTTTTTTTTTTTTTTTAAGGCAAAGCATATGTACAAATATTACCTGAGTTGAGTTTGTTACTAAAAAAATAATGGACCACGTTGTCACTACTTGTCTTGAATTTGCAGTGAACCAGAGAAATGATTCTCACCAAAGTTTGAGGTATTGGAGACTGGTTAACTCCACCACAAAGCAAATGATGCAAGATAAGCATATAAAAGATCAAAAGAGAGAGAGGCCTCACAGATCATTTGATCGGATCATAGTTAAGACCTAGCTTATTTTGATAAATGGCCATAGAGCTGGTTCACTTTCAGATTCCAAGCTACTTAGTTTTCTTACAACTCTGTCCTAAAAATGACAAATCGATAAACAGTAAGTGAAACAAAATGGAATGTTAATGATGTTACCTTACATTACATAACCTAAGTTCATGCCACAAAATTCAATTATTCAACTGGTGTAATCTGCAAATGCACACAATAAACCTTTTGAATACAGAAAGTTAAGTTTACCTGGAGTATTGTCCCGAACATTATATCACCTTCAAAACAACAATTATCTTTTCCTTAGTTTTCTTGACAACTTCTGATCCATCAACATAATGAGCAATGTAATAATCCTTATTTTGTAGGCAGGACTACAATAGCTACTTCAAGATTAGTTGCTTCCCCTGAATCTAAGATATATATACATATTTAAATGTCAACTAACCAAGCAAATCATTCCTTTTGGAAGAGAGAAACATCATTTTACCAATTTTCCTCTAAATACTATAAGATCATTAATTTGGGATTCAAACTAACAAATCCATTGGAGATAAATGTATCTTACATTCCTTCTAGCCACTAAAAAAATATTCACTTTCAAAATCACTTATTCCTCCCTCCATTTGTTATTGTAACATCTGTATTGATTTGAGCTTCGAAAATCATCGGAAAGTATGATAACAGTGTCTACTTAGCCTACGGAATTATTTTTTATTGTGTGTATTTTTTTTTTAACATCATGGGTTTTTTAGATATATTTTAATTTTTTTTTTCTTACATGTATTAACTCAAATTTTTGGTAAACATCACGTAAATTTCTTTTAGACCGCAGAATTATAAATCATTGATCTGTTACCCCTTTCAACTAGAGATGAAGACAAAATTTTGACCAAATAGAACCAACTGGATAATTTGGATTCAGACGTGGTCACGTGGGATTTGAAACCTTTCGGTTACAGTTAACATAATAACAACACAGAGAAAAAGATAGAACAAGATTTCTAGGTGTTGTTACTTCAATAGGGTCATGTATGAAGGAAGAGTACAATCAATTTTGATACGTAAACTTCAAAAAACGGTGGCTTATGTCGTACGAACCTAATGAGCTGCCACGACGACCGGAATTACCATATGTGGGGTTTGGTCTACGCAGACCGACCATTCACATTTCACATACTCACCAAAGTTCTACCAATAAATACATAAAAATTAAATTAAATGTTTGACTAGGAATACAGAAAACATTTAATAGAATACATCGGGTCCTAGTCCACGCTGTATGTGGTCATGTCTCTTCAAATTACACACATGCAAGTTTGTAGTATGACTCAGATTGAATATGCTATGTTTACAGCTCAACATTTTGTTTTAGTTTCTAGTAATTTGTTTCTTAAAGATATAGTCATATATGTTAGCCTTTTTCAATTCATACATTTACTATAAAGGAACCAAAATTCAAAACTAATATTTGGTTCTCAATCACGAACTAAAATATGTTGTTTTTCTAATCCAAATCCATTTTTGGATATCAACAAAAGTTTAAATGCTATAAATCGTCGTTCTTTACCGTAAAAAATATAAAGATAAATATCATTTCTGTAACGTTTTTGTCATCCGATTTCGGCATTTGTCTTATCATTTCAGTTTTTGGGCCAATCTTGTTTCAATGATTGATGATACGCTATTTTGTGAATTTTTAAGATTTATCAGTTCGTATTTTCAACATAGAAAGTTTTTTTATGTGTTCAATCATCATTCACGTTAACTTTAAAATAAATAATTACTAGTCTTATACTTTAGATTAAGCGTCTTCTTTAGAATTCTTAAGAAAAAAAATTCATATTTAAATAAAAATAAACCTTAATGAAATGGCCAAATTGGTTATCAAGTTCTTAAACATACCCACACTACTCTATATACAATCTTTTTTCTTACATATTTCCAGATAACATAAAAACACACACTGTTTTATTTTTCTACAGCTTCACTCAATCTAGATATCACTTGAAAAGAGCTTAAAACACTTCAACCAAAACAAAACCACAGAACATACATCACGTTAATATATTATTTCTAGTCATCTAGAAGACATAATATTACATGTATTACTAGTGTTACGTATTCCTAGAAAACAAAAAAATATGTCAGATATCAATCATTTATTACACCAAAGCTAATGCCCCTCTTTCTAACTCGTAGGCTTCTGCTCCCTCCATATATTGACTAAACTCTCTCTTTTTCTCCCTCTTCTCATATCTCTACTACAAATTTCAGAACCAGAAACCACAACAAAAAACTCTCCAGTTTTTCTGAAAAATAATACAAAATTGTGTCCTTGTAGTGTTGGGATCATCAAGTAATGGGAGAAGAAAGCAGCACGAGCGGGAGGTGCGAGCGGTCCAAGACGTTCAAGGCGAAGTGTAGCCACATGGTGAAGAAACAGCGAGCCAAGTTTTACATCCTTGGCCGTTGTATCTCCATGTTAGTTTGCGGGCGTGACCGTGACCGTGATCGTGACCGTATTTTGACATAGATCTTTACCTTAAGTTTTTTTCTTTCTCTTCTTGTATTTTTCTATTTTTTTTGGTTTGGTTGCCGTTTTCATTTTTCCCTCTAGTATCAAACATTTGAACTAGGGTTGGTATTTAAGTTATATTTATACACATGAATATATGAAATTTATGTGAATGCATCATGAAATGCTTAATTATTTTGAGATTTGTGTCTCCCTTTTGAAAGTTTTGAATGGTAGTATCTTTTTAATAATCTTAGTTATTCAAGTATAATATTAATAGCCTCTCTTTTTGTAAACCTCTGGCCCTGGAAAAATCTTCAATTTACTTAGAATATATAATTTATAAGAAACTTTCAGAAATACTCAGACATGAGTTGAGCCTTCAAATGCTTGTTGTCGTTAATCATATGATTATTAGAACAGAAAAAACATCTCATAGGTGGCGATTAAAAGAATAATCACAAAATTTTGAAAAACAAAATTGTGATGAATAATTTGTTCACCAGTTTTTGTTTTTGGCAACATCTGTTTACCAGTTATTTATCTATATATATATACATATGAGTGAACTTATATCTTGAAAACATTATAGATATTGAGGTCAGAGATCGAATCTCTTCCACTGTACTTTCATGTTATAAGGCACTGCAGAGTTTTAAGTGACAAAAATATTCAACTTGCTATAACCTTAATTACTATTATTTTGGATTTCAGATTATAAAAAAACAAACAAAAATCTGATAGATGTCAATACGCAAAAGAACATAATGTTTGAGAGTGAATCATTCATTAATTAGTGTAAACAATACCAGCGAAAAATTGAGAGAAAAAGGTGGAGAAGATAGAAAGTAATTATGACAAGGTCTACGGTCTGAAAGTCCATGTGACTCGAATCCAAATCATACTAATAATGCAAATCGAAACTATGCTTTATTTTCTTTTCTATTTTGTCGGTTTAGGCAGGACGATGTTTGATTGTGTAGTTTTCATTTCATTGTAGCAGATTAAAATGTGAATATGAAGAGGATAACCAACATCTTTTTCATGCGTACATAAAAACATATATTCAAAAGCATATATTAAAACTTAAAAGGAAAAGGAAAAGAATAAGAGAATGTGGAGTTCATGGTCCGCACCATACAGGAAACAAGTGAAAATAATAGGAACTCTCCCCCATCTTAGGACTTGCGTGCTCATTCTAAAGCTTTTCTTATTCATATAAATATTTCTATTTTTAAATTCATCACAAATCAAATAAAATTTTACTATTCTTGTTTGTAAACAACATTTAATATACAAATTTAAATATTGATGATAACAACGCTAACACAAACTACTATGTTACAAAACATGGTCAACAATTTCTATTATTATTTGTGATTGTAAATATCAGTATGTAAAATCTGTTGCTATTTCAAGATATATGTATAATATAAGATATTTCTGATAAATCTACAAGTTATTTAATTTATTGATCAATTTTATTTTATATTTATAGACGTATACATTTAGATATCAATGTGTTGAATTATCAGCACTACAATAGGTCATACTTATAGATACTTATAAAGTTGATCATAAATAAGTTGTCGAGTCTTTTGATAGCACTGTAAATATAGATTATACAACTTGTGATGGCCTAAAGGATACAATATCGAGCATATATATAGTAGGATCTTTACATAGAAAAGTTTCTAACGTACATGTTTTGACCAATGTAGCCACTTTTACCACTACTTTATTATATTTTAATATTCAAAATTATACGATCCAGCACTAATAAACTATGTAAAAAAATCCGAAGCCAACAAAAAAAAAAAAAAAAAACACCTAAAACGTCCAACATCACGTGCATGCTCTTGCTCCAAGTCTCGAACATTTCCGACACGCCGCAACCGCTGATTAAGAATAGATTTGCAATTTTCAAAACATATTAAATTGTTAGACTAATGAGTGATGGATACTTGTCTGATACTCGTACAAAATTACAAACTTATTTGATTGCTCGTATCTGGGCGTATGCAGTATAGACTGGATCTTAATATCTAAGTCCGATTTGAACATTTGGATCGTGAAAATTACATGTGTTGAAAACCAAATGAAGGTGAAAAACTGTGAGCCGACAATGGGAATCCTCGAGGCGAGAAAGGTGTGCAAATGCACTCGTGCGGTCCCTCTCGTTACTACTTTTCATCGTTTTCCCACTGTTTAATTTATTTCTACAGACTCAGAAAATTATTTTCTAACTCTTTTGTTTTTTTTAAGTAAAAAGATCAATTTTTGGTTCTATTATTTATGATGATGGGATCATTGAGAAATGAGAAACATGGCTTTTAAAAAAAGAAACAAATCACAAAGGAGACTTGATATATATAGATAAGTAAAAGTCAGCATCATTGACGAAAGAGATGGAAAAAATACATCGTTGGCCTCATATTTATTGTCCCGATAATATTCAAGGTATTTTAGCCCTGCGATTTTATATTTCTTTTATTGTGTTGTCTTCCACTAACTGTGAATCGGTGGGGAATTTTGTTATTTTGATGAATTTTTTTGTTATTTTGTCTCTTATTCTTTTTTGACGTTACTATAAACTAGGGAAAAATGGATATATATATATATATACACGTAAGAGTTTTGGTGTTTTGCAATAGATATCACATTTACTACACATACTTACGGAGAAAGGGAAACTATCTATACGTTAAAGTGTCTATTATTACTGTGTAGTAGTAGATTGTGGAAAATAAAATTAATAGATTGAATCCTTACATCGATCTATCGATAGTCAAGGTTACATACTTAAAGATGTCCTAGCTACATTCCTTCGCCACAGTTTATATAGTTGCTACTACTTATTGCATATTCCTAGTCTTAACTACTTGAAGTATGTCTACATACACACGGCTTTTAATACATTCCGATTTCCGAATGCAGCATCTCTTACACTGATTTTATTCGAAGTTAATGAATTCTTTTTCTTCTAACTTGGGCGTTGGTCACATCCGTAATGATAATTTAATAGATCATTTAGATTGCAAAAGCCGATTGGACAGGATGAGAAGTATTGGGACCCATTGGGTTGGAAAAGAAGAGAGAACACGTGCATCTCTCTGACACACGTTGAAACTCAAACACTTTCCTCAATTTCTTCTTTCCAACTATATCAATTTATCATTTTCAACACCAATATTTTCGCCGGTTATCATCATACATCATCCATCATTTATGTTTTTTTTGATAAAGGAAAACATGTTTTAGCCTTTTTCTTTTCTACAAAGTTATCATCATATATATTACAATAACCAAATAGATTGTTTCCTCCACTTACTATATAATAACCTCAATATATTATTTGCTGTATATATATAATAGATTGCATCGTTAACTAAGTTATTAAGTTACGTAATCAAAAATTTATCTGTCAATGTTACTTATGTAATTAGTTTTTTTAAACAATTTATCAAAAAAAATTATTTTATCATTGTAAAGAAAAGCATAAAGGTTTTGTGGTCTTGAGTTTGTGAGCTAGACCCCCACGCGGCGGTGTCTGTTTGTAGCAAGCAGTCTTTGTAGACTTCCCACGTGCGGGTTTGTAGATTCTCCAAGAACGCTCAAGGCAGGGCCAACCCCAAGACCGTCCTCTTTCGTCTTTACACCACACATGCATATTTTACACAAATTTACAATTTGAAAACTTAAAATCTGTCATGTAATGTTCCTCGTCAAAACCAATATGTCAATATCTTTGTATTTGGACGAATTTTAACCCGATTCATATGTGGTCAGTTTTACAGCAAATTAAAAAAAAAAAAAAGTAATTCTTTGTTGATCAACGAAATTATTGTTTAAATAACATTGAATTAACCACTATCTAGAAACTTTGCTACTTAATTGATGATTATCTAAGAATCCGATTTTTTAGATAATCGAGATTGGCTCGAGATGATAGTTGTCTATCTAATCACTTTACATTGTGATAGTTAAGTAATCGTGTTTTAAGAGCGATTAATTGGCCGAATAGGAGATGATATATTAAGGTCATTTCAGCGTTTTAAACAACGGTAATAGATTGAAATAATGGTGAAAATGTATGCATTAAGATGATAACTTATTGCGTTGATTTCGGCCTAGCTAATTAGTTCCGTACAAGATATGACATATTAGACGCTATGATGGTTCTTCTGACAACGATCGTGATTGTGCGATCGCCTCACTAAGAAATTGTTTTATTGTGTAGTGTAGTGTAGTGTTGCATTATGCATATAGACTTTACTTAACTTTACATATAAGTTACTGTTTGAAATAATCACAAGATAGTTTGAGATAGTTTCGAGAGATGAGCACAAAATCGTCATGTCTTCTGATAAATGGACCAACCTGACAAAACCTGCCGAGACGGTAAGGCCTGTTCGTTTTTACATACTAATTACAACCCACCACACAAAAAAAACAAATTAACCTTTTTTTGTTAAAAGGGTTAATCTATTAAATGCTAATAGAAACTTAACAGATGTTTTTTTTAACTTACAAAAGGAAATTGAGGGATTTTAATTTGAGTTCTCTACAAATTTTTCCATCTTTTCTATTTTTCTCAAGTCTGGGATACATAACCAATACAGGCCTCGAGTCCATAAAGGCCCAACTAAAATACACAACCATGATAGTTAATACCTTACGCAATTCCGGTTTTGAAAAATTATTAGGAGGGTCAATTAAAGTTAGAAATTTGCAGCTTCGTCCTAAGATGGATTAGATCTATGATTTCAGAATTCCATAAGGTTAAAAGTCTTTTTAACTTTAGAATCATCCCATTTCTCTAAATTTATTTCATTGACACTATATATTAGATTCATTTAGAGTCTCAACGATAAATATATACAAAACACTCTAAATTAAACACGACAAAGACCAGCGAAAGGTTTTCCAACATAACAAGGTAAAAGACTAAGGAAAGAGACTCTGATTAGATCTTTCAACTGTAGAGATCATCATCGCCGGCTGCTCCACTGGATGTGGCAAACGGGTCGGCTCCACTGGCAGTGGCTGCAGCTCCAGCCCCTGTGGCTTCTGGAAACCTGAACTCGCTTCCAAACCCACGTGACTGCTGAAGAGTCTGAGCAAAAGCTTGATACTTGCGAATGTCTGCATCACTTACTGATCTCCTAGCGTACTTCATGGATTCCTCAAAGTGACCAGCTTTAATCTCTGCAATCTCCTCTTCCATGTCCTCTTCCATTGCTTCTGGCATCTCTGTTCTCTTCCTCTCCCTTTCAATATCCTTCTCGATGTTCTCTCTGATTGCGTATTTGCAAGAACGCTGGCAAATCTCTGTGATGTCTGCACCGCTGAAGCCTTGTGTGTACTTGGCAAGAGCTCTCAGGTCAACGTCTTTAGCCACTGGCGATTTCCTCAAACAAGACTTGAAGATCTGGTAGCGAGATTCCTCATCAGGAAGAGGAATGTAGATGAGTTGATCGAGACGACCAGGACGCAGAAGTGCAGGGTCGATGATGTCTGGTCTGTTTGTTGCTCCGATGATGAAGACAGTCTTCTTAGCAGACATACCATCCATCTCTGTAAGAAGCTGGTTCAATACTCTGTCTGCTGCACCACCAGCATCTCCAACACTGTTCCCTCTCTGTTATTACATTGAATATTTTTAGATAAAGATAACGTGCATAAGTTGCATAAGGTTAGAGATTAAGGAACCGAGCACAATACCTGAGTGGCAATGGAGTCGAGCTCATCGAAGAAAAGAACACAAGGAGCAGACTGGCGTGCCTTGTCGAATATCTCTCTCACATTGGCTTCACTCTCTCCAAACCACATTGTGAGGAGCTCAGGACCTTTGATACTAATGAAGTTAGCTTGACACTCATTTGCGATAGCCTTAGCCAAGAGGGTCTTTCCACAACCAGGAGGACCGTAGAAAAGGACTCCTTTAGATGGTGACATACCAAACTTCTCGAATTTCTCAGGATGCTCCACTGGATATTGAACAGTCTATATTACATAGCAAAATTTGAATAACTTAGACAACATTCACAAGGTCACTAATCAAAAAAGAGATCGAATTGTTGAAAATCTTAATTTACCTCTTGAAGCTCCCTCTTGACATTCTCAAGACCACCAATGTCTTCCCAAGAAACGTTAGGCACCTCAACGACCTGGTTGAAAGAGAAAAATACAGTTTAAGAACAGGCATTAGATAAGAATGGAACCAAATAGATTGAGAAACTGTAAAACTCACCGTCTCCCGTAGAGCAGAAGGATTGCTGTTACCAAGAGCAGTCTGGAAGTGCTCATTAGTTACAGCCATAGAACTGAGAATTTCAGCATCTATCTCCTCGTCTTCTAGGTCAATTACATCCATCTTCTCCCTGATACATTGAAGAGCAGCTTCAGTGCATAATGCTGCAAGATCAGCACCAACATAACCATGGGTGTCTTTGGATGCTCTCTCCAAATCAACCTGATTAAGAGCAAATCACGTCAGGTCTGACAAATAGAGAAGGCACAAGAAAAGAAGAAAATAGATAAATATAACAGAAACTTACATCTTCTGCCAGCTTCATGTTCTTGGTGTGAATCCTAAGAACCTCAAGGCGACCAATCTCATCAGGAACACCAATATCAATTTCCCTGTCAAATCGTCCAAATCTTCTCAAAGCGGGATCAATGCTGTTGGGACGGTTGGTTGCTCCCATAACAATAACATGGGCTCGGGATTTAAGCCCATCCATAAGTGTCAAGAGTTGGGAAACAATCCGTCTTTCAACTTCTCCATGTGTCTTTTCTCTTTTTGGAGCAATTGAATCGAGCTCATCAATGAAAATGATTGAAGGGGCATTCTTCTCAGCTTCCTCAAACGCTTTCCTGAGGTTGCTTTCACTCTCACCAGCTAGCTTTGACATGATCTCAGGACCATTGATACAGAAGAAAAATGCACCAGTCTCATTAGCAACAGCACGGGCAATAAGTGTCTTCCCAGAACCAGGAGGACCATAGAGCAAGATTCCCTTGGGAGGCTTCACACCAATGGACTTGAAGAGCTGTGGATGCCTCAATGGGAGCTCAACAAGTTCCCGGATCTGAGCCATCTGTTTTCTGACACCACCAACATCATCATACCCAACTTCATCCAACCTCTCCTCATCTTCTCTCTTTAGTGGTTCACCCTCACAGAAAATTTCTGTATCAGGAGCGACCACACAGTACTCAGCAGGATCGGTCTCAATAACCTTAAACTCGATACTTCTCATCCCTCCTCTTACTAGGAAAAGATCACCCTTCCTCACCGGGCGGTATGCCTCCAAAAAATAAGCTGTCAAGATACAAAAACCAACATAAGATACTAACATTAAACTGCTGTGTTAACATGGAACGCATTAAGAAACATATATGCAGAGCACAAATGAAGAGATAAAAACAGGAAGAGAAAACACTTACGTTTAAGGTATGGATCAAATATGTTGCCACTAACTCCTTCAATGGTATCATCAAAAGGCAAGATGTGAACACGCTTCCCATACTTAACATCAGGGCATTGGTGAACAGAGATAACATCTCCAAGCCTAACCCTCAGATTCGACCTAACAACCTTGTTCATCCTAATTTTTGGTTCATCACATGTATCATCAGCTAAAGCAATACACACAGTATCCTTCCTCTTCTTTCCCTGTAACCACAATACCCAAAACAGAGAAAACGAAGATGTCAATACTCACAATTCCCCCAAAAAAAGCATAAAAATTAAGAGATCCAACAAAGTATCTCAATTCTAGAAACCCAACACAGATCAAAAGTTAGACTTCTGATAAACCCTAGAATCCCCATAAACCCAGAACGCAATAATCAACTTCAAAAATAGTTTTAAACGAGTCCGAAAAGCCAAACCCTAAAAAAAACCTCAATTACGGGAATTTTAGCAAAAGATGAAGAAGAAGAGGCAAACATATTGAAAATCAGACCTTAATTAAAACGGTATCTCCGCGAAAGAGATGTAACTTCTCCATGGTCTCAGGGTGTAGAGACACGACGGAGTTATCATCGTTGATCGCCTCATCTACAACCAAACGATTCGCCGCCTTCTTTCTCTCCAGAATTGCGGTGCTAAAATCCCTCTTCGTCCCCTTACTGAAATAATCAGAGAAACAATTGAAATTTAAATCGAATTGAAAAAACCTAAACATAAAAAAACTAACAAAAGCAACTCAGAAATCCAGAAGAACTTACGAATCAGATGATTCAGCTTGATCTGCCATAGTTGATATTGAGTAGAGAGAGCAAAGAGAAGAAGAAGAAGAAGAAGATAACTTCGAGAGAAGGGTAAGTGATCGGTCCGTTTTTCTATGAGAAAATAGAGAGACATGTGTGTGTTTATATACAAGATAAATCCGTTTCTTGTCATCAAAGAAAAATTTATTTTATTTTATTTTTCTTAGTTTCCATTTTTTATTGTTTCCATTTTTTTTCCTTTTTTTGGCGTTATTTAGTTGCCTTTTCTTTGTTTCATACTTGTTCTTTTTCAAAAGAAAAAATAAGTTGCATCTTCCAATTTTTATAAGGAAAAGCTTTTCATGTATTCATTTAAATGTAAATAAAACTTGTAACTATATAAAAGAAACTTCTTAAAAAAAAATACTAAAAATTCAATAAAGGGTTTTACATCTTATAAATAACAGCTTTTCTAAAAACACCAAACGTTTTACAAATTTTAAGTACAATATTTGAACGTTGAAATTTAATTAACACAAAAGTAACAAATCAAATAAATAATAATCATTTATATTATGGATTTAGGTATTGTATTTATATAAAAAGGAGAAAATCCGACTTTATATATATACAAACTTCTTTTTAAAATAAAAATAATAAAAAAATTTACAGGGATTAATTATATAAAAGATCAAATTTTGGAGATCGTCAGCTCGACACATAATCATTTTCAAGATTTTCCTTCATCAATAAGTTTATTTATTTTTTCGAAACATTCTAGAAGATTTTAGAATATGGTAGAATGTTTTAGATGAGTATTAAAAATTTTAGAGAATATAGAAATGTGCGAGAAGATCTAGAGGATCAATCTCCACCATTGAATCATATAAAATTTTACCGTCCATTGTGAAAGTGGTTTCCTATATAAAAGGCTATAGCTCCCTCATTTGTACTCAACTAAGCAACCAAACACAACTTAATAATAAAATCTTCTTTCTCTAAATTATATGTGTTCTTTCTCAAAATATCAAAAAGGGTATAAATAAGCAGGAGGATGACTTAACACCTACAAGAAGTGGAAATGTAATAAAGATGCTAAAACCGCATAAATTAGTTCACTAGGAATTAGTTTGTCACATTCCGGTGATATCCTGAGTTAGAAGTGAGTTTTTTTTTTTGTGGAGTTTACATTAACTAGCAAACAAAAACCATTTATGGGAAAAAAAAACATATCATTGGCTATTAGAATAATAGCACCTTGACAAAACGTGAGAGAAGACATTTTATCTTCAAAAGTGAATAAGAGTGAATTTTGGACGATTTATTCAATTCAATTGTTAATTTGTTATAGGATGCATGATTTTTCAATATTTTTTTACTGCAAATAATAATTTTTGGAGATTGTCGAAGAGCTGAATATTTTTGTCATTTAAAGCCATTCACAACCAAAAAAAAAATAATACAGATTTTATAATTTGACTACTGTGAAGATTTCAAGAGTGAAGCCAAAGACGATCATGGAGTCTCTCTTCACCAGCTCCAAACATCTCATCGACTTTTTCGCCGTCTCTGTAAAACTGAAACGTGGGTGTGTAACGGATGTGGCGAGTGCTTTCGGGGCACTCGTCGATATCTGCGTAAACAAACTTGAGCTTCGAGAAACTTTTGCTGAGCTCTTGAAATGCAGGAAGAATCTGGCTGCAAACTCCACACCTTAAATTTTCAAAATCATAAGCTAAAATCTCAAGAAACCTCATAAAAAAAAAGTGCACAAGAACAAAACCGTTCTCATTGAGGCATTTCATCAAACACTTGGTGAACATGAAATGCGTGTTCACAAAAAAAACTGAGACCAAAACGTACCATGAAGCTCCGTAGTTAATAACAGCCTGCATATCACAAAACAAAACAAGAAGAACAGTCAGATTACGAAGAACTCAGCTTGGGTCTTAAAACGTGTACAAATGTAATAGTTGTCGTTTGTAATAACCGGAGATTTGGAAGATTTGATGTCGTCAAGAATTTTCAGGAAACTTTGGTCGTTTGGTGCGGTTTTCAAATTGCCATGGCTATTCAAATTGGATTCAAAATCCGGATTTGCTCCCTCCGATTCTTGCTTTCTCATTTTTGTGTTTTTGTTTGTTTGCTTGGATTTGCCAATTTTGCTATCGCAGATTATCATAAACTAAACCGAACCACAAGTCTACTTACCACTACCCAAACCCAAACCAATAGATTTGAGTCTATACCGATTTTAGCCAACTCAATTTCAACATCGCCATCTCGTTAACCAGCCCAATTACGAGTTTGATGAACTAGGAACTAGCTTTTCAATGTTATTAACGAATTTGTCTTACACAAATAAATGAAATCACTTTATCTTCAAATAAAAAGGAAGAAGCACAAACAGAATCCAATTCTGGTGTAACTTTTATTAATCTCCAAAAAATTTAGGAAGGAATTAATGGTTGATAAACGGAATATCTTGGTTTATTATGATTGTCTTCTACATCACCAAATTCAGATGCTGAAAAAATCATGTGTTCTTGTTGGCAAAGAGCTTGATTCTCCCAACTCTTTCCCATCACAACCAAGTACAATCCACAAACGATTAATATTGCACCAATCAATCTGAGAAAACAAACATGAAACGTGTTTAAAAAAAAACCTTAATTATAACTTATGAAAATAATACATATTGAGTCAAAAACATATATACATACCCTCCAAGATAGAAATGTTCACCAAGAGCAAAACTGGCTAAAAGCTAAAAGAGCAGCAAGTAACGTTTGAAGAGGCAAATACGCTGATACAACCAGAGGTCCTCCTCTATCCACAACATATATTTGTATTGCAAACACCATAGCTGAACCCACCAATCCCTACAACTATGTATTCAAACTCATACCAAATTTAAAACAGAACATGTCAAAAGAATCTTAATCTAAATTCTAACAAGATAAACAAACAAACACTTACAGTGTATAGTAACGCATACCATTCGCCTCCTGATCTTATCTTCCAACTCTCTAAATCTCTCTCGAAATAAGCAGAGATTCCAAAGAACTGAAACACTGCAAAAAAACAAGAGTAGGAGACGAAGGAGAAGCGAGCTGGATACTTCTTAAGCAATGGTGACTGCAACACAATTCAACTTGACCAACATAAGCAATGACCCATCAAACAAAGACATCCCAACGTCTAGTTCTTGTTCTGTTCCTCTGCTTCTTCAGCTTTAATTGGTTGGTTTATCAAATGTAGACTCGGTTGGTAAATGGTTGGTCCTTTATAGAGTGTTATAGCTAAAGAGCCTGCAACCGATACAATTGTTCCCACCACTTTGGCTATACCATCTTTTCTCTTTAATTCCACCTTCTCTATTCTACAATGGTGTGTCATATTTAACAATGAGATATGAGTGAAACTATGAAAGTATAAGATTCAAGAATCAAGAACATACCCGAATAAAGCGGCCATGAGAAATGAAACAGCTGGAACAGCATTTTCAGTTGCTGATGCAAATGTTGGTGAAGTATTATCCAATCCAAATATGTAAAATCCTAAATCATGTTATTCTATAACCCAAAGTAAGTATAGGAATAGAAAACGTTGTGTCTCTGATGTAATTCAAGGTTTAAAGACAAGATCGTACCCGACGGGTCCAAGAAGGAAAAACTGAATCAGGAAACTGGTGTTCATTGCTGCCTTTCTTTTCTATTAGACTATATACAAACAATCAAGATTTATAATATACTAGAATTAAGAATTTAAAGATTGAGATTTAGTTTAAATTTAAAGAAGTGTATTATACTTTTCAAGGAAGAAAGCAGAGGGAGCAAGAGCAGAGAAAGCGATGATGTTGCGGTAAAGTGGGAAGACGAGTTTGCTTACTCCCAAGTTTAGAGCGTATCTCATGATCACGTGATTACCAGCGTAGCCTGTCTGAAACACCACCATTGCTAAGTGAAGCTTTGCTCTTTCCGGTATCGGAGACATCTTTCTCCACCGGAGATGGAGGAGGAAAGAAACCAATGACGACGGAGGAGAGATCTGTTTGGTTTTCTCTTCCGAATGATCTCTTGTTGTGACGACTTTCTTTAAAACGACAAAAAACGAGATAAGACTGTCATGTGCTTGTCACGTGAGATGTGTACAAAATGTATAGTTGTCGCCAGCCATAACCGAAGGTTTTATGCCGTCAAGAATCGTCATTGCTATTCGAATTTTTTACTGCTACTTCTTGATTGATTTATATGAGCAAAAGCTCAAAAAGATTCAATTTTTTGTTCTGTTTCTGTTTTTGCTTCACTTACCGTTTTAGGCCTCTTGACTAATGCTAATGTCTTAGTGAAGTCTATAATGCTCATTGCACATTTGCTAAAGATACACTTGTGCTTCTTTTCTCCTTTCTAAGAACTTAAAAAAAAAAAAACTTTTTGATCTTCTAGAGAAGAAATGTTTAGATTTAGTGGCGTTTTCCTCCATGAAATGATGTCATCTTGCTCTGTTTCTTCCTGACTATGAAGTTCTTAGACCGGTAAGCACCATAGGCCATATCTTGTCGAGCACTCTTTAGATAGATGCGTCGATTATAAACTCTCTTTGGTGTCAAAATGAGATTAGGCGGCTTAATACAGTTATTACTTAATTAATCAAACTTAAGAGTGCTTCGTTGGCTTACACTTTTAAATGGGTGGAGAAAAGATGCAGAAAGATCTTGTTTTATCTTTTTATCTCAACCACATTAAAATACTTCATCTTCTTTTTTAAGTCCTAATAAATTAAAATTCCCAAAGCCAAACCTGATAGGATACTTGAATAAATTAATTGAGTTTCTAAGGTGATGAAAGCCATAAACCCTGAAAAAAAAATTCTATTAAAAATCACAAGTTGATGATGATTCAAAAAGAAAGATACTTGGAACCTAATCCAAATCTATAATCTATAACATAAAGATGACCAAGAATAGAGAAAACAAGAACCTAACTAACTGATGCATGATGTTAGTATCCACTAAACCAATTTGTGTATCGTCAGCTTTTGGACATTACCCAATTTGGGTAAACTCATGACTTTACTATTAAAGCAAAGCCAAAGCAAGCTTCCAAGTACAAAGCATAAATTAAAAAAGGATTCAGTTAAGTAACACACACACACACACAAAAAAAAAAGAGAAGAAGAAAAAAGAAAGAAAAAATGGATTATAAGAAGGAAGAAACACTTCGTAGAGGGCCATGGCTCGAAAAAGAGGACGAACAACTAGTGAAATTCGTCACCCTTTTGGGAGAACGTCGTTGGGATTCTTTAGCAAGAGTTTCTGGTATACTTTGAATCCATTTTTTGTGTCGCTTTCCAAAAATAGACTTGCATGCCTAAAGATATATATATATATATATATATATATATATATATGTTTGCTTGTTGTGTTCATACTATAGGTTTGAAGAGGAGTGGTAAGAGTTGCAGGCTAAGGTGGTTGAACTATCTGAATCCGAAACTGAAGCGTGGACCGATGAGTCAAGAAGAAGAGAAGTCTATCCTTCAGCTCCACGCTCGTTGGGGAAACAAGTGAGAGACCAAAACAATATTTAATCTTCTACTTGCATAATTGCTTTTATGGTTTGAAGTAAAAATAGTATATCAATATAGGTGGTCGAAGATTGCAAGAAGATTACCTGGTAGGACAGATAATGAGATTAAGAACTATTGGAGAACTCATTTTAGAAAGAAAGAGGAAGCTCAAAGCTATGGTAGATATACTTCTATCGATCTTTCATCGTTACATACTTACATATGTTAATGTTAGATCAGCATTCAATAGAAAAAAAAATGATGTGTTTTGATGTAGATAAGATCATTGACTGGAAAGGAAACTCAGGAAAGGAATTGTCGTGCAAGTATAAGGAAAAAGAATCTATGAAGACAAAGATGACGACTCAAGAACATGGTTCTGATGAAATTGTGAAGGAATTTGACCAGAGAGGTATAGAAAGTGATAAACAAATCAATGGTGGTATTTGTGGAAGAGAGAGCTTTGGTGTTATGAATTCACCGTATGAAAACCGTATTTCGGATTGGATATCAGAGATTTCTACAGACCAAAGTGAAGCAAATCTTTTAGAAGACCATAGCAGCAGTAGCAGTGAGAACAATATTAACATTGGTTCTTGGTGGTTTCAAGAGACTAGGGACTTTGAAGAGTTTTCATATTCTCTATGGTCATAATTTTATAGTTTCTTTCTTTACTTTTTAACTCTTGGATAATTGAATTCGAAAGTGCTATAGGGAAACAAGATTATCCAATATTCAAGCTTAGTATGCAACAATTATGTATAATTTGAATCTGATTTCGAAATGAAGTTTGAATCGTAAGTTAAAGTTCAGATTAATCATACAATCTACTGAACTCAACGAATTAAGTCAAAGTCAAATATAAATTTGTTAGTTTTCACAGACTAAAAATCTTCACTAAAAAAATTCAAAAATCATAAAGGTATACACATATCCATCTTAACAAAAGTAAGTAAATAAAAAATATAGCACTGATGTGTACGATCAGGTCTTGTCATAGACAACAACAAAAACATGAGAAGATCATGCTCCGTTCATGAAAAAACATTAGTTTTTTCGTTAACATTATTGATTGATGGGCTTTATCTTTAATCTGAATTAAATTAATTGTTTTGTTGTACTTTTGTGCCAAATGATTGGTTAAAATGTCTAATATTTTAGTTATTCAGGGGGAAAAAAGAGTATTTAATGATCAATGTAGTAAATTACAATATCCTAAAGTAATATATTGATATAGTATGAAGTGTAGATGCATGTATGGGATGCCCTCTTGTATAAAATTATGAAAAGACAAAGTAAGAAGATAATATATAATCTCTATTAGACTATTAGCTATTTAACTATTTGAAGATAGGATAGGACTATTACAACGTCACGATTACTTATACATATAACGTATGACACACACGTTGTACTTATGTAACAAAATAACTTATTTTGTGTAAATACAAATTATGAGGTTTACTAAAACCCCAGAATGATTTATGGTACGAATCGTTTGATTTGTTGTTCTGGACATAGTATTAACAACACTTGATGTTCCGAACAATCGATACTTAGTGAAGATTCATGGATAAATTGATATTTACCGTTGGATGGTCCGTACAAAATACTAGCACAACATTTTTAATATATATATATATATATATATATATATCTCCCTTGATTAAAATGATAAACTGAATTTACCACAATTTATCTTCTCAAGAAAAGAAAAAGAAACACATAAGATAAAGACTATAGAAGAAAAACAAACAAACAAGAATGAACTTAGAAACGATCTTTTTCTTGTTCCTTGATTAAATTGGTAAATGTTACAACATGAACATTTGGGTTGAAGAAGTGAACATGACCAAATATGAAGTCGAACTGAGCAGGAATGATAAAACAAGAACCGAAAAAGATAACCGGATCGTTGAACCGGTGCCAGACATTTCATCAGTATAGTCATTATAAGAATCTAAACCGCTTTTACCTTCCGATCCAGTAGTAGTCCACATCCCTAGATTGTTCCCGTTATTTCTGTACCAATCAAACACCCTAAATTAGCTCCAATTGACTTTTGGGGGTTAATGTCCGATAATTATGAAAATAGTGGGGGTAAAAAGTAATTAGACAAAAGAAAAAGGAAAAAGTTAAAGGCAAAAGTAGGAGAAAACAAAATAAAAGATTCAAAATGAAGTGTGTATTTTGTAAAATAAAAGATTCAAAAAGAATAATTTCGCAAAGAGTGATTGATATGTGTCCAAACCTGCCACCAACGCCAAGGACGCCGGAATGGTAAGTGATTAAGTCGATGAATGAAGCAGATTTAGGCTCAACGCTATAAGCCTTCTCATATCTCATTTCTGCACCTTCTCCAGACGCCACAAAGAAGGCTCCATTCACCAAAATGTCTCCTTCTGACCTCCAATTCCATCCTTTCCAATCGCCGTCCGGTGTTTCCACTCTCTTAGTCACCTAGAGTAATATCTCTTAAAGATTAATGTCTTAAATAGTACTTTATGCTCATATTAATGACATACTCCAAATATGAGTCAAATATGTGAGAGTTAGTTACCTCTTTGGCAAACGGGTTGGTTGGTGCGGTGTAGCGGTTACCCTGACTATTTATAGTCGGGTTACCGCTACCGCCAATCGCATACATTTCCCATTGAGTAAAATCGTTATTAACGACATGGATATATCCACGTCGACACCTCGGCATCCTTTGTATCAATTTCTCTCCAAAGTGATTAAACGCAATCGTTACCTAAAAATCACATGAACATTAGTCTCATTTAGATTAATATTCATTATGGACTAGTGTGTGTGTGTGTGTGTGACCTGCATGCCACTATCTGGCTCGTAGTGATCGCTGTGACCAAGAAGCATGACTTCGTTATGGTGAGAAAAGAAGTTGTTCGATATTGTGATTCCTGTAGACCCCATCACCGCATCTATTAGACCGTCTTTACATCTAGATAAAGAACAATGGTCGATCCATATGTCCTTTGATCCGAAGATGGAGATACCATCACCGTCCGATTTCGTTCTGAAACCGTAGTGCGTTGGACTTGACCGCACGTTAGTATTCCCTAGCGTAAGCGTGGACAAACATATTTCAGAATGCTTTTATGAATAAGCCCAATCAATGCTACGAAATATTTAATTTTTACCCTCTTTTTCTTCTTACCATGCTTTTATGAGTAGTCAGTAAATGCTGATAAATTTTTTTTTAAAAACGTTTTCTTTATTTGCGTGTGAACACCAATGAATGAGAAGGAAAATATGTACACAACAAATGGGACCTACTAAATTATTAGGGGAAGAAAAAAAAAAAAAGAAGTTAAAAGTTAAAACTAGCAATTGCTTGAAAAAATGGAACAATGTGGAAAGAGTAAAAAAAAGAATTTACCGGATTGGTAACAATGGTGGATATGAATGTTGTGAATAATGACATTGGAGACATATTGAAGAGTAATGCAGCCACCACCAACTATGTGAACATTAGCTCCTCTTCCATCAAGTGTCTTGTAACTATTGAATATTAACTCTTGCTTTAATTTTATCATCATGTTGCTTGGGAACACTATCCACAATGGCTCTTCTTGTATCACTCCATATCTGTCATCAATTTTTTAATGGTTCATGTTAATTTAACTTCTAGTTCGATAAAACTGTTTTTTCACATTGTAAACCCGTTTCCTTTGACATTAATAAAGATTCCCCAAATTATTCCAATTTTTTGGAGGTCCCCAAGTGACTGATACATTTGTTTTATTATACCTGTCTAAGTCTTTTATGTTTATTATATTTACCCCTTGTAAGGGACAATGCTAAAATTAAAATGTAGGGACACCAATTTGTAACATTACATTTTCATGTTTTTAAACGGATTTGATTAAATTTAAACTATAGAGCTTTTTCATACGTTTTAAAAGGATTTTGAAGGGGTTTTCAAAGATTAAAAAGAAGTTTAGGGTTGTTGGGAGTTTTTCCACAAAATGGAGGGTTTCTTTGTAATTTTTTTTATCTAGAAATATAAACAAGTGGTGTGAAAAAGTCGTACATGATAGATTGATGTGGGACATGTGAAGAAGAGATGACAAAAGAGAGATAAAAAGTAATTGTGGAATAGATAAACGTAGCTTAAACAGAATCTTATTTCACAAACGATTTTAATTTAATTGTGAAAGTGTACAGGCAGGGTTCAGTGTTAAAACAATAATGGCATCTAATTTTCAATTAAAGTATGTAGTGTTGTTAACTAACGACTTTAAAAAAATCTAAATACGGTCAAAACCAGTTTTAAACAAGATTATAACTTTGTCTTGGACTATTAAAAAACAACACATTATGGTCAAGATTACACAAGACTTTCTTTCTTAGATGAATCCGGTTATGTCGGTTAACAGAAAATGTACCTGAGAGTGCCCGGTTTAGGGTCAACGACATCATCGTCTGAAGACTCAGTAACGAAGTAAAACTGACCGCCTTTGCCTCCCAAAGCGTACTGTCCGAAGCCTATTCCACAATCTGCTAGCCTTTGTCGATTATTGGGCCAGTTTGGGTCGCATTTCCAACAGTCATCAATTGGGTTACCGGTAAAGCAAGGGTTTGAACCGGCTTGGTCCGTCATGTCCAGAGCTTGACGTCTTGATATAGACGCATTTACTCTCCTGTGAAAACAGTTAGAACCGGATAATTAATGTAAGATTAAAGAAAACCGGAGATTTAGAAACAGAGCAACCCAAGATTCACAAGAAGACATGAGAATAGCTTGTCAAATGCAAAACCTAGATGGAAAATTACATTAAAAGAATCCGAAATGAGAGGCAAAATGTAGATCCGGAACAGAAAATGTAGTATGTGTACCTATGAACATCATGAGCGACTAGTTCTGGGTCAGAATGTGGTAAGAGAAGAAGAGTTCTGTTGAACATGGCGAAACCCATGTGTGGAAAGAACAGAAAAAGAGACAAAAGTACAATGCAGCATCTTTGAAGCATCTTTAATGAAGAAAGTAGTGGGATTTGGGGATTTATGGATTTAGGGTTTTTGGTTAGTTAAAAGAGGGAGAAGAAGAGAGTTAAGACATGGCTAGTTCTTCTTCTCACTGCTTACTGGCCAATGTGTTCGTGAGTGGCTTTTTACAGTGTGAGTTTGCTTTTGTAATAATGGCTTTCTTGGCTTTTGTATATATTTTTTTCTTTGTTCTTTTTGAAAGAGAGAGAGAGTGATGTTGTTTTCCACTGACAGTCTCGAGGATTGAGAATCTGCTTGTCTCGAGGAAACGGTCTCTAATTTTTCCTTTGAAGCTTTTTTTTTTTTTTTTTTTTTACATAATTATTCTCACACGATATTGAGAATATCCATAAGCCTCGTTAACAGTCAACATATTTAACAAACGGTAGATTTTGCTTTTTGAATCTCTTGTCAGATTGTTTTACCTTTTACTGTAAAAGTGATGTGACGTTATGATAAATTTTTCCCACGAACTATACAAAATGAATGCTACTATAACCAGAAAAAGAGTTTTCGGTTCAACCGGTCTCGTCAAGCTTGTTAGAGCATACTCAATAAGTCTCTTAATTATATTATTTTATTTTATGTATTATAATTTAATTTTCTTTTTTATATTTTAAAATTATAAAAAATACAAAAATTAATCATATTTTGATATTTTGGCATGTACGTTAGAAACATATTACTATTCGGACATGAGATTAAATAAAATCTAGTAGGACAGATTATTTTGAGTATATACATAATACATATATAAGCTACATTGCGGTGGCACTAAGCTCAAGATGTTCAAGATATTCCCTCGAATGATCTTTTATAGAAATGCTTATGAGTTCTGATGTGTGTTAGCTGTTAGTATATGTGCGATTTATATATAAGAAACCTAACTTCTCCAACGGATTAAGTCATTCGATGATTGGTTCAACACTTCTGTTGGTCACTTGGCAGTTCAAATAGTCAAATGTACTTTAGATGCACTTTGGTGCGTACCTCATTCATGTCGAAGATGGTATTTCCAATTGCTTTAAACTTTATCTATAGAAGTAAACTTCGCATTATTTGTGACTTCACGAATATGTTCTGCCACATATTTAACGTGGCACTTGAATGTGTATCAACAAATTCTTTTAACAATCGGGATACAAGTATATCGCAAGGGTATGTTCGGTTCTTAGTCAACAGGCGTTGGTTGTAGACTTGATATTGATGAATTTGCAGATTGTTTTTACAACATGTGCAAATGTTCATTATGAATGCTTTGATCGTTTCTTGAAAATTGAAATGAGATATATTTTCTACTTCTACTAAATATTATTATTTTCTTTCTGTTTGAATAGTACCTGGGATAAATTTAACTTCTAAAAAAATCAAATAACTCAGAAAAATAACTAATCCGCATATTTCCTATATTCGGAATATGAATACATCTTAGTTCTTCCACTAGACCAAAATCAACTATTAGGATTATCCAAATTTACGGTCTAAGTCTAACCATCGGACACTATTTCTTCACTGTAAATCCATTACACGTATACGCACAAACAATAACACATGAGTGTGTTTCCATAATTTCTCATGAAAACTTGTGACAAATTAGAATTGGTTAAATGGGCGTGATTGTTGGATTATTATTAAAGTTGATGTTAGGTTACTAATGTAAGCTAAATGTAGGGATTAAATAACGTGATGTTAGGCGACATCTTTGGAGAAGGAAAAAAAACAGTATAGATATAAAGATATACTTTGCCTCCTCACATGTCCAATAAGATCATTGTAACCAATCATAATGTCCAAAAAAGTCATTGCTTGTATTATTTTCCACGAACGATCAAATTAAGGAGTTCATTAAAACGCCTACATTACGTAAAGTACTCTTCTTTGATCAACTTTTGTAATAGTCTGGGATCTTTTATCATCAATTTGTAATTATCCAGAATCTATAATTTAGATTTAGCGCCACACCTTCATTATATTTTCATACTACATCCAACTGTTTTTTTGTTTTCTTTTTCTTTTTGGTTCCTGATTGTTTTGTTTTCTTTTTCTCCTATCTATCAAAGTGTGGTTAGCTAGGATGCATCTAAAAAAGACTTGTATAAATCCTAAAACAGAAGAAATATATATTTGAACTCAGGCCAGCGAGGTGAAATAATGTCCATCTCTCGGTCTCGAAGGGGAACTTATATAAGTGGAAATAGTCAAAAGCTCTTTACCTTAATCTTTGTATTATACAGTAGGACCCACTTTGAACTGCACTTTTTTGTCAATTTAAATTTACTGATTTTGCAGTATTTCCTTTATTGGCTCTTGTCAAAGCGTCGTGGTCCCATCTATATGTGATACACGTATACGCAAAGCATTTTCAGGTTATTGGTCTCTTTTAGTCCTCGTATTTTTTTCATTTTAATTCGATTAAGATCCATAATTAACAGCAGATATAAAATTACAAGGGAGTAAATGTAAAAGATTAAAAAAAATAGTGGAGTTCTTAAATTTCCTCTTCGATTAAGATCCATGGACTTAGGGTGAGCCGGATGAAGTTATTGAAAATTTTGTTTGTTGGCGGTGTTGAATGCTGTAAGCAAACCAACTTAAGTTAATGAGTATACCAATAAAAGAAAATTCCTCTTATTACTTGCAACAGAAGGGTTACAAAACCCTAAAAATGTAATGGGCAAACAGAGAGACCAGATCCAGTATGACCCAACTGAGGTTGCTATATATAAATACTCCCCATACATAGATTTTTTTTTTCAACATCACTCCCACATTCCCAAAACCTGTTTTTCTTTTTCTCCTCCAATATTCATTAATCTCTCATATGGGGTCTTTGGATAGTGCTTTAGACAACCGTGAACAGTGAGTCCACCAATTTCCTCTATGTCTTTGGCATTGTCCCTATTTCACAAGCTACCACCAAGGAAACCCACTCAACCACGGTGGTTGAGGCTCCTTCGAGAGAACTTGTTCAACCCTAGGCTTCTATCCAAAAGATTATGTCTGAAGACACCCGACCTATGTCTTTCTTGTGGAGCAAGTTTTCCCATAGCGTCACTAACACCCATGAAATCAAAGTAAGAAAAAGTTCAAATGTTATCTTACTATATCCTACTTTTATATGAACAATTAATTTGTCTAGTGTGAATGAATCATGAAGTTAGAGTTAGGTTTACATATAAAATTGTAATGTTTAAGCTGATCAGTTTGCAAAGAGAAGCAATAAAAGCTCACTATATCCTACTTTTATATGAACAATTAATTTGTCTAATGTTAATGAATCATGAAGGTTGGAAGAAGTTTTTTTGGACTTATTAATAAGTTCTCTTCCACTTGTTTTGAGTATGTGCATTTTATTTCTAGAATATTATATTTTTAATTTCTATTCTTATTATTGATAGTTTAAGAATTTTTTTTATAAACTAAATCGTATAAAATATATTAAAATTTTAAAACGAAAAAATAAATGAAATTAACTTGGAGATCAATGTTATACTGTTTTTTTTTCATAACATTTGATTTAGTTTGTATAGATTCTGAAAATTTATAAATGAAGAAAATAAGCTTTATTTTCTTCATTCAATTAAGGTAATGAGCCATAGAGATTCGTAAGCAACTATATCAGGCACACAGATGACAATAGCCGAATTAAACTCATAGAAAGAACAATGATGAAATGGCAGATTTACTCCAAAACGACATATAAGGATGATTGGGAAAGTCAGTTAGAGTAATAAAAGTGTAGTAATTATTAATTAATCAGCATAAAAAATTTAGAAACAAATAGTTAAAAGATCCTCTTAATTAGCATTTGCAACAGATTCCTCCGAACTAGTGAATATGATGTCTACAAAGGCGGATTGATCGACTTTCTCAACGCATCTGGAGGACTTCGTGAGGTTAAAGAATTCGTTTTCATTTTTTTCACTTTCTTTAATCTCTTGTAATTTAAATTTTAAAGCAAATAAGTTAGCACGAAATGCTAGACTTTATCCTTATTTTATTATTCATATAAATTCTGTATCACCTGTTTAGATTTCTGAATCGTTTTAATTAATTTATAGTTGTTATTGACAAAAAAAAATCCTCTCAATTATGCTATAAATGGAATAAATATGTCAGCCATATTCAAAGAGCTTTCTCTGAGGAAGAAGAAAAGAAACTCATCAGTCTGATCATTTCTCTTGGAGCAGGTGATGGCTTAGAGGAACCTATTCAAAAGCATGAAGCACCACTTCCTAAGAAAAGAAAACAAGCTGTCACTTCCCCGTAGAAAGATGTTTTGGGATCTTCAAAATGTTGGCATACCAAAAAGGTAAAAAAACCTCCAAGTAAAAAGCACCGCGAAGTCTGCAACATCTAAATAATGATTGATCTATTGAATTATTGTTTGCAAAAAGAGGCACCGATCCGTTGTATATTTACTTGCGGGTGACAGTGATTACTTTGATTTAACACAAGTATTACGAGATTTCGGAGTTAATGTTTTTGTGACGTCTAACGATCAAAGTAATAATATTTCTAAAGAACTAAAGGAGAAGAAATATTTTGTATCGTCGGATTGGCTAACTTCTCGTCCAAAAAAATAAAAATTAAAAATTAAATAGAAGAAATGGAGAGAAATTTCACCTCCATTTTTGTCAACTATCATTTGTTTTTACAAATAAAATATTATATTTTTATTAACTACTAATCACATCAAATTTTTTTATTTATTTTTCTTTTCATCTTTTCACACTCAGTTACTCTAATTATAAACAAACTTTACTCTCAATTCATCTCTTCTTAATTATTCCAACTTACTCTTATCCCTACCAATCACCCCCATAGATTAATCATTTTTTGTAACATTAGTAACCAATACATAGAGATTAGACTTCAGACCAAAATAGAAAGAAAAGAAAAAGTAACCACTAAACAGAGAAAAAGATGATAAAGAACTATTAATATAAAAAAACCTCCATAGATACGGTCATACGGAGAGATTAGATACCATTTGAGCTTAATAGCTAATAGATACCCGATAACTAGTATTAAATAAAAACAGAGGACCAAAACTTGGGTCTTTTGAAAGCATGGTTCCGAAAAAGTAAAGAAAGACTATAGCATGCGTCTCGAAATACGAAATTTAGTTTTATTTTATTTTATTTTTCTGACCCACATTTTTATTCAGGTACTTATTGCAAGCACGACTCATAGATCCACAATGCTAAAGTACATAGCTTATCAAAACTTTGAAACTCTTCAGGTTAACACAATAAAAAGTAAATGATTGAACAATCATCATCCCGAGGCTCAAGAGACTCGAATGCTTATTAGTATCGGTGAATGAGTTGCTTAGATGCATCTGGATTCTTTGAATAATACTCGATCTCAGACTGTTAAAAAAATTCGGGAAAAAAACATTAGATTAATGATATGTACTTTTTAGCATTGTGAATCTATTGAAAAACTAGAAGACGTTTATTAGTGTACCTTACGGACTCCTTTTATGGCAACTAGAAGCTTTTGTCCAAGAAAATCGTGGAGGACTTGGTCTTTCTCCAGAGCTTCAACAGCTTCTGAGAGCGTTTTAGGAAGTCTTTTCAATGTAGCTACATCGGCCGGATTTATATCTGATGTTTCATCAAACGAAATTGTCTCATATCTAAGCAAATCAATAATGTTTTTAAAAATGCATTTTATAACATAAATGCCAAAAAAAAACTCGAGATCCAGCTTCATCTTAAGACTATATATATATATATATGAGAACGAGTAGCACAAGTTTTTACCTATTGGATTAGGAAGTTGGAGATGTCGCCGGAGACCATCAATTCCAGCAGCCATTATAACAGCCAAACCAAGGTGAGGATTAGCTGAGCCATCAAAAGACTTGATCTCAAAGTTAGTAACTAAACCATCAAGAGCTCCTGGTGGAGAAGCTGTTCTTATCGCCGCCTCTCGGTTTTCCTTGCCCCAGCATTGGAATGCTCCACTCCATGTATTAGGTTGGAGACGGTCATAGCTAAAAATATAGTACAAATATGAAACTTAATTAGTAACTCTTCATAGAGGAAACTACTTGAAAAGCCTTGTGGTCAGTCTTTTTAGTTACCTATTTGGAAGTGGAGCTATAACTGCTAAGATTGAAGGAAGATGAAACAAAACTCCAGCCATGAACTCTTCTCCAATAGAGGAGATTCCATGAACAGATGATTTATCAGACGCCGGGAAGACATTTTTGCCGTTTTTCCAAAGACTTAGATGCACATGTGATCCAGAACCAATGTCAAATAAACTATACCTGAAAACACACACACACATATATGCATTCTTTTAAAATCTGCAGTTAAAAGTGTATAATATTTGGTGGGAAAGAGAGTGTTACATACTTTGGAACAAAGGTTGCAAGCAATCCATGTTTCCTTGCAACCGATCTTATAACTTCACGTGTGTAAACCAAATTGTCGGCAGCATTGGATGAAATGGTGTGACCTAGAGATATTTCAAACTGACCTTTCCCGGATTCAGCATGAAACTATAACAAAAAATTGTACATGTCAAGAAACATGATGTAGTTTTGATCTATGTATGATCATCCTGAAGGATTATTAAATTCTTTGAAACCTGTTCAACTGTGATGTTCAAGGAGTCGAGCGCGGGTACAATTTCATGGAAAATAGGAGATGCAGCATCGAATGAGGATGCGGAACAGTAAGGACCAAAGTCAAAAGGCACATACTCTTGTTTCCCTTCCCTAAGACAAATTTTTGGTAGGACAAGTGTTAAGATTATGAAAATGATTGGATTGAACAAAGAAACTGGGATCAAGAAACATACCGTACAACATTCTTAAGTAGATAAAATTCGTTCTCAAAACCAGCGTTCATTACCTAAAAGCCAAGGAAAGTTTGAGTTTAAGCAATGAAAAAGCCAGTAAAAGTTTCCTTAGAATGAGATTTTTACCAAGTCAAATTCATCTTTGAGAACTTTTGTGACCCTTCGTAAGGTCTCTCTTGGACAATATTCCCATGCTTCACCAGGCTTCAAGAGCATGTCAGCTAAAACCATGCTCTCTTGCTTTATCCTAAGAGTAAATATGATATGGTAACAGATAAGAAAAGACCATCTATAAAGTTAAATGCAGAGAGAAGGAATACGAGTAAAGTACCAAGGTATTGTCCGCTTGGTTGATAGATCTGGAACCAGTCTAGTCTCACCCACACCCGTCAATTCAGACTCTTCTGCTGGTCCATCAGTAAATGAAGGCATCCCCATTGCTGCAAAACTCAAACCGACGCCGTTCTTCTTCACACTTCTGTTAAAGCGTTGTGCTTGAACAGCCTTAAAAAATACAATAAACAAAATTCTTGTCAAGTTTCTGTGGTTGTAAGGAAAGAAACTTTTAAGTGAGAAACAGAGGTTTTCTTCTTTGGAAAAAGAAAAAAACTCACACGGCATCTATGTTGTCCAGAAGTATCAACCCAAATAATGCGTACAAAAGAACTACTATCTTCTTGAACATCAGGCTCCTTTCTCTCTAATTTGGGAGATATTGTACTTTGTGGACTAGAAGAATTTGTGTCTATATCAAGCTTATAAAAACCAATAGAATTTCGTGAAAAAATGTCTTTAGCTGCATCAATAGCTTCCGTGAGTGAGAGATCACCACTTGCACAAGCATCGCGTAAAACTACGTAGATGACCTCGCGTGCTTTCTTTGCACCTACAAAAACAGAGAGCTATCAAGACTGAAGCAAAGAGATTTCAAATTTCAAAACTTAGACACACATATATAAGTATGTTACTAACTATATAAAAGAGGTAGCAAGTTGAGCTAACCTAAATAGTAGGTCTCAGGAGATGCATACCCATCAGTACTGAACATAACCTGAAAAATATCTTATGGTTAATATTTTCTATGATTTATGAACAACAAATTTTACCACCGTTGATTATGTTAACATGCTATGGCTGCATTTAGTTTTACCTTCTTTGTTGGGGCTAAGTCAAGAAGCTCCTTAACTGAAGACACCATACCATGGACACTAAGCTTTGGAACCGCCAACCCAAAATCAAGGTATACCTTAAGAAACAAACAAGATTGATAACAGAAATCAGCAAACAACCAGGCATACATTTAGAAATGATTTTGATATGAAAATACCTGAGGATAAACTGAAGACAGAAATGATGCTTCTTTTGAGAATGGATAAGATGCATGAAGAAGAACTATACGACACTTTTCAAATCTTTTGTCTTCAAGAAGGTTTCTAAGGAGAAGAGGATTTGACAACCGTAAATCCAAATCCCTGTCACCAAAACTGTTTCAAACAAAAAACAAGATGAGAATTTCATTTCTATAAACCGCTGGGGCATGAGTTTCTGATTATATGTAAGGCACATAACGAAATTCTCAAAAGCATTGGAGGAAAAAAAGAGTATTGCAAACTTTAACCTTACTAAACATTCTGGTTTGTTTAATGGAAAAAAACTAGACTTTACTAATATCAATCACAAAGTTGACCAAATCTTGCATACCCTGTGTGAATCTGCAAGGGCAAGTCGCAACGCTCAGCGATCTCCAAACTACAAGTAAGAATGTAATCAATCAAGCCTTTGTTTCCAATACGGACAGGCTTTCCAGCTGCAGCAAGAAGAGGGTAAGTGTGATCAGAGAAAAGGTATCTAAAATCTTGATGATTAGTATATGAGGACCAAAATCTTACCTTGCAAGACTTCAACAAGGCCTTTCTCAGCAACTTCTTTACTCACATGAGTATCAATATCCAAACCACTACGATAAGCGGCAATAGTTTTTAAAGCAAAAATCTCTGGAACAAGCGTGACCAAAAAGTCAAGGTTGACCAAGTAACCCCAACACTAGTGTGTAATATTCATTACGAGTGTATTAAAACGAAAGATAAAAAAGGATATGAGTTCAATCTTTGGACAAACGTTTTGGTGAAAGAATCCAAATCCCAAGAAGATGCATCAGGAGTCTCTTCGTCGAGGATTTGCTCAGCAAGAGTTTCGATACGCAAGACTCGACCAACAAATGGAACAAAGCTTCTATGCCATTCAATGTCATGTTTCTTGTCCAGCTTCAATCCATCATCAATCAGCAGAGCAGAGATTTTAGCTTCTTTAAAACACTTGGAAGTAAAAGAATCTAAACCCGAGGTTTTACGATGTTCCTCGATCGATTCCAAAGATACTTGAGTGCCATAAAGTTGAGCAATCTCTCTCAAGTTCCTCTGTTACCAAAACAAGAAAACTTGGACGATGAACTTTCAGAATTTTATTAGATCAATTTCACGAGATTCCAAGTAATGTAGTAAGGAAATTCAAAATCTTGTAGCAAATTTGGAGCTAAAACTTTCTTAAAACAAGCTCATATAACTAAATCAATCCGACACTAATCACACCAACACAAAACGAGGTCGCATCTTCTTTAGTATCTTTACCTTGAAGGAGAGGGAGTGATGAGCGAAAGATAAAGCATGGCCTGAAGCTTCGGAGAAAGTTCCGATGAACGGAAAAGATGAGTCAAGAGAGACTATGTTGTGCCCGTGAGCATCAACGAGCTCTAGTTTCTCTATTGCTTCCTTTAACTCCACAAATTCCATTTCTCTCTTTCTTTCTTTTTTTTCCAAAATTTATTTTTAAATTGTTACACTTTAGAGAAGGTACAGAAATTTGTTTATACGCAGAAGAATTAAAGCTTCTCTTTGAATCTCTTCGTTGATCTTGGTTTTGTCGGTGGATGGTGTCGTTGACTTTTTGTTCAGAAATCTCAATGATTGTTTGGGGAAGAGCGATGGACCACGTGGTCCACGTGTGCAAGGTCCAATAGTCATCTTCCACGTGTTCTTATAGGTCGTGTTGATAACTTTATCATTAATTGTCATCTTCGACGTGTTCCTATTAGGTCGTGTTGATAACTTTATCACTATTTCACCTCTCCAATTTTTTTCTTATTTGTCCATTTCTAATTCCGGCTCACGTGACATTTCCAATTTCTAGTTCACATTCCACCTTTTTTCCGAATTCTAATGTGTGTTCAATCTATTTTAACAGATTCGAATTAATAATCAACTAGGAAAAACCGTTGTCGTTTAAATTAGCTAATCATAAAGTTATATAACATGATAGTTAAAAAAAAAATCCGTAAAAATCTTTGTTACTGTACAAAAAAACATCCGCTATAAAAACCATATTGTTAATTTGTATTTACAAAAAAGTGACCGCATCACTTCAATAGATATATCCCAAAAAAGTAAACAATTTGGTTTTATTTAAAAGCGAAAATGAAATTAAACATTTTTTAATAATTTAAAATCTAACTGAATCGAAACCAAAACCACATCAAACCAAAATTATATATTTTTTCCATTCAGTTTTAATTTTAAATTATGCAAACCGATCTGATCCAACCGAAATATTTCGGAAACCGAACAACACAAATCGAAACCAAACCGAAGAAAGCAGAGCCACTGTGTCGTCTTCTAGCTCCGTTTCTACACAAAGAAATTTGCAGTCTCTCTTCTTCTCCACCTTATCTCTCTAGCATTCTTCTTCGATGTCATTAATACAACAGCCCTTTCAACGGAATCTTTCGGATTACGCTAATGAAATCATCACACAACTCTCTTCTAAAACTCGCTGCTTTTCTCGGTAACAATTCTCATATCTCTTGTTGTTTTCATTTTAAATTTTCTTTAATTCTTCAATTTGGGTTTATCTTACTCTCTTGATCTCTGTATCTCATACTTGCAGGAGCACGGTTCATCAACATACACCTTCCCCTGTTTATTTTCGTTGTGTGGGTGCTACTTCAATGACGCCCACAACGTGTTCGACGAAAATCCCCAACGAACGTACTGGTAAAACGAGTTCTGGCCTGATCTCAACAAGACACCGAGTAGATCCTAAGAAAGAGTTGTCTCGGATTCTCAGAACGGACGCTGCTGTTAAGGGCGTCGAGAAGAAAGCCAACTCTGAAAAGTACTTAACTTTGTGGCCAAAAGCTGTCCTTGAAGCACTTGATGAAGCTATCAAAGAGAATCGGTGGCAGTCTGCTCTTAAAGTACATTGATTTCTTTCTTCTTCTTCATCTTTACGGATAATTGTCCATTAAGTTTCGATAGAATTCATTTTCTTGTTTCTCCACTTTATAGATTTTCAATCTTCTTAGGAAGCAGCATTGGTATGAACCAAGATGCAAAACATATACAAAGCTGTTTAAAGTGCTTGGGAATTGCAAACAGCCTGATCAAGCAAGCTTGTTTTTTGAAGTTATGTTGTCTGAAGGATTGAAACCCACCATTGATGTGTATGCATCTCTTATAGCTGTTTATGGCAAAAGCGAGCTCCTAGACAAGGCTTTTGCCACGCTTGAATATATGAAATCGGTTAGTGATTGCAAGCCAGATGTGTTTACCTTTACTGTTCTCATCAGTTGTTGCTGCAAACTTGGTAGGTTTGATTTGGTTAAAAGTATCGTTCTTGAGATGTCGTATCTTGGAGTTGGATGCAGCACGGTTACTTACAATACTATTATTGATGGGTATGGAAAGGCTGGCATGTTTGAGGAAATGGAAAATGTTCTGGCTGATATGATCGAGGATGGAGATTCTCTTCCAGATGTTTTCACACTTAACTCGATAATTGGGTCATATGGTAATGGTGGAAACACGAGGAAGTTGGAGAGCTGGTATAATCGGTTCCAGCTGATGGGAGTGGAGCCAGACATCACTACATTTAACATACTGATCCTGTCATTTGGAAAAGCTGGAATGTATAAGAAGATGAGCTCGGTTATGGATTTCATGGAGAAAAGGTTCTTCTCTCTGACGACTGTCACTTACAATATAGTGATTGAGACATTTGGAAAAGCTGAAAGAATCGAGAAAATGGATGATGTATCCAGGAAAATGAAGTATCAAGGAGTGAAACCCAACTCTATCACGTATTGTTCGCTTGTTAACGCATATAGCAAAGCTGGTCTTGTAGTTAAGATAGATTCGGTTTTGAGGCAAATTGTGAATTCAGATGTGGTCCTGGATACGCTGTCTTCAATTGCATAATCAATGCATATGGTCAGGCTGGTAATTTGGCCACGATGAAGGAATTATACATTCAAATGGAAGAGAGAAAATGTAAGCCTGATAAAATCACTTTTGCCACTATGATCAAAACCTATACCGCTCATAGGATATTCGATGCTGTCCAGGAACTCGAGAAACAAATGATTTCCACTGGTGAGAATTCAAGTATTCTCTTACTACAAATATGTTGGGTATTGTAGTTCTATATGGTGATTGTATTTGTTGTTGTTTCTAAACTCTGTTTCTTCTGTTGGGTTTAAAGATATAGGCAAGAAGAAGATTATTGGTTGATGCTTTGGTTTGTGAATGAGCAAATGTAATGCAGAAGGAATTTGGAAGTTATGAACAAATACTTCACACTAAGAGGTTCACTATCTGGAGAGACATGCCTGTAAGTTTAAGTTATGAACCGGCAGTTCAGGTGCTTGGAACGTTGGTTAGCAAGATCCCAAGAGCAGCATGGTCATTACTCGTATTAGAATTTGGGTTGGTTCTGAAGTTTACCAAATCAGCATTGTGGAATGGTTCCAGGGCAGTGTAAGTAGTAAAAGCCAACCTTTGTAGCTCTATGTCATAAACTGTTTGTTGATATTTGATTCTTGGGGATTTTAGTTGTTGATGAAGCTGTTTGATAGAGTCACTTTTTAGCTTGTTTATTACCGCTTTAGTGTTACTGCTAAATGTAAATCTGAAGTTATTATCTGGGATTTGTCCTTTTGTAATTCGTGTCAGTAATAGGTTTTGGACAAGGGTCTGTATAACACATTGATTAAGTGACACACATCTATATACTTTCCACATTTATTTAAGAAAACATTACCAGTTATCACATACTATTATTTGTTGGATTTTTTTTTTCGTTTAGTTTGGTACAAGTACACTAGTACACTGGTATCAAAACTCAATTTAAAGTTTTCTTGGAGAAGTAAAATTTAATTTTCTCACGGCGGCTCTTTAGACAGGTCAAAGCAAATCGTGATCTAAACTCTATCGTGGCTAGAGACTTTTTCTTTATATATTTACATATATTATTTGTAACGAGTGCCCTGCTTTTCAATCTTAAATATAATTCTTTTTTCTTCTAATATTGTAAGATCTATCAAAATGTGTTCTCATGATCCTCTTCACTTCGTCGTAATACCCTTTATGGCTCAAGGCCATATGATCCCATTGGTTGACATCTCTAGGCTCTTGTCCCAGCGTCAAGGCGTGACCGTCTCCATCATCACAACTACTCAAAACGTAGCCAAAATCAAGACCACTCTCCTCTTCCTCTTCCTTTCCAGCCATCAACATCGTTGAGGTTAAGTTTCCATCTCAACAAGCGGGTTTTCCGGAAGGGTGTGAGAGTGTAGACATGTTGGTATCAATGGCTGATATGGTGAAGTTCTTTGACGCAGCCAACTCGCTTGAGGAGCAAGTCGAGAGAGCTATGCAGGAGATGGTTCAGCCGCGGCCAAGCTGCATCATTGGAGACATGAGCCTTCCTTTCACTTCAAGACTTGCCAAGAAATTCAAGATCCCCAAGATTCTTTTCCTTGAGTTTTCTTGTTTCAGCCTTATGTGCATACAAGTGGTTCGAGAAAGCGGGATTTTGAAAGTTATAGAATCTAACGAGGAGTATTTCGATTTCCCAGGCTTGCCTGACAGAGTTGAGTTCACTAAACCTCAGGTCTCTGTGCTGCAGCCTGTTGAAGGAGATCTAAAAGAGAGTACGAACAAGATTATTGAAGCTGATAATGATTCTTATGGTGTCATTGTGAACAGTTTCGAAGAGTTAGAGGTTGATTATGCAAGACGATATAGGAAAGCAAGGGCTGGAAAAGTTTGGTGCATAGGACCTGTTACCTTGTGCAATAAGTTAGGGTTAGAAAAAGCTGAGAGAGGAGACAAGGCTTCAATTGATCAAGACCATTGCCTTCAATGGCTTGACTCTCAAGAAACAGGTTCGGTGCTCTATGTTTGCCTTGGCAGTCTATGTAACCTTCCCTTGGCTCAGCTCAAGGAGCTAGGATTAGGACTTGAGGAATCTAATAAGCCTTTCATATGGGTTATAAGAGAATGGGGATCTAACAAAGTGTTTAAATTACCTGCGGCAATGTCTCTGAAATGTTGAGCTGGTCTTGTATAGCATCGGATAGTTAACAAAAATCGAGGATGAGCAGACTCGGTTTTTGGCATATGTCAATTGTCAAAGGTGCTTTTATACTGTTCATACTTTTGGACCCATTAGTTTTTAAAGTTATAGGTTTTTGATTAAACTAAAGCCCATACATAGAACATGATCCAAGTCTCCAAGAGAAGAATGAACCGGGCCTGGATAGAGAACATATCTTCTCTAGATTTACCAAAACCATCAGCTTCGTTTGATACTTTGATTCAGGAAGATCAAACGATATAATGGGTTATCTAAGTTAAAATGGTTACATAGGTTAAAAGAGATAAAGAGGATGCTGTCATATAATCAAATGTAGAAGATATATTGGGATATGGAAATCCAAAGCTTTAGTTTTAGTTTTGTTTTTTTTTTCTTAACTAGGAGAAGTTCGGGCCTTGGGCTTTAATCATTTCCACGGCCCGGGACCAGCCTTTGCAATATCTGATAATATGACGTAAAGCATTCCCCACCGAAAATCGAATTAGGAACACATAGGACGAATCCCTGCACTTAACCACTAGTCCAAAACAACTGATGGTTAATCCAAAGCTTTAGTTGTTCAAGAATTTACAACCAATAGTCCATAGTATCGATTAAGACGACCAGGACAGGATCATGGAAGGATGACTTATATTGAATCGGTTTTTCTTTGTTTAATAATAGTATATTTATTTTTCTGCAAAAAAATATTTAAAGTTTTTGGCACGGTAGATTGGATCATTTCCATTTTAAAGCGTTGAATAAGATTTTTCCAAACATCGATTTTGATAAGATTAAATATGAGACTAGTCCTTTTGGGTATGACAGAAATGTTTTCTTAAATTCTGTGAAACTTCTTATGCAAGTTATTTTGATTGATCTTACCAAAAAACAAAAACAAAAAAGTTGTTCTGATTTGACTCGTTGTTGACATTTGGACGTGGCTTTGCATTTCTCGTGAGATTAAACTTTTTTTTTTTTCTAGTTTGATTGATTAAAAGTGTAAGTTTACAAATTGATTCGTCGTAATTAGCCAAATAAGAAGTTCTTATCAACAGTGAATGGAGACAGATGCATGAGTTTTATCAGGAAAGAAAAAAGAAGACATATGCATGAGTAAGAGATTTACCTTTGTCATACAAACAAATAATTGTTAAAGTGGTATGCATGAGTAAGAGATTTCAATATTTTCATATGCAAAAAGAGGCATATACTGTATATGCTCCATCAAACAACATGTATGCATACTTCAAAGCAAAACAATACTACATCATAGAAACTGCTGGGATAACAATTATGCATCATAGATTTACCTTTGCCATACAAAAAATAATTGTTAAAGTAACATCTACGTATAGTTAATGATATGTGTGCATATATTTATTGACGTATTTTTTTTTGAAGAAAATAAATTTAATTGGCAAACCTTCGTGGTTACATCGACTTGAGTGGTTTTTTTTTTTTTTTTTTTTTTTTGCGTTTGTGTTTATATTTCCATGTTAAAGTAATGAGACTCTAAAGTAACTATGCTTTGATTAAATATATATAGAAATTGTATTAGGAAATTTTTTACAAATTGTAAACAAAACACACAAAACAAGAACGAACAAAAAATCATTTGAATATAAATTTCAAATGATATTTGATTAGGATAAAACAAACCAAAAAAAGCAAAAATTGACGTCATTGACCACCCACCGAATGGTGGCCTTTTTCTTTTTACTACGTTTAGGTTTTGATTTTTTATCATTGTTTTTTTTGGGAATAAAAGTTTTAAAGCGTTAGACAAATAGAAGACACCATGTGTATATAATATATATATATATATATTTTTTGAAGATATATTTATATTTACAGTCAAGTAAATTTAATTAAAAAGCCTACCAATTTAAGAGAAAGAGAATTATCAAGAATATATATATATTCTAGAAAAGATTAACCAAAAGTTATGCTGTACACGTCAATGCTCCAATGTTCCAAAGGTTGAACTGGTCTACGTTGGTTTTTGTTCACCATTTCCACATACGCACAGTTGAACGTTTCAAAGTATAAATTTTTCATGCCAACGAAGAAAAAAATGTCCTTTTCAGACGCAACTTATTAGAAAAGAGTTTATCGAAAAAACAAAACTTATTAGAAAAGAAAAGGAAACTACGAACAAATACGAAGCAACTTTAATGCCGTGATGTTTGGGGTTTATTTATTTAAAAATGGTTTGACTGTCATTAAACTATATGATTTTTTTTGGGATACGCTGGCTGTATATAGTTCCCTAACTAGTTGGTATAGAAATGCCTTGATTTAGAATATTTTCCAAACTTTATGATGATAAAAAAATAAGTTTTTGTTTTAATACATATTCTTATTCTTATAAACAACTAATTAGCATTATATCTAAATTTTAAGCATTTCGCATATCTAAAATTATAGATTCAATTTGATTCCCTAAATTAACATTATGAAAGAGAGATAAAATTGATCTCGACCATCTCATCTTGTCTACTCTATCTTGACGTAGCTCACTACCTGTCAACGACTAAAATTTTAAACAATGAGGTTGGAGGATTGGTTCTCTACACAGTAGTTGTTTATGACTTATTCAAAGTCAATATACAGCTTTTAAAGACTTACCCAATATCAAATCAGATCTCTTACAAGATGCATTCACACATGTATATGTATACAATATTAAAACTTTGTGTTGTATCTTCTATATGCCTCTCTTTGTCTCTAAACATTTACTAAACCCAACAAATGGAAACTAAAATGGTTTCAAAAGCCAAAAGACTTCACTTTGTTTTGATCCCTCTCATGGCTCAAGGGCATCTAATCCCTATGGTTGATATCTCAAAGATTCTTGCGAGGCAAGGCAACATCGTTACCCTAGTTTCAACCCCTCAAAATGCTTCTAGGTTTGAGAAGACAGTTGAGCGGGCAAGATTGGATTCAGGTCTAGAAATCAACGTCGTGAAATTTCCACTTCCCTACAAAGAATTCGGTCTTCCCAAAGATTGTGAAACTCTCGACACTTTGCCCTCCAAAGACCTTCTACGGAGATTCTATGACGCTGTAGATAAACTTCAAGAGCCCTTGGAAAGGTTTCTTGAGCAACAAGAAATCCCTCCAAGTTGCATAATCTCCGATAAGTGTCTCTTTTGGACATCAAAAACAGCGAAGAAGTTCAAGATCCCGAGGATCGTTTTTCATGGAATGTGTTGTTTCTCTCTTTTGAGTTCGCACAACATTCATCTTCATAGCCCGCACCTCTCAGTTTCTTCTAACTCGGAGCCTTTTTCTATACCAGGAATGCCACATAGGATCGAGATAGCTAGAGCTCAGTTACCAGGTGCGTTCGAGAAGTTAGCAAATATGGATGACGTTCGTGAAAAGATGCGTGAATGTGAATCAGAAGCTTTTGGGGTTATTGTTAATAGCTTCCAAGAATTGGAGCCTGGCTATACAGAGGCATACGCTGAAGCCATTAATAAGAAGGTATGGTTCGTTGGACCCGTTTCTTTTTGCAACAACCGTATAGCGGACCTTTATGATCGAGGAAACAACGATAACATCGGAATAAGCGAGACCGAATGCTTGAAGTTTCTTGATTCGATGAGACCAAGGTCAGTCTTGTACGTTTGTCTAGGTAGCCTCTGTCGACTAATACCTAATCAATTGATAGAACTAGGTTTAGGGTTAGAAGAATCAGGAAAACCCTTTATTTGGGTGATCAAGACCGATGTAAAATACATGAATGAGCTAAATGAATGGTTAAAACGAGAAGAATTTGAAGAGCGAGTTAGAGGAAGAGGGATAGTAATAAAGGGTTGGAGTCCTCAGGCTATGATACTCTCACATAGCTCCACCGGAGGGTTCTTGACTCACTGCGGTTGGAACTCAACAATAGAAGCGATATGTTTTGGTGTACCAATGATCACATGGCCGTTGTTTGCTGAACAATTCCTCAATGAGAAACTCGTTGTGGAGGTTTTGAAGATCGGAGTTAGTGTTGGGGTGGAGATTCCGGTGAGATGGGGAGACGAGGAAAGACTTGGAGTGTTGGTCAAGAAACAGAGCGTTGTGAAAGCTATAAAGCTTTTGATGGACGAAGATTTTGAACGTGTAGATGAAGACGATGATGATAGTGTATTCGTGAGACGAAGGACATATATTCAAGAACTTGCAGTAATGGCGAGAAAGGCTGTGGAAGAAAAGGGATCTTCGAGTATTAACGTTTCAATTTTGATCCAAGATGTTTTAGAGCACTTGAGTCTTGAGTAGAAAACTCTAATATTAAGTTAATCAAAAGACCTTTAAAAAAAAAATTTGTTTGGTTGTTAAAAAAGAAGTTAATTTTAGAGACAATCTTAAACTTTGTTGAGAACAAAAAAAAATGTAATTTTACTATCATGAACAAGTTACTAAAAGATTTTAGTCTCGAATAGATATCTATAATTTATTTCCCCCAAACTAGATAAATCACAAGTCCCGACAAAAAGAAGAAAGAAATCACAAGTCAAACTTTGACACATCCTTGTTCATTCCGCTAAATCCAAAACTTGAATCAGAAGATTCAGATTTTTTTTTTTAAAGTTAGATAATTCCCAACAAAAAATACTGTAAATTAAAAACCTCTAAAATTTTCACAAAATAAACTATATATCTAGCAAAACTAATAAAAATAGGATGCAAAAATATACAAATGAGTTTTTTTGTACCCAACCCACAACAATATCCATTTCAAATCATATGTATAAAATTTCTTCAAACTATTCATGAGGATTCAGAATATAACACCTCAGGAAAACACTTTTTTCTTTGCCAAAAGAAAAAAAACTATTTTTTTTTTTGTCAACAAGAAAAAAAACTATTCATATAGAAGTATTGTGCGCTTAACATATAGTCAAATACGTTGTTCGAAATCTTATCCTAGTCTAATGAGTAATGTTAAAACTACTCTATCATCACATGAAGAGTCTTTTCCCTTTCATTTGCTCGAAAGATGAAACTTGTAAATGAACAATGCCTTTAAGGATGCAATTAGAAATAGACTATTAGATTATTACATCTTTATGAAAATGTATTCACTAGAGGATCTCAACAAAGAGGTAAAATAATTATTATTTCGAAGCTTTTATAAATATCAGTAGATAAATGCATCAATATTATTTCTGAAACTCTAAGATGGTGTAGAAGTAATCAATGTAGAAAGGTCGAAAAGTAGGAAATCCAGCAGCGAGACCAAGCTCTTTAAACTCTTCTTCTGTCCTATGCTTACCTTTGGTTCTATAGATGGTCATGACAAAAATGTCACCTTCTAACAAAGCACGAGTCCGGTGACTATCATCGGTTTCCTTGGGCAAGACCGGCTCACATGCGATTAGCTTTCCTCCAACAGGTAATGCGTTGTAGCAATTCTTCATTATCTGCTTACATTCTTCGTCCGTCCATGTCGTTAACACCCACTGTGATTTCAAACAACACAATGTTACAAGATATTGATTTGGGACAAAGAAGCAAGAAATGTGTTTATTTGTTAGTTGTTGTTTTATCCACAAACATAACCTATTCATGGTCCTAGCAAAAACAAATGAAGATTTCAAGAAATATATATCTATTAACTAATGCCTTGATTAATATGTAATTTTTTTTTTTACAAAGGAAATTTGGAATAAAAGGGATATCAAAAACTAAATCTTGACCAACATAATAAATTTTCTATCCAACAAACCACTGGATCACACGCTTTTGGTTTGATAAATATATAAATATTTAAATGTTCTTATATAAATAACTAAAAAGTGACAACTCTCATGATCTAAAGGGCCAAAAAGTAAGGATAACTAAACCTATATACTACCAAACATATTGTCCGTAGCGACTTATATACCTAAACTATGATTTCTCGTGATCAACTTATATACGTACCTATCTCTCAAAACTAGATACATAAATTAGTATTCGCCCTATTAGCAAAAAGGTTAAAAGGTACCTTCATAAAGATTGCGTCACCGCTAGGAACTGATTGGAACATATCTCCACCCATATGGGTCACTCCTGAATCATACAATATCAACGATTATTACAATTAGATTACTAAAATTAGTATATAGCTTTCCAAAAAAAATAGCTTATATCACATAAATATTGAAATAATAAACAAATAAAAAAATGATGAGAATGAAATCAATTCTGACCAGGAATATTGGGAGCTTTGGCAACAACCTCAGGCAGATCGAAATTAATCCCTCCACGGACATTAGGAAACTGTTGAAGGATCATACGAAGACAATCCCCTGCACTACCTCCTACGTCAACCAAATGCTCTACCGATTTAAACCCATCGTAGCCGTCCAATATAGCTTTCATGAACGGCACAGATACACCAGACATTGCCTTCTGCATTAGACCATTCATCTCCTCGCTTTTACCATACTGCTCGTACGCAGCCTCGCCGTTAGCTTTCACGTATGGCTCTGTCTCTGGCTCCACCACCGCCGTGTGAACCAGTGGCCATGCTCGCATCAACGCCTCCTGAAAATGTTACTTCCTTAATTAACAATTAACTCCGATTTTATTCGTAAAAATTTGAAATGAGACTTCAATTATGCAAATCGGAAATTAAACCTGGTGGTGCTGGAGGACGTAGGCGGCGTAAGAGAGGCCACCGGAGTCGGTGACAAGTGTTTTTCCGACGTCAGTGAGGGAGTACTTCCGCTCTATGGTTCCGACGAGGTGTTCGGAGAAGACGCCGTAGCTTGTGAGCATGCGAAGTATACGTTGGAGATTCTCGGGATCGCCGCCGATGTTAGTGTGAGATGGGAGAAGGAGGCGAGGGAGGATCTCGGCGGCGGAGATAGGAGAGTTGGTTCCGTCGTTCCAAATAGCGTCTGCGATGCCTAATCGCACGGCGGCGTTGAGGGACATGGGAACGCTGATCATGTTAGCGAGCTCCATAATGGCGAGACGAGCTTTGTTTCTACTCTCTGAACTTTCGTCCTCCATTGTTTTCTCTCTTGCGTACGTGAAATGAGAAACTACTTTAGTTTAGTTCATATGTATGGTGAAAAACCTATGTGTGCTAGATATAGATATCTGTGTGGTGAGGATTTACAAGAGCATTTACTAGAAGACATAGAGATTTGTTAACGGGGTTTGGTTGGTTAACCTACATTCCCAGGACCAAATCCAGAAACTATTCACTAGAAAAGACCGTAACCTACAATTGGTATAGGGATACAATACCACTATTTTCTAGAATTACAATAAAAGAATACTACCATTCATTATTTTTTTCGACGAATATAGCTTCTAAACAAAAACACCGAAAGATCTGATCTCTATCTTGTTCAATGAGGCGACATCACACATACGTGTGCCTCTCTAATAATACCCTAGACGCGCGAGTCTTTATGTCACCATCTCTTAGTGCTTATAATCAAGTGCCAAAAACCCTAAACGACTCAAGCCATGCTTAAGTCTATACAAGACAATTGGACTTAACTTGAACAATGGCCCACATGGCCTTTTTGCTTTCACGATAGAAAGACTAAATCTCGATCTCATATGTTGTTCCAACAGCTTCAATACTGTTCCAACAATATATGCACTTTCAATCTCTCCCTTTTTAACTGAGTTTTATAACTCAAACTCACCATGTCAAGCACGCATACTCATCAATAATCCTGATATAAAAGCTCTCCCTTAATCATATATCATTGTGCTAATATTCTGTTCATAAAACTTTCTCAATATATGTTCTCAGACTTTAGTTTAGTTTTTGGATTAAGGAGAAAAAAAACAGACAAAATCAGCCACTCAAATTTTATAGATTTCGAGTTCAAGCCTTGACAATTGAAAATTTTAACATTTCTTTATCAAATTTTTTTTTGAATAGATTTAAATTTTTTGATTAAATTATATATACAGTTTTTATATTAGGAGCTTTAAATTTAATAATTTTAGTGTTTACAATTAGTTAAAATATTAGTCTATGTTTCGAAGTTCTAAAGAGTATTAGGTTTTAGTATTTACTTTGCTCTGTAAGCTTACGAAAATTCGAATTTTTCGAATAAAATTAAAATGAATAAACATATCAAGTCAAATAATACAAATATTTTGTCCATTCTAGTTAATGATACAAAATTTTGCAAATATGGACCAAAGTTAGCATATCACTGTTAAAAAATAACCATCCTCGTGACAAAGAGATTCTCATAGTACAGTTTACCATATGAAATAATTGAGCTGCTCTGTTTTTGTCTTACTCCAGTTTTCCATATATCTTTTGTCGTTATTTCTGGAGAGGAGCTACATTGTTCATTTGTTCGTACATTGTTTTGATGGCAAAATGAATAACTAAAACAAAAACTAAAATGTAATTGGTATATTTCGTGATAAGAAATGTGAGGATGTAATTAGATAATATTATTGTATGAGGACATGCTATTTGAGTATTGGCTTTTTGTATTAAATTATCTTAAGTTCTGTTTCGGTGTACTATTTTTTAGATCTTTAGAGTTTAGCTAGACTAATGAAACGGTTAAAGATCACATTTTACGTGAACGGAGTGTTTTTGGTTGCTATAGTACTGAGCTTATTCCATCATACACCAATCAATCATGATGGTAACAAAAATAAAATAAAATAAATGATCATAAAGAAAAATGAAAACAGATTCAAACTTCATCTTCGACATTTCTAGCTTACCTTTGGCTCACCTTCATATACAATCCCTGCAAAACAAACAAAAAATCAGCATTTGTAAACAAAAGAGACTAATTAATCTCGAGTTTGAGAACATTGTCATACATTGGTGGTGTGTGTATGGTTGCTCCAGTGGTCATGCTAATGGTCTGACCAGGAACTAGCTCGACGTTTAAGCGCTGGAGGAACATCGCGAGTGCCACTATTGCCTCCATCAATGCAAACTGATCGCCTACACATTTTCTAGGCCCTCCACTAAATGGTATGAATCTGGTAAAAAAGCAAATCATCTTTTAACCTTTGTAATCAAAATATTAATCTTGATTTAATAATATTTTGTGTCAAAACATGTAGTTTACTTGAAATCTGTGTTTGTTTCGTTAGGGATTGCGCTTTCTATGTCGAATCGTTCAGGTAGAAATTCCTCAGCATTTTCCCATACCTTTGAAATAACAAACACATTAGAATTGTGGCATAGCAATATTTTACTAGGGTGCCTTATCATAATCCTTAAACCCGAAAAGTTAAAAGTTTTAGTTGAAAAAATGTTATAAATTGAATTTTTTATGGTATTTAACTTAAAACAAACTATTTCACCATTAGATTAATTGTTTGTCCTATAAAAAAACTGATGACCCCTGATAACCTGTTTTACTTTCGTTTTTCTTTTTTGTCATGACCTGAGAATTCCATAACAAAACCCAAACTTAATCTCCAGATATAAGTTATGAAGATACCCAGTATTGTGGACGCCTTGGTTGACTATGTGTTTTACTATTTTATGTAGATTACATACAAGAGAACGTATATGTTATTTACGTAAGACTAACCAACAACTCTTTATTTTTGTTTGGTTTCGTGGTTGAGATATACAATCAAGGTGCAGAGAGTTTTGTCACTTTTAAGTTTTAAGTATAAGATGAAAATGTCTTACCACATCTTAAATATGAAAAAATGTGCTAATAATTATAGGATGAATTTGTTATTAAGCAATATTTGGACTATTATTTAGGGGAGAGGCAATGTCAAAAATTATTTAAGTAGGATACAAAAGGGTACAAAAAAATTCGATTTAGCTCCATTTGATTTTGTAAAAACGCTTGACTTCGCCTGGAGGAAGAAATCATCTCTGGGATAAATGAGGAGAATTTATTGAACTGCAAGAGAATTGAATTTAAGTGACTTGCTACATAGTAATTGTCGGTGAAATACACTGCTAGCATGAAATGGACTTCTCTTTCTTCTTCTTCTTATCTTCCATCTTCTCCTTCTCTTTATTTTGTATTTTTTTTCTTCCTCCTTCATCCTCTTTTTGTTCTTCATACTATTTTCTTCTTCATCTTCATTTTCGTTTTTCACTTATTCATCTTCTTTTCCTCCTTCATCTTCATCATTTTTTTTTTTTGATAAATCGTGGGAATTTTGGACTTTTGGTCCATAATCTCCCTTAGTATCCGGAGCCAGTCTTTAATCCATTTTTATTTAAAAAATATTTTTCTGTACCAATGGAGGATTGAACCCGGAACATAAAAAAACCAACTCTTTTGTGTTACCACTAAACCACCACCTCATTGATACCTTCATTTTCATCTTCTCTTTCTCTTTTTTCTTCATCTTCTTTTTCCCTTTCATATAAACACAAACACAAAACTAGATCCATTCAAATTAGTCACATTTTCAAGCCAAAATCATCACACCTCATAACCAAGAATTGGATCAAAAACCCTCACACCTTCGAACCAAGATCTGGATCCAAATCCCTCACACTTTTCCCATCAAGCCACCAAACACAAACCCATAATTAGATAGATCCAAAACGATTGCTTTTTGTTTTAGCTGCTACCTATTATTTTAACACGATAAGTATTTTATTTGATTATAATACATTTTATCATTTTATTTGAGTTTTAGCGTACCAAATATTTAGATCACAAGTTATGTTTAATTGTAACACGTTAAACATAAATGCACTAATATGATAATTAACATCTAATCATTTAGTTGCCAAGTTAAGAAAACAATTAGCACATATTTATATGATACAAGAAAAGTTTAGCATGTTACAAAAATGTATAACTTGTTATTTAATTATATTTGCTTGTATTTATTATTGTTTATGAAAAGGAGTGGGATATAAAATTATTATTTTAGTCATTTACATTATTAGGTATAATGTTAGTTTATAGTATGAATACATAATTATCATGCATTTTAGTTACCATGTTTTATACGAATACATATAACGAGTTATTCAAATATTTTAGCACGATAAGATCTTTTAACTTGTTATAATTACTTGTACTTTGTTACATAAAATATTATAGGCATTCCTTTATATTATTGGATTTCTAATATATATCACCTTTTTGTTTTTTGTTTTTTCGTAGGAGCTTTAACAACCGTTGGATTTTCGCCGGATTATCCTGATTCTTTGCTGGATGTTGAACGCATCGTTGGAATCGTAAGTTTCGCCAAATTATCGCCAAAGCTTCACAAAAAATCATCGTCGGATTGTCACCAAAATCCTTTTCATTTGGTTGTAGAAGAAAAGAGATCGAAGGATTTGAAATAGAAAAATGTAAAAAAGAGAGAAAATATGTAGACTTAATGGAAAAATGTAAGAGAAGAAAGATAGAGCGCGTGAGTGTAAAATTGGTAGGAATAGTGGTAAAGCATTTCTATAGTTAGGAATCAAACATCTTAGTGCTCTTTTGCTAATATATGTATCTTCGACCCGATTAACTCATAATTATAACGAGTTGCTAATATATTTATTTGCTTATTTATAACTCTACTCTTTTTCTAAAGCTCCCTCCCGCGTCCACACGCATTCTGATGGTCATGGAGACATGGACTATGGTTTATAACAATGGAGAAAACAAGGATTTTTCTTAAATTTTACCAAAAGAAATAAATTCTTCGATTTCGACAACTAGTTAATGTGGGCCTGTCAATGGCCTTGTAATGGAAGTCTGATAACTTACCTCGTGTTGTGGCCCTATAATCTTATTATTCAACAATTCAGTCTTCAATACCATGTCTTTTGTTTACCAATATATCTTTCTTAATTTAGATTAGAAGTTTGTTTGTTTTTTTTTTTTTTTTTCGAGTTGATAAGTGGAGCGTACTGTATATTATTGGGAAAGAAAGAGAGAGGAAACGGGGGACAAGAGGTTAGGAGGTGGTATAGGTTATAATTGGTGCTAATCATATGGACCTATGACCACTAAACTCTGTCTAATCTCATTTAACTATATCATTATTGACATTTGACAACACATGATTAAAGGAGCGAGGGAATTTGTAGCTTTTTTGGGTATTTGAAGACCAACAACATCCATCGTAATTTATTTATTTACTTAGCGAAGATTGTACAAAACATTTGATGTCGACAAAAGTCTTGTAAACAATCTATAATCCATATTCAAAACTTTAGCATTTTACACTATTTCATAAAATCTCTAATAACAAAACATTAAATTTCGGCTGGTATATTGTCTAGCGCCCATATAATATGGCCTTCACACGTTGGCCATATCGATGATTGTAATTTCTTCTCTTTTTCTTGCAACCAATTTTTTTCTTTTTGCTAGATTGTATATGAAAGACATTATATTATCAGTGAGGGGACATAATGAAGAGGGAGAGAAATTGAGACCCATGCTGGCAGTCAGAGAGAGATGGTCATATGATATGATCATGTGATTTATCATCAGGTTCCATCGTTTTGATAATTTTCTTTTCATTTTATAATACAAGAAGAAAAAATCACAGTGGACCAACCATTGTTAATAGTAACTTTCTTCTTTCGACTCTTTTTGAACTTTTGTTTATAAGTGCAAGTTTATGTTTATGTGTGTGCTAAAGTAGATCCAATTCGATGAACCCACTCAAACGCAGAGTTCAATGATTAGAGACCTAGTTAGAGTATAGTTTTCTTTTTATTTATTTTATATCAGTTTATGGTACTCGATAGCAAAATTTAGTTATTTTTATTCTTCGAAATTCGATTACATATGTATCATCATTAAGTCAATTGAATTTTGAGTTAGTTAGGGATAATTTTAATTTAAGAATTTGTTGGAAACAGATATGCAAAAAACATCTTGCTAGCGAATCTACTGACGTTGGATTATTAAGGCATTACAATGTAAGAATACCATATTCCAAGTTCGAAAAAAAAATGGAGTGCTTTCTTCTTTGACTAATTCTAATGTTTCCCCATAAGACCCTAATTAATTGTAAGAAAATCTGACCAATCCTTCGTCAAAACATGTGAGGTGCTTTTATTTCAATACATATGGAAAAGGTAATATACAAACACACAAACAAGTACTAGGAATCCTTTCCTTATTTAACAAAATAAATATACATTCACCACTTCCTACAAATATATTAATTTTACTAAAGAGAGCAATCATGGATCTGGGAAAAGTAACACTGAAGCAAAGATTTAAACAAATTTATTAATATATATATATATATATATATATATTCATTTTAAAACTTTTAGATTTGTCTCCATATTAAAATTATGTGTTTATTTCTGCATCTAGAGATTTATATTTTAAATTTTTTATATACAAATTAACTCATTGTTTTAATATTAATTGTCGTAATGTTATAACCAACAAACATAATAGAATGTTAGCATTTTAGTAGTATAATACTAGAATAATACGTTTGTATGATCATTATATCTATGTTTTTGTTTGTTCGTTAAAGATCATTATATATTTGTTGGAACTATATAAATTATGTTTTATCAGAGCATTTCGTACTAATACATGCATATAAATAATCCTTTTAGCAAAATAAAAAAAAAAATACATGCATATAAATACAGAGTATAGTCTACTCGTTTGAACAATCAACAATTAATACTCCACGTCAGCTCACTCCTCGCTTCTGATTTTTTTTCATTCTCGCTTCATCTGAATCTTTAACTCTCCGAGAGTTATCTTTCTCAAATTCGAGATGTTATCGTCGGAGATTTCGCAGGAAGAAACTCCAGCGAGCCATGCTTACCTGATGAATCTTTCTCGGGAAATCCGTGCGCAGCTCTCTCTAATCAGGGGATTGAACTGTAAAAGATCTCAACGAGGTAATATGTTTATACTTTTCTTCAGTGTTGAGAGCTAATAATGCAAAGCTGCTAGACGAAAATGCAGCTTTATTGCAACTGGAGCAGAAAACTCTTCAGCTTGAAAAGGATAATAGGGGTCTCAAGGTGACAACTTTTAATCTCAAGGAAGAACAGATGCGTCTTATCAGAGAAAAAAAGAGGTCACTGAAGTGAAAGACATTTTTATGAAAATGTCCATCAAAAAACTGAAAAGTTCTTTAACTTTCACTTAAATCTCGGTAAATATGGTGGATTGATATTAGATTATTTCAATATTTAGATTGAAAAGGATCTGCTAAAACAAAATCAGGTGTTGATAGCTAATAATTGATATCTACACATTTTATATCATATTTTCATTGCATTTAGCCTTTTTGTTAACATTTTCTCTTAGTCTTTACATCGTAATTATGCATTTTTAGGCTTAGATTGCATAATAGGCATTTTAGGATCTTGTAGTTCTTTTGTTGCATTTTGCACTTGTTTTGTGTCTATTTTCTTAGGTTTGGGTCAAGTGGACCAATGGAGTGAGCAAGGGGAACTAAAAGATGCAAGAAGCAGAGTTTTGGTGAAGGATTGAAGCATAGCGGTCAAGATCCAGCGACCTTGTGAGGCCGATAGAGACTAGTGACGTTGCTTGGTCGCTAGAAGAGTGCAAAAAGACTTTGGTGATGTTTATCGACCATCCGTAGCGACTTGGTGACATCGCTAGGAGATAATGACCAATGCGTAGCGACATGGTATGAACTATAGGATGTACCGACATTGTCACATCGCTAGAAGTTGGTAAAGCGAACCAGTTGGAGAATATCGACCAAGCGTAGCGACCAAGCATAGCGTCTTCGTCATGTCGCTATACCGATCTCGAGTTTTGTGTTTTCTTTGGTTATCCAGATTTGATCTTTTTGGTTATGTCATTAAACCATCTTCCTTTATTTTACTATAAATAGTCTTTAAAACCTAATTAGAAGGCTATGCTTTGTTTTAGGGATTGTTTTAGCCATCTTTGAGCTTTCTCTTAAGAACATTGTATGATTTCCATTTTTAATCTATTTAAGTTTGTTTTTCTTTGAAATCTTTTCTTATATCCATCTTATCAACATGATTTCTCAAAGATCAAACCATTGAATTTGTATTTTCATGATGATGAGTGAGTAGTCATTTTAGAGCTCTTGGGAATGTAGATTTACGGTGATTGGTTATTGATTAGTGGAGTTTAGGCTTGTAATTTGATAGATCCATGCTAAATAGGTATTCTTAATGCTAGATTAGCCAATGAATTGGTAGTCTAGAACTTAAGTATTTTCATGTTCACAAGGTGTTTGTTAAAATGCTTGAAACAAAATATTAATGCACTTAGCTTGCTTAACCTATGAGAATAGTTGATTAAGGTGCTAAGCAGTTATTTAGACTCATTGGTAATGTTCATTGAACTCTTGATAGCTAACTATAGTTATTAATTATCAAATGATTAGTGAAGATATTAGTGCCACATAAGTGGATTAGTATTAGATTAGAGATCTAAGATCTATGGATTAACTCTAAGAGATAGAATTAAGCTCCGCTAGTTAATGATTGATTGCCTTATTCGTCTATAATCTTTTCGAGAGTTCGCCTTTCTAATATTTGAATTCAAAACTGATTTTAGTTTTAATCGCTTTCATTTTCATATTCGTAGTTAAGAGTACTAAAAACCGAAAAACTTATTTGCTTTAGATTAAGTATTAATCATATATTCTTAGTGAGTTTCAAACCAATTATCCTCATGGAATCGACCCTAAAGTGCTATGCAAGATAGGTTTATTTGATAGACCGACTGAAAAATTACTTATCAATAGTGCAAAGCTACTAGACGAAAATGAAACTTTATTGCAAGGGCAACAAGACATTGAAAAGGTTCAAAACTGTACAACTTTATATAAGAAAGCAGTGTTTTCTTTGTTTGTGTTAATTCATTTTTCTTATTTTTGCAGGATCTGCATAAGAACCCCATTCCTGATTCTTAATTGCAGAAGGCATTAGAAAAACTTCCTGAAACCATGAAGCTAATCATCACTCCTAAGGGAAAGCTCACCGGGGATGAGCTCGTGAGCCTGATGGGAAGCTTTGTGGCAATCACTGCCTATATAGTGACACTTGCAAACAGTGATGTGAAGATCACTGCAGTAAGTGGATTCGCTAACCTATGCAGCCAAATCATTGGAACTCTCTTCAACAACGTGGTAAAAAACATATCCACGGTAATTTGCTTTCTCTAAGTTCATGAGGAAATTACTATTTTTGTATTGAAGAGTAAAGACAATGTTGTTTTCTGTTTGCAGGAGAAAAATTTGGCGTTTAAGTCCAAGGCAATCAAAGCCATAACATTTGTGTAAAGCTTGGAGACGGTCTTTGCAAACCGTTTGTCATCCGATATTAACAATATCGGAGACGGCGGCTCACGACTCAAAGACACATCAATTTCCTAATCCTCACATCAACAAAATCTCTATCCTGAGAGAGAACTGAACATTAAAAAAATTGACAGATTTTATAATTCTTAAAAAACCAAATTCATTAAAAAAATGTGTCATTTTCATTGTCAAAAATATAATTTTCATTAAACTTTTAGTTGTTCAATCGTCCCTTAAAACTTTTTTCTTTATTTTCACTTCTTTATCATTAATTATCTAAATTATGGTTATTAACTATAATATTTAAGTAATGTTCATTAAAAAATTGTTTTTAGCATGCAATTAATTTTAAATCAGAGAACATAAAAATAAAAAATGTTCTTTGATAATATGGGTTTTTCTTATTAAATATTTAAGATGATGATGTGAACACCATAGATAGAGAGAGTATTCTCTCATTATATATATGATTTATACAACAGATTTAAATAAATATATTATTAAAAAGTATAGATTTTTTTATTTATATTTTACATGAAATAAATTGTATAATGATTTAATTATTTAAATTTACGAGTCAAGTTTAATTAAAAAGCCTACCAACCTTAGAGAAAAAGAATTACTCAAGAATATATAGGAAAAAATTGTGTGCCTGTCAATTTAAGTGTTTTCAATAGCAATGCTATAGAACTGAGCTTATACCATCAAACACAAATCAATCATGGTAACCAAAAAAATCAAAGATCATAAAGACAAATGAAAACAGATTCGAACTTCATCTTCGACATTTCTAGCTTATCTTCGGCTCATCTTCATATATAATCCCTGCAAAACATAACAAAAACAACAAATCAGCATCAGAGAAATTGGAATCATTTATAAACAAAACATATATATACTTGATTACTCTCGATTTGAGAACAATGTCATACATTGGTGGTGTGTATGGTTGCTCCAGTGGTCATGCTAATGGTCTGATCAGGAACCAGCTCGACGTTTAAGCGCTGGAGAAACATAGCAAGTGCCACTATTGCCTCCATCAATGCAAACTGATCACCAACACATTTTCTAGGCCCTCCACTGAATGGTATGAATCTGGTGAAAAGAAAAATTATCTTTTAACCTTTGTAATCAAAAATATTAATCTTGATTTAACAATAGTTTGTGTCAAAATACATGTGTATTACTTGAAATCGGTGTTTGTTTCGTTAGGGATTGCGCCTTCTATGTCGAATCGTTCAGGTAGAAATTCCTCAGCCTTTTCCCATACCTTTGAAATAACAAACACATTAGAAATGTGGACACATAAATATTTTACTAGGGGTGCCTTATCATATAATCCTAAAAACGAAAGATCCAACTCCTAAATGTTACTACTATGGAAGAGGTAAGGAAGAGAAGTGTACCTCAGATGAACGATGGATGTTATAGACCGAAATCATAATGTCTTGTCCGGGATTAACCTTGTAGTTCCCGGGAAGAATGTCAGGAGCTTGAGCTCTTCTAATCAAGACCTACCAAGAAACAAAGTAAATTAGGAACCTTAGTTCATGAATATTAGAGAAATGAGGTTGATGGCTTACAGGAGGATGAGGGTAGAGACGCATTGACTCGTTTATACAACGAGTTATGTACTTCAACTCTTTAATATCCTCGTAAGCCGGGTTTCTTCCCGCTAAAACTCTGTCTACTTCTTCTTGTGCTTTCGCCAATGCAGACGAGCTCTATATGCACATCCATATAGTTACTAATCAATGAGAACAGAGAATCTCAAATGGCAAAGGAAAGTAGAAGATACAAAAAGGTACCTTACTTAGGAGATAAAGTGTCCAAGTGAGAACAGATCCAGTGGTTTCATGACCCGCGACAAGCATTGAGAGAAGATCATCTCGTAACTGTATACTTGACACCTGCAAAAGATCGCACAATCCATCATCAGGTTCAATTTGCAATAAAGAAAGGCCAAGTTTGCTTATGGACTGAAGTAAAAAAGGTTAATTAAACAAACCTCTTCTCTGCTTGCAAGCAAGAAACGGAGGATACTTGGATCAGCATCATTTACATACTCCTCATCATTGATTCTTTCGCCTTCTCTTTCGACGATTTCTTTACACTTGGCAATAAGGTCTTCAACAGTTTCCCTTATCACAGTTACAGCCTTTTCAGCTTTCACTTGTCTCGGGATTATCTTACACAATGCATCAATCTGAAAAAAGAAAAAAAAAACCAAAGCCTCAAAATCAACAAGAATCCAAGTGTACAACAATCAATGATAAAAACACACAAAAACTCACCTTCCAATACGGTAAAAGATCAGTAGAACGAAGCTCAGCTTCTTTAAGAGCAGTATAAACAGCTTCAATGACAGGACTATCAGTAGTAAGAGAATCAAAATTATAGTTGAAAAGTGACAAGCCAATAACATCAAGTGTTAACTGAGAAAACTTCTCTTCCATATTCACAGCTCTTCCATCTAATGCATAAGGCTGAAGCTTCTCAACAAGCCTCTCTGCACATTTGCAAAACACTCTCTCCACAATCACAGACAAATACCTCTTATGAAGTGATGGAACCACCGCTCTTCGTCTCACCTAATAATCAAAATTCAGACTTTAATGTTACTTATCACACAAGACAATGATAACATTGCTTCTACGATTCCACAAGTCTCAAAATTGAGTTATGGGAATATGAAATTACCGTCCAAAGAGGTCCTTCAGCGATTGCAAAACCTGACCCGAAAAGAAATTCAGAGACTTCAGCTACTAAGCCTTTAGCATACTTAGGATAGTTCCTCAAAACGTGTTTTGCGATCGCTGGATCACTCACAACTACGAAATTGCGAGGACCAGCAGCGAGACGATAAATGGGTCCGTACTCATTCATCCATTTGTATAGAGGTAAGAAGAGAGCTCCTCCGAGGAGGTCAGAGACGTCGTCGAGCTTCGCGCTTGCGATTGGTATGCCTGAATCGTCGTTTTGTCCTGAGGAAATGGTGCGAGTTAGTGATGTGAGCCAATCGGGACTGACCCATGATTGGGATTTTGATGAATTGGTTTCGAGTTTGGGTTTGGGTTTGGGTTTGGGTTTGTCAATGGAGGATTTGATGGAGAAAGTGAATTTGGGTTTTGGATGAGGAAGACGAGTAGATTTTGCAGTGAAGAGAGAAGAATAAGAAGATGCAGAGAGGAGAGAAGACTCCATTCTTGTCAAAAAATGTTATGAGCTTTGGAAGCTTCGGCGCCAGAGATATTTGACTGGTCCATAGGCGTGGATAAGGAAGATGATTAAAACGTTGCCGTTTTTATTTGTTAGTTAAAAAAGATTTTTCGAAATCGTTTCCGTTTGGTTCGATATTTTTTTTCCTTATAGAAGTAATGAAAATAAAGTAATTAATTAATAAATTTTAGCAAATGATAGATTTTTACTCTATTTCAATATTTTTTTATATATCATGGAAATTATTAATTTCAAATGGTTATGTTCGGATGAATCAAAATGTGGGCTTGATTCACATGGTTTTGTTAACATTTGGATTAATATGAAATTTAGTTTGGTTTCAGTTTGATGAATTTTCAGTATTAGTTTTTATGCAAACCTTAAATCATAATATCAGCTTGATTATATATTTTTTTTTGGGTACAATTTAGATGGGTGATTTATATTTTATTTTAAATTAGTAAAATAAAGGGAAATAATAAGAAAAAAACTTATCCAAGTCCTATTGAAATTTCTGACTAGTTCTTTTCCAAAAATAAAATTTCTTTATGTTTGTTCTATTGATAGAAAGAAAAAAAAAACATCAAATTAAGAGTTGTCTATAATACAGAGAAAAACCTGAAAATATATAATGGGCCTCAAAAACATTAAAGCCCAGGCATTATATACGCTTCTAAGTTCCAATTCTCCCATCCTTTTTTTTTTTTTTTTTTTTTTTTTAAAACCAATTCTTCCATCTTCCCTGTTTCTTTTGGAAACTTGTTAAATTTTATCGATCTGGAGATTTGAGTTTTCCGATCACAACTTTTGTTCCTCAGGCGAATTCTAAAAACGATGTTCAATTTCTGGTATTACCAACTCCAATAATCTTATGCAACTTTTTGTCTCTCTTTTCGTATGCTCTGTTTGATTATCGAGTTTTGTTTTCTGATGCTTTTGAAGATTTCTTATTTATGAAATTCAGATACGTGTGCTCCGGACATTAGAGGTCTGTTCGCGATTAAGGATATATGGTTGTTGTGTAGTTGTAGAGCTGTAATCAGCAATTGAGCAGTGTGTTTTATGTAGTACCCTTAAGGGAACTTAGTGTAGAATAGCTCAGCTGCTGATTTAGGATTCATTGTTGCTGATATTAGATTTAGAAAGCTGTGCTGTATAAATTGATGACTGTTTGGTGAATCGATGTTCATAACTTGAAATGGTTTTCTCATTGATGTAAATCTGATGAGAAGAAGTATTGTGTTCTTTTAGCAGTGCTCTTAAATCAACTTTCAAGTTTATATCTTGAAACTGTAGCATCGATGAGATGATGTATTATACTAACTTTTGATTAGTAATTGATAATGTTTCTTTTTTTGTGTGTGTACATGAAAGGGGATCGAAAGACCAACAACAAGGGCAATCTCGTCCTCAGGAAGCTCCTTCACAGCAGCCATGGTACTCGCCTTCTTTAGTGAGCTCGCCAAGCTCATCCCGGCCTCAAACATCAGGACAGATTCCAGCACAGGTTTCACCAGGTGAAGCTGCTGGCATTATCGTCTTCTTGAAGGACAAAAGGTTTGCTCTTTTTTGTTTGTTTGTTATGCTTCTCGTGGTGTAGCGATTTTTTGTTTGCTTTCTTTTTTGATGAAACTTGTATACTTTTCTGTAGTGTGGACGAGCTCAGGAAGCTTCTATCTGACAAAGATGCATATCAGCAATTTTTACACTCTCTTGACCAGGTCAATATCCAGAACAATGTAAGTCCCCATAATGGTCAGTTGTTTCTGAATAACGTGAATTATCGGTAGTTCTAAGAATGTAGCTTCATTAGCTATGTGTTGAGATTATTCATTTAAAATTTTTCTTTGATTTGGCCAGACGCCTTCATCATGGAATCATATTTTACATGTTGCCAGTAATTAGAGTTTTGTGGTTCTTTGTTATAGTCTTTACTCTTTAGACGTTAAAGCCACATTAATTGTTTTTGGTTTTGTGTCTGTCCATCAGATCAAAGAGGAGCTTCGCAGAGAAACATTGCAGCTAGCTAGTAAGTTCTTCTCATTGGTTCATGTCATTTGATTAGAAACTTTGGTTTCATCTAGAAATCTAAAATTGTCATGTGGTCAAATGTAACAGGAGAGAACTTGGAGAAGGAGCCACAGATAATGGAGCTCAGAAACCAAGTGTGTATCAAGAACCAACTTTCATTTTTCAGTATACTATGTTTAACCTTTTGGATATCTATTTTTACCATTTTTTTACTCGTTTTACAGTGCAGAATTATCCGTACAACTGAGCTCGCTGCTGTTCAAGAAAAGCTCAACGAGCTCGAGAGGCAAAAAGAAGAGATCCTTAAATTCTACTCCCCTGGTTCTCTTCTTCATAAACTTCAAGGTAACAACTTAATACCATTACAATGGATTATCTACAGTTCTTGTGTCATCACTTGTAAACACCTTTTGCGGGTTTTTTGCAGAGGCTATGAATCAGGTGGATGAAGAGTCTGAAACCCTGCAAGAGAAGTTCTTAGAGAAGGAGATTGATACAGCAGCATTTGTGCAGAAATATAAGAAGCTGCGTACTATATATCATCGACGAGCACTGACTCATCTTGCTGCTAAAACTTCAACCATCGGCTAAAACTATAACCATCTACGCACATTGAACTGAACACAACCAAATTCTTGTTTTGTGTCTTATGACTCTTATCCTCTGTTGTAAAGAAATGCTTCGATGTTTAGGTTCATATTCAAGTGATTGACAAAATTGAATTCAACAAAAATATATCTTTTTCCTGAATAAAAAAGCTAGTCTGAAAATCTCAGTAATCTGATAAACAGACACACCCAAATACGTACGTATACAAGTTCTTTCTTTCGCATAAGTAATCTCAAAAAACAAAGGACAAATCTTTTAGATGCTCTGAACAACTTGTCTCCCTCACTCGTCCAGCAGGCCAGCTTCCTTTAGTGCACTCTTATACTCTTCCTCTGAGTTCCACGACTTGATCTGCTCCAAAGTTTAAAATCATTAGATACAGTTTAAACAAACACTTAGATATATATATATATATATATATATATAAATATATAGCAGTTTTCAAAAATCTAATTACCTCCTTGACATATGCTCCAAAATACTTCTCAATCTTCTCCATCACCTCTTTATCCCTCGCATCATCAAGCAGCAGATTGAATACCGCTCCTACGATACAAATACACAGTTCAGTTCAGACACTGATGAGAACTGATAGAAAGACATAAGATTAAAAAAAAAAAAAAAAAAAAAAAGGAGGATCAAAACTACCTTTACGACCAAACCTGCCAGCTCTCCCAACCCTGTGAAGGTACACCTCATAATCTGGCTCCCCGGTTTCATACTTAGTGGGCAGATTATAATTCACAACCAAATTCACCTGCAAGTATTGTATATAATACAGTTAGAGACATTTACTAAGAAGCAACTTTTGGGGAAAAAGAAGAAAGGAAATGGGTTGAAAGACAGATTATTTACCCGTTGTTGATCAAAACCTCTTGCAATTACATCGGTAGCAATGAGCACTTGAGTGAGGCAGTCTTTGAACTCCTTCACTATTTTATCTCTGTCAACTTCAGTCATACTACCATGGACACTGGTGACGTCATAGCCCATTTCCGCAAGAGCTTTGTGAACCTTGTTTGCTGACACTTTTGTTCTCACAAAGATTATGGTCTGGCCAATATCCCCAAGCTCCATAATCTGATCCTTGATCACTTCAATCTTGTTTTGCTCCTTTGGGCAAACAACCTTATATTGCTTTACAGAGTCCAACTTTAGATCCTCTCTTTTAACAAACAGTTGGTTGGGATCCTTGACTGTCCTCCCAACAAAATCTTTGACAGTTTCATTAAAAGTTGCCGAGAATAGAAGAACCTGTTAAGAAAAAAAAGTCAAGAAGAAAAGCACGCAATCAAATTAAGCACAAGAAAGAAAAAGAAATAGAGTTTCCTTTAAATTGAGACTAATAACAGCCATGGAGACAATGAAATAACCTAGTATTTAGTACTGCTTTCTGACAGTGAAGACAGATTCATCACCGCTTAAACACAAAGATATGACTTATTAACATACACAGCTTGATCGTTTCTATCTACTAAGGGCTTCTGAACAATGAAACAAGCATAAATATATGCTCCTTAGACTATCTTGTGATCCTAGATATGCCACTAGAAATCAATTGTCATCCTACTTATATTCAGGAAGCATGACCAAATCAGACACTAGTTTAGCATACCTGGAAATTGGGATTAACTTTCTCAATGTCTTTCATTATTCTCAAGGAATCATCCCTAAAGCCATCCTGCAACAGCAATGAAATTTCAATTATCACATAATACAAAAGTTAATCACTAAAGTTGAGCAATTAATTAACAAGACCAAGTAAAACAGAATAAAGAGCATACCGTAGCAAGCATATGGTCAGCCTCATCAAAAACCAGAATCTTCAAATGACTAAGACCTAGTTTCTTAAATGCCATCCACTTCTTAAGCGTTCCAGGGGTGCCAATCACGACATGGGCAGAAACAGGAGCTCGTCTTGCAATCGGTACACCTCTCGTCGTCTCTGGCACAGCCACTTCAGCAGTGATCCCAGTAAACTTCCCCATCTTCTGAAGAACTTCCATGTTCTGCCATTCATTCAAGCACCCAAACATGAATTAAGCTCTTAACATGTTTTCCAAAATCAACAATCAAACACTCTCAGATTCTAACCAATAGAGTAACGAAACTAACCTGGTTAGCTAATTCTCTAGTGGGACAAATACAGAGTGCTTGAGGCTCCCTCAGTGTCGGATCAACCCGACTCAACATTCCAAGTACGAAACAGGTCGTCTTGCCAGATCCGTTATGGGCCTGGGCAATCAAATGCTTGTGAGGCGGCGTCATTATCATTGGCAAACTGATTGCTTGAATCTTGCTCGGCTTTTCGAATTTCATCTCGACGTACAAGCCTTTCATCAATTCATCCGATAAGTTCAAATCCTCAAACCTACTTGCCGAAGTATAAGGTGTATCACCAGAAGTAACCTACGAAAACGAAAAATCAAAATCATCCACATAAATCTGGGAAATTAATAACCTTAAGACTGTAATTGAGATCATCCAAGAACTACGTTGCATCAACCGATCCAAATAAACCTAATTTCTTATAGCCAAACCCAGATCTAAGCTCGATTGGTAAAGATTCAACACAATCAGAATTCACTAAGTCTACTAACGGAAAGCAAAATAAGACAGGCAAAATAGTAATACCGCTTTGATGTTTGAATCTTCAGGTTCCTCAAGCACAGATTCATGTTTCTCTTCCTCTTTAATGCTCAGCGAATTGAGCTCCGATACTGCTTCTGCTTCCTCTTCATCGTCATCCTCAACATCGCCCCACTTTTGCTTCTCCATCGTGGGCTCTGTCTTCTCTCCGGAGTTTGATGCTTCTGCGGAGGATGACGGTAACTCAGCGGTAGTGATTTTCTCTACAGTATCCGCCATAGCTGTAGCCAAACCAAAAAATTAGAAACTCAAATCGACCAATTCAAAAACCTAATGAAGAAACAAAGTATCAACTTCCATTAATCAGCTGAGATTCTGAGAGAAGCAAAACCTGTAAAATGTGAAATATACGCTGAAACTTCGCGAATCAGAGAGACGATGAAGAAGACGAGAGATTTGTGTTGTAATCGCAGACAATTTGGGGAAAATACGCAAATAAATAGCACCAGCTGCTTTATTTTGAAGCTAGTAAAAATGAGAAATCACTGACTTTAATTTAAAGCTAGTAGTGAAAATGGAAAATAACTGACGTTAATTTCAAGCTACACGTAAATAACCGACGCTACCTATAGTTCGGTTTATCTTGATCCGCCCTTATCATTTTCTCATCATAGTTCGGTTTATTTTACACAGCAATACTAATTTATTTTGGGCTTTAGCTTATGAGAAGCCCACATACATATTGTGTAAGTGCAAGTCAGTAAAACGACGTCGTGTCGCTTTGGTTCTAAAATATGTTGATTAATCATTTTGTGATGTGGTATTTGAATTATCATGAGTTAATGAATGGATAGTTTACCGTAGATAAGGTTAATGTAGCTTTAGCCTTAAGGTAGTAATTGCTGGTTTTAAAGATTTTTTATACAAGAATGTAGCACAGTGATTCGTATCTTAGCCTACAGGCCAACATTTGTGTCAAAATTGGTCATTTTCTTCTAATTGGGTCTCTTTTCACTTAGATACTTTTATTTCATTGTGTGATGGCCCACATTCTTTTTTGGGATACAAATTTCGTAAGCTTTTATATACAAGAAAAAAGGAAAGAAACCATGATGGCTTATAAGAAAGAAAAAAAGTAAAAAAAAAAAAAAACATGATGGCTTAACCACAATCTTTGAGGAAAGACAAGAAGGGAAACAAAAAAACAATCTTTGAGGTGTGCAAAGTGGATGCCACATTACCTGAGACATTATCACAATAACAACAAAAAGTTGGTGGAGCTCACACTTTGTTATAATGATATGTTTAAACTTTGTTCTCCTCAAACATGTCATTTCTTACCAAGAAAACTGATTAGTAAATTAGATTAATGAAGAACTGAGCAAACAATTAATCAAGATATATAATCTCTCAATACCCCGTCTCCCTTATAAATAGAGTTACCCTTCAAACCAAACAATCTAATCAGCTTGATCGAGGGAGACCTTGTCGTGTAGACCCAGTTGGAACCTTGCTATGACGGAAGTTTTGGTTCGAACCCGGTATGCAAAAATAGTGTGCTCATGGTCCAAGACCAATGACCAAAGAGATTAATCTCACAGAAATTTTTTCACCTACTCTATTGCACTAACAAATGCTTTTTCTTTATCTTAAACATAAGCATGGGTAGAATGATTATGTGTATGACACGCATCATCTTCTTAACTCTCCATTTTCTTCACCACTAAAAACTCTCTCTCTCTGTTCTAACGGTCTGGTTGCATTAGACAAGAAGGAAAAGGAATTAAAGAGATGGAGGTTTCAGTGTTTAGGATTCTTCTCTTGGTTTCTTGTTTCTTCTGTAGATCCAAAGGAGCTATTGTTCCTGCACTTATCATGTTCGGTGACTCCATTGTTGACGTCGGCAACAACAATAACTTGCTTAGCATTGTTAAATCCAACTTCCCTCCTTACGGCAGAGACTTCATCAACCATAGACCCACCGGAAGATTCTGCAACGGAAAACTCGCTGTAGATTTCTCCGGTAAATTCTTATTCCTAAAACTACATCTCTCACTCTCGTTCTACCTGATCTAATTGGTTTTTATCTTCCTACTCATGTCTAGCCGAGTACCTTGGATTCTCTTCATACCAATCTGCATTCCTAAGCCGAGAAGCAAGAAACGAGGATCTCCTGACCGGCGTCAACTTCGCATCAGCTTCTTCAGGATATTATGATGCCACATCTGTTCCATTTGTAAGGGAGACAACAAAGTAAAACATCAACACATATGCCCACGAATTGATCCATAAGGCTTAGCTCTTCCTTTTGCAGGGCGCAATCTCCTTAACAAGACAGCTGAGTTATTACAGGGCGTATCAACGCAGAGTGACACGCATGATAGGGAGGGAAAACGCACAAAGGATGTTCTCTACTGCTATCCACATTTTGAGCGCGGGATCTAGCGACTTTCTTCAGAACTATTACATCAATCCTCTGCTCAACACCCTAAATACACCTAATCAGTTCGCTGACATTCTCATCAGATCCTACTCAGACTTCATCCAGGTACTTCTAAATTTAGTAACAAAATGTAGAACCAGATATTCTTAACAAGACAACCATATGAATGTGAAAATTTACAAGAAATAAACAATTCGTTTCAGTTATTTACCCTTTTTTTTATTTTTTGTGTCAATGAGAATCATATTGTCGCTTGTAACAGAATCTGTATGAACTAGGAGCAAGGAGAATCGGAGTGATATCGCTACCGCCAATGGGTTGCCTGCCTGCAGCTATCACTCTTTTCGGAGCAGGAAGTATGAGTTGTGTCGAGAGGCTGAATAATGATGCTGTCATGTTCAACACAAAACTTGAGACCACAACCCAGTTATTGATGAGGAGACACTCAGGCCTCAAGCTAGTTGCCTTTGATGTCTACCAACCTTTCCTGGACATCATCACCAACCCAATTGACAATGGTACGCGCCTGCATATGCAGCGGATGCAAACGTTAAATACTTATTCAACTTTTAACCATGATAGGGTGAGCTATTCACTGGAAAAACTTTTCCGATACTTAATCTAGCCAGCAACTAACAAGGTATCATTAACATTTTTAAAAAGTCTAAAGTGCATGTATTCCAGGATTCTTTGAAACAAAAAGGGCATGCTGCGGAACAGGAACAGTAGAGACATCGTTCCTTTGCAATTCTCTAGCCAGAGGAACGTGTGTAAATGCGACAGGGTATGTGTTTTGGGATGGATTTCACCCCACAGAGGCTGTGAACGAGCTATTGGCTGGTCAACTACTGGGTCAAGGGATTTCTCTAATCTCTTGAATTGAGTTCCATCCCAGTTGGATCGAATTCAAACTGTATACCTACAAATAGTTACCAAAGTGTGTGTGTCTCTCTTCTCTTTCCCTCTCTCTCTCTTTCTCTCTCTCTCTCTTTCTCTCTATATATATATAAAAATATATATATACATATATTATATCACAAATAAGAGACAGATTGTGTGTGTGTGTAGAAACTATCAATCTGGTCTGTGTGATGGGTCTATAGATCCAAGCTTTGTTTGAGAAGATCACAAACTTTGGTATTTTATTTCTGTTCTTAATTTATCCTTGTAGCATTTCTAAGGTTGATAACAGCAAGACTTTTGGTAAAACTATAAACATGTCAAAGCTTGCTGTTCCGTGGACATAATAAAACATTCAGGTTTGGTTAGGCATATAAAGCTTTTAAATTTTTCAATCTCAGCTTAGTTGATTATCGTATACAGCTTACCAAGAAGAACCAAGTTCCCATATCTTAAGATAAACCAAACACACTGTTTACACCAGCCCTACTTATATAACTGACAGAAGCAATATATATAAAATAGAATGAAGGATAAAAGGTCTAGCGGCATTACAAGATGAATACTTGGTCAGAGATCTCTACGAGAGTTCAAATCCTGCATTTGAAGTAATCGCATACAATAGTTTCTCCCTCATAGTGCTTGCTCGTTTATACGTTGGAAGCTGAAGGAATCCACAAAGAAAGGTTAAACAAAACAAAATACAGGAATTTTCACAAGTAGACAACAAAGATAACAGAACAATTGAAACTCCACCTTAAGAGTATTGTAACACGTAGAAGCAGATGGAAGCCTTTCTACATCTTGTCCTCCAATAGCAGCCCAAAGAGAGGTATCACATGAGACCTGCAGAAGATGAAAAATCACAACGTGAGAAAATAAATTACCCAACAGAATATCACACAAACATGTCTAAGGTAAAGTTCAAAAACAAACTTTATGGATGATGAAGGTTGGCTGCAAGTACTTGAAACCAAGGAGTGGTGACCGAGAACAGCTAGTCACAAATTTGAGGAGCATGCAACGTTCACTCGGTTCAAACCCTTTCATGACCTAAGACAGGATGCCCAGATCGAAATTAAACAAGCCGGACAGATTAGGAAGAACAAGAAGAGGTCAGGGGTTCTGCATCTGAGTCATTACCTCCCAGAAGATTTTGATTGTTCGACTGCTATCAGTGTAACCACCAGTGTATTTTGTATTCCTCCTTAGATCATCAACATCGATATCATGATTTCCTCCAGAGAGTAACTGCACAAAGTAATTATTGTAAGACTAGCTTTGAACAAGAGAGAAAGGCTAAAATTATTGTATGAAAGCCGCATGCCTGATTAAATTCATGCGCATTAAATAGTTTCAACCAAGCAGGAGATATAAGGTCAGTCAATCCTCTGTAAAATGCATTTGAAAAGGGCACTATCTGCATTCAAGACATAAGACAACATGTTTGCCTAATTAATTATGAAGTAAATTTAATTTTGCAGGGATTGACCTTAGATTAAACGGTAAAAGACGATACCTGCCGGTTGAGTTTATAGTCAGCCATTGCATGAATATATTGCATTTTGTTCTCATTTGTAACTGAAATATCCTTCCCATCGGGTTTGAGCTCAATTATGCTCATTTTTCCACAAAACTCTTCAGTGACGGTGAAGTCCAGACAGAGTTCCTTCAAATCACCATCATAATGCTGCGTATAAACAAGATTCTTGATCTCAGAAACCCTCTTTTGAGATACTTACACAAGATTGAATTTTGACATATGAGGCGACAGACTTATCATCTGCAATGGTTTTTACCTTGATATACATAAGGTTCCTGTAGAGCTCTGGATCAAGCCCTGATAGTTCATCAATAAAGCTATAACGTCCCAAAAGCTTCTGGATGAAAACGTGGGAAAAAGAGTAATCCAGCAGTATTCCCTCATAGAGAGCTTTTCCAAAAATTCTTCCAAGAAACTCAATCATCTGAATACCATTCTCAAGGTGCCGAGCAGATGGGCTAGGAACAAGCAACCTATCTGAAGTGGTGGTTTGCGAGAATAACCCATACCTTGTGGAAAAGAATAGAATGGACATGAAAGTAAAAACAAAACTTAATCCACTGGACAAGCAACAGCATAGACTAGAATAAAGTACACATACAGAAGAGCTTACTCGGTAGCAAAAGCGGCTTTTGTTATGTCAGTCAAAAACTCTTTTGAAAGCCCACCATAGTCTAGGCCAGCCTCAGGAAGGCCAGACTCATTCACAAACGAGACGTGGATGGAGGATTTTAGCCTGCTACCAATAGAATTCAGTTGTTGAAATCCATCCTCAACCACATGACCTCGACGAACGACTATCTCTATTGACCTCGCACCAGGTACATCCACTTCACCAGCCATTTTCCTTGAAGCTTTATCCATACTTATAAACTCTCTAAACACATGGACCCTGCAGTAAAACATGTAAATAAACATCTTTCAATAGATAAAGAGAAATGAGGAGAGATGTAATAGTTAGTTAGAAGTTATTGTAGCACAAAAAAAGACATGGATAAGCTATTAAGGGTAAGCAATGTAAGATTACCTTTCCTCAAATGGAAATACATGCGGAGTAATTGTAATAACAGAACCCATGCTTGGAGACGTAAAAAAATCACTGGCTGGTGAAACCTCATGAGTTCTGGCAGCAAATGCAATTGGAGGTCTACTATTTCTACCAGGTGAGAGCCACAGGGCAGAAGGACAAAAAGGGTGCCTGCAATCTCTTTCATACAATAAATGCAAACATCTGATAGCAGAATCCATCAGTTGTCTATTCTCAGGACCTGTGCCTTGCAACAATCCATTATAAACGAGTGTGTTAAGCACTGACGCAATTCTTCGTTGTTTCTCTAGCATAAAGGGGACCTACATCATGCCAAAATTTTTCTCTAGTAAATATCAGAAAAATAACATATAAGCTCCAGGAAACCTTATTGCATATCTACCTGCTTTTCATAAAACTGTACGTCATCAAGAACAACGAGCAAATGTGCATAGGTTGCACAAAATAGATGAAGCAGGCATGACACATCTTTGGAGATCCCTACAGGACCACCCCTCAGAGTTTCCACATCCCACACATCATTAATTAGCTCATTAACCTGGCTTGATCCTGGTTGATCACTAGTACATTCCACTAGTTCACGCGGTCCCAGTGATTTACCAGAAAATTTATTTAGCACATTCACCCACTTGTTGACACCGTCATTTTTTAGATGTTTCAATTTCTTCTCAGAAGGACTTCTTGTATTCCATGAAGTTTTAACAGATCCATGAGATGAATCGTCAGCATTGCAGCCATTTTCAGGGAGTAGGACATTCTCTAGAGAGTTCCACAAAGAGACAATGTATCCAGGACAGAAGGATAACATGTTAAGGACAGGCAAAGGCCCTAAAACAGGATTCAGTACGCAGAAGATTCTCAATATGCATGAATAGAATCGTGCAATATCAAGCAATCCTAGTATTTCTGATCCTTTCTTACTACTCATAGACGCATCTTTATCTGCTATTACACAAATTTCTTTCCCAGAAGCGGCCAACATTTTCGCGAGATGCCACTGTTGACATACTGGTTGAAGCAATTCCACAAAAGAAATCTCCACGGAGTTTTTTCCTTTACCAGTCTCATCCAATGTGGCCTCAGAATCAAGATTAATATTCTGAATTCCAACATTTTCAACCTGAAACAAGAGATTCTCGGCGAGAGTCACAATAACATGAACATACAAGACATAAAACTTCTCTGGATTTGATTCTTGTGTGTCCATAAATTCGGTTTCACTAACTGTTGCCAGGGATATGATGTTCCCAATAGCCCATCCAACATAAGGAATCTCCATGGTACAACTTTGGTTCTCTGAGTGCTCCATTTCAGATATTCTGGTCAAGATTTTGTCCCTCAAAATCTGCTGTCACCTGCCACACTTTAATCAGTCCTTCAATTGTTTGGAAACAAAAAAGTAACCAGTTCAACTGAAAAGGTAAATAAAGTCAACCCATTCTCTCTACATTCTTTTTTGGGACATTGACAAGAAATTAATTGGTCTTACAAAATTTGATAAGAGTTTTACCAACATAGTGTGAAAGCTTGGCATTAGTATGCTCTTGTGCTTCAGTGCACGTACGAGAGCGCTTGGCAGGCAGCTAACGAGTCGAGGAATCGTCAATATTAGAGAAACATATTCTTCGGCGGCCAAATTCGTGTCTGGTGGATTGTCATCAGCAAAAGCAGGCTGTCTCGTATGGAATGGTCGTAGAGCCAAAGTGACTGCACTTGTAGTAATCAATAGTCTCTCATCTGTATGTTTGGTTAATGTCTTGATATATCTTCTAACTGCTATGTAATATCCACCTTTAAAGCTCCCAATAAACTGAATGATCATCTTTCCAGCTGTTTCTGCATCTTCAAGATTTTCCTTTGTAATGATCTTCCAGCTTTTGGGATCAGTTAAAACAATAAGAATACGTAATACAAGGGCAGTGACACCAAGAACATCTGTTATCCTTTCCCGTGAATAATTACACTCCATGAGAAGGAAAGAGCAGAGAGAAACCAGCCTTCGTGTTTGAAAGGCCCATGTTTTACTCTCTTCAAATGTACCAACTGCTAGTGAGCAAAAATTGTACCCCTGATCTGCAAAAGACAATAACAGCATCCACTCAAGATTTATTTCTGTTCAAATTTTGCAAGACCAACAATTCAAGCGAAAGAAAAGAAAAAAACAATCATACCATTAGAGTTGATGCTTTCCAATAGAATCTTAAAGCAAGTTTGCATGTAGTGTATATCTCTTGCCTGTGTCTTTTGATGCTGGACAGACAAAGATCTGATAAAGAAGAGAAACGGTCTCAATACTCTGCTTGATACCCAACTCTTGGTCGGTGTATCAGAACGGCAACTCAATGAATTCTCCCACTCTTCCTGGATCTCTATAGCCGCCTTCTTTCTCACAATGTAAGACCTCCAAACTCTCTACAAGTATTGGAAAATGATGTAAGTTTATGCTTTGTCTATGTAACTGAGATAAAGTCCCACTAAACCAAAAATGACATCCATAGATTCCAGCTCAGAATAGTCCTAACAATGTATTGGAAACGATAAAGGTAGAACAAAACGTTCTCTACCAACTTTACTATCTTCACAAACAACAAAGAGATTTTAACAGTAGCCGTGGTTAAATTTCAATTCACCAAATCAGCGTAAGTCAACAGAAAGAAGTACCTGAATATAAAGTGCTGCAGCATTAGCGCGTCTTGCATAACTGCGTAGCTCCCTTTCTTGTGACACTTTAGCAAGCAAAGCATCCCTTGATATCTCCCCATTGCTGGCGCCTCTAAGGGACACCTGATGAGAGTTACCATTTAACAAATCACAGATATATCATCATGCACCAATTAAAAGACATGTAAATCTCAAACTTAGATCAACAAGTTTCAAGCGAAACCAAAACATTTCTTTCAGTTGTCAATTCTAATTTCCCATGAAACTAGTTGATTCCTTTAGGAAAATTTATACTGTAAATTCATTCAATTCGAATAATCTAGGTTCCAAATTAAGGCTTCTTCTTCACTACCAGGAGCTTCAACTTCCAACGAATCTGAGTGCTATACGAATTAAGAACCCTAAATTTTCCTCGACCAAGGTGGTATCAGAAGCGATTACGTTCCTTTAGAACCACCAATTTCTCAAGACAATTTTGAGCAAAAAAAAAAAAAATCAGTTCAATGAAGAGAGTTCAGATCGAATTCGAAAGCGATGATCAGAAGAGCAACCAAATGATTCAAATTCAACAGTGGCGGGAGAAGAAGGAGGAGGAGAGGTACCTTGTGTTTGCGATTCAGGTCCATTGGAATTGAATATTTGGCTGACGATCTTCTTCGTGTTCTCGTATTGGCTTTGGTTGACGTCAAAGATCAAAGCCACTTCTTCGTAGAAAACCAGTTCTTTATGACGTCAGCTTTCTCTTAAAACATATACAATTACTAATTATCCAACCCAATTATTATTTTTTTGGGTAGCGTAAGATGCAATGTTTAAGGTAGATATGTAATAAATTTGTTTTACTCTAAATTTGACGGAAACAAATAAAGATACTAACCAGTATAAATGTACTACTAGAGAGTATGATTTTTTTTTATTTGTTTTTTTTTTAATAAATAGATTCATGAAATACTAATTTTGTTTAATTGCTTTTTTAAATTTCCATTAAATTATTTATGTGGTGATAGCTTTAATAAATGCTCTGTATATCGCTGCAAAATAAAAATACTCTGTATATCAAAGTGGAGGGTTAAAATCTAAACTTATTACTTGAGATGAGATCAATAATGTCATGTAATTATTTTGTAAACAACGGCAACTTAGCACTCGTACGCATTATTGAGTTTGTGCTTTGTGCAGGATTTAATATCGTGAATTTGTTCACAAGTCTCATTTTTGAAATTTTTTGGAATGAAAAAATCTTGAATGTTAGAAAAAAGAAATAAGAAATTAAGGACCCTAAATAATAAAAGAAAGTTACTTAGGGCATCTCTAACGGAGGCCCCTATACACGGGGTCTTCTTTTTTTTCTAAATTTTTTTTTTTTATAAAAATTGATTTTTTTATTGTCGCAACGTGATGGTATTTTTTGGAAGACCCAGTGTCTTGCCAAAAACAAAACACTTAGAGACATTGGGAAGATACACATGATGGGTCTCACATAGGAAGACACTCAAAAAAGTGTCCAATGGACATGGTCTTAATGATGTAGGCGCTGTGCACTGCTCAAGCCTACAATAGAATGGAAGGTTCGACTACATCTACGCGGGACGAGAGACGCATGCGTGGTTGCTACTAGCTGTTGAAAATAGGGGGCAAAACCGTCTTTTCTCTTATAATCGGTTATGATTATTGAATTGATGATCATCGATACATTTTCATATTGAAGAGTAAAGTGAAACCTAAGTTTCTGTACAAGTGGTTTCAACAGCGAGCTTAGGAGCTCCCTTGCAGTGGCTCGGACCAAACATCTCGTCCGTAACCATAAGGTGACAATTCTGCACAAATAACACTAATTAACAATAAGAGTCGTTGAAGTATTTATTATTTACTCCACCATGAAGAAAAGGCAAACCAACATCTTTTTTTTTGACGAATCCTCATGGTAGCTGTTGAGCCGCAATTGCCGTGTCTAAAGTGTCCGCCACATGTACTAGTGGGATTGCCATAATCAGCGAAATTGATCTTTGTAATAGCATATCCTGGTTCAAGAAATACGCGTCAACGGACCCAGATCAGGTTCTTGATTCGTAAACGCTACAAGTTCCTTGCCATCTTGAGGAGAATTAGTGAGAAAACGTTTCTGGTCACCGTTGATTCTGATGCCTCGTGCATCATGAGAAACATCGATCTTTGAAGCTAAACCAAACAGAGAGGAATGAAATAGAACAAGAAACAAAATGAAGCCATAATGATGCCGACAATGTAAAATATCCATCTATCTTATGTTCTCATAATCAATGTATCGAAAATGTTTAAGTAGACTACTAATGGATTAATCAAGTTTTAGAGAGGCGAATTAGTTTGTAGATGTGGCCACGAAATTTACTCTCAATTCGTAGTTATATGTTTCCATTCTCTTTTTTCACCTTGATTTTCGGAGGAATTTGGGGAAAAAAACATTCCTTCTGACTTTTCAACGATTACTTATTAATTGATTTGCATTTCAAGTGAAAGAAAATAATTAAATAACATTTTTTCACATAGACGTGACGTGAGTTTTAATTGTTTTCATAATTATCTATCTGTTGGTTACTCTAGAGTATTGGCCTTGTTGTTCCCTCTCTCAACCATGCTTTAACGTTGTTGATGATGGTGGCTCTCAGAGTCTCAAGAGGTCAAGGATCGTTGTATTAATTTTTATGTAGGAGAAACAATTTCTGAGGCAGAGGGTTTACGCTCAAGAATTAATATATTAGGTTTTCGATGTATGAGTTCCAAAATTGATGATCAAATTCGAAAATGTTGTCTTTATTAGAGAGAGAGAGAGGGAGAGGGAGACAGAAAGTTTGTGTTATAGAATTGATCCAACCGTGAAAGCAATTCAGATCCATATAAGCTCAAACATATTAGTCTAAAAACAGAACCTATATACAAAATTAGTCTCAAAATTAGTCCGATCAATATATACAAACCGATACAACCCTAAATTTATCATATTATGGAAAGGCAGATAACCATCATGTTAAGAAAAAGAAACTCATGAAATTTAACAAACTAACGATTCGATGAAACAAATATTCAACATCAAAAATACACACTTCGGTTTTCCAAGACAATTCTGCACATATATCAACAATAAAGATTAAATTTGTGGTGGCTCTAATTTCACTATAATTAAATTTATATTAACAAAATATGAAACATAAATGTATAAAGTTGATGTAACGAAAAATAAATATATGACAAAATTTTCTGTGATTTGCGAGATGTACGAGTCCTAGATAAATAACAACAAACTTTGATCAAAGATAAAGAATCACTTGAAAAAGACACTTAAGCAGGAAATAAGAAACCTAAGTTTTTGTACAAGTAGCTTCAACAACGAACCAAGGAGGACTCTTGAAGTGTGTCGGACCAAACATCTCGTCCCCCCTTGCCAAAAGAACGATACACTGACATTTTCCAGGAAAAATGGCTAAAACAACATTCATTTTTACCAAAAACATTAAAAAAAATCCTCATTTTTTGTGGATTTTTAAAACCTTCACCTTTTAATAAGTAGTGAAATAAACCCTATGTATTATAAAAATATAAATACATCACTATATTAAAATAAAAATAAATAAATAAAATTGGGTTTATAATTTATTTTTCTAAATTTGAGTTTCTGATTTATGTTTCTCAAAATTGAATTTTTTAACTAAAATATTATTATATATTAGCACATTCCGTGTTTTGATTCAAATTTGTTCGGATTTTTTTTGAATAACTAACTAAAAGTAATTAATATTAGTCGCTTTTGAAATATTTTAAGTTATATTTTAAATATATCTTAATTTATATATTTAAATTAAAAATATTTTGGTTTGGAAATTTACGTACTTTCGTATTAAAAATATTTTTATTTTTTTCATGTTAATAAGTTTTGTGACCAAAAATAATAAAAATTTATTAACATAAATTCATATTCAGATCAATATAAATTTATATATTCATATTCTTAAGAAATGAAATTTATTGAATATGAATTTTATGAATTTGAATATAATATCGAAATAAATTTTATTGATTATAGTATTATCGAATATGAATTTTATGTTAATAAATGTCTATTTGGTTTAGTCACATAAACTTATTAACACAAAAATAAACAAACAAAACATTATATCCTTACGAAAGTACATAAATTTTTACACCAAAATATTTTTAATTTAAATACATAAAATTAAAATATATTTAAATATAACTTTAAAATATTTCAAAAATGACTAATATTAATTATTTTTAGTTAGGTATTCAAAAGAAAAATTCAAATAAATCCGAATCAGAACCTAGAATATGCTAATCTATAATACTATTTTAGTTATAAAAAAACTCAATTTTGGAAAAACAAATTACAAACTCAAATTAAAAAAATAAATCATAAACCAAATTTTATTTATTTATTTTTCTTTTAATATAATGATATACTTATTTTTTTATAATACATATGATTTATTTCACCACTTATTAAAAGGTGAGGGTTTAAAACCCTTAAAAAAAAGATAAAGATTTTTTTAATATTTTTGGCAAAGATGAGGGTCTTTTACTCATTTTTCCCATTTTCCAAGACAATTCTGCGAAAATAATTTAATAATTATAAGATTTATTGAAATATTTATATTTCACTAGATGAACCAACATAACCAACATAATGACCATATATTTAATTTAGTGTCATGTACGAACAAATTTATTATAAATATGTTTTTCTAAATGGCTCATAATGTCTGGATTTGCCATAACTCTAATTACTAACTTTTTTTTTCCTAATTACTAATCTTGGGATGATCATATCTCTACACAAGAATTTTTAGCAAATCCATTACTAATAAAACATTGGACCAAAGCTCAATGAACGAGCTTGGTACAAACGAATCAATGTTTACACTTGGTAAAATCAAATAACAAATTGATGTTCCTCGCTATAAACCTATAAGTATAAAACCAACATGCCACTCCAAAAGGTTTACATATTACTAATGTTTAATTAACCTTTTTGACGAGCCTCAAGGTATCGGGTGCACCACAATTGCCGCGTCGAAAGTCACCACAATCACCACTTGCATGGCCATAGTCGGCGAAATTGATCTTTGTGAAAACATATCCTTTCTCTTTGCAATCAAACATCAATACAGGAGCCCTAGACCTGTTTTGGTGACGACAAACTCAAATTTGATTGTCCAATTTAGGTAGAGATCTCCCAAACTCACTACGAGGGTTAAGAATGGAATCAGAGAGAATACGTTTCCGGTCAACTTTGGTTTTGATGCCTCTTGCATTATAAGAAACGTCTACTTTTGAATCTAAACAAGAGATAGAGGAAAGAAACATAACAAGAACTAATATGAAGCCATGACGAAGACAATGGGTAGTTCCCATTTTTATTTTTTTGTGTGTAGTGAGAATGTTATCTAGCCTTCTAGTACCAATGCAGTTATATATATAGGCAATGTTTTTAATTTATATTTTCGTTGAAACCTAAATAATTAAAGTTTGTTGCAGAGACGAATTCGTGTGCTGATGTGTTGTCAATTTTTTTGACTTTTCCACGATTACTTATTAATAGATTTTCATTTTCAGTGGGAAAAGAGAAGGAAAGGTTTTTCTTCCAAAAGAGAGTTTCGTTCCTGCTAGTTGATTTCACTGTTATATTAAGGTTAGAAACTTAAATTTTTATTTTTATTCTTATCTATTTGGATATGTTATATGTTTTAGAAATACTTAATTTTTGCTCTTATATTTGTTGTACCCGACAAATCATCAATGCTATAAAAGTAAAACAGAAGTACTGATGCATGATGTTATACCACTTTTCATACTTAGACGATTTGGACATTATTCCCGCTAGTTTTGTAAACTATTGTATTCAGAACATTCATCAAAATTTTCACGTTTTCCTATTTTAGAATGATATCCCATTTTCCCTTGAAAACTAGCAAATTTTCCAAATCACATAAGGATAAATATCTCCATATCTTTTAAAGTGTGGAGATATATTATCATTATGTAATTAGGAAATTTGCTAGTCTTCAAGAAAAATTGGGATCACAATATATATTAATGGATCAATATAATTAATTAACTACAAGAAAATGAACTTCTGCTAGCGAGAAACAAGTTGTTGAGTTATGATCTTTTAGGCGAGTCAAGTTTACTCCTTGAAATACAAATATGTGTATAGTTAGAAAGATATGATTCTTAATTAGAGTGTGCGGTAAAACCTATCGTCAGAAAGAATATTTATTTCAAAGAAAAGTGGAAGGGAAATATATACATGAATGAGTTGGCTTGCTGAACTGAATCTGAAACAAACGTCTAAAGTAGGAAACAAAAGCTTGGCTTGGTCGATTACATGAAGATGCGATGCTTCAAAAACCCTTATTAGAAAACAGTAAATATAATCAGTAACAACTTGATCGAAAAAGAGACACAATGCAATAAGAATCACTTAAATAAAATTTTAAAAAAATCTAAGTTTTTCTACAAGTAGCGACAATAGCGAGTCTAACAGCTCCCTTGCATTGGGTCGACCGAAAATCTTGTCCGGAACAAACAGCTTACACTTCATTTTCTTAAGACAATTCTGCACAAATAACGATGATAATAAGAATACTAGCTAGTTGAAAAAAATATTATTAACGTTAACTAATTTTGTTTACCTTTCTGACGATATTCAAGGTATCACTTGCTCTGCAGTTGCCACGTTTAAATTTCCCACAACTACCAGAGGATTGGCCATAGTCGGCAAAAGTGATATTTGAAATAACATATCCTTTTTTGCAATCAAAATCCAATGGCATTGGTTTACCATCCTTAGCCTCCCTATGATTGGCGCACATTGTATATTCCCCAGACTCACTAAGAGGGGAATTCATGGAGCCAGAGAGACTACGTTTCTGGTCACCGTGAAAAGAAAAGTCCATCTTTGAAGCTAAACTAAACACAGATGAAAGAAACATAACTAGAAACCAAATAAAGCCATGAAGACGACGGCATTGTAAAGTTCCCATTTTGTTTTTGTTGTTTTCATAAATGATCAAAAGAATATGAAAATGCTAAGCAAGGTATTTATGGATAATTGTTTTTTTTTAAAATAATAATGAAAGTTTGTTTGAGAGGCGGATTCGTCATTCGTGTGAGGATGTGGTCTTGAAGTTTTCTCTCAATTTTTTTTGTTTTTGTTTTCCTTCTTCTTGGCTTTCGGGGGTATTAGTGAATGGCTTTTCGACGATTATTACTTAATAATAGGTTTGCATTTTAAGTATAGCAAAAAAAAAAAAAAAGGTTTTCCCGTAAGAGTGTTTAGCCGGTTTCACGAATCATTCCGTTGATCTTAAATTTTTTGTCTCTGTTAATTGATTTTTGTTATTATATAAAGGCCGGGGAAAACATCTTCATCAAAACAAGTTTCAGTTCATCTTTGGTAAAAGAGTAGCGAACAAGATGGATCGTTGAAACAAAACTAGCAATATTTTTTTTTAAAAAAGTCTGAATTGAGACATTCAAATTAGACCGATTGCCAGCTTAAGCGTTGCCAAGTTAGTTTATTTTGAAAATATTACAAATTTCCCAAAAGTATATATTTGTATATTTTAACAAGGACTAACTTTTTGATTCTCTTCGAACCCAAAATTTTCAGAATCTGATAATGAAAGAATATTTATCCGAAAACAAAGCATCAAATAGTGTACAAAACAGATCATATTACGTTTTCTTTGTTTATTTTCTAATACTAGTATCGAAAATTTTATCAATAATACTAGTATCGAGTTTATATAGTTTTTTTACTCATTCAATCATAGTTGCAGGTTAACAAACAAAATATCCTACTTGCCGGTTTTGGGACGGATTTAATGGCTATTTTACATTTGGTATTTCAATTTTCACAGAAAATAAAATCGGTTGGATCCTTCAATTCATGGTCGAATCGGTTAAACCGGCGGTCTAGTCCGATTTCTACAATTATGAGGATGCTTTTGACATGAGCATAGATGTTCGTCGTCACGTGGTTTGGGTTTCCAATCGGCGTCTTGGCATTTACAACGAAGATAACGGTTTTGCTTTTTATCCATTTCTCTTGCACATTTTTTGTTTCCGTGAAATCCGCATTTTTCAGTCCCAGTCCAACATTCTGCTTCGACCTCTATTTGGAAATTTTTTATCAACCATTAAAGAAACGGTTAGATTCTAAATAAATAAAAAGTATTAATAATACAAATTTTTTTAATTCTGCCATGTTCTAGAACCTCTTTTCCAACTCCTTTTTTCATAATTGTCTAACAATCATTAAAAAAAAATTATTACTGGCTCCGAATGAAAAAGATGAAACACACAAAAAACCGTAAAATACGAAGTACACTTCATGCCTCATAGATGGATGAAGATTCTCTCTATTACTTGGAGAAACTAATTGTATGCCTCATTTTCATAATATATACCTAAAAAGAAATGTTAACTCTCATAATAAACATACTAACCACACAGTAAAATAACTGTTCCGGCTAAATTTGAGAAATACAAATATAAAGATAGATTCAAGTCAAATGGATCGGTGGAATCGGTCTTCTAGTCTTAGAAACGTTATTATTATTATGTTTCCCATTTTAATGTTGATTATATATATGTTAATCTTTTACATCATTTTTTGTGCGTCAAATCCATATTTTGTTTTTTCAAAACAAAAGTTTAATTTTGTAATTTTGAAATTTAAACTTCTATCTTAAATTCTTAATTTCCAGAACTTTCACATTTATGCTATTTTGAATTTTTTATGCAAAATTTATGATTCAAAGATTTCATTATTTTGCGTTAAATCGTCAACTCTCAACTCTCATTCCTCCACGTCAACTCTCATTCCTGCTATTCTGCGTAAAATTGTAATTTTGGAATTACGATTTTTGTTATTAATTTTGTTATTACGACGCAAAATCGTAATTCCAAAATTACAATTTGGAGACCTATTTTTTCGATACGGAATTTGTTCTGTTCTTTGTAGGAATGTACGTTAGTCTGTTTTTTTTGGTGAGGTTGGGTTAAAATCTCTAATAGTTTACAAATGTTTTTTTTTTATATATTATAGTGAAACTTACTTACACGTTAAGTCCAAGCTCTCGATGCATGAATATCCCACGTGGCAAGGTTTCTCAGTAAAACGATATTCTCATACACGTGTCACGCAAAGGGATATTTGGATGATAAAATGGGACATAAGGAAAATACCAGAACACGCGTGGCAGCTTTTGCTTCATCAATGTTATCACGTGGCATCTCATTAAAACCAAAACACTTGCTATAAAACCAACAAAGCAGCTCTACATACTAAATTAACAAGAAGAATATCTATCAGAAATCTTTCTTGGAATCCAAGCAAACAAAAATCATGGCGTCAGGGCAACAGGAGGCGGAGAGAGCAGCAAAGGCCGAGAGTGCTGAGGCCATGGCGAGGCTAGCGGCTGATGATTTGAAAGATACCAATAAAGAAGGTGGTGTAACATACAAGGTGACGGAGAGAACAACGACGACCGAGCCGGAGAGGCCTGGACTGATAGGCTCGGTGATGAAGGCAGTGCAAGGAACGAAAGATGCACTGATCGGTAAAAGCCATGACGCGGCTGAGTCAACAAGAAATGAAGCCGAGATTGCGTCGGAGAAGGCCGCGGGAATGAAAGACGCCACCGGAGAGAAAGCTGCAGAGTCTAGAGACAAGACGGGGGATAAGAGTAAAGAAACCACGGATTACACAGCGGATAAGGCGAGAGAAGCTAAAGACAAGACGGCGGAGAAAATGGGAGAATATAAAGATTACACGGCGGATAAGACTAAGGAAACCGCGGATTACACGGCGGATAAGGCGAGAGAAGCTAAAGACAAGACGGCGGAGAAGGCGACGGAGGCCAAGGACAAGACGGCGGAGAAGTTGGGTGAGTATAAAGACTACACAGCGGATAAGGCGAAAGAAGCTAAGGATAAAACAGCGGAGAAAGCAAAGGAAACCGCTGATTACACTGCAGATAAGGCGAGGGAAGCAAAGGATAAGACGGCTGAGAAAATGGGAGAATATAAAGACTATACGGCGGAGAAGGCAACGGAAGGGAAAGACGCGGGAGTGAGTAAGATTGGTGAATTGAAGGATAGTGCCGTGGATACGGCGAAGAGAGCTATGGGTTTCTTGTCGGGCAAGACAGAGGAAACCAAACAAAAAGCCGTAGAGACCAAAGACACGGCCAAGGTATTAGCTTAAGCTCTCTCCCTCTCTATTACGGAGTATTGTTATGTATTTATTAATTACGTACTTGTTTGTGTAATAAAAAATATGTTGTTAATTACCATAGGAGAAAATGGACGAGGCGGGAGAAGAAGCGAGGAGGAAAATGGAAGAAATGAGACTTGAAGGTAAAGAGCTTAAAGACGATGCTGGCCAAATGACCCACGAAAAGCCTGAATCCACTGCCGGAAAAGCCCACGAGATCAAAGATTCCACTGTCGAGAGGTATAAAAGTGATTACAATCAAACAGTTTACAATGAAATTACATGTTAATGTAAAAGTAATTATTGTTTTTGTAGAGGTGAAGAAGAGAAGAAAACAATATTGGGTGCGTTGGGGAACATGACGGGAGCAATAAAGAGCAAACTGACTGGTACGACGCCGTCTGATGATGAGACACGAGCGGTGCGTGGAGACGACGAAAGCTCGGGGAAGACAACGGTGACGATTGACGTGAAAGATACTAGGCCTGGACACGTGGCGACGGTTCTGAAGGCGTCGGATCAAATGACTGGTCAAGCTTTCAACGACGTTGGAGAGATGGATGAAGAAGAAGGGAAAGCGAGAGTCACAGTGGAAGAGAAAGGGAGAGTGACCAAGATAGAATAAAACGCTATGTTTTAGGCTGTTCTGTAAAACGAAGTTAACAAGTGTCTTTCTTTTTCTTTCGGTCATGTCTTTTTTTTTCCAGTCTTGATTTTGTAATAAAACAGCTTTGTTTAGCGCTTTAACTATTTATTTTTTGTAACCGGGTGAAATGAAAACGTAAGCGATTTCGTATGAAATCAACGACATATGATTTATGTGGTTACTAATAGGTGAAATGATCAAGTCTTTTTGTGATATGAATTAGTAAGACGAGATAATGGTGTTATAACACTAGCACCAAACCGGAAACTGGAATTGCACAACCCTTTTATCAAAGATTATGAACCAAGAAGGTACTGAATTTCATCGGCATTAGAATCAGTGGTTTTATAGGATTCATATATTTAAATCAAATAAATGTTGAATGTGAATAAATTGGTATTGGATTCGTAAAAGTACACAAACAAGATATCACTCTGCATTATGAAATTGTCGTGAACCTCAAGTTTTCTTGTCTTTCTATTAAACAGCTTGAGGTGGTTCACAGAGCCGATTTTTAAAATCACAATTTTCCCCTTCGCTCAATCAGGGAACATAACTCAGATATCGATCCAACAAATCTCAGAAGTCAAATTGCTTGCTTAAGAGAGGAGCTTTCGCCCGTACCTGATTTGGAGTCTGAGGATGATATGGCAACGTTTCCCATTTTAACTTCCATAGCTTCTTGCTCCTCGTTCTCTCTCTTTCTTCTCTCTGTATCGAGCTTGTCTTTGGATTTTTCTTCTTTAGATGAGAGTGAAGGTTTAGGTTTTAGAGAGTCAGGAACAGAGCTGATCCAGGGATGTGAAAGACACTGAGACGCAGTTGGTCGCTTCTCGGGGACGAAATCAAGAATCGAAACAAGAAAATCACTCAAGCCATTTGCATCTTCTTCACTGAACTCATACTTCTCGGTCAAGACTTTGTTCATGGGCCAGAAACGCAGTCTTCTGATATGTCGAAGATCACCATGCCTGTTAAAGAAATCTCTGGAGTAGCGGCCTCCTAATGCTATCTGCAAACCACAACAGAGAAAGAATTGTGTGTTTTGAATCGTCGAAACAAATTTCTTACTTAAAGTCAGAACTATCTGCTAATGATTCTATTACCTTGCGTGGCATCATCCCAAGAAGCTCCATCATAAGAGCCAAGTGGTCCTGTTAGCACAAAAAAAGACAAATTAGATTATCTAAACTCCTGAAACAAAATTGAAAAGATCTGAAACCATTTCACCAAACAAGAGAAGAAAGTCAAAACATGTATATACCATTATACCACACAGCAAAAAGAAATTAGGAATTTAGGCATACCTCATCTCTATCATAATTGTCTCCACTATGGGGATCGAACAGTACATCTCCAGTGGCAAGTTCAAAACAAATACAAGCAAATGACCAAAGATCTGCTGATGTAGAGTATTTAGATCCAAGGATTACTTCTGGACACCTATACTGTCTCGTTTGAATATCGCTTGTGAACTGTTTATACGTCCAACACGCATTACCAAAGTCAACAAGTTTACACTTGAGGTCAGCAGATGCCACAAGATGCCTTCTACTCGATCGACTCCCTTTCTTACCGCCTTGCTTCCCTTTCTCGCTACCATTTGTGGCAGAAGTAGAAGGACACTCTTCTTCAATCGATTTTTCTGCACCACTCGGTTTTCCATTAACCGCTGATCCTGCTTCACAAACTTTTTCAGATTCAACAATCCCATTTTTCTCTGCATTTCCCTGAGCCGAAAGCTTTTGATTTTTGACAAAGTCCCCATTACAGTCAACTGTCTTATTATCCTTCTCAGTGGGGAGAACAAGAGAAGCTCCAGACTTCCTGGGATCTTTAGACGGATCAATCGTTGACGGTAACAAGACATTCTCAGGCTTCAAATCAGTATGTATAATCGAGAGCTGTTTATGCAAGTAGTCTAATCCAACCAACATATGATAACAAATCTCCTTAACCATCGGAATAGGCAAGCCACGGTAGTCAGAATACTTTATCAACGTTAACAGATTATCACCTAAGTACTCAAAAACCATACATACATGTTGACCATTGGGACCTGAATGTTTGAAATGATCCAAAAGCTTCACAACACATTTGGTATCATCAGCATCTCCTTCAGCAATCTGTTGCAATATTGTTATCTCATCCATGGCAGCTTCAGAATAGTGCTGAGCACTCTTTTGTACCTTCAAAGCCACATATCTCTGTGCACACAAACAAATAAACCAAAATTCAAAACACCAAATAACGAGAATGGATTACAATTTCGTTTTGTTCACTAAATGAGCAAGAATCTTAACTCCAACATATAATTAGAGAATTTGCGAGAGAGAGAGATGCGTACAGAGGATTGAGTATCCCAGGAGAGCCAAACAGTGGAGAAATGGCCCCAGCCGAGTTTGCTCTGAACAACGTACCGGCCGTTTTTATACGAGTCTCCGATCCGAACGGCGTGGTAACCGCCGCGCCGGTAATCTTCAGTGCCTTCGTCCTCCGACGTGTATTCACCACCGTCGCTACTCCGTTCCTCCATTTCACCGATCTAGACGAAACTGGAGACAAACTAGTCTCTTCCTCTACTCCTTGGAATATTCCGGCGACGATTGAATCCCAATATTTTGGATCTCTCTCTCTCTTGATTTATTCTGGAAGCCTGTGCAGAGAGCTTAGCTACGAAACGCCACCGTTTTAAGGTCCATCGACTAGTTCCCTCTACCGGCGGCTATTGGAAATTTTTTATTGAGGAGATGCTAACGTCATCACTACAATCTACAGGGTCCCACAATCTACAATGCGTTAATTGTATGGGCTGAAAAGCTTATGGGCCTGTAAAATGGGTTAAGAATGTGGGCCGATATAGTTAAAATGTATTTATTCACGGAAATGGGTTGCTAGTGTCGTTGTAGTCTCTTATATATAAGCATCGATTGAATTAGGGTTTTTTTCGTTTAGGGTTTCGGGAGCAGCCTAAGCAGGAAGAAGAAGACGAGCAGCAGCAGCAACCATGGTTCTCAAGTAATCAAATCAAATCGTCCCTCTATCTCTGTATTTGTTCCTGTGTTTCATGTAATCAACATCGCATAGTGAAATGATTCGTGAATTCACGCAATCGGATGGATCGATTCACTGAATTGGCTCTTTGATTTCAATTGAAATTGATGATATATATTGCTTTCTCGCTAGTTTGGTAGTCAAAGCTGGGTAAATTAATGGTTTTCTGTATGAAGATGAGATTGTGTTCTGCTGTAATTGGATCTGGTTTTGAGTTATAAATGAATGAAACTCGTCGTATGAGCTATGAACATCTGTGATTGGTCTCTGTTTGGTATTTGGATGATTCATTTCTATCATGTAACTTGAGATGTTTCGGTTTCAAAGATCATTTACTTGTTTATTTTTTTTGCTATGTCTCTTTCTTTGGTTATCTTTGGAATACAGGACGGAGCTTTGCCGTTTCAGTGGCCAGAAGATCTACCCAGGAAGAGGAATTAGATTTATCCGATCTGATTCTCAGGTTAGCTCTTTTATAAATCTTGAGCTTATCAAACGGAGGGTCTTTAGTCTCTTAATCGTATGTGTATTGTTTCCAGGTTTTCTTGTTTATCAACTCGAAATGCAAGAGGTACTTCCACAACAAGTTGAAGCCATCCAAGCTTTGTTGGACTGCCATGTACAGAAAGCAACACAAGAAGGTAACTCTCTTTTAGTTTGGTTCTCGTTTCTCTGTGTGTTGTAAGTAGATAAGTTCTTGTTTTTGTAGCCAGTGATTTAGGATTCTACGTTGGTTTGTGGCATTGTTCCTGATAACTAAATTTTTTAAAACTCTGGTCTTTTTAGGATGCAGCTCAAGAGGCTGTGAAGAAGAGAAGACGTGCCACCAAGAAGCCATACTCAAGGTCCATTGTTGGTGCTACCTTGGAGGTGATTCAGAAGAAGAGAGCTGAGAAGCCAGAAGTTCGTGATGCTGCCAGAGAAGCTGCTCTGCGGTTAGTTTTCTTTCTCTCTCAAATATTCCAACTAGAACAAAATCTTTATATGACAAATGTAATTGACTTGCTAAAATGATTTTAAAAGTGATATCAAGGAAAGAATCAAAAAGACAAAAGATGAGAAGAAGGCTAAAAAGGCAGAATTTGCTGCTAAGCAAGTGAAGGTAAAGGCGAATTTCCCTAAAGCTGCAGCTGCATCAAAGGGTCCTAAGTTGGGAGGTGGTGGTGGCAAACGTTGAAGAGCCCACAAACTATCTCTTCTTCCTTTGTGTTTTCTGCTAGTGGCGACTTTTTAATAGTTAATGTTGATTTCAGAATCTTCTGCAAAACGTTAACCTTGTTATTCGTTTTTGTCTCTTACATTTTGCATCTTTTATAATCTCCGACTTGAGAATTTTGCTGTTTATCAACTTTTAACTACTACTCTCCTGTCTTCGCAGAAGTAGAATCAAAATATTGTTTTCTCAAGATTTGTTCAGAATATCGTTAGCCATATTGATCCTTATTGAATATCGTGTCTTCGCAGAAGTAGAATCAAAAGTCTTATCTCAAGCTTTTTTCAGAATATGGTTGACCATGTTATCTTTATTGCATTTTTTGGTTGACCATAAGCAGTCAACAAAGCAACTGAGAGATAACAAAGCAACGAGGACGGTACAAATTCAAACAGGTCGCTGGAAACCAACTTAGCCACTCAAACAACACATCAAAGTAGTGGAGACAAACGTGTTGGATAGGTAGTCTGGAGCTGGCCAATTGAGTTGCTTAACCGCCACGCCTCCTCTGAACAACCCAATCATGTAAATACAACTCGTTTGCAATCCGGTTAAGATGTTAATTGTAATATATACTATACCTAATGTGTATTAAAACACACACAAAAAGTAAAGAACCCATCACTCATCATTATCTTCCCCTTTTAACCTTTTTTAATTCTTTCTCATCGAAACATGACACCTATAGTATTTGAAAAATATCTGTAAGCAATTAAACAAATGAACCATCCATGATTTGTACATCTGCCGACCAAAACAGTGGAAACTGGAAAATCAATTAAATTTCACTTAGATCCCCCACGTTTTTTTTTCTTGGTTTAGATGTTAAGAATCCCCCAATTTTCAATAATGTTGGGGTCAACTTTTGCGACCTATTAAATCAAAATTTTCTTCATTCTCAACTTCTAAAATATAACTTTTCATGTTTTGAATGGAATCCTCGGTTTAAGGTTTCTCTTGGTTTTAGTGGAGATTACGTCAGTCTCTTATGAATATTTTATTTTATACGTCACGTTTTACCGTTATGCTACGTTATTAATTAACTAAAGTTTTAAATCAAGTAGATCTGTATTCTCAACAAAAAAAAAACAAAACATACTATAGGTGTAGGTCTCGAGATTTTTTTTCTTACCAATCAAGTTGCGTTTGAAAAGGCATTGACTAAGAACAAACTAATTATTCCTCTTTCTGTAAAAAGACAAACAAGAGTTTTTGAAGTAAATGGAAAGAAAGAGACAAAACAAGAAGAAAACATTATTCTCTCTTGCATCTTACTTCGACTAGCTCTGATTTGGATCTAAGTTTCTATCTCCGACTTCCGATAAAACAATGTACAAGATCTTCTTCTTTTTTTTCTTCATCATTTTTCTTCAATTTTCACCACTAATCCAATCCCAAATCATCCCAAGAAACATCAGCATTTTCATCTTAGCCGGGCAAAGCAACATGGCAGGTCGAGGCGGAGTTTATAACGACACCGCCACAAACACCACCGTTTGGGACGGCGTAGTTCCTCCAGAATGCCGATCAAACCCTTCGATCCTCCGTCTCACGGCCAAGCTCGAGTGGGAAGAGGCCGAAGAGCCACTCCACGTTGACATTGATGTTAACAAGACCAATGGTGTTGGACCGGGGATGTCCTTTGCAAACCGGGTGGTTAACCGGTTTGGTCAAGTTGGTTTGGTTCCATGCTCTATAGGTGGGACTAAACTAAGCCAATGGCAAAAGGGTGAGTTTCTTTACGAGGAGACTGTGAGGAGAGCGAAGGCAGCCGTGGCTAATGGCGGTGGCTCGTACCGGGCGGTTTTATGGTATCAGGGTGAGTCGGATACGGTGGATATGGTGGATGCTTCGGTTTATAAAAACAGACTAGTCAAGTTTTTTACTGATCTTAGAAGTGATTTACATCAACCAAATCTTCCTATTATACAGGTACGTTGCATTAACTAATATAATCTACAAAATATCAGAATAGTTCACATAAACAAAACAAAAAATCATTTTAGCACATCTTACACAATTTTTTTTTTTTAATAAAATTTATTTGATGATAAATCTAGTTGAGTTACGGATATAATTTTTTAGTACATTTATGATTTCCTTAGATATTCATTGTTTTAATCCAGGCTGTAGCTATACATTGTACCAATCCAGCTGTGGTGTTTCCAATTTATGATGTTCTTTTTTTGTTGTTTTGGACCTAAACAACAAAAGGTGGCAATAGCAACAGGGGCAGGACCATATCTTGAAGCGGTGAGAAAAGCTCAATTAGAGACAGAGCTTGAGAACGTGCATTGTGTTGACGCCAAGGGCCTACCTCTTGAACCGGACGGTTTGCATTTGACCACTTCATCTCAGGTTCGGGTCGGTCAGATGATGGTCGATGCTTTCTTGGCCATTCCCAATTCAGCTCAACCACCACTCTATTTGCCTTTTCTCTCCTTGTTCTTTTCCCTCTCATATTTTTATAATATTCTTGTACCTACCTTACGTTTTCTGTAACCTTTTCTACTATTACTTTTTTTGGATTCGTCATGATATTTGTTCAAACTATTATCGGGAAAACTTAATGAATTAATTTCTAAAATCCTTGTTGGGTTTAAAATCCGAATCTTAGCATTTCAGAAATAACCAAATTCAGTTTAGACAGATATGTGATTTTAGGATCCTTACTGCATTTAGAAATTAGGATGTCCTAATTCTTTAATAAGTGAATCAGAATCTGACCTTAAAAACAAGATATTCTGTCCACTCCTAGGCAATTTTTTTTTTTTGACTTCGTCTCCTACGCATTGTTTAAAAAAAGCATAAATAAATGAGGATGACAAAATGTAGTAATCAAAATGAAAATATCTTTTGTATACACAAAATGTAGATTTATATATAACTCGTCTCTGTAGCTCATTCTCTTGACTTTTCATCTTGTATTCAAATATCTATTTTTCGGATAAAATATATATTTTTAATAGTTCAAGCATTTGAATTTCTGGATAAGCTTGATTGAAAGATTTTGAATAATTATATTTTTATATAGCTTGAATTATTCGATCAAATCCTATGCACATCATCTCTGGTTGGATATGATAATAAACAAAGATACAGCACAAAAATAATTAGAATTAGTCAGACAGAATATTTTAGATAATCTTGGTTGGATACAGATAGTTCGTAGTCTTCGTTATCCAACCTTTAATCATGAGTATACAAAAAATAAAAGTTCTCGCCTAAAATATGTAACAAAATGAGTATGGAGTAAGAAAAAAAAAAACACTCGATGAAATGCACAATAATAAAATGAAATTTGACCGTATCGTCGACTCGATGTACCCTAATTTCGGTAACCAGTTAAAACGACGACAAAACCACTAAGAAATTAAACATCAGTTTTGGTGTGTGATCTTCTTTCTTCAAAAGCTCATTTCACAAAAGCTTTCTTTCTGTGTTCTTTCACATCACCAATTGGGTTTATAAAGACTGAATCAACACATAACCCGCCTTTCGAGTGCGTGCAGTCAATCTGTTTCATCGACCATTGGATTTCGGTTGTTGATTCTGATCCAGTCACTATGAATTCTCCAACCCTATATACGATCCAGCAACCGCGCTTGTGTTGCACGAGTGCTTCTTCCTTCTCTACATCCTCCAAGTAATATTCACATGATGCATCTTGACCATCAGAAGTTGAAAGTGAAAACCTTACCGGCTTTAAATCCCAACCGTGAGTGTGTTCGTAGTGGCACACACGTCTCCCTAGCCTTTTTGTGAATCTCCCTAGATGGATTCTGAATGATAGAGAGTAGATACCAGGTGGGAGATGGAATCTCACTGTTCCATCAACTTCAAACCACCAAATCTGCTGTAAGTAGGCTACAACATGGAACCTGTTCAGAGGGAAGATTAAAAAATGAGAGAGACACATTGTTTGTAACGTGCACAAGTAGAATCCTATCACGAACTAAGCACCCGTCTCATGTTCTACGGTATAAAGCAGTCTCACACAAAACCTGATGTGAATTCCTATGCTCTCCCCCACAGAAAATTCAGTTGAGTTTGTTTATGTCGCTAGCCTAATGAAATTGCTAGTCCAGATGAATCATCACTACAATAGCATCTCAAATCCATAATCATAAAGATTAGGCAAGAACATTCATTGTCTATATTAGCTCAACAAAACCCGAAAGCAGAGTCATCCCCTCACAAACGAAGAGAAAACAGGCCACTAATCAAACAATGAACCTAACACAATCTTTTCAAGTCTTGTTTTTTATATACCTAAGAGATTATTGTTCTAAAAGGATCAACTGCTTATGAAATTCAAGTCAAATGACATTATCACAAACCAAATACTGAGATTGATGTTGACATCTACTTGTTGAATCTTCTATAATTCTATTGAGATTCAATCAGCTGTTGTGTGTACCTAGATTCTTCTGTAGGAATCCAATTCCAATATCTCCGATCTTCAATTCCAGTTATAGCCATTCCTCTCGCCGAAATCGCCATACAAACTCGTCCTGTAACTCTATCAATCCATAGCTCCTACAAAGAAACCATCAATTCGAAACTATCTTCAGAGAAAAATTTCATACAAATCCAAACGAAACCAAAACTACAAAACCCTAATTCCCAAATCCAATACCTTATTATCATCATCAAAGGGGATTGGACGAGAGAGCACAGCGAAAATATCTTTCTTCGAGAGACTATGATATCTCTCCGGCGGCAATAAATCAAGCAGATCCTGATAATTAGGCGGAAGCTTCTTCTCCCACACAGAATCCGACGAAGCCGCACCACGAAATGACCGATTCAATCTAGCCAGGTTGCAAATCTCCGGCGGCGTTAGATACATAAACACACAGGCGACGCAGCTCTCCGGTATATCGCCGAGGCTAGGTCCCAAAGCCAAACCATCCCCGTCGTTCAGATTAGACAAGGACGAACCCATACCTCTCTTTACAAAACTCGCTCGTTCTAATAGTTGACCGAGCTACACAAACACAAGCTCTACACGTATAATCACAAAAACGCAATCGCTAATACGCGTTGAACGGAGCATCGATGACGCTCGATAGCCATGGTGGCGAAGTAATACTTATGAAGCTTTCTACGAATGTTATTGCTCTCTCTTTCTCTTTCTCTTTCTCTTTCTCTTTCTCAGTGGTGATTTTCTCGGAAAATCTTGGACGGGGCTAGAAATGGAGAAAGTGAGGGAAACATATTAAAGAGAAAAATACACATAAATAAATAAGAGCGGAAAAGGGTGACGTGGGAAAGTTAAGATCCAACGATGGATAATATTGCCACGTGGCGGCGCCGAATAAATGTGAAAGGTCCGTTGATTTGGTGTAAAGCATTTGGAAGTAATTATGTATCAGTCCAAATAAGATTCTTCCAAAATATGAAATTTTCTATTATGATAATACGTGTAACAGTGGGGATGTTGTAACTTTGTTTCAGTTACAATCACTCGTCATTTGTGTGTGTGGCTGAACATTTTGAACAACTTTTACAATGTATAATTCTTAGATACATAATGTATAAAATTTTAAGTAATCTTATGTATTTTTTTTCCGGCTACCGTACTCTCACTTTCTTTAAATTGATTGTCCATGATCATCTTGTCCTCAATTAGTGAACTTTAGTTTGAATAGTTAAATCTGTAGTCAACTTGTAGTTACATTTCAAGAACTTTTAGCAAACTCAGGTTTTTTGGTCTGAATTATTTGCATTTAATAACTCGGTTACCAAATTACAATTCTCTTTTATTTTTATTTTTTTTTTGTTTTTGTTTTTGTTTTTGTGCCAATCTTCTGCAATAACTTTTAGGAACCCATCTTTGTCAAAATAACATTGATCACAAAAGTTCAATTCTTTTTAAAAGTTTCAGGATCTTGTTTGGTTAAATTAAGAATCCTTTATTTCCTTTCAGTTCATGTTATGGCGGCGCATATGACACATGAAAAAATATACTAGTCTTCATTAGAGAGCCATGAAATAATATTTTGATTCAAAAGAATGGAAATAAACTCTTAGTTTGAAAATAAAATTTGTATCCTTTAAATTATTGATTTCACTTAACTAGTAGTCGACCAAATCATTACCTTACAAATGAGTTAATGTCCCCAGTTAAATAGTTTTGTCTGAACTTTTTATTCAAGATTTAATTTATGTGATAAACTATTCTCTAGTTTTGTGACATATATTTATCCCACGTGAATAATTGCGATTGAGTTCAAAAAATAAAATAAAAATGTATAGATAGAGTGCGACCGTTTGATTTAATCACAATTACAAAGAGTAGGGAGCATCGTAATCAATCCGACAGAGAATCGTATGGATGCGAGAGTCGACAGAGAAAACGTCATAATTACTTTGTTCATAATTCATAAATCATAACTAATGATCGAGCGTGAATATGTTTTTCTAGACAAAGACATTAATCAATCGGGAGAAAAAATCTCGATTCGATGTCCAACTAACTATAGAAATGTTGGTCCCCAAACTTTTGCATGCAAAGCTAACTAAAACTAATTGAAAACCTACCATATAAATGATACACAACTAAAATAACTGATGTGTTTTTTTTATCAAAATAAATAAATAAATAATATTTGATTTAAAAAAACAATAAGACTATTTAGGTGTTGTTTAACGAGTATTATTTGTTTGTCAAATTACACAAAAAATGTATTTTCATCGGTCGTATGTTACATAACATAAAATTTAGCTAACATAACAAATGTTTTTTTTTTGGTTAGAACAAATAGTTTTCTTTTGTTTGGTCGTTTAGATTAATGTTTGTTCGATCTTGTTTTCGCTGAAATTAAATGTGATGTGGGTTTAAAAAGCGGTAATAGTGTATAATAAATTCAAAGATTAATACAGTACAACATAACGAACAAAGACTATTGTATCATGTCATTCAGTATACAAGAGTTTGTTGTAATTCTATTATGGTTTTCTTTTATGTCTTGCGTTGATATTTTCAATTTCTGATGAAAATCTGCATTTAGTATTTAATATAAGATAATATGATGACAAGTTTACAACCACCACTTTTTCTCCTCACTAAAAATTCTATTTTAATTTCAGTTTACGACAAAAACCTCATTGTTCTATGATAAAATCTAAAAATGGAAAAAAATACGTAACTACGAAAAATAATATAAGATAGAAGACAAAATAGTCCAAGAGGAATAGAGAATTTTGTAAGAGGAAAATAAAGGGAACGTTACAGCTTCTTATTATAAAATTGCTAGGCATTGTATACTTTTATCATATGCTAAAATTTGAAGGTTATCAAATATAGCGGAAAAAAGGGAACACCCTCAGAGACATCAAATCTCGTAAGTACAAAAACCAAATGTCCCGGAGATAATATCCTCACTCCGGCATTGGAGTGATCAACGCAAGGCAAACCCAAAATGCAGCCAATTTTCAGAGGACAAAGTTAATTAATCCTCGAGCTCAATGATCTTAACCACTGATGCATCCCCAACTTTCTGACACACCACTACTCTGTCATGCGACTTGATAACTCCAGCATGCTTCCCATGGTCTAGTGCAACCTTCAGGACTGACTCGTTTGTCGCACTTGTTGATTCCGCCTTTTAAACAACAGCAAAATTTCATTTAGCACTCTTTAATGATTCGTATGAACCTCTGAGACAGCTATCCTATTCAAGCAGAACACCAAACTCGCAGATTTGGGCACAATTGGTCCTAATGATACTAGTCTTGGAGATGATGATATAAGTGTACCACATGTAGATTATCTTTGAGACCGTGTCTCTCCAACAGAGAGGAAGTTATAATATGCAATAACAAGACTTACAGGGTGACGAGGATCAGCGAGCATTGGGAAGAGGCCTCTCACAATAAGTGACTGTCTCGCCTGATAAGATTCACACGGATTAATCCCAGACAACAGCTACGAATCATATCTTTTGAACAGCAGAAATTTCTATAACAAAAATCTAATCTCTAAACTTCAGATTGGAGGGGCAACATACCTCAAAAGCTCCACTAAAGCTCCATTTCAGCTGATTTGTCTTAACTCGGGGAATGACAACAGAAATAACCGGCATCGTTGGCCTGTATTTGGCAATCAACCTGCTCGGAGATCAAAGGAATAACAATTCATTAGAAAAATATGAATAGATCAAACGAAAAAACAGTTTAAGTGAAAGGGAATGATATGAACCTGGCTGCTCTTCCAGAAGAGGTGAAGCATATAATCACAGATGCCTTAACCTTGATAGCTGCTCGTACCTGATCAAGCGTGAATTAAGCTATTTGCGTCTTAAAAACCAGAAATTCTAATCCTTTCTTATGTCTCTGCAACACAGAAGATAGACTTACAGCTGAAGAAGCAATGGATTCCAAGTGAGTCATTGGTTCTCCAACATACTTGACAGTCTTCTTGAAGTACAAATCTTGATTGAAAACCTTCTCTGCCTATGAAGAGGTAAACAAACTATGTTAAGAGCAAATCAGATGACAAGCCATAATTTGGTTCCACATAGTTGCAAGATGCGTGGGATTTACGATGCAAGCAACAAAATGATACCAAAGAAATACTTCATAAAGTCTACCTCAGCACAGATTCTACCGACAATTGATATTGTCTCGACAGGGTACAATCCGCGAAGGGTCTCGGCACCAAGAAGAATTGCATCACTTCCTGCAGGAAGTAAAATAGAAGATAAAAACCCACAAGTTATGACAAATGCTATGATCCAGAAATAGGTTTTCCCTCCACCATTTATAAAACTTACCAAACAAAGCTGCTATAAAATTTTCGAAGTACCATAAAATAAGTATATTTAAAGGATAAACATACCATCTAAAACAGCATTAGCAACATCCGTTGCCTCTGCGCGAGTTGGTCGCAAGTTGTCAGTCATACTGTCAACAACACGGGTAAGAACGGCTGGCTTTCCAGCCATGTTGCACTTGTAAAGAGCCGCCTTTTGAAACAAAAACACCTGCAACAGAACCCACCAAGGTAATTAGAAAAAGTGTAAAGTTTGGTGCTGGACAAAATCAAATTGAATGAATGACCAATCAACATACCTTTTCCGGAGGCAGATCTATACCCAAATTCCCACGAGAAAGAATAATTCCGTCAGCTTCTTGTAGAATCTCATCAAAGTGGGTTAGTCCCTAAATAAAATATAAAGTCAGCAGCTTCCTACTTAGCAAAAAAAAGAAAGAAAAGTTACAGAGACATAATATAAAGCTACAATCAATACACTGCACTTACCTCTACATTCTCAATCTTTGCAAATATTTGTGTTTGAGAGAGGTCACCCAACTTTTTAAGCATTTCACGGGTCTGTGTTATGAAACAACAATTGGTTATTGTTCAAGCTTATCAGAATATCAGAGTTAATAGTGCATACACAAAGAAGTATGACACAACAGCTGAAGGACAGTATAAAAATACAGACCTGGCGGACATCTTCCGCATGTCGACAATAAGACAATGAGAGGAAATCAATTTTATTTTGAACTCCCCATGTGCTTATAACCTAGAGGATAACCAAATCAAAACAATCTGGTCAAACACTCTAACAAAACATATGTATTATAAACGGAACAAAGTGAATCACTGAGATTTTCAGATTAGAAGCATTTCTGACCTCCTTATCCTTCTCTGTGAGAGTTGGAAGATCGATTCGAACTTGAGAGGCGTGCAAAGTGAACAGAGAACCAGCCAGAGTAGCAGCATTCCTTGAAAGACAAATGACATCATCTCCTTTAACTTCATCAACCTGAAAGTTCGTTTGGGAGGTAAGTCTTGTAACACATACATCTACATGTCTAACACTTTAACATAGAGAAACCACCAAACGTCCATTTGTAAGCTTCATTTTCTTACCTCGAGCCAAACTGAAGTTGTTTCACTACCAGTGAAAAGGTATTGCCCAACAAAGATAGTATCTCCTTTCTTCACAGCCTGAAAACATCAAACAGTAACACCCATCACACGTCTGTATTTGTAAACACTAAACCATTGATTATATATCTGAGATCATCTTATCATTTAAGGGTCTTAAACGAACCTTGGCAAGCCCATCAAAATTAATGGGAAGAACTTCAGAAGAGGCTTCTTGGTCTTGATTTGGTGTCAAAGTTACAAGACCATCAGCTTTCAAAGTAATAGCTTTCTCAGATTTGTTAATAACTTGCAATTCAGGTCCCACAGTATCAAGCATCACCTGAGTAACCCAAAACCAGACAATCTCAAGTCAGATGCATATAGCAAATCTAAAGTATCCACCAAGATTAAAAATTCAGAAAAGAGAAAAAACATACAGCACAAAGCTTCTTAGTGCTCTTCACAGCAATCTTCAAATTCTCCAATGTCTCCTGGTGATAATCAGCATCTCCCCAAGAGAAATCAAATCGAGCCACTGAACCAAAAAAATGACAGAACCAGGGGATACATATATCAGTGAGACGAAACCAAATCACATATTAGCAAAGCTAGAGAAACATAGAAATCGTTTAGTACCGGACATGCCGGCTTTGAGACAACCGGAGAGAGCTTCGACGGATCGGGATTTGGGACCGAGAGTTCCGACGATCTTAGTCAATGCTGGGAAGAAACTCTGAGAAAATACATTAAAAATCAGGAAAAACAAAATCGAACCGATAAAAAATCAAAGCTTTATGAGCAATCGATTCATGCAAAATCGCAAATCGATGAAGGATTGTGAAATTAAAAAAAAAGTGCTCACAGATTTGGAGGGTTCGAGAATTGAAGCCATCCTGATCGGCTCTTCGAGAAGAAGATGGCTGGAATGCATCTTCGGTGACGAAAGTAGTGAGAGATCTCAGATGTTCGACGGCGACGGCGACGGCGACGAGAGAGAAGTGAAAATTCGACTGGAGAGAAACGCTGAGAGGTTTGGTAGCTACTTTATATAATTGACCGTCGAATATGCTTTCTTCTCCGTTCAATATGATATCACGCAACGGAAGAAATATTTAATGTATAAGTGTTAAAAAGGAAAAACAAAAATAGTGAAAAACAAGTCGTCGCTTTTCTTTTACTTTATCCTACATATTCTCGATTTAATGCAAATTATACCTCTATATTTAAAAAAAAAAATATTAAACCCAAATTTTCTCTTTGGTTTATTCCAACTCTAATAAAAAATAAAAAACACAACAAAAATATGAACTGGGTACAAAAATGTAATAACTAGACTGTCTAATTGTGTAAATACATCAAATGAATGTATATTCATGAGAAAAAAATTAATAGAAAAACAAATTTAATAAGAAAAGATTAACATAAAAACTTTAAGTTCAATTTCTATGTAACATGGTGGATATATCCAGCGAAGGGTTGGTTCATCTATTAGATTAATCGAACTCAATCCGAACTACTGATGCAAATCTAGAAAGAAATAATTAATTGTGGAATTTAAATATATGCCTTAACTTATCATCAAACTAAAACTAGAGGGAGTAGAAACGAATTAAATTACTTTATTGTATTCTGTAGAAACTAAATCTGCAATAAGCAAAATTATGCAGGACTAAAATGAAAGAGCTCGTAGGCACGTGGAATTTTTGCCAATTTAATTTCGTGGGAAAGGGGTCAAATAATATTCACGCGCATCTTGTAGCGCGTGTACAATAATTTGGTCGGCTTTAGGGTCAGTTATATGAGTTGTAGTCCAAATACTTAATATGCGCGTCAGATACATGTCCCTTGGTAAGTATCACATGTTTATGGAACACGAATATGAATTGTGGCCGGCGTCTTCTAATATCCATTCCATTGTTTCATTTTATTTAAGGGGTAATATTTAAACTGAACATTTGAACATAGAAGAGATTTAAGTTAAAATGATAAATTATGTGTTATTAAAAATTAAATTTTAAAATATTTTTTAAAATTTAGTGTTGTTGGATTAGTGAGTTTAAAAAGTACAGTAGAACCTCTATAAATTAATCGATAAATTAATAATATTTATAAATAAATAAATTTTATTGGTCCCGAGTTGGACCAGTAAAATAATTAACACAATTCGATAAATTAATAAGGTAATAATTTTAAAAAAAATCTATGTAAATATATGGTCCCATCAATATTATGAATTAATAATTATTAAATTTATAACATATAAATAATATATTTTAGTAAAATATAATTTTAATGTTATTTGTTTTTTTCTTAAATTTATATTTTTTTTGGAGTTTATCTCTAATTTTTTGTTACTGTATCAAAAACAGTTAGTGTTATCTTCTCAAATTGTATTTAAAAATTATGAAAGATTTATATGCGATAATTATTTTTTAATGTCGTATGCGACTAAAAATATCAAAGTATTATCTTTAACTTCTTACTTAAAATATATATATTTTTGAAAAATTAAACAAATTTTTCTATAAATTAATAAAATACTTCGGTCCCAACATTATTAATTTATTGAGGTTTTACTGTACAATCAAATTAACTGTTATTGAAAACATCTTATAATTGGATTTTTATTTTTCAACAGAGATTTCAATGAATTTTTTAGTTAAAAAATACAAAGATCAAATTCTCTTGGTTTTAGGTGAAATTTCAGATAATTTAATAACAAAATTTCTAATTCACCAAAATTCAACCAAATCATCTCAAATCTCTCCAAAATATTTATCCAATATACCTTCCTTATAGTTTAAGATTTTTCATACTAATTAAGAAAACAATAAATTTGTCTATTTTATCACTCATTAATAGATTATACATTTTTCTATTAGTCATTAAATTAAAATAATAAAAATAAGAATATAAATTTTACAAAAAAATGTATTGAAAATACAAAACAATATTTATAATGAAACAAGTTTTAAAATCTAAAAATACAAATAAAACGAAACAGAGGGAGCAATAAAAAAATTTTAGTTAACACTACATTTTTGTTTTACATTTTCTTTACAGTTAAACATTTACTATTTTGGTTGGTTAACCCGTATCAACATTACCAAATTGTTGTCAATTTTTTCGGTATTATAATTCTCCGAATAACTAACGTGGAAGGTATAAAATACAACATTTTGATATTTTCACTAGAACACATTAATGTAATTCTTTTGTGAAACCCATATTATTTATGTTATATATATAAATGTTATTTTTTCATTCGATAAAAGGAAACTACGATTATAACTTCGACTATGAATAATAAAGAGATATACATAGTGATATTCAAATCATGTATGTCACATTGCACACTGGCTCATTCATCTTAAACTTGTCTTACTTAATACATGTGATAATTACATTGAAAAGAATTGTAATTGTTTATCACTCTTGGCATATGAAGAAACTCAATCTGTGGACCTACGTACCAACATGATGAGCATAATAAAGAGATCATCAACCATGAAATTACATAGATCTGAAACATAGAAGAGAACCTGTTAGCAAAATCAAGAGACTCTCAATTCAATGAAAATGTAAATAAGAAGCAACGTAACAACATGTTATGATTATTTTCAAAGGAGGTAAGTTAATGGACGATGAGCCCTAATTGATAAAGCATAGATAAAGACAAAGACAAACATAAGTCTTACCTTGAAAGTTTGTTTTAGTCTATATATCAAAATTTTATAAATACTTTTCAGATATTCATGATATTTTATGGAACTTAGCTTGATGTTAAATAATTAATAACAGGAAAATTTAGTGGAAGATTTAATTGAAAATTTTAGTAAGATACATTTCTAGTCTAACAAGGTTTTTACCTCTCTTTTTTTCTTGAACCAAACTTGTATCTTTCTCGTTCGTGGTAATACTGCATTTTCTTTTGTTTTGGCCGAATGATAATAGCATTTTAGAATAAAACTTTTCATAATTTCATATTTTGCATTCATGATATATGTTTGATCTCTTATTCAATGCACAATGTTCAATATTCATAAGAATTTTTTATACAGACGATTCATAGATAATCTAAAATATGCGAAAACCACCACACACTTTTCTAAACCTTGTTCTTAAAACTAACAACGGATTGTGTCATATGATACAATGAAATATGATCCGGCCTTTGATAATAAAAGTTTAAAACAAATAGAAAAAATCAACCATCATAAACGTTTCAATTAGTATTATCATAAGTCGTTACTCATGTACCTCACCTATTGTTGTTGAAGCATCCAACACCTAGTTGTGGTTCTTTGTCTTTCTCCCTTTTCTTTATGTGATGTTTCTGCTAAACAACCTAAATCTCCATGCCATTAACTAACCCAATCTAAACCCCAAAGAAGATAATAAAAATTACAAATCTCTTTTTGTCGACAGATGATTTGAGTACATTTTTTGAATTTCATCTAACCTTTGTGCTCCTATCTTCTTTCTCTTTTTTGGTTGGGTATGACTACCTCTCTCCCTATGTAACGGTAGAAATCTCCTTCCCCAAAAAGGAAGAAAACAGACTGTCAGGTAGATTCAAGGCTTGATTGTCCAAAGATTCAAAGTGCATTCTCCTAATGAGAAAAAAAAATCATATGGTCAAAACTAAATAAAAACCTAAAAAAAAAAAAGCAATTGGTTAGTTATATCAAAGCTATGCATACCGATCATTGTCTTTGTAGTTAGTGCTTATGTTCATGACATTATCTTCGGTGTTTAGATAATCCAGCAGATAGCTCAAACGTCCCGCTTGTTCCTCTACAAGTAAAGAAACTCACGCAATTTATCTCTATATGTGAAAATGAGATATTTTATTGTAAGATGTATAATTACCATCTATTGTTAGCTTGAAGTCATTGGAAGAGAAGCCGAGATATAAGTAATTATTAGGTAGAGACTTAGAAGCCGATTGTTCGTGTTCCTCAAGAAACTGCTGCTTCCTCATTAGTCTTGAGTTCTCGCTAACCCGCAGTGGCACTTAAACAACACCAAAGAAACAGTTAAATGAAACCGTAAAGCAAAGATTAGCATACACACACACAAAAAACAAAAAGAGAAAAGGTTTTGAGAATGTACTAACAAGTGTGCATCTCTGTGTCTTTGTCAATGTACAGAGAGCCATATCGGATGTCATGTAGAGGCTTGTTGTTGTCAAGGTATATACTAGAGCGCGATTTTTCTCGGTAAGGCTTGACGAGAACACGAGCCCCACATATGAAATGAGGATTGCCTTTAGCAAGAATGTGTTTGACGGTTTCATTGGAAGCAAAAGTTACAAATCCAAACATTCTCTTTTGCTGACAAGGAATCCTCACATCTTCCACTGGTCCAAATTGGGAGAAGTAGTTTGAAACATCATGTTCAGTGAAACTACTCTCTGCCGGGAATATTAAGTAAATCTGTCTGGAACCAGCAAGGATTGCTCCATGTTCGTTTCTTTCTCCAGTGTATTCCACGAACTTTTTGATACATCTTCTGCTAGTATAACCGAATGTTGTCCATGAGGCCTGCGCAAAATTCAAACACCATTTACCAAAACAATGCATAAACTATGGTAAGGAGTCTTTGTTTTTTAAAACGTGTTAAGCAAGTAACTAACTAGCTAACCTGTCGATGAGGCGGATGGTGTTCTTCAAACGAGCAAGAAGTTTGGTGAGGCTATAGCCAGCTTTGCCATGTCTTTGTGACTCAGTGAGATATCCTTCAGCTTGAAGGGTCCTACCATACTTCTCATAGTACTTCATTGGCAATGAAGCTATGGAAATTGGAGTACCTCTTCTAGATTTGAGCAGCTCAATGATCTCTACTTCTAGCTTCTCAAGTGATCCAGGGGAAACAACATGCTCTTCTTCACTTAAGTTGTTGTTTGGATTAAACATCTGAGCAAAACTATCTCTCTTCGGTATGATTTGTCCATGAAAATACCTACAGTTGTTGCCGTGTTTGCAGAATCCTTTGTTGAAGTAATGACAGATTTTGACAGGAAACTCAGGTAGACTTGGTGATCTCCTGCTCGTTCTCATAGGCAAACCTTGTTTCTCTTGAGAGAAGAAACTAGTTGAGAATTCAGGACTCGTCATAGAATCTTCAAAGTTCAAGAACTGAACATTGTTCTGTAATGAATCCATGTCGTTTGAGTTCTCCCAAAAGCTAGGTCTCATGGAGAGAACTGAAGGAGGAGAAACAGAAACCAAAAGAGATTGAGTTGATGAACCGGTGAATGATCCGAATTTACAGATAGGAATGTGATCAGATGAAGGAATGTGGTAACGAGAACTTTTAGCTAATTCGTATTTAACACAGTTGATCATAGAACGCATCACAGAATCTGGACAAAAGGCGAGACGGATCATGTCACTATCGTTGTGGTCTTGCATCAACAAGAGATAACCAATGATCTTTGGTGCATTCTCTGGTTCAAGTTGATGGACTCTGTTGTGCACAATATTCATAGCTTCTGCGAAATTCATCTCTAGTAACGTTTTCTCTCGAAAATTACCTGCAGCGTAAATCATTCAAAAAATTCATTATTGTAATAATTTTTAAGTCAAACTCTTATATAGATGAATCATATTCATAAGTAAAATATGAAAAGTTGAAACCAAAGAGTAGATGAGTAAGGCTCACTCATGAACGCACATGTTCATATTTTGTATAAATAAAAGGGATTTGCATTGTAAGTCAAACAAAGAAAGATACAATTTTATGGATAAGAAAAACAAAACTACATTTTGATCCCATATTTTTTTTTGATAAATGTAACACTTTAATTTATATCCACTATTTCTTTTTTTTTTTATTAAAACGCCATTAAATTTTGTACCACTACAATCATAAACTCAACAGAGCAAAAACCTTTAAAAGAAAGAGTGTTTTCTCAAAAATTATTACATCTATCGAATCAATTTCTGGAAAAATATAACAGTGATAATTAGAATATGGATAAATCAAATTACCTGTATATAAAAAAAGGAGATGGGTCTTGGAAATCTAAGAAACGAAATATTTTCAAATGAACAAATCAAAGCTGAGAAACTCCTTCTCCCATGACCGTTAAGTGCTCTTCACGCAATCAAAGTTTTGTTGTCTTTTGCAGATATTTTCCTCGTCGTCTTCTTCTTCTTCTTCTGCTTCTTCAGTTTCCTCTGGCTTTGTTATATGCGTCGGTTTAAAACACCATTTCCAGACAAGAAGAACAGAACAAACGAATATTCTTAAAAAAGACAACTGTGAGACGACAGCTTTTGTTTTCACTTCACTTTTGCCCTCTCTTTTGCATATATAGTATTCACAGCTCTTATACCTATACGTATTTATATGTGTGTCTGTGTGTGTATATGCTCTGCCAAATATAGCAAAAAAAAAAAAAAAAAAAATTACTATCGTGATCCATAGCGCATTTGGTTCGAGATCTCTCTGACTCAGCTTCTCTTTTGACTTTTGTTTAGCGTTTCTACCAGATTTTTTAAAAAAATTGTGCTATCTCCATTTTTTTTTTATATGTATTTCTAAATTGAAACGAAGAGCCCAAATTCTGTAAAATAATTTCTTAACACTGTGATCAATATTAATGAGTTATAATTTTTTTAAAAAGATCAATATTTATTAAAAATTGGTTAGTAATTTTTAAAATCTTTTCATAATGATTTGTTTATATACTTATCACGAATATATCTCGAATCTGGTGTGTGTTTTAATGGTTTAAAGGAGAGGATATTTTGTTCGGGAGGATCGTATCTGGTGGGTTTTTTCATAATTTTATATATTATATTTATGTCAACTTCGCACAGATAATATATTACTTGGCAAATGAACTATTGGTTATTATATTTATCGTGATCCCTGGCGAATGTGGTTCGAGATTTCTTTGACTTAGCTTCTCCTATAATTTCTGTTCAGAGCTTCTATTATTTAAAAAAAATATTATTTTTTCTTGTTTTCTTTAAATTTACTTTTAACTCTTATCTACATAGATGCATTGGTTTAAACAAATTGGGATGGAGAACCCACATTCTGTCGATGATGTTTTTAACACTGTAAATGGTAACTAAAACTAGTCAACATGATTAATATTTATTAAATTTGATTGATAATATTTTATATAGTAATCACAAATATATCTCGTATATTTGTGGTGGTTCTGAAATTCGGTATGTGCCATTTGCACGGATATAACAGACGGGTTCTATACAAATGCCGTTTTATGCCAATTTTTTTTTTTTTAATTTTAAACAAGTAGGCTATAGCCGAATACATAAATTTTATCATAACATTTGATTGAACTGATTAAATATTTATTAGATTTTTTTCCTCAACTGGATTTAGAATTATCTGTTTATGATCATAACTAATTTTGTACGCTAAAAGTTGTTATTGTTGTTAAAATATGATCTTAAAATATCTTACTAGGATTTGATCTTTTTGTATACAGAACTTTGAACGTGAAGAATACATAGTAGTACAATCCCTAAATTAATATGCAATGGGCTTTTTGTAAATACTTTTGCAGTTGTACAGCTTTGTGACCTTGAAGCTTTTGAACTCGACTTCATTCGTTAATATATATTTAGTCATTAATCCCTCATAATTTGTTAAAATCGTAGCCTAGAGGTTCTGAGGAAATAATTGTCGTTTTGATGATAATAATATAACATGTATGATGTACATCTACACGTTTTGATTCAAATGAAAAAAAAAAAGTAAATAATAATTTATCTTCGATAAATTTTAACACAGTCTAGCTTTGTAACATGTATCTATCGTTCTATCATATATGCTATCTAGATTAAAATAAAAATAATAAATTATCATTTATCTAGCCGGAAAATTGGCTAATCATGTGCTTAGGAAAATGCTAAATTACTTAAATCTATGCTTTAAAGTTTATTTAAAGTTTAAACGATATGCGAAGGTCAAAGTCCAACTGTAGAGCTAAGATAAATTACATAACAAGTTACAACAGACTTTTCCAAGCGATTATATCCGATAAAGATTCCTAATACAATAGCGACAAGATCCGTCATAACATCGATAAATTATTAACAATTTTGTATTTCCTAATAGGTACGAAACTCGTGACGAGAACAAAAAAAAAAAGCGACATGAAACCTAATGCCTATAAAGCAAAACCATTTTGTACTATTTCATAAAGCCAAAAAAAAATATGATTGAACAATTAACAAAGAACGAGTTAATCGGAATATTTACATCCATTGCCCTTCTCATTTACGTTACATGTCTCATCCACACCACACGACGTCGTACGAGACTGCCTCCGGGGCCAAATCCTTGGCCGGTCATCGGCAACATGCTCCAGCTCGCCGGTTCACCGCCACACGACTCATTGACTAGGCTTTCCCGGCGTCATGGACCGATCATGACTTTGAGGCTCGGGTCGATGCTGACTATTGTGATCTCTTCGAGCGAAGTGGCTCGGGAGATTTTCAAGAAGCACGACGCAGCTTTGGCTGGCCGGAAGATTTATGAGGCGATGAAAGGAGGGAAGAGTAGCGAAGGCTCTCTTATCACGGCTCAGTACGGTGCCTATTGGCGGATGCTGCGGCGGCTCTGCACGACTCAGTTCTTTGTCACGCGTCGTCTTGATGCTATGAGTGACGTACGCTCTAGGTGTGTTGATCAGATGCTTCGGTTCGTCGAGGAAGGTGGCCAAAACGGTGCGTTATTTTTTATTTTATTTTTAGTTTTTTTACTAATACCATGCGTTATTTATAGCATGATTTTGGTTGAGTTTATAAAATTTTTAATATGAGGAATAAGAATTTAAAAGTATGATAGGAAATCCATCATATTAAAAAAACTGTATATTTCAAATTTCCAATACATTTTGATTTAACAGAATTACAAAATGAATAAAACCTAATTTTTTGGAATAGTAAAATATTGGAATATAAGAGTATCATTATTGGAGAAACCCATTTGGGTTTCTTAAGTAATATTTAATTATAATTTTGAAGTTAAGAAACTCTGTTAAGAAATTTCTGTTTTTGCTGCTTTATTGGTAGAAACCCATTAGGGGTTCTTCAAAAAAAAAATTAATTTTTTTTGTTTTATTTAAAATAGAGTTTATTTTTTTAATTAAACATAATTGACATAAAAACATAACATTTTAAACATAGATTTTAAAAAAAATTGCAAAAAAACGCTCAATTCGGATTTTTTTTTCTGATTTTGTCTATGGATCACCTTCTATTCATCCATCAAACGATTCCAATTCATTAATATGTTAAAAAAGTTTAGAATTTTAAAGTTGAAGTTAAAAAAAAGTTTTTAAAAAAAATTAACTTTTTTTTTTAACTTAAAGTTAAGAAAAAGTAAAAAAAAAATCAGGTAAAAAAAATCTAGAAAAAAAAAATTGGCAAAAAAAAATCAGGTGAATTACGGGTTGACACGTGGTTAAAACAGTGTAAGAACCTCTTTAAGAACCGGTTCTTAAAGTTCTTATTTAAGAACCGGTTCTTAAAGTTCTTATTTAAGAACCGGTTCTTAAAGTTCTTATTTAAGAACCGGTTCTTACACTGTTCATAATTATTTTATTTTTTTATTTATTTTTTGGGTTAAGAACTCCACTAAAAATATGCAATAATGATGCTCTAAATAACCAGGGTGGTCTTGAATAAATCTCTCCATGTAATATATACAGGATCTTCAAGTTTAAAAAGTGTCAAATATAACCCCAAATGTTCTTCTTTGTTCTTTTATTAAAAAATAACTTCAAATATTCAACTTTGATTCTGTAACAAATAAATGGTTCTTAAATGTGTGATATTTATAACCAGGTACAAAAACTATCGACGTGGGGAGATATTTTTTCTTGATGGCATTTAATCTCATAGGAAACCTCATGTTCTCGAGAGATTTGCTCGATCCCGATTCAAAAAAGGGCTCCGAGTTCTTTTACCACACCGGAAAAGTTATGGAGTTCGCCGGAAAACCCAACGTTGCCGATTTCTTTCCTTTTCTAAGGTTTCTTGATCCACAAGGAATAAGAAGAAAAACTCAATTCCACGTGGAAAAAGCGTTTGAAATCGCCGGAGAGTTCATCAGAGAACGAACGGAGGTTAGGGAGAGAGAAAGGAGCGACGAGAAGACGAAGGATTACTTAGATGTTCTTTTGGAGTTTCGTGGTGGCGATGGAGTCGAAGAACGTTCCACATTCTCAGCTAGAGACATCAACGTTATTGTTTTCGTAAGTTATTATATTATATACCCGCCATATCTCAACTTTGCATTTTATGGCTATAGAGTTCTCAATAATCAGTATTTTTACTTCACTTTTTCGATTGAAATTTAAAATCCATTCGATTTCATTATAATGGATTACAAAGATAACAAAATATATCCCGTTTTATTGAGAGGAAACGTTCAGGGGCGCCAAATCTCAGTATTGCGTTATATAGTTTAATTACCAATAAACAACAAATTATATTCTTGATTAATCATTTTTATAGTTTACTTTTTCAATTGATATTTAAAAATTGGAATTTATTGATAGGAAATGTTTACGGCGGGGACTGATACGACAACGAGCACGTTGGAGTGGGCACTAGCAGAGCTTTTACATAACCCAAGAACCCTAACCAAACTCCAAACCGAACTCCGGACCTACTTCAAATCCCCGAACGAAAAGCTCGAAGAAGAAGACCTCCCAAACCTTCCCTATCTCTCGGCGGTTATCATGGAAACACTAAGGATGCACCCACCTCTGCCTTTTCTGGTCCCACACAAAGCCATGTCCACGTGTCACATCTTTGACCAATACACTATCCCCAAAGAAACACAAGTCTTGGTTAATGTTTGGGCCATAGGGCGTGATCCTGGAACATGGATTGACCCAATTATGTTCAAACCCGAGAGATTTATATCCGACCCGAATCCTCGAGACTTCAAGGGACAAGATTTTGAGTTCTTACCATTCGGGACGGGTCGACGTATGTGTCCAGCTTTGCCTTTGGCGTCACGGGTCTTGCCTTTGGCTATTGGGTCGATAGTGAGGTCATTTGATTGGGCCTTGGGCCATGGGCTTAATGCAGAAGAAATGGATATGGGAGAAAGGATTGGTATAACATTGAAAAAAGCTGTTCCTTTGGAAGCGATTCCCACTCCTTATCGAGGGAGTTAGATTCAAGATGTGATATTTCTCTTCGTTTTCTTTACATGCACATGTAAGTGAACACTTGGATCCAATAAGTGTATTAAAAAAAAAAAAACGATATAAATTGTGAATATTTTGGCGTCGTTAACATAGCCGATCTAGTGGTGAAGTTGACCACATTTGGTAAAAACTAAAAATAACATTTGAGCTGTTTGTGCATCTATGCATGCGAAGCACGCACCAATATTTGCAAACGTGTCATGCAATGAGCAACCAACCCAACGTCCTTTCCAAAGGTCAGGATTTTTTTGGGGTCTTCAACCTCCATATATTAATTTTAAAAGACTATTCATTATTCATCTTGAACTTGATTAGTCATATCAAAGATGCACCGGAAAAAAAAAATCATCGTGGCTTTTGGAGAGGACGATGGGTTGGTAACATCTATTTAATGCTTTAACAATTAAAAAAAAAACGAAACGATACATTAAGAAATGCAGAGAAATTTTATTTTTCAAAGAACACAACTTCAATCAGTGATTCTGTATATTACATTTTGAGGAAATCAATATCTATCTTATAAATTTAAGTGATAATCCATTTTGTTTATCATATTTGTAACTGAAATTATACTAAACTTATCATTGCGACAATTTTAGACTCAATTGTTTTAGGTAATTTATCAAATCAGAAAAAAGCATACGACGACCTTAAACAAAAGACCTCTGATTCATTATTCCGTTACAAATCCGACGATTCGTAGATATAAAGAAGCAAGCAAAACACAGAGAAAATTCAAAACGGAGAAAATCGGAATCACAGAGCTTTAAGCATATCCTCAGCGCTACTGTTAGTAAAAGCTCCACCTTCTTCAAGATTCAGAACTTTCACAACACCATCCTCCGCCAAAATCGCATATCTCCGTGACCTAACCCCAAGTCCCACCGGTTTATCCCTCAAATCCAATTCAACTCCAAGCTTCCCAGTGAATTCACCATTTCCATCTGATAACAGCATCACCTCGTCGTTGATTCCAAGGTCCTTCCTCCAGGCTTCCATAACGAACGCGTCGTTAACGGAGATACAGGCGATAACATCGATGCCTTTAGATCTGAGCTCTCCTGCCTTGGATACGAATCCAGGGACGTGTTTTTGCGAGCAGGTCGGTGTGAATGCGCCGGGAACGGCGAATAGGATTGATTTCTTCCCGGCGGTAAGGGAGGAGACGGTTACTGTTTTGACATCGCCGGTGGCAGGATCGAGGTATGAGAGAGTTGAGTCAGGGAGCTTGTCTCCGACGGAAATGGAGGCGGATATGGCTGTAGCGAAGGATCTAGTACTGGTTGCGGAATTGGTGCGGCGCCTACTGAATTTGAGGGAGAGATTAGGAGCTAGAGAGCGATTGAAGGAGAGTGGCGCGGTGAAGGAGACGGTAGAGGAAAGTAATGGCTTAGAGACGGAGATTACGGTGGCTGAGGAAGAAGAGAATAATCTGGAAACGGAGAGAGAAGTCGCCATGGATGATGGTGTTTGGTAAGTGACTCTGGTTTGTGAATGTTTTGGATGAGTAGAGAGAAAGATGAAATGAAAGGCTCTCATTATTGGGCCGAATGTACGTTAATAGGCTTAAGTTATAATTGTCTTTACCGCCTGGGCTTTTTAGTTCATTGTTACTTGTATGTTTGTTTATCCTATAAAATTATTAGGGTTCAAAACCAAACCCTAGTTTCCAATAGTATCCTTGGGAGACACGACAATGTCTAGAACTCGTAGTGATTTGTCCTGATGTTTTGCGAACGATTCTCCAAAGGTTAGGCTCTAAGGATTTTCATCGAGTGAAAAGTATTTGTTCACACTGGAATTTCGTTTCAAGAACATGTACGCGACCTCTGTATCCATGGCTAATTTTGTTCAACGAGTGTACTACTATGTTGAAGACAAGATCCATGATATAGAACATCTCGGATTCGATTTATGGAAAATATCTATTATGGCTAGTTGCCGCAGTTGGCTCCTTTATGGGAGAGGATGATCATCGTCAATATTTATAAGAACTTATAAATCTGTTTACTCGAGAGATAATCATTCCTCCATCGAGGGAGACATTGTGGGAAGATTCATTAAGTGCACGAACAAAAAACAAGAAACATCGTCTCCTTTAAAAAGTCCGACTTGTTTTTGGATAAACGAGAGAACAGGAGATTTCTATATAGGAGTCACAAACAAAACTACTTGTTTACATACAAGAAAGGAGATGATTATTGGTGTAGTTTGAAGGTATACATTGTATAGATATGGCGTATTAAGACGACAAGCTTTACGTGTACACGTTTGATAGCTACATCAAGATTTTTGATTTCTCTGGAGATTTCCCTAAGGAAGTAGTCCAAGAAAACCCGTATTATAACCATCCGTTCCACTTTGCTACGCAACCTGGGGAATACGTTTGGAAGAAGAGAGTGGCGATTACGAATTCAGGAGAGGTTTTGATCGTCCTGAGCTTTAAAAATCTAGAAGAGAAACATTTCTTTTACATCTTTAAGATGAATTTGGAAAGTGGTGTTTGGGAAAGAGTAGACTCTCTTGGAGGTGAGATGTTGATATTTGGTCATGGGGTCACAATAAAGGCGCCTATCAAAGATTGTGGAATCAAGAGTGCTTCAATCTGTTTCAGTGAAGGTGATCTTTGCCCAATTAAAAATCCTTTTAAACTGATCAAAGAAACTAAGTGTGGAGTGTTTGATCTTTCGACAAGTACAATTATCATTAGATGTTTCCAGGTTGAAGAGCTTCTGGTTTGTTCCAGGATATGCTTAAGTCTTCGATTAGGAGTCTAAAGATTTTATATAGAATTTTAGCAGCTGAAACAGAGTCAAGTTGTTTTGTTACTCTGACTTTTGGATCTCCTAACTATTTCTTCAAGTTGTAGGCTTTTATTGTTTATCTTTATTTTTGCAGAATTTTTCAAGGAAACGTATGGTTTAATCTCTGGTTATTGATACTACTCATTAGACGGAAACTTATTATTTCTTGACTTACTGGTTGGGCTGTGGTACTTGTAAAAGGATGTGTAAGATGTTAAGTAATGCGGGAGAAATGTGTAAGATGCTAGGATTTTATATATTTCACAGACTGGGACAAGTTTTGAGTTTATTGAAAACTTTCAGCTTGGAGTAAATTCTTTTGTTGTCAATAAGTTATAAACTAATTTCACCGAAATTGAATAGTGATACGACGACAACGACAGTATCACAAATCACAACAACATTGATAAAAAATCACTAAAGTATAACTAACGATACTAGTCATATCTCATAACATAGCGACAATAATAATTAAAAAAAAAACAGTCAACTAGTTCCACTCAATATAAAATAAATTAATTCATTTTCTCCACAATTAATAATTATATAGTTGAGAAGAAGTAAAATTGATGTTGGCATCTGATTATATGCTTCAGCATATGCATTTAATAGATTAATCAGAAAGATCCAACAAAGACAAAAAGAAAATAGATTAAATAAACAGGCGTAAAAAAAAAAATAAGAGGTTCAAAATCAAAGATGCCAAAGGAATACACTCATCAACCTGAGTGGGGTTGTGAGTGTTAATACACTTGTCCATATTTTATGTTTTGTAACTTTGTTGTTACATGCAGAGCCATTGGGGTCCTAATTCTAAACACTCGACCGTGTTACCATGTCATAAATTACATATCTACACATTTGTGGAATGAGCCAATGGGCTATGGTAAGTTGGTAACTAACCCAATTGTTATTAAACAACTTCACAATCACACTTGATTTTGTGGTTAAGAATCGTAAGATCCTACATCATGAGCTTTAGTCAACTCGTTCTTATTTAATGTACATTAATGACTCAGAATCTATGTACATTTTATTTTTTTGGGAATCTATGTACATTTAATATACACGATCGAATTAATAACTAATTTCCTTATTAGTTTAATTACTTGTTGACTCCCCCAAGTCGTATTTACTTGGCAAGGAGCAAGAACAAAAAAAAGGAAACCTCTTGGTCATCTGCAAAAGTCACAACGCATCGTTTTAATGTTTTGCATCGTACGGCTATGATTAGATCTCAATACTTTTAATCGGACGGCTGTAATCTAAACCGAACAGTTTACCCTTTCCCGTTATATATGAAGCTAGAGCTCAGAATCGTATCTCTGTAAATCAAAGCTTCGACGAACATTCTTCTGCAAAACCTTCGAACTCTTTTTGCTTCTCATCGTCGTCATTAGCTAAGATCTAATCTAACTATGGCTACTATCACTGTTGTTAAAGCTAGACAGATCTTCGACAGCCGTGGAAACCCCACCGTCGAGGTTTGTTTCTTCTTAGCTCTCCGATCGTGTTTTTTTTCACGCTTTTTAAAATTTTTATTCCTCGTATAGATCTATTTGGATGATGAGTATATTAGCTGATTCTGCTATTTATCTCTGTGCATGGCTTTTTTAGCTACTTGAAATGCTTCTGTGAGTGATGATCTGATTAGTGTTTGATTTGGAAAAAAATAAAGCTGTGTTTGATGTTTATATTCGTTTTTTATTCATCTATTTTTAGCTGGTTGAGTTTGTTTTTTGACGATCTGTAATCTTACTCTCCCTAATTTGTCTTGCTCGAATCACTGTATCGCTCTTTCGATTGTTACGATGTCTCGATTTGAATTGGATCCTACCGTCCGATTGATATGTAAGTAGAAAGAGGACTAATGATTGTGGGATTTATATATTGTTAATGGTTTAGGTCGATGTCCACACATCTACCGGCGTTAAGGTCACAGCTGCAGTTCCTAGTGGAGCTTCCACTGGTATGCCACTTGGCGGTTTTAATTTTCATATTTTAAGATAATTATATCTGCCTAAAATTCACTGCAGGTTATGTTATCCTTTGATTAGATTAATCTGTGTTAGTGGATTTTTTTGGTCTGTTAATAACTTATTGAAAACTCTACTTTAGGAATCTACGAGGCACTTGAGCTGAGGGATGGAGGATCAGACTACCTTGGAAAAGGTGTCTCAAAGGTGAGAATTGTGTTATGGTTGGTGATTATGTACTGATTTTCGAACATAACGAATGTAGAATGAGACTATTCAATTGACATATTTTCTTATTGATGCCTAAAGGCTGTTGGAAATGTTAACTCAATCATTGGCCCAGCATTGATTGGCAAGGTGATGCACCTGTTAAACCCTCTTTACATCAGACGTTTTTAAAGCTTTCAGTTTTTGGCCAGCATGGATCACTTGCTCAAAATTTTTATGTTTATTACTTGTTGCAGGACCCAACTCAGCAGACTGCTATTGACAACTACATGGTTCACGAACTTGACGGAACCCAAAATGAATGGGGCTGGTGCAAGCAAAAGGTGCTTTAAGAATACTTCTTGTTTCTGCAGTTACTTTAGAATGACAGATGGTTTAACCACCTTGCTTCTTGTGTTTGCTTATAGCTTGGAGCCAATGCAATTCTTGCTGTTTCTCTTGCCGTCTGCAAAGCTGGCGCTGTTGTCAATGGAATTCCTCTCTACAAGGTTCGATGATCTTGCACTAATAACTCTTCTCTTGTAACTGTTGGCACAAAAACATTGCCACTTTGTTTTATTCTACAAGGTCATCTCAACTCTTTTGCTTTGCTTTGTGTCTTGGTGCAGCACATTGCTAATCTTGCTGGTAACCCGAAGATTGTGCTGCCAGTTCCTGCGTTCAATGTCATCAACGGTGGATCGCATGCGGGAAACAAGCTTGCGATGCAGGAGTTCATGATTCTCCCTGTTGGAGCTTCATCTTTCAAGGAAGCTATGAAAATGGGTGTGGAAGTTTACCACAACTTGAAGGTAAATCATGAATCATTTTAGTGATTTAAGAATGTATGTGTTCAAAATAGCATGTCTTTTTTCTTTACTCCTTTTAACTGCACTGAAAATTGCTCTCACATTCCTTTTATATGACTAATTCATCCTTCTTGTTCTCATGTGAATTTTCAGTCTGTGATTAAGAAGAAGTACGGCCAGGATGCAACAAACGTTGGTGATGAAGGTGGCTTTGCACCAAACATTCAGGAGAATAAGGAAGGTCTTGAACTGCTCAAGACTGCCATCGAGAAGGCCGGATACACTGGCAAGGTTGTCATTGGAATGGATGTGGCTGCATCCGAGTTCTACTCATCAGACAAGAAATACGACTTGAATTTCAAAGAAGAGGTGAAACAATCATTTTCTTCAGAAATCATGAACCCTCCTTGAGAAGAAATGAACAATTCTCTCAATATCTATCCCCTGCTCTATTTGTGTATGTGCAGAACAATGATGGTTCTCAGAAAATTTCTGGAGATGCTCTCAAGGACCTATACAAGTCATTCGTTTCAGAGTACCCAATCGTATCCATTGAAGACCCATTTGACCAAGACGACTGGGAGCACTACGCTAAAATGACCGCCGAGTGTGGCGAGAAAGTTCAGATTGTCGGTGATGATTTGTTGGTCACCAACCCCAAGGTCTGCCATTGTTAAACAAGTGTTTATCTTAGAACTCTCTCTATATAAATCTCTAACACTCTTTCGTGTGCAGAGGGTTGAGAAGGCAATCAATGAAAAGTCTTGCAATGCTCTTCTTTTGAAGGTATAACACCCTCCTCACCCACAAGAGTATTCTTCACTAATATAGATCAGTTTGAAATCCTTAAAAAGTTGTTATTAAATCCTTGGTGAATGAATAAACAGGTTAACCAAATCGGATCTGTAACTGAGAGTATTGAGGCGGTTAAGATGTCAAAGAGAGCTGGTTGGGGAGTTATGGCCAGTCACCGTAGTGGAGAGACCGAGGACACCTTCATTGCTGACTTATCTGTCGGTTTGTCAACCGTAAGTCAAAACCTCACAACTATATAGCAAGAAATCTCCCATTGTGTCTTGTCCATATCATATAATGAAATCTGAGTCTGTGAGTATTGTTGTTATATAACAGGGGCAAATCAAGACTGGAGCTCCTTGCAGATCAGAGCGTCTTGCCAAATACAACCAGGTTTAGTAACAAGAATGTCTTGTTTTTTTATTTTGATAGACGATCACAGCAAATTGATTCATCAGACTGATATGAGCGTAATGTTTGTGATAAAATGAAATAGCTGTTGCGAATTGAGGAGGAGCTTGGAGCAGAGGCAGTGTATGCAGGAGCCAACTACCGCAATCCAGTCGAGCCATACTAGAGAGTGAGAGAGCGGAATCAAACAGAGCTGAGAGTTTGATAAACACTTGAGGATTTATACAGTGAAATAAAGGATTTTTTTTCATTTGAATCGGTTCTACTTTTTGGGTAGATAAGAGAGAAAACAGTGTGTTTGAAATTCAATGTGAGCTCTGCCTTTTCAAAGGACAGTAGCCTTTACTTTTAATATGAGATTAGCTTTTGTTTTGTTATCTCGTAATCCTTGTGTCTCTTTCTGCTCTCTAATTATTGTTTTAACATCTACGAGATTCACATAGTCACATGGCTCTTTGATAGAACTCTTATGTTTCCAAATTAACCGAAAATAAATTTTCATGTCCATGATTTCGGTTTTAGATAGAAACTTGGGGAACTTGGTTAGGTGAAAAATAAAATGTGATGAAAAGCATGTTTGGAATCGTGAGATCGTTTTCGTTTTTCAGCAAATGATTTTAAATGATTCCATCTCCAAGAGGAGATCTTCTTGAACAAGATTCAACTACCAGTTGGACCAATCGTAAAACACAAAGAAAAGAAAAACATATGCAGGCTGTGGGGTTCGAACCCACGCGCACTTATGTGCAGAAGAACTTAAGTCTTCCCCCTTAACCTCTCGGGCAAACCTGCTCTTTTGATTTTCAATCCGTTGTAAGTATATATATCTTAGGATAAAAACAGTAACACTTGTTTTAGAGACTATTCCAACGTACGTTTTTTTTAGCTCTTATAATGATAAACAAGATAGACCTTGTTCTGTCGAGATCGTGATTTCTTTGTTTGTTTGCTTACTATGCAACCAAACCACACCACACATCCCACAAATACATATGATATTAAAGGTAAAGCCTCAAAGTATATATATCAAAGATTAACCAAAAATCCTCAGGACATTGATAGATCCATATATTCTTTCTATCTTCCTCATATCATCCACACAACAATCTCTTTTGGTAAGTAACAGTATGGCACAAATTCATTTACAAGAACGAAAGCAAATACATATTCAATTGGAACAAATAATAGAAATTGCAATGTAACAACATTCCCTGTTTTTATTTTCTTTGTTTCAGAGGTATTATTACATCAACTCTGTCAAATCTAATCTTCTCTTCTGAGTTCTGAATAGGGTGTTTTTCCCCTGTTAATTTAAATTGTCCAAGGGAAATAAAATTTCTTTTTTTGCATCCGCAAAACATGTAAACCCAAAGATCAAAGAGAGAAATTGTATGAAACTTACCAAAAAGAGAAAATAAAAAGGAGTTTTCTTTGCCTCCCAAACAGCTTTGCTTCAGCAAAAATCATATCTTTGAACGTTTCAAGTAAACAACTACGGCTATGCTCGTTAGGACAATAGCTCCTGAAACCAGCATACCACCACGCCATGAAACCCATCCGCTTCCTCTATCTCGAGAATCCGCTTTCTTGAGTTGGCCCGTTTCTGAGCTCAAGCTCCTTGTTGACTCGGTGAAGTCAAGATCCAGCCTCAAAACCTTTTGTCCTGCAGACCTAGCAAGAGTAACAGCACCAACCAAATCGCTATCTGATGTAATCAAAACCTTATCACCTTCATCATCCTCATATATAATCTGAGGCCGTTGTTCTACACTATTGATGTCACTGCCAATTCTTTGCATCACAGTACCCATAAGTTCTTCGAGGTTTTCAGCAGAAGAAGTAAAACGATGTACACGGCCCTTAAGATCTTCGAATTTGAAGGAAAACGAGTTCCCAAGACCTAGAGATGGGTAAGAAGTGAGCTTCCCAATATCTGAATGCATCATTGCCGACATTTCACTTTGAGTGTCAGAATCATCAGGTGGCTCTAACGCAAGAGCTGAATCCCAGAATTTTTGCATCATCGTATTTGCCATATCATTCACAGCTCCAGAACTGTTCTCAACCATTGAAATTGCAGCGTGAGTTATCTGAAGAACATCTACACAAGCTGCAGCAGATCCATCTTTATCTATAATTGGAAGATGTAGAAACTTCCCATCATGCATTATATGCAATGCATCCAGAATCGTTGTCTCTAGCGATGCACATTCGGGATTCGGTGTCATTACCTTCTCCACAAGAGTCAACTCAGGAGATAAGTTTTGCGCCACCACTCGCATCAGAATGTCCTTTGAAGTCAAGATTCCACTGATTTTGTTTCCCATGGAAATGACTACAGAGTTAACACGCAAATCCCGCATCCTTTTCGCAGCAACATAAACAGGATCTGTTGGTAATACAAGTGCAACCTTTGAATTATCCGTGATTATCGTTGACAAAGCGGGCTTGAACATTCTTTCCCTCAAGGTTTCAATAAAAGCATACGGCGCAGAATAACCGCTTCCCCATTGCTTCTCCACACCTTCAACTGCAGCTGCTAAAGCACTACCTTGCTCTGCAGCTTTCTCCATCCTAGAAATAGCATCATACAAACACTTTGTAATATCCAACAAAGCAATGACTTCACCATTCTCTACAACAGGCAAGTGCCTAAATTTGCCTTGAATCATCTTCTGAAGCGCCTCAATCGCTAACGAATCAGAGGTAACAAAAATAGGATTCCTTGTCATAACCTTAGAGACCAAAGTTTGATCTGGTCTCAACCCTTCAGCAATCACTCTTGTAGCTACATCTTTATCAGTAACAATCCCAGAAAGAAGAGCACTTGAATCAGTTAACAAACACGCATCAACACGCCTCGCAGCCATTCTTCGACAAGCATCATAAACAGTGGTTCCTTCAGGAATAGTGAGAGCTTTTGATAAACGAAGCTTCTTCACTGTTCTCTCTCCATTAGAAGGAGGAGGTTGAGAAGGAGGTGAATTGGGTTTAGAGGTGTTTCCATTATTGACACTTCCGTTCTCTGATTGGACTGGTTTCTTGGACGGTGGTTGTCCTCTCCGTACACTCGACGAAGTGCTTCTTCTTCCTGATGCTGAAGAAGGTCCTGTCCCTTGAGTACTCATATCGATCAATCTAGGGTTCTCTTAGATCCTGAATTTGTCAAAAATGATTCCTTTAGAAATTAAACTATCTCTGCAATGAAAAATTCAAATTTTGATCTATGCACAAATCTGACTAAATCCCAATTCACAATAAATACGATCCTAAGCACATACACGAAAAATAAGTATCTAAGTTGAAAGATTCGAAATTACCAGGAGAGGGAAATGATAAAACTTGAAACCCTAGAAATTGAGTAGAAAATTGGGATTAGGGTTTACCTTGTTCCAGCTCTCTCCCTCTCTCTCGAGCAATTTTGTTCCCAAAAACCAAACGGCTATTATCAATTGGCTTCAGCCATTTTATCAAATTTTCATTGGTTGTTCTTTTTCCATGTGTGGTGGTTCGCCACCATCCCCTTTTTCTTATAATCGACGACTCAAATATATTTTTATGGTAGATCCGTAAAACAAAAGGAACTAACCGGAAATTAAATTTTCTCTGTCGTTGTAATAAATGTCAATAATTACCCTTTCTTTTTAAAAAAATATGAATTTGAATCAATCCACCAATAATTAAAACACACGCAATGAATACGACATTTATTTTATTTTTATTCTTTTCTAAAAGGGTTAATGGCTAACATAAATACAAACTTTATCATCGTATGTCTAAATCAAGATTATTTGTGTGGGTTAGATGGAAAATGGTCAGATAATAAAACAAAAGAAAATATATTGACAAAACTGCCTGCAAGCAAGTTGCTTTTGGTCAACTGGCCCCAATCCCCATGACTCTTTGCTACAACAAGTGGTCAAATGTAATTTCCTCTTTATAAAATTTACCAAATAAACCAACGTGTGGTTTGGGAAAAACAAATCTAACTACTGGTCGGTGAAATTTGATTGGTGAAGATCCTTTGTATTTTTAAAGTAGAGATGAAATTCTACTATTTACGTAGATTTTTTTTTGGTAATACTATTTACGGAGATTTCAATTATGTGTGTGTTTTTTTTGTCATTATAGTTTCAAAGTTAGTCTAATTATTCTGTACAATATATTCAGTAAAGATATATTTATTTCCTGTCATCAAAATAATTCACGTCACGTGATTGCCTCAATTTAACGCTTTTGCTAAAGTCCAAAACGATACCGTTTAACATAAACAAAAACCCAAGCGGCTTGGCCAAATGATGTCGTTCATTGAAACAAAAACCCAAGCGGCTTTGCCAAACGATGTCGTTTAATGCCCGCCATGAACCCGAATTTTTTCATTGGCAAAATTCAGAACCATGGGCTTCATATAATGAGACGGGCCATGTCAGCCCACGACGCATGGGTTTGGCACAATGTTTAACTTAAGGCTTTGTTCGTAAGAAATTAAGAATTTTTTAGTTTCTCCTAAATCTAATCATGCAAATGTGCAGTCTCTGAGACTGTGAACTACTCATCAGAGTCAGAGCACGAGCTCCCCACTAAAAAATTGAAATTGTTTAATCTGTTATCTGAAATTAACAAAGCGAGAAGGCGATACAAACGATTTTGAATGCTTCATCTTCTACTTTGAAATCCTTCTACTAATGCTAGATATGGATCTCAGTGTTCTTCTACCATCTCTTATTCCTTCATTGCAATCTGTGAGCTATCTCTTTAGCTTTGATTCAATCTCGCATTGTTCTTCTGATTTCTGGTTCGCGTTTTGATCAAACTTTGTTAAATCCGTTCCGAGATTTTAGGTTTATGTGCTGGTGTTTTACTTCGTTTACTTGGCCGTTGCCGGAGAAATTCTCCCCGGGAAAGTTATTCGCGGCGTACTTTTATCAGATGGCTCTCAACTCCGTTACCGATGCAATGGTGATTTGATCTGATTAAGTCTCTATAAATTCCTCAGATTATGTGAGCTCGAAAGCTTTAATTTCCATTAGTTTTGTTAATTATCCCCCAAAATATTTTCAGGTCTACTCGCACTAATATTTTTGGTAGCTATTTTGGGAATCTCTGCAAAACTCGACATTGTATCACCTCTTGTAAGAGTAGTTACCATTTTGTGATCATAGAGCTAAGATTGCAATTGTGACTTTCTATGAATGCGAATGATATAGATTTATGCTTTCTTGTATTCATAGCATCTGAGATGTTTTGTAGGTGGTTGCAGATAGAGGACTTGAGCTACTCTCAGCTAATTTTATTTTATGTGTTTTGGTAAGATGATTTAAATCCTAATTTGAGGTTATCTTGATCTTAGTCTTAGTTTAGATATGTGTCTCTGAGTTTATGAATTTGCTTTTGGGGGTGTAGTCTTTAATCTCTATGAGTTTTCTTAATGTTCTCAGGTGACATTAGCATTGTATGTTACTGGACACAGTTCCTCGAATAAGAGTTCTTCCTTAAAGCCTCATGTCTCGGAAAATCTTGTACATGACTGGTACTGGCATAATACATGTGTATAATCTACTCATTTCTTATCCCACAAACTGTTTGTGTTAAAGTTTTATATTTTGACATCTGCCAGAGCAAAAATAAGGAATAATCCATAATCTGGTACACTATAGAGTATGAAACAACGATTAGGACAATATGATTGTATAGAACCACCAAAAGAATCGAGTAATTTCAGAGAGGCTGTAGATTGCTCTTTAATTTTACAAACTAGTAGTGACTTGGCTTCTTTTTTGTTTAATGTGATAGGTGGTTTGGAATACAGCTGAATCCTCAGTTTATGAGCATCGATCTCAAGTAATCCTTCTTTCCGTTTTTTCTTCTGTTCCCAAGCAGCATCACTGCTTCAGTTTGATTAGTACACATATTAAGTATCGGTTTGATAATACTATCTACAGTTATGCATGTTTGTGATGTTGGAAAATATTCCTTGTGTAGGTTTTTCTTTGTCAGAGCCGGGATGATGGGATGGCTTCTTATCAATCTCTCTATTCTGGCTAAAAGTGTGCAGGATGGTTCCTTGAGTCAGTCAATGATTCTTTACCAGATCTTTTGTGCGGTATATTTGGGTTTACTTACAACTCCTGCTTCTTGAAATTCGGATCATCTCTGTTTTGTTAGTTCTGATTAATTTTACAATTGCAGTTATATATATTGGACTACTTTGTTCATGAAGAATACATGACCTCTACGTAAGTTCATGGCGTCCTGAGGAAACACACTTTTCTTACCAAAATATGACCATTTACACCATTACATTTACTTTGATTTAACTTTTTCCAGGTGGGACATAATTGCAGAGAGACTGGGTTTCATGCTGGTGTTTGGAGATCTCCTGTGGATTCCTTTCACTTTTAGCATTCAGGCATGTAACTGTGAGCTTGAACACAAATAGAACATAGTTAAATTTATCATATTGACAGTATCTTCTTGGCATGTATCAGTTATTCTCGCAAACAATCATTCTTCAATTCTTGATCACTTTGTGACTGGATTAATTGTCTTCTCTCTGGTACAGGGCTGGTGGCTTTTGCAAAACAAAGTAGAACTACCAGTTCCTGCTATTGTAGCCAATTGCCTTGTGTTCTTGATAGGGTAAGTTCTCAGTCATTAGGTTATTTACATTCTTAGAAACTAAACTAAGAAACCCACAAATTCGTTTTTTGGCAGATACATGGTTTTTCGAGGGGCTAACAAACAAAAACATATCTTTAAGAAGAACCCAAAAACACCTATATGGGGAAAGCCACCAGTGGTCGTTGGTGGAAAGTTGCTGGCTTCAGGCTATTGGTATCCTTCTATCCTTCTCTAGTTTCTTTGCATGGTCTCTGTTTTTGATAGTTCATCATGTTGAGAATGGTGAAGTGAAATTTCCGCAATGAAATATTTTCGATAACTTCGATGCTGTTTTATTATATATTACAGGGGAATTGCAAGGCACTGTAATTACCTTGGTGACTTGATGCTTGCTCTCTCCTTCAGTTTGCCCTGTGGAATAAGGTAACTTCTTCTGGTTGAGTTCATCTTACAACTACCAAAGTCATGTAGAAACTAATATGTACCTCAAAATTTTCTAAGTCGATTTTGGCTTAAACTAAAGATGTTGATCTTAAACCTGATATAATTGATTGATAGTGTCTGTTAATTTCTTGCTTTTAAGACCATCATTTGAACTTTCCAAAGCTGTTTTAATGATGGTGTCTTGTGTATTCTCAGTTCTCCGGTTCCATATTTCTACCCGATATATCTTCTGATACTGTTGATATGGAGAGAACGAAGAGACGAGGTTCGATGTGCAGAGAAGTACAAGGAGATCTGGGCAGAGTACCTAAGACTTGTCCCTTGGAGAATACTTCCTTACATCTATTAATTGGGCCATGCTCATTGTCATGTATCTTTTATTCATCCTTTTGTCTTTTTTTTTTTTTTTTCATGTTCTTCTTTCAATGTGACGTGAGAAGATTCCATTGTGGCTTTTAGCAATATTTTAGATTGATACTTTGACTACGTTTGAGAATTCTACTTCGGTTCGTTATTATTTGTCATTGAAACATTTTTTTTTTATGTAGATGTCACTATAATAATATAGTTATGAAATTGGAAAAAAACACCCATATACGAACGAATATATTTTTCAATGACACTATTGATGTTGAACTTGGCTGAATATGTTTATTGGACAAAATGGAAAAAATCACAAAAGTAGAAAATGACAATTAGAAAAGTTAAATGCACAGTCTAATCGATTTGGAAACAGACAATAGAGTCGCATCCGTGTTTCTATTTACATATATACACTTATTCTTTTCCTTTTTTGGGTATACTGTATTTCCTTTTCTTTCCCTATTTTCTTCTTAAATTCTGGATTTCCTATTTGATTTTCTTTCTGAAATATCATAACATTTGTTTCTTTTTGTCAACGAGCTTTTTAAAATTATGTACGCATATCCAAATCTAATTAATAATGTGTAAATACGTGTCAAAATCCTGTAAATTATTATAATGAGTTGTATCATTTTATAATTACTTGCACCTAAAATCCAAAAAGTCATCAAAAAAGACTACGTGAGTCGTGACTACCGTTAAAACCAAAACAATTATCAAAAAAATCCAAAAAGTCTAAAAGATAGAATTAAGAAAAACCATTAAAGATCCTAAAAGACACCTTTAAAAACTTTAAAATGTAGTTTTTAAAAAAATTGGACACTCTACGTGAGTCGTGACTACATCCTGTCGGTAGAAGCTAAAAGACTTTGATAGTTTTGATGATTCATTGGTTTGAAGAGTCGCAGATGGTTTCGGTTATGTGCCTCTATCTATAATCTCACATCTAATTTTCTATGTTCGGAGTTCACAGAGTCGCACTTTTCTACGAATCTAGAAACACTCAACATTTTCAATAAGAATATTCTATTGATTTTCGAAGTCAAACTGTTAAGTAAGCATAATACAAAAATATATATATTATAAATCATATGATTATAATTAATGGGTTTTATTATTTCACAAACTAAAGTGTATAATTCGTTTGACGGTTTGGGCCGTGGTAAGGCCGAAGTCATGCTTTTTCTAAAATAACATAAAGAGTTACCAAATTATCCCTCAACTAATCGGACGTGAATTTAAAGTTATTAAGGGTAGAACCGAGATTAGTCAAAACTGCCAACAATACCACGTGAAGATCCAACGGCTGAAAAGCTATTTCTTGGAGAACATGCCACAGATCTAACCCTTAATTGTATTTTCACCAACCAATAGCCTTCTCATCCGCAGCTATAAAACTCACCCTTTTCCTCTACTGGTCCACCATCTTCTCTCTCGTCTACATCCTTCCGCATCTCTTTCTCTTGATTTCTCGATCAGTCCGTCACTATGTCTGCCTTCACCAGCAAATTCGCCGGTAAGATCTATCTTCTCCTTACCAATCGCAATTACGTCTTCAGGATTCGTGTATTGTATTCGATTCGTAATTGTACTTCTCATGAAAGCTTTAGATCTATTGTTTCGCGATGTTTTAACTCTCTAGATCTGGATTAATGATTTAGCTTAGCTTCTTATAGTAGTTTAATGGATCCGTCGATGATTTCTACGTTGTGTAGATCTGATTCAGTTCTCATCATTTTTAGACTCTTTTGATATTCGTTTGATCGATCTGTCGTAGTAAACGAACGGATCTAAATTATTGTGTTCACGATCTGAAATTTTCAATTTACAATCTCTCATGATGATTGATTTTTTGTTTATGCGTAATCGCAGATGAGCTGATCGCTAACGCTGCCTACATCGGAACACCTGGAAAAGGTATTCTCGCCGCCGATGAGTCCACCGGAACCATCGGAAAGCGTTTAGCTAGCATCAACGTCGAGAACGTTGAGGCCAACAGACGTAACCTCCGTGAGCTTCTCTTCACCGCCCCTGGTGCTCTCCCTTGCCTTAGCGGTGTCATCCTCTTCGAAGAAACTCTTTACCAAAAGAGCTCCGATGGTAAGAAAATGTCAATTCATTTGTGCGTTATGTATATACTCTGTTATGTGTTGTTTCTTATTGGTGATGTTACTTGTACAGGCAAGCTTTTTGTTGATATCTTGAAGGAAGGAGGAGTTCTTCCAGGTATCAAGGTTGACAAGGGTACCGTTGAGCTAGCTGGAACCAACGGTGAGACCACCACTCAAGGTCTTGACGGTCTCGGTGACCGTTGCAAGAAGTACTATGAAGCTGGTGCTCGTTTCGCCAAGTGGCGTGCTGTCCTCAAGATCGGCGAGAACGAGCCATCTGAGCTTTCTATCCATGAGAACGCGTATGGATTAGCTAGATACGCTGTTATCTGCCAAGAGAATGGTCTCGTACCAATTGTTGAGCCTGAGATCCTAGTCGACGGATCCCATGACGTTCACAAGTGTGCTGCTGTGACAGAACGTGTTCTTGCAGCTTGCTACAAGGCTCTTAGCGACCACCACGTCTTGCTCGAGGGTACTCTCTTGAAGCCTAACATGGTCACACCCGGATCAGACAGCCCCAAGGTTACACCAGAAGTCATCGCCGAGCTCACCGTCCGTGCCCTTCAGAGAACCGTCCCAGCAGCTGTTCCAGCCATTGTTTTCCTATCCGGAGGACAGAGCGAGGAAGAAGCTACAAGGAACTTGAACGCGATGAACCAATTGAAGACTAAGAAGCCATGGTCGTTGTCTTTCTCATTCGGACGTGCGTTGCAACAGAGCACCTTGAAGACATGGGCAGGCAAAGAAGAGAATGTGAAGGCAGCTCAAGAGGCGTTGTATGTGAGGTGCAAAGCTAACTCTGAAGCCACACTTGGAACTTACAAGGGTGACGCTAAGCTTGGTGATGGAGCAGCAGAGAGTCTTCACGTCAAGGATTACAAGTACTGAGCATTGGTTCTCTCAATGGTTTGTGTTGTGACGTCATCATCATCAACCTGGATATATTTCTAGGGGCTTTCTTTTTTTTGCTTGACACTATCGGATTAACGTTGCTTTTTTGTTTTCTTCAATTTCCTTTGGATTTGTGTTTTGATTTTGCTTGGGCTTGGGCTTGTTTTTTTAGAATTGAGTGTTTAAAAACGCCCAAATAAAAAAGCCATTTGAGGTTATTTCTGTTGAACTTTCTAAAACGTCTTTGCGGATTTAGAAATCAGTTTATATTGATTCTCCGCTTAGTAAGGCTAAATCCTAATGTATTGTCTTCAGTAATTCGAAAACTTTGGATATTATTTGTTTAAGATTCAAGCGTCATTGAGAAAGTTTTTTCCAGATATTCCGAAGCTGTAACCAAAGAGTTATGAAGAACATGAAATCAATTTATGGATCAATGAATCCTCATTTTCGGGCAAGACTGTGTGGAGACAGACTTATCAAATACTCCTTTTCACTGTCTTCAAAAGCATTCTACTCTGGAAGCATCAAAAGCCAAACTTATAGATGCCAACGCCGTAATCAGAAAGAGACGGCTTATTTTAAAGTTTGATATTTGTTTATATGTATTTTTAGATATTTTATCGGCGAGGTTCGTTTGGAAAATCAGCCTGAAGTTTTTTGAACATTTTAAACTGAAGAAGATATATAAAGCCTACAAAATTGCATGTTATGTTGTGCGCGTATTCGATAATCATGTTACTATAGGGTGAGCCTCAAAATGGGTCTACTGTTTGAATGCATATCTAATTGGTTCTCCTCTAAGTATCATAAAAGCATTTTGCTTTCCAGATCATATTAGACCTATAGTATATTGATTAGCACATTGCTGTGTTTGTACTAGAATCCAATATTCTTACCAGCTCAATGGAATAATCTCATCTATTATCATTCAAAGAAAAAGGGAATTTGCTAGATTAGGTTTTATATAAGAAAATGGAAATACTTGAAGAAAACAACTAAATATCAATAAAATAGTGTTTTCTACAATTTGACATATATTTCTGCAAGATATTATCTAAATATTTATTTTCTATGTAGATGTGATATATTCCACTAAAGAACGATTAGACCAACTCCAATGGAACACCAAAACACTATTTTGGTGTAATTTTTACACTAAACCTTCTCCAATGGAACACTAAAAATTACACTATTTTAGTGTAATGCGACAGTGTTACACCAAATTTAGTGCAACACTATTCACAACACTAAACACTATTCACTTATTTTATTAATTAAATAATTAATTAAATAAAAAAATAAAATTTTTAAAATAGATATAAAATGAGAAAAAAATAAATATTTTTTGTATGATATGTTTCTAATGTAACATAATTATATAAAAATTTTTTTTGATAAAACTATTAAATATCAAAAAAAAGTTTATATTAATAATAAAATAATATATAATTTTTTTTAGTGTAATTTATAGTGTTGTGGTTGGAGAAAACAACTCTTTTAGTGTTAAAATTATACTAAAATAATGTAGTTTTAATACCAAAATGATATTTATGGTTGGAGATGCTCTTAGTAGTAATATTGTCTTTGAAAACAATAATAGAAAAAAATGTTCAAATCCGAACTTTATTGCGTCTATTATGTGAGTCAAGATATAATATTTACTTTGACAAGAAGTCGTTTCAATTTCAAAAGCATTACACACGTTCGACGGCGAGAGGCTAATTTTCCAAAAAGCCAAATATAATTGGGGGAAAATAAAGCTAAAAATGAAATAAATAAAATAATATTAAAAAAAAACAAGAAATAAAATAATTCAAAAGAAAAACTAAAACACCCAAAAACTAAGAAAACAGCAATGAACATCTTCCAAGATGAAAAATAAAATAAATACATCAAATAGAACCATGGTCCCTAAACCCAATTAGTTCTTGATTGGTTGGTCTTGTCTTGTGAGATTAGATTCACTCGATGTCTATGCTCTTGCTTAGCTCTTCCAGCTTCTTCAACCTCAGCTTCTCACTTTCTCCAACCAACTGTCCCATCTCCCCAGGTTAATGTATATTCGGTTTGGTTCTCTTCGAGTCAGAGAAATTAGAACCGAGAATTCGAAACTAATCTCCATTAGCTTAGTGATCAGCTGAACTTTCTCACGACTCTTCTCATTGAATGTATCCAATGGCTCTTTGTATTCCCTTTCCTGTTTCATGTCATCCATCACACACACACACAAACAAAAATGAGTTTCCGGTTTTGTTGATTGAATCAAAAAGCAAATGGGAAAACAAGTCTTAAATTTTTGACTTTTTTTGTGAACCCAAATCTTGCAATCAACACCACAACTACCCAAAAAACTATTCGGTTGACATTTATGAGTTTGAGTTTGGATTTGGTAATGACCAAAACTTGTAATAGAATGAAGCAAAATGGTCTTGAAAAGTAATTTTACCTTCTTTTGAACAGTAGCGCCTAATGGTTTGAGTTCTTTGTTGACGCTATCAATCTTCTTACGCACCCAAGAAACTTCCTTCCTCATAGGATCAGCCGTAGACTCAAGCTCCTGAAGTAAACAAAATGATCATTTACACAAAGTCAAACCTTTGCCTAAGAACAGAACTTGTAAACCCCAAGCAGATAGATGTTCAGGTCCAAATCATATATATGATCGAAACATATGGAGCATATGATTATCGTGTTTTTAACTCTTTTTTTTTACAGGTTTTTTATTTTTTAGCTTTGGGTAAAATGGATTATTAGAAGAAGAAAAATATCTTTAATTAGTTGTTACTGAGTAGTGGATATATAGTATATCATTTCTTACGGAATTGTGTAACCATGGCTCTTAAAATATCGTTATTATATAAAGGGAATTTCATATAAAAATTTTGATTATTCGTTAGGAGTTTCTACATCATCATAGTTTCACCGAATCCAAGCAAACAATAGAAACTTAGAAAAATATTTTGACATTCAAAGAAATCGTGGAATTTGCTTATTGATTTCTCAAACTTCTAAGTATTCCGGAGCTAGTCTACAAGTAATCTATGTATAATTACGTTTCTTAATTAAAGTCCTAACTTATGTTGAGTTGATATATATATATATATATATTCAACTATTATTGACTATTGAGTACTAATGTTAGTTAAAGAAAACTTACGTAGTGTTTATTTCAGTAATCGAACATCAATATAAGAGATCTTACTATTAAGTTTTATTGGAAAAGTAACAATGAGTACACGTTTCACTTTATAAGTTACGTATGCAATGTCTTCATGGAATTATTGTGTGTGTGGTCAACAAAACAACTTTACAGATTGGAATTTTTTCATATTGAATGTAGTCAAATAAAATAAAAATATCACAAAATGATTTCCAAATAAAAGCATAAATGAGTTCCTAAAACAGTCCAAGGCATGATTGATCGGTAGTGCTATAGAGAAGAGCCGAGCCGGTGGCGGTAGGGGACCAAACATAAATTCGTCGTAACATTCAGACAAATGTACGGCCTGGATTGAGAGATCTCCAAGATATCTCATGGGTAGGGTCCATTCAACGGTGGGCCTAAAAGCAGATCCACGAGGAATGGTAACGACCATCATGTTTTGCTATTTTATTTGTCGTAAATTTTCGGTTATTGTGTTAATCGATTGATTATGTGACTAACGTTTCACAAAAAAATATAATCTAGTATGCTGACAAAGTCACAATAGAAGAATATATATACCCGATTCAAATGAAGTTTTTTTTTTTAATATTATCTCCAAACTTGAGGATTTTGGTGTATATTATGGTGCGTTCCTTGGGATCGAGTTATCTATATTTCTACTGACTAGTAGAATCACAAAAAATATTAAAAATAACAAACAACAAAAGTTTCGTCAATTAAAACATAGAGTTGGAAAAGCCCACAAGAATTATTCCAAATTGTGATATATTGAATATAAAAAGCCCATTGAGAAATTAGAGGTTTCCTAATCAAGTGGTTCGTGATTTTATAATGGGCCTGATAGCATTTTATATATTCAATCTATTATCCTTCTAAAATCTAAAGATTTAATGATCAATGGATCGAATATGCGGAATTGATGTAGCAACTAGCAAGCATAATAGTTGGACAAAGATTTAGATTTTATTCAGTCTTTTTTTCAGTCTCAGTAATTCGGGTAAAAAAATAATCTTATAGAATTCTGTTTTAATATTTGTTTTTTTCTTTTGCGAAAATATCAACTGCAGCCAAACGCACCAAAAATTGGTGTATCACGCTAACCACCACAATGGTGATCGAAGTTGGTGTGTCATGCTAAAAAAAGGGTTGATGATGGAAGTTTTTTTTTTGTTGGATCGGTGTCCGAAATTAAAAAATATAATTTATCTCCAATATATTTATCTCTCAGTTTTTTAATCATTGTAATCACATCTCCACAATCAATCCCAAAAGCTTGGTGTGAGGTGCCGTCAAAAAAAAAAAAAAAAAAAAAACTTGGTGTGAGGTGAACTATAGAAGATTTTACATTGCCCAAATAAGAGTTTCAAGTTGTGAGTAGAGCGGTGATAATCTCCTAGGTTGGAAAAATGTTAACCGAAATCAATGGTCATGAAACTGTATAATCGTAATAGCCGTAGTAGTCATTGCCTCGTACATAGTCATGGCAAATCAAGAAAAATAGTAAGGCACGTGGTATCACGTGAGGCCTCGCGTGCTGGCGTGACTTGCCTTTTACTTCACAAAAATATAAAAAATCTTACAAGTTACAACCAAATGGAGGGTCTAGGGCCCACGTTGACTCACCTTCTGCTGTAATATGCATACGTTTTATTTCTGAAAAATATATATATAACTTATATATTAAATTTAATTACTTGACACAATGTCCCAGAAAACGTATTTGTCTTGTCATGGACATGTGACTTCAATTGTCTTACAAGTGACAAATTCCTAGCTCCTCTTTTACTTTTTCCTTTTTTCTTCTTCTGAATCTCCATTTTTCAACCATTTATAACTCTTTCAATGTGTCAAATTTGATCTATAATAGATGTTAATACATATATAAGCAATAGAACTCTATATGTATGTAATCAATCTTAAAATTTGATGGGAAATAATATTAGAACAATCAATCAATGTACATATGTATTCTGATTTCTGGAGGCTATAACATAATTTTTAGTTAGCACAAACAAATAATGATGTGATTTCGGCCTAATTTATCAACATTAATCTTTTATATTATTCACCATATTTTGTTGGGATTCTTTTAACTTTATAGAAATGGGAACATAAGTCTGTCTACTTGTAAAAATATCGTACAAGAAAGTTCTTGGTACATAGGTTTATTTAACGTTTTATTCTTGCCCTAAAGGTGGCAGCTACATTCTATATAATCGAATATTATTATTTAAATAATTAATCAGAAATTATAAAAGAAAAGGTTTTTGTTTTGATGTTAGTGGTAAAAAAAACAAATTGAAAAACGGAGTTGAAAATCAGAAAATATATATAAATATAAAACCAATTCACCACGGCCCGGCCCAACGTAAACGAACATTAATGGCATAGTGCGTAAATAAATGTACCTTGTGGGATAGAAAAGTCAGATTACACATATATAATTGGTCATTGGGTCATAAGCTGATTTCATTGTCCGGCTCCATCTCATTCCAGCTCGGCTCGGCTCGCGTGATTTTCAAATCTGTGCTTCTGGTAAATTCGAGTAGGTTGAGAATTTGGGCTGGGCCCTCGTTTGATCTCATTTGGTCTTAATTTTAGCACGTGACCCAACCTTCCTCCACTGAATTTTCAATAGATCTTGAAATATTTATTACTGGAAATATCCTTTTTATTTTTATTTTATTTTGCTCTTCAAAGTAAGACAACAGATCTAGTTTGTTAAAATTTATTTATGTTCCTTGTTTGAGACAAGCACGGCCATATTCATTTTTCTTTTCTATTATCAAACAATTGGACATGAGCAACAATTAAAAAAAAAAAAGTTTGTATTAAATACTGAACATTTGGTTGGTTGTTTTGTTACCTTTATTGCCATATAAACATAGTTGTATTCATGTCAAAAAAAGATATAGAATGTGTTTTTTTTTTTTTTTTTTGATAAAGGTTGTAAAGAATGTGTTCTTGGTAGCTTCAGTTTCATTACGTTCACACTTTGCTTTTGGTTTGTTGTTTTTATGCGCAGAGTTATTTTTTGTATCTAAGTTCTGGCCCAAAGATATTTCCGCAGAAGATCCATTATTAGTGAAGATCCATCAAACAAAAATTACCACATTCTCCCGAAAGTATCACAAAGGCACAAAAAATTTAGAAAAATCAGTTGCATGAAACCTTCTTGAAGATTTAAAAAATTCCAAGAATAAAGAAGTTATTGTATATATGCAAACAAAGATTTGTTTTGCTTCAAATATTTACACTTAAAATGAAGTCGATCGATACTTGTTATACATGAGCCATGGTGTATTTTGAGTATTATTAAAGCCAATTCTATCTAATAATAGTTAATTTGATATTGTGATATTTTCTTATGGATGAGTAAAACGCAACGTTTAGGTAATATCGGCATATAAATGCCGCCGAAACTGGTGGGAATGAATGAATAGAAAAACTTAGGAAGCTCCTCTATCATAAGAGCCTTTGCTGGCTCACTCCTCCATGAAATATCGTTATCGTCCTTCTCATATCTATTACTTTTATTTCCTCAAAACTACAAAATAATGCTATCGTTTTTTTTTTTGTTTTGGCACCACCAAATAAAGATACTTCGAAAATAATAAATGTCTTTTGTATTATTTAGGCCAAGTGAAGATATAAAGTAAATGTTTCTAACTTCATTTTAATAAATGTTTTCCAAGTTCACTTGGCCTTTTCTGGTAATATTATTATTCCCTGGTATCGATATTTAGATATACTAGCTAGCCATGTTTTTTTCAAGAAAAGGGAACCACAAAAATAATGTTCAGTACACAAATACGTTAGAGATTATTTTTTTAATAAGTAAACAATGTAACAGTCTAAGAGATAATAAAGTAACGACGGTTACAAATTTGAACTAACTAAATAAACTAAATATTTTATTAGCCAAAGACAGGCATGGTTGGAAGACAAGTAAATAGTGATAAGGAAAATTTACTACTTAAGTAGTTTCTTTGTAAATAGAAAAACATAGTAAGTTCATATATGTAATTTTGTGCCACTACAACACAATTATTGGAGACTACAATAACATGTACTACATCAGTTGACTGTGTGTACTTAGTCAAATCCAAAGTGATTATTATGCTTGGAAGGTAGAATCTACTAATACATTTGTACCACAATCTCTGAAACAAATGACATCTGTATCACAGAAATTGAAGGTTACTTTTCACCACATTAAATGATTCTTTAATTACCTTATCTTAATAGGCTTCTCGTTTATCTTTAACCTACTTATGGAATATTAAAATGAGGTAAACAGAGAAAGTGATATTTCCAAGGCAGTGAGACATAAACACTGCAGGTTACTATCTCTCCATCTGCATCTTGCAGTGCTTTCTTTCTGTTTTTTTCCGACTTACATAATTTTATACTTCAAAATAATGAAACAAACCATTTTTAAACCTATCAAATATTATTAAAATGCACTCTTTTTTACTCTAACCTTGTATTCCCACCTCAACTGTCTTGTCTCATAGTCTTTTTTGCTCTCTCAAGTTCCCTAATTAACACTTTTCTCTAGCTCTCTCGAACAAAGAGTAAAAAAAAAAGTTTTTTTTTAGTTTTTGGGTATTTACATGAGAAGCCAAACAAATAAGACTTTTGGTGTGGTTGTCTTTGCTTATTAAGCCAATCTCTCTAAAAACAAAAGAAGTGGGGAAAAAAACTATCCCAAAAGCAACCAACACATTTCTCTGTCTCTCTTTCTTTCTCTCACTCACTCTCTCTTTGTTCCATGGACTTGCAACTGAAGCAATGGAGAAGTCAGCAGCAGCAGAATGAGTCAGAAGAACAAGGCTCTGCAACTAAGATATCAAACTTTTTCTTTGATCAGATTCAGTCCCAAACTGCAACTTCTGTTGCTGCTCCTCTTCCTCTCTTTGTCCCTGAACCCACCTCTTCCTCATCTTTCTCATGCTTTACTCCTGACTCTTCTTCTTCTTCATCCAGGTTCCAAAGTAAGTTGTTTCAAAAGGGAAAGACTTCTTTTTCACTCAAATGTTGAAGTTATTACTGATATTTGATATGGGTCTAACTATGTTAAATTTTGTAGAGATGGGAAACTTTTTCAGCTGGGCACAGTGGCAAGAACTTGAGCTACAAGCACTGATCTATAGATACATGTTGGCTGGTGCTTCTGTTCCTCAAGAGCTTCTCTTACCCATCAAGAAAAGTCTCATCCATCAATCTCCTTTGCACTTTCTTCACCATCCTCTTCAACATACATTTCCTCATCACCAACCTTCTTGTCAGTCTCTCTCTACCTCTCTCTGCTTCTAATGTCTTTGAAAGAATCTTTCTTATCATGAGTGCATATGTTTTTTTCCTTTTCTTGATGTTGGATTTATGTTTCCAAGATCTAGAAAATTCCAATTCATAGCCTCACCAAACAAAAACAAGTATATATATTTACTAATGAACATTCTTAATATCAATATCTTGAGTGATATTTTTTGTTTGTTGTTTACTAATGAACACACTATATAAAAAATACAGGGTATTGGGGAAGAGGAGCAATGGATCCTGAGCCAGGGAGGTGCAAGAGAACAGACGGGAAGAAATGGAGATGTTCGAGGGATGTTGTAACCGGACACAAGTACTGTGACCGCCACATCCACCGTGGAAGAAACCGTTCAAGAAAGCCTGTGGAAACAACCACAACTACGACCACAACAGCCGCCACAACCGCCGCATCTTCCTTTGTCTTAGGAGAGGAGCTTGGTCATGGACTAAACAACAACCACTTTTTCTCCTCCTCTGGTTCATCTCAACATCTCCACCTTAATCATCATCATCAAAGGTAACAGAAAACAAAAACACACTGTTTAATTGAAGTCATCATTAGCTTTTGTTAATTACAAAAGGATTTAAAACATAGTTTTGAATAAATAAGTTGAGATTATTAAAAGTTTGTGGAATAGTTATTTCACTGTGAAGTGATGGTGTGAAGAAAGGGGTAATGTTGGCAATTGGGTGACACAGAGACTTATCATCCTTTGTTGTGATAAAAAAACATATTCTTCTTTTCCTTCTTTTGTTGAGAGATAATGATAACAAGTTGGATTTCATAGAATCTAATTTTTTTTACTAGCTGGGTGAGACTTTTCAATCAGAGAAATAGAAAAGAGAGAGAGAAATAAAGAGAAACAGATGTATACTTATATGTATTTTGAAATAATTATGAGATGGTAGGTCCTCAGTGAAAGCTGACCAAACCTGCATACAAGAACAAAAAAAAAGCTCTTAGATTCTGCAACCACTTCCTCTTAAAACACACATTTGAGAATAAAAACATTTTAAATTATTTGACTTCTTTATTTTCCTAACCAAGTTTCATTGATAGTGGAAAATTGTGTTCAACTAGTAAGACTTGGTTATTGAATTGTATAAAAGATTGAAACTTTCTTATTTGTTCAAATGTTGGATCTTCTTGTTGAAAATGTTCATAAAAGATTGTGACTTTGTCTCCCTCACAGTTGTTCCTCAGATATGAAACAAGAAAGCAACAACTGTAACAACAACAAGAGGCCATATGAAGCTCACAATGGATTCAGCAATGCAAGCTCAGACGATGGTCACATCTTGAGGCATTTCTTTGATGATTGGCCAAGATCATCAGACTCTACCTCCAGTCCTATGAGCTCAGCCACTTGTCATCTTTCAATCTCAATGCCTGGTAACAACACTTCCTCGGATGTTTCTTTAAAACTTTCCACAGGAAATGAAGAAGAAGAAGAAGAAAACATGAGAAACAACAATGAGAGGGAGCAACTGAATTGGTGGAGCAATGGAGGGAACCATCACAATATGGGTGGACCATTAGCTGAGGCCTTGAGGTCAGCCTCATCGACGACGTCCAGTGTTCTTCATCAGATGGGAATCTCAAATCAAGTCTTTCATTGAAGAAATATTTTGTTGGCCTCTTTAAATTTTCTATGAATTGTTTCTTTTTTGAGACTGGAGTTGTGTTTGTTTTGGAATTATTTTCTTTCCTCCTAATGCTAATATATTTATGTCTAAAAGTTTGAGAATTGATATAAGCCAATGAAGCTTTTGTTTTACAATCAAACTACAATATGATCCTCTGCAAGTAAGAGAGTTTGTGCATTCAAAGCTGCTTATTACAAGATTGATTGATATACAACAATCTCAAAAGCTCTGCTTGCAAAGACAGACACAAGTTAGGTTTTCAGTTAAGCTAAACCGAATCAATTTTGGAAAACCAGTTCAAAGAATTAGCTGGTTTCCAGTTTGAAGTAAACACTCTGATAGAGCTGAAGGGTTTAGCAGAAACAAAACCTAATGTTTGTCTGTCTCTTTCTTCTTCACCGACGGTGAACCTTCGAACTAAACCGAAACTAACCGGAATAAACCTTTTCCAGTCCATCTCCATCGTGAGTTTTTTTGTTCTCTGCAGAAACATCAACCATTACCATTTCGTCGTCTCTTCTCGCCAGAAAGTTTCCTCCTTTAAGTAAGTCAGATATTCATTTCAATTCAACAGAAACTAAAAGTTTTAAACTCTTTCTGATTAAGCTCAAAAATCCTTTTGAAATACTGGTTTCACTGTCTGATTGAAGGCTCTGGGTACAACAATCCTCAAATTTCTGCAATTTATTGATCAATATTTGATTTTTGAGTCTCTCAATTTGTGAAAGTGCTTTGGAAGTTTGATTCAGTTATTTGACCAGGAAATGAAGTATGTGAAGCCATTGAACTTATTGGGTAATGCGTTGAAGACAAAAGTGTCAGTCCCTGGGAGGTTTCTCGGGTTAGATGTTGGTGATAAATATGTTGGCTTAGCTATTTCAGATCCTTCTAATATGGTTGCTTCTCCATTGAGGTATTATCATTCTTTTAAGATTAGTTTTCGTTGTTTCATACAGTACTTGTTCACTACAACATTAGTTTAATTAAATGTTAGCTCCAATTCCAAAACTGCAAATCCTGTCTAGCTACATTAGTCAAAATTGATTCAACTCATTTCATCAATCATCATAGCTATTGAAAAATCCTTACTACTCTTGTAGTGTTCTGCTCAGGAAGAAAACAAACATTGACTTGATGGCTACAGATTTTCAGAATCTGGTAGGTGCTTAAATTTTGATTCTTTTTAGCTCTAGAGTTAAAGGAGGCTTGAAACAAATACACAGCTTTTTAGTTCCTGTTAAGAAGTGGAGAAACTATCATTTCTTAGTTGTTTTGACAATGAAGAAGAAAGTTTGGTAATGTTATAGATCAGTGTCTACTAAGATTGTAATGATTGATTAATACTTTCATCCTACGAATTTTTGTGATTACTGGTGATTAAAGGATCAAGATTTAATGTTTTAGGTGTTTGATATCTCTATAAAACTTACTGTTAGGTTATATCCAACACAGAGTCCTTGACGTTGTGGATATCTATCAACAAGTAGACTTATGAACTCCGTCTGATTACACCAAGCATTTACCTTCACTACTATTGTTTTCTCACGCAGGTCAAAGCATTTTCTGTGTCGGGCTTAGTCGTTGGTTATCCATTTGGCAAACTGAACAATGTAGAAGATGTAAGCTTTTTCTTCCACTGAATTGTTAAGTATTTTTCCTCTTCAAAAACGATTTTTCAACTTGGAACAGGTTGTCACTGTGAATTCTTTCATCGAGGAACTTCGTAAAACCGAAAAACTCAAGGATGTGAAGTACACGTATTGGGACGAGCGGTTATCATCAAAGGTATACTTTTATTCAGATTTAAAAATCTTGAAAGTCCTAGTTAATAAAGTGTTAGCATTTAAGGAACTCTGTAATTTATAAGCCTTTGAATCTCATTTGATACTGTCCACAGACCGTTGAACTGATGTTGAAGCCCTTGAAACTGCATCCAGTTCAAGAGAAGACAATGTTGGACAAGTTAGCCGCAGTAGTTATACTTCAGGTACGGCTACTAATTTATACTTAGAGACCAATGGAATCTGTTCTTGTATTTCTTCATTTCTCACTTGGAAACCTCTTTTATGTTTGATTGTTACTTGCAGGAGTATTTAGATTACGCTAACAGGTATGTAAACACTGAGTCAGCAGAGTAGAAGAAAAAAAGGGTAATGACAAAATAGCCAAAGCAGCGAGTTAGCGAGTTTCGGATATATGAATATAATGATGTTTGATTTGTTGTGACATTATCTATGTATACAAAGACATCTTGCATCGAACTAATTTATATCTTTTAAGAAATTTGTTTTTGCCAGCATTAACCTTAAGACCTTGCACCGTACATCGTGTTACGTCATAGCTCAATTTTAATAGAGAGGACTTGAATAGAATCTAGTAGCAAAAAACCTCAAATAAATTTTCAGACTCTTTTAAGGTAAGATCCATGTGGATTGTTTCTCCTCATTGCATGGTTCCAACAGTCTTGTTGATTTCTTCCAGTTTCTTTATCCTCAATCTTTCACTTTCAGTCAGTAGCTGCCAAAGAAAGTCATCAACACGCATTGGATATGTTTTAGGAATCTACAAAGCTTAAGTGGTTTAGACTAAATACCTCCATTAACATGGAAACAAGGTGAGCTTTCTCTTTGTTCTTTTCGTTGAAAGCTTCCAATGTCTCTTTGTATTCCTTCTCCTGCCATGTTATTATAGTACTCTTGTGTTAACCAAAGCTGCAAAGTTAAGAAGAAAAGAAAAACATTTTGAAGGACTTAAAATGTGAAAAACCTTCTTCTGACAGCTTTGTGCCAAAGATTTGATATCTCGATTGGCCATGTCGATTTTCTTCCTCACCATTCCAACTTCTTTCCTCATAGGATCTCCCATAATCTCTAGCTCCTGTTTTAGTAAAGAACATTATTAACTCTTTTTGTCTATTTAGAATCCAATCCACCATCTTTACACTTACTTCCAATGTTTGAGTTAAGCATCTTGTAGCTTCCTCTGCAAAACCGAGCCGCTGTTGAACTTTTTCTTTAACAGTCATCTTCTTCCTCTCGATCTCCTCTTCTCGGGCTTGAAACCTCGAAACTGCGGCTTTCCATATCTCTTCTTCTTCATTCTCCTCCATTGGTAGCTTACCGTTGGTGTTGTTGACTCCAGAAGCTGCAGCAGCTCCTGAGTTCTTGCTACTCATATTTTTTGTCTTTCTTCTTGTTACTACAACAAGTCTCTATGTCTGTCCCAATATCTATTTATGTACATTTTTCGTTGTCTTTTGCTTTTGCTTCAATTCAATCTTCTCAAATGAAATTTTGCTTTGCTTTTACACCATCCCAAAATCAAAGTAAGCAATCCCGCCAAAAGGAAAAGTTAAAAGGTAAAAAAAGAAATCAATTTTGTAATGTTAGTGGAGCCAGTCTGATGATCAAATATGTCTTTTTTGAGCTTTTCTTCTTTAATGTCTGCAAGTTGCAATCTTCGTTTCAAAATTTGATTAAATCCCAAATTATGAAAATTAGCTTAGCTCAGACATTCGGCAACACTTTACCCGCAATCTAGAAAAAATTGGCAATACTTAAATACTGAGATACTTACGATTTTCTGTAAGGACTAAGCTGGTGAATATGATGAAATTATGTCTCTGAAGAAGAGGCTACATTTACATATTACATTTGAGAACTTAGAGATATATAACTTACAACAACGTTTAGTCTGACAATTTTTACCAGAAAATTTCTGTCTTGCTTAAAACAACTCGAACTCAAGATGATCGCCTATGGCTTTACATTCAAGATACTTATTATTACTGCCTCCAGGCGAATCCGGTGCAGCCTCTGGTCCACCACCAAACTCGTAGAAATCTGGCAGCTCAGGCGGGATTGCGCACCGGATCAGAGCCCAATTCAATCCTTCAAAGAAAGGATGCCTTTTGATCTCTGCAGATCCTTTCTCTGACCCGAGTCGGTTCTCTGGTTCCTTAACCAGAAGCCCTCTGATCAAATCTTTTGCCTGGAAGCTCACAAGCGGGCTATCGGGAAACTTAAGGTTCTGCAACACAACATTGGCCAAAGTTTCGTCGTTGTTGTAACCTTTGAAAGGTGTTTTCCCATATACAAGCTCGTAAAGGAGAACCCCGAAAGTCCACCAGTCAACTGCAGCGCCATGTCCTTCTCCTTTGATGATCTCTGGAGCTAAGTACTCATGTGTTCCCACAAAGGAATTGGATCTTGCTTCAGTTGGTTCAGCCACAAGCTGAGGCAATGATCTCTTCAAGTGTTGTTGGGTTTTTGAAAGATGATCAGCCCTTTTCGGCTTCCTACCTTGCTGTTGATTTGAAGAGAGCCTAGGGCTGAAACACGAAACCTGGCAAGATGGTTCTATAATACAGAATGGTTGTATGCAGTTGGATGTGTTGTATGGACCTGAAACCCTAGCAGGGTCTTTACCAGGCGGAGAATTTGACCTGAGAAGAGTTGGGTTCACTGCACAACGTAGTGAGAGGTCGAAATCCGTAAGCATAATGTGTCCATCTTCACGGACAAGAATGTTTTCCGGTTTCAGATCTCGGTATATGATACCAAGCATGTGTAAGTACTCCAATGCAAGAAGAATTTCCGCAACATAGAATCTGAAAAGAAAAACAATTTTTTATCATCAATTTAGTAAATTAATGATCTAGATGCGAGATGTTAAAAGTAGTCTTTACCTTGCTGCAGGTTCAGGGAAACACCGGCCTAGCTGCTTCTGTCTGAGGACATGAAGATCTCCTCCAGGACAGTACTCCATGACTAGACAAGACAAATTATCCGAAGTAAATTGAGCGTATAATGTAGGAAGAAAAGGATGGTCCAACATTTTTAGTATTTCTCGTTCCGCTTGTGCCCTCGGACTCTTTTTCCTTCTCGCCAAGAACTCGTTGTCCATGACCTTTATAGCAAACAAGCAGTTTGTACCAATCAGTTCAGCAAGATAGACTGTTCCTATATCTCCACAACCGAGTTTCTTCAAAAGGTTGAAGTGTCGTAAACCCAAAGAGCCACATTGCAACTTAACATGCTTAATCGCTTCCCATCTCACATCCATCGACATGTGAGGCTTATTCCCACAGCTAAATCTGCTCAGATTGCTTTCCTCACTCATGCTTGTGCTCCTGCTATAATCCCCTAGACTATCTTTTGAACTCAAGGAGAACTCAAATTTCTCACTCGAAGTTGGATTCTCTGTTTCCTTTCCATCCCTTGTACCGTTTCCACTGTCATTGCTTGTGGAAACATCTTGTTTCATGATGACAATCTCAGCTTCAGAGCTTTGACTTACATTACAAGACCCGGAGGAGTTCTCGTCAGCCACTTGAGCTTCTTTACCACCATTATTTGAAACAGAGCTCAAACTGTCTGAGCAAATCTCAGGATTGTGACTACTAGTATATGAGGGTGGGTGCTTTTCAATGCTGGTGCTCTTCAACGAACAGTGACATCTCTGGCAGAGAAATTGATTTGCACTAGAATCTAAACAAGGAACACGTTCTTCATCCTTTTTTATTGGGATAGTTGCTGAAACCACCCCGATTTTTAACTTCTTCTTAACCAAAATCTTCTTTTTCGGTTGCTGTATGGGACGTGGAATCATTCTTGTTACCTTGCGTACTGTTTTGCTCTTCTCTGTTCCTGAACTAAGTGCATTATCCAACTTCCCTTTCTGCCCCGACTCTAAAGCGGATGAGGGAATTTTCTTTTCAAGTTCTGTCGCATTACATTTCTTGCTAGAATGAGAAGGCAGTGAGGTAACATGTTTGTCTATTTCTATCACATCATCTTCAACAATAGCATGAGTCGAAGGACAGGGAGCATTTTCATCTAACTCTATCTCATAATCTCCACTGCCAGAACTAAGACAAGACCCAGATTTGCTGGATTTATTCAACAGCTTAATCTCCACTTTTTGTAAACCCGAACTGGTTCCAGCTTGAGGTGGCTCAGAAATGGAGTTAGAAGGCTCTTCAAACCGCTGAGGCACGCTCTTTGAAGAGCTTGGCTTAGCATTTACCGGCATCAAAGACACCTCAACCAAACTTCCTTTTCCTTTGCCCACAGGAACAACAAGCCCAGACCTGCTAGTAGATTCATTCGCAACGTGGTTATACAAACTCTTTATTCTATCTGCTTCTGAAACCCTAGGAGAAGCAGCTGCGGACTTCGACAACCGTTTCTGAGCAGCCATTTCCGACGCCTTGGAAATGCAACGATCCCTCAGAGCCTGCTTCAAAGAAACCGAATCAGACATACCAACAAATCTAGGCGACTGAGGTGTCCCCGGTCTTTTCATGGATGCAATTCGCTTCGAAGGGCTCGTAGTCCTGCTTGGCCCAGCACTCGCACTCGTCTCAAAATTATGGAAAGAAGAACTCATTAACCTCATTGATGGCTTCACAGGAATAGACTGAAAAAGCTTATCAATGTCATACTCAAGAGAACCATGATACTCTCGCTGCTTCCGCTCCAGATCTTTACTTGATGATCCCAAAACCGATTTACCATATCTCCCTGAATGTTTTGTCAATCTTACTTCATCATCTTTCTCTTCCACAATCTCACAGGCCCCTGCAAATGATCCCATTGCAACAGAGTTGTTACAAGTATCTAAAACCTCTGAGAAAATCAAAACGGCGCCGTGTTATTCATCTTCTGTGATCTGTTTCTAAACTTCTGAAGTACAAGATCCTGCAACAATCACAATTACCTGAAAAAAAACAAAGAACAGTCTCAACTCTCAACTACAGAGTAAATTCAAATGAAGAGCAATGATTATGGAAAGAGAAGCAACAGATCTAGAACGCAAATGAATAGCTTTAAATTAGGTCATTATATTATGCAGATTCAATCATGAACCCTACATAAGTACAGACAGAGATATTCATAAAATAAGTACAGCGAAAAAAGAAGACATTTTTATACATAAAAATTCAAATCTGAGATATTTTGAACATTTGAAAGTAAAATTAGTTGATTTGATGTGAACACGAACTGTGATTGGACTCATCATTTACGCAGGGATTAAAAGAACCCTAAAAATCGAAATTTACAGGAAAAAGTTGGGAAATTAATAAATCAAAACCGCGTAAGGTAAGAGATCTAACAACTATGAGGTCTGAAATAAGAAGGAATTGAAGATTGTTCACAGAGTCTCAGATCTCAATAGCTTAAATTAACTGAGAAACAAAGAACAGTAGCTGAAGCAGAAGTGAAGAATCAATGTACCCAAATTAAATGTAGCAGTTTCTATTAAAAATATAATTTTTTTAAAACCCTACAAACAATCTCAAATGTCAAATCATAGAGAGCCATTAGTGTGAACAAAGGAAAACTAGCTCAAGCACACCCAGAAACTTCAAAAAAAAAACCTTAAATTTTTTGAATTGAAACTGCTCAAAACCAAAGTGACCACATATAGAAAATGAAAGGTTGGTCAGAAAAAGGAAAAAAAAAATCAAAGAAACCCACCAAAAAAAATCCTTGAATACGGTCCCCAAATCTCATAAGAAAAAAAGCAATAAAATGAAATTAACAGAAGAAAAAGTGGAAATGAAAGCGTACACAAGAAAAAAAGGTAAGGAAAAAGAAGAAGCTAACCACAAATTAAAGGAAGAAGGCTTACCATTGCTGAGAAACAACTCTAGAATTTGGGTGAATCCGGAGCTCAGATAAACCCTAATGGCCTTTAGCTTCAAGAGGAGGGAGGAGGATTCAGAGAGAAAAAGAAAGGTGGAGAGAGTAAAAGTTTTTTTTTTTTTTTCAATTTTAATTTTATGGGGTTGGGTGTAATTTTTGTTTTTGGTGAATAGAGTTAAGAGATGATCAAGTTGAAAAAAACATGGTGGGCCCCATAGCATATGTTTGCGAGTCTTTCATATTATTGTATATGCCTCTGAAAAATTAATTAAATTACTGTATTTTTTCATTTCTTGAACCTTTCATATTTCACTTCCAAGAGATATTTTTACACTATTCAAAATTTTGTCCAAAGTCACTTTCGTTCATAATTTTTTTTATTTTTTAGTTAATTTTTAACTTTCATTTGGATCTATGTTTTTATTTTATTTTTATGAAATATTTCTATTCATGGACTTGTCTAGTCATAGTAATATTTTTATTGTCATGCAAAAATAATTCTAGAATTCACGCACGAAAATTTCATGATCAATAATTTACTTCTACTATCATCACACATTTGACTAGCTGGTCCGTACCCAAACTAAATTTGTGTGTGTAAAAACACTGTTTTTATCAGTTTTTTTTTGGGTTCAAATTGTTTTTTATCTACAGTAGACTACGAAAGTACTGAACATACAATTAAGAATCACGCCGGTTACTAACCAAGGAAACATTAATGATTAACGAAAGATATGTTCAAATTTAACCAGGGCAGAAATAATACAAATCAATCTAATGTAAAATAAGATATAGCATTAATCTCGGAAAAAAGAGAGAGTAGAATATGACTTCATTGATAGATTCATTTGTGTTTATAGGTGTTGTTGACTCTTGACTCTTGAGTATGATGGTAGGTCAATGGCTCATAGATTACTTTGGATCTCGTTAATAAAGCTTATACACAGTGCACACATGCATGCGAATCGATCCTTTTCCTCGGTACAATATACTATGCGATTGCAATTTACAAGAAATTAAAAACGTTTTCCCCGTAAAACACTAATAAATAAAAATTTTGGAATAGTGTAAATCTTAAGGAAAAAAAATAGTCAATCGACGTTTACATTTCTCCGACAACCAAAGTGTTGAAAAATTTAAATGTTAGCAAAATAGTCGTCTTCGTTAACGTGTTCTGTCATAACAGCATATTTTCCCCAAAAATATCAAGTCTTTTAATTGTTTCATGTTGAAAAATAAAGTATGAGTTGTGATAATATGATTTAGGTGAAAATAACACATAATATGATTTTGAATTCTGGCAAAAAGTGTAAATCATAGTTGGAACGTGGACGTTATGAAATAATGGACTTATAGGCCTTTGAGAACCCTTGAGCCTAGGATTTCTCTTTCTGCGCCTTTAATCTCTTTTATATTGCTTTTAATCCCTCATTGAATATTATTTTAAACATTAACTAACTCGAATTAGATAATCAAATGTACTATCTCCGCTTCTGATTTCTTACTTAACTTAAATCCAGCCATCACATCAAAAAATCGTATTATACAAACATATGCACGCGCATATAGAAATATATGATGGTCCTGCTTATCATAAATGAATTATTTAATATTTGTATCTTTTCAAGAAAAACGATCGATGGAACCAGATTTTATTTTATTTTTTTATTTGTTTTGATGGAACCTGATTTTTGTTTTTAAGAAAAATATTAATCAAAGTCGTGCGTCCTAAAATCAAAAAAATATTGTTTCGATCATTGTAAACTTTTTTTTTGTTAGGGATTAAAATCATTTTGAATCACTATTCTTAGTTTATTCTAATCGTCGTCATGTTATGTTTAGTTGTTCCCATTTCCGTGCAAATATATTTTTTTCGTTTACAATTGGCAAACTATTTATAATACTACAATAGTGGTACTAATATAAATCAGTAGATCGCAAACATTTCACTATAAATATATATATATATATATATATATATTTATTGTAGATTTACGTATCGACTATTATAATTATTGCGTGGACTGTGTACCAGTAACAACGATTTGAGTTATATTTATTCTGGTAAGTATTAAACAAAACAAATAAAAAGCCTTTGAGAGGTAGAGAGAAAAAAAATCGTCAAACCTTAGGATTACTCCAACCGAACGCTAAACAACATATTTGGTGTTAAAAATGTCTCCAATTAAACCGCATATCTTACACTATAATTTTCTTTTGATGTTTTATGAACAGTATCACACAAAAAAATATTATTTATTTATATATTTTAGTTTAGATGTATAATTAAAATTTTATTTATCAACAAAAAATACATATATCATCAATATTTGTGTGCTTTTTATTATGAGTAGTATAAAATTATACTTGTAACTTATATGAAATTTTAATTTGTACAAAATATCTAAATTAATACTTAAATTGATTAAATTAAAAATACATATTGAACTTTAAATAAAACACTAAAAACATAAACTTACAAACTTAAAGCTAAATAAACATTAAAAAAACAAGAAAAACAAACAAATAAACATAAAAACTAAATGCAACCAGATAATTTTTAAGTACATAATATAAACTTAAACAATAGTCTAATTTTCAGAAAAATTATTTCCTGCTCTGTTTAAAAAACGATAGATTTGGGTAAACTCATGTTGGTCACTTGGGGATTGTTGGTCTTCACCTTGAGATTCTTGTCCTTGAACATGTTCTCCTTGATCATGTTTTCCTTAAAATTGCTCTCTTTAAGCTTGATCTCCTTGATAACAAAATGTTCGATATTGAGATCCATGATATTGGCTTTGAGAACCTTCTCCATGTTCTTCGTATTGGTTTGTTGGTGCTCTTCTGCTTAGAATTATTGCTCTTTGATTTTCAATATACGCACGACTCGCCGGATCGGTTATTTCAATAGAACATGCATTTGATGTATTGCAATCAAAATTTGCAATTGTACCTGGACCATCACGCTTTTGGAGTAAGAAAGTGTTACATGATATAATGACCGCTTGTATCATAATGCATAATATGATCATAGATGATGAACGTGATCTTGATGCAATAATTGAAGAACGGGCCGAAGTTCCAACTGCAAAAGTTGAGATGGCGGGTAATGATGATGTTCGATTTCAAGAATTCTTAACTCGACACAAAAAATCAAAGATTAGGAAGCTCATATTGAACTTCTGAATGCGTTAATTGAATATTTATGGTTTAAATATACTAATTCTGAAAATTAGTATGATGTAATTTATTTTCAGCTATTTTTAATTTATCGATTGTAATTTTTCTTGTTATTGATTATAATTTTATATTTAATTAATAATTAATTAGTTATAAGACTAATTAGTATTTATTAAATTATTAAAAATAAGAAATTTTTTAAGTTTAATAATATAATAATAGAGAATATTTTTTTGTACAAAATTTGGTATTGTAGTTGGAGATGAAAAACTTTTTGGATCACAAAAAACTAAATTTGGTGTGGTTTCAACACTTGTAGTGGTTGGAGTTGTCCTTAGCGCCATTTTGCATCAAAAATCCAATCTCTTTTATGGTGAGCGGTGGCTCTCACTGCCGCCGAAAAAGGAATCCATTCATCTCTATTTGCTTCTCCGGCTATCGGCTCTAGGTGATTCCATGGAGGAGTCTCGGGATCTTGGGTTTAGATCAGCTCGCAGTGTCTCAGTTGGGTCGGGATCTTGGCCGGTGGCTCTCATCGTTGGTAGGTTGCAGCTCGCCTTATCTCCTTCTGGATTCTCGAGGACTGAGTCTTTGACTGGGATTGGTTTGGGTTCGTGTCTTGCTGCTCTTCGCGGCCTCTAGTTTTTCTTTTCGGCTCTTCTTCTCAGTGAGTTCCTACTTGGGATTCGGATTTCTCCAGAGGTTTGTTGGTTTGGGATCGAGCTCTCCTCTCCTAAGCTCGAGGACCGCTTCAGGTGTGTGCTTTGATATGTTCTCCTTCATATCTCTCCTCTGTCTCTCTGAGTAGCGCACTAGATCCAATCGTCTCTGGTTTTAGCCTCGTCTTCCTCGTCTCCTTCCAATCTAGGGTTGGTTAGTGTTAACCCCTGTCTAAGTTTTCGGTTCTCGTCAAGTCTGGTTTCTAGTCGCTTATCTGTTGTTATCTGTGTAGCTATGTAAGTTGTTCCTTTGAGGATCCGTTGTGATAATTCTTTCTCATCGCCTTCGCATCTACCGGTGATCTATTGGTTTTGACTGTTTGATTGGTTTGAGTTTGCCTCCTTCTCGTCGTGGGCTTTCTCCTTCTCGTCGTGGGCTTTCTCCTTCTCTTCCCTGCCTTCACGATTTGGAAGTTATCTTCTACTAGTTTGACAATGTGGTTGTGCATCTCTGCTTCGGGCCAGTTCAATTCCGCTGATGTTGCCTCCTTTGGACAGTTGGGCTCACAGTAGTTTGGTGTTTTGGATATCAGTGGCTCACTTCTCGGAAAGCTCCTTCTACCATCTCTTGCTTCCCGAGTTGTGGTGTATCCTTAGCTCCTCTCTGGTTTGTTTTCCTCGTCTCAGGTTCTTTAGGTTCTCTTCTTTGGCGGTGTGCTAGTTCCTTCTTGACAGTTCCTTGTCTTTGGGGTCGTTTAGTTTGGTTTGTGGTTCCTTTGGCTTCGCTTCTCTTCAGGCTTTGGGGTTGATTCAGGCTCCCTGTTCTGTCTGTGTACTGGCCTATCTTTTGTGATTGGAGGAATTGTATGAGTCCATTGGTTGGCCCTCTTCGTTGGTTGAATGGTCTTTCGGAATTTTGTGATCTCAAACCTTCTTAGAGAGTATTGAATGGGCGCATCTCTTCTTATGTCGTCGATCGTTGGTTGTTGATTGTTGGCGTTGGTTCATGGCTTCTTAGGGTCTCGTTGAAGGCTCGTTGCTTTGAGTAGAAGTTTATATCCATTTGTATCCTTTCCTTTCTATGTTACCTCTATTATTGTTCTTATCTTCTATTTTTTTATGTTGTACTCATCCACCTGCATTTTCAATAGAATATCTTTTATCAAAAAAAAAAAAAGTATTAAACAAAACAATATCAATAAGAGCTAAGATCTGAGAGATGAGAATCCGAGGAAGATGATACATATACTAAATTAATAATAGAGGAGAAATCAAATTAGTTTTGGTTAAAGAAAAAAAAAAAAAAAAAGGGAGGAACAAGCTAGAGAATAAGGCTACCGGTATTGGTTTCACATGTTTGTGTCGACAGGCCACACACACCCATAAAAAGGCTTGCTTGGCGTTTTTTGTCATCTCATGCATCTAAACTCCACCAATTTTTTTATCCTCCATTTATTAATTCGATATTTTAATTACATATATGTATTTTGATTTCGAGCATTTGTAAAAAGGAGCATCATTGAAATGCCTTATTGTACCTATAGTTTTGAGATAGGAATGTGAAAATTAGTTCCTTCAAAAATTGGTATTATTTAATAGAAAAATTAAAGACACGCCGCTACGTGCTCCGACTACCTTAGTGCCACAGCGTTCTCTTGATTTTGTGAGGATTACATCAAATGTATTCATTCAAAATTAAACAAAGAGAAGAAATATTGCTTTCAATTTTTTTTCAAATACAAAAATACGTGCTTTATGTGAATTTGAATTTCAGAGATAACACAACAACCACACTAAAACGAACGGTTAAACTACATATCTTAGTCAAAATCCTGCGAGTTTATATAAATAATTGTATGTAATTTAACTTTAGTTCTAAATTATATGCTTTTGACTTGCCGTTTAAAGTTTGTATTAAATTGGATGGTGATATGGACTTTAGCTGTGTGCTAACAAACTATGGTTGTTTACTGGTTGAATGGGTTTATATCATGTGATGTGTTTCGAACTTTCTATGTTTTGAGTTTTTTTTTTTTTTCATTTCATTGAATTTGTTATTTTGGGTGTTAGACCACCTCCATGGCTTAAGAACTCCAATTGGATTCTTATTAATATTTTTAATATATTTTGATTGTTTAATTATATTAAATAATTAAAGAAAAAAGTTGAACTAATTAATTTAAAGCATGTGGCATTTGGGGTTCTTAATTATTATGGTTGGGGTTCTTATTTTAGAGGTTTAAAAAGTGGTTCTTAATCTTCTCTCATTATTTACTATTAATTTTTATTTTTTTAATATTAAAAACCTCACTTAATAGCTCTCTTTGGAGATACTCTTAAATCCTTAAATCCTTAAAGATCAGAAAAAGAGCCAAATAAGCGCAAAAACCCCAACATACTAAATTACTTACTAACCTCACAACTTATCCAATGGCGTGGCACATTTGTGACTTTTCCACCAACTATTTTTCGGGTTAAACTGCATAAGAATTAATCAGTCTTTTTTACCCGTCCTTAATCGTCGATCTAATTATTTTATTTCCTTTCTATTTTGCTTCCACCTATTGCAGGATAATTTGAGGGGTATAATATTGCCATGTGTACACTATTCGTCTACATCCTCCAATCAACGGTCAAGTTTTGGTTAAGTTGTAGCTAATTAAACTCCAGTGCTCATATTTGCCTCTTTGTTCTTTCCTTTTTCTTCTCTATTCACCAACTTAGACAACAAGACAACAAACATCATAAAAAAATCGGATAAACTGTCGGAGAAGAACTTTAAGTACATCATCCTCGATGTGGCGTCTCGGCTGTGAATATTTTTTCCTTTTAAGGTTATGTAGTTTCGTTTTCGGATGAGTTTGATTCGATTTGTGTTGCAAAATACCATATTTCTCATGATTGTTCAGGAGCACGTTATTAGTATTCACATTAATAATATTGGGACCGGAATATTTTATTAATTTATAAAGGATGTTAATTTATCGATAAATTAATAATTATTAATTTTTATAGAGAAATTTGACTAATTCAAACAAAAAAATTTCTTTAAAGTAAAAAGTTGAGGACAATTACTTTGATTTTTTAATCGCGATTAGACATTATAAAACAATTATCGCATATCAAATTCTTCATCATTTTTAGATATAATTTGAGAAGATAATACCAACTGTTTTTGATACAATTAAGAAGAAATTAAAGATAAATTCCAATAACATTGACACTCATGAAAAACCTCAAAATTTTAAATGAACAAACATATCACTAAATTAGTCCTAGTATTAATTTAGACATTTTAGTCTCAATAATTAGGCTCGTTAGTCTCAGTTTCAATCAGCTTTTACCCATAAAATTAGAATAGACTTATTGCCAGTACTTGAGACTTAATCGTTATAGTTGGTCTATATATTACGTCATACTCGCCAAATTAAATTGTCCACTTTGCTAGTTTTCTATACACTTCTGGTTTATGGAGAACATATTTGATGAGGCTTAAACTGATTAGGATAATGGGATTAGCTTGATAATACATACGTAGATTTTGAGAAATAAGATGAAACTTAATTCCAGTTATAATATTCAATTCCAGTTAAAGAAGGAAGAAACTTACCTCCTTTTTTAGGTAGCAGAAAGTAATTTCAGAGTTTCTGAAAAATTGTCTGAGAGACTTTGAGTGTGAAGCTTCAACTTGATAAGCACCCAAAAAACCTAGATCTTTAAGTGCTTTATCAATATTGGTGTAGATATCTTTGCAAGGGATACATTCAGGAATAGGACACGTTAACAAGTCCCAAAAGACCTGAAACATGTTTAAATGAAGAAGGTTGGACAATAATAAGATAAAAGTGCAACACTATTGACAAAAGAAAAAGAGAAAAGTGCAACACAATGACTTAAACCTAACTAGTGACCAAGACAATGACTTGTGACCGTAGACAATTATTCATATCAAATAGTCAGACTATATACATCCAAGCAGGAAATCACTATGAGGGTAAGTGTAATCTAACTGGATAATGACTAGCCTAGACTACATTCTTAGCAAACTCTTTGTGGATCAATCCAAGTTCGAGAAAAGCATGCAATGATTCGAATCCGAAATGTTCAAGTGACCACATCCTATTGAAGTTCGGTATATGCTGGTTATTGACATCTTTATTCAAGGGACAGGTTGAGGAAGACAAAGGTGGAATTAAGAAGATAATTATGAAACAATTATCGCATATCAAATTCTTCATATTTTTGGATATAATTTAAGAAGATAATACCAACTATTACAATAAAAAGAAGTTAGAGATAAACTCCAACCAAAATATTGCATCCGGACGTTGGCACGTGATATCAATCTAGTTATTTTTGAATGAGATAACAAACATTTAATTGATTTGGCAAATGGAAAAAGAGAACTTTGTGATTCATAATTGGATTCGAGAAATTTGGTGATGGAAGAAGCGTTTTGCTGAAATCGAGTTTGCTTGGGTTCCAAGAACAACGAATCAAGCGGATCAGATAGTAAAAATTCCTTTTATCAATGATTGTATCTTTGAATTTTTCTTCTATAGTCCTAGATGATCTCTTAATGATATTTTACATCATGACTGACTATGTAATGGATTGTTGAAATTAAATGAAATAGAAGATGTTAAAAAAAAACAAATATCGGAAAAAGAAGCCCAATAAGAAAGCCCATCATACTTAAATTACTTACTAAGCTCACAACTTATCCAAATGACGTGGCACATTTGTGACTTTTCCACCAACTATTTTTCAGGTTAAACGTAAGAATTAATCATTCCTTTTTTCCCCGTCCTTTAATCGTCGATATAATTATTTCCCTTCATTTCTACATTCTTTCCACCTATAGCATGGATCACGATCGTTAGATAATTTGCCACGTGTACGGTCTTCGTCTACATCCTCCAATCAACGGTCGCGTTTTGGTTAAGTTGTGGCCAATTAGACTCAGCTGTTCGTTCATATTTAGCCTTATTTCTCTACACACCAACTTAAGCGACAAGATAACAAAGAGCTTCGGAAGATCGGATAAAATGGCGGAGAAGAGCTTTAAGTACATCATCCTCGGCGGTGGCGTCTCGGCTGTGAGTCTTTCTTCCTCTTACGATTTTTGCAGTTTCGTTTTTCGATTTGTGTTGCAATATACCCTCAATTCTCATGATTGTTTATGTCCTGGAGCTCGTTATTGGTATCCACATAGCGATTAGATTTTGAAATCGTAAGTTTAAAACGTCCGATCGGTGATTGGTTTCTGTTTTGATGTATTCGCTGCTATTTTCTAAGAATCGTTGAGGTCATATTACAATCGTAATTTGATTTTGAATCGAACAATCGCATGTCTATCGATCCATTTTTGAGGTCCTCTGGATTCACTTTAGTGTATCTTGGTTTGAGCTACCATAGTTACATGCTGTTAACAAAGATGATTTCAGATGAACTTACCAGTAGTACAGAAGCTGATCTTGGATTTTGTTGTAACCTTTGCTCCATTTTTGTGTGTAAGGGATATGCAGCTAAAGAGTTTGCAAATCAAGGGGTTAAACCAGGAGAATTGGCAGTTATCTCGAAAGAGGCGGTAAGCTTTCGCTCGATTTGAAAATAATTATGCAGTGTGTCTTGTACCAATGATCTTTATTTGATCCAATATTGTGATTAGGTGGCTCCATATGAACGCCCTGCACTTAGCAAGGGGTATATGTTTCCTGAAGGTAAGACAATTTTTTTCTGGTTTACTTTGCAAACTACTATGATTAGTATTGATTTGCTGAAACTTAGCTTTGGGTTATGATTTTTTTTTTGTTTCGGAAAACAATTACGATCATCTTTCTGTTGCAGGGGCTGCTAGGCTTCCAGGTTTCCATTGCTGTGTTGGTAGTGGTGGAGAAAAACTTCTTCCTGAATCGTACAAACAGAAAGGTATTGAACTCTCTGCATATTACCATATATCAATGCCTTGCTCTCTATTATAATATCTATTATCCCACAGAATTTCTCCAGCACTACATTACTCTCTACACAAGCTTCACTGATTACGCTACTGGAACTAAATTGTGCTGTCATTACTGTTGGTCTTTGCGTTTGCAGGGATTGAGTTGATACTAAGCACAGAAATAGTGAAAGCTGATCTTGCTGCCAAGAGTCTTGTCAGTGCAGCTGGGGATGTCTTCAAATATCAGACTCTCATAATTGCTACTGGTTCTACTGTAAATACCGATATCCATCAGCAAGCTTCTGACATATTCTTTGATAAGAAGAAAGTAACTCTTTTTCTTTCCTTTGCAGGTTCTCAGATTGACTGATTTTGGACTAAAAGGTGCAGACTCTAAGAATATCCTCTATCTGAGAGAGATTGATGATGCCGACAAATTGGTTGAAGCAATTAAAGCTAAGAAAGGCGGAAAGGCTGTAGTTGTTGGTGGAGGCTACATTGGTCTTGAGCTTAGTGCAGCTTTAAGGATCAACAATTTTGATGTCACTATGGTTTTTCCTGAACCTTGGTGCAGTAAGTTGATTCATATCCTTATGTAATTTGGTTATTCATTTGTGTATTTCTTAGTTATACATAATAAAAACAAAGTTTATGCGCAGTGCCTAGGCTTTTCACTGCCGATATTGCTGCTTTCTATGAGACTTACTATACAAACAAGGGAGTGAAGATCATCAAAGGAACAGTGGCAGCTGGGTTCACCGCTCATTCAAACGGAGAGGTAAACTAAATAAACATTAGCTAATAGGAGTGGGTAATCCAGTAAAGTCTAAACCAAACTATAACGTTACGTAGGTTCGGTTTGGTTTGGTGAACTGATTAATTAGCTTTTCCAAATGGTCTCGGTGCAAATGTCTTACTTGTGTAATCATCTTTCAGGTGAATGAAGTACAACTTAAGGATGGGAGGTCACTGGAAGCCGACATTGTGATAGTTGGGGTTGGTGCAAAACCATTGACATCTTTATTCAAGGGACAAATCGAGGAAGACAAAGGTGGAATCAAGGTATCTATCTGCTGCGTCTATGTTTCTTTTTCTTCTTCTCCTGTACTAGTTGGAGTTGGATCTTTTAATTAACTGATTAACCTGTTCTCACAGACCGATGCATTCTTCAAAACAAGTGTTCCAGATGTTTACGCTGTTGGTGACGTTGCCACTTTCCCTTTGAAAATGTACGGAGACATGAGGAGGGTCGAGCATGTTGATCATTCCCGCAAATCAGCAGAGCAAGCTGTTAAGGTAAATCATACAGAGTTACATAGTTTGGATATCTGAAGAAGCGTTTATAAAAACTATACATATGTGGTACATTGTGGCAGGCGATCAAAGCGGCTGAGGGAAGTGGATCCGTGGAGGAATACGACTATCTTCCATTCTTCTACTCGCGATCCTTTGATCTCTCATGGCAGTTCTATGGAGACAACGTAGGAGACTCTGTGTTGTTTGGAGATAGCAATCCATCAAACCCAAAACCAAGATTTGGAGCATATTGGGTTCAAGGTGGTAAAGTGGTTGGAGCATTCATGGAGGGAGGTAGTGGTGATGAGAACAAAGCCTTGGCTAAAGTCGCCAAAGCTAGACCTGCTGCCGAGAGTCTCGACAAGCTGATCAAACAAGGCATCTCCTTCGCTGCTAAGATTTGAGAGAAACACAACCACCAAAGCAGTCACTTTTTTTATCTTCTATGTTGCAATAATAACATGTTTAACAATGTATTTAGTAAATACGTTTGCTAAAATAAGTTGTGTGTTTGTATTGCCTCTTTAAACTCCATGAGAAGTAGGGGATACCTGAACCGCATTCACATTTTATATCATGTATTTGGTCTTCTTTTCTGTATTTCAGTTTTTGTGTTCGTTTTCATAACCACTTTAACACTCACATATGCTCTTTGTTAAAACGCACTGTTTGGATCAGTAAAAAGCCTCTGTGTCAGACAGAGTCTCTTGGGTGGTCGTCTCATAACTTATGAAACCCTGAATTCCTGATGATGACACTTTGATGGAAGATGGAAGAAAGACCACACACTTTGAGTTCGAGAGGACATGCAAATGCATAGCTGAAAGCCTGAAACATTCGGAGAAACTTATAAAGCGCATTCATAAAAGGTGAATAATTTCAAATTAGTGATGACTACGTTTGTATTTTGTGTCCTAGTATAGAGATGATTTATCACCTTTGAAATCTTAAAATTAATATTTTTAAATTAAGTACTTGGTGATAAATATCAAGATATATAGTGCAATACAAACAAAAAAATATCTCAACTTACAACATTTAAATTACGTTTATGACTATGATTGGTAAAACATTATTTTTTGGTTTACTTCACAAACTTCAATAATTAGTCTTCTTGATTTCCTGATACTTGGGCTTTGGGTTATACTTTATGTTCTGAGAACGATTACGATCATCTTTCTTGAAATGGCTGCTAGACTCCCAGGTTTTCATTGCGTGTTGGTAGTGGTGGAGAAAAACTGCTTCCTGAATCGTACAAACAGAAAGATAATGAACTCTCTGCACATTATACCAATATTCAATACCAAAAAGAATATGTTATTCTAGTTGTTTTATTTTTTCTTAGGTGGAATCTTCGATCAACAAAGTAATGACTATTGATTATTGCCATACTTCTCTTGAAAAAAGAATCTAACAATAATTCTCTTGTTATGAAAATGTGAGATATAGTAGTGTTTGGTTCAGTTCAGACGGGATTGTGAAGTGGTCAACTCAAGCATAAAGTCAGAGAAAGTCAATGATAGTCTAGAAGTCAAAGGTTCTAAAAACAAAGCTTAGCTTAAATTTTCCAACAAAAAAAAAGGAAAAAAAAAAACCGAATGGCTATTTTGACAAAAAAAAGTCGGGATAATTTTATGATTGTGAGATGCATTTGTTTATTGATTTGAAACACTGAACTTTTTCGAAGATCTTGAGATTGGTTGTGTGAAACTTTTTATTGCTTCTCCACTAATCCGCTTCAATGAGGTCAGTTTCATCTGAGAAAAAAACTTAGTTCTCAGCTTCTGCATATGATCCAACACCTTAAAATAAGATTGACTCATCTGTAGTGGATTCACATCCTCATGTACAACATGCAACACAACAGGAAGTGGTGCCACCGGAACAGGTGCAACACCGACAATTTTGCCAACACCTGAACCAACATCTCCAACCGAAGCTGCAATACCAGTAGTCGCTTTCACATTAGTTGCATTGTTAACATTCTCTGTAGCCCCATCAATAACCACATTCTCTTCATTCGGAATCTCAACTTGTTCAACAACAACATTATCATGGTTCTTATCATTTTCCTGCGCAACTTGCCTTCTTTCAGTACGGTTACCCTTAGCCATCTGCAATGAACAAACATATCACTAAATTAGTCCTAGTACTAATTCAGTTTTTCACAACATAATTCAGACATTTTAGTCTCAATAATTAGACTCGTTAGTCTCAGTTCTCAATCAGCTTTCACCCATAAAATTAGAATAGACTTATTGCTAGTACTTGAGACTTAATCGTTATAGTTGGTCTATATCTTACGTCGTACTCGCCAAATTAAATTGTCCACTTTGCTAGTTTTCTATACACTTCTGGTTTATGGAGTGTTGGATTAAGCTTGATAGCTTGATCTACAAGTTATCCTAATTCTACCGAGTTATGGTTTTTAAAGAGATTAGGATTAGGAAGATTAATATTAGGAGTTATCTAATATTATTATATGTGTTTTATTAAGAGCTAATTCTAATAAAATTAAGATTAGTCTCACACTATATAAGGAGTTATCCACTTATGGTAACACTTATAAGTTTTAGAGAGACAAAAATTTAGAACTACGTGTTTGCCTTGATCCCTTCTAAAGGGTACGTAGGCAATTTTCTTTAGAAGGTGCAGCCATTCAATATTATTAAACATAAGAGTTTTGAGAGTTTAGTTTTGAATTATTTTTTAAACCTAATAAAGAGAGTTATTCTTTATACAAAATTAAGAAGTGTTTGATTGAGAAACTTTATGGAGAACATATTTGATGAGACTTAAACTGATTAGGATAATGGGATTAGCTTGATAATACAGACGTAGTTTTTGATAAACAACATGAAACTTAATTCCAGTTATAATACTCAATTCCAGTTATAGAAGGAAGAAACTTACCTCCTTTTTCAGGTAGTAGGAAGTAATTTCAGAGTTTTCGAAGAATTGTCTGAGAGACTTTGAGCGTGTACCACCTTTCACAAAAGCTTCAACTTGATAAGCACCCAAAAAACCTAGATCTTTAAGTGCTTTATCAATATTGGTGTAGATATCTTTGCGAGGGATACATTCGGGAATATGACATGTTAACAAGTCCCAAAAAACTTGAAACATGTTAAAATGAAGAAGATTGGACAATACTAAGATAAAAGTGCAACACTATTGACAAAAGAAAAAGATAAAAATGCAACACAATGACTTAAACCCAACTAGTGACCAAGGCAATGACTTGTGACCGGTAGACAATTATTCATATCCAATAGTCGGACTATATACATCCAAGCAGGAAATCACTATGAGGGTAAGTGTAATCTAACTGGATAATGACTAGCCTATACCACAGGTTTAGCAAACTCTTTGTGGATCAATCCGAGTTCGAGAAAAGCAGGCAATAATTCGAATACGAAATGTTCAAGTGACCACATCCTATTGGAGTTTGGTTTGAAGTTCTGTATATGCTGGTTATTGATGGTTACAAAACCGGTTCTCTAACTACAACATATGAACCAAAATTAAGGGTCTTTTGTTTTCCTTTTAACTCTGGTTTTTTTTTTCTTAATGTAGTTTTCTAACAAAGTGTGTGTTTAAATAGAAGACATAATTTTTCTAAGAAAAAATTGTTTTGATTTTGGCTATCATTCTTTTGGTTTAGTTATTAAATTTAATTTGTGTGGTTCTTTGAACGAAACCTGTTTGGACACTTATAAACGCGACCATCAAATTCATAATTAGTGTTTTAAGTAATGCGAATTACATTGACTGTTCACATGGGATTAGCCAAACTGTAATTAATTAGATAATGAGAGATGTGATGCATATTCATAAGTTTGTTGGTGGGGCAATCTCTAATAATTATGGAGGTCTTATTGTTAGGTCTTCGTCTTAAATTTAAAGTAACTGGAAATAAATAGGACAGTGAAGCTCAACCAAAAATATTCACCAGAATATTGTTCATTAATTTAATATCTCCTTTTGTAATAAATATATGCTAAATTTGTGAGGAGGAGGACGAATTAACTGATTTTACGTGTCTACATATTCCCCCTACAAAGACAACAAATATGGTGGGACATTTATGACCTAAAAAAATATTCAACGTCACAGAACTTAATTAACTTTTTAGAATAGTTGAATGCTTAAACGTGTAGATAATAGCTCATAAGAAAAGTTATTTATGAGCAATTTATATACAGGGAAAAAAACATATATCAAAGATTTTTTCGGTAGATGTATCAAAAATGTAAGAACATGTATGGATACTAGTGCTTACTTTACATTAACTAAGTATATATTGTTTAATTTAACCAATGTCTCACCTAATCACATTTTAGGCTATTTGTTTAATCAACTACACATTTTACACGGTTTTATTAGGAACCACATATAAATCGGAAATAGATAAGACATAATTGAAAATTTTAAGAACAAATGTTAATCATAGTCCTGTTTATTTTATTTGTTGAGATGGAATGCTTCAAATATAAAAGAATATGTTACTCAACAAAAAATATACGAATAGCCGATCTAAGAAATGGTATTTGATCCCGGAACTAATGAAGAAAATATAATCAATCTTGACGATATAATTTGACTATCTCACACCATATTATAAACGAGTATAAATAGAACTTATCAATAATTCTTGTTAGATGTTATTTTTTAAACGAGTATTTCTCGAATAGTCTACAACGCTTTATCCAAGTCATCTCGTGGAACTCAAGGTCTCGAAGCGGACAAAAATTTCCAAGTTGTAGTGGAACGATTAGGTGGTCGGACAAATTATATCCATCAGTATATTAATTATCTATAAAATAGTATTATGCATTTTTCCTCGTGTTCTACATAAATTTTCTTTGGTAAACACAGTTTTATAAAGAAAGTACTTCGGTGGGTGATCTAAACTATCTGAAGAGTCATGTAGTATAACGCAACATAGATCGATCACTGAACCTAAAGGATTTAATTCTTCTGATTTAGAGATGGTTTATTATCACCTTTGAAATCTTAAATCGAATATTAAACGTAAGTAAATACTTGGTGATAAATATCGAGATATATATAGTGCAATACAAACAAAAATATCTCAACTTACAACATTTAAATTGCAGAATTGAAAACAGTGGAATAAATATGTGATTCGTCGTATTTTATCAATTAATTTTTAACTGAAAGATTCCGCTATTCCACTCAGTAAGTAACTGTCATCAAAAGAATTACCTCATTTAACAAGTTTTCAGTTAAGTAAAATTTTTATGATTGTTCCATTTGATATTTCTATAATGTAGAGTTTGTTTTGTTTAAAGATTTAGCATTGTGATGGAATTTTTCAGTGACATCTTAAATTTTGTCTAGTGATATTCTATGCCGTTATTGTAAAAGATTTCAAAAGGTATTGGAGATATATAAAATGTATATGAATAAAAAATAAAAGTTATATAAGAAATGAAAGTTTCAGAAAAAATGAAATCCGAAACTTTTTATTCTATATATCGTAGGCTTTTAAAACATAATTTTAGGTATAAAATGCTCTCTCTAATCAAACATTTAACAAAAAAGAAAAAAATGCTATCTCTAATCATGAATTGGTGGAAAGTAGGAAATAATACACCACCTAGAAAAGAAAAAAAACAAGCATACATATTATAGAACTTTGGAGAAAATGGCCGTACGTACACGAGTAAATCAAAGTGAATCACATGCAAAGAGATTTAAAGAGAGAGTAATTTAGTTAGTCGTCTACGAAGAAGTCAAACGTAAGATTAAGAAAGAAAGGCCTATCACGTGGACCATATGCTTCTTCCGACTCTTTTCTACGTTTCTTCTTCGCTCTTCAATCAAACAAATTTTTATATCATTTCTTTTTCTAGACATCCGTCAATAGTCAATATTAATAATATTGATCATGCATGCTTTACTATATTTATATTTTAGAAGGATTATCATACATCGCATGAGGTTTAGCAAAATGTTCTGAACTAATGGTTATACACACCGGTTACAATACTAGTACACCAAACCAAGATAAAATAATATCCAGACAACCCTGCTTAAATTAGAATAGAAGATTAAAAAAAAAATTTAGCAACTCAGAAGAGGTACTTTATCGACTATACAACGTACCACTACCTCACATTTGAAAACGACGTCTAAACCACAAAAGTTTAAGTAAGTAGTTAGAATAAAGTTGGACATAATTGAAATTAATCGATGACGAATGAGTTCCTGAGTGCCGATCATGTCAACGTACGTACCTTATAGTATAAATTTATCATGGGACTGAAGAAAAAAAAAAACATCTAACCGAAACAAATGTGACTAATTTTTCTTAACAATTATTTTAACTAATTTATCGCAATTTGAAACTCAATTGCTTTTAACGAGAAGTGGGTACCAAAGTTTACTTAGCCAACCTTCCACGAAAATATCTAGCGTATGTCCAATTTAGGTCTCGGGACTACTTTGACTAATCAAACGTATGCTCATTTGGTTAAATATTAGATTCAAATATACTTTTGAGTGTACAACAAATTATAAAAATATGAATACAAAAATTTTAATGCTAATTAAAAAATTCATGATGATATCATTGTTGAAGGTAAATTTCATTTATTAAATATCCGACAATGACACGTATATAGACTTCTGATTTGTAAGAGATTTTTCAAAAACCCATATTTTGTGTTTATTTTAAAAGTTCCGAACCAGCAAACGTGAGAATAGTTAACGTCTAACACTATTATTTTATTCTTGAAAGATTTTGGATGACTCATTTGGTGAATCGTGAATCATTAGATTGTTAGCTAAAGAATTCAAATAAACAACTTTTATTTTTCAAATAAACAGACTTAATTATTACATATCTCGATATATGTAAATCTGTTAATTTGTTGATCAAGTCATTTTTGGGCATTATAGATGTTATAAATGGTGCAACAAAAAAAATTAGCTATGAAATTAATTTGTATTTAGGTTCAAAACTTACATGGTTATTAAAAAAAATAAAAATATATAACATCTTTTTCGTTAATCAAAAGGTTGGTGTTTAATAGGAATACAAGAGGATTGATTTCTTTGTATCTCATATTCGATTTTCTTTGATGCGGATGTTTATTTTTTAAATCAAAACTCTAATTTTGAAAACTATGAGAGATTAAAGACCGAAAGTCCACAACTCTCACAGTTGTCCAAAAAAAAACAACATTTCCTTTTGTTTTATATTTTCATGTAACATCCTTAAAATCGTCTATACTTTATACATATCATCCATTCTTTGAATCATAAGTGGTCCAAGTATATCAAAATACGATGTAAAATTGTGCAAATGCCACAGCCAATTAAATACTTAGGTATATGTTCCTAAATCGAATACTTCAAGCTTGAATCCAAGCAGAAACGATGAAGAATTGGTACTAGCTCCAATCATTGTTTTAAGAACGGTGTATTCTTTTTGTTGACATATTTCATATTTGTCATATTTTGACAATTCTTTCATGACATATTTAGTCCGCATGACGAATACAAATTTGTCATTTTTCTTCTACGCTCCATCAAGAATATGTAGGAAACCAATTATATAAATCATTATTAAAGTATTAAATTTCTAATATTAGTTTTGTAAAATATATTTTCATGTAGACATTGTTTTTTATTTGTTAAAATTTAGATATCGTTTGTGTGTGTGTGCGCGCGTTAGAATTAGATTTTAGAAATTCTTTTTATATTTCTCTAATATTATTAAATCTAGATTAGACTATCACTGTATTTCTGTATATATTATTATAAAATTTCGTAACCAAGATAAATCACTAAAAATCAATCCTATGGCCAAGATGTTTCGTCGCATCATCTATCCTTTGAACAGCGTAACTCTTTTCCTGCTGCACATAGTGCCATTTGTTTTTGTAAGTATTATTTCAATAATAATTAATAGTGACAGTTGAAATTTTAAATACGACCTCTATTTCCACTTTAACGCTTGTCATTTCCACGCGCGTGATCTTAACATGTTTGGTCTATATCCGTGTCTCATCATTGAAATAATATATATGAGGATAAAAATGAATAAGACTCTAATAAGAGAAATAGTAAGAAATATTGTTAGGTGGTGTCAAATTACAGGAAAACAAAAGAAGGAACATAATGGAATTATTGGAACCAAACTTATATTATTATGAATATAAAGGATGCTTGAAACTGCAGAAGAATAATATTTAATTATATACGAAAAGTAAATACAAATGATTTTCTATTAGATTCAAGCGTGGCATTGTATGCAATTTCCTGATGTAATTGGTATCGATTCTACGAAGACAAAAAGTTTCAAACACACTAAGAATATGGGATTAAAGACTTAATGTAAGACGAATAAAAATTGAAGTTTAGAAAACACAATTGTAATTGAGTAAAATAAAAACGGTGAAGAGATTAAAACGGTTTTAAAATTTGAATAATTTAAAAGCGAACTTTCGGAAAGTGATAGATGACTAGGGTAATCGATCATTAACTAGTGGAGTTTGATTCTAACTCTTAGATCTAATCTATTGGTCTTAAATCACTAATCTATACTAATCCACTTCTGTAGCACTAATACCTTCACTAATTACTTGATAATCAATAACTACGGTTTGCCAAAGATTGATGAGCATTACCAATAAATCTAAATAACCACATAGCACCTTAATCAACTATTTTCATAGGGTAAGCATGCTAAAAATTTCAATATTTGGGTTCAAACATTTTATCAAATACTTTGTGGGCATGAAAATGGTTAAGATCTAAACTACCAATTTTTTGGTTAATCTAGCATTAAAAATACCTATCAAGCATAAATTTAATCAATTACAAGCCTAACTCCACTAATCTATAACCAATTACCAAAAATCTAACATTTCTAAAAACTCTGAAATGACTACTCACTCATCATCATGAAAACACAAATCAAATAGCTTGATCTTTGAGAAATCATGTTTGATAAAATGAATATAAAAAAAACCTTTACAGAAAACAAACTTTGATAGATAGAAATTAAAAAATCATACAATGTTTTAGAGAAACTCCAAACTGGCTAACAAAGATCCCTAATACAAAGCATAGCCTTCTAATTAGGTCTTGAAGGCTATTTATAGCAAACAAAACGAAAATGGTTTAATAACATAACCCAGAAGATCAAGTTTGGTCAAGGAACAAAATCTCAATCGGGACCGGTATAGCGACCACACAAAGTTGCTAAAGCATAGCGACGTATCCAAGTCGCTATGCTTGGTCGATAAACTCCACCGGGTAGATTGGTCGACTCCCTAGCAGCTGCGTCAGGTCGCTAGGCATGGCCGCTACTCTCAATTGGCTTCACCAAGTCGCTAGACATGTCCGCTACACTCGATCGACATCAGCAAATTGCTGACTACCTCGATAAACTTTACTGGTTCCTTGGTCTCACTTTTAGCGACCACCCTAAGTCGCTAAATGTGGTCGTTAGGTTTGATCGACGTCTTAAGGTCGCTATGCTTTGTCCGCTACACTATTTTGCTCCATCAAAGCTCAAGTTCTCAAGTCTTCTAGCTCCCATTGCTCACTCCATTGGTTTACTTCAACCAAACATAAGAAAAGAGACACAAAACAAGTGCAAAATATAACCAAATCAGCTACATGACCCTAAAATGTCAAATATGCAATCTAAAACTAAAAATACATAATTATGATGTACATACTAAAAGAAAAGATTAAGAAAAAGGTTAAATGCATTGAAAATATGGTGCAAAATGCATAGATATTATATTGCTTTTATTGCACATGTAACTTAATATTTTCAGTTAATGGTATGTTTGATACTAATATATGGAATGATGATTAATGGTATGTTTGCATTAAACAAAAAAAATACGGAATGATGATCTTCATGGACACAGTCACACGAGACAATGATTATTTTTCTGTCCTAATATTGACTTCCTGGTCGACATCCAGACATGTGTATTTATGAAGCTGTACAGTATGTCTAGTGATTCGAGTTATTACTTATTATCCGTTAATGACTTTTCATCTACATTTAATTACTTTGAAAAATATATGATCCGTCTAGTTCTCTTTAGATTGAGATATACGAGAAAATTGTATAAAGAGGCACATTTTGTTTTACTTTCATGGGAGGTTTGGGAATTTAATGAAAATGCTCAAGTAAACGACCACAATTTCTAATGCAACAAAAAAACATTTTTAGGTTAATTACCAAATTAATCCCATCTACACACGCTTTCTTCTTTATAATATATATTATTTTTTATTAATCAAAAATGATTACTCGTTTTTCATATTTTCTTATCTTCTTTATTCTACGAATTTTTTATATATATTATATTTTTCAGTATAGTGTGGTTCTTTATTTTTATTTTTATAAATCCAATTACTTATAGCATATTAGCATTAGGAGTAGTAATTTTAAAAAGAAAGAATGTGTGGATGGGGTAATTTACTCATTTATAATTTATGTAATTAACCTCAAAGGATCATTTACACTTAAGCATTCTCATTAAGTTTCGAAACCTCTAATGAAAGTTTGTAAATAAGGAATATGTGCCTCTTTATACAGTTTTCTTTCCTTTTCATAACTATGACTCTACAGTATAGAGTTAAACAGAAGAAGAGAAATTGAACATGAAAAAAAAACTTACATTTTGAGTGGCTAAGAAATTTCCAACCTATCAAATCTAAACAAATATTGATGTATAAGTATAACCCGCAAAGAGATTCTAGATCTGATGATTCTGTATATAATGTTATCAATTGAGGAAAAAGAGACTCGCACACAGCACATATTGCAATATTTTTGATAGTTCCATTCTTCTTTTTTTTGACATCATTAGAACATTTGAAACTTGGATAAGAACACCCTTAAAATGCAGGATCCGTATAGTCCCAATCAATAAATAAGCTTTTAACTTTTAATAATTTACACTTAAAACTACATTAATACATTCTGCACAGAATAAATCAATGACGTATATATATATATATATTCACAATCAACTGCGACAAAAAAATTTCACAATTCTTACCTGTCTATTTCACATAAGGAAAATAGAAATTAATGAAAAACAATGGTCAAAAATGGCAAAAAGGAATAAAATAAGAAAATAAAAAACTAATTAGGATATGGTCCTCCGGGTCATTAATTTCTTTATATATAATAAACATAACACAACACTGATAGCAGAAACACACAATCTTCTCTTGTCACAATCTTCCACTCTGAGTTCCGTTTCTCGTTCAGACACTAAGTTCAAAGTGAGAGAGAGACATCTTTGGTCTGATTTTATTTAGTCCTCAGATAAGATGCAGGTCGTTGCCAACTTCGATTTCCAATCTTCGCCGTTCTCCCACGGCGCGGGAGATATCCTCATTTCTCCGGTAAACCGCCCGGAGGAATCTTTCGTTGATTTCACCGATGCACTTGATGGCGCGTGCGTTGATTCAGCTGCGGTGAGAGTTCAGAAGGTTTACAGAAGTTACCGCACGCGCCGGAGGTTAGCGGACTCTGTAGTTGTCGCCGAAGAGCTCTGGTAATTACAAAAATTATGTTTTCGTAAAACTCTGATTAAATTTTAATGATATGGGGGGATTAGTTTGAGTGATTAACGTTAATTAATGATGGTGAAGGTGGCAAGCAATGGATTATGCGAGGCTAAATCATAGTACAATTTCGTTTTTTGATTACTCGAGACCTGAAACTGCGGTTTCTAGGTGGAATCGTGTGAGCTTGAATGCTTCTAAGGTATGCTTTATGTTTTTTTGTTCTTGTTAAAAATCAAGATCCATTTTTACTCCTTTTTTCTCCACAATTTTTTTTCTTTTATTCTCTAATATTATCTCAAATTAAGAGGACAATGTAAGAAGATGAAATTAACTCATATATTATTGTAAAGTAAAAAGATCCACTTGGTTAAAAGGATTTTGTAATCTTATGGTTTGTTTGTGGTTAGGTGGGAAAGGGTCTGTCCATAGTCGACAAAGCTCAGAAATTGGCGTTTCAGCATTGGATTGAAGCCGTAATTTTTTTTACCTTTATCCTGAAATTTTTTTTTTTTTTTGGGTTAATATTGAGATTTTTTTTATGACAAGGAGACTAAAAATATGAAAATTTCAAAATTAGATTGATCCTCGACACCGGTATGGACATAACCTGCATATGTATTATGAAGAATGGTGTAAAGCTGATGCTGGTCAGCCATTTTTTTACTGGTAATGCTTAAATCTTCTTAATCCACATTTTCTCGCGGTTTATGTAAACCGTGTATTGATATTTCCCGGTTCAATTCACCATGACTATCTAAGGTTCATTTGTTAGTGTTTTCTTGTAGTTCAAGAATCTTTTTTAGGTGACAAATCTCATATGTAACTCTGTAAAATATCTGATTTCTTATACAGGTTGGATGTTGGAGAAGGGAAGGATCTGGATCTTAAAGAATGTTCAAGATCGAAGCTTAAGCAGCAATGCATAAAATATCTTGGACCTGTATGCGCCATTTCTTTTCTTGTCAATTTTGTTTTCACATGTTTTGTCGATTTCTCATATAAGTCTTTTTGCTGTATATCAGCAAGAGAGGGAAGAGTATGAGTATGAGATCATAGAAGGGAAGATTTTTCACAAGTTAACTGGAAAGTTTTTACACACGATGCACGGATCTGAAGGGACAAAATGGATCTTTGTTATGAGTACTTTCAAGAAACTCTATGCTGGTTTGGTAGGTTAAATCAAGTACATCATTCTACTGGTTATGTATGAGTACTTGATATATCAAACGAACAAGTTTCTAATGGATCATCTTTTGTTGGTTTATGTTTACTTCAGAAGAAGAAAGGACGGTTCCATCACTCAAGCTTCTTGGCCGGAGGAGCAACATTAGCCGCCGGGAGAGTGGTTGTTGACAATGGAGTTCTCAAGGTAATTTACTAATCCTGTGGCTATTTTTAAACGCCAATTTCTGCATTTGCGTTTACTTTTACATGTGATTCTTTCACATTTCCAAAGTATTTTTCATAGTGTAAGCGCAAACGCCAAACAAAAAATCTCAGGCTGAAATGTTTCTTAGAGTAGTTGAGCTACATATTCATAATTACTTTGCTATGTCTGCCTTTGGTGATCTTTCTGACTCTATTTGTTTTATCAGACAATCTCTGCATACAGCGGACATTACAGGCCGTCAGATGATAGCCTCGACACATTTCTCTCGTTTCTCAGAGAAAACGCAGTGAACTTAGACGATGTTGAGGTAAACTCTTGTTCTACTCAACTTCACACAATCAAATCTTCTTGATTGTATTTGAAAACTAATTTAACATGGTCTAATCTTGGTTGCTGAATGATATCATTTAACTAGAGTTTGGATGTTTAGAGAAGAGACTACTTGAGAGCTAATATAAGCTTTTTCTGCATAGGTGCACAAAGCTACTGAAGAATCCGACAACTATGATGAGCCGTTAAAGAAAGAGGACGCAACATTCAAAGCAGAGACTGAAATGGATGAGAATGGTAACGGAACACTCGAGGAGGCTAAACGCAGTAGTTTCAAGAGAACGCTTTCAGGTGGACTTGAGAGTCCAAAAGCTGACGTGCCACAGAAATCGATGCTGCTAAGGATCAACTCAAAGAAACAGTCGAAATCTTTACAGTTGGGTCATCAGTTAACGCTGAAATGGTCGACTGGAGCTGGTCCAAGGATCGGTTGTGCAGCTGATTATCCGGTTCAGCTCAGAACGCAGGCTTTGGAGTTTGTTAACTTGTCACCAAGATACCGGAGCAGTACACTGTCTCCGACCGCGAAGCTTGATGTCGTCTGATCAAATATATGTTCCTTGTTGAAAGTAGTTAATCATAAATCTTCTTCTGTGACTTGATTAACGTGTGAGTGAGTTCTATCTAAAGTTTTTGTTGTGTTTATTTACCTTTATAAATAGAAGCAAGAGAATAATTAAGATGCGTTTTTGTGTAAAAGCTATTTTACGTCAGTCAGTCGCAAACTTTATAAATCGACAGCTCACATTCTATCTTGAGTTAAGACTTAAAGAATCAGTATGTAATCTTGAGTTGGTGTTTGGCTACACAACTCATGAACTCAATGACTTGAACACATGCAAGAATCCACTCTTGATCTCACGGATTTGAATCATTTTTTTGAAAAGGTAAAGAAACTCAACAAAAACTTTAGATAGAACTCACTCACACGTTAATCAAGTCATAGTATAACGAGTTCTTCTAACACAAGATATAAAGAGTTCTTCTAAATCATAGTATGTGACGTTACGTACATGATTAAACACCCTAGACTGAATCCACATCACGGCGGCGTAACCATCGAAATTTGAACGGTTCGAAGATTAGAGTTTTTTCAGAACCAAAAAGAGAAGAAGAAACAGAAAGAAGCAGCTCTTGCTTCTTAATCTAATCTCTCAAACTTTGTTTGAACAACCAAAATTAGGCCCAATAATAAGCCCAGTTGAGAAACACTTCATCCGGACTTCACTAAATCTTTTAGGCAATTGAGAAAGAGAGATTGAGAATTGTAAGGAAATGGAGTATCTATTTCGATCGCACTAAACTCAGTTACTTGAGTTTTTTTTGTTAAAGGAAATGGAGTTTCTTTTCTTCTTGTTAAAGGGTTATTACTTAGAGAGTTAGAGACAACCATTTGCATACAAAGTGTCAAACGATCGAGTTATTTAATCAAATTTGTGTGAATTCATTGGTTATTTTAAAAATATAATGAGGTATGCATTCATGTGATGATGAATATTTTCAAAAAATTTATCATGAAAAAAGAATCACTTAACTCATTATCAAATTTTTTCAAATGATTGTAAAAATTTGGCAACACCACAGTAGTTTCAAAATCGAGTGGTTTTGTTTAGAAATATCAAAACAAATATACACAAGATGCTTCAAAATTTTGGGCATGGAGATGTATATGTTATGAAAACTTATGTGAATCCGAACATCATAATCTCCCTGACACTATGAAAAACCTAAAAAAATTTAAACAAATTTTTATATCTTAGTTACTTTAAAATATATAAAAATTGTTGTTTTTATATCCTTAGATAAATGAACATCAGAACTATCCAGATGAAAAATCAAGAGGTTGATGTATTCATGGTGCATAACATGAATACAACATCATTTGGATATAAGTTAATTTTTAGCCAATGTTTGGATGAACTTACTATAATGTCTGCTTAGCAACTATGGTCAATAAATAGACACTAAATATAAACTTTATAAATATATATAGAATATTGTTTTTATATCCTTAGATAAAAAAAAAAAGAACATAAGAAATATCAAGATGCAAAAATCATGGTGCATAATATCATTTGGGTATAAGTTAATTTTTAGCTCATGCCTAAAAAGTTTAGAGAAACTTACAGTAATGTTTGTTTAGCAGCTATGATCCGTAAATAGACACTAAATATAAATTTTATAAATAAAATATAATTTTGATTTAATTGAATACACCCAAAGTATTAGAGCATTATCTATCTTGATCGCCAAACGGTCATAATATGAGTTTAGTAATTAAACTCAATTACTTAGAGATCATTTGCACATAAAGTGTTCAACCATCGAGTTATTCAATCGAATGTGTGTGGAACTTATTGGTTACTTTTAAACTTTAGTCATGTATACCTTTTATGTGATGCTGGATATTTTTGAATTTTTAACTAAACACAAAAATGAGAAAATAATCACTTAAATGAACTGGAGGCTCATTAAGTACCATCCATACATTCAAATCAGAGTCAAACTTTATATCGATCTCATCTCTATTGTTTTCAACTTCAGAAGTAAAGAAGAAAAGAGTTAGACAAATCAGACACAAATCAGAAAAGAGTTATTACAAGATGCTTCAACATTATGCACGGTCAGTCCTAATGTTTGGAGCTTTGTCTTTAAGCCTTTGTCGAAATTGACTTTGAATGCATCAAATTGACCAATCTCATAGCCCAATCTTCCTCTAATGTTGTTTCTGAAGTTTCTTACAGAATCTTCAACATGAATATTTGGCTTTCGCTCTCGTTTTGGAATGTGTTGCTCTCCCTTTTCCATTTCATATCATGAACCTCTATTACGCTTACGCTGACCATAAATTGTTTTCACATATTTAATATTTATACATATTTACTTTTTAACTCATTCAAAAGTTATTCTATTTTTAAGTCGTATGTTCTTCGTAATTTCAGTACATAACAAACCTCAAAAGTCCATAACGCTTGAATTCAATAATCTATCGTCGTTTTTTTTCTTTTTCTTCTGTATTACTTGCTCTTGAATCTAACCTCTTAACCCAAAATAGGCCCAATAAGAAGCCCAATTGAGAAACACTTCATCAAGACTTCATCACTAAACCTTTAGGCAATTGAGAAAGAGAGATCGAGATCGGCGTTAATGGATTATCAGCAACAGCCGCCGCCGTCTTCTGAACCTTTGCCGTCGCCGTCTGATCTTCCTCCGGGAATTACATCACCGGAAACGACCTCAAACAATCAGAATGATGAGATAGAAGACATAATGGCTTGCGTCACGGCTTTGGAAGCTGCTCTGCTCCCATGTTTACCCGCTAGAGAGCTTCAAGCTATCGATCGCTCTCCTCATCCTTCTCATCAAAGTCAGTCCTTTTTCTACTCCTCCATCTTAATTTCAACCATGTCGCTTCATGGGTTCTTCATATCTGCTTTTTAATTTCAATTTTTAGGATAAGAATTGACTGAACTTAGTAAATGCCAGTTTCAGTAGTTTTGGAGTTGTGATTGTTTCTGCAGTATCTGCTGGAGAAGATGATTATTTAGATTAAGCTTTTTACTCTTTTAATATTCAGTTCACTTGTTTAACTTATGATCTTAAGTGAATATTTGTTGAGAATTTAGCTCAAATCTAAGCTTTGATCCTAATTGAATTCATTATTCCAACTTCCAGCTACACCACTGATATATGATGATTGGATTTGTGAATTGAAACCAAAGGAAACGACTAATTTCTTATTTTCCCTCATTGAACTCTGCAGTTGATGTTGAGCGGCACGCCAGAGATTTCATGGAAGCTGCTAAAAAGCTTCAGCTTTATTTCATGGGATTGAAGCGAGAAGATCGTGCGCCTACAAGAGCTGAAAGCCTTAAGAAGGTTAAGCTTTGTTTCACCTCAAAATCAATCAATGTGAAACTCCAAAATCACATGTCTTTAACCAGTTTCTGTTTTGTTCTGTTCTTAACAGGAGATTGCAGTAATGGAGGAAGAGCTCAAGACTAAGGAGGAGCTTATAAAGAAGCACACAAGGCTTTTCCAAGAATCACAGAAGTTAGTGAAAGAACAGATAGAGAAACACCGAGTAGAGCTGGAGAAAGTGTAACATCCAAGTTTATTGTTTTTGTTGTTATGGATCTTTAAGTATGTTTCAATAGTAAATAGTGCAACTCTACTCATTATTTATCCTTTTATGTCTATTTTACATTGCAAGAGTTATATGCAGACGAGAAAGTGATTCCATCAGCAAATCCATGTCCCTTACAAAAGTGCAAATACACTTATTATATTTTTGTGGCTTTTATAAAAGTCTGTCTAGGAGATTCATTTACATGGAAACAGAAGAAGCTTCTCATAGAAAGAGAGTCTCTTGGCTTGTGTTGATAACTTCATTTCATAGATCCATATGAGGACCACTTGTGTTAAGTGGCTGGCTTTCCAAAGGCATGTACTGTGCCATGATCCCTCTAATTTCAGCATCCATGTAACTCTGGACAATTTAAATTGTTAATTTGATATCAGTCTAGATGGCAAGATCTTTATAGATTTGATATCACAACAAGACCAGTAAAGAACAGCATACCCTGATCCTGTATTTGTAGATTGCATATCCAGAAAGACTTGCAGCACCCACTACGATTATAAGAACCCACAAAAAGCTCCAGCTGAGTTTTGTTGTTCCAACTTTGCCTGAACCTACACATTCACCAGATTCAAAATTAGAAAATCTGATTAACAACTCCAAATTAAGTATGGGTTTAAGAATGAGGAAGATCTCTTCCTTTCTTTTTTTACCTATGCAAGTGTCGTGTTCATGCATGTAAAGCAGACCATTGCTGCAGCTGCATTCGTAACTTCCCCATGTGTTTTTACAGTTACACTCTGGGCACTGGCAAACCTTTTTCTCTTTACACTCGTCCACATCTAACACATTCAATCAGAAGAATATGATTATGAATTTGAATTCGACATTTTTACTATTTTTCTTGATTACAATCCAAAGTTCCACTGATAATTGTGTATCTACACATAGTTTAGACTAACATGCATGCATATAAATAGTGAAGGAATAGCATGTTACTAGTGATATCTGCAAAATAACCGTCATGGCTCCATAGTAAGCATATAAAACACTACTAGTAGTATGAAAATAAACTACATTTTCATGCTATTCATAAGCAATGAAATGCATATATACCACAGCTAGTTCACCGTTTCCTAAAAAGAGATGTTTTAGGTATAACATAGCCATGAAAACCTTCATAGGACTATGTGCATATCACTTTACCAAATAATTGTAAGATTAAAAAAAAAAAAAAACTGCATTTACAAAGCACTAGATTCAATATGATGTAGATGTTTTCTGATTGTACTTCACCACACATGGCTATTAAGTAGTACCTATATGCAAGTAGACCAAATATATATAGATGCTAGTAATTATTGCTTAAACAAGTACCTTCACAGTTCTTCACTCCATCACCCTTGAACCCAATTGGGCATTTGCAATCATTTGAATGATCATCCTGAAAAAATCCATTTCAAAAAACCATAGAAATTTTTCTTTAAGTTAAGAAGATGATTGTTCATAAACTAGACATTGGCATAGTAAACGAAACACTTACTTGACAAGCAGAGTAAGTGTAGCTGCCTCGGGTTTCTCTCCAGCATCCTCCATTGTTGATACCACAATGCAAAGCTCCAGAGGCTGCCAAGTGAAATAATATTGAGAGCACACATACCGATATAAAAATGCACCTTAACAAAAATTATAGTAAGACAACTTATGTTATACGGAAACAGAAAAATCTGTAGAACAGTAATGAAAACAATTTAAAATATTGTTTTCTACACAAAGGAAAAAAATACATCACTTTTCCGATCAGTTATATGATTGAATTTCCTTCAAGTTTCACTTATTAAAAACGAATATTTATTCAGTAGTCATGACAAGTTATATTCTCAATCTTGGTTCCATAGTTTGCAGGTGGTATAGACTGTCTAGTTTGATGCCTAGAAAATAGTCACAAGTGAAGATTATTGGATTGCTTGATTACTCATTGGTCCAAACCCTTCAAAAGATCTGCCAGTAACAAAATACTTGCAAAATAGACTAACTAAGCAGATACTATGGAATGTTTCTGTATCTTGTGCCACACAAAATATGTCAAGATACAGAAATAAAAAGTAATTTACCTTTGCAGTGAGTGTAACCGTCACCAACAAATTTAACACCTTGAACAATAGGACACTCACACAATCTTCCCCTAAAAGTATCCTAAAATGTCGATTCAGATCAAAATAAGAGTAATAAGTCTTAGTAGCAACAACAAAACCAACAACTGGAGAAAGAAAAAATAGTAAGCCCAAATGATACCTGGCATGCAGTTATGTTGGAAGCTTTGTCTTGCCAGCACCCACCGTTGTTTTCCAAACATTCATTAGTTTCTAAATCTGCAAAAACCAGAAACGCATTTGAAGACAATGTCTTCCCCCGGTATATAAAACACTAAACAAAGTAATAGAGGACAACTATAATTCAAGTTCTGAAGTACAAAAAAAGTTAATCTCTGTCCATCTTAAAGAAATGTGATTTCTGAAAATCTTAAAGAGAGTTGTGAATGTCGTGGAGAATATGACCTTCAGTGAGACATATAGCTGGTTCTGTTGACTCTTGAAAACCTGAACACATAGCTTTCAGCACTGCCCCTTTTTCCAATTTACCTAAGACCGTGAAAGGTATCAGTTAGCAATAAATAAGGAAGATGCTGTAGACAGGGTGAAAAAGCTGACAAGACATCATTTCTCCAATACCTCTGTATTGTCTGTTGTTCACGACAAGAGTTGGGAGTATAGTCACGTCTCCACGGGAACCTTTGCCTATCTGAAATAGACTCATTTCAGTAACACAAAACGGAATGGAGAATATATGGTAACTTTAAATTGACAAGATCTAGAAGATAAGAGTAAGAGCCAATTGGTTACAAGGGGACAAACCTGGGATTCCTGCTCTGCTTTAAGAATTGGGTTCTCAACATCTGCTTCAGGGTCTCCGATACACTTGTCCACCTTCTTAAGATCAATGCCTGAATGCAAAAAACAGAAAGAAAGTAATAAATTAGCCATCTCGAGCTGATAGTCAGAAAAATTAGGATGAAATGCACAAACTTGAAAGTGACAAATATCCAACTGGTCAATGTAAGGCCTCAAAACAGAAAGCCTGACAATGTAAGCTGATTGATAGCAATCAGCTGGATGTTCTATATCATGGATGAGCTGATATCTGAAGATACTATTCGGTTTTCAGCTAACGGCCACAAACTAATGGTTTGCAGTTATACTCAAATTCATATATACATGGTCAAAAAGTGAGTGTACAAACAGGTGTGTGTATGTTTGTTAGGGGTAATGAAGCATTATACTCACCAAGGGACCTAATAACTTCGTCTGCACACTCCTTGGTGTACTTCTTCTCCTTCATAGGACACCGGATGGCAAAGTCAGTCACATAGTCCCACCAGATCCACGGCTTACCGGTCTCATTCATCACTCTATAGACGCAAGCCTGGCGTAAATTCTGAACAACAACATCCTTCCCATCATACCCTTTAGTAAAATCCTGCTCAGGATCAGGCGCACAGTACCTTCCATGGTTGATACACTGAGACTTACACTGTTTACTCAGCGTAAAAGCTTCAGGACAGTACCACGTAATGTAATGTGGCGTAAACTGAGTATGCCCTCCTTTCTCAAGAATCTGAGCTGCTCCTTTGAAATTCTTAAGAAACTCAATCTGAGTATCACACTTCTTCCCACACTCATCATTACTGTTAGTCCAGAGCTCGTACTCAACACGCTCATCAGGATGAGGAACCGACTCAGTCCAGTCTAGCTTCATGTTAACCATGTCACCACCGGATAGCGCAGACTTTATACTATCTCCCAAGGACTTAGTGATGAGAGCAGAAGGAATAGTAATGTTTTGAAGATAATCCGCATCAGATTTATCTTCTTCAGGTGTATCCATTGTAATCAATGGCTCAACTTTACTATCAGCAACAAGAATCGCTGCTGCTCCAGCTTGTTGAGCTATCCATGCTTTCAAAGTGAAATAACAATCTACAAAAAAAACAAAACTTAGTTCCACAATTGAATTAAAAAACAGATCTTTTTTCAAGATATTAAACCTAATTGAGCAATCCAATTAAGGAAATTCGAAATCGAACCTCCACGATCGATAAGGACAAAAGTGGGTAAACGTCCAGGTTTAGATTTGAAAGAGATATCGAAATCGCTGTAGCTTTTACAAGCTTTCTGATTCGATTTCGGATACACGACGGCGCCGACTAATGTACCACCGTATTGAGGAACTCCGAAATTTCCAATGGCACATTCGTAAACACCTTTGATCGAATCAGGTGATGTTACTTTAAGATTGTTCTTCTCCACCACGAATCTAGCCATTGCTAGACTCAAAATCAGAAGAAACGAGATAATGAAAAACCATAGCTTCTCCTTCCCCATGATTACTTTACTCACCAATCGATTAAAGATTAGAGATTTAAGCTCAGAGTAACAGATTCAAAGCTTAAAGCTCAGAAGTAATTAAGATCCGAAACCCTAGAAGGAAGGTTTTTCGAAGCGAAATGCACGATGATGCTTTGTAGAGTTGATTCGTTTGAAGGAAGTGGAACAGTTAATGATTTTTAAGGAGTCTTCTAAGTTAAGGAAGAGGAGAGAAAGATTTATCTAATTCTTTAAATTACTATTAGATTAATGAATGTTAATTAATTAAGTATGGAGAAGGGTTTTATTGAAATGGTCTTCTTTGTCGTTTTTGGAAATGTGAATATCAAAGAAGAGTTGTTAAAATTTTCAGAAAATGTCAGTAAACGGGAAACACGTGTGCAATCTTTTACTAAATATCTTTATGATCCAAAGAGCGGTGTAATGAAAAAGAAAAATCGTGTTTCAGCTTATTTGATGCTTTATTATGTTTAGAGGTGGATACACCCATATCTATTTTCTTTAAAGATTTTAGACCCACACCTATTTAATTTTTGTTTTTGGTATAAATATAAAATTATATTCACCAAAAAAACTGTTTTACATCAAATGCAATGTTTAAAGCAGAAGAATTTGAGGAATTTTAACGATTATGTACAGCAAAAAATGGAATTTAGAAGATACGGGTTTGGAACTAATAGCGAAGATCTCCCTCGTAAGTTGGTGAACCTTTCATTTGGACAAGACGGTTGCAGACACTTTTATCTTTAAAACCCGTAAGTTTTGCAGCTCGAGTTGGAGCTTCGCCGTAACGTCTTCCATTCTTTTCCGGAGAGAGATAGTTAAAAAACACATACCTTAATACTAAGGAGTGAAGTACTGGTTTTGAAATAACGGATATTTATTTTATTTTAAATTTATATATATTTGAGAAGTTTTGGGCCGATCATACATATGATATTTTAGGACATTGCCTCCATGTTACTGTCCTCGTTACTGGTACACATGTTTTTATAGAAAGAAAAAAAATTCGATTTAGAGATTTAGAGTTCAAGTGTAAGAACTTTCAAGTAGTACTCAAAAGATTGGGAAGAAGATAAGATACAAAAGAAAATGAATTGGTGTTCATAAGAAAGGTAATTAGCATAGATTGCCTTCTTTGGTTTATTTATGTAAATGTTTTTTTATACACTTGCAATACATTATTAGGCCAGTGATACATATAATGAGCCAAACAATAATTGTCACAATATCTGTGTATAATACTCGTTACTTTTGTAATCACTGCACAACAGCACAAACAGATTTGTGTACCGAAAAAAATCGAAGTAAGAAGTTTCATGTGGCTGTTCTTTTAACAAGAGAGATCCCACTTGGGTCACCACCGCACTCCTCAAATACAACTACAAGGTTCCCAAACGGTTTTAGCCATGAACGAGGCACATGGTACCTGAAACATTCATATATCAATCATGTGAATTATATTTAATTTGAGCATAGAAGAAGAAGAAGAAGAAGAGAAAGATAAGTCTTTCTTTTTAGTTTCTCACCATCTTTGAGAAGCTTGGCCACAGTTACTGAAACATTTCTTCTCGTTGTAAATTCCAGCATAGTTGCAGCGTCCACAGGTCCCACGAGCCGTGTAGGCAGGCCAGTGGCGTCCAATGTTATGTCCATTTACCCAAACTTGACCTTTCCCCATTGTGTTCATGTCCAAAGCCAGTGGTTCGTTGCCTACCGGTGTATCAAAAGAAGACTGCGAAAAGAGACATCAAGAATCTGATATGATCACATATCTCATACTAGAGCTATAACTATAAGTAGAACCCACCACAAAAACTATATTAAAAATGCCTATGAAACTTGATAAAGCATTGGGTAGTTTCATTCCTAACCAATGTGAATTATGTTATGAAGTGTGTCATACATGTATTAATAGAACATTCTAAGTATCATATATAAACCTTTTAAAGCAAAGTCTAAACCATTTATGTTTAAAGAAACTGAGGGGATATATTTTACCTTGTACCAAGTCAAGGGTTGCTTCTTAGCCACGAATGATTCTTGTATCCATTCCACAGAGGAGCTCCCGGTTACGGTATGAAGGTTCATAGCTTCACCTTTAGTACCAATCTACATAAAACCCACACACATTAATTTAGTTACCATTGCTATGGTTGGTATAAAAATGCAGTAACAGGGGATTCAAACTCGTTTGCTCTTAAATGTCAAAATAACCTTATAGGACCATTTCCATTTAGACATGTCCCATGTTCCGGAGTTAACTCCCTTCAATGTGGCTGGACCTAAAACTCCAGTATTCCAAGTCTCATAATGCACACCAGCGTTCTACAAATAACAATGGAGATCAAGAAACTCATATCGTAATCGTTTTCATAAGATTAAAACACAGAGATCTGAATAATCTATCAATACAAGATCAGAACTAACCGGAAGACCCACTGCAGTACTTAGCAGAGCAAGTTTGTTGATGCCAACACGCAATTTGATCTTTTGACTAAATGTGAACTTATAGTTGCTCAGTGCTCCATAACTAGTTCCTAAAACAAAGAAAATGAATGTTTTTAAGTTTTTTTCACCGAAAGACGAGTTTGGCTTTATCTTATATTACCTGCAAGCTGGCCATTAACGAATACATGAAGAGCATGCCCAGCTGAACAAATGGTAAGAAGAGGATCATCACCAGTCTTTAAGAAGCTCTCATCAGAACTAATTGTAATGCTGAGTAACACCGCAAATTTAACATAAAACAAAACCAACTGTGGTGATCAGTAATCAGCAAGATATTGAGATTTCACAAATCAAAGAGTTCAGAAAAATCACTTACTCTGTAAGATACCAGAAATAATCTGTTTTATCTCTGGTCATGCTTACTTGTTCCACAAGACCATCTTTAGCAAACGTACCATCTTCATTTGAAGAAGGGCTTTCGTCATTGTACGATTTCCAAGAAAATCGTTTACTAGTAGGAACCATCTTCATAAGTATGGTTGGTGCACGGATCTATATCACATTACACATGCAGAATCAAGAACACATATATAGGTCACGATCAACAACGTCAAAACCGTCCTAAACTATTTGAAAGTCATTTATTAAAAGTACTTCAAATTTTAGGAACCCAACATACTTCACATATTCAAATAAAAACTAAATTTTGAATTGACACCCTATTCAAATGCACCAATTCCACAAGTTGAAAAACAGTCCTAAACAAAATAACGTTTTTGATATAAGCTTTTAAACTATCAAACTTTCTTTTGGTTGAAATATTAAAATTTATTGCAAAAAAAAAAAAAAACATTTTACAATCAAATGTGGTAAATAATTAACCTTTGCAGTGTTGTAATACTCGGTTTTGCAGTCAGGTAAAATACTGACAGACCAAGGAGGCAAATCATACGGAAATCCCCGATACATAACCTTTGCTGCATAACTCGTGTCATAGTTGGAAAGAAACGCAGCACAAGAAGTCTTGGAGTTGAACACATGAGCCTGAAAACATAATCCCAATAAAAGAAATTAAATGTAAACATGAATCTTTTATTTTCTTATCTTCAATATTGTTTTCCACTTGATTTCGTTAATTTGCATACTTCTTGTTTACTTCCGAGCGATGTAATGGTGGGATCAACAGAGACCAACGCAGGTTCACACAATTTAATGACCTTATGTAACTCTTTCAAGTGACTATACTTGGGTTCTCTCAGTAATCCTTTTCACAATTAAAAAAGAAATTAAACCATTAGAAAATAGTTGATAGTTGATCAAAATCGAACAAAGGGGTCATTGATGATTAAGTAAAGTGAAATCGAAACTAATTACCATATTCATCAAGGGGAGCATCGTAGTCATAGGTCGTGGCGATGAACACACCAGCTGTTCTATCAAAGTTGGTCCCTCCATGATACTGTAACAACATTTTCTTAATTTAACTCTTAAATCAAAATTTTATCTATTTTCATTTTTTTTTTTTAATTTTTGTTTGAATATATATATATAAGTTTAGGTTCTTATTTTATAACAAAATTATTTAAGTTTTTCTTTTTTGGTACAATAAAATTATTTAAGTTACCATATAATAATTGACATAAGAACCACCGTTCTGTATGAAACGTGCCACGGAGAACGCAATGTCTTCGACTGGTCTATTTGGTGAAGCACCTCCAAATTCCGTGAACCTGAGCATCGTTAATAAGAGACCCACACACATATATTAATATTCTCTATTTACTTTACAAAAAGAAAGATATATATATATATATATATATATTACAAAAATGATTCTATGTAAATTGAATAGCTCCGTGACTTACCAACCAGTCCAGTTCTCTGTCCACAGCTTTGGCTTATTTTCTGAATTTGGTTTGAAATTCTCACAATAAAACCCATTGCATGTATCTATCTGTTATACAGTGCAAGAAAAAACTGTTAGCAGAATATAAATATTCAACTCCCAAAGTAACAAATTTTTTTTTAAAATTTTAAAAGTTAAAAGTTGAAGAAAAATTTGTCCCCATGGATTCTTTTTGTTTTTGGCCGGTGGCCCCATGTAATTTAAATGGAAAAAGACATCAAACGCCAAAAAAAAAAAAACGGGAAAAACAATATAACAACAATCTCTAACAAGGAAAAGAGAATTTTTACATTAAAAAAAAAGCCAGAAAAATATTCAAAAGGAACCCACCAAAGAAAGAAGTAATGATATTCAAATTATTAAACATAATAAAGATACTATATAATACACATACAAAAATGACAAAATAATAATAAATCTTTAGCAAGAAAAAGACAAAATAATCATAATCAAATATCTTCTTTTTTTTTTGTCAACAATCAAATATCTTCTTTTGCTTAAAGAATATCTAATTGCCGACAACATAAAATTAATATCTAATAACAACGTATGATTCACCAATCCGGATAAGGATATAAATATAACCCCAACTTAAATGTAACCGGATGCTTTCTCCACTACTGAAAAAAGTAGACTGATCAATCCAAAATCTCGAATAAAAATTTAATGTTTCGAAATTTATTTAAAATCAAAGAAATAAGGTACGGGTAGTAGATAAAAAGCAGAGTTCAAAAATAGAAACTTCACCAAACTCAACCCTACTAAATTTAGCATTAAATTGATTACGATATCATCAAAACCGAAATTCAGACAAGGATTACCCACAACCATAATATAACATCTTAATAAATAGATATATATATATGTATAATTAAGTGGAAAATTAAAATAAAATAAGAGGGAAAAAAAGGAAGAGAGAAAGTTACAATGGGGTAAGGAGCATCATCTTGCTTGCACATAATCCATGGGACACCTGTGGACAGTTCCAATGCCATTTCAGCTGTCCATTTTGAATATGCCTTTCCTGCTGCTCCCAGCTCCCATTGCATTGGTCCATACTCATTCTCTATCTGTCCATTTTTTTTTTTTTGTTCATTCACATTATTATAATTTTTTTGTATCAAATTAAACAACAAAGAAGACACAAACCTGTGAGAGAATGATGGGTCCTCCTTGAGTCTCAAACAGCTTTTCTTCTTTCATCATATCCACAATCTTCTTTGTGAATTTTTGCATTGCAATCTTTTCAATCATCACATCAAGTTGCAATTTCAAAATCAGAAAATAAGAAAAACAAATAACTGGAAATTTATTAGTTAATTTTTATTGATACCTTGAAAGGTTCATTATCTGCTCTGAAAACTATACCAGGGACAAATTTGAGCCAAACCGGAAATCCCCTGAAAAATCATAAACTTATATATTCGTAACGATTTTTTAATAATAGAACATACACAATTTTTGTTTTTTATGTTTACCCAAAATTCCACTCGGCACAAACATATGGACCAATTCTTAGATCAAGATATAGACCAGCTTGATGCACTAGCTTGGTGAATTTAACCAAATCATACCTATCCCCAAAGTAATACTGGAGCAAACAAAAATATAGAGCATTAAGATTTAATACAACTTATGATTCAAGTAAGAAAATTGTGTAACTCCTCAAATTACATTTCCAGGAGAAGGTTCATGTCCATTCCAGAAAACATAAGTTTGTATAACATCCAAACCTCCATCTTTGGCCTTCTTTATAAGATCAGGCCACATCTGCATAGAACATAACATCCACAAGTTTTTATTTTGAACTTATTCTATACAAACAAATATATAATATTGTAATCAAATTGCCAAGACTATGAGCAGAATCCAGGAAAAAAAAAAAACATGCGCAGAAAATCAAAGTAGTCACTCAGAAATTATAATCAGAACCTAAAAAAGTTTGCATTGGATTAAAAAGGGACGAATTAACTGTTTCCATGTGATTGATTAATAATTAGAGATTACCTCAGGTGTGCTTCTTGGGTAGTGAATAGAACCAGAGAGAAGGATTCTTCTCTGTCCATTGATGATTAAAGCTTTATGATCATAAGAGACCACTGCTTTAGTTGTGCAAATCAACGATGAAAAACACATCATCGCCACAAAAATCCATGATTTATCCCTAAAATGCATACCCATTTCCCCACTTTATTTGAAAAACCAGATCTTTCTATGTTTTTTTTTTTTGATAATGAAACTGGTAAAGAAGATTCCGCTAAAGTTATCAGCTATTGGATTGGAATGAATGAGGATCTAGAAGGTATGTATATATATGTATAGGCTGGCACTTATACTACTGTGCGTATAGATAATTGAATGCATATGAAATTGAGGAAAATTCATTGGACATAATGACTTAAAAACCTTGTGGCCTACCAGTTGAGTGTTTTTCATTTTTTTCATTTCTTTTGATTTCTTTTTGTCAAATTCTATATTAAATTGTTCAATTGAACTTTCTTTGATAAAACCTTTTTCTATCTTTTTTTTTCTTCACCTCTATAGACTTTAATCATGCACATATTTTACTATTTTAAAAATATTTAGTATTTTTTTGTTAATGAAAGAAATTTATAAGCTAAAAGTGGTTAGCCAATAACCATCGCTATTAAATGTCATTATGACTCCAAAATCATATAGACAAATGGATTTGTGATTTGCAAAAAGGTTCGGCCACACCATATTGTTATCAATCGCTTACTCCAGACTTGAGAAAAATGTGACATATTAAACTAAAATTATATATGACACCTTCTATTGACAAAGACAACTAAGTCTATGAACAGTTAGTCGAGTAAGAAAAATCTTTGAAAAAATTGGGATACAGAGTGCAAGTTGTGTGGTCCATGACTCTAAAATAGGTAAAAATATAGAAGTTTACAAATTGGCAGTGTCTTTAGAAATTTAATGACGGAAAGCTATTTGTTACAGTAAAATTTATATAAATGCAAGCTATATCCTCTAGAGAAAGTGAAATTATATGTTATTAAACTAAATCAGTTCAATATAAAATTTCATATGAAATCAGAAACTATCAAGTTTCTACTTTTAAACATATATTGATGATATAAAAACTACCAGTCTGATAAGTAATAATAATAATAATAATAATAATAATGATGAATAGCGGTACAAAGACGATGATACGACAAAAAAAAAACAATAACTCCAAGTAAATTATTCTCCATAACTTTTTATCAAAACAGATATTCTCCATAAAAACCAAAAAAGTAAGTTTATACACACACTCATCAAATTAAAACAAACAAAATACTATAGTTTATTATACACGCACACTTTGATTGGTTGCATTAAGAAGGCACACGAGTAACAAATCTTACGGCTTCAGCTAAAATTTATGTATACTACAATTTCCAAGGCCACATCTACCACTTCTCAATTTCGTTAGAAAATTCTTCGGTGGCCACATATTAATTAATGGTTATCATTAACTAACTAATCTTTACGCCGTGATTAGAATTAGATTTGGGAAGATTTTAGCTCCATTAGTGATCCAATGCACTGGCAACAAATACAAACTGGATTCAAGTTTTCTTACAATTAACCCAAACAACATGGTTTAGTGGTAAATGAGATTGCACCCTTATAGTGCGGTTGAATTCGATTTCCATTGAAAACAAAATTGTTTTCTTTACATCACTTGAACTGCTAAGATTCGGTCCAAACCCGCCATGAATTATGGAAAATTTCTACCAATATGCATGTTCAGTTTTTCACTTCTGGGAATAGTCAATATTGATCTCTAGTTTTGATTTAAAAAAAAATCCAACAATTATCATTTTTAAATGTAGCATTTTTTAACCCTAAAATTCACTAATTACACAGGATATATCTTGTTATAATGGATAAGTCAAGTCCGGTAATGGTAATATACAGTTTTAACTTGTAGCAAGTAGGTTTCGTCCAAAAAAAATATGGTATCAAATAGGTTTTACTGTTTTAATCTTTTAGACATAGCTGGCATGACTCTGAATCTGCGATCTTAATCCGAAATTAAACCGACAAATACAAAACCAAAAAGGAAAATTGTCCAACTTACCACTACAAAAAAAAATCATTTTATATCATTTATTTTATACTTTTGTATTACTTATAATTGATACAAAATAGTTGTACATCACTTAAATAAATAACTTTAAAATTGGTGATACAAATAATTTAAATACAATTATACAAAATATTTTCATTATTTGTTGTAATTGATATTAATATGTGTCAATCGCAAAAACAATGTTAATATTTCCTAAGGTTATTATAACTGATGTTAAATATTTGCATTATTTTAAAATTAATATTATAATTATATCAAATGTTAAAAAAATTGATTTATAATTTTATAAAACTTTATAATAATGATAATGATATTATTATTGTTTACCCATAATTATTAATGTGGCAAAACGTCAATAAACCAATCAATAGACTCTTAAGGTCCACTATTTATATAGATGGTTTATCTTTCACATTTTCACTAGTTAACGATATAGGAAAAATAAGAAGAAGTTACTTATATCAGTTCTTATTGATATAAATATATGTACACACATAAAATCTCTATATTTACCCGTTTCAAACAATATATATTTATCTATTTATCTGAAGAACGCATCATGAATAGGCATCAATATAGTTAAAGCAAGTAGTAATTGGAAATTCAAACAAATTACTTAACCACATAGTAAGAGAGTGACAGACACAAAAGTCAAAAGTCGATTGAGAGAAAGTGATAGACACAAAAGTCAAAAATGGATAGCCAGAGAGAACGACGAAACTAATCACTCATTCGAGTGATAAGTCTATTCCATTTGACACGACGAGATGTTGTGTTCAAAATTAGAAGGCTTGCACCTTCGGGGTAAACCACCACAACATGAAATTTGTAACTTCTATTATCGCTTCAAAGCAAAATTGACATCTCTGGTAATTATAAATAAGGTTCCATGTTATTTGTGAATGCATGAATATTGAAAGACCCACGCCATCATTTTCATTATCATTTCTTTGTCCTTGATGTGCCAAACTAAAACCTTCCACTGGAGTCCATTTCTCACCGGATTCATCATACCAAGTCAAACCCTGATTGTGATTGTGAAAGAGAAGTACACCATTGAAAACGCAGGTTGCTGCATGCCTTGGTGCTCGTGGTGTTGGTAGTACAATACCAGATACGATATTGTAGATGGTAACATGATGGGACCGAGTGAAACATATCTCTAGCCTTCTGCTCTGATTAGATCTGGAAACTCCAAAATCGTAACATGAATGCTTCGGAATTATGTGTTCAGTGACAATTCGAGTTTGGACATCAAAAACCTTCAACATCATTTTGTTAGACGCAGATCTACCAAACACATACAAAGTGTTGCCGACAACACCCGCACACTGGAGCTTGATGATCCCGAGAGAGACTAAGTTTTGGAAAAAAAAACAAGACATTTCCACCATAAGAACAAAAGAAATTAATAAAAAAATTTCAGTAACTAAACTTCTAAAGATCGATATATAAATAATTAAATAACTAAAAAAAAACTAAATTTACCTTTAGGAGCATCCACAATATGGATGCCCTGACTTCTCAGGGATGTAGACATCACCTTGGATATCTCCTCATCATTGTTGAAACATCATCTATCCCCAATAGCAAACATTTTGATTTCACCATCATATTCTCATTTTTTTAGGTTACTTTTGATGATACTTAAAATAGTATTGTAGTTGTAACTCTCCAGTATGAGACACCCAATGATATACCAAAATAGGCCAAGTTGGCCTTTTAGGTGATCAGACTTCATAACTTTTGGCGGATACACAGTATTTCCCACCACAAACACATCATTGTTGATGGTTCATATTTCATACACCACAAACACTTCATTTTTTTCATTCTTACATCAACATAATCTATCTCATGGCATATAACTGAAAATTAAAAAAAAATATTATCTAAGTGACAAGAGACAATAACTAAAAACTTGATTATTTAAGTGACAAAAAACAACAACTAAAAACTTGATTATCTAAGTGAAGAGACGAGAGAATTTACTTCTTTTTATATGAGGTTGTAGAACAGTTATAATATCAACGATCGAGTCTAAAAGAATCGTTGAGAATCTAATATTCCACAAATGCCTTCATTTTATAAACTCCAACAAAGCCAACTCTTGAAGGTATTTGTCAATATTAAGTATTAACTTTGATATATGTGGAACGTATACGAGAGGGAAGAGAACAAACATGCTAAAATGTCCCAATAAACCTAAATTCTAGGTAAGTTACTTTTTTCAAATTAAAAGAATGTGTTTATTTATTACCCTCTTTAGCCGGATTATTTTTTTGGAGGTTCTGCTAAGTTTATTGCTTACTTGTAGTGAGTTTACAAAAAACAATCTACAAATATATATGTTTATTTCTGAAAATAATCTAAAGAAGACGGTGATTATTTTGAAGCAAATCAAATAATTGATGATGTGAATGCCATCATAAATATAATAATTATTTTTGTTGATCGAGTTGATTTAATGCAGAAAAAGGGTTAGCTAACTAGTCGTGTATGTCTAGTGAAATCCACGTATGTCTTTATCTATTCGTTTTAATTCAAGGATAAGAACAAACCAGATATATCTTTTTCCTTTTCTTTTAGTTTTTTGTTTTATTATTATTTCTTAATCATCACACACATAACAGCATAACCTTAAATTTCATCAATAAAACCTTTAGGTACTTTTGTTTTGACAGAAATGGATAATTAAACATTCACCAATGTGACAACGTCTGTTTATAATAATTGGTTAGACTTGGGCATAGACACTAACACACACATACATTACTTTCTCATATTTTCTTAAATGCCGACTTATACTACCTGTTAAGCTGGCATTCCATTGACTGATACGTTGATTGATTCGATAAACATTTAAAAAAAAAAAATTGTTAAGCTTGATAATTCGACATATTTATGGGGAGAAAAAATAGTCTATATATATGCTTGGAATTTCATATCCACGTTTCGGCGTTATAACATCTCTTTATCAGGCTTGTCGATATTTAGATATTGGGCTAGTAAATTTAATGGGCCCATACTCTTAGATAACCCAACCCAGACGGTGAAAATTTAATATAAACACTCAGCTGAAGCCCACATAGTTGAACCAATAGTTGACTTGAAACCAAACCAGAGAAACGAACCAGAACCATAACTGATGATGGTTAGTACTTGGTTGATCATTTATGTCAAACCAACCAACTCAACCAATTTCTTGGATGAGATCAAGGAGCAAAGTCGAAAAGATGGCATTTTACAGAATATAACTAACAAGTTGTAAAATTACTAAAGTTTTAAGCAATGCGTAGTAAGTTATTAAGCATTTAATTATGACTCTTTTGTTTGCGTGTGCAAATGCTGCTACCTTTTTACTATTTTAATTTTAATAAACAGTTACATATACAAAGTGATAAAGTTCTATCGCGAGGATATAATGTCACCAATCAAACTATTGCGTTTATAAAAGATTAAAATGGTTGGCACAAAATTTATCTTGGGGCATATTTGCCGAATTGATTAGAAGACGAACGTCTAAGTCAATTAAAGGGATGACATGTGGTCCCCTATTTTTTGTTTTCCTAAATTGATGAGTTGAACAAGTTTCAAAATTGTTTAATCACTCAATAAATATATGTAAATTATAAGAAAAAATGAAAATAGTTCATATGCAGACAAAAAAATAAAAATAGTGTCTATATTAAATTTCTTAAAATATTTGTGGACTTAATAATTACGCTATTTTACGTGTCAATAGTTATAGAAATGCGTGTGGAGTGAGCAGTGGTATAATATATCGCATATGCTATTTCGATTTCAGTATCTAAAAAGAAGACAAAAGTCCACGGTCCTTACACGATTTATAAATCTAAAATACGTAACACATGCATCATTCATATCATATTTTTGATTGTATTAGGAAATATCCATAAAGCATATTCGTTTGTGCCATGCTAACTAAGCAACGTGGATACATGACATGATTTATGTTCTACATCTTCGCACGTTCCATCGGATTACTTTTATTCTTTCTCGTCTTCCTCACTTGTTCATTGCAAGACACGTGGCTGTCATTTTGTGGATAATTATTCTCGTCGTTAATTCTGAAACACATAATGATATTCATATATTAATGTTATTCCGCATTAACCATCATAACTAGAGCAATGAAAGTATAAAAAGGGTATTTCTTAAAAAAAAAAAAAAAAAAAAAACTAACTAGAGCAATGAAACGGTTTATATTGTTTCTCGATCACACTCCATTACCATCGATATAATTATAAGTATAACCGAGGTCGACAACTCCTACATAAATAAACATGATTTGACTTGTTGATACAAAAAACATGCATGATTTGATGAAATTCAAATTTCAGATTTTTGGTAGAGAAAACTGATAAATTAGTTTTTACGAACCGGATTATCAAATAACCCTTATATCGTTATAGTATAAAAAGTATCAAAATCCACGGAGAAACGAGTTTATAATACACCAAGAATCTAAGTCTCATTTTAATCTGGATTGGTCCAGCAATTTTTCTGCAAACGTCGTGATGCCGCTGGAAGAAGCAACTGGAGTTTTTAGACATTGTGATGCTGCTGGATCTTCTCGACGTCATGATGCCACTGGAGCTTCTCGACTTCATGACCCCACTGCATTACGTCCACCAATTCTCCAGATAAATTTCTTCATCTTGTCATCGGTGTGCTTACCCCGCTGCACCAAGATGTTGGAGCTTCTAGACGTCGTGATACCGCTGCACCAAACCGCTGGAGCTTCCAGACGTCGTGATGCCACTGGAGCCTCTGTTCTTCATCGAGTCTTCTCTTTTGCTTATTTTCCACTCCATTTGACCCATACTCTTGCATATCTCCAAGGCAAAACCTATTGTTGAGTAAACACATGCAAATATGCATCTAGACTCTAAACATGGAGTGAAAATGTAAGAAACTAGAACTAAAATGATTTTTAAAAACTCTAAAAACTCAATATATCAATTACCATTTTTCGAGACAATCGTAAATACTCCCTCTGTTCCTTATTAATCCTATTTCTAAAAAAAAAAATTTGTTTCAAAATGATACAATTTTTAGGGTTTTTTATGTAGTTTTTATTAGTCATTGATGATGGATTGTAAAGTTCAAGAAAATAACTAAATATTATTGGTTTAGATTTATTTAAAAAATATTAATTATACAAAATAATGCATTTAAAACTAATTTTAATATGTTTTTAATATATATGAAAATGTTAAAAATATAATCAATTAGGAAGTATTATATTAGGAATCAACATAATTTCCAAGTACTTTGTTCACATGATCAACTATTTTTGTAGAATATATATTTAGATGATTTTTATATGTGATCGTGGAACATAAAAATTAATATTTCCTGATTTCCTATAAACTGAATAAATCTTAGATATTTGGATGGAAATTTGGTATGCCACGGGTTTCCGCCCCATTAAGATTTGAAGTCGACCAAAAAAAACAGAAAAACATTATAGTAAAAGTCTGAAAGGACAAAAATTTATGTTAAATGGTACCAAATTGCCCGTATGTGTGTGGTCTTGAGGCTTTCTTGCTCTACCATTCTCCAATCGACGATGGAACTTAAAAAACTGACCCCTTTCTTCCATTTTCTCTTTTGTATTATTCAACTTTTTCGTAAATTTCATAATCCTTTAATATATAAGTCCATAATCTAAACACCCTTTGCATGATGTTACTAGATATTTCATTTTACATCTTGTTCTTAATTAAAGGTACATTATTCATGTTTAATTTTTATCTATATATCTTGATAATTTATATGACTGGCTCAATGAAAATGGTTGTCCGGATCAATAAAAAGATTGTAGTCCACATGATATTAGCTTTTAGAAACATGTAAAACTGTGTTAAAATATTTTTTTAACAATATTTTATAAACAAAAACAATAGATTTGATATAATTAACCATTATCATAAAAAATGCTTTAATTATGGTTGTCCTAATCTTTTTTTTTTTCTGTTTAATTGTCCTAATTGGTGTACCATGTTTGTCCTCTGGACCGAGCTAGTCTGATTACACTCTCAATGATATTGTTACAGAATAACTTGCCACTATCGATACAAAGTTTCATAGAGATATACGAATACAAGGACGACACTATATTTAAATCCTCATGTAAAACATCCCATTTTTTAAATATTTTCTTTGGTCCAGTTCTTTAAGGTTACGAAAACGTTATAATTAAGCAAGTCACGCATTGACCTTAGAATTGTTTTTCGTAAAAATAGAAAGACAAAGAAAGCTGCAAGCAAAACTCACAAAACAGTATAAATGATTATTTTATAATTAAAACATAAAATGGAAATGAAGTAACTTGACGCGATGGCCAACGAGATGTATAAACACACCTGAACAGCCATCGATCTCATAGTATCTATATCCATCGACCAGATCTTAATTCTTCTTCACCAACTTTTTACTCTTTAAACAATAAGATGAAACCTTTTGGCCTCTTTCTTAGCTTTACTCTGTTGTTCCTTTGTCCGTTAGTATCTCAAGCCGATGAGCCGGAACTCAGCCGCGAGCCTCCTCGTCCCATCGTCTTTGTCCCTCATGATCGCTCCAAATCGGATCCACAACAGGTTCTTTGATTCTCTTCCTCAACAGCTTTCATATAATTGTTACTTCAAAATTATTCCCTGTGCTTTTAAGATTGTCTTCTTCGATTTCTTATGGAATCTGAGATGTATACTCCTTAAGTAATTAAAAAAAATGCATTCGTATTGAGGCAGATTCCTCTCCTTAGTTATGTTCTTCAAGCTGTACCACATATTCAGCTTATATAATTACTAATTATTATGATATAGCACCCCTTATTTTGTTTATTTTTCATATGTAGCTTTTACTAATCTACATTATATATCACTAATTATTGTTAATTTTAAAGTTTATTTCATATTTTTGCTGAAACAAGATCCTATTTATGTTTAGTTTTTGCAATTTGTCACATATTCATCTTATATTTTCTAGTTATTATGACAGACCCATAAGTTTCGTTTTTCAGTCACCGTTTATTTTTTGCCAACCTACATTAATATATATATATATATATATATATATTTATCACTAACTATTTTTATTTACTTTTTATTAATATGAAAGTTCCGGACCTAAAAACTCATATATCACTATCTATTATTGTCTGTGACAAGATCGTACTCTTTAGTCAATATTTCTAACAGCTGAAATTTAAACATTTTTCTATGTTTCTTGCAACCATTTATGACATAAAATTTCCCATTTGATGTACGTTGTTTCTAAAGGTTGTGGTTGGCTTGAAATAAAGGTGCACGTATCATTGGCGGGTAAGGACTACATGAGAGTAACATACATAACGGAAGACAAAAATGTGGAGTCGGTGGTGGAATACGGTAAACAGCCGGGAAAATACGATGGGAAAGCCACCGGAGAATACACTTCTTACAAATATTTCTTCTACAATTCCGGCAAGATCCACCACGTCAAGATCGGACCTCTCCAACCCAACACCACTTACTACTATCGTTGCGGTTGCAACGGTCTTGAATTTTCTTTCAAGACTCCTCCATCAACTTTCCCGGTAGACTTCGCAGTCGTAGGTAAACTCGCTCAAGCTCTCCTCTTTTTTTTTCCTTTTTTTCTCTTTTGGTCATATTCTGGAGTTGGAGACTTGAGGAACTTAAAATGTATTCTAAAGTAGAAAACAAAATATTATTGAACATAATCAATAGCGATAGTTCACCCGGTAAATAAGATGCATAGCGTAGCCAAAGATATGAAAATCTATATGCTTACTAATCTTTTTTATGTTGGACTAATTTTGTCTCTTTTATTTTTTGATAAAGAATTTTGGACTAAATTTTAGAAATTCAAATATAATAGCTTTACGTAATAGGTAACACACAAAGTGCACAGGAAGAGGTACAAGCCCACAATTTTTTAGGATTGATTATTTTGAAAAGTAGGTGTGCGTCTAAACTTAAAAAGGATAAAAGTAACGTATGTGAATGGATCGGTTATCTATACTTGCAGGGTTGTCAAAAAGGTTATTCCGTGCATGAATTAGCTTAATTTAAAATATTTGAGTATATTTCATCTATATTAGTATTTGAACTATTTATAGATAAAAATTGGTTGAATCTATCTAACTTACAAAATACTCAATCCATGACGAGATGGGATCTATATGTTTGGATTCCGGTTCATACCAGTTAAGGACCAGATTTTCATGTCGGCTTAATGAAAGACTGGTTTTTGATATGTAAAATTAATTGAGGCGACCTAGGCCAAACCGAATGGACAGCAGCAACATTATCTCAGATAAAGAACCAAGACTACGACGTCTTTCTACTTCCTGGCGACCTCTCCTACGCCGACACTAACCAGCCACTTTGGGACTCCTTTGGTCGTCTGGTCGAGCCACTCGCGAGCCAGCGTCCTTGGATGGTTACTGAAGGAAACCATGAGATCGAATTCTTCCCAATCATTGAACAGACAACCTTTAAGTCATACAATGCCCGGTGGCTCATGCCTCACACAGAAAGCCTCTCTGACTCCAACCTCTACTACTCTTTTGACGTAGCCGGTGTCCACACCGTTATGCTCGGTTCTTACACCGACTTTGGCTCTGATTCTGATCAGTATCAGTGGCTCCAAGCCGATCTAGCAAAGGTTAGTTTGTACTTTGTAGATAATGCAATTATTTTGCAAAATTGCTTAGTACGCAAAACGATGTCGTTTTACGTACGAAATTTAGACGCAGACCTAACATTTCACCATTTGTTTATTACGTATAACATTTCAAAATTTTCTATCAATTCTTAAAAATTGGATTTTTATTTTTGGGTTGGAGAAAGGTTGACCGTAAAACGACGCCGTGGGTGGTGGTGTTGCTGCACGCGCCGTGGTACAACACGAACGAAGCGCATGAAGGTGAAGGAGAGAGCATGAGGGAATCTATGGAGTCTTTACTCTTTAGTGCTCGAGTCGACGTCGTTTTTGCCGGCCATGTTCATTCCTATGAACGTTTTGTAAGTCCCCCACCTTGAATTAATCTTTTTTTCACTAATGAAAATTTCGTTAAATCAACAAGTACAACTCAATTTATTAATTAAATGAAAATACCATTTACGCTTTAAAAAATAAAACTTTATTGATGGCGAATTGTGTGATTAATACAGAAACGGGTATATAACAACAAGGCAGACCCATGTGGGCCAATATACATAACCATCGGTGACGGAGGCAACCGAGAAGGTCTTGCTTTATCGTAAGTCACTTCCCTTAGTCCCATTCTATATCTAAATTTAATTTTCATATTATTTTCGTCAATTCAAAGTTTTTTTGTTTTAATAAATTTGAATATTTAAGTGAATTCAATAAACTCATTGCAATTTTGTTCCTTTTTTATAACTTAAATCATAGGTTCAAGAAACCTCCTTCACCTTTGTCAGTATTTCGCGAATCGAGTTTTGGACATGGTAGATTGAAGGTTATGGATGGGCAACGAGCACATTGGTCGTGGCATAGAAACAACGACTCAAACTCACTTCTTGCTGATGAAGTCTGGCTCGAGAGTCTTAGCGCATCCTCATCATGTTGGCCTTCGAGTCGTTCTAATGATGAGCTCTAAACCATCATACCATAAACCAGTTTATACTTCTTTTGGTCATTGGAATGTTCGTAGTCTCGATTACAAATATCATTTTGTTATAAATTACATTCTTATTAGGCAAATATTTTTTGTACTTTAAAAATGTATTGGGAGTTTCTGTTCAAATATTGTGTGCTTTTGTTAGTTTGTTATATGATAAAACCTGGATTACTTGTAGGACTCAGATGTGTGGCTGTTACACACTTAAGAAAGATATCTTAGGTAAAAATATATCATTCTTTTTTTTGGAAGAAAAGATGAATATCCTATCTTTTTAGTTTTTGATCAAACACTTTTTTTGTATAAATGTAGTATTTTTCCATTTTAATAGTAGTCAGGAAAAACTATAAAATAGCTACAAAAACTTAACATTTCTTATTAAATTTTGTTTCGTTAAACAATAGGAAGATGAAACGAAACAAACTGTGTGACTTGACGAGTTTTATAAACAAACCTGAGACGTCCACCGATCTCTTCAATACTTGATCAATCCATCACATCTTCTTCTTCTTCTTCTTCTTCTTCTTATTCATCTTCACAAACTCTTTGAAAATGAAGAACATGAAAATCTTTGGTCTTTTCATTAGCTTTAGTCTCTTTTTCCTCTCTCCGTTTGAATCTCAAGCTAACTATCATTCGAACTTCACCCGCCCGCCGCCTAGTTCCCTCTTCCTTGTCGCTCACGCTAGTCCAAAATTTGATCCTCAACAGGTTCAACAATTTACATCTCTTATCTTAATAACCTCTACATAGTCTTTTATTGTGAATGTAGCATGCATACTCTTCAATCTATCATATATAGGTGCACGTATCATTGGCGGGTAAAGACTACATGAGAGTAACATACACAACGGACGACACGACCGTAGAATCGATGGTGGAGTATGGTAAACGTCCAAATAAGTACAACATAAAAACTACCGGAGAATCCACTTCTTACAGATACTTCTTCTATAGCTCTGGCAAGATCCACCATGTCAAGATTGGTCCTCTTAAACCAAACACCATTTACTATTACCGTTGTGGCGGTCACGGTAACGAATTTTCTTTCAAAACTCCTCCATCCACTTTTCCCATCGAGTTTGCTGTCGCTGGTAATAGTCCCTTCATAAACTCTTTTCGTTTCATTTTCTCACTTGTCTTTTTCATTTATTGGGATTGGAGATTTTAAGACTCGTGAATATGAGGATGTGCCTTTGGAATGGAAGGTCTAATTGCCTATGAGTTTAAGTCTTAGGGAGGAATGGTAACTTTATATCTTAAACATGTTTTGACAAAAGAAATATATAGAAAGGAAAGTTCTGATAAGAAAAAAGTGTGACGAATCATGAACTTTCAACTCTAAACTAAATGGTAGTGAATAGTTAGACTCAAATATCTTATATAGGAACGTTTGGTAATTTTCACTTCTGATATGTGATTCGTAACAAAAATATCGGACTAACTCTGTCTAATCATGTCATTGACGGACTAATCTAGTCTAGCCATTGGTTTTGAGATTCTGAAAATAAAAGGATTAGATATCCTCGGAATATGGCCGTTAACCGCTGATTATATTAGTCCATAACCAAATCATCGGATCATGCCGAATCTGAATCCTAATGTGTTATAATCAAATTGAAGTAGTTAGGACGAATTATAGATATGAACCCTATGATATTAGTCGATTGAAATATTTCTATCTTTAACCAAATATAAACTTCGTGCTTATTAAAATAGTATTGGACTAAATATCTTTATGCAATAGCACGCAAACCGTGCAGGAAGTTACATGTATTTCACTTTTTATACATGTCCACAACTTTCCCGTTGGAGTTTGATTGTTTTGAAGTATACGCCAAAATCTCAAGCATTTAAAGTACACGGCTCATCTTTTATTTTTTTTCAAAATGGTTAACGTAGTCTGTACCTGAATTGGCTTTAATTTAAATATTTAGTAGTGGGTTTGAGTTGAGATTTGTTTTTCAAAGGATCATATGATCAATGAGTACATGAGTTTGATATGGCTTATGAGTTGAATCCTATTGTTTATGAATGGCCTCATACAATAATCGTAGTTTACTCATCAACTTAGTTCCATCGGATTTTGATATGAAAACTCCGATGGTTCTAACCTATTATGTGTAAAACATTCATTACATTAGTTTAATTTATTCATGAATATTATTTTTAATCAATCATATATTGACAAAAAAAAAATTCATTTACAGCATGCATATATTTAAATATTAAGGACTATTTTAAATTTTTTTATTCCTCACACACATATATATCAGATATGTTAATTCATTTTTTCAACATATATTATGACATAAACACAAACCCAAACCCAAACCCAAATAGTTTACCCCAGTAACCCATGGATAATACATTTGGATCGGGGCTGATCTATTTTGACAGCTTTACTTCTATTTTGGATTCATATTCATGCCGGTTAAGAACCGGTTTTCCTAGGTGACTAACGAAAAAAACTGTTTTGATGTGAAACTGAAGGTGACCTAGGCCAAACCGATTGGACAGTAAAAACGTTAGATCAAATGTCGAAACGAAAGTTCGATGTCTTTCTACTTCCCGGTGACCTTTCCTATGCGGACACTCACCAGCCACTTTGGGACTCATTTGGCCGCCTCGTGGAGACCTCGGCTAGCTCCCGCCCATGGATGGTCACCGAGGGAAACCATGAGATCGAGTCTTTCCCCATCAATGATGAACTCATGAGCTTCAAAGCATACAACGCACGATGGCTCATGCCTCACGCCGAGAGCCTCTCTCAATCCAACCTTTACTATTCTTTTGATGTAGCTGGCGTCCACACTGTTATGCTTGGTTCTTACACCCACTTTGACTCCCACTCCGATCAGTACAAGTGGCTCCAAACCGATTTAGGAAAGGTAACTAGTTGGGATATATATAAACCATACAAAATATTGAAATATTTTTCTTAGTTCTTAAAAGTAAGACTGTATTTGTGTGAGGGAGGTTGACCGTAAAAGGACGCCGTGGTTGGTGGTGGTGATGCATACGCCATGGTACAGCACAAACAAAGCGCATGAAGGTGAAGGAGAGAATAGGAGAAAGGCCTTGGAGAGTTTGCTATTTCGTGCTCAAGTAGACATTGTTTTTGCTGGCCACATTCATACCTATGAACGTTTCGTAAGTACCTCAACCTTAACCTTTCTCTGATTTAAGTTTCATTTAAAGACATGATGCAACAAAAATCAATAAATTATATACATAGTCTGAAAATTTAATGGCTAAAATAAAGTTAAGATTGTCATTCCATATGTCTTAAGATAAATCGAGTTTTACCGGAAGAATTTCGTTGTTACTTAATTAATATTATTTAATTAATTATGATTGTGTTTAGTGATTAATCTAAATGGTTTACTGTTTTAGAAATCATGTAAATTATACATACATGCATATGTTACGTTAATCAAAATTATACGATTTTCATATTATTACCAATCAGAACTTCAATCAACGGATGAAAAAATCAAACCAATTGTAATCAACCTAGTAAAAAAAAAATCCTACCTTGAAGATTAATTGAATATGAAAAATATATTTTCGTATTTAATACTAACTTTTGATATTCGTGCTTAGTTATTTACATTTAAACTACAAGTTAATTTAAATAAAAACGACGTTTTGCTTTATTGATTGCAAATTATGCACGATGTAGACGCCGGTTTACAAGCACAAGGCCAACCCATGTGGACCAATACACATAACTATCGGTGACGGAGGCAACCTAGAAGGCCTTGCTTTAAAGTATGTCACCTCCCATTACCAAATTAATTTATATGTTTTTCGCCCAATTAAATTTTTTTGTTTGTTTCAAAAAATTTTAGTTAACTGAAATGAATAAGCAAACTAAAATTACAGGTTCAGGAAGCCTCAATCACCTCTATCGTTATTCCGTGAATCGAGTTTTGGACATGGGAGATTGAGGATTATAGACGAGAAACGAGCACATTGGTCGTGGCATAGAAACAACGACAAGATGTCAGTTATTGCGGATGAAGTATCGTTCGAAAGCCCAAGAACATCATCACTTTGTCTTTTGCATCGTTTTAGAGGTGAGCTCTAAATCACAATACCATAAAAACATTTTCTCATCTTCTTTTCTTTTTCTGTTTTTATTAATTAATAATCAAAACAAAAAAAAAAACTAAATTAAATTGGTACAAATACCCAAACTTTTGAGTCGGATACTACTATTAAAATGTATCCCTTAAATGGATACGAGTACTCCAAATTCTTGGCTATTCAGTATGTTCCCATCCTTAGTTAATTCATCATTTGTCTTAAGTAATTAATTAAGACCACTGATAAAACAAGTATTAACCACCTAATGCTCATTCAAAGTGGAGCCATCTGCTTAAAATTAGTGGAAAAGTTTGTAACTATTTGTGTGTGTTTTTTTTGGGTTGGGACGATAATTTCTTAGGAATTTTAAGGCTTTAGATATGATCTCCTCAGACCCAAAACATACCACTAGTCTCTTTGAGACATCCCACATGTAACATAGGCTTTGTCTCTCGGCTATTTACACATAAAATATTTAGCTATTTACACGATTATTAACATATAATTCAAATACTTAAATCCCCTTCAGAGACATCCGTCAAAAGAAAAAATCAAAGTGAGTAAATATGTAAAACAGATGTTCATTTATTCTTTTCGTTTTCTTATCGTTACACGAAGAGAAAAGAAAAACGGAGGCGGAAATTTATAATTTTCTTCGTTCTTAATAATTTTTGTACACGCAAAAGCCACACAGTAATATAAATAAGCCGCAAAAAAAAAAAAAAAAAAAAAAAAAAAAGTAATCTTATTTCTTTCTGGAAAAGAAAATTAATTTTGGAAAGATGAAGAAAAAGCGTCTCCATCTTAAACCACGTGACACGTGTCCCTTTGTAAATACATAATCTTTTACAATATAATGACCCATTTTGATGAACGGCTAAGATCAAATCGACACCATCCGTATTTCTCGGGGACGGACGCGTAGAAATGAAGATCGGAAGAAAAGTCAACACATCGAACCGCTCCGATCAAATCTTCTGAAGCTTCGCCGCCTTCACCAACGGATTCGCCTTCGCGATCACTTCCCGACCGGCCGATTTGAAATCGAATGTGCATCCATGGATCTCCGGATACCTATGGACCCCGCAGAAAATCGTCCCGCACCGGCACTTAAATCCGGTCAACCCGACCCGTTTCCTACACGTCGTGCACCGATTCGGCCTTTGTTGCTGTTGCTGCTCCGTGGTCGTCTTCGGAACGTTCTTCACCGTTACTTTGAGCTCAGCTGAGGGATTTTGAACGAGTGCTTGGATGATCGGAGAAGAGATTGATGCGATCTCCGACGACGGCGTCGGAGATACGGAAAGAGAAGATTCGACGGTTGATTTCATGGAGGCTTGTTGTTGTTGCTTAAGACAAAGATCGCCGTAACAATTAGAACATAGATTCATGGTGGCGGAGCTGCCGAGAAAGCCACAGTTGTTAACACAAAGACGGTGACCTTCCGGCGTTTGACATCGATGCTCTTCCGCCATAGATCTTGTAGAAAATTAATAAATCAAGCTCGTTGAAAATCTGGAAACAATAAAAGATTGATTAACAAAGGTAACAACAAATCTGCAGAGTTATAAAAAAAGGAGGGAAAATAGACGAACCAAATTCTGGTCACCGAGAAAAGATCAGAAGATTTCTTTTTCCTCCGTTTTCTCGGCAACCAAAAGAAAACAGAAAAAAAAAACAGAGATGAAAAATGAAAGAGATAAAAGTTTGATTAAAAATAGAGAAAATACAGAGAAGAGAGGAGAGAAAAAGAAGGAGCGTAGGAGAGAGAGATTTGAGTTTACCTGTTCTTGAGAAGAAGAAGAAGAAAGAAGAAAGAAGAAAGAAGATTCACTGATCGATGGATTGGGAAGAGAAAAAAATATATATAAACAGAGTCTTAAGGAGAGAGAAATGAAGGAAACAACGGCGAAAACAGAGATGACGCTGCTGAATTATTAAATAGAAAATAACGGTTTTTTTTTCATTTTTTCTGTTTTTTTTTCAATAATTTGGTAGATTAACGAAATGTAATCTAATTAGTGGTTATAAATTATATATACACGTAATGCATTATTCCACGATCAAATCTTTATACTGATTAAATGTCGTCATGGTGCTGTCACTTACTTGATTCATATAGTATTTTAATTTAATTTTCTTACAAAATAAATAAATGCCCTTTTCCCCTACGAAGACAAAAAATCATTATATGGGTCAAACTTCAGACCGTGTGAGTTAAAATAAATAAATTCAGACCGTGTTTTGATACCTTGTGTAAGAACCACTTGGGTTGATCTTTCTTTTTTTGTCAACTTGGGGACTCATTTCTATTTTATTTATTAATGACAAATTTGGACGGTTCAACTTGGATCGTCCAAGTAATATTGATGTGTAATGAATTCTAGAACCTCTAATAATGATCAATTTGATGCTTGAAGTGGGGAATTGATGTACGCAAAACCGTTGATTGGGTTGGTTTAGGATTAAATATCCCAAGATATAATGTTTGGAATTTGTTTATTAGTATGGGAACAATAATTAATTTATCTTTAGACTTTGATTTAAAATTATTTTCGCTAGGTGAAGCACCCATATGATATCGGAATGTGAAGCATGAGGGTGATTGTTTTTTTTTAAATTAAAAATTGTTTCGTGATGCAAATAGCCATAAACATTCGTTTTGACAGACTTCAACAGTCACAGAAGTGATAGGCTTATTTTATCAAACTTTTATAAGATGCATGTTCAATTTGCATACACTGTTTTATCCTCAACCCATATTTTTATTTATAATGACAATTTTATACGATCAAACTACAAAAATTAGAACCCAAAAAAGAAACTCAAATCTAAACATTAATGACAATAAACAATCCAGATAATCACATGTACTCAAACTTCTAAGAAATAACGATGCTTTTTAACGATTTTCTTCTCATTTCTTTTGTAAGACTTGAAACTTCTTCGTTACCGTTTGGTAATTTCTCATGTATATATATGATTGTTTTCTATTTATTTTGTTTTAATTTGAATAACTAATTTGTCTTTTGAAATGTTGATGACTCTTATCTTGGATACCGTCGGATCTGATAGTTCGATCTCACTTAGTATCTATTTATATGAATAATTGTGTTGTCTCTTGATCTTGATGGTAGAGTTCCCTTTTGATGACGACAATGATTATCTCAAGTATTAATTAAATAAGGAATGAGATGTTACTAGAAAAAATGTAAAGCTTAAGAAAAGCAAGATGGAAAATAATGTAACATATAATAAAAAACTGCAACTAGAGGAAACGAGTGACGATAAGTGAAGCGACGATAAAGGCAAAAACGAGTGACAAGCAAGTGGAGGGACGACACGAGGAAATACAACAAGAGGAGTAACAACAACGAGGCCATACTAAAGGAAATCAACTGGTGGGCATTCGGCATTATGTATGAACGATTTTCCTTCATATTAATGAATAGGCTGGACAAAATATCCGCACCCGATACCCGAATCCGAACCCAACCCGAAGTAAGCAGTTCGGTTCGGGTACGGATGTCCTATAATACTCGATCGGATGTAAATTTTTCAGAATTCGGATACCCGTATCCGATCGGATATATCCGAAATCATCCGAGATTATCCGAAATTACCCGGAATTACATATTTTTTACTTTGTTTCGGATAAAAACACTCATATCCGACCTATATCCGATCCATACCCGATCCATATCCGATCCATACCCGATATATTTTGATTTTTTACTTAATTATTGATGAAAACACCCATACCCGATCCAAACCCGATGGGTATTTCGGATTTCAGGTATCATCCGAAAACACTCAAACCCGATGGGTGTTTACCGAATCCGACCCGAAATGTAAAAAAACCCGATCGGGTGTAAACTTCTATACCCGAATATCCGAAAAACCCGAAATACCCGATCCGAACCCGATCGGATACCCGAATGCCCAGCCCTATTAATAATGATGAAACAAAATCGAGGGCTAAATTTTTTTTCTATTTATTAATTTATTAAGCTTAAACATTGTAAATCGAGGGCTAAAATTTTGATGAAACAAAATCGCAGTGCTGAACATGTTATATTTTACTACAATTATTTACAAATCTAATAAATATTATAAAAAAAAATAATTGTATCTGTTGGAAATTAGAAATTTTTAGTAATGATATATTATAGATTTGTTTGTAACATAAATTCATCGAAAATATACTTCCACTGTTCCACGAATCACAGATTTAGAGACGGACTAAAGCACATCATCTTTTGAATTTCCTTTTTTAAGTTCCAAAAATATTACGAAAGAAATTTAAGAAGAGTTCTTAAATTTGTCACTGTCAGAATGAGCTCTAATTTCTAAAGCAGTTATAGAAAGGATCAAAGGATTGTAAATAGTTTTCAAAAACATTTTTTCACTTGTTCCCAAAATACAAAAACATTTTTAAAAAAATTTTAAGGATTTTGAAAGCTGTAATATTTTTGAAATACAAATCTACAAATGGTATTTTTAGAAAAAAGTTTCAAATTTATTTTAAAATCTCTCGTATCGTATATTATATTAAAAAGGTCTCATTTTATAGCTGATGTTAAGTATATTCTAATTTTAATGTGATTAGGGAATTACAAAAAATGTGTGTAAAGAGAAATATATGAAATGACAGGCTGGAAAAGGAGCCGAAATGGAAGTCCAGCCTTTCTCTTTATCCCAAGAGTACTCTTATCTTTCTATATGTTTATTCAATAGCTTATCTACAATTAATTCTCCTATATTATAAGGGAAGGTCCCTATAATAGATAGGAGCCTACCACCAACACGTGCCATATTTTTATCCTTATAACTATGGGCAACAAATACTTTTTAGTTGGACAAGAAAACATATTTTCATACTATGACATACTTGATGAGAATCGTCATATAAGATTAACGAAATCTAGTGAAAGAACAAATACAGGTCATCTCCCTGATCTTTTTCACCGAAATTTGATTTCAAGTAATCGTGTTATTCCACATAGTAGAAATTGTGCTATGAATCGGATATCATGGATTCATATAATACTACCAAAATTTATCGTCAAAAGAAAATAAACAACAACAAAGAAAGAAAGAAGAAAAAAACGAATATAGCTGATATAATGAAATATTATCACATATTAGATGATGTTACTAATTACAATGATAGGTTCTCTCTTAAATGTAAATTTAGATTCAATAAGCTTTCACCTTCTTTCTTTTCAATAATTTGTTTTAGAAAGTTGTATCTTTAGGCGTGATTTGGTTTGGCCCATGGGTTTTCAGAATGGTGTTTTATTCAATGTGGAGGCTTAATTGATTGAGGACCAACCTCATGGGTCCATGTGTGATCTGTAGCAACAAATTTTTATTTAAAGCCCCAAGAATTTCAGAGTTTTAGAAACCCATAAATTATTAAATATATCTAATTTGAAAGGAGCAATTAACCTGGTCGCATCTTGATTTTAAGGAAATGTACATAAAATGTGATAGTATCTACGGAAAGCAAAGAAATCGGTTATTGAGTATGTTATTGCTCAGTTTAAAACATATTTGCTTTGGACCAATTGGTTAAAGGAATGTTTCTTCACGATGTGGTTAGCTTTGTGGCAGTACTATGGCCTGTTTCGGTATGAGTTACTCATCGAGGCACAAGGAATTTATGATATTACCCGACTGTTTTCATTTATAATTTTTTTTGTTTAAACTAACCAAAGTAGAACCAATTTTTGTAATTGTTTTCCGGTTGGCAATTATATGATTGAAATCAAAATAAAAGGAATAAAATTCTAAACGTTTTATCTTCAAGATGAGTCATTCAATCTATAGACTACAATGACTTAATTAATATTCATCAACATTGACCAACTTCCAATCATATAAATTGTTTTTTGAGCATATAGGAAAATATTTTTAAGAAAATTAAAGATTCACTAAAATCAGTGATTTTTTCTATTGTATATTTATTTTTTATTTTTTATGTTTAAGATCAAATTTAACCAGAAAATATCAAAATACTAATGAAAACTTTAGTATGTCCTCCCATATAGATCTTTCCTTTAAATATGATTGAATTATGATTTATAAATTTTACATCTAAATATATTTTTAAAAGGTGGTAAGTTCATTTTCATATCTAAATAATTTGGTAGATATATATATATATATATGATTATATTAATAAACTATGGTTTAAAAATCTTCTGTATCTTTTGTATTTCCATTTCTTTGACAATTACATATGTTAATTTTTATCATTCTCCAATTATTAAAAATTTTTATGTTACGATTTAAAAAAGTTAAATAAAATAATATTAAAGTAACTATATACATAACTGACATTTTAAATATATAATATCATCTAATATAATTAAGTACTTTGGAAACATATTATCTTCAATTTAGTTAACTAATCCAAATTTGTATTCTGAGTATTTTTCTTGTAATTAAATGTTGAATTGCAGGATTCAAAGACAAGTGACCTAACACAAAAAGAACCTGCAACATTACAACCATTTCAACTCCCGCTAATATTCACACCAACTCCAGCAACAACATCATCAACTTAATCCATACATAAATCTTTACATATATTTCAATCCACATAACATTTTTCGTATAATCTCCATATATTTCTTTAAACCAAGATCTCTAAATAAATTCATTTAAATGGGTAAGAGTTCGTCTCATTCTGCTTCCATGGCAGTGGCAGAGAAGATCTCATGGTACTGTGCTGTGTTTGCCGCCATGATGCTGCTGATGAACTGCTGCGACGTGGCAGAGGAGGGTACCAAGGAGATCGTGCAGCAGCAACAGCAGCCGTCGATGAAGATCGCCGGATATTCTGATCGACGGCCAGCATGCGATGAGATATATGTAGTGAAAGAAGGAGAGACGTTGCAGACGATAAGTGAGAAGTGTGGAGATCCTTACATTGTTGAAGGGAATCCTCATATACATGATCATGATGATGTTTTCCCAGGTCTACTCATTAGAATCACTCCTTTTTAATCTCAATTGGTTCTCAATGTATAAAATATTATAAATCAGTTTGTCTTTTTGATTGTGACCAAAGTCTTAAAGGTGACACTAAGCTCACATCATAATTATGTTATTGGACAATGTAAAAAATGATTAGTCTACAATATATTTAAAAGAAGTGGAGGAAACATATGACCTATGTACCTCATATAGGTGGTGAAGAATTGCAAATCAAGAAAGATTGTCCAATATTATTGCAAATCAAGAACAATTGCAAACACAAGCCACCAAACCTCAACGTATTAAACCCTTTCGATGCGGATGAATATATACCTCCATCAAGGAAGAAAAATGTAATTTTATTCATTGTTAGATTTAAGACTCCAGAAATGATAACTATTTCACCCTAATCATGTATATAATCTCATGAAATTTTAATATGTATTTGCCGTTTCTAATTGATAATTCTCTTCAAAAGTTAGTTCTATAGATTATATATTGACAAGCGTTTACAATATGTTTTTTCTTATATAATATCTATTTTCCCCCTTCAAACTCAAAGAAAGATGATTATATTCTACTAAAAATAAAAACTACACTTTGTAAAATAAAATTAGTTTATAACTTTTTCTTGGAAAATTCATTGCATATTAAATAATGGAGATAACATTAATAGATAAATTCCAAACACATATCTGGTGTGATTTCAAAATTTATTGTTATTTAAAAGTAAAAGATTTTTCAGTTTGTGTATAGCACCAGATTGAACTTTTGGATAGATATATAATATAGAATCTCTTAGATGATTTACATAGATTAATTCCAATTGCACAAGATTTTAATAGATAATTTTAAAATTTTTAATTATGTTTTGATCTCCAAAACCGGTTATTTACAAAAAGTAATTATAATCTAATAAGTTTCTATAAGACTAAATTATGGTTGATGTATTCTTTTAATATTTCATATAATTAGTTATATCAGTATATGTAAAAATAATTTTTTTTATTGTTTTACATTTTCGAACTTCAAATATATTATATTTTGTTTATATTTCAAATAAATTAGAGTAAATTTCTTTCTGTTTTATCTAAGCAAATACTTAGTTCAAAATGAATAAAGAAAAAAATTTGGTATAGAAGGCAAGGCATTATTTTATTAGATAATCTAGCAAAAACCTATCTCATGACTTTTGTTTTTGAACATTGTTTTTTTTTTGGGGGGGGGGGGATAAATTAACTTATATATTTTGGTATATAAAGATTGACGTTAAAAAAATTGGAATATAGAGATCAATATTTCTAACAATGTATAAAGATTAAAAAATGCCCCCGAATATACTAGATAATTATTTCCATGAAGGTTTTGGAATGTGACATTTGGTTGCTCACTTTTTTGGAAGAAAATAAATTATACACACTACAAATTAGATTTTTTATTTTATTTTAGTCAAATACATCAAAAAAATTCCTAAAGGGAAAGGATTGCTATAAAACACGTTGTCCTTCATTCTTGTTCCTAACGACGCTGTTCTTCTCTTTCCATCCCTCTCTCTCCCTCTTCTCCTTCGCCAGAATGATGAAGGTTTGGGGTTTAGTAGCGATAGTGCTTTTTGTTTTCGCCAGAAATGTTTTGTCGTATGATCGGCCGGCCACTCGAAAAAATATAGTGATCCATCCTTCTAACAACGATGATCCTACGTTCCCGGAACAGGTAATTTTACATTCAATCTTTACATATTATACTCGTATGCATTCTATATCGTTTGTGCAAATCGGTATAATTAAGTGGATTTTTTTTGTTTTACTTTTTATTATTGAATTTTAACATGACAAGTCTCAAGATTTTCTCTCTTTCACTCTTTTGATATGTGTTAGTTTTCAAACATAGGCATAGGATTTAAGATTTTTCCATTAAACACCAATAATACGAATATTAACACACAAAAAAACTTTAATCTTGGGCATATTGGATACAGTAGTTTTGTTTCTTTGAATTTTTCTTTTTAATTTTTCTAAATTGTAAGAAATTTACTTTTCTTTTAGGGTAGAATTTAACAAAATTTTGTATAGAAAATGGTTAAACTAATAGATCTGTTCACTTTCGCACTCATGCTACAAAACAACTGGCTACTGAAGCGTTGCCAGAATTAGGGATGATTTTAGACTAATACATACACTGTATCACATGTTATTCGGAACGATACTGTACTCGCGATTTTATTAATTACGAAACGTTGAATGGAGACATTTTCAGAAAAAGAAAAAAAAATTCTTGCCAGAAATACCTTAACTATCTACATATTTATTAAAATTCCAGAAAGATAATCTATTTGGAATTAAAACCAAAAAAAAAATCTATTTGGAATCGTAAAAAATAACGTATACGGATTTCCACAGTGGTCAAACACTGTTTAAATGCAGAATAATTCAGAGATCCGCACGTGAGTACCACGTGACGTAGTTTCACGTTAAAACGTGTCTTAGGAAAGCACTGGCAAATTTCACCCACTTTGTCTTCTGTCTGTTAGATCTTTCGTCACTCAACGGTTTTTTTGCTTGTACGCTTTGTTACTTTCCTATTTTTCTTTTATCACTTTGTTTTCATAATTTTTTCATTTCTAAGTTTATTATTGAATTCGTGACGCTAATTTTGCAATTCAGGTACATATATCTCTGGTTGGGCTGGACAAAATGAGAATATCATGGATAACGAAAAAATCACTCATCATGCCGACTGTTGTGTACGGCACAGTATCTGGTAAATACGAAGGCTCGGCTAATGCAACAACGACGTCGTACCACTACTTGTTGATTTACCAGTCAGGCCAAATTAATGACGCTGTTATTGGTCCATTAAAGCCCAATACAGTTTATTATTACAAATGTGGAGGCCTAGATATGACCCAAGAGTTCAGCTTCAAGACCCCTCCTTCTCAATTACCCATCAAATTCGTCGTGTCCGGTACACATTTCATGTTACCTCTTCACTCATATAAACCTTTAGATTGTCATTTCATAAACTATATAATAAAAAAATTCGTCTATACAATGGCTCATGGGGGTGTCTTCTGTCTACGGTCATGGATTAAAGTCCAAATTTGTTATTTTGTTGATGATTTTGATAAAATGAAGGTGACCTTGGGACAACTGAATGGACTAAATCAACATTGGAACACGTATCAAAATGGGATCACGACGTTTTCATCTTGCCTGGAGATCTCTCGTATGCTAACATGCTTCAACCAGTGTGGGACACATTTGGTCGCTTGGTGCAGCCACTTGCGAGCCAGAGACCTTGGATGGTCACTCATGGCAACCACGAGGTCGAAAAAATTCCTCTCTTACATAGTACCCCCTTCACCGCCTATAACTCCAGGTACATTTTTTTCAACTCGTCAGACTAGCCAAAATTTACTTATTTTAAGCTTTCACGCATGCAACATGATTTTTATTTTTTTAAATGATACTTTTTGATGAATATTATAGGAATCAAAACTATTACTTGTTCACTTATATTTATAAAATTAATGTTGGGTTTATCTGTTTGTATTACAGTTTTGGTTTTAGTAATGAAGAGAAAAAAAAAACTGCGCAAATAAACTATATTTTGGTTATATATGTAATTCTTTTAGGTTTTGATTAAGAAAAGAAGGGATATTGTTAAGTAAATTTTTAATATCTTGTATACACGTGGCAGGTGGCGCATGCCATATGAAGAGAGTGGCTCGACCTCGAATTTGTACTATTCCTTCAACGTTTTCGGAGTTCACATTATAATGTTGGGATCATACACAGATTTTGAGCCTGGCTCAGATCAGTACCAATGGTTAGAAAATGATCTCAAAAAAGTCGACCGTAAGATCACACCGTGGTTGATGGCTGTGGTACATGCGCCGTGGTACAACACCAACGAAGCTCACCAAGGAGAGAAAGAGAGTGTAAACATGAAAGAATCTATGGAAACTCTTCTTTATAAAGCTCGTGTTGATGTGGTGTTCGCCGGTCACGTCCATGCGTACGAGCGTTTTGTAAGTCTAGAGAGTTTCATAATTTTTTTAAAAATTCAATTAATTAATTTGTATATAGCTAATTTTTGAAATGGAACAAAAAAGAAAAAAACTAACTAACTTTTGGTGTTATTTGACAGAATCGGGTGTACCAAGATAAGTTGGATAAATGTGGTCCGGTTTATATTAACATTGGAGATGGTGGCAATCTAGAAGGCCTAGCTACCAAGTAAGATCTTCGTAAAATGCTTATAAAAAATGTAAAATTTACTGACATTAAAGTTAAATATTTTGATGATGTTTTATAAATCATAGGTATGAAGATCCAAATCCCGAAATATCATTGTTTAGGGAAGCAAATTTTGGGCATGGTCAATTGGTGGTTGAGAATGCGACTCATGCACATTGGGAATTTCAGAGGAACGACGACGATGTGTTGGTACAAAGGGATTCGGTTTGGTTAACCAGTCTCTTAGCCGATTCATCTTGTCGGATTTAGACCGTTGTGGTTAATATTCTTAAATACTGTTAGGACTTGTGCCTCATCATTAATTATTTATACATTATATGTTAAATATCGAAGTGGAATCGTAGAAACCGAAATCTATACAGAATTTGAGTATTAAACAAAAATATCAAGAGGACAGATAAATGATCCTTGTCATATTTATGCAAAATGCAAATTTACATATGCATGTCAAAATACACAACTCATCCATTGATTTTGAAAAGCATTATTGTGTTTTACTTCTTTTTATCGAAAAATACAATTGTGAAATCTTTTCAAAAATAGGGTTAATCCATCTACAATAAATTGATGTCTTCGTTTACCAGTTTTCTTACCAATTTTTAGTAAGCAACCTTGCAACATTTGTTGACCGAACAGATTTGTATGGTTTGAGTTCCGATTTCAAAACTTAGAAATATTATATTATATATATAATATCAATAACTTTAATTTTGTGTGGTTGTTTAAAAAGGTCGAAATTTTATTTTTTTTGAACTTTGATCGTGAAATAATGTGGAGCTATAGATCGAAAGCCCAAAATGATTTTGGCAAAATCTATTGTCAAATCTATCCAATTACCAAAAGTAATTATATGTTATCAACCCGAAAATATATAACGCGATAGAATGCGTATGTAGCTCACTTGCAAACGAGCCATATATCAGTGTCCAATTTGTCGTATTATATATATATATATATATATATATCCTTTGTTCAAGTTCTTTCCCACAATTGTTTTTATCAGAATATTCAATATTTATCTCTAAAAGTTAAGAGCTGCTATGATAATGTTTGCATGCAGTCTCTAATATGAACGCACTTTAAACCTTATGGAGGAGACCGAGACCCCAATAAAAGAAATAAAGTTCAAAAGACAAAAGGTTATATTAGCAAAAGGGGGAATATAATTTAAAATTACACAAAAGGGAAATATTGTTGATTTCTTCATTTTTTATATATATGAAAATATTGTTGATTTCTCCAAACTGTAATCTAATATTCTCTACCAAGCACTTCCACGTATAGGGAGACCGAGTATTTGAATATTTTAGATATTTGAAATTTGATTGGTCAAGATGTAATAGATTTTATAGTTAGATGATGAAGACAACAAAACAAACGACGCAAAAGGAACATGACATATATGATAAATTAGTGCGTAAAAGACAGTTGGAACGGATCAAATAAAGTGTAGTATGTAATGGTAATGTCAATGACCGTTATTGAGTTTTGCTAATACATGAATATCTGTAATTTCCAAATCATATATATATATATATATAGTACTTGTTCGAATATGAATCATTATATATACGTAGACCCGATTCAAAGCTTAAATAAAAGTTTTTATATAAAAACAGACACCAACCCGAAAATACTAAATTCGGATTTGATGCCGTTACGTTGAGAGAGGAAATCACTGGGGGGCAGAAACGACATTTCACAGATTGCCAGCAGGAAATGAAGCTCCTCACTTTTAAATATCATTGCCTTTGGTGTGAGCACGTGCACCCACTCTTTAATTAGTTCCATTTCAAGACACACCTACTAAATACTAATTGTGTTTCAGTTTTGTTTAACTTCTAAAATCAACATATTTACTATTCTTAAAAAAAAGATAGTTAATAAAATTTATTCCGTGAAGAAGGTTAAAAGAAGCCGTACAAGATATACCGCAAGAAAAAGTAGTTTTCTAAAAAACGTGAAATTGTAGTCATATTTTTTTTTTTGGGGGGTTTAATTATGGGCAAACGAACGAGTTCTAGAGCAAGGCATGTGAATTTGCAAAAAGAAAGAAAATAAAATCATAAATACATCAAAAAAAAAAACTACCTCACTGTTTATATGATGTTTCACGTTCTACAACACTTATGATCCATGATTATTTTTTGTAGGTTTTAGGCTTCAAAGTCCAAACAGGCAAACACTCTTCATCTTCATTATTACTTTTTTTTCTCCCATCATAATAATTATATAAAATCTTTATGTAGATTGTAGATAAGGAATGGTGAAACAATAAAAAGGAAACCAATAAAAGGGATCTTGAGAATTGTAACGACTTGCTAATGCTAATGTACATATTGATTGTGGAAGAGGTTTGCTTCATTAACGTTTTAAGAAAAAAAAAAATTGTGTTACATTACGAATGTTTTATAAAATAAGTACAAAACATTATTTTAACAAACAAACACAAACCTTTAACCCAAAAAGAAACAAATACAACGGGTTGTATTCGAAAAAAGTCTAAAAGTTAATCATGGTTGAAGATAAATGGTTTAGTGTTATATCGAGTAAACCAATATAGAGGAAACCGGGAAATAAGAAGAGGAAAGAGTAGCATTTAAAAATGGTCCAAAACGGTTGAAATAGAATCATGAAGGATGATGGTTCGAACCAATCTTTACCATCATTGCGAATCTTTAGAGGTCGATGGCCTTCTTCTTCATCTACTCACTCTATATCCATTAGCCCCCATTCCTACACAACTACCAAAATACCCTCCATATTTTACCAAAATACCCTCGTTCTAGTTCTTTTCACGAATCTCCTGTTTCGAGGATGAATACGATGAAGAAGAGCCGAAGAGGGTTTTAAAATGACGAAAATAACCCTAGAGATCAATTTCGAAAGAAGAGCAAGCCAAGCAAAGCAAGAAACCTCCTCCTTTGTCTCTCTCTCTCTCTCTCTTAACTTGTTTCTCTTTAATCAAATCATCATCATCATTCACATGACGCAATATGCACAAATCTACTCTCTCTCTTCTCGCGGCCGCCATCTAATGCATAAACACAACACAATGCATGATTGTTGTGTCAGGAGAGAGAAGCTTCTTTCTCTCTCTCTAGCTTTTTGGGGATCTATATAACAGACAGTGTCTCGCTTTGTTCTCTTTGTCGCTCTATCTTCCACACACACACACTAGCTTCTCTCTTTAACTCTCTCTATCTTCTTCCTTCAACACTCCTTCCCAAAAGGTATAACCTTTCTTCTTCATCTTCTTCTTCTTCTTCTTCTTCTTCTTCTTCTCTTCTCTCTCTCTTACTGTCTTTCTAGAAGCTTTGCTTTAGTTCTCTCACAAACAATGATGTATCAGAAGATAGGATCTTTTATGTACATGCTCTGTTTCTGTTTCGTGTTCTGTTTCTGCTCTGTTTCTAACTTTCTATTGCTTTTGCTGTGTGATACGTTAAGACAAGAGCTATGTAGTAACGTCACACGTACAAACAACGTGAAGACAAACTCATTATTTCCTTTTCTTTTAATATATATGTTAAACTTTATTATCTTTTTTAATTTTCCTTAATGATGGAAAGTTTTAATCTTTATCCTTTTCTTTGAGACAGAGGCGACCGGAAAAAAAAATTGTTGGAAACTCGTTTATTTTATTTTTTTTTAATTTGTATTGCTATGATCACTATCTTTGTTTTGTTGCTTACTCTGTTTTTTTGCTTGCGTTTCAAATATAATCATTACTATCTCTGTCTATAGAGGTTAAAACATTTATAATTACTGCATATCATCATGATTACTTGTTTTTATCTCTTTTTTCTCCGTTTTTTTTCTTTTTTTCTTAGCTTTATCTTTTTATCCTCCATACAAATTTATAATCATGCTCTTCTCTCTTTGATCATTGATTTCATAAAAAGAAGAAAAGAAATACTCACATTTTTAGGACGAAAACGAAATAAATGCTACAAATAATTTTTCCTAATGTAATTCACATCCGACGTGTGAAGCTGCACAACCCATGTGTGTTGTAATGATTTAACATGAACAATAATCATAACACAAGCTTTGATATTATTCATATTATTACTCTCTTTTTAAATTTTAACAATAATATTGTTTTTGTTTTTGTTTCTTGAAGAAAGAAAGAAAGCAAATGGAGAGGCTAAACTCGAAGCTGTATGTTGAAAACTGTTACATAATGAAAGAGAACGAGAGGCTAAGGAAGAAAGCTGAGCTTCTGAATCAAGAGAATCAACAACTTTTGTTTCAACTCAAACAAAAGCTCTCCAAAACTAAGAACCCTAATGGATCAAACAATGACAACAATCTTTGCTCATCAAGCTCTGGTTCTGGACAATCTTGAAAAAAAAGATGTGGAATTAGTAGAAAAAAAAAGACCCAACCTATGGACTTTTTTAAAAAAATTTATTTTGGTTTTTGTTTGGTGTAATGTAGGAAGATGATAGTAGTATCCAGCAGTAGCTATTATGAAAAGAAGATTCTGTTTTATTACAAGAAGACAGTGTCTCTCTGTTAGTCTTCTCAGTCATATTTCTTTTTTACTTTTGTTTCTATTTTTCTATGTTAATTAAAGATCTTCCCTTGTGGGGTTGGGTTTTAGGATATGGTTGATTCTTGGACTAACATTGTACCTCTACCTATTTATCAAACATTGTCAAGTGCATATCAATCAATGAATGTATCGAATACAATGGGGACAAGTTATTAACCTTTTTTTCAATCATAAACAAAAGCATTCATTATTAAATTATTCATATATCATCCGACACTGCACCTAAGAGATATGAGGAAGAAACAACTTTAACAGTAATGTAGTATATTAACAAAAAAAAAAAAAGTAATGTAGTGTAGACTACACACTGTGTTGTAGTAGCAATTTCAAGTCACGTGATGAAAGTTTTATCCTAAGATCCTAAACTCATAGAATTTAATTATGAGGCCATGTGCATCTGGACATTTTAATTATTATGGTTCAAAATTCAAACCAGTTGTTGATAATATTGGTCACATATACGTAAATCATTTATCTTCAACCGTAAGATTGGATGAAAAATTCAGATTGCATAATATCGAAATGTCATAGCTTTAACCAGTTGAGCTAACATGTAATCAAAATTCAAACATGTTTACCATTATCGTCTAAGGATATGCCCGAGAATGTTGTGTAAATGTATAAATCATGCCGAAAATTTATAATGTTTTTCCTAATTCTTTCTTTCAATAATACGAGTTATCGTGAGATATGGACTAGAAAATACATTTATGCTCTTTAGTTTAACCACAAATACATTTATTTAGATCAAACTTTTTTAAAAAAGTTAATCCAACTCTCTACTCTTATTAAAAAAGTTAATGCAACTCTCTACTCTTATTAGCACTATATTATTAAATTTTAATAAGAATTAGTCAAGCAGAAGAATATCAGGAAAAAATTATCATGTAAAACTATTTTTTTCCGTCTATAAAACTAAATCACTTTCCCATTTTCATTTAGATTTTTGAAAGTCAATTTATATTTGAAAATAAACTACAAAAACTAGTATTTTTTTTTGGGTTTCAAAGCTAGTAAATTTCTTATCAAAGGAAGTGTTAAGGTAATTATGAATGGAGAAAATACAACAAAAAATAAAAATAGGAAGAAAAGTGGGCACAAATATCATGAGATTCAAGCGGCTCTGTACAGAGATGAGACAAGAGGCTTTTCATTCGGATTCTATGTGACGTCATCATTATTAGTCAAAGGACTATTCATTTTTCTTTGAAACTAAACTACGAGTTCTCCTCTAATATTGACCTTTCTTTTTCTGCTACTACCTCCTAAAAACCAGCTCATCGCATTTCATTTTTTTATACTTAAATTTCATTCATAAGTTTAAATATTTTCAAATTGCACTCTACCATAATTCGTTTTCAACACCTTTTTGTGTTAACCATTAAATTCCTTATAAAAGGTTCATAAATTAAACCTTGATAAAAAAGACATACAAAATTCCAGCACATCCATGATGCTGAGCTTTAGATTTTCTATCATTAGTCCATTAAATGTAATATACGAGACTTTAAATGCAATTAGTTTTTGTGAATGTGAATATAAGTTACTCACATTTATTCCATTTAGTTTTTTAAAAAGAAAGATATTATCAAGGCAGGTAACTTGTAAATGAGAGTAATTTATACTCACCCTTACACGAAACAGATATTAAAGTTTTTGGAAAAATTAGAAATAAATCGATTATAGGCATACATATATATTTCGTAATATATTTTTGTAATATTATAAAAAATATATTTATATATATTCGTAATATATTTTTGTAATATTATATAAAAAAACTCTTTATGAGTTAGAAGTTTTAGAAATTATTCAAAAAATTTAGAATTGAGGGTATATTTGAGTTTTTAATATTATAAAAAATTATTTCACCAAATCTTTTTTTTAAAGTATAAATAGACAAATTAGATGAAAAACATCCTTTATATCCAAATTCTCCAAACTTTTTTAAACGGATGATAAACAGATTAACTTTACAAGTAACCTACAATCCAAAATATAGTTTAGCAAAAGTAAACTAAAAATTAAACTCTAATTTGGATTAGACTGCAAGTAATCAAGTAGATAAGGGATAAACAAGTAATCCGAATATATACTTTACAAGAAACCTACAATAACTTGAAATTAACAAATAACAAAACAAAGAAAATAATTTGTAAGTAGACAAAATTTGCAGTGGGTTTTAAACATTTCCAGTGTTTATATTTTTGAACGAATCAAATATGGATAAATTTTTTTGCTATCTGTACTAGACGAGTCAAGTAGCATGTATATCCAAAATTCTGTGTATTTGCTTTCTTTTCATTGTCTCTATGTGCAAACATAAAACCAATAGTTTATTTTTTATAAATTATGTCAATAAATTAACATTATTTTAATACATGTCTTGGTAAATTTTTAAAAAATTTAGTGAACATAAATACAATTTTTTGACAAATAACTGGGGAAAAATCAGTTGTTCATACTCAACAAATTAAAAAATTCTAACTAAGATGGCCTAAGTGTGATAAGTTGTGATGCTAAAAAGTTATTCTTAATCTTACACCACTAGATCGAAGATCTTCGGCTACTAGTTTAGAAAACTTCCAAATAATAGTATATATGTTCTTACAATCTTACTTATTGCATGTCAAATTTGTGTTAGACAAAAAGAACTAGAAAAATAAGAAAGATGTCGCATCAAACTCGAGTGTTTTTGTGAAAATTAGATTTAGGCCTAAGAACCATCATTGATATAATTGGCCGTAAGGAATCATCATATATCATAAAAACAAACTCGAAGTCAACTTTGAAATCTCAATTTGAGAGATGTCCGATTTATGATTACCCCAAATCTCTTTGGAAGACCATGCAAGGCATCATCATCTGACGTCAGATTAATTATGGACCTCTGTTTTCAATTTCTACAATCATTATAGTTCTCACTTCTTATTTATGAGACCTAGAGATTGATATCGGACAATATGTTATAGGTTTGAGTTACGATGTATAATGATGTCTTTGACTCTCAAGTCTCAACTTATGCAGTTATATTTTGCATTTGCTTCTCTCCAACTTAACTCTTCCGAGTGAAAACTGCAACTCTGCAAAGTATATTTAACTATATCATACAAATATATCACAAAAGAACAGTAAAACAATTGTATACTTTTAACAGAAAAAAAAAAATCAATTGTAATTCCACTGTTCACTTTACAATATTATTAAAATCGTGTTACTGGATGTTAGTAATGTTTTTATATAAAATAAATCAAACATTAAAAGGACATAAATGATTTCTTAAAACACAAATTTGTGGGTTTTGTTTAATTTTGGTGATAATTTGGGAAAAAGGAAACAGAAAATTTGTAATTTTTTTTTCCTAAATTTCAAATAATCAATTTATGTTGTACGTAAGAGATTTGTTTTTTTTTTCAAAATAAATTTAACAATTGAACAAAAATAAACGATTCAGTTGGACAAATAACCAACAGTTTAAGACATGGATAGAAGACAAATTAAGCTGATTTTTCTGTTGGCATATAATTTTTAAAATATCATAAAAGGTATATATACGATTTACAAAACCTGTGAGTTTGTCCAAATCAAGATAACAAAATAAAAATAAAAATTGAAGATTAGAAAGAAAAGACTTCAATGGAGTTCTTTTTAGTTGGCAACCACTAATTTAGATAATGAGCCAACGACTGTTAATTATCGCAAATTAAGAACTATTAGATTGATTGAAAAGGAAGTATCACTAACTTCATAAAGGCAACTTAGGATACATTTATTGATCATTGATTTTACAAATTCTATAAATCACTTTCAAAACCAAAATGGTAACATACCTAGTATTTTTTTTATATTGCCATTGCCAGGGATCGAACCCGGATCACCCGCGTGACAGGCAGGAACACTTACCACATTGATGCTCAAATAATTAAGCAATTGATTAAACATTATTAATTAGTAGTTAACTTGTTTAAAAGAGATTGAAATACTGTAACATCACTGTTCAAAACCACAACTACTCACATTTATTAATGGGCTGATAAGGCCTATAAGGCCCAAAATATTAGCAATTCACATACAATAACTAAATTACTTAAAATACCCTTACACATACATTCTCTCAAAGCTAGAGAACGAAGAATGCGAAGTCGTGTCTGATACTAAAATTTCTATTTTCTCAAATCGATCCGATTGAGAAAACCCTAAAATCTGAATCCCTTCGTTGATTTCGAGATCTGAATCAGAAATCTCAATCTCGAGGAGGGAGACATTGAAGAAGATGACGAAGGATTTCGCAGTTCCACCGGTTATTTTCCCCTCCGGCGGATCTTCAGCCGGAGCTAATGTCCAGCAACGCCGAGCTCCCACAGCTCCATACCAACCACCGCGTACCTCCTCCGTTTCATCCTCAATCCCTTTCATGTCGTTTGACATCGGATCCGCCGCCGCATCGACTCCAGCTGGACCATTCGGTGGAACAATAGCTTCTTCGTCATCTTTTGGTGGAGGAGGAGGCTCTGCTTCGTTTGAAGATGAGGAGCCATTACTCGATGAACTCGGTATTCATCCAGATCAAATCTGGAAAAAAACTAGATCGATTCTAAATCCCTTCCGAATCAATGAAACCGTACATAAGGATTCAGATCTCTCTGGTCCGATCTTCCTTTACCTTGCGCTTTGCTTATTTCAGCTTCTCGCTGGGAAGATTCAATTCGGTGTTATACTTGGTTGGGTCGTTGTTTCATCTATCTTCTTGTATATCGTCTTTAACATGCTTGCTGGTAGAAATGGGAATCTTAATCTTCATACTTGTACGAGCTTAGTTGGTTATTCTCTTCTTCCCGTTGTGATTTTGTCGGCGGTGTCATTGTTTGTGCCACAAGGTGCTGGTCCGGTTCGGTTCGTTCTCGCGTCGGCATTTGTGTTGTGGGCTACAAGAGCTTGCTCTAATCTTGTGGTGTCTCTTGCTGATGGAGGAGAAGAGCATCGTGGATTGATATCGTACGCTTGTTTCTTGATCTATACTCTGTTTTCGCTTCTTGTTATCTTTTGATTCCTTTCATGTTTGATAGATTCTTCATCTTTTTGGTGCCATTTTAAGTGTAGTCTAATGCAAAATCTTTCTAAGTGTTTGTGGTGAAATAGCTGAGACATTGTAAAGGTTTGTTTTGATAACTTTACAGGAAATTAATGTTGATTTGGTTTAAGTTCTGATTCGATGTTCTTCTTAGAGTTCTTACTAGTGGATATCTTGAAACTTTTTTTTGCTATTATTCATCCTTTTTTAGTGTAGATTTTCCTAACTTAGAAGAGCTTATAATGCTTCTGTTTTGGTAAAGGCCATTTTGGGTTTGGGAAGAAAGTTATTAAGATGGTTAAGTTAATATATAGCACTAAGATTGCTTCAACCACGATAATAAATTGAGTAGAGGGAATGTGAGTGGTTAGGCTTGATGTTGTTCTATAGTGACCAGAGAAAGTATTGGAGATGATAAATCTTTTGAGCGATTTTCCTTGGAAGTTGCAGAAAGATAAGAGTGTTTGGCTTGAAAATGTTGTTGAGGTGTTTGCAATTATAGAGGTGGTGAACTTTGGACTGCTTATAACTAGAGTGAGAGCAATTGCTTAAGTTGATCGGAGGATATAATGACGAGTTTTGGTCCGACATTGTTTTAGATGTAGCAGAACTCTTAGACGTCGTCGATTGTTTCTATGACAATTTCTGACTTCAGATTGTGGATAGTTGCACTCATTGTCCGGTTATTAGACTATCTCCAACTCTACTCCATTTTTTACTCCAAATTATATTTTGGAGTAAAATTTGGTCCAACCCTACTCCATTTTCAAATTCATAATGGAGTTAAAAATGAGATTACTCCAAATATGGAGTAGTTTTATTCAATCACTCCATTTTTTACTCATTATTCCATTTTTAACTCTATTTTGGAGTAGGGTTGGAGTAAAATTCAACTCCATTTTCAAAATAGAATAATAGATTGGAGATGTTCTTGGAGAAAAAACAGACCAGCCTCTTTAAATGACAGTCGTGTAACATTTAACTGTTTACATTTAGCCCCTTAACTTTGTTACAAATTTGGAAAGCATGAACCAACAACATAAACTGTGAAATGCCCATAAAATTGATTTGTAATATTTACCATAACTTTGATTTGACTCAAAATCGAACTTACACCAAACATAAAAAAAAAATATGCAGGTTAAATGATCGCAAATAAGAAAGAGGAAGAGATTAAAAGGAAAAAATGATTAAATTTGAAATGATCACTTTCTTTAGTGATGCAAAAATCTATAGAAAGTTTCATTTCTTCTAAACATAAAATGGGCTTTAAGGGAATATTTAAGCCCATTTCTGCTAAACCTTCATTTGTCTTCATCACTCGATTCACTCCCATCCAGTCGGCCAACGTTTGTCTCGTTCACCAAACTTAAAACAGATGAATTAATTTTAATTTACTGAAACAAATTATAATTAGGACCAAAACCAAATCATAATCCACTTTTATTATGTGATCGAGAAAGAGATTCTAAGCCTAGAAAACACCAAAAAATCTCCATTTCTTTTGCTTTCCACTTTTTTTTTGCAGCTCGAAATCTTCTGCTGCTGCTACTTACAAGGTTCTCTTCTTCCTCTTTTACATGTTAAATTGTTAATGTAGCTCTGCCGCAATCTCTACTTCTTTTAGCTGGATTCACTTTAGCCAATCATCGAAATGTCTTAGCTTTTTTGTATTCATGTACTGTTTTACAAAATTTTGGACTTTCCATCTTCAATTTCGTTATTTTATAATAGCAATGGCGCAGGCGCGCAAATTGTATCTTACTGATTCAAAAATTGATACTTTTAGGATATTCAATTGAAGCATTGTATCTTTGATGTTACTGATTTTTCTTTTGTTTTCGATTAAAAAATGTAAATCACAGTGAGTCGTTTCATTTATATTTCTACTCTCTTAATCTGATTTGTTCATTACAAATAACTTAGCTTCTAGTAGTAGGCTAAACCTAAATCCAACTGGGTTTCGACTTTGCTACTATAAAATTCGAATGCCACTTTGGTTCTTCTCGTTTAGGACTTGAGGTTGACTTCTTGTTCTTTCTCTTTTACAGGCATTGTTAGCAAAAGAACGAAAGTCTAGATCTTTCTGTGTTTTCAAAATGGCAGCTTATGTCTCTCCCTGTTTGACTCCTCCGGATTCACGGGTGCTTACTGCTCTTAGAAAGAGTGTGTTACCGGAGAATCATCTAGGCGGCAGGGTTAGTTGCTTTAGAATGATTGAAACTAAGAAAAACCGCGTTTTTTCTGCTCATAAATCCGAGTCTTTTTCGATTAGAAACTCTTTGAATTCTCATAGTCCAAGCCATTTCCAAAGCCAAGACTCTTTCTTGAACCTCCATCCTGAGATATCTATGCTCAATCCAAGAAAAGAAACTTCTAATGCTCCTATTACCGAGGATTTTGGCGAGTTATCTATTCCAAGCACTTATAATGAGGCAAGGATTAAAGTTATTGGTGTTGGAGGTGGTGGGTCGAATGCTGTGAATCGTATGATTGAGAGTGAGATGATTGGTGTGGAGTTTTGGATTGTGAATACTGATATTCAAGCAATGAGAATGTCTCCGGTTTTTCCAGATAATAGGTTACAAATTGGTAAGGAGTTGACTAGGGGTTTAGGTGCTGGAGGTAATCCAGAGATTGGAATGAATGCTGCTAGAGAGAGCAAAGAAGCTATCGAAGAAGCGCTTTATGGTTCAGATATGGTTTTTGTCACAGTATGTCTTTCACTATTACTTTCAGTTTTTCTTAGTTATAGAACTTTTAATATGCCTCTTTCTATAGAAAAATATAGATTACAAATGAGAAGTTTTAGTCTCCATCTGGCTAAAGTAGTGAGGTTTATGTCTTAGAGGATAGAAGACTTACCAGTTTAATTACCACAAATCATGGACTGTTGTGCCTCCATAGATTTACTCTGAGATCAGACCTATAAGTTCACTGCTTGAGGATTGGTAGCCAAATGTCTTGTTATTTTGATAGGCTGGAATGGGTGGTGGAACTGGCACGGGCGGGGCTCCTATAATTGCAGGGGTTGCAAAAGCAATGGGTATATTGACGGTTGGTATTGTCACAACGCCTTTCTCATTTGAAGGACGGAGAAGAGCACTCCAGGCTCAGGAAGGGATTGCAGCCCTCAGGGATAATGTCGACACTCTGATTGTTATTCCAAACGACAAGTTACTGGCCGCAGTCTCTCAGTCTACTCCAGTTACAGAAGCATTTAATCTAGCAGATGATATACTTCGACAAGGAGTCCGTGGTATATCTGATATCATTACGGTATGTGTTTTTGTATTGTATTTATTCCATATGACTTCCTTGTTTATATAAAAATGTCTAACAGCCGTTCTTTTTTTCCTTGCATTGCAGATTCCTGGATTGGTCAATGTGGATTTTGCTGATGTGAGGGCTATAATGGCAAATGCAGGTTCTTCATTGATGGGAATAGGAACTGCAACAGGTAAGAGTGGACTGTTCTTTAGATTTGAAGCTTTTTGTTGATAGGCTCTATTTGTTTCATGATTACGTATTAACAAATGGCACTATTGGTTAGAAGCTGGTTAACTAATCCCGTGACGCTATATGCATATGTTTGTTAACTAAAATGCTTAAGTTTTACTTAGAGTTGGTAATACAGATGTAGCTGAGTAGATTAATCGGACTATAGATTTGGTACTCTGTAACCATGACAAAGGAACCAGTGTAATAATATTTGGTATTCTGAAGATTACCATATGATAGTCCATGTAACTCTACTATATGTGCATTGTGATATATTCAGGAAAATCCTAAACTTGAACTATTTTGGTGCAATAATTTGGTTGCATCATCATGCTAACTCTTACATGTTATACTGTTATTTGAGCAGGAAAGACCCGAGCAAGAGATGCTGCATTAAATGCGATCCAATCGCCTTTGTTAGATATTGGCATTGAGAGAGCCACTGGAATTGTTTGGAACATTACGGGTGGAAGTGACTTGACACTGTTCGAGGTCTTTCTCCCTCTCTACGTTTTCATTCCATTTCCTGTCCTAGAAATAACTTGGCTTCTTCCCTAGAAAATTCAGAACAAAGCTTCAATCCCGTGTCATTTATTATGTTGTGATGCTCTATTTTGATTCTCGGGGAAACAATATGTAGGTAAATGCTGCTGCGGAAGTGATTTACGACCTCGTTGATCCAACAGCTAATCTTATATTTGGCGCTGTGGTAGATCCATCCTATAGTGGTCAAGTAATCTTCTTTCTTAGATCCTCTTCTAATATATAAACCTCTAAAAAACCCAATTTGCTTAAAAATTTTCTTCTTGACAGATAAGTATTACTCTAATAGCAACCGGTTTCAAACGCCAAGAAGAAGGAGAAGGAAGACCACTTCAGGTCTTCACTTGTCTCCCTTTATAGTCGATTCTTATATCAAATTTCATTTTATAGCTTCGATCATAGCTTTTGATTGTGATCTCTCTTAAACTCTATATAACAATGCAGGCGACACAAGCGGATACATCAATGAGAGTAACAAGACGTCCTTCTTCATCATTCACTGAAGGCAGTTCCATAGAGATCCCAGAATTCTTGAAGAAGAAAGGTCGCTCTCGCTATCCTCGCCTCTAAACTCACCTCCTCAAGGGTTGGTGTGGGTAAGCAAATTGCCTCTCCGGTAATTCTATACTAGGTGCTAGAAATGATTTTTACTTTTTACTGTTGTTGATTATATTACAATAATAATGTTTATTGACAGATGATTTAATCCTATGTCTCTGTCACACTTGTTTCAAGAGTTTGCCTTCTAGTAACTCTGCTTTGTACATACTCCATTAAATTTCATGAGCACTTTGATTTTCATTTTGGTTACTTTGTGATATGTATATACGAATGCTTGACAATGTAAACAGATAAATAAAAAAAAAAAATTCTATAAAATAGACCATTTCACAATTTTATTGTCAAAAAAACCCATATGTGCTAAATTTCACGCCTTAAAAGTTTGTTCTCACAACAAAATTATGAAAATGTCCATTTCAGGAATTGACCCTTAAAAATTGTGTGATTTACACTATACTCCAAATAGCGAGTGACACAATATCACATATGAAGCAATTCTACATCTACACGGACAATTATATATCTTATGATAGAGCATATATGGTTTTGATTCTTAAAACAAACATAAAGGAATTCACAAGTAATTATGTAACCTATAGTAACATCATTATTTGTTATATACATGATGTTTTGAAAGAAACGACACAAAAATGCATAATTAAACGGTAAGTTGGCACAGAGTGCAGATAATTATTTTGGATGACATGGTTACTAATTAAACAAAACAATGATGTTATTATATATGTGGAGGAGGGCTTAAGTTGAAAATAATCATTGTATCGATCAATATTCAACGTTGCTAGCACGGAGGAGGTGGGCTTCGAACGGTTTTACAAGGCTTATCTTTTGCATCTCCCGTAGCTTCACTTCCCTTAGGAGAATCTCCACATGGTGGAGAGGGTCTTACGCATATCTCGGGTTTACCTTTTAACACATAAGTTTGTGTAAAAGTTATAATCAGAGATTTAAAAAAAAAAATAGTTACTTAGGGCTTCTAGTTAAATGTTTGTAGTAGACAAGACAAACTATTCAATTTGTAAACTAGACCGTTTTAGTTTTGGGGACGAATTGAAGAGGTTACATATCTGTGACAGAGATTTTGGAATAAGCTAAGGGACTTACCTTGGTAGACATGAGCCTGAAAGGATAGACATAGAACTATATGAAGCAAACATAGAAGAAGAAAAGCTTGATTTGTTTTCTTCATTATCATTGTTCTTAATTATCTCTCTCATGTCGACCAGTAATTGTATATATATATAAATTGAAGTAGAAACAATCAAACATATGGTGAATAAATAAATTTGAAGTCAAGTTTTGACTTCTTGTTTTCCTATGAAAACGCGGTTTTGTACCAATAAAGACTTAACTAATCGTATTAAGTTAATTAGTCTGATTGGTAAGCACGTATTGGTGTGTGTATCTTTAACATCTGTTTTTTTTTTGGGTGCAAATGTTAAGGTTTTATACCAATTTTAATTTGCGACAGAAGTTACAGAGATAAACAAGAATACGGAAATACCGAAAAAACTACAGAAAAAATACGTAGCAAACGACAAAGAGACAAAAAGAATACAAGTGAGCAGAAACCAAAGCAAAGTCACCACGGCAAACAGAAATACCCGTCGGCATAACCAAAGATAACTTGTTAAAGAAATACCCAATCCCAAATTATAGCAATTTGGTTATTTGCACCCCTCAATTCCGAAGAAATCCAAGCCCCCATCGTTGTCGCAACAAACACCCTCCACAAAGAGCTAGATCTCGCTTGCAAGCACCCACTGCTCCTCCGGTAGTGGACACAAAAACGGTTCTGGTTTGCTACAAAACCGAACCTACCGCCTCTATTCAACCTCAAGAAACCTCGAAGCCTACCACCGTACCGACACTTACGCTGCGCATCCAAACCAAGATCCCTAGCGAAACGAATCCAAGAACAAACAAAAAAGTGATGTGGAATGGGCCAACCCGAAGACCAAGAAGACAACCCCAAAGGCTTTGTTGATCAGACTTCACTACCGAGAAAAGCCGACCAAACCTGCGGCCAAACCATAATGGTTTTTCATATTTAACCACAATGGTATTATTTATCGCTCTTTACCCGCCAAAAATCGTATACCGCTTTATGAAACTTGTTGGGTTATTATGGGTGCAAGATTTTTTTTTGGAAGTTCCAATAAATTGAATGTGAAACTATTCACCGTTTTTAACAAAATAAGAAAAAAGAAAAAGAAAAATCTATTCGCCGTTTGCCGTGTCAGTGTGTGTTACGAATATAGTCAATTTTAAAAATGGTTAGTTTTGTTGTGGATGGTAGACCGTGAAATTAAAATTCAAACATCTTTCCGCAATCAGATGTAAGTCATTTGCGTAAACTATATTAAGCCTCATTAAAAAAACAAAAAGAACAGATAAGCCTCATGATCCTCACAAAAGTATTCAACCCTTCCAAATATTTTTATAATAATTTACATATGCCTATTGAATATTCAGAGATCACAATTAGTCAACATATCTTGTTTTAGGTACAAGGATCTCCTTTCCTTTCAAAAACTGGTAAAACTAAGCCCTCGGTGAAACTCTTTCTTCCCAAGCACGTTCTATTTCTTGTACAACAATGCAGCCTCAACCAAAGTGGGCTTCGATTTTGTTCTCTTGGAAGCCTTCTTCTTGTAATCACCCACCAACAAAACCACCTCTTCCTCCGAGACTAGAGCCACGTAGAAGTCTGAGCTCGGCTCGGGGCTAATCGTGAATTTCGCAGACTTGAAATCCCAATGCACCTTTACAGGGTTACCTTCCAACTCGAACGGCTTGTAGCCTTTCTTGTTCTAGAAATGCCAAGTCTTGATAACAACCTCGCAACAGTAATTCATATCGCCTTTCACACTAGTCACCATGATTGTAAGCGAATGGTTCATAAGGTCTTGGAGAAGGAGAAGGAAGGTCACTTCAGGTCTTTACTTGGCTCCCTTAATAGTTGATTCTTACATCAACTGTTATAGCTTCGATCACAGATTTCAATTGTGAACTCTTTTAAACTATAAATAAAAATTCAGGCGACACAAGCGGATTCATCATTCATCAATGGGAGTAACAAGACGTCTTTCTTCATCATTCACTGAAGGCAGTTCCATAGAGATCCCAGAGTTCTTGAAGAAGAAAGGTCGCTCTCGCTATTCTCGCCTCTAGACCCACTTTGATCACTTTACACGAGATGGTTGATTCGGTAGGGTAAGTAAATTGCCTCTCTGGTGATTCTTTTAATAGGTCACTAGGTGTTAGAAATTGTTTTATTGTTAATTATTATATTAATAGTAATAATGTTCATTGACGGATGATGCTTATATATCTCAGTCTCTCTGTCACACTTGGTTCAAGAGTTTGCCTTCTAGTAATTGCAATTGGATAAATGTCTAGTTGTCTACTCTGCTTTGTACATACTCCATTATATTTCATGAGCCCTTTCATTTTCATTTTGGTTATATCCCTGTCTATAGACACATTTTTATGAAATTAATTTTACATATATATATGTATCATCATAAACAGAGAAATTAAGGAGAGGACCATCCTCAACCCATGGTTAATTTTAAAAGTAATGTATGTAACCGTTAGTAGCAATAATTTTTGTTATTATTATTATTAATAAAATTTTGCCATGTATATATTATTTTTTTAAAGAAATTATTAAAGAGAAAGACATAATCAAGCAATAATATTTATATGTTTGGCACAGCGTGCAAACAATTATTTGGGATGGTATGGTTACAAAACTAAACACTGGCGTTATATCCATGGTTGGCTTCTGTGAGAACTTTTGGTCGAATCTGAATATATAATTTCATATTAGTCCCAAATCTACACGAGAGGAGGTCTTCCAACTTTATTAGAAACCCTTTTACTTTGTCCCATAACTTGACTTCAACGACCATGAGCAGCTCCACATGAAGTGGAGGGTGGTGTGTATGACCGTTTCTCACCTGTTAACACACGTGAGTCAATATGTCAAAAGAAAAACCAACGGAGAGATTTCATAATAATAGATTATCTTGAAATAGTAAGCTACATAAACTCAACTTTAATGTGACAAAGATTTTCGAAATAAAAAGAGACTAACATTTGGGACTCATCCGTCTAGCCTCTGTGAAACGAACCAGGAAAGATAGACATAGAAGTAAATGCAGCAAAGTTAGAAAAAGAAAAACTTGTGTTGTTTTCTTCATTTTAATTTGTTCCTCTCTCAAGTGTCGACCATTAGTGTATATATAGAGATATATTGTAAAGCAAAAGCAAACGCATAAGTGGATATAGAAATTTGAAGTGTCAACTTCTACTTTTCTATAAAAATACGGTTCTTTAGAAATACAATGTATCATCTTAATAAAACAAATAAACACTTTACTAAATTCCAATTTTATGAACCTAGCTAGGTAATTACGAAGGCGAGACTTTTAGAGGTTCTCCGATATATTCTACGTACATATATGACGACTATTCAATACTCCCAAATTATTTTTGTCTTGAAGGGCTTTACGAAATAGGGGCGAAGGAGCGAGCTCTCAAGGATCACTTGTTTTTGCCTTATATGGCCCTCCGTTTTTAACTATTATTTCAATATCTCAGTCTGTGTCCCACTTGTAATTTCAAGAGTTTTGCCTTGTAGTAACTGCAATTGGATAAATGGATACAAAGGCTAACAAAAAACTCTACTACTGTTTTGTCTATACTCCAATATTTTCGTTTGCCCTTTGAATCTCATTTTGGTTACTCTATGAGTCTATATACACATGTTTATGAATTTACTTCTAGATGTGTATGTATGCATGTCTTATCAATATAAATAGAGATTTAGGAAATATCAAAACGAGAGGACCATATAAGATGGAAGTGTGGTTAAATGTTAATGTCTGCATTAAACATGTTCCTTCGAGCTCCTTCGAAAGTCACGGCACAATCACGATATCATATCTCGAAACAATCTTTATGTCAATCACAGTTAAACAATCTTCCAAATGTTCAAGTTTTTATTTTATTTTTATAAGTTCACCAATGTTCAGTTCAAAAATCTATAAAAACGTTTTGAAACTAAATTTTCTATTTTTTATAACTCATTATCAGCATCAATAAATTCCAAAATCACCTTACCGAAACAACCTACCACGAAATCTCCCTAGATCAAGTTCTCAGCCTCATGAGCCTAACAAAAATATACTATATACATATTCAGGGGCGGACCTAGAAATTTTTTTTAGTGGGTTCAAGCAGGTGGATTTAATAATTTTTCTTTTATTTGGGTCAATTATCATAATGGGCTTCGCTTTTATGGGGTCCATACAAAAAAAATAAAAAAATTAAAGAGGAATATTTTTTGTGGGTTCATCTAATTAAATTTGTTCGGGTTCAAACATAACGTGTCCATATGATAATAAAGAAAAATTTACGTTTTTGAGGTGTCAGTTGACCCCACAAAAATAAAGATGGGTCCGCCCCTGTACATATTGTTGTTGTTGTTAAGCAGTTCTAGATTCCAATCCAGAATTTATAATAATTTCGGGAGCTTATAGCTATCATTTAAAGTTTATGGTGATAAAAAAATTACATCACCGAAAATCAATCCTTAAATCTTTCAATAAATAGATAATGGTATGGGAACTATCATCACTAAAACCAAGGTGGCGCAGTTCAAATTAAGGTGTGGTTGAATGATAGATAGAGGATTTGCCATGTAAATCAAGACAAGGAAACAAATCACACCATCTACATCATCTTCGTGGATTTCTCCTTCGGATATGATAGTCCATGTAACTCTACAACAAGTAACTGTATAATCTCTAGTAGCAATATTATTAACCCAAAAAAAAAATCATTATTTAATTTTACCATATATGCTTTTTTGAAAGAAATGATAAAAAGTCATAGCTTAGCGATATTTTTGGCACAACATATGCGAATAATTATTTTAGATGATATATACGTTGAAACCTCTATAGATTAATACTCGATAATTAATAATTTTTTCTGTCTCAACGCCCAATTATCACCTCTATAAATTAATAAATTCGATAAATTAATAAAATATTATAAAATACATTGGTTCTAATATTATTAATTTATAGAGATTTTACAGTATATACTAAACTTAACATCGGTGTTCTATCTTCTGTTGAAAATCTTTGTCGAATCTGACTGTATAAATTCATATTCAGCATTGCTATCGCTTTGGCACAGAGCACCGATCTTTCAAATGTCAGAAGCTTTATTAAAATGGTCAACATCTTCTTCTCACCCTCCGTTGCTGGCCACTCTTGTCATCACCGGCCGCTCTCTTCACTCTTCGTCAACTTCTTTACCGCCTTCTTCATCTTCGTCATCACGTAATCTCACAAGACCGAAGATCTAATCCCAGATACCAGATGATGAAAACCCACATTTTGTTTTTTAGCAGAAAACCCTTAATAAATCGTTGCCATGTATATATGATTTTTTAAATGAAAAACATAATCAAGCAATAGTCTTTGGCACAGCGTGCAAACAATTATTTGGGATGGTATAATGGATACAAAACTAAACACTAGCGTTATATCCGTTGTGGGTTCTGTTGAAACTTTTGGTCGAATCTGAATGTATAAATTCATATTAGTCCCAAATCTACACGCGAGGAGCGCCTCGAGGCCTTTCAATTCTTCTGTTACACTCCTGTTTAATATTTTCCATAACAGGACTTCCACTAGGAGAACCTCCACATGATAGGGAGGGTGGTGTGTATGAGAACCGTTCCTTATCTTTTATATCTTTTCAGGTTCGTGTCACATAAGCTAGATCCCATCAGCGAGGTTAATCTCCTTTTTTGTTGTTTTAGTTAGTTATATGTAGTTTACTATTTAAAGAAAATCTATTATTATAAATCTCTCCGTTGGTTAATCTTTTAACATACATGAATCAATATGTCAAAAGATTAAAAAAGGAGATTAACCTCGCTGATGGGATCTAGCCTCTGTGACACGAACCTGAAAAGATAGACATAGAAGTAAATGAAGCAAAGTTAGAAAAAGAAAAACTTTTGTTGTTTTCTTCATATATAGTTTGTTCCTCTCTCACATGTCGACCACTAGTGTATATATAGAGATTAAGAAGCAGACAATAGCAAACGTATAGTGGATATATAAATTTGAAGTGTCAAACATCGTCAACTTCTTACTTTTTTTTTTACAAAAACATTGTTTTGTAGAAATACAAGGTAACAACATCTTAATAAAACAAATAAACACTTAAGTAAATTCCAGTTTTATGAACCTAGCTAGATAACTACGGATGCAAGATTTTTAGAGGTTTCGATATATTCTACATATGACTATTCAATACTCCCAAATCATTTTTGTCTTGAAGGAGCTTTATGAAATAGGGGCTAAGGAGCTCGCAAGGATATCTGGTTTTTGCCTTATGGTACTCCTTTTTTGACTTTTATTTCAATATCTCAGTCAGTGTCCCACTTGATTCAAGAGTTTTTGCCTTGTAGTAACTGCAATTGGATAAATTGATATAAAGGTTAAAAAAAACTCTTCTATGTTTTGTTCATACTCCAATATATTTCATTTGCCCTTTCAATTTCATTTGCCCTTTCAATTTCATTTGCCCTTTGAGTCTATATACACATGTTTATGAATTTACTTCTAGATGTGTGTATGTATGAATGTCTTATCATTATAAATAGAGATTTAGGAAATATCAAAATGAGAGGACCATTTAAGATCAAAGTGTGGTTAGATGTTAACGTCTGCACTAAAATATATATGTTCCTTCGAGCTCCTTCTCGAGTCACAGCACAATCACGATATCATATCTCAATCACAGTTAAACAATCTTCCAATGTTCAAGCTTTTTTCTTTTCTTTTTTATAGATTCACAAACGTTCAGTTCAACAATCTATAAAACGTTTTGAAACTAAAACGTGAAATCCCAATTCACCTCGAGTAGGTTACCTTCCACCTCCAACGTACGATTTGTAGCTATTAGAGTAGTAAGATGTGTACCTCACGGATCAAGTAATGTGGACCGGTAGCTCAAACCAAATAATATTTTAGAAATTCTATTGTGTGATATGAATTAAGTTATTTAGATATATATATATATATATATATATCATAAGATTTAGATAAGCCATAAGACTCATAACTCTATTTGAGATAGGTTTAACTCTTGTGTATATATAGAGTTGTATGTCTTCCATTAACCAATAACACAAATACAAAGCATTCTCTCTTTCTAGCAGTAGCCTTTCTTGTTCTAGAAATGCCAAGTCTTGATATCGACCTTGCAACAGTAATTCGTATCGCCTTTTCACACTAGTCACTATAAATGTAAGCGAATGTCTTGCACCCGTGGTTAATTTTTTAAGTAACTATATAACCTTTAGTAGCAATTGTTGTTGTTGTTATTATTATTATCATTAAATCGTTGCCATGTATATAGGGCTTCAAAAAGAAATGAACAAAAACACAGACAAAATCAAGAAAAAAGTTTTGGCACAGCGTACTGGCGTTACATTCGTGGTGAGCTTCTGTTGAAGACTTTTGGTCGAATCTGAATGTATAAATTCATATTAGTCCCAAATCTACACGAGAAGAGGTTTTCGAACTCTTCTACAAGCCCTTTTAATTTGTCCCATAACTTGATTTCCACTAGGAGAACCTCCACATGATCGGGAGGGTGGATTGAGTATCCGATCCTCACCTTTTAACACACATGTGTCAATATGTTAAAATAAAGAAAAACACCGCAGAGATTATTTACTAGATAGTCGATTACTTAAATTTTAATGTGACAGATGTTTTTGGAATAAGAAGAGACTGACCTAGGTGACGGAATCTAGCCTCTGTGACACGAACCTGAAAGGATACACATAGAAGTAAATGAAGCAAAGTTATAAAAACAAAAACTTGTGTTGTTTTCTTCATTATCATTTGTTCTTCTCTCACGTGTCAACCACTAGTGTATATATAGAGATTGAAAAGCCGACAAAAGCAAACGTATAGTAGTGGCTATATAAATTTGAAGCGTCAAACTTCTTCTTTTCTACAAAAGCACGGTTTTCTAGAAATAACATCTTAATTAAACAAATAAATACTTTACTAAATTCCAATTTTGGAACCTAGCCGGTAATTACGGATGCAACACTTTTTAGAGGTTATAGGTTATATAATCTTATACTCTACATATGACTATTCAATACTCACAAATCATTTCTGCCTTAAAGTAGCTTTATGGAACTAGGGACGAAGGAGCTCGCGAGGATCTCTGGTATATGCCTTATGGCACTCGGTTTTTGACTTTCATTTCAATATCTCAGTGACTCAGTCCGTGTCCCACTTGTTTCAAGAGTTTTGCCTTATAGTAACTGCAATTGGATAAATGGATATAAATAAAGGTTAAAAATAAAAATTCTAATATGTTTTGTTCATTCTCCAATATTTTCGTTTGCCCTTTGAATTTCATTTTGGTTACTCTCTGTACACACATGTTTATGAATTTACTTCTAGATGTGTATGTATAATGTCTTATCAATATAAATAGAGATTTATGAAATATCAAAACGAGAGACCATATAAGATCAAAGTGTTGTTAAATGTTAACGTCTGCATTAAACATGTTCCTTCGAGCTCCTTCGCGAGTCACGGCACAATCACGATATCATATCTCGAAACAATCTTTATGTCAATTACAGTTAAACAATCTTTCAATGATCAAGTTTTTATTTTATTTTTATAAATTCACCAATGTTCAGTTCAACAATCTATAAAAACGTTTTGAAACTAAATTTTATATTTTTTTTATAACTCATTATCAGCATCATTAACTTCCAAAATCACCTTACCGAAACAACCTCCCACGAAATCTCCCTAGATCAAGTTCTCAGCCTCACGAGCCTCACAAAATATATTATATACATCTTTTTTTTTGTGAAGTAGTTCTAGATTACAATCCAGAATTTATGTAAAGCTTGGGGCCGGGGGCTTATAGCTATCATGTAAAGTTTATGGTCATAAAAAATTACATCACCGAAAATTAATCCTTAAATATTTCACTGGTACGCGAACTATCATCACTAAAACCAAGGTGGCGCAGTTCAAAGGTGTTGGTTGAATGATAGAGGATTTGCCATGTAAATTAAGACAAGGAAACAAATCCCACCATCTACATCATCTTTCGTGGATTTCTCCTTCGGCTATGATCCATGTAACTCTACTACAAGTAACTGTATAATCTCTAGTAGCAATATTATTAACCAACAAAAAAAAAACATTATTATTTTTGATGTTACCATATAACATCATACCTGTATACATGCTTTTTTGAAAGAAATGATAAAAAGTCATAATTTAGCGATATTTTTGGCACAACATGCAAATAATTATTTTGAATGATATGTTTACTAAACTTAACATCGGTAAGTGTTCTATCTTCTGTGGGCTTCTGTTGAAAATCTTTGTCTAATCTGACTGTATAAATTCATATTCAGCGTTGCTATTGCTTTGGCGGAGAGCACCGATCTTTAGGAGGAGGAGGAGATCTTGGAATGCTAATACAAGGCCTTGTTGGTCTTGGTCTTCCCCTGGGGGGGGAGCTTGACATGGTGGAGAGGGGGTTGTGCATATCAGGGGTTTTGAGGGCGCCTCACCTTTCAAAACAAAGAAGTTAATATATTAAAAAGTTATAACTAAAAAAAAAATTATAACTAGAGTGTTTCTTTTTATGATAAGGTACTTAGATTTTGAATGGTTTCAATGGAGAAAGCAAAATGATCCGTTTATAAACTAGACGCTCTATTTTTGGGACAAATTAATCCCCGTCAGCAGCTATAACCATTCAAAACATTTCTTAAGTTTTAATGTGAGAGAGATTTTTGGAATAAGAAGAGACTGACCCTAGTGGAGGGAGTGTCGCTTCTGTGAGACGAACACGAGGGATAGACAAAGAAGTAGATGAAGCAAACTTAGAATTAAGAAGAAACGCTTTTGTAGTTTTCTTCATTATCATTCTTCTCGATCTCTTCCGTGACGACCAGCCGTAGTGTGTATTAGTGCATATATATATTAGATTGAAGCAAACAACATCAAATGTATAGTGAATAAATAAATTTGAAGTCAAACCTTGACAACTTCATGTTTTCTACGAAAACGCGGTTTTGTACATCAGCTATAGTAACATCTTAAAAGCGTAACCCTACCGACACCACCTCTCAGAAAACCTCCGTAAATCAACATCAGCGTCATGATCCTCAGAGGAAACAAAAAACTCGGCTCCTTCGAATATATTCAACATATGACTATTGAAAATTCACAAATCAAAATTACTCTTTATATCTTTTCTTTTAGGAGCAGGGCTAGCTCTCCTTCCATTCATGCTTTTGAGATATTGGACTAGGATCTCACCTCGACTGAATCTGCATTGTTTTAGTATTGGATGAGCTAGTTAGATGGATAACTATTTTCCCTGCCATACAATGTTTTGTTATCGTCAACTATCACCATTCAAAATCTGTTGCAGCAACCAAATCATATTCGTTATTTTTTTTTGTTATTGTTTTTTTTTTTGAATTTTCATATTCATTATTTAATCATGGGTTTAGTAAATGTTTCAGCGATAAATCAATAATCGAAAATTTTAAAACTAGCTTTTAGAAGTTTTATTCACCATTCCTCGAAATGTGTCGTTGAATCAACACGAACATATTTGATCGATATTTTGTAAAAATCATTGGTCTAGATTCCAATAGAAAATTTAAAATAATTTCGGGAGCCTATAGCTAGCTATCGTGTAAATCTTACAGTGATCAAAGAAAATTTGCATCACCGGAAACCAATCTTTGAAATCTTTCAGTAAAAGGAGATAACTATCATCATTTATCTAATGACATACATTTTTTAGTAATCAAAAATTAAAAAATGGCATCAAGTAGATAGTAGTCTAGCTGCACTTGGGTCTCTCTAAAAAAGGTTTGGAGTACTCTCTACTAGTTAGACCCGTTTAGGAGAGAGAGTGGGAGAAAATTACCATTAAATAAGTTGCTGTTAAAAGCTGCTCTTACGCTTAGAAAGACTACAGACCAAAATCCTGGATTTTACTGGTTAATAAAAAAGGTAAAAAAAAATAGCATCACCTCTCGTTAGATTTTTGTTGTTGTTGATAAACTGTGAATTATATTACCAAATTGGAAAGAGTTTAATTACAAGAGTTTTAGGGGTAAGAAGCTTCAATGGCAAAAAAAAGAAGTAAAAAAAGCCAAGTGAAACTAAACAGAGAACTATGAGTTAGATTAGGCTCGGGCGAACCATTTGGATACCGCAACCTTTCGGTGATGGCGTGCTAAAAGGGAGTCCCGTATACTTCGATCAATCTGCTTAAAGATAGAAGTCAGGGAGGAGACAAGAGAGTTATGTAACATGTTATTTCTCTCGCGCCAGAAAAAGTACACGGTTGCATGAACTGTAATTCGCTTAAGAATTGTAGAAGATCTGTTCCGAGATAGGACAATGGAGCAAGAGATGGTCCCTAGTTTCCAATTGGGAGTTGCATAGACAGCATGCTGTAGGAGAGTTAGGATTCCAAGAGCTAGAATTTTTTTTTCACAAAATCAAATGAAATGCAATACATTCATATTTCGTTGACTCAACTAAAATTTGAATACATGACATATAATTTGGCTATATGGGATAAGAACTGAAGTAGTCTAATTGTGAAGTTTCTTTTCAATAAATTTTGGATTGTTACAAATAACGATACTTAATCTCTTTCAACAGATTACCTATAGATGTATAATACAATAATAATTTATTCCCACCTTTGGATCTTCTTGGAATTGTATCTTGGATTGGTTTTGCCTCGTGTTACAAGAAAGTCAACATCATTGCCAAGTTAATTCTTCAATCCACAGTTTATAAACCATGGAAAGAGAGGAATATATGGTAGGGTTCATGGAGCTGCTCCTCACCATCAATCTCTTCTCGTCAAGGACATACAACTCCAAATGAGATGCCACATTCTCTTTCTAGACCGAAAGTTCTCACCTTCTCAGCTCGCCATCGGACTTCAGCTACTTGGTTCGGGTACTATCAATTCAACACTTCACCACCTGCTTGCTAATACTGTCAAATATGGTTCTGTCGATGCGCTCTCATGAGTTTCTCATCTTTCTTTCTTTTACCTACTTCCTTGTGTCATCTTTGCCTTCCTTGTATTTCTCTTCTTTATCATTCTTTTTGTAACTCCAATTGTATCTCCAAATGGTATCTTCTTTGCAAAATGGTGAAAAGGAAACATAAATAAATGGTATAGTTATACAAAATAAGAATAATAATTTATTTACTTTTCAAAAAAAAGTAATTGTGCTTCGTACCATAAGATTTCAAAAGAATTAAGTCAAAAATTTGAGTGGTAATTTTGTAAATATCAAACATCAGGTTAAAAGGCCATAGCCCCTGTTTCTAAATATTGAAAATATTTTTTTTTACCGCTATATTTAAATGTATCACGCTATATTACGCATAATTTAAAGGATAAATAGTCCAAAAAAAGTTTTTTTCTTATTTGTTTTTCTTATTTGTTGTGCAAAACCGTGATATAATTTGGTATAACGTCAATTTTTTCTAATTTTTTTGTATCTTGAAAATTCACTCTTTCAAAAACATATTTATTTGATTTTGCCCATTACATGAGTTAACGTCTACGTACTTTAGTTAAGAAAATATCAAAGCGAGAGGACCATATAAGAGCAAACTTCAAAGTGTGGTTAAATGTTAACGTCTGCACTAAATATATCCTTCTTCGATCTTCCTAAGGAGTACGACGACACACAATATTCCATCTCACTAAATTAGACATCCACATCAAACAGTCATATATGGACACGCATATATCATATGATGCTACAATTCTTTATGTAGAAAGATACATTATTCGTATATTACTCTTTAGTTTTTCCTGGGTGAAATTGTAGAAAAGAGTTAAGAACAATCTCAAATTAAAGACATAATTACACAACCATAAAGCGAGGCTGTGAAATATACAAGGGAACAAAAAATAAAAGTTGCTCAAGAGAAAAGTGAAGTTATCAAAGAGACAAATGAATTCCGTATACTAACACGTAGGGTACTTTCAAATTGCGACATGTTTATGTCAATCATAATGTAAATATTATTTATTTGCGTAAATAGAAATATATCATTTTTTGTAAAATAACTGTTTATTTTTCAGATGTCATTATCAGAATCATTTAATTTTGTAACGCATCCCCACCTAAACACATTTTATTGAAATAAATCCTAAATCAACATCAGCCTCATGATTCTCTCAAAAAATCCAAGCCCTTTGAATGTTTTCTTATATTCTTCTACATATAACAATTTAATATTCACGAACTACGACCCCAAAAATATTAGCAGTTGAGAACCTCAATCTCTTTACACATATTCCATTTTAAATTCTAAACGAAGATTGTTCAAAATGTCATAATCTGTCTAAAGCCAATATTTTGTGAGAAATTTTGATGACACGATTTTCTTTGAAGGCAAAACATAACCTCTTCTTCCAAGGATCCAGAGCTTCACTTAAAAAATAATTTAACACCATTTGTGAAGACTTGATTACTTGCAACTTGCAAGAAATAAATTAGAAATATAATATAAATAAATACTTAATATGATGGTCTAATCAATCGTTTAATTTTTATAAATGATTTATTTATTTATTTAGGTTCCAAAAATTAAGAGCCAAAGCAATCCAACCTACAAAAAAAGACACGTAAAGTTGTCACTTACCATACAAAAGAAAACAAAAGCGGAATAAAAAAAAAAGAGAAATTCACCAAACAATAACTTAAAAGTCGACGTGTAACAGAACCTCCCACTCGATTTTTTCCTTCTTTACATAACCCAACAAAAAAATACATATTATCAACACCGAATCTCTCAACACACAAACAAACACACACACATCTCTCTTCATCTTTTTGTTTCCTTCAAAAATCTGAATCTGCTTTACTATTGTGTTAATCATGATGAACATCGACGATACGACGTCTCCAATGGCCCACCCGATCAGTCCATCTCAGCCTCCTTCCAACCAAACCAAACAAGATCCGAGTTTGCCCGACGAAGCTTCTTCTGTTTCCGACAAGAGAGATCCAACTTTGCCTGAAGAGAAACAGAATCAAGAAGAAGAGAGAGTGGACTGTGGGAGAGAGAGGTTGAAGAAGCATCGGAGAGAAATCGCCGGTAGGGTTTGGATACCGGATATATGGGGACAAGAGGACCTTCTTAAGGATTGGATCGATTGTTCTACGTTCGACACGTGTCTAGTCCCCGCCGGAATCTCGTCGGCACGTGCGGCTCTTGTAGAGGAAGCTAGGCGAGCTGCTTCAGCTTCTAGTGGGTTACATAATCGTTGCTTGATCTTACGCTGAATTTTATATAATATAAGATACATACTTAAAAAATGTGGTTCTTGTTCCTCAATAATATAAGACATTATTGTTATATTGTTGATATAGTACTCTCATTCATTTTACTCGTATACTTTATGGAACATATTGCAAATTGCTTTGAGTGTGTTTAGTTGCGTATAGTTTATTCATAGAGGAGAGTGTAGAACGGATATTCTGATTTTGATTTTTCATAACTTGATTCGATTCGTCCAAGTCGTCGTATCTAAAATTCTTATCTACTATACAACTTGATTCGATTTTTGATAACTTGATTTCGGTTCCATAAAAGCTACAAGGTTTTTAAAAAGTAGTAGAAAAAAATTCTAAGTGCATTAAAAATAGCAAAATTCATAAGTTTTTGTGTCTTAATCTGGAAAATTATGATTAACTTTAGAGATAAATTTCTTTAAATTTAATACATAAGAAAGTACATTTATATATTCACTAATCTCAAGCGAAGCAGATACTCCGTTTTCAAATTTCTGTATTTCTAATTAGCTCCTTCTGGGCTCTACTTTTCTTTTGGCTCGGTGATTCATCAGGTCTGTGTTCAAACCTTCAAGATGTATTTCGAAACTGCACTTTTTTTTTTTTGTCAAAATATCAAACTGTGAATGTGACATTTGCCCATTTTCATAAAGTTGTTTTGCATGTGCCGAAACGTATACCCAATCATGTTCTTAGCTTCTAATAAGTCCAAGGATCATATAACATTTATCTTTAGTTTTTATATATTGGCCTATCTCTTTGCGTCATGAGTTAGAAGAGATAGGTGACAAAGCAAGAGATGACATCGGACTTAGTACTTAGACTTAGTAAGAAGAAATCTTATTCAGTTTTCTTAGGGATCAAGGAAAACAACCTTGATTAGGTTTCACACACATGTTCATGGGAATATTTTTTTCGTGATCTCTGAGATACCAAAGTACCAGAATCACAGTACTCAATATATATACGAATGCAAATTTGTAATTACATAACATCTTATGATAGGTAAATATACTTATCGAACATATACTAACATTCAAAACAACCTAATCCAAAATATTCAAATACTCAATCCAAGTTACTTATAAATGTTTGAATAGTTGATCTAAATATTCTAAGACCATGGCTAGTCCTCACTCCAAAAAAAATAGTGGATATGGGGATACTAAATTAATAAATGATATTCAAACCTTTGGATCCCCTTTTGTCTATGAATCAATTGCCACTTGGTTAATTAAATATAGTGATAGTCTCATAAACTAGAGGAGTCAAGTCTCCTTCCTTTCATTGATTTTTTAGTAACAATTATTTTGGCCTCAATTTCTTGGGGGAATTGGGACTGACCAAAACTCAGATTGTTCTTCTATGATCCGACTGATTCAAAATATAACTAACATAGTAACATCATTATCTTTCTTGATAACAGATAAGACGATTTTTTCTTCACATTAATTTCATATCCAAAATACACAAAAACTTTTGAATATATACATGATATTTTCGAAGTAGTTTACAAACAATAAAATTAATCATTCAAGCTATAGTCTGAAAATGTCGGATATTTCAGATTATAAAGAATAGGAGGCAATGCGGCCCACTTTATAAAAATTTCAAGTAAAGGCCTTATTGGGCCAAACTAATGAGGCCCATAGTGGCCTTTGTAGATACGAAGGAGTCAAAGAGAGAGATTTGTTTCTGATTAGTCGCGAAAAATCTCATCTTTTTTTAGCTCTCACCATTGTTGTAGATCGCTTCTCTAACTAACCCTAATACGCACAGATCAGGTGCCTGAAACAACGATCAATCATGGAGTACGCTGCTCGGAGAAATCAGAAAGGAGCTTTCGAGGGATTCTACAAACTTATCATGCGCCGTAACTCCGTCTACGTTACTTTCATCATCGCCGGCGCATTTTTTGGCGAACGAGTAAGAGATCAAAGCCTTATTAATCGTTTGGTATCTTATTATCGTTCGTATCATTCCGGATCTGGATTTGTGTATATGGTTTGATTGGAACAAAAATCCGAAAATTTTGTTGTGAAGAAATTTCGTTGGATAGATTAAGCGATCTACATTAGAGAGCTGGAGAATTTAGTTTTTGTGAAATTTTTAGAGGAAACTAGTGTGAAATTTTATGATTTTGGGGATAAATGTGATTTTTTTGCTTGTAATGTTGCAATTTATGATGTGTAAAATTCAATAAAAGGATCATATTTATATGAAATGTTAAATTGATCGTTTCAGGCTGTGGATTACGGTGTTCATAAGCTGTGGGAACGCAACAACGTTGGGGTATGTTTATGTTAAATTCACCTCTCTTTGGCTGTGGTTGTGTGATCATTGAATCGAATTTTTTGCATCTGAACTTGACTGAGAAAATGCATCCGGTGAACAACTTTTCCAATATGCTAAGTATTATTGCTTGACGGTAATAACTGTTTCTTCATTCTCTGTGTTGACCATCTTGATATGTGAATGATCACATATCTCCGCGCACATATCTCTTCTGTTTTGTTTTACAGAGCTAATCATCGTCTTCTCTAATCTCTAATTGTTGTTAGTTTTATTAGTTAATAGTTGAGTGCTTGTTTTAGAGTACTAAAGTATTCAACTTTGAGTATGTTGTTGATTTCTGGTTCAGTTTTTTCTAGCTTTTATTGGAATGTGTATAGTTCTCCCTATATTGTTTGATAGTTCAGTCATCAACTTCATGATTTTTCCATCTTATGAGTTAATGTCAAAGTCTGAAAGACAATGATTATATGATTTTATTGATAACATGATCTTCTTGTCATGGCGCAGAAACGATACGAAGACATTTCTGTGTTGGGTCAAAGGCCAGTAGAAGAATGAGATTTCTCCTTTTTTAAATCTCTCAGACCAAAAGCAAGAAATGGAAATTTCCATGTTGTTTTTACATTCCAAGTCTATTTCGTTTGTTGAATAAATATAAATCATTGGGATGATTCATACTTTCACCTAAAGCTATTTTGTTCTGATCAATTGAAATTTTTGCATTGTGGAATATGATAACATAATCATAAGTTGTCATCTGTCATTACAAATTTTTTTGCCCTTAACTGAAGCAAATCCATTAAAATTGCTATTCATGAATCTCTATTCTTCACTTTTGGTGTCTTGAATCGCCACTTTAATATGCAGAGGCCATATTCTGTGGTCTAATTTTATCCATCCTCATAGAAAATGTAATCTTGGAGAACTATTTTTGCGAAGGGTCAAATTTCAAAAGCCTTTTCATTCCTTTTGTGAAAGAAGATTATGATTATACAGTAAAACCTTTATAAATTAATAATATTAGAAATAATGTATTTTTATAATATTTTATTAATTTATCAAGGTTATTAATTTATAGAGATGATATTTGGGTTAAAATAGCAATTTGAAACCGGAAAATTTTATTAATTTAGCGAGATATTAATGAATCGAATATTAATTTATAGAGATTTAACTGTATATACTCTTTGAAGAATAACCAAAGGAGTCACCGTCGATAGAGCAACATCGTTCATGATATTACATGATAAGTGGGAGAATTAAACCGACAAAACCACATTGGTTCAATTTCGTGCACTAAGCTGTGGGGCAAATGTGAAAGATTAGATTTTGACAATCTCTTTATCATGAATCACAAAATTTGCACCACTAGCTTTCTACGGCTATGCATATAGAGAACATAACCATCATGCATCGGCCCAACTCCAAAAAAAAAAACACTTCACATAAACCTTATTATTATTTTGATTAGCACTAATGTCCGGGGTCAAGCCCGACTAATCCGGAAATGAGTAGCTTCAAGAACACAATGCTAAAGTCCGAGACATGAAGTGGTCCACGCGCAATGTAGTTGTTACGCCCTAAACTCTAGATCCTAGCCTCTAAGCCATCACAGGTGGGTTATATATGCTTTATTTGTGTCTACATTTGATAAATGCGATCCAAATATATAATTCAAATAGGTTTTAGAACAAGAAAAAAAAACTGATATTATGGGCAAACTAAGTGGAATTACCTACTCGTCACGGATTCGGATAATGCGTTGTTTTATTGCGACTAGAGATATTAGAGATCGGTTTTGAAGCCAAATGCAATGTTCTTTGGGTCGGAGTATGGACAAATGAATATTCCGAAGACATTTTTGTCTTGATTCCGTTATGTTACGAGTCCTATGCCCTACTTGCATGGTCATCACATCACATGTTTCACTTTTTTTTTATTTGAACTCTCAGATAAATTCGTATTTCATTTCTCCAAGTGAAGCTCTTTTAAATAATTATTTATTAATAATTAGTTCGATAGAAAGTGGGGGAAAAGAAAATTGGTAGGTGGGCTTTTATGAGGCAGGCACCATCTGTGGGTTATCAGTTATCACACACCAAAAAGATAAGACATTAATTTGTTTCGTTAAGTTTAAAAATTTACAATATTGTATGCTATTTTAAAGACAAATGTGTTTAATAAAAGAAAAGAAAAAACATTTGAAACGCAAAAATATTAGAACACTACCTTTGATGGGTTTTAGAACAATCAAATTAATTTCCTTTTACAGTTAAGTTATCAATAATATATTTGGTAACGCAAAAATATCATTTCTAAAAGATTTAAGGGAAAACAAAAGAATATGTGGTTTAATGTTCAATCACTATTCTTTTGCATTTCAATCACTATATATATATTCAAGACTGCAAGTTTGTTAGAAGCTGATGAAAATCACTTACTGATTGAGTAAAAATACACTTTAAAATTACATTGATGATGTTTGGTTCTTTCGGTGATACTCAAAATTTTGTAATATGTGTTGTGTTCTTCCTAATTTATTTTTAAATTAACGTTATAGGAATGCCAGCAATCAACATCAAACAAATATAGTCCTAAATAACAAAACTTAATAGAAGCAAACAAATGGTGGTCTCTACCATAGTTTAGTTATTTTAATTCCTCCATAGTAGGCACTAGGTATTGACGAACATCCTTGAATTCTTTGGCATATATATGAGATACTTTTACTACATTATTTTTTGTCAAAACTTTTACTACAAATTAGCCTACGTACATACAAGATAACAACATTGAACCCAAAAATTTTGTCCACATTTCGAATATATGTAACAAATACACAAAATAATTACTTTATTTAATCGCGGAGTATATTTTACTGTTGACCAAATAAAAAAGTTACTTTGTTCTAATAATAAGATGTAAAAAAACATATTAAACTACGACAAAAATAATATACGCCTGTGATGATCCCCCCCACCCGAAGTTATGCTTTCTTTAGGGAATATATAAACCACAAATTCGCTTGGATAATATATGTTTTTAGGTCTATTTCTTTAACTTTTGTATTTAGCTTTTGTTTTTGGGAAAAAAAAAAAAACTAATGGTAGGAGAGGGGGCTATAAATACCAGAGCCAGTCCGGTCCTGTCAGCCATGAAGTAATCATCTAGTAAAACACTTTATCATCTGTACAGGTTCAATTCCAAAAAAATTCATTACTTAGCTTACAGATTTGAATTTTTTTTCTTCTTCTTAATCTCTTTTTTTTTGTTTTTGTTTTGTTTTCTTGATGCAAAACCCCTTTTTTCTCCCTTCTCAGCAGAGATTTCTAACAAAACAGGAATTAAAATACAAGACGAAGAAGAAAATGATAATGATTAAGCTCTGCTTCTTCGCCATGGCCCTCCTCTGCGTTGGCCCTGCAAATGCTCGTAATGCTAACACTCTTTGTTTCTCTCCTACTCCACACACACACACACATATATATATATATGAATGAATAATGCATGCACATGTATATAAGTTTTTTAGAACGAACAAAATAAATTAATTAGAAAGTTAAGTTAACAATAAAACCAAAAAAACGTTCAATTAAGTTGAGTTTTGATGTAGGGCCAGTGTTAAGTTTTAAAACCGAACTAGTAAATATGATGATACGTACTTACGTAGTCTAGTGTTTTTTTTTCCAGTTGGTAAATGATGATCAAAGATCCATTTTCACTATATGTAAAATTTCTCTGTTTACTGTGGATTTAACATGACAGATGTATATTGATTAAAATTTTATATCATTAAAATTTTTTTGAGTTATATGAGAGTTCCTGTTATGGGTCTAAGCAGATGTGTGTTGTGCTTAAAATATACAAGACACCAACCATATAATAGAGGTTTCAACTTCAAAAGCATTGATTAACTTTAATAACTACAAATAGTGGATACTATATCTCTTAACGCTATACAAATTGGTAATTAATGAGTAGAGACACAAGGAGTGGTGTTTGGATATGGAGGAAAAAATGGACCAAACCAATGGGCACACTTAAACCCTCACTTCACTAAATGCGCAGCTGGTAAATTGCAATCTCCAATTGATATCCAAAGGAGACAAATCTTGTACAACCAAAGGTTAGAATCACTACACCGCGATTACCACACCACAAACGCAACGCTAGTCGACCATGTCTGCAATGTTGCGATGATCTTCGGAGAAGAAGCAGGAGATGTGATGATAGAAAATAAAAACTATACCTTAGTGCAAATGCATTGGCACACTCCTTCTGAACATCATCTCCATGGAGTCCGGTAAGCTCCAATTCTTTTACTTTCATTAATTTGTTTATTTATAACTATTAAACGCTATTGTAGTTTATGATAAATTTTCTAGAGATTTTATTTGATTATCTACAGAATTAGCTAGCTTGGAACTCAAATAATCGAGTTTGGATTATATGTCAATTTGTCATTCAACTTGTTAGAGAAATCCAAAATTATTTGTATTTCCACAGAAGCTCTCAGATTTCGCCAAAAGCCCATTTGATAAAGTGTTTTTTTTTTTGGGGAGTTAGTCTGGCCTGATAAGCCCATGTGGATTTTAATGTATCTTTCTTTTAGATTATGTTCCATTAATTTTTCTTTTTGAATATTATTATTAGGTTTTGGAGTTTTATGATTATATCATTTGAATTGTTTTCTAAAAAATAATTAAATAAATGGGGGAAAATAACGTAGATATGCAGCTGAGCTCCACATGGTACACCAAGCAAAAGATGGAAGCTTTGCTGTGGTGGCAAGTCTCTTCAAAATTGGCACTGAAGAGCCATTCCTCTCTCAGGTACTTATGAGGTTATAGATACACAACAGTTAATGTGACTAAATATTGGATTAATTTAGTCAATTAATGTTAATATAAATATGATCAGATGAAGGATAAATTGGTGAAGTTAAAAGAAGAGAGAAGCAAAGGGAACCAAACAGCTCAAGTGGAAGTAGGAAAAATAGACACAAGACACATCGAACGTAAGACTCGAAAGTACTACAGATATATTGGTTCACTCACTACTCCTCCTTGCTCCGAGAACGTTTCTTGGACCATCCTTGGCAAGGTATTTAACGTTTATACACACATATATTATTACTGCTAAGGGAGGTTTAAAACAATTATTTTTCGTTGTTTACGTTTTGGTTGCATATATTAAACTTACCTTTCCAAAGGCAACTAAAGCTAATTAAATTAAATTTTCCAACTGATTTTAGGAAGTATGAAACCAAAAACTTGTGATTATGTTAGAATTCTAAGATTTTGGGGATTATTTTGGAGAATACTTAAAAAATTTGGTATTTATGACAATCCTCTAGTACTTTTTACTTAAGGCCGGAAACTAGGACCTCACTTTTATTTAGGCTTCTAAATTATATCAAGACTGACTATATATATATAAAGCATTTAAAATCCATTTACTGGTCGCAAGAATTCGAGACCATAGAGTACGTAACGATATTCAAGTTTCCAACTTCAGCCAAAATTAATAATACACTATTATTCGTGACGATATTCAACCAATTTGAATGTCTTTTGGGCTCCACAATCCCTGTTTTTAAGCTAAACCATTATGTCAAACTTATGATTTACGTTTGAATGAAAAGGAGAAGTCAATATACGATGGATAACACGTAGCCAGCTACTACTTTCATGTTTATTTGATATTTTTGTATGGAAATGGTCCAAATTAATGTGACGTTGTTAATTTATAATTGCCGTGTATAATAAATTAAATGCAGGTGAGGTCAATGTCAATGGAACAAGTAGAGCTACTCAGATCTCCATTGGATACTTCTTACAAGAACAATTCAAGACCTTGTCAACCCCTCAATGGCCGGAGAGTTGAGATGTTCCACGAGCTTGCCAAAAAAAATGAATCCGGAAACAAAAAGAAAAAAATCCAATTAAATTAGTTTTACATTGTCTATCGGTCTGTTTAGAACCCTAATTAGTTTCGTAAAACTAGAAAAAAAAAAACTAATAATGTTACTTGATCTTCGATTTCCAATTTTGATAATATGGTGTTGTGAGATATATGCTAAGTTGAAACAACATGAATCAAATTAATTTTGAGTACGTGTGTCGAAATAATTAATTTTGATCCAAATTTTAATATTATTGATAACAACAACTACTATCTACTAGTTTGTGCAACTGGTTGTTAAACATGATGCGGACGTCAAAGATATACTATCTACTAGTTTGTGCTATTGTTATTACTATGTTATCAACCGGATTTATACGATGGACGTAATTAGATTCGATAAAGATCTTTGGAAGAATTTTACATTTATTAGTTTTATATAGTAAAAGAAAACAATAACTATATCAATTTGCTGGAACTTGGAAAATTGAAGGAGAAAAAAAAAATTCTAAAACAATGGCTCTGTTTGTATCTGTGTTGGTTAGAAATAATTGTTGTGAGGAAAAATGGAGATTTAAGGTAAGAATCGTAGGAAAAATTTATTGTCATTATCTTTCCTGCCAACTCCAAACAAACAATAATTCTCATATGACTACAAGGGCCAAAAAGAAAAACTAATAAGTATATATTATCAAAATTGGTGGACCTCTCTTCTTGGCAGGGAACAAAATTTTCTCCCTTATTGCTAAGTCAAAAATCCTTTAGAAGCATACCATTCTCACCTAATATCTTAACCTCCTATATATGAAATTTCGACACAAAAATTATTTAGCCTTCAAAAACATGTATTAGACTATTAGTTATTACACTTTGTTCAATAATTAGTGATCAATGATGTTAAAGGAGTCTTCCTTAAATCATAATGAGATAATTAAAATTGTTATTTTTCAATAAATATTTTCTATCATTTTTCACAAATTTTATAAGTTAGTTTGTTAAATCTACTTCCACCGTAATAATATTAGGATTATTCTAAAACCCATTGCAACGACGATGCATTTGTAACGAAAATAATCAACAACAAATACGAGAAAGAAAAAAGTCAATAACGAAATAAATTGTCATTTCGAGATTATTTTCGAACGAAGATATATTAAGGTAAATATTTTAGGATAACATATGAAAGCACGTTAATTGAAAGTTTATAATTGCTCATTAATAATGACTAACACATTATATAACTAGCTCCCCCAGGAACTGAACACAAACTTACAAGGCCCCATTATGGAGGGCCATAATAAAATGCCAATTCGAAGGACTGAGTTTTCCATATTGTTCCCATTTGTTTATATAATAAAATCAAAGTTGGGCTATGAATGATCTATCTTTTCTTGAAAGCGAAATAACTAGTAATTAATATACAATATAAATTCATTAGTATATGACACCGATCATTTTTACTTGACTCGCCACTTCGCCAGGACCTGAACAAGTCGAAGAATTTGAAGTGTTCATGGCCACCACTTATTTACGTTCACCAGGATTATTTTTTTGGGAATTCTAGCACTATTTAAATTGACTTAACTAACATTTGAATACTGTTTAAGGAAAAAACATTAGTAAAAGGTAGGAAAGGAAGTCAAATCAATTATCATTTCCTTATTTTGTCTGTTACATATTATTGACTATTCACAAGTATTTTCACATTCTGCATTCCTTTCTAAAAAGGCACATATACAAAAACAAAAAACAATACCTATGTACAACCCAAAACAAGGACGAAAAAAAAAAAAACTAATTCAAAATCAAAAGTCTTAAGAAGAAGAATATAATAATATTAGTATACGATAATAAACGGTGGAAGCGTTTGAAACGCGACAAAAATAAATCCAAAAGAGTCCGCGTTCTCTCTCTCTATATTCCGTGTTCCTGATTCCATTAACCACTCACCACGTCATCGCTACCGACTTTTCAAATACACACGCTCTTGGGGCCCACAAAACAAACCAGTCACGATCCTTGTTTTTCACCAGCGCTTGAAACACGAGATTGGGCCCCACAGTAAACGCCGCACGTCACGGCCACGTCAAACATCAACTAACAAATCCGGTCTTCTCCCCGAAGTAAACCGCGTCATCCCACCTAAACCAGGCAATACCGGTTCACCACCATCAAGCGATCTCCTCGAGCCGATACTATTCCTCGGCGGCGAAGATTTTCCAACCTCTTCCGGCGGAAGACGTCCTCTGATATCCGTCGACCTTCTCATCGAAACTCTCGGCGGAGTGACGGCGTCTCTCAGCTGCATGTGAGGTCCAATCGCCGTTACGTCTTTGCAACCACCTCCGGTTCTGAAAATAGCTCTGAAGCTAGCAAAAAACCCGGGTTTCTTAACCCGAACCGGTTTATCCTTAAACGAATCGGTTCGGCCGGATTTTTGTCTCTGCATTCGACGGCTACGGTCACGTTTAGATCTAACTCTTCCAATGCAAGAAACCTTCGGAGAAGATGGCTCCGATAACGAAGGATCCGATTTCAATCTCGACCCGATCCGTTTCGGAATCATCAAAGTCCTCGCGATTCTGCAATTTCTCCGTTTCTTCGCTTCGTTGAAACACGTCTTCTGTGGTTTCGGCAATCTCATGATCGACGCCTTGGATTTGAGAATGATTCGCTGAGAGCTCGAATTAGGGTTTGAATTGTGATTTGGATTTGAATTCGGAGCAGATGAGATTCCTTTCTGTGATTCTTTGCGTTCGAAGACAGCGTTATCGTTTAGCCACTCGAGTTGTGCTTCTTTGGATAAGGAATAAGATTCCGGTGGAAAATCAATCGGACTCGCGGCGGAGATGAAAACGGGACGGATCTTCGGGTCATGAGTGGAGTCATCGTCGTAGTCGGCGAGAGTTTCGCATGCGATTTTCCGGTCAGAGCCACCGGCGCATACTGAAGAAACAAAGGTTTCAAGATCGACTTGGGGCATTTAGCTAAATCTTGGAGAGAAAGAGAGAGAAATGGTTTGATCGGAGTGAGAGGTAGTTTCGAGGAAGGGAAGACATACTACGGCTTTTTATATATTTGCTGATTTATTAGATTTTTTTTGTTTATTTAATTTTTCTTTCAGATTACTATCAGTTGACTTTTGTTCTTTTAATCCGGAGAGTTTTATAAACTAAAAAATATTACGGTGTAACATTATTTTACAAGATGCTAATTGATTTTTTTTTTTTTTTAAATCTGATTGAAAATTGTCATGTGAGTCTAAGAAGAAAATATTAAGAGTTGAGGTTTAGAGCTTACTGTTAAGTTCAGCGAAAAACCATAAACACGAAAATAAAGAAACAAACCATTGTTCCACTTCCCTCTTCTACAACAACTGCTTAATTTGCTTGTAAATCCTTCTATCGTATTACAAACACTCAAAATACTGTACAAATGAAAAATGCAATCTAACCATTACAACTCAAAAGGTTTGCTCTCTTGGATAAAGAGGGTATTACTCTATAATTATTAATTTATAGGGAGATTTGTCTAATTTTTCAAAAAACATTTACTTAAAGTAAAAAGTTGAAGACAATATTTCGATATTTTCAGTCGCATAAAATATTAATAAACAATTATCGCATATAAAATCTTTCATAATTTTTGGATGCAATTTGAGAAAATAATACTAACTGTTTTTTTTTATAGAGTAAGAAAAAATTAGAGTTAAACTCCAATATATAAATGTAAATTTACGAATAAACAAATAACACTAGAATCATACTTTAGTAAAATATCTTATTTATATGTTATAAAATTTTATGATTATTAATTTATGATATTGATGAGACCATATATTTACATAAATTTTTTTTAAAAATTATTATCTTATTAATTTATCGAATTAATTTATAGAGGTTCTACAGTACTGACTAAACAAGATCGAAAAGATCAGATAAAATAGTGATTTGAAATAGACCCAATAACCAGATTTTCGTTTGGTTCAAAAAAAAATGGTCAGCTTCAGTTTGAAAAGAACATGCATGTCAGAAAAAAAAACCAAGATTGTATCATCACAGCCGTAGATAAAATTCAGAAAATTTTCAATTCCCAACAGCCAAATGTAGAAATAAAACCATCCCCGAGATCCAAAACCCTATGTAACTCCCTTTAGCCATTAAACAACATGCTCTATATGATAAGAGTCTAATAAATATAAGATCATTCCAAATCGAATTCAAACACAAGGTGGCATGAATCGGAAGCCCTGACCACACTAGCCAACTCTTTAAGCATCTTACGTCTCTCTTCCAACTCCTTGAGCTCTTTCGATTCAATGGGATTTTTGTTGAGAGAGTTGCCTTCTTTAATCGTCTTGCATTATGTAGAATGTATGTAGCCACTTCCTTCTCTTCTTCTCTATCCAACAGTATTTTTTCCACTCAAATGTCTCGAGGTGAGACAATAAACATTCAGGAACATCCAGAGGCCATTAACGCATTTCAAACGCTCTAAACACAGAAGCAACAAGTACACGACGGTAAGGTTCTTCTGTAACGGTAATTATAAATTTTGATTTTTTCTTTTTTAGTAAACAAATTTTGATTTTTTTTTTTTCATATGTCGTGTCAGTGACGGTGCCAATTTCAGATTTGCAACGGTGTAAATAATATTTTCTGTGCGAAGAAAAGTATTATTTTTTGGTTTATTAGGTCTTTGCGATATTCATGGATTAGTTTGGCATTGACATTATGAAATTTTGAAACAAATAGCATAAATTTAAAAAGAGAGAAAAAAAATTCATATTCATTAACGGTTCATTAGCATGGACCATACATAAATAACAGGGAAACAAAAACATAAAAAGTCTTAAACGTTTTCACATGCTTCGTCCTCTACTGTTGTTGCTAGTAAGGATTGTAACGGCTTCGTCCTCTACCGTTGTCGCTACTTCGTTTGCTGCTGCTGCTGCTCGAACCGCTGCCTCCCCTATACGGTGGTGAAGGCCTTGGTGGTGGTTGCGGCACAGCTGCTAGTCCAGGCTGTTGCCTATTACATTCAACAGATCAGATCAGTACATATGTCTTATAGCAAACACATTAGATTGGTATACGAGTATAGACAACAACTTACAAGACGTATCCGATTCTTCCATCGGGTAACATAATTGGCATCATCGACATTCCACCAGCTGCGTGACCTCCCGCATGCATTAATGGCTGCGTAAACTCCCACAAAATTAGACTCAGATTTTGTTTTATAAAGTGAAATAAAGAGAAAGAAATGTGATTAAAGAATCTCACTTGTGAGTAGGCTGAAGCTCCAAATCCACCAAGAGCACCAAAGGGATTAGGAGCCATGGCATAACTAAGAAGAGGAGGATAGTTTGGTTGCAATTGTGATTTCTGCATATTCTGAACTGTAGTAGTATTCGCCTTCTGATCTGCTTGAGGCTTTGCAAGAGTACAATCCAACATGTGGCCTGTAAAATAACGGGAATACTTAGTTTCAAGTATTGAAATCTGATGGAAGATAGTATACAAAAAAATAGAAGATTATTCTGAATGGACCGTACCATCAATCTCATATCTTTCAGTGTTTTTCAAGGCTTTCATTACGCTTGTCCTCTCTGCGTAGTGCACAAATCCGTATCTGCTGTCTTCCTTCCCTGGTTTTGCAGGTGGAATCACCACTTTCAATATTTTCCCGTGATGTTCAAATAATGCCTTTAGACGTTCTTGGGTTATATCTCTAGGCAAGTTCTTAATGTACAATGCCTTGACCTGCATTCATTCCACACAGCACATTAGTAAGATCACTTTTCATGGTTTAGAAAGAAAAATATTTGCAGAACTCATGTCTCTAAGAAGATGATTTCTTGGTAGATAACTGAAGATGCTTCTATTATTTGTTTGCAAGAAAGGTTCTAATGAGGCAAACCTGGGAAGCTGAAGAGTCTCCTCCTCCACCACTCCTTGATTCAGCCCAGCTTACAGTTGGGGCATTATCATCAAGCTTAAAACTTGGATTTGACATTTTTTGTTTCGAGTATTCAGCACATGCATGGTTGTAATACTCGATGAAAGCAAATCCTCGATTCCGACTCATATTTTGTGGGTCCTGTGATTTTAACAAAATCAAATAGAAAACAGATAAAGTGAGTAAGAAAGCAATGTCTTGAGCTTCTACAGAAAATTCACTTCTGCAAGTTATAGTTAAACATTTGAAAGTTGCAGAAATAAGTATATAACTATATATACACTAAAGACTGAAACTTATCCAAGTTGCAAGAGACAAACCTTCGGGAGTTCGACATTTTGAATGCCTGGACCAATTCTGTTTGCTGCTTTCTTAATGTCTGACTCACTCCAACTTCGAGGAACATTACCAAGAAAGATACGATGCTTTGCTTGGGTAGTCGAACATTTTATCCATTTACCCTATTGAATGACATAAGTAAACAAATAAATAAGAACCAGAAAATTTCTGAAACACCAGCTAGCCCATCAAGAATGACAGTAATTGTTAAGAATTGGGTCAAAGAATTTACTCTGAATTCAGTGTTATTTAGATTGTCAATTGCATCAGATGCTAAGTCCTTGTTTCTGAATGTTACAAATGCATACCCCTTTCCATCACCAGATTCTTTTTCCCTCATTATCCTAACCTGTTGATATCACACCAAACTCAGCACGAGAAAAATTAAACACCACAATAGTTTGAGTAAAAAACTATGTCAAGTTACCAAAAAACTATGTCAAGTTACCTCAGTAACTTCCCCTATTGATTGACAGAAGCTCTTTAAGTCCCCTTCAGAAGCATCGGTAGGAATCCCTCCAAGATAAACCTCTGAACCATGAGGAGGAAGAGCTAGAAGTTCACGATGCTTTTTCTTTTCTTCTTCCTCTTCCGTTGCAGCAGCATCATCCTCCTCTTCTTCCTCTTCTACCTCCTCTTCTATTTCCTCTACAATCTCTTCAATTTCCTCCTCTTCTTCTACTTCTTCATATTCAACTTCCTCCTCCAAAATCTCCTCAGGATCATTGTCACCATCAAGGTTGACCCTCTCCTCAGATTCCATAGAATCATGAGTCTCTGAAGCAGAAGTCCTCGCCCTTGACATCTTAAATATCTAGAAAAGAACGCTTGCACTACAACTGTGGAGGAGACACAGAAGCAAGAAGCAATGTGGGGAGAGAGAATAGAACCCGGGAAAGGTTGGAAAAGAAACAATAAGAGGCCAATAGAAAAGAAGAGTAAGAAGTTCGAATCGACTCTGTGTCATAATGTGGCTAAAAAAGGTGACAAACAATAGACAAGAGAGAAGAACGAATGCTCAACAGGTGAAAACAAAATTAAGAAACTTGAGAAAGATATGAATGACCCCTGAGAGCGGAAAAAAAAAACATGAATATATCACAGGCCTTGGGTTAGGTGCAAAGAGGTGTTAAAATCAATGGCAACAAGAAAGATTAAGAAGGTGTGGCTGCTTAAGTTAAGTTTATACCAACTTATTAAGCTAGACATAGTGTATCTCTGAATAACCACACTTAGAGACAACTCCAGCTTCATGTTAGATCTCCCAATACACATTGTTCAGTATTGCAAGTGAAATTTTTTATGCTGCCAATCTAACCTGTTAAGAGAATCCTCAGCTTATAACTACAATTCTTCTATTTGATAATTCAGACAACTACACAGACCACAATATTTTCTACATCAACCAAGTACATAGCTAATAAGTTAATTAGCAATAATCCATAGAGTTAAAACATTGAAATGAGAGCTGATTCAATTGTAAATTGAGATAAGAAGAGCTCAAAAATCCCAATTTCAATACAAGGAATTCGGATCCCAAGCAAAAACATTCACGAAATGAAACGAACAGAGAGGCACAATGAGACGAAACCAAAGAGAAAGAGAAAGTACCTGAAAGGTGAAAGGGTGGAGAGATAGAGCTGCCGGAAGGAAACCCTAATTTGTAAGAAATACGGAGGGGAAGAAGAATGAGTTTCGCGCAGCTAACGTTGAAAATAGTGAACTTTTTTCTAAATAAATTTGTGAATTGGTTTCTTCTCTATGTGACCTAAAAAAAAAGCCTCGAGGGAAGGGACTATGGAGGGGAAATAAATGGATCTACTCAATTTGTTTTTTTAATGCTATAGTATATTATAAAATTAATAATAAGTTCGTTTATTTTTAAAAATGTTACCTACTACTATTTAGATGATTTTTTTAATAATAAAATTTGTCATGTATACATTTTTTATTTTTCAATTATATTTAGATGAAAAGAAATTTACCAAAAGAAAAGAAACAAATATTTATATATCCGCACAAAATAACAACATCTCAATACATTTCGATTTCTTAAGGAGTTTAATGATAGATAACAATAGTGGAACAAAAGTCTCACTTCTTGACTCCGGCGTAATTCCGAGTTAGGTTTCTTATCTCCGGCGATCGGAGCTCTCTCTTCCAATTTCCCCTCTTGACGTTTCTCAGGTATTGTTTCTCTCATCCCGCGCTTCCCTACCGATTATGAATGAAATAGGTTCTCATTTCTGATTGTATCTGCAGCGATGACTTCTAGGTAGCTTCCGCTAATTGCAACGTTGTAGCTGCAGCCATGGCAACGAGACTTTCTCATCTTGTTGCTATTGCTTTTACACTTGTTATTCTAGTTTCAATTCTTCCTCTCCCCGTCTCTCTCGCTGGTGATTTTCGTCTGATTGTTGATTTTGTTAAAACATTTTACATTCAGTTCTCTCTATTCTTCTCATTGGTTTGTAATTTTGATTCATTGAGGTCTCTTTTTCTATTTTGGTGTAGGTGGTGAGATAACATCTATTGAATCTGTCCCTGATCTTCAGAAGCTAATGTATGTTGCTGTTGATGGGTTTCCTTGTGTACGGCTTCTTAATCTCTCTGGAGAGATTGGATGTTCAAGTAAGCTTGTTTTAGACCTTCCCTGACTGATTGTTTTTAGTCGATTACTTCATCTAACGTCTATGTTTATAAATGATCAGATCCTGGATTGAATAAGGTGGTGGCTCCAATCATTAAATTAAAGGATGTTAAAGATTTGGATCAGCCCCACACTATTTTGGTTACAGCTGATGAAATGGAAGATTTCTTTACCAGGCATGTCTCCTTTGTCATTTACAAAACTTGTAGGACCTCTATTCGATTTTATAATAAGTCTCTTAGCTTTGTGGAGTTGTGCTTTACCCTGCGCTAAGTAGCATATACCTATGCACGATATAGGTGTAGTTCTCATTTTGGTATTTACTTAACGTCAAACAAGATTTAGCTTGTGTTATGTGCCAAATCAGCCTTTTTACATCTTTAAATTAACGTATAGATAAAGTTGTAAAGTTCTTTTTCACTAGCACTTAATAATTGACGGCAAACACTTTTAGTTTTCTTCTTTTGCTCAATGAGAGTGAGCGAGCTTTCATATAGCTTCACAACAGATTGGTCATGTATACCCGCTTATCAACATTACTGAAATCTGCCATAAATGGAGTCACTTGGTTGTTGGGTTATCAGGAATGTATTAGGAATTCAGTAGAACCTGTAATTCATAAGAGTTTTTCGCTTTATTTTCATTCTACAAACTAAAAGTGGGTATACCTCTAAATGCTTTACACTAAAATCTTGCAGTCTGGCATTGTTCATTAGACTTGTACATCGCTTAGACACTCTATTTAGATAGAAATGACACAGAATCGCTCCTCTTTTTTCCCTTTTTCAGAGTATCAAATGATTTGAGATTTGCTAGCAAAGTTGGTGGTGTTCTAGTCGAATCAGGATCTAATTTTCAACAAAAATTAAAAGGTACCATGTCAATCCACATATTTTGATTCTGTGACTTCTGTCAAGTTGAATTGCTGTTTCCTTATATATTGATTTGTTTTCTTAATTCCTTTAAACACAGTACTTGATACTCTTATTTATATTCATGGCGCTAGTGTTTCTTTCTTCTTTCTTGTAGGCTTTTCTCCTGATAAAAAGTTTCCTCAAGCGCAGTTTTCACCCTATGAAAACATTGAGTACAAATGGAATTCAGCTGTACGGTAACATAAACTCTGTCTTCCCGTGAACTCTTTTCTTAATCAGTTATCACCAAATCCATTGGCAAGCATTTCGGAGTTATATGATGTTTTCTTCTGTAACTATAATTAACTACATGCTAACACACATACACCATAACCTTTTTCTTGTGGTTTATTTTTGGTATATATTTTACAAAAGGAATGCATGTATGTGCGCAGATGATCGCTTTTAAAGAAGTTAATGAATCAGTCGCATATTCATCGACCTGAGTATAACGATAGTTCCTCTTATTGTTTTTCCATGGAGAAAAGATTATTTCAGTTCTTATGAGTAGTTGCATGCAATACGCTCTAGCCATTGACCATTGTAAAAAATGATTATTTGCAGGCATCAAGCATCATGTGGAAAAATTATAATTTTCCTGTGTACTTGTTGTCAGAAAATGGCATATCAGCTGTGCAAGAGGTAATCCTTCAAACTTGCATTCTTGTGCAAGTTTTAAATGTTTCTATTTTGTGTTGTCGGAAAAGCTAAATTGATGACATGTTTAGAAACTTGAGGAAATGAACTAAAGGCTTAGAGAAGCATTATGACTGTAGGTCACTCTTAAGATGATGAAAACGTGGCTGTAAAATGTTGCATGAGATCTAGGTCATGTGAAATGATTACTCCTACTTTAAACTGAATCAGTTTGCAGAAATTGTTGTAAGAAATTGATTACCCACTTTTCAATAGGAATACAATCTTGGTCCTGTAATGTTTGTTGCATCCAGCTGAACCCAGCTGAGGTGGTAGCTTTTAAAATGCGAATTTGTTGCAGTCCTTAGTCTGCAATTTGAACCAACCATTGCCTTTCCATATGTCTTGTGGTGTGGCTTTTAGACGGCTGGTCAACTATGTCATCAGATAATATGTTGCCTTGCCAGATGAGGTTCTCTCAAGCAGCTAGATTTATGTTTCTGTTGTGTTGGTAGCAATCCAAATGTGCTATAGTTGCCGATTTATGTGGATAACTTCACTTTTTAAGGTTTTCGACTATTTACTTGCATCCTAATGTATTTTTGCAGAGCCTTTCCAAGAAAAAGATGAAGCATAAAACATATACCAGTGATGTCGCTGAGTTCAATATGGTTATGGAGGTATTAGGCTTTTTGTAATCTAGCTCACTAGAATGTTAACCAGCTTTACAAATCTTCACTTTGACTAAGATTATGACACCCACTTCCACATTTTTTGGATTAGACTACCAAAGCTGGAACACACAATTCGGAGGCTTGTTTACGGGAAGGAACTTGCCTCCCATTGGGTGGATATAGGTACAAATTTAGGAAGTTTAAACTTCTTTATTACTACTGTCTGATTTCATGACATATGATAACTTTTCAACTACATTTGGTTTTCTAATAACTTGTTATGAAGGACAGTGTTTGGTCCTCGCTTCCACCAATCAATGCTTCGTCTTCCAACAATCGCAAACCAATTGTGCTAACTGTGGCCTCCATGGATTCTGCATCATTTTTCCGTGACAAAAGTTTTGGTGCAGATTCACCAATATCTGTGAGATCTTGCTATTTACTGCTTTTGGATCGATCTAGAATATGTTTATTTATTCTTCTTTTCCTGATTCAGTGCTCAATGACTTCTCCTTCTTTCAGGGTCTGGTAGCTCTTCTCGGAGCAGTTGATGCTCTTTCTCGAGTTGATGGTTTTAGTAATCTCAAAAAGCAGGTGCCAGTGAATAAATATAATTTCCAAATCTATTGAGTTTCTCGCACACATCAGTGTGCCGTGTGATTTAGTTTTATTCCACTTTTGTTTGTAAGCTTTAATACCAGGGTTATATCTTGCGCTTTACTGTCTTTTGGCCCTTATAGCTCTACGTGTATATCCTAAATGTATGCAGCTTGTGTTTTTGGTTCTGACCGGAGAAACGTGGGGTTACCTTGGCAGCAGGAGGTTCTTACACGAATTAGATCTGCATTCAGATGCTGTTGCAGGCCTTAGTGATACACAGATTGAAACGGTAATCTTTATTGTTTTGATCTGACAAAGTTGGTAGAAAATGCTAATCTTATGCAGTTATGCATGAAATCCTTTGTGGAAAAGTTGCATGTGTTTCATTGTTGCTGTAACTCATTGTTCCTGAGTAGCACAGAAAGCAAGTTTATTGCTTAATCAGTATTCCTTTTGAAATTGACAGTTCACAATTCTCTAAATCTAAAGATCTGAATTGAAATTGATGTCTTCTATTATCTAACAGGTGCTTGAAATAGGATCCGTTGGAAAAGGTTTAAGTGAAGGGATGAATACCTTCTTTGCTCATAAAACTAGGGTGAGAAATTCTCGATATCCTGAAACTCTTACATAATTCACTTGTTCATGTGAAAACTGTCATAGGCGACTTAACTTCCATTTTGGTGTTCTGCTTTAGGTTTCTTCTGTTACAAACATGACACTGGATGCTTTAAAGATAGCTCAGGATTCACTTAAATCAAAGAACATCAAAATTCTTTCAGCTGATACTGCAAACCCTGGAATACCTCCATCCTCCTTGATGGCTTTCATGAAAAAGGTACTATATATTTTACAAGTAAAAGGTGGAAAGACAATTCAAATGTGTATTCGGACTTTGAAAGAGAAAGTAACTCTTTGCATATACTTCACCTTCAGTTAATCATGAATATGACAGGAGATTATATACTTATTACTTAATTATGTGATTCTGAATCAGATGGCCTAGAGTATAAAAGGCATAACAGCATATTCATTATTGCAGAACCCTCAGACTTCAGCTGTTGTACTTGAAGACTTTGATACCAAGTTTGTGAATAAGTTCTACCATAGTCACCTTGATGACTTGTGTAAGAAAATACACTGCCTGTGTTTCTCTTCTTTTCACTCCAAATCCCATTTTTCACTTTCTGATCCCTTTTTGGTATTGTATTGCAGCAAATATCAACTCCTCATCTGTAGTAGCCGCTGCTTCTATTGTGGCCCGTACACTTTACATCCTTGCAAGTGACAGCAAAGATACAAGCAATTCAGCTCTGGGATCCATCCACGTCAATACTTCTTTTGTTGAAGAGCTTCTAACCTGTCTTTTAGCTTGTGAACCGGGCTTATCTTGCAACTTGGTGAAGGATTATATATCACCAACAAACACTTGCCCAGGCAACTATGCTGGCGTCATCCTCGGAGAACCTTCCTCCAAACCTTACCTTGGTTACGTTGGTGATGTTTCCAGATTCCTATGGAACTTTCTGGCTGATAAAACATCTGTCCAAAAGAGAAACACAACCTCGGTTTGTTCAAAAGGAGTCTGTAGCAAAACCAACGAAGTGTGCATTAAAGCAGAGAACAACAAGGAGGGAACATGTGTTGTCTCCACAACCAGGTAAACTCTGATCGCTTGGAAAGTGCATCTTTTGGTTAACATGCTCATGTCCTAAAACGGAAAGCAAATCTTAAGTATAGTAGGCACATTGATAGGAATTAATAAATAGGAATGGCTTTAGATTTGGAGCTTTTTAGACTTGGTTTGTTGACCTTTGAACCTATCAGCACTTTCTTCTTCCGTTGGCCTGAGATCCTCTGTGGCTTAATCAATTTGTTGTGTGAACCATAACACATAGTAAGTCCTGGTTGTTGCAGGTATGTTCCAGCTTATTCAACCCGATTGAAGTATGGCGATGGAGCTTGGACGATTCTGCCCCAAAACTCATCGGATTCTATGGGGATGGTTGATCCAGTGTGGACCGAGAGCAACTGGGACACTATAAGGGTGCATGTGTACACAGTCCAGCACTCAGCATACGACAATGCAGTCCTTATTGCAGGTATTACAGTCACAACGTTGGCTTACATTGGGATTTGGGTTGCTAAATCAATCATCACAAAAGCCTTGAAGCAGGACTGAGACTTGCATTTGATCTGAGTCTCGACTTAAAAAAATTCTTGTCATTTTTCTCACCTAGATATTGAACACCAATTTTACTGTGGTATAAACCTTTTTGCTCAACTAATGTTATTAAAAAAGGGTCTTTTAGAGCTAATCCATATGAAATTCTATATAAAGCTGTCAATAAATATACCAGGAAAAGCTTGTTGTTTTCACAATATTTATAGAAAAAATGGATCAACTGAAAATCACATTCAGATTGAACAATTAGGATAAAGATAAAGCAACAATATTATTCTAATTCCAGAGCAAAATAGTAGCATCCAATTAGAAAATGGTGTTCTGTTTTATTTTGGTACCACAATTCATATATAACAAAAAACAGCAATTGAAGCTTAGCTGAAATAGATTAAGAAGTTGTTACATAGACTAAGTAAAGCAGATCTTAGAACCAGAAAGTGATGAGACATCAAATAGATAAGCATCTACAAAAAGTTGAAATTGAATCACTTTCATCTTGAGTGTTAGATGAACAAGTGCTTGAACTCCCCATTAGCTAGCTTACATAGCTCATTGTAATTTTGTGGATCTGCAAACCAAAATAACAAAGCATATATTAAAGACATAAAAATGAAACAAAGATCTTCTAATATAGTCTTCTTCATTGAACAATCCGAGAGATTTGAAACAGATAAAAGGAATCAGTGAATTACCAAAGGTATTGCCAAAATTAGTCAAAGTTTCAGCTCGAATGGCGTTTTCACTCTCAGCAATTCCAATAACCTCGAGGTAAGTAGTAAGCGGAGATGGAGGCGATGATCCCCTAACAACGATCTGAAGATCATCAGTAGATTTTCCGACCACAGATCCAATGTCTGAACCGATCACTTGAACCACAGTTCTGACCTTCTGTCCAATGTATCGCCTCAACAAAGCTCCGTTCACAAAAGCTGAAGGACTTGATGTATCCATTTTTTAATCTACATTCAAAGATTTGAGTTAGCTTATGATTTTTTCAAATACCAAAGATTGAGGTTCAAATCGAAAAAGGGGAAAAAAAGCTAAACTGGTAATCACAATTATTATCGCGAAATTGATCTGAGAATCTCTGATAAAATTCAATTGAAGGAAAGAGAAGTAAACTAGACGGACATAGAAAACAACTGATTCATCAAAATATTACCTGATTGGAGAAGATGAATTGCTCGTGGAAGTTGCAAATTAGCCCTAAGTAACCTCTGAGATTAAAGGCTTCGAGAGAGTTAATTGAAGGGGAATTTGGGCGGGAGCGACAAGCTTCAGATGGCGCCAAAAATGTAAAGAGAAAGAAAATGGTTTTTATGGGACCCACAGTTCAACTATCAATATGGGCCTTATTATCTGTAAGTATTTATACCCATTGGGCTTTACATATATTTCCATTGGCTCGTTTAGATTCACAATCCACAATTTTTATTTTATTTATGATATTGGTAAAGTTTTTGTATATTAAAAATTATTCAGGTTTAACACATTTAAAGATTATAGAATAATGATTTCATGAATTCTTAAAATTTGAATCGTTAAATTTTAAATTTACTGAATTATATGAATATTCATTAAACGAATTATGAATTATCCAAATTGTGGTTTGAAAATTAATTAGTACTCAATTGCATTATTTAATTTAAAATAGTTACATATAAAAAACGAATATAGATTTTAATATAATTCTATATAATATCGATTTTTTTTCCTTAATTTTGTAAGAATAAAAAGTTACATATTAAAGAGGGAAATTGAGGATTAACTCGTATAAAATCATTTATTCTCTTTTAATTTCTTGGTTATGGCAAAAGTGGCTCCTGCGACGGCCACAATCACTGCTGATATTATGATCGTCTTTTTTAGCGTTTGCGCCGCGTCTCTCTTTGCCTTTGTGTTTTCCTTCTTTTCTAGGTTTCGTTGTACCTTTTCCCATTTTGAACCCAAAATATAAAATTATGAATTTACTTATGATTTTGTGTACAACAAAAAATTGTGTTTGAGCTTCAAATATTTGGTGGTTTAATTGAAATTCATACAAAACCAACAACGATTATTTTTATAAAGCGTTTCAATTAAGACCCTTTGTCAAGGTTTTAAATCAAGCCTAATCGATTATAAAAAAATAAAAAGTAAACAAAATCATCCTTTCCTTTAAGCTTTAACAAAAGAAAAAAAAACAAAATTATGGAAAATTAGACATATATAATGACATAATGTTGGAAGATTAAAAAAAACCATCAAAAATTGGAAAATTAGATAAAACCTATCAAACGGATCAGATCGAGTAAATATCGTTTTGGCAGTGGCTAGTTAGGTTTCTCTATTTCATATGTATCAAACTATTCACGTACACATAAATTGTGTGGAGTATAAAAGTCACAAAAATTCGAACGGTGCCAAAAAGGTCAAATGTGGTTCGATAAGAAAAAAATCCATTAAAAATGAATACCTTTTTTCTTTTGAACAGCAGAAAAAAAAATGAATACCTTATCAGAAGCAATCTCTGAAGAGACAGGATCTACTTCGAAATTCTTGTTTTGGCCAGGATTTAGTTCTGCTTCCGCATCGCCTTCTGGAAAAGTTGTTGTATCCGTTGCCATTTTTACACTTAACTTTTTTGTTTGATTTGAACACAAAAACAAAATGAAGATAGCTAGAAAACGAGGCAAGTAAGTTTGGATTTTGTTGCCAAGTCTGGTTTTCTAAAAATAGTTTGGAGTTTGTTTGCTATGGATCTTCCACCATCCAATAAGCCTTTTTTAAGCTCTCTTCTTAAATTATTATCCGCAATATTTGCTTATTCCACTAAAATTAAATAGTGCAATTTTTACTTTCCATATATCTCAATTTTAATCAGTTTCATATTTGCGTCTCCAATATAAAATTCCATCTTTACCGTAGGAGTTTTCATTGAGTACCAATTACACCATTCTTTTCTTTCAAGATGATTTGAATTATTATTTTTCAAAGAATGTACTGTTCATGATATATGGTTGGAAAGATCTATGAGGAGAGTAATACCAAGTAAATTTATTTTGACTATTTTTACAGAGACATTGTCTCTATGTCTCCGGACAAAAGAGAGAGTTGTAATTCTCAAAACACAAATTACTAAAAGGAAGAAGCAGATCCTTCCAAAAGAATAGTTTTCATATGTTGAATCAGCCCATTCATTTGCTCTCTCGAATGCAACGGCGAAGGATACACAAACGCACAGTCGAATTTCCCGTCTCTAAGCGAATCGAAAACCGCAACTGATGGTCCAACCCCGTGAATAGACGCACACCCGATGTAATCCTGCACCCCGACCGAAGCCAATGCAGGTTCTGGAAACTCATCGATAACAGGATCTTCAAATATGGAGATGAAAGCGGTTCTAAGAGACGAAGAAGGAGTGAGGCTAGGATTCTCTATAGCCTTGCACATTAAGAAATTGAGATCTGACATATCTGTGAACTGCTTGTTCGAGTTCTTTGCAGTTGTGAATGACTCATGACATCTTTTGGCTAGGTCCCAGAGAGTTTCTTCACCGGTTAAGTCGTGTGTGTGAAGGATCCCTGAATGGTAGAAACCTGAAAACAAAAAAAAATTATATAAGTTGAATAGTGTTACCATAAGACCAATGCAACAAAACCATTGTTTGAAAATGGAAAAGTAATCCCAAAATTTGTGACTTACCAAAGTCATTTGAAGTAAGAGGAGGTTCAAGAATAGAACGACAATCCGAAAGAGTCACCACAGCGTATTTCTCTCCTTGGTATGGCGATAGATTCTTCGAGGCATACGCAGAGATTAGCCCTGAGGATGCTAATGCCGCCCATAGCTTTATCCCTCTTGCTTTGCATCCCTGCAAAAGTTTATTCAATGTTCCAAATTTTCAGCACAAACCAAAACATCTTTTTAGTTTTTTTCTTGTGACTCACATCTAAATTTGTGATGTCATGTGATGTAAGTGATTGTCTAACATTTATTATTCTGCATGCTTTTGCTTATCATGATGACAATTTATGTTTTCCTTGCTACCCATAATATATATCCCTCAATATTATGGAATGTGAACAGTAATACTCCATTTTTTATTTGTAGTTTTAAAGATTTTGCACACTAATTAAGAAACTAATGAATTTGTCTTTTTTATCCCCATTAATATACTATACATTCTTTTCATTGGTTATTAAATTAAAATAGTAGAGTAACTATATAATTTTTTCCCAAAAGTACATTGGAAATACAAAAACACTTATAATGAAACAAATTTTAAACTCTAAAACTACAAATAAAATCAAAGAGAGAGAGTAACAATTTAATCATTCAAACTAAATTTTATATTTTTTCTATAAAATGGTCGAAAATAGAAAAAAAAATATCCACCTGAGATATATTTATATATTAATACTCTATGTTAAGTACGAATTAATATTAACAATCTATGATTAACACGCAATAATAGTGAATTAGCAGATAATCCGCAACGTAGAGACACTTACAGCCACAAGTTTGAGAGTCTGATCTCTTTCTAGTTGCAGCCTAACCACTTGTGACCTACGATTCGAATTCTCAGCGTCAACGAAATCCAAATTCGAGAACCGAAATGCGTTCAGCGAGTAACCCAACACGTCGATCCCACGCGCCCAGAACGGTTTGTCCCCTTTCCCACTCGGAACCAGCTCCTCTATCGCCTCACCTAACCCCGCCGTCTCCGTCACCGTCACGGGACAGTTACTACATCCATCGGCCGATGTTTCTTTCATAAACTCTCTCAGAAGCGTAACCGCCGCAGTCCGATCGCACGCCGCCGTGTTTAACCGAAATGTCAGTATCCTTTGCTCTCCGTCATCGTTTAGATCGTACAAACTGACGACGAACACGGCAGACTCGGAGTTAAGCCAACGGTGTGGATCGATCCACGTGTTTTTGTTCATCTCGTGTTCTAAGATGATCCTGTGTGGTTCAGCGCATGGATCGTCGCTGTTTTGGATGATCTGAGCCGTTGATGATGAATCGAAGGGATGGATTTCGACGCGGGAATCGGCGGACGTTACGAAGGAGAAAGAGTTTGCGGATGCGTCGAAACGGATGTTGGAACGGAGGGTAGGATGGTAAATCTGGAGTTTGTCGAGGGTGTTTTGGAGATTTTGGAGTTTAGGTGTTCGGGAAAGTAAGAGAGCTATGACGGCGATACCTGTACCGCCGGCAATTGCTTTACACCAGCTGTATTCGGTGCCTCCGACGGGTCGGGTCATGGACTTTGGTACCCGATTAGGTTCACTCATTATCTTGAAAAAAAAGAGAGATTGCTTTCACTTTTAGGGATTTTAAGATTTTGTTTGATTCTCGTTTGGTCAGATCATAATCATATTGTTTGGCTTATAAAATGGGAAGTGACAGCGACATAACTTTTTCTCGATTCCGGTTTAGTGTTTTTCCGGTTTACGATCATTTAGAAATGATTTTGTATTTTCGAATTTTTAACGTTTCGGTCTTGTTTTTTTTTTTACATTACCGTCTTATTTTCACGACAAACCTCCCTAGATTTAAGGTCAATTAATTGGATTTTATAAAATCCTGGCTAAGTACCTTAAAATGCGTATATTAATTAAAAAAATTAGAAACACGTTATCTAAAAAAATTAATTAAAACTAATAGTGTGAGATTAGATGTTTATTTTGATTCATTAAAGTAAGTACATGATCAATTTGACTCATTATATGAGATTAATCTTGGGATACTTGAGATTGAAAATCTTTCGCTACGATCTTTATAGTTAGTTAAACTATTTAATATTCAAGTAGTCAATTTATGTCGATTTAAACATTATATTTTTAATTATGATTTAGGTGTTTAATGTTTCATTACATTATATATTATATAAATATACATGTTTCCAAAACATTTCTATACTCATATTTTCAAAAAAGCTCATTTCTATATTCTTTAACGTTTCGCTTCCATTTCCGTGTAACACAGGTCCATAGTGATTGATATCCTTTATGTAATTTGCCTTTATACTGTAGTTAATTGCATAAATCCTAATAATTATATAGAATTTTTATTGATGTTGTTGTCACCTGTTACAGTAATCATTAACCATGTAGATTACATACATACAAGACTAACTTGGACATAAAATATATAGATGAAAATTTACACCGGCTGTGATTGATAAAATATTAGCGTAATTAAAAAGTGAAGAGAATGAATAGAAAAGTTTTATATTGGAGTAAAAATATTAACGTTTCTTCTTTTAAAGTAGAATAAACTGGAGTAAATATTATTTTGCAAAATTATTCTGATTGGTAATTATATAGCTGAAGTGAGAGTAATTAACTAATTATCTGTTACTCCACTTTTTATTACGCTACATGTGATATCCAATCACACCCACCATAAAGCTTTGTCACATTTCATCTCAGCCAATTGATGGACTATCAAAAGCACAAAATCTCTTTCACTCCCAATAAAAATAAGATTTGCATCATGGTCAAATCAAAGCATCGCATAAGCAAACTGTAGTTGCAAATGATATGAATTCATGAAATGAGTTTCCTTACCATAATGGTAAAAGAGTATTATTGAGATTATCAAACAAAACGGCGACAAACTTCTAATAAAAATTTTGGTTCTTTTCTCATTCTGAATTTCTTAAATATGAGAGTTGCGACAGGCCTCGATAAAGATACGGGATTATTTTCGCCATGATTGTTTCCTGGTTGATCGCAAAAAATTTAGATAGTTGAGGTAATTCTCTATCCGCCATACAATATACAAAATATAAAGTCTGGTACGTCAAAAATACATTAAAATTTATTCAAAACAAAATTCTAGTAATTATTATTTTGTTAGTATACCAATATTAATTTTATTTGAACTAAAATGAATAATAATTTTTCTTTTTCTTTTGAATTCCAATGGGTATAAAAGTTTTTATTTGAATTGAAATGGATTTATAATCACGTATGGCCTCCAAACGTTAGGAACAGTTCTACTTCAAACACTTCAAAAATCTGAGTTAAGAAATATGTAAAATAACAAACGAAAAACTATCAAAGACATATGAAAACTTTAATTTAAAACCAAGATTATATTTGATTTAGCTTCGATAAGTTATCTACTATTTTCGTCCCATATTACTGTTACCCATTTTTATTCTTTTTTCTTTTACCACGTAAGTATATATTTTTTACAACTTACTACAAAGATCAAAACAATTGACCAAACTATTCGACTTTTAATTTTGAGATAAAAAAAAGAGTTGTTAAAAATAAAAAGACAACAAAAGGTAAAAATAATCAGTACAAAATGTGGCTTGCAATTAATTTACCTTAAACCTCTTATTTTTACCTTGAACCGGCTATTTACCCTTCAAAATGGTTCGACATCACCGGTACATGGTCCGGTTCAGATACCAACGTACCGGGAAAAGGACCGGTTATCCTCTACACCGGTATAACAGAGAACCACACTCAGATTCAAAACTATGCCATTCCCCAAGATCTTTCTGACCCATACCTCAAGAAATGGATTAAACCAGACGATAACCCGATCGTACAGCCTAACCATGGCGAGAACGGATCCGCTTTCCGTGACCCAACCACGGCTTGGTTCAACAAAAAAGATGGGTATTGGAGAATACTTGTTGGCTCAAAGAAAAACCATAGAGGAGTCGCTCTATGTACAAAAGTCGTAACTTCAAGAATTGGGTCAAAACCAAACGTCCTATCCACTCCAAGGCAAAGACCGGTATGTCCTAACCGACAAGAAAAACGGTTTGGACACTAGCTACAATGGTCCAAACATCAAGCATGTGTTGAAGGTTAGTTTGGACTTGACCCGGTACGAGTACTAAACTCTTGGAAAGTATGACACCAAGAAGGACCGTTATAGACCAGACGGTAAAACTCCTAATGGTTGGAATGGTTTAAGATTCGACTATGGTAACTTCTATGCATCAAAGACATTCTTTGATGACATGAAGAAGAGAAGAATTCTTTGGGGTTGGGCTAATGAGTCTGACACCGTTGAAGATGATGTCTTAAAGGGTTGGGCCGGAGTTCAACTTATCCCAAGAACAGTCTTGCTTGACACTAGCGGTAAGCAACTTGTGTTTTGGCCTGTTGAAGAGATTGAGTCATTAAGAGGAAAGAATGTTCAAATGAACAACCAGAAAATGGAGATGGGTCAACGCTTTGAGGTTAAAGGAATCACTCCTGCTCAAGTAGATGTGGATGTGACATTCAACGTTGGAAGTCTAGAAAAGGCGGAAACGTTTGACGCAAGCTACACAACAAAACCATTTGAGTTGTGTAACATGAAAGGTTCAAATGTGACTGGTGGAGTCGGACCTTTTGGTTTGATCACGTTGGCTACATCTGACTTAGAAGAATACACTCCAGTTTTCTTCAGAGTCTTTAAAGATGTCTCAACAAACAAACCTAAGGTCCTCATGTGCTCTGACGCCAAGCCGTATGTTAACCTAACTCAATAGCGTAACAATTATTTCTTTACTATCATAACATATGAAGACAAATTTCTAACATTTATCTTATTTATATCGACGACAGTTCGACTCTCGAAACAGACACGGGCTCTGACCAGAAGCAGATGATGTACAAACCATCGTTTGGTGGTTTAGTGGATGTTGATCTCGCTGACGGAAAGATTTCTCTAAGGAGTTTGGTACGTTACAAACCTAATTCAAAAAAAATTTCTGAACATTTTTGTACATAAGCTAAGAGGTACATATATAATTTGGATTTGGCACTAACTATGATAAATGCAGATTGATCACTCGGTAGTGGAGAGCTTTGGGGCAAAGGGAAAGACAGTGATAACATCAAGAGTGTATCCGACAAAGGCAGTAGGAGAGAAAGCTCATTTGTTTGTCTTCAATAATGGATCACAGCCTGTGACCGTAGAGAGCCTCAATGCATGGAACATGCAGAAGCCTCAGAAGATGAACCAAGGAGCTCAATGATCACTCCTTTTTATTTTATGTTAATAAATTTCATTCATTTGTTAAAAAAAGACAGAGAGAATCTGTGACAATATTATATAGAAAAGAAACTAATTGTGTTTCTTTCTATCAATTCAAGTTTGAAGTAAAAACTAGTAGAGGATTTTTTATTATTTCGTCACAGTATAGAGTAAAATATCATATTACTCTTAGCATTTGGTTAGCATTGTAGTTCAATGAACGTAAGTACATTTAAAAATCAGATTGCACAAGCTTTTATAATACTTTTTAGTGGAACAAGCACGAGGATAAGGGGTTAATCCATTCAGAATATATAAAAAAACCAAATCCTTTGACTGATATAATCTTATAACATAAAAATTCACTGAAACAAAAACAACGATAACAATGGGAAGACAAAAAAAAGAAGCAAGCAAGAACGGATTCTTGATATGAGCCTCTACTTGATCTTCTTCTTAGGCCTCAACTGCAAATGAGATAATTTACGAGATGATATTAAGATAACATTTGAGATGATTAAAGAAAAAGATACGAAAAATGAATCAAGTACAAAAGCGAACCTGGTTGCTATGGCCACACTTCTTCTTCCTGCAGTTCACAGCCCTTGGGTGAAGACGAGCGTAACACCTAGTAGAAGATATGAATTAACATTAGACTAATCACAACTTTAGACAACAAAACAACACAAACTAAAACCAAAACTACATAAGTAAATGGGGCCTCATATCAAAATGCATTTAGCAATCGAAATAAACAATCTTGCGCATTAAAAGGATGAATCTTAACATGAAGATGATTCATGACAGTTAATAATGATCAACACATTTTCAAACCACGTACAACAATGAACATTTGAATATCCAATAATGAAACATATATGTACCATTCAAGAAAATCATCTGGAAAGATGAGAAATTTGACCAGCTGACAAAGTTTAGAGAATGGAATATTAATATTGGGAACATTTATAACCTCAACACGCATTGTAAATGGCTTGAGAAGCTAAGTAAATTCCCAGAAACACTTATATCTAATTTTACTACATTCGTGCATTACTCTAACCTCAACAAAAACACTAATCGAATGGAGAAGAAGAAGAATTAAATTGCTTACTTGCGGCAAATCATCTTGTCTTGGTTGTACTTACGAGCCAAAGCCATCAAAGAAGGCTCAATGATACCTCCTCTTAGCCTCAACACAAGATGAAGTGTCGATTCTGATTACAAAACGATAACAATTGATTTAATCAGTGAAGCTGGTGATAACCGAAATGATCAACGAAAGGACCTGAACTAATCTGTACCTTTCTGAATATTGTAGTCAGCCAAAGTACGGCCATCTTCGAGCTGTTTTCCGGCGAAGATCAATCGCTGCTGATCCGGAGGGATTCCTAAAGGAGATTTAAATGAAGGATAAGAGATCTGATTTCACAAATCTAAGGAGACGAATTCGAGATAGAGTAGGGAATGATTACCTTCTTTGTCTTGGATCTTGGCTTTGACATTGTCGATGGTGTCACTGCTCTCGACCTCGAGAGTGATGGTCTTGCCGGTTAAAGTTTTCACGAAGATCTGCATCTTTGGGTTCGTCTTCTTTTCCGTAACCCTGATGAAGAAGGAGGCGGGTTTTATATGTCAATATCTTTGTGTCTAGGGTTTTGCAGTTTTAATGGGCTGGGCCCTTTTATTATTAAGGCCCGTAACAGAATGAATGACAAATGTTGCATATTTAGTGCCCAAATCCTAAATCCATTTCACCAAACCATGATTGCCTCTAAGAATCCACCAACATTACATCTTTAACCATGAGGAATTGTTGGATCATGATCAGGGTTTGATTATTATCATGACATGGAGTTGTATCTAGCTTAACTCAGATTCCAGTCGTCCATGTCTTAACTTTTAACATTTCAGACTCTTGTGCATGTATCTAGAGGATGGATCAAGAGCCGATACAAATTTGCATAGGACAAAATTACTCCAGTTAATTCTGAGAGCGACTGTACTTTAAAATCGTGTCATTTTTGTTACAGTTGCTAACAGAGAGAAAACAATTATCACACGAAGAAAATTTAGAAAAATGAATAGCAAATATTATAATTTCTTATGGTCATATAAGAGAAGATAAAGCTGTGCTGAGTTTGAGACTATAACAACGCATAGTAAAATCCAAAACAGAGACGCCCATAAAAGGGATGATCAAAGCCTCCTTCCTCTTCTTCCACCCTTTCTGCGGGTACTATCGGTTGGAATTGGAGTCACATCCTCTGAGAAAAAAAAAAACAAGAACAATGTTAAAGATTTATTCAATCATAGATGCACTAAAACAAATTCTCTAAATTCTAAACAAGAACAATGTTTTGCTTTTTTTACCAATGCGACCAATTTTCATGCCAGAACGAGCAAGAGCTCTTAGGGCAGACTGAGCACCAGGACCAGGGGTCTTGGTCTTGTTACCACCAGTGGCACGGAGCTTCACATGCATGGCAGTGATCCCAAGTTCCTGTTTTGTGTATTATTCACAAACCGATTACTTTTACAATAGTCATCATATCAAGTTTTCAGATTAGTGTGCAGTTTTTTAGCCTTACCTTGCATCGCTGAGCAACATCTTGCGCAGCAAGCATAGCTGCATAAGGTGAGGATTCATCTCTATCTGCTTTCACCTTCATTCCACCTACAGAAAGTTTGAAATCAATACAGCAGCCAATTGTCTATTCAAGAATCAAGAACAATGAAATTTCCATAGAGATAAAAAAAACGGATTTCTACAAGTTCAAAACCTTATAAGAACAAAGACTAAAGACACTTGTGCTGACACCCAATAGAGAGGAGAGGACTATAATATCAGACACTACCGCACCTAATCTGGTTCTACTTAGCAGCCATTTTTGTAGTCAAGAACAAAGCAATTTCTATAGTCTAAGGTCACAAAAGAGACTAGACTAAAGACACTTTATCTCAGACACTAAGGACCATAATATCAAATCCATCTCAAATCTACTACAGGATTAACTAGAGAGTTGCGATAGATGCTTACCAGTGATACGAACAAGTGTTTCCCGTCCAGACAAATCAGTCACGTGCTACAATTGCATATATAAAAAAAAATTCAGCAATGCATATGAAAAAATCTGACTTAGCTCGAACATAAATAAAAAGACAGAAGTCACTAACAATGAAGGTATCGTTGAATGAAGCAAAGATGTGAACAACTCCGAAGACTTGCTCTCCTTCACGAACACTAGGTCCTAATGTTACATTCTCTTCCTTTGGCTCTCTTGTCTTTCTCCTCGACTACAATTCAATCATAACTCGCATTACGCATTTACGATTTCTCAAAACATTTGATAATTCAACTCATATGATCTCAGATCGAAATTCGAAGAAAAATGATTGCTTCAGATACATTTTCTCACTTAATACTGTCACACAATTATCAGAAATGTAATTCCAGATTATATCTTATAATCACCAAATCGAAGAAAAATAAACAACAAGCTACAGAGAAAGCTTACCATGGTTTCGAATAGACGGTAGAAGAAGGTAAAGCTAGGGTTTCTCCTTTTTGTTCCGCCTTTGAGCTAAGCGAAAGAGACGAACCAGATTTGGCTTTAATAGTTCCAATTTCCGTTAGGGTTAAAAGTACTGATTTTGTGGCCGAATAAGACCCAATATATTACGGCCCATTAGCAAAAGTCAGGCTGGTTTTGAGTATTTATCTTGTTTTTACTGATGTTGTTGTGGTGCCTCGTAGCATTCCTTTTTGTCTTTCTAATTTTGGTAGAGCATCACCTAAATCTTGTGTATTAAGCTAACTGTAGGAATATAACAAGTCTAATAACATTATTAAATCTTACTAAACGTGTACATTGTGGAAGGAAATGCAAACGCAAAACCATCGAAGTATTTAGTTGCGATTGAATTTGCTATGTTTCTGCATATAAATATAGAACAAGAGGGAAAACCAATCAAAGACTGATACGATTCTCGTAGTGCATCGTCTACTTGTGTGTGGACAAGAAGTTGGGGCTCACAATCTCTAGGAGTCCCTTTGGATTGTCTGTGTGTACCCAATGGCCAGAGTTATGGAGAAGGTGAGTCGCAACCTTCCCTTCTGAGACATTCTGTCTCTGGTTGGCAATTGTTTCAAGCCGCTCGGTTGTATCGTGGTCCCATCGGTCGCTCTTTTCTGCAATCACAAAAGATATCTCTGTCTCTTTTGGTGGATTCTCTAGTAAAGACCAGTACGAAGTCTCCCTGCAATGGGGAAAGTAGAGAAGTCATATGAATAAAGTAAAATCTTGAGGAAGGTCATTATCTAATTAGAGTCATTGGGTTCTTATGAGAGGAAGAAACCTGTACGAGTTGAACATTTGAACAGCTCCGTCAAGTTTAAAAGCCCATGTCTCTGAATCTCCGGATCTTTTGAGATTGCTGCCAATCCACTCGGATAAGGACCTTGAAAACCCAAGTTCGACCATATGATCCACAAGCCACCTAGAATCACAAAAAATTGTTATGAGTAGCATGAGGTTGGATTTATGTACACTGCAAGCTGTAAGGAGCCTCATTGATATGTCTAACATAATCAGCTAGAAGATCATATAAGCAGACTCTTTATTCCAACTTTCTATATGCATATGCTAAGTTTCAATTAAGACAATGCTTATGAACATTAACCGTAAATGGAACTACCAAGTTTTAAATAAACAGTCCAGTGGGTAGACAAACACCAAGAACTACGTAAAGAAGGAGATTTTACTTGCGGGAAGGGATTGGTGAAGGCAAACTCTGCAAAGTATGAAGAATTTTCTCTACTTCACCATCACTTTGTTCTGACTTGACTTCCCCAGGGACAGAGTCTAACACCCATAGCTGTTCTGCATCAAAGAGAGAGAACACCAAAGAAAATTTGCTATGGTCATCACACCAAAAAAACAATGCAACACTGCTTATCATTCCCAGAGAAAGGCACAACAAATTGGTAATCTTACAACAACAATGAGCTCATTAAACTTTGCACTGATCATAAGAATTGACAAGCAAATAATGAACACACCAACATTTCTATCACAAGTGTCCTCGTTGATTGACTAGCATAAATCGAAAAATCCAGTATCAAGCAAGTGTGAAGTCACTTGCTTCCGATTCTCAATCATATACAAACAGAAATGGCCGTCCAATACCTGCTTAGGAGGAGAAGCTGATTCACCATAATCACCACGAGCACAGTTCTCCATGAACTGCAAAGCCACTTTACCTCCCAAGGAATGACCAATGACTACATCAGGCCAATTCCAACCATTTGCTTTCACCAAATTAGCTAAATCCTTAGCGGAATTCACAAGATCATGAGGCGGATTAAGCCCTTCCACCTCCGTAGATCTTCCATGGTTCCTCAGATCAACAAGTATCATCTTCCAATCTGTGTACATAAACAAGAACTTAATCAATATATCAAAGGAAAGCTGAAGACACAGATTAGAGACAAAGAATTATACCAGAAGCAGAGGAAGCGGAGAGAGATGATGCTAGAGAGCGAGAAAACGATCGCCAGTTACGACCGGAGCCGAGGAGGCCATGAAGGATGAGAGCTGTAGATTCAAACTTCCGATCTCCGGAGGATCGGACTTCTTCGTAGGCTAGAGTTTGAAGGGATCTCGAAGTCGTGAAGCAGGAGGCGAACAGATTCGGAGACTCGAGGAAACGAATTAAAAATCGAGATTCCAATCGGTTCGTTAGAGTTCTCGCCATTGATTCTTCGAGAATCTCCGGCGAAGTGGCCAAAAAAATAAAAGTAGAAGCTGTCGTCGACAAATAACAGTCACCGATTAACTAAAGCGAAGCAATGAAAAAAAAATAAAAAAAAATAAAAATTGACAGCTGTGGGATTTGAACCCACGCCCTTTCGGACCAGAGCCTAAATCTGGCGCCTTAGACCACTCGGCCAAACTGTCAGATGCTAAAGAGTTTACATCTTAATATATATTTATTGAAATTAGCTCTGAGTTATAACTATTAATAAAATGTAAAATAATCTGAGAACGTAACGGTGAATGAGAAAAAAAAAAAAAAAAAAACTTTAAAAGATAAAACTGTATTCATTCTCTTAAGTACCTCAATTACAGATAATATAAATTTCCACTATTTTGTATTTTTGATGACATAAGTTCATATTAATTGATGAACCTACGTAGGCGATGATCTATCAAATATTGAACCGACAAACAAAACTAAAATGAACCATGAAAAATACCCGAGTTTAACTATAGCGCAAGTCATCTTGGACTCCAACCCAACCAAGCTGTAAGTTTTTATTATCGTTACAGTTAAATGTTATATGTAACAGTGTGAAGCTATATTGATTTTAATGTAGTTGACATTACACACATCTATTTGTTAATGTTGATATCATAGCCAAAAAAAAAAGAAACATTATTGTTTCAAAAGTCTAAAACAAATTATTGGATGAAGGGAATCAAGAATCAAGTTGATGAAGTAGAGATGATCTTGGACAAGCGATATGGCTTTAATTGAAAAAACGGATAATGCGGTATGTCACTTATATACATAGTCATATAATTATTTAAATTTCCGTATAAAGGAGATTAAAAAGTCCAAAGGGAGAGCGTTTGGACAGTGGTACAAGGAATCCCCAAACCAGAACAAGACAATTATAGACATCGATCCTCTTCCATAATCAATGAAGCAATCTCTAGGTTTTTGATGTTTTTATTCATTAGTACAAGGGAAGAAAAACATATAACACGTCAAAATTTTATTTGATTAAATAAATGTGGTTACAATTTTAACCTTCACATGAATGATTCAAGCTCATACATATAGAAAAGGTTCCGACTATAACCGACCAATCTTGAAATGAACAAACGTTAGAGCAAAGATTTGTATTTTGATTTGGATCACATAAATCATTTGTTTCTACAACCATATATGGATCATTAAACAAGACGGTTAAATAAAAGGACCAATGAAGTTTTACTTTAAAGTTATACTCAAGCGTAGCTTAATTTCATTCTAATTAGTACTTGAAACATAACTAGCAAAAAAAAAAGAAGAAGATGTTATTCCCTTTACTCTTCAGATTCATAATGAATGGGATTATAAGATAACAAGAAAACAAATAGAGTAGTAGTATCAATTAAAAGCTACCATTAAATTCCATTAAATAGCTTCACATGGGAAGTAACTGATGCTGAGGTATAAGATTTTATGGAAGGTCAATGGTAGTATTTGACATTTTGCTTCAATGGTAGTATTTGACATTTTGCTATCTAATTTATTTTAAGGAGAAAGCTTTTATTATGTTTCAATTTTAAAGTGTTTTCCCTTAAAATAACTTACAGTAATTTTAGCTTCTTCTTCTTTTTGTTTTGTTATAATCTTGTGAAGCAAATTCATAAGTACAAAATCATTCAAACAAGGTGTAAAACAAGTGACTACGTAGTAATATATTTTGTTATTATTCATACTCTTATTTTTCACAGTATATACATGATTTTATCATTTTATGTAAGAAGTGAAAAGTTCATTAAAAAAAGTACAAAAGAGGCCTCTTTTACAAGTCGTTCCATTTTGGGCTTCCTTGTTGCAGGATCATGCCGTTCAATTGTTTAGTCTATAAACCATTTTAAACTTGATTGTCCTCTTAAATATGTAGCATTTAATACACGAGATTCCTAAGTTATGAACAGCTATATACCCCCGCTTTCCTCATTGAGGTTTGTATTTTAGTTATTGGCCTCTTGTATTAAATTCTAATTACTGTTAGTTTCATTTTTATTTTCATATCTGTTATTATCAATAGATAATTGATTTTGTTTCTACCAAATAATGATTCTATCAGTTACGACGAGTGGATTTAATCCTTCATAATACATAAAATAACGGTTAATGGTTTTACCGATGACTCCACACACTACAAGAAAACAATTTATTTACTACTACACTATTAGTTGTATTTTAGTCGCTTATAAGTGATAAAAAACTAAAATGCGGCTAACTTATATAGTCGCAAATCGAGCGTCGCTAAATGAAGTCGTCGCATTTTGGTCGAATTTGATTCGTAAGACAAAAATTTACTATAAACGGTTATAGTTCAATCTCGATAAATGAATACTGTTTGTTAATCTGTGCATTAGATTTGCTCCAAAGGTAATAGTTCGTTGTTTGCAAAGAAAGAAAACGGAATTTGGTGGTTCCGATGGCTTGAACTTACAACGAGAACATGTAAACTAAAGTATCCGTCCAAGTGTGATGCTGACGCTAAAGAGACCTCCACCACTAGCAGACCAATCAAACAGTAGAAAAGTAGAGGCATGCAAAAGCCAAAAACAAATGATCTTTTGATTAAATCCAATTCAACATCATAAAAATATATTGGTTGTCGTCTCATCGCAAACTCGCATGTATACCTTTTAAATTTTATAAACATCTTAATGGTTTATATCTGTGAATAACTAATTAAACTACCACATGTAAAATCTCTATAAATTTATAACGTTGGGATTACAATATTTTATTAATTTACCAAGTTGTTAATTTATAAAAATATTAGTTAGATCAAAATATTAATTCAGGATTGGAAAATTTTATTAACTTATCAAAGTATTATTTTGCAAAGGTTTAACTGTATATGAAAATATATGACGTATAACACTATAGTAAACATCGTATTGACGGTCATTTTAACCTTTATATATTAATATATTGTACAACACAAAACCGTATGATTTTTACCATACACGAGATATGTACAATACTGATTATATATTTTATAATATTGATTCTTCTATATTGTCATAAGTTATCACTGCCAAGAACATTAATTTAATACTTATTTGTAGAAAGTATCTCAAAGTACAGTTAAACCTACATAAATTAATATTCGAAAAAATAATATATTAATAAGTTTAATAAACTAGTTCAGTCTCAAATTGATATTTTGAATCATTAACTAATTCGATAAATTAATAAAATACTATAGTCCTAATGTTATTAATTTATAACAGTTTTATTGAGTTGTTTTTAATGATTATGAAGTTTTGGGCCATACATCCTCCAGAACGAAATAACGTGAATCGAACATGTGACCTCTATAGTCTTTATGTTTTTCGGTAACCAAAAAGATTTTAATCGCTAGCCCAACTTATCGTTAGTGTTCTTATTGAGTTTGATTGGTATCTTCAAAATGTCCGTTTGGTTAAAATTGAAAAGAGGTTTGTAGCTAGAATTCGAAACCATCATTTGTAATAAATGTTTTATGATATAAATGTACATTAATTATTACTTCTTTTTTTAATTAGAAGTAATTATTTATAGATAAATTTAAAAACTTTTTTGGTGCGATTCATTATTAATTAATCGTATCCATTGTTTTATATTTAACTATTCAAAAAATTTGTCGCTAATAGAAACCAATTTCGACCGTTTTTTTTGGATGAACGGTACCTTTTAAAGATAATTTATGAAACAACTTTAGTCACGCTTTTCTCACAAACCATTTTTTACCATTCTTTACTATTCATTATAAATGTTATCTTATAATTTTTACATGTACTAAAAATATATTAAAATGTATATTGTACTTTTTTTTAATTATATTTACTTACATAATTGATTTCGACCGTTTCTTTGGATGAAAAATACTTTTTAAAAGAATTTATAAAATGACTTTAATCTCACTTTCTCTCATAAATGTTTTTTTACTATTCTTTATGATTCAATATAAATGTTATTTTATAATATTTACATGTACTAAAAATCTAATAAATTTTATATTGTATTTTTATTAATTATTTTACCTAAATAATAAACAAAACAATATGAATAAAAACAAAAATTCTGTTAAAGATTTGCCATGAAAATGCATAATTTTTTTAAGATACTATTACAAGCATTTTGTTTTTTAATTGCAACATTTTCACTCTTCCTCTGTACAATTAAGCAATAAATGGTTTGCTGCGCTGGTTTAAATGCACTAATGCATTGTTTTACTAAATTACTTTTTGTTTCATATATTTGTTCTCTACTGTACTTTACTATCTTTCCACCTCCAATTAATAGTATAGATTACTACTAAATACATCCTCTCTCTCCACAACATAATTACTTTATTCAACAAATATTATTAATTTCTTAATCATATTTAGCTCCTCTCCCTCCCTATATATTTACACACGCATACATTTCTTTAAGAAGCCATTCAGTTCCATCACCTACAACAACACAAACCAAAAATACAAGAAAACTCTCTCGACGAGTCCGAAGTTTCGCAAAATGAGAAACGAGAACGGTAAAAGAGTCAGAGTCGAGGCACCGGTGGTTGCTAATCGGAGAGTTGAAAGAAGGACGTCATCGAGCGACACGTCATCATCGCAGAACTCGTGTTTGTCGACGGTGGAGGAAGTGAAGGAGGAGGTTACATCAACACCGTCGAGGGATGGTGATGAGTACGTGGCGGTGGGATGTAGAAGATGTAAGATGTATACTTTGGTCTTACGAAGACGTCAACGTTGCTTCAATTGCAAAAGCTACGACGTGCTCACGTTTGAGACGATTTGATCTAAGTTGTGATTTCAATTTGGACTTTGGAGTTTGTGGGTGATGAATATCGTTTGCTGGGTAAAGTCGTTTATGTAAAATCTAATTATTAAGTATTTTTAGTCTAAATTTAATTTTCGAATAAAAAAAAAAAGTATTTTTAGTCTTTTGATGAAAAAAAAGAAATATTGAGTCTTTTTTTTTTTTTAATATGTAAAATCGACAGACAGATCAGTTATGTTTGTGGTCGTCCCTTGTTCAATGTGTTAAGTAATCCATTTTTATGTTTTAATATATTTCGTAAGCCATAGACATGAACGAGTTCTGAGTTTGATCATAGTTGGTAGTTTATTGGTTTATAGAAAAGTATCTGTAAAAATGGATTGTTGATAGAAGTTTTAACTAGTATTTGGCTTTTGGACAAAAACGAATTGAAATCGATAATCCATAATAAACACAAGATTTTGCTTCGATTTTTTTAAATCAAATTCTATGTTATACTGTTAGTAATTTATTGTTGGATTTCAGAATTCGTATTAGATTTTAATAGATTTGAAAATAAAAAATACAAAAAACCTCAAATTCGTAAATAAACCATGTTATTTCAAAATCACATGTCCGATTTTAAAATCAGTGAGGATTTCCAAATTCCAAATCTCATATTTATTTATATTAAAATACATAATCTATTAACGGCTAAAATTTAAACGCTAATTTTGGCATCTAACTTTATATATATATATACACGAATAACGCCAAATAAAACGGAAATTTCATTAAAATAATTAAATATAAATTTAAACGCAAACAAACAATTGACATAAAATCAAATGTGGTAGTATGCCACTAATGGTATTGCTTTGGTTTCATCGTCATCGGCGTATTTTCGTTTAATTGACAACGGTTTCATTATTTTATGTTTTGTTTTAAAAAGTTATCGCCAAAATCCATTTTCTCAAAAAGTATACTACAAATTTAGATTTATGAAAGTTCCTAAATTTTTAGAAAAAAGTTTAAATGATCTTTATAAACTTTTCGAAAACTTAAACTTTGTGAAAATGTTAAAACATGCATATATAGCTTGGTCTCTCTACAAGAAAGATGGCACTCATATTTTTAAAAGGGGTACATATATGTCACCTTCGTAAGAGATTTGAAACACATTTACAATTTCCTCCGACATAACACATAAGTTTACATTAAAGTTGGAATCACTCATCCATCTCTACATTCATCAAAGGTATCCACAAATATAGTTGATCGTTGATTACACCGTCCTACAACTTCAAGTTTATAATATATGTTCATAGAAATAAAAATACTAGCAAAACATGCCAAGAGTTCACTCAACTAGGCATTTAAATATCTTACTGTCTTTTAGTTTTTAATATTTAAGTCTTGTCTTCTTCGTCGATAAAATGATATATATTGATAAGGATAAAAAAGATTAAAATATATTTTATATGCTTTGATCTTGGATTGAAAGGGACTCATTTGGTGGAAACAATAAATATAGGGTTCATATCTGGTGTAGTAAGAAGTTGTAACGTAAAAAATAAAATAAAATAGTGGGATATGGAAAAAAGAAATTGAGTCAAAAGAATGATTCGAAAATCTAAGGGGTGTTTGAGTAATTATCGTAGGTTAAGGAATGATTTGATAGAAAATGAAATTCTGGGTTGTAGAGATGAAAATTAAAAAGTCTTTGGGTCTCCCCAAAAGTACCCAATTTGCCTAAATTTGCCTAAATTTGCCCCTTACAATTAGCTTTCTGTCTATTCACCAGATTCTCTCTCGATTTCATATCCTCTCTCTGCTCGATCAGATCTCAAAATCAATCGGATCGAAACCACAAATTGATCAATTATGACTCTTGGCTCTGGAGGATCGAGTGTTGTTGGTATAAATTTTCAATTCTTTCGGGTCTGTTCTCGTTTGAGTTTTTTTTCTAGGGTTTTGCAAATCCGTATTGGGTTTATTCGTTTGATTTTTTTCTAGGGTTTTTAGAATTCGTATTTGATCGATATGCATCGAGATGTTATCATAAGTTTCATCGATCTATTATAAAAAAATTGTTTTTTTTTATCTTCTTGCCTTGCTCTGTAATTTGATTGCTTATGTATATTATTTGAGCTCATCATATATGTTTATATGTAGATTGATCTGAACTTGTTTGTCAATAATTTCTAACAAATTGCTGAGAATGATTTGCTGATGCTTCAATTCATTGAGATGGGTTAAAATGTGAATCTTCATAAACTTCAAAGCTCATTACTCTTCTTGAACTTTGTTTGGTTGATTCTAGAAGTTATCTTATTGAAGTTTGTAGATAATGATTAATTTGATGTTTTCTTTTCTCTGCTTTGATTAGAAAGATGTTTATATGTGAAATTCTGCTGTTTGATTCACTTCTGCAGAGTAGTGATTGCTTGTTTCCACTTCTGAAGTTTAGTGATATGAATTTTTTTTTTTCTAATGCTTGTTAATACAATATAGTTCCGAGGAATTTTCGGTTGTTGGAGGAGCTTGAACGTGGGGAGAAAGGTATTGGAGATGGAACTGTGAGCTATGGAATGGATGATGGAGATGACATCTATATGCGTTCATGGACTGGCACTATCATCGGTCCTCACAACGTAGTTATATCTTTTTCTTTATCTGCTAACATTCGCCTTCGTCTACTTTATATCTGCAACTTAACTTAAGAAGCATTCATTAATGTTCTCAGCATCATCCTAACTAGTTAACCGTCCCTATATATGGAATGCAGAAAACCAAAACCAGACTGTGTTTCTAGGCATCAATCTAATCTCTGAAGCTTTTATAGCAGATTAGGCAATTGTTTCTTTTGCTTATACTAACAGATATAAGTTTTTTTTTGGTGCTCCTATGCACAGACTGTTCATGAAGGTAGAATCTATCAGTTGAAGCTCTTTTGTGACAAAGATTACCCGGAGAAACCTCCAACTGTTCGGTTCCATTCACGTGTCAACATGGCATGTGTCAACCACGAAACAGGAGTGGTACGTATAAAATCATGGTCTTAGCATTGTCTGTCTTGTTCTTTTGGATGCACTGTGACTTATTTCTGCATATATGTATAGGTGGAACCTAAGAAATTTGGGATTCTTGCAAACTGGCAAAGAGAGTACACAATGGAGGATATACTGACACAGCTGAAGAAAGAAATGGCTACGTCTCATAACCGTAAGCTTGTTCAACCTCCAGAAGGCACTTGCTTCTAGTTGCTTATGGAATCTTCTTCTGGTTGGCTGAAAATCTTTGGCCCCTTCTAATACTAAAGTATTGTATCTGGGGTTCTCCATTGTCGTTCTCAAGCAGCTTTTTTTTTTTTAATTCATCAAAAAATGGTCTATGTGGATGGTATGGTGATGATGATGATGTTGTTCGATTGATCATCTGAAGTTTTATCATTGTGTGCAAATATCAAAAACAGCGTCTTCCCCACTCCATGTGTTCAATCTTTTGAATTTACTTTTGTTTATTCTAACATTTTGTCTCAGTCCCTTTTTTAATGAAATCTGCTCGATTGATTAGTTTTTTTGTTATGTAAAGTTCTAATGTTACAATCAACGAGAAAGTATCATTAAGACTTGAGATGGATCGGTCCCATTCAAAGAAGAGAATCATTTAGTTAACATAACTTGAATCTTTATGATCCGAACCGACGACTCTAATTTTGTTGTTTCTTTACAAGATTTGTAAAATTTCGCCAAAATCAAAACTAGCACACTTTCATCATCAAGCAAGAGTAAGGTAGTTGGAAAGGAGGACTAATAGAGGTCCAAAATCTCTTGTTAATTGTTCTTCATGTACTTCTTGATGTTTTGTGTCATCATTCTTGATTTGGCATCTCCGTCAAACACTAGATCTTCGACATGTAGACCTCTATAATTCTAAATTAGAATACACTGTTTAAAATTAACCTTGTTGTTCAGTGAGATCCGCGAGGTTTTGTTTTTAGTGTCATGAGTATAGATCAAAGGCTTTGAAATTGACTATGCAAGATCGAGCATAATTTTAAAGTAAGAAACTTCTACACAATGTTTACTTATATTTCTTCCTATGATCCGATATTCTTTCAATTGTTGTCACTATGATTTCGGAATTTGCTTTAACTAATGTAAAATGTTATTGGACAGATTGTTTAAGGAATCACTCATTCAACTTGCTTGGCCAAATCAGACAATCCTCTACATGTTTACCAACAAAAAAGTCAACCATGATTCATTATTTTTCTCGCAGCAGCCTAAACTGGTCTATAAACAACATCTTTAAAATTAATATTCATAAGTTCATTGTTAATCTGTTTTCCATTATAAAACTACTCACCGCAACGTTGATTACTAGTGGGCTTCAAAAACCGAAAAATTAAATAGATAGAAAAAAGTGGTTGGAACTAAGTAAATCTACAACACATTGTTCAGAAACTCAATTGATTATGTTTCATTTCGAGCCCAAACAATAATACTCAGAGCTGGATCTTACGGTGAAAGCAGAGAAAGCCAGAAGCAGCATTAACTCTTTTGCCCGTGTGTACGTATCCTATTGAGATTTCTTATGTTTTTTTTCTTCTATATATAAAAAGAATAGTAGTACTAGACTATTAGCTAGCGATGTGTGGATGTAAAAATCGTTTTTACAATAAGAGAAAAAAAGGGAAAAAGTTTTCTTTCAAGTATATATATATATATATATATATATATATATTATATAGTGGGTTAGAGTTTACAAAATGCATTAAGGTATAGATTTGAAATTCGGTGGTGTGATGACCAAAAAAAAATGTAAGACATAAGGAAGTAAATGTGGTGGTGTCACTAGTTAAAGAACTTTGGATTCAAAGCCACAAGTTAGTGGGTGAAATTATATATATCGTTGATGCAAGTATATTTAGTTACTGGCTTACTCTTATACAGAAACATTACATGTACATTACAGACATATACATAAATATATCTAGGTCGTTTTTGTACACTTAGATACGACGAAACGTAAAGCTATGTGAAAAGTTGCGGTTTTGACATATGCGCATATATAATCAATCACATGCCATTTGTCTAGAGTGGATTTTCCAAGTTTCGATTAATAAATATGGTGACGTTGTGAAATTAAATTCGGAGATGTATGGTTGCATCCATATTTTAACATTTGTTTGTCGACGTACAAGCTTTGAAGGAACATTAAAAAGAAAATAAATTGTCATAGATACGATTATTTTAGGTTCAACAATAAATAAAAAGTTTTGACAATATCACCCAACCCACCCCTAAACCCTTTTATACTCCCCTTTAAGTAATTTCTCATTCTAACTCCAACACAAGAGAAAAATAAGATAACAAACAACAAAAGGGGAAAAACATGAAAATCCCATTTTTAAACAAGAGCTTTTCATCTTCATTTTCTTCATATTCAAATTCATCATCATGGGCATGGCCTTCTTGTCACCAAAACCCCAGAACCAAATCTTCCAGAGCCATCATGATTGCAATCAACCCTAATGAGGTCGAAGAGGATGAGGATGAAAAGCCACTTCCTACCATCATTTTCTCCTCCTCGTGCTTCTCCATCTCATCCACCATCGACGCCATAGAAGAGCTACCAGAGATCGAATCCATAGAGAATGTGATTAAAGGAATAAAATCATCAGAAAGACTCATTTTTGAACCAAAAGGAGAATCAAATTCTATACTCGAAGAGACGAGGATCAAAGATTCATGTTCTTGTCCTTGGAATCAATCTACACCATGGTGGAGGTGCTTGCGGTACACTCGTTTCATCGCAGATAGAGAAGCTTCCAATTGTATCGTGAAAACTACTGAATAGATTGAAATATATTCGATAAGTCGTGAGAAAAGAAGTAAGCATGCATGCACTTAACGTTTGTCCTTGGTTAGAATGGTGTATACAAGTTATGTCTAGGGTGATTGATGCGGACATGCAAGAGATATTTGCCCGAGCTTTCATCTTATGTTACGTGATCAATTAGTGTATTCGTGAAATCTTCTCTTCGCTTTCCATGCGTGTGACTAATGATGATAACCATTTTCTAATTTAATCTATTTTTAGTTGTCCCTTTACGAGGACAAAACTATTTTCTAATTTTTTTGCTTCAAAAACCAAAAGACAAAACCATTAGTTTGTACTAATAGATTGATACCAATGATTATGACAGAAAAAATATTGATACCAATGATTTCATCACAAATACTAGTAAAAATGTTAAAATTATTATACTCAGTAGATGATGGTGGTGGGGTCCATATATATCCGTAAGCAAAGTTCAAAGATAAGGATTGAATTGAAAAAAATCTCCACGTACCATGCATGTGTTGATGTGCGCATCATTGAAAGGTAGATCGAAAGCTTTAGTTTCAATCTTTCTTTGTAATCCTTAATTACTTCAATTTGGTTCTGTATTTTATCAGAGAGGAAGAGCTATTTGTACTGATGGATCCATAGGCAAGCATGACATCGACAAAAACCAAAAAGGTTACAATCTAGAGTCCCAATTAAACTAAAATAGTAAAATTTAGCCAACTCCATTAACTTTTAATACTGTCATACACAGACACTAACAAGTTTTTTTTTGGGCTGATTTATTATTATTCGATTACAAATTACAAGAACTGCTACAATGACGATTTAACAACGGACAATTCTACCGTCTATGGCATCCACGGCAAACGGTTCCACTTGCACCACGTTGAAGATCTCCTATAAATTTGTCTCTATTATTGTGCATAAATGATAATAAATCGTATTCTTTTGAATTCGAACCCCAAACCTCTTAGTATAGAAGCATTAATGAACATTTGATAACTACTAAGCCAAATGTGCTTCCACACACTAACAAGTTTACATTCGAATTATGATATGTTAATAATACTAAGACAAACCAATAAAATTTTATGGCCTAGTCATTAGTTCATCAGCTTTTCTTTTGAAAATCTTGACTACTTCCATCCACATATTATTCATCAAAATTTTCATGGTTGATAGAAAATTTATTGATAACCAATGAACAACATATGTTTTCTTCTGCTGAAATCTTTTATTATTAATATGGTGCATGTAACAAGTAAATAAAATCAAAATACTGTTATATCAAAATGTTACTATAACTTTTGAAACTGCATTATAAGATTCGGAATAACACTATGCTTGTGGGTGCCAAACCAAACCAAGTCTGTCACACGAAGAAACACGTGAAGATATAAGCATTTAGACTTTTGTCTCTTCTTTCTTTTTTTTTTTGTATTCCTCTTCGCCTTTGCGCAGTATTATGTTGCAGTTGTCTTTTCATTTTTTTCTGTTAAGTGATAATATAACCGGTTTCAGTCAACTACTTTTGACCATTCCTTGGACCAAAATTTTTTGTTTCTGTTTCGTTTGTTTTCTTTCGTTATTCATTACTCACAACTTTTCAACTTGATAAACTCACACTTTGCAACTTGATAAATACCAACGTTAAACTATTTTGGTTGGGACTCAGACGAAAATTTGTAAGGTAAAATATTTTTCTTGATCAATCCAAAATTCCTTTTAGATATGTTCGTATTCAAGCCGGACCGGCTAAGCCGATGGCCACTGCTTTAACTTTTTAAGGTCCTATCATTAAAGTTGTATCAGATTCGAGAAAGAGATCTGAAATAATAATAATTAAAGTTTGGGAAATATTTCAGTTGAAGCGACTGCTATGGAACATAAAAAAATTTCTTAACATCGACATCATATCTTTTGATAGTTAGTTGGTTCCTTCGAATGTTCGTTGGGTTTTTTTTTTAATATTATATATATACGTTTATTTATTCTCTTTCAATTCATTTGTGTTATATTTAAAGTCTGAGATACGTACACGTACGTACCTATATAAAATATATGTTTTAAAATCGTTGTATTTGCCCTAAAAATTTATTAAAAGGGTCCACCATTTATTTATTTTTGAATAAAAATGAATGCCAAATTTCATAGAGCACAACTCGATTTCTAGTTTCTATACTACCGAATCATGGTTTATATTCCGCAAATCATTTGACTTAACTAATTCGGTTTAGAAGAGATGATTACTTTATAAATGAAGTTTATCATTTTGTACAACACAATGGTTTTAAGTTATTAACGGATCATTTGATTACTCATGTATTCAAATTTTGATGGTATATTACCGAATAATTAAGTGCAACTTCATCAATATTGCAAATTTGTGGCCCTTTTTTCTGTTAACCAAAATATACATAAAATTATATTTTAAGAAATGATTATAATACTATGATCATGATGGATATTATCGGCAGGTACAACTATCAAGTTTCAACTTATTATTTTGGTGATATTGTTGAACTCATTTACTTTGGAGATCGTTTATATCATGTTGTTGTATCTGGCTATATTTAATAGTTGTCTGTCAATCTTTAATAGTAAGACTTAAAAAACATTGACGTTAATTAACTTTTGCAGACACTAGTTCAGTAGTCAGAACGTATTAGCTACGTTACATTTCCACACCACATATACGGAATTATTTGATCCATTTCCTAAAATTTAATTAAACAATGATATATTTAATTTTTTTAATTTGTTTAATATTTCAATAACTTTATTAAACTTTTATTTCTTTATTTATTGTTGAGATAAAAGTAATTAAATGCATGTACTTATCTACTTCTCGTGTATTTGATTTGCATTTTATTTATTTATTTTGCATTTTCATTGACGAATGTATCAATGGCATGAAGATTTATCTAAGTTTTGAAGTGATTTTATATACTTTTAGATTAATCCATGTATTAATTAATAAATAAAAGATAATGTAATATTGTAAATACTAAAATATATTTAGATTATGGATATTCAAATATATATCAAAAATGTTAATAAATAAGCAGAAAATTTAACCGGGAAATGTACTTACAAAAATTGAATGTCCCCAACCAAACAACAATAAATTTTGGAGGCAATAATTTAATACAATTAAAAAACATTAAAATATTGTAAAGGGAAATCAAATAAAATTTCTTTTTGAAATAGACCTCAGCCATCCTTTCGTGCAGCCTATCCTCACTTTTTCAAAAGCTTTAAAATCTTGCTTCCCTCTCTCACCATTAATTCCCTAATTTTCCTCTCATTTTGAATCCAAACCAAAAAGAAAAGAGAAAATTACATCCTCGTCTTGGCTTGTTTTCTCAGCAATCGATCAAAAAAAGAAGAAGAAAAATGGTGAAGAAAATGAAATTCCCATTTCTAAACAAGACTTCATCTACATCATTTTCTTCAAATTCATCATCTACTTCCTCTTCATGGATATGGCCTTCGTGCCATCAACAAAACCCCAAAAAAAGTTCTTCAAAAGCTTCCTCCATCGATAATGCCAAACCTAAGAATGTCTATGAACCCGAGCCACCACCGAGAAGCTTCTCCTCCTTCTCCTCCTCCTCTCCCTCCACCAGCCACGCTATGGAAACTCCGCAGGGTATAGAGTCTATAGAGAGTGTGATTAAAGGGCTAAAATCATCGAAACGACTCATCTTTGAACGGAGAGGAAAATCTAACTCTATACTCGAAGAAGCTACCAAGAGAGAAGACAATGAAGAAGAAGGTATCATGCTCTTGTCCATGGAATCAAACGACCCTTACTTTGATTTCAAGAAATCTATGGAAAATATGGTTGAAGCACACGCGCTTCATCATGAATGGAGAAGCCTCGAGAAGCTTCTCTTTTGGTTCTTGAAAGTTAACGTCAAGACCAGCCATAGATACATTTTCGTCGCCTTCGTCGATTTGCTCTTAAACTTAGCCGTAGGACTTTCTAAAGATGTTGCCGGAGAACCTAGTTCCGACGTCGTCATCGAGGATTCTCCTCCATCGTCGTCGCCAATCTCGTTTTACACGTCGTACTCGTCCTCCGATGAGACCTCTTCAACCTCCGTACGGTTCTTGCCGGAGACTTCGATAGGCGAGAAGAGTAAGAAAGTTTGTTGTTTATCGTCGTTGTTTGAGTTAGAAGAGAAGATAAAAGACAATATTGATTCAAATGGTTATGTTTCTTCTTAATTCATTCATTTGTGATTATCTATGGATAATCTATAATCTCTACTCTCTAGATGATATTATGCAGGTAACATTGATTACGTGTACATCTTTTTAGCACGTGCCATATGCAAAAGATTTGTTTTCTTTAATATATTATGCAGAAGATTTTTTTGTTTTTGTTTTTGGCATCTAGAAGACTTACGCATGGTATATAAATATAGTTTTATTATTATCATCGACAATTACATTTTATTTTAGATAACAAAAAAAAAAAGAAAAAACATTGCGTCTCATTTGTAAACAGACAAAAAAGAAAAAAAAATAATGGTTTGTGAAAGAACGGCGAATTATTGTGTCAAGGAAAAGTGATAGCAAATAGCCTAAAAAAAAAGAAAAAAAGGAAAATGTGACACTTAATTGATAAAACAATAGGAATATGAATTCTCCATGGAAAAGAGTTGAGAAATGTTAGAAGAAGAACCAGAAGCTTTGAGATGTTTTGCCTTGATAAATAGAAAATAGTCGATATTTGAGCGTTAGCTGCCAGAATTCTCCATGCAATCAGAGCATATATGTAGTAAAAATGCCACGAAAGTAAACACAACTCCAAGAGATTCAATCTATTTAACATAAGGATAAGAAGAAACCCTCTAAATCAAGTAATTAAGACTGGAATGATAAAGTTTTTTTTTTTTTGATAAAGGAACGCAAGTACTGAAGGAATGATAAAGTTGTATTTCAATATAATTCCTAAATCATGCCGGTAAGTTAAAACTGAAATGGAAAATCACAAGAATCAACCAGCGACTAGCGAGCATAGCTAAGGAGAGAGCCAAGAAAGTTGTGTAAGCTAATAAAAAAAGAAAAATGGACAAAACTAATCTAGATAAATGAGGAAAGTAAAACTAGAGTACAACCTAATATGAACGTATGTGAATGTGAACGGGAAATTCGGGTAAAATAGTCTTTTCCTTTATTTAGTGAATAATGAAGAGAAAAAATATATATATATATATATATATATATATATATATATATGCTAAGCACTTTGTATTCATCGTGAACAAGGTCGTGCCCAGAAAAGTTCCACACATTGTAATTAGGTTCAGCCATAGTTCTTAATCTTAAGATGGGCAAGGTCACATGTTGTTTGGTGGTGAGGTTACAGATTCGCACTCTAGTCCCAATTCTAAAACAGACCAAGCCGCGTAGAGCGTTCGCAAAGGAGCCTTATATTCCCGGCATGTCCAGGTACTGGTCGAGATCAGAGATAGGATTAGAGTCATAAGGGGATATAACAGGGACAGAGTCAGGAGGCGATGAGACCAAGGCATAGTTGTAGTCCGATTCTTTGTCCACAAAAGACATGAACAGGCCACATCGTTGTGCCGATGATGGAGATTTAAGGAAAAGATTGGTAAGATATCGGGAGTAGATGAGGGAATACCATAGCCTTAACACACATTTGAACCTTATCAGTGACTTCGCCGGTAATCTTGGCAAGATCTCCATCAACACATCCTCTGGGATTGAAATCTTACATTCAGGCTTCACCACCACGGTTCTGCTTCTCTCTCTCTCTCTCTCTCTCTCTCTTTCTGGTGGCTAGACCAAACGAAAACCTCATACCCTTGAACAGATCGCTCTTCCAAAGGTTTATTTTTGGCACTTCTCAAGCCCTAAGTTTCTTTCGTATAACACACGTTTCTTCCTAACTTGTGTAGGAATAGGTTTTTATTTTTCTACTTATTTTTCCCATTTTTTTCTTTTCACGAGATGACTCCAATTTGTTTCTTTTCTTTTTAATTGTATTTTTCCCCCATTCTAAAATCCTGAAATTGGCGTAAGATAACTTCTGAATAAATTTGGATTTTTGGATTTTAAATAATAAAATATTCTACCTATTTGAATCCAAATAATCAAAATAAATGCCAAAATCTCCAAAAAAAATATACTTTTAAAAATTTAATGTAAAAATCAATTATTATGTAAATGATAAATTTAGAATAAAAAATATAGGAATAACATATATCAAACTGTATTCTCTTCATTCTAATATTTTTAGTAAAACTGAAGAAAAGGATTTTCATAATATGTTATCGGTTTCAATTTCTGAGTATATCTTTTTAACCTTGGGTAAAATTGAGTAATTTACGAATGTATTTTATTTTTTAATATTAGTGTTGCTGTGAGAAATCGTGTATGTCTGCATGAATCTAATCGTTAATATGAACACTTTTGTTTTTGCCTTTTTCTTTCTCGTCGGTTCCATAACTGAAACATAAATATTTTTGTTTTTCCTTTTCTTTTTTGGGTATCAAATTCCCTTTTCCAAAAATAATAATAATAAACAAATCAAATTCCCTTTTCAAAAACATCCGTAGTTCTCTTTTTGGAATCTTCAATTCTACCTTTTTGATAAAATATTCTACCTTTTTGAAACAATCCAAATAATCAAAAGAAATTCCAAAATCTCTAAAAAAATCTACTTCAAAAACAAAAAATGTAAAAATCAGTTATTATATAAAATTGAGAAATTTAGAGGAATAACATACATCAAATTGTATTATCTTCATTCTAATATTTTTAGTAAAACTGAAGAAAAGAACTTTCATAATATGATATCGGTTTTAATTTCTGAGTGTATGTTTTTAGTAATTTACGAATGTATTTTTAATATTAGTGTTGCTGTGAGAAATCGTGTATGTCTGCATGACTCTCATAATCTCATTGTTACGATGAACACTTTTGTTCGTTGCCTTTTTCTTTCTCGTCGGTTAAACAGAAATTTTTATGTTAATATATATATATATATATATATATATGTTTTCCCTTTTCTTTTTTGGGTAACAAAAACCCTTTTCGAAAACCTCAGTAGTTCCTTTTTTGGAATCTTCAATTCTAAGGTTTTACTTTGTCAATTACAAAATCAGTCAATCCAAAGATGAGATGATAGTTGTGCTTATACGGCTTTTCGGTCTTAGTTGATTTGAGTTTTTCAGTTTTGGTGTACTAAACTCAATCGATTTGATCTGCGTCAGTTAAAAAACTGATAGTTCAGTTTGAATCTGTTTAATTGAAAACTATAAATGGTTTCACTTTGATAAATTTTGGTCCGGTTAGGTTTTAATACACTGTTACATACCCCTCCCTTGGAGCTTTCAACTTATATGGTTCCGTTTTAATTAAATATGATCGGTTTTAATCTCTGTTTTAGTCTCGGTTTAGTCGAGATTGGAGCGTTAGCTGCCCAACCATCATCCAGCATTGCTATTTGCTACTATGTAATTTATGTATTTCTAATTTTAAAAAACAAGTAAAAAAATAACTACAAAATCAGGCAGCCCCTACCTATTGATATTTCAATCAATGTCCGTTAAGTGATTATGATATCATACCCACTTCATTTTAAAAATAATAATTCCAAAGTTCAAACATAAAATAGATCATCAATACACAATTTACCTCTTTTAACAACAAAAAATAAGCAATCAATTTATTTAATTACATTATCTTTAAAAAAAAAATCACTTTAACAATATTTTACCACTAGTATTAAGAGATTGGTGAGATCGATGCAAACCAAATCGAGATCGACCCAAACCGAATCGAGATCGACCGACATTATAATCGATCCTCAATACTATATTAGAAATAATTTGGAGAGTAAGATGTGTATCTTATAGATTAAGTATTATGAAGTCCGTGAAACCTATAAAACTCGTGAAATCTAAATAAAAAACTCTAAGAGCAAAATAAATTTTGATATATTCTTAGCATTTTTATGTGTTTAGGAAAGTTTACATTATATATGTGTTAGCATTATATTAATATTATCACTATATATATATGTTAGGATTTCATATTCAACTAAACTCAATAATATATATATTCTATAATATTTAACAACTAGTGTAGAAGGCTTGCCAAAAAAAAAAAATATCTTGACCACAGTGTAGAACTACCAAAAAAAAGTCAACTGAAAGGTAAATAGTTGTTGTAAAAAGAAAAAAAGGTAAAAATAGTCCAAATTTTTTTACATCATATCATTGCGATTTATTCGAGTAATCCGATGGATTTCCGACAAAATAATTTCATCAGAATTTTAGAAATTTAAACGACTATATCAATGTACATATTTTCCAACAGATTTTCAACAGTTACTCGAAAATCTATCAAAAATTATTTGACGGAATATTGACTGAACTATTTTGTCAAAAATCCATCGGATTAAGATCCATCGAAAATTTTGTCAGTTTTCCAGTAACTTTTTTCTTGTAGCGATGGAATTTTGAAGGGATCTTAGTCCGACAGATTTTCGATAAAATAGTTATATCAGTAATCCGTCAGACAATTTCTGACAGATTTTTGAGTAATCATCGGAAATCCATTAGAAAATATGTACATTGATATAGCCGTTTGAATTTGTTTGAATTTCTAAAATTTCGACGAAACTATTTTGTCAGAAATCTGTCGGATTACCAATAAAATGTTTCGTTGAATTATCGTCAGAAATTTTGTTAGTTTTCCGATAAATATTTTATAATGAATTTTATGGCAGGAAAATATGGGAGGTAGTTTTAAGGTTGATAGTGTTAGTAAAAATAATTTAAGGTTTAAATGTTAGTGTAATACCTTCTATCCTTTAAAGTGTTAGCTTCTCACATTTTCAAAGTTTAAAATAACTTTTAAAGTGTTATTTTCCCTTTTTTTTTTTGTTAAAAGATTTATTTTGATTCTAAAAATAAAAAGTAGTTTTTATGGTGGACGACCGGTTATAAATTTCTTTAGAATTATATTTTTGGGATACGATCACTAGTCACTAGACTCGATCTCTTGAAAACCATGTTGGGTCGACGCAGTCGTAGGCTTATTAATTATTTCTTTTGGTAAATGTTAGTAAGAGCCAAACCAACCTAGACCGTTGTAAGTTTGTAACTTCTTTCGTTATTATATGTTTCGACTTTCGAGACGAGTGGGAAACTATTTACATAATTTATTAAACTTATAAGTCATTCAATTTGAAAGAGTAAATGTGTAATGGTTAAAATATAAGAAGCTTTGGTGAAGCCATTGATGGAGGAGCACGAGAATCTCAACTTGAGATTGCTACTTTTAATGTTTTTAATTAAACTCATAATTAATGACTTGTTCTTTTTACTGGCAAGCCGAATCTGAAATTTACTTGAATTGATTGATTAATATATATTTGTTTTGGTAGTTGGGTCATATTTATATTTATAGTTCACCATTGATATGAAGTTTGGACTTGTAATTAAGAGGTCGTAAAATATAGTACACATACATAGCGCACATAGATTATGTGTACGTGTGTGACAACTGACAAGTCTCGTAACCTAGTGTGAACTTATCAATGCTATATTTCTCACGCTTTGAGATGATAATGGAACCTCTGATTAGAAATCAAGTCATCTTCTCGGAGGAACCCAGTTGGGTCGACATAGGCCTATCAAAAACCGTATGAAACCAAATTATTTATTTTGGTAGATGTCATAAGTAACAGCCAATCCAAATTAATCCAGTAACCTCCTTTGTTATAGTGGATATTTAGTCTAGCTTACCCATCGCAATTTCGAGACGAGTGTGCAACAATTTATGTAAAATATTTAACAACTCATTCATATAGGAAGAAGAATAAATGTGTAATGGTTAAAATTCAAGAAGCTCCTTAGAAGCCATTGTCTAGGAGCACGAGAATCTCAACTTGAGATTGCTTAATTTATTGTTTTTAGTTACTAAATAGTCACAATTTATGATTTCATAATTACTGACTAGTGTCTCTTGTTACTGGCAAAGTCTGAAGTTTATTCTAATTTATTGATTTACAATGTACTTACTATATATTTTTGATAGTTGGTCATATATTTATAGCTAGTCCTTTAGTTTATACAGTTCTCTATTGACATGAACATAGATTCCCGCTCTCTGTGAGTTTACAAATCTAGTAGCATCAGAAATTGATGATATTATTGGTAATTTTCTTGAGATTTGAAGTAATAATGATCGAAATTTGGAACTTAACATGAACGAGTAGTTAAACTTTTCTTTTCAAGCGAACTAAGGTAATACCGTCCGTAATAGTCACTGAAAGTATATATATACTAATACTATTGAGATATTAGTTACATATAGAAATTTACGTGATATGATTATATATTATATCTCCATAGATTATAGAATTTGCTTACTTGGAGAGGTCGCCAGCATTGTTCATACTGAAACTATAAAATATATTTTTCCCTTTTTTTTTTTTTTGGTCCAAAGCATACTGATACACATAATTTAACAAGAGCTAAACACTTTCATTAAATCGGTAGCTATAACATATGGCCTTCTTTTAACGTTTTAACGTGTGACTGATTATTCTCATTAATGTAAACTCTACAAGTTTAAGATTAAGTTGTACACTAACCTGCACTAAACTAACTATTAAATATACACCGGGAACTTAAGTATTTGCTAACTTGTACCAAGGAGCAAAATACTCATAATAAAATCTATCATGGTGTGAATTCCAATGATCAAAATTTTCAGTCTGAAATCCTAAAAGTGTTCAAACATCAAACCCTGGTAACATTATCCCAACCCTATAAAATCAAACAGTCCCTACCTATTGAAATACTGTATGTATTTACGTTTTGTGTTCATCAGTAACACTGTATGAAATACAGAACCATCTATTTATAGCCCAAACACTTCTTACCTTTTTCATCTTTAAGAAATTTGAGGTGGTCATACTTGCATTGATTTTGGTTTGTTTTGAGAAAAATCTTGGCAAAATAAAACCAAAAATGGGCAAATAGCCATCAGTTGGTTACGTTACGTTACGGTTAATTTTGATTTTGAGAAACTGTATAGGAATAAGTATAAAATAGATGGCCACGGTGAAAATAAATGGTAAAGTTTCATCTTTAGAAAAAAAGAAAAAAAAAATTGCTAGGAGTAGGAGCCTATGTATATTAGACGCTACAACATGCATATATATTTACTCAACGCCGGAATTTAACGAGTGGGGATAAAGTATAGTCTATAGACTATAGTGTTACCATTGTACCAACGTCACTCGTCTCGTCTCATCAACACCATTGTACCAGCTCACTCGTCAATTAACAAAAAGCAAAAAAGAAAAAACATCACTCGCCTCTTAACGATTACAAATTTTACAATTCGTCTAACTTATGTAATGATGGGTGATGGGTGTGTAAAACGTAATATCTGTGGGGACCGAGCAGAATTTTGGGGAAAAATGTTGGATATTTTTCGACAATTCACATTGACAAAACTTCACATTTTATGTCATAAAAAATCCAATATTGGAACTTAGTGGGCAACTTGAGAAAATTTCATGATTACAAAAATTGATAACAAGTCCCATACATATAACGATCCAACATCACAATCTATCCATATTATATAAACTGTATCAGTATCATCAATACTTATTTTTCTAACTATTGCGCATCTTAAATGAGTTCTCTCGTGTATTTAATTGCCCAAGGCCACGAATTTTTTTCGTGCTTCATTGTCCGCTCCACACTCAAGAGCACTGAACGAGGGTGCCAAAATGAGTTATGGGTCATAGATCATGGATATGATCTGACCCAATTCACCCAGAATATATTAATGGGTTAAAATTTTTAATTTTAATGTATTAATGAGTTGATGGTTAAATAGATTGAGTCAAATGAATTGAATCAAAGGGGTTGATGATTAACCATTAGACTTATTAATTTTTTTAAATTAAATTAAATTAACTTAACCAATTTTAAAAACCTTTCAATTTTCCACTAAAATATAAATATATCATTTTCGCCAAATAACATGTATGCAATTTTTCCATTTAATAAATAATTACGTGTTTTTTATATAATAATAATAACGTATTCGAAGTTTGGACAGGTTATTAATGTCATCCTAGTTATAAAAAAAATTGTGAACATTTTTTTGAGAACCATCTAGATTTGTATATATTAAATAATACGGAATCATTAATATATGACATAATTTTTTTTTCATAAAACACTAAATAAAACGATTCAGATTTGCTTTATGTTTTATAAAACGATTCATGATACTCCAAATCTATTTAACTCAAGCCGTCAAAAAATTATACAGCATAAGAAATATATTGAGTTTTTGAACCGACTTATAGATCGTTATCCCATAGATATATCACTCGTATTTGAACCGCCTATTTTTCTGATAAATATATATATATATATATATATTTCAAATTCTTTGTTTTTCTTGTTCTGTCAAAATAAAAAAAAAATTTCTTAATATGCTTATTTGTATATTTATATTTTGATTTTAACAAAAAAAACAAAATGCTTATTTGGGGGATATTCTAGGTCTGCCGACTTTTTGTAATGGTTTTTGTAAAATTCAATAAAAATCCTTTAGATGAAAAGTAAAACATCAGTTGTTATAAACAGTTATGTCGGCAAAACTAATGATCCATAATGTGTATGCTCGACTGAATTCGTATAGTGGTAAAATGAAGTTAGCATGTACCTATAAATCTCTTACAACTTAGAAGTTCCTTGTTACCTATTTCCTACGTTAACAAACGTGGATCATGTTTCTGCATAGTCAGAACTAAGGATTTTTTGTACAAAAAATCATATATATTTTAGTAAAAGATCTGAAAATTGCAGACATTGTACTTTTTATAATAAGTAAATAAATTTACCGTACGTGTCTTCTCGAACATTCACGTTTAGTTCACGTCACAATCCAAACTCGTGACGAAAATCTTTAAAAACATGTAATCCCACTTCGATTTTTTGGCTGATTATAACTACGCAACAAAACATATAAACTTTGTAGGACACAAAAATCATTAATTAACAGATTAACATAAGTCCACCGACAGAAAGTTGGATTACATTAGTCTTAAGACGAACATTGAAGATACCAAAGCTTAAAAAAAAAAAGAGTAAGAACATAATCACAGTATTAACACGTTTTTATAACGTGTCAATAAGATACAGATGACGTGGCATGATCCTAATCAAAAAGTGTTATTACTATCACGTTAACTATCACTTCTTAAGAAACATAAATAAAAGATAGCTATATACAATTTTTATTAATTAGCCAAGTAGTAGACTAATAGTTACAGTAATCACGTGACACATGACCGGTGACAAGTGGAGACGCTTCCACAGCGGAAGCGGCGGCGGAGGAAACATCTTCCCATATTTCCGAGAAGGCACGAACGATGATGCCATGATGATAGTGTGAATTGAGGCTGAGGAAACACTGAAGAAGCTCTCTGAGTTCATCTTTTGAGTAAATCTGGTTCTCTAGTATCATTTGAAGCATTGATTGCCGGAAATCTAAGTAAGGATCGTCTGAATCTTTCTCGACGGCGACGGCAGCGGTGGCCAACGGTGTGGAGGAAGATGTAGCGGAGGAGATGGAGGAGGAGTGGCATTGGCGGTAGTTATAGGAGGGAGGTTTGGGCTTTTTGGAGAATAAGTTAAAAATATAGGAGAAGGTTGGTTTTATACAGTTGCCGCAGCTGATGTCGACAACGGAGACAGTCTTTAAGATCGTCTTCTTCTTGCTTTTCGCCGCCATTGCTCTGACTCTGTTTCTCCTAGAGACTGAAGAAAGAGAAGAGATATAGATATTTAAGGAGGGAAGGATATATGTGTATATATATAGCAAGAGCAAGAGCAAGAGCAAGAGAGCGAGTGAGAGAGATATTTGCATGTGGGTCATGAAAAGAGTTAATATGACATCATAATCACTCAGTAAACTCTTTTATTGTAATCACTATCATGATTAATGTGTAACTCTTTCTTAGTAATCACTATCATGATTAATGTGGAAAATTCAGTTCATAATGAAAAGGGTTAATATTTGCAGCGAGTGAGAGAGATATTTGCATGTGGGTCATGAAAAGGGTTAATTTGACATCATATTCACTCAGTAAATTCTTTTATTGTAATCACTATCATGATTAATGTGTAACTCTTTCTTAGTAATCACTATCATGATTAATGTGTAACACTTTCTTAGTAATCACTATCATGATTAATGTGGAAAATTCAGTTCATAAAATGAAATAAAGGAGAAGGTTGGTTTAATTAATGAATTCTTGAGATCAACTTCTCCTTTATTTTATTAACGCAATCTAAAAACTAATTTGTTTTTCCTTACTTGGGTTATTTATATCGTAGATCCTGTTAGACCACGTAAATTTTGGGATGGGCTCTCAGTTTGTTGTTTGATGTTGGGGGCTATTTTTGTTTGAGACATCCTCTTTTCAGTATTTATACATATAGCAACTAGAAGTTCACAAATTAGTTTGGCTTGGATTTCAGATCTTCCCGTTGAAATAAAAACTTTAAGCAAAGAGAAATCCAAATACACCAACGTTTTTTGGTGTGACTCGAAAGTCGAAACTAATATACATAGCATTATGTTACATGGGCTTGCAACAAACCCACCTATATTTTGTAAGATATTATCCGTTGTTTCTTTTATTACTGAACGCTCTTATTGTTTCGAATGGTCTGGAGAGTAAAGGCCTTAGGCCTGTATAGCAGCTCTTACATCTATTTGAATATTTATCTTTAGGAAATTTAGAAAAGATTGTGTTCTGATAATAGTATTTTAAAGTAAGTATGAACGAAATGTATCATCACTTCTTTACTACGGATGTATCTCAATGTAAGCAACTCTTCTCAGTTGTAAGATAAACACTAGACTAAAACTGTTAATAAATGACAGATGTGTATATAAAGATAAATTTTATTTCGTATCAGACTAGGATTGACTTTGTCAATTTTCTTTAATTATTAAAAGATGTTTAAAAAAATTTGGATCCATTTTTTGGATTGCCAAACCATCCATCCATCTAATAAAAATACTAAAATTACTAGCATATGCTCGTATTAAGTAACTTTGAATAACAAACAAACAAAATGTTACACGTAACAAACTAATCATATCGGCGGCGCCTTTCTTTTTTCCATTTGACAAGTCTTTGCATCATTCCCCCTAGAATAACCAAACGTAAACCGGCGAATGTAACTAAGTAAACCTCAATCATGAAGTCTCGAGCCACTTCCAGGGCTCAAGCTGAGGCGTATTAGGTAAACCGTAAACGTGAAACCTCAATAACCTTCACGATTTGTTTGAAATGAAAGAAAAAAAGATATTGAACCATAAAAAAGAAAACACTGTTCCATGTCAATCACTAAGCTTTGAATATTTTCCGAGGAGATGAGAAGAGACGGAGGAGGGAATCGAAGAAGGCGGAGAAGAGACGGAGGAAAGAGGAGTAGACACGGCGGAGAAGTGGAGGGTTAGAGGAAGGAGTTGGAGTAGAAGGCTGAAGGTAGGCACAAGCGGCTTGCTTTACAAGGCGGTTGCGGATCGAGATGGTTGGACCAGCTACGGCGAAGGAGACGGAGGGGGACTCGACGTTGGTTGTGGTGGATGGGAGGATGTCTTTGAGGGAGGTGTAACATGGAAGAAGATCATCAGAAGATTTGTTAACAAAGACGAGCACCAAGTCTAGGCTTTGTGAAACGACACCGTTTCTTCGTTGGATAAGAGAAAGATTCATCAAATTATTTTCAGCATCCATTGGAGAAAAAGAGAGAGTGAGATGGTTTGGAAACTTTGGATATGAGCCAACAAATTATATATCAATATCATGATCAATCATCACGTTATTTTTCTTTTATTTCAAAGTCAAATACAGACCATATTATAAAGCGTGTTTGTATAATAATAATATTTTGGGAACTTTTTGTTTTGCTGTTTAGAATTAAATATGTAGAAGAGGATAGATGTAGCAGTGGAAGATTCACAGCTGACGCTCCAGTCTCGACAACTTTATATTATTCAAAGCAAAACAACTTAACAATAATAATTTATAAATTTTAAATAAGTGTGTCTACTTTTTGGTATAAAATTGAATCTATTGTAGTATTTATTTTGAATTTTATGTTTTTGTCTCAAAACTATAAGTTTTTTGTTTGGTTTAAAAATACATAAGACACCAAGAATAGAATGTAAAGCTAATTTATTCCACTATAAGGATGATGAAATGTATTGTTTTTAGAAGTAGGTTCCAATTCCAATCCATGTCCCGAAACAACAATGACTTGACAAATACATATTTCACGGAAAGGGTTGAATAAAGTCAAAGCAAATATCACAAGAAAAGGGTCAGATATGAGCCGCTTTGGCCTATTTCACATTATTAATGTTTTTGTTGGTTTACTTTTTCTTTTGTCAATTGGAGTCACTTGCGATTAAAATTCTGGACGTTCGTTACAAGTTAAACCGGCTCGTACTGGAAATATCAAGACATTACGACATCGGCTTGCAAGTTAAACCGGCTTCTGGGTTTTAATATGAGCCTTATGGGCTTTAACTTGTAACCTCGTATCGGCCGTATTTTTTGGTGTAGACTCAGTTGAACTATGGCCTTATGGGCTTTAATTTTAGCCATTTACAATACTTAAATCAATTGCACAAAAGAACGAACGTGTAAAAAACAAAAAGCCAAGTTATAAAACTCAACTAGAAAATTTTTTATAAAACTCAACTAGAATGAAATTAAACGGAAAAAAAAAAGAAAAAAAATCTTGAACTGAAACTAATAACATTCTAGTAACAAAAATAAAAATTAATAGCATTATGTTTCTGGAAACATCGTTGCAATCTTATGTTTATGTGAAGACCTGTTATTTTGAAGAGAAAACATGATTGATATTAAATCCTGATAAAGTGAAATATTTTGGGCATACTGCTTATTTAACTCCAACTAATTAAAGTTTGTTTTAAATTTGAATCACACTGATATATAAAAAGTCAACTTGCATGCTGCATTTTATAAAATTGTTAAGAAAATAGAAAATAAATGCAATGAATTTTATCTACATCATTTTTAACCTTGCAAAAAAAATCAAAAAAAAATCAAGATTTCATAAAGTAATACATTCATCTACAAATGTTTATAAGTACTTGAACAATCAGAACTAAAAATCGTTTTGTTTTGAGCTTGGATTTGAACACAAATCATTTCATATATGATTTCAAGTCTAACAACAACTGCAACAAGGTGAAAATGATGGGTCATTCAATTTGGTGGGTATGTTTTATATCTATAGTTTTATTGAAAATTTACGGAAATGAAAAAGCAAACATTACTTTTAAAATTTTAAACAATTCTTAAGAGAAAACATCAAATTTATGTTGATTTTGTGAATATATATACCTTAACTAAATAAAGATCAATTAACCGTAACAATAAATCCACTAAATTGATCTAAGTATATAAAAGTTTACTAAAATTTGTTGTTGCTAAGCGCCTAAGCCCTAGTACGAGATTCATAATTCATTCACTTTCAAATTACGCATCTATTTATATGGATTCAACACATAATTCATTCATTTTCAAATTATGCGTCCATGTATATGGATTCTATAACTATTTTGGAAAAAGTCAATACTAAACTCACATTTACAAAAAAAAAAAAAAGTTAATAATAAACTCATATTTACAAATGTCCATAATTTTTACAATGTTCATATGCTAGTGTTGACGTTGTTTTCATTACTAGTCACATATATGACATGTAAAATATGTTACTCAATTTACAAACTAACTTTGTTTAGATCTAATGAAAATAATGTTTTAACGCTATACAAATTTTTGATTGAATTATTATCTAAAGTTGGCATCATCTAACAGATTCGAGAAGATACACCACAGAGAATTCGATATGATTGGAATGAAATTAAGGACTTCAGATGATATCATTGATCTGATGATGAAAGCTCAGAAGACGTCTTATGATGAGAAGTTCTGTCTAGGAATGCTGATTCTTATAAAAAATATTTTCATTCATAAGCTTCATGAATTCGTTAAGGTTGAAGATATGGGGTCTGAAACCTCATTATCTTTTTCATTGTAACAGATTTGTGATAAGAACATAAAGGAATTAGAGTTGAATTCTTATCAAATTAGTGTGTCGTGATGTTCGGATCGAGAGACTGGAAAGAGCCTCAGCTTGAATCCATCTTCATTGAACAAATTGAAAATAAAAATTCTGAAATAAACTAGCCATTCCAGCTTAATCAAAAAGCAACGGTGAAAGCAACAATGATTTTACCATATTCTGCAAATTCAACAGGCTTTGATAAACAATCTAAAAATGAGCCAAAATTAGAGAAATGAAAACCTAATCTAAGTAAATAAACCAAACGAATAAAGAAGAAATAGATGAATAAAATCGATTGAAATTGATTTTCTCTCCATCTTCTTTTTCGTTCATCATCTTCATCATGATCAATTATGTTCATGTCTTTCTTCTATTAACGAAAACATAATCTAAGTTTTATGATGAAGCACTAGTACATATACATCATATCCAGTCTCAGATTCATGATGAATCATTCATCATCTTGCTCGGGCTAGTGAAATTAAAATCTAGAACTCGAAACAGGAAACGTGAACTCTCGAAATAAGAAATAACCCAACGTTTATTGTTTCTAATTTTGAAAAAAATTAATACTAAAATATAAATTAAAAAAATAAGGGAATGAGTCAGATTTTTTTGTCATTTTTTCCATATATTTTCTTAATTTAAGAATGTTAGTGACTAAATACCAGTACTATTTTTTTCATCTTATCAACATCTTCTTCTTCTTTTTGCCGAAATTCATTTAAATACACTTGTACTATTGTATAGTTAATCTGATTTTTAAAATGTCTCTAATTCAAATTTTATTAATTATAATGTTTATAGACTACTTTCAGAAAAGGACGAATTCATAGGATTTTTTTTTTATCGTAGCAGCCTCTAGTAGATTTGTTTAAATATATATACTTATCATGTGATATATACTTTGTTTGTTAACTTGATCTTAACTATACAGGCAAAATCATAAATATAATTAGTGAGTTCTTTCTCCATCTATAATTAGTGGATAACAATTAAAAACTTAACGTGATAAAATTAATTTAATAAAAATAAAATAAAATTAGTCTTAATTTGATAATAATTAATTATTTAAATAATGCATCTAAAATTTACACTTGGGTGTTTTTGGAAAACATCTAGAAAATTTTCAAAATTTGAAATTATTATGATCTTCGTATTTTAAATAAAAAATTCCAAAACAAATTTACACTAAAAATAATAGATAAATACAAATACAAATCCACAAAAAAAAACACACAATTAGAGATGATACATAATCTTTGTAGCGTTAGCGTATTATGAATAGAAATAAAATTTTACTTTATGATCCAAGAAAAAAATACGTGTTTGAGAATATTTTTTGACTTGAATAATTTTAACCTCAAAATATGCCAAGTTTTATGAAAAAATAGTTTTTTTTTTCTTTATAATCCAGACGTTCATCCGAGCCTTCGGCACAAACTAATCCTTTTTAGGTATAGCTTTTTTATCGCACAGGTTTACTGTGGGTTGGGTGGCCAAATGGAATCGAATCCAAGTTTTGAAACAGGTACATACCCAATCTCAAACTACTGGGATACCACCACTTGGTTAAAAAAAAAAGGGTTACATTATGAAGGTAGGCTTAGATTCCCTGATCTAACTTGAGTTTGATATTATGATCTAAAAATATATATATATATATATATATATATAAATGAATTTTTTTTAAGCAGATGATTTTAAGCTGAAAGATTAATAGAAAGCAACAATTTTAAAGAATGCTAAGTTTATGAAAAAAGTAAGATGGGATTACATCCTTATATTGACATCTTGAGAGAACTAGTCATGGTTATGAATAGTGAAAAAAATATAATTTCAAACTTATATTGTTACGATTGTAAGTTAAGACTTTTGGTAATGGATCTACTAGATGTTGTGGCATAAGCAAAAACATTCCTTCTTCTAAGGATTTTGATTTACGAATGAATTTGGGAAAGCCAAGATGAAATCCACTTCAAATATAATAGAATTCCCGAAAAAACAATTGCTTAATTACAGTAGTCAAAAACCACTCTATTTATTTTTATTTAATGATTAATATACGTAATAGCACTAATTAATCGTTTCTTATATAGCAAGGGACACTTTTATCTGTTTACTCAGGCGTGGAGGTGACGTCACCATTTGATGAAGCATCGACCACCGCGGGTCCCACCATGTACCTCGGTTAGTTCACGTGCTGCTTCGTAATTTACACAGACGAACATTACTCGTTTTCCCTACATTTTTTTGTTGTTATCATATTTTGTTTTTGTCCCTTGCCTTCCATGTACTTGATCTTTTTTTACCCGTGTCAGTTCTAAATTTGTCTTTCTTTTTTCAACTATTTAACTTTTTTTATTTGATGAATCAAATTTAAGTGAAATTATACTTTGAATCCATAACTTAAAAGTAATTATGATTGAGGTTTATACAAAAAAAAAAAACTACAAAATTTCAAAATTCTTTACCCAAAAAAATAGGTAGAAGAAACTAGCTCATTTTATATAACGTCACCGTTTGCTTTTATTCTAAAAACTATATACGACTATATATAAGATTATTAAACTTTTCTCAAAAGATTTTTACCATACGTTATGAAAGAGTGTTTTTTTTCCTTCCCATAAAACTTCTCTTTCGTAAACAATTGTTAGAAATTTATCGGATAATAATGAGTAGTAATACATTGGAGGAGATACAAAAATATATACGCGCAATAATATCCCGTCAAGTATAAAGTGTGGAAGTATACGAATTACATTTAGATTTAAAAGTATTCATATTAAAATATCACAAATTTTGAAACCGTGGCACCATGCATAACCATATAAAAAGTGGATAGTTTTAAAAGAAAACAACGGACACAGAAACATTGGAAGCTAGATGTGCAACGATGACTACCAACCAATTTTAAAGGAACAAAAAGAACGAATTGACTTGAAAAACAGAGGTGATAGCTACTTGGTGGAATGTTAGCATGATATAAACTTCAAAATTCACTAATACTTCGAATGATGAACATTTAAGTGTTCTTCAAAGTCGTTGATTCAAAGAAAATTCCAGACTCAAGGAAGAAAAATGTAACTCTTAAAATTATATATTCTTAATAGATCACGCACGCTAGAAAAAACCTCAAGAGTCAAGACAACTTTTATTATAAAAATAAAAACTCAAATGCAATAGAAAAGCAATTCCAAAGATACTAAGAGTGAAACAATACAAAATCAAAGTAACTGTTAAACGTATCCGAAAAAACAATGGATGAGTTTTACTAGGAAACCGCTTACCATCCTTGTAGATGTGGGCTTACAATGACATCACTACTTTTATTTTAAGCATTTTTTGTTGTAAATATATTCATATGAAAGTATCGTGATTACGTACATTATTCTAAGATTTTTCAAAATCAAAAAGTTTGAAGGGTTGGACATAAGAAGACTATCGATAGTCGACAAGAATAGGCCAAGTACAAAAATTTTCCATACGATCTTTTAATTAAAGACCCTTTTAATCATTTAATTCGGTACATTTATACCAGGCACCACCATCCAACGATACCATAAGAGAGCTTCAAGTTCATAATTGTCAAATCTTTATAATATGGAATTATTGACTTTTATTGATTATTTATCAATATGGTTATGTGTGACTATGTGCATTAATCAGTCACTTGTTTGAAATGAATGCCATTAAATTGTTTGTTTTAGCACTGTTTGCCACTTTAAAAGTTTAATTAAAGGTCACATAGTTTATCAGGGTCAACAAATATACATGTGGTCGATTACCCACACCTATTATATTCAACGTGCTTCATTTCGTCAATTGATTACTAACGTCGATGTTCATCTTACGATTTATTAATCTATTCAATAATTCAAAATTTCAAATGTATATCAATCTATACGCAAAAAATACATATAAACAATAACAGAGAGTACACACCAATCTCATATGTATTCTTTATCTGAATATAATTACATAATTTTTTTTTAGCATAACAGTTGCACACAAACAAAAAAATGTATTGCTAACAATTTCATTCTAAAAAACACGTGTTACTACGGAGAAAAGTATTCGGACGTGATTGGTTAAACTGGTAAATAAAAATTATTTTTAAAAATTCCTGGTTTGTCCAAATATATATATATATATATATATATATATATATATATATATATATTTCCTTATGTTTAAAGTATGAAAGTTAGATAGAGTCATGGAGAAAAATTCATTCCTCAAAAACCCAGACAAAATTTATTCAATAAAATCAACGTGTAAATTGGTTAGAGAAGACATGCATTAATAAATATGCATCACATGATTTGTAAATGGGTTAGCCACTTGAGCAATCACATGGCCTATAAGTCAAGCCAATAAATTTTAAAAGAGGTATATTATTATTGCTATACTATAGTACTCTTAATTTTCTTGGTACAGTTCTTAGTTTCAACATTACACATACGTCAATTTTGAATCCGAAAATGCCATATAGGTTGTATAATTAGTATTTGGATTTCAGTATTGTAAAACGAATATCATTAACCCATACTCCTACATACATCCACAAAGTCGTTTAAAGTGGCATGTTTCTATAAATACAAATACGTGTTGGCTGGATCTATATCAACATGTCGACATACAAAAATACATTTCCACGTATGGTTTTACTTATGGTGGTAAGCTTCCACATTTATAATTATTCTAATTTTATAAAAAGGAAGAAGAAAGTCACAGAAATCGAACATGATTCTTCACTTTTTGTCCACTTTCCACTCCTTTGTCTTCTTCTCCTTCTCACTTACTTAACCCATAAGCCATCAAACTCAAAAACACCGCAACAATGGCTTCTCCTCTCTTCTTCTTCTTCCTTATCTTCCTCTCCGTCGTCTCCGCCGTCAAATTACCTCTCTCTCCCTTCTCCCACACAGACCATAAACCAACCGATCCTTATCTCTCTCTCCGTCTCCTCGCTGAATCCTCAATCACTAGAGCTCATAAGCTCAAACATCAAACCTCCATTAAACCAAACGAAGATGCTCTCTCCTCTTCCTCCTCCGCATCCGCCACCGTCGTGAAATCTCCTCTTTCTGCTAAAAGCTACGGCGGATACTCCGTCTCCCTCAGCTTCGGCACGCCGTCGCAGACGATTCCTTTCGTATTCGATACCGGAAGTAGCCTAGTTTGGTTTCCTTGTACATCGAGGTATCTATGCTCCGATTGCAATTTCTCCGGTTTGGATCCGACTCGGATCTCTAGATTTGTGCCCAAGGACTCTACTTCGTCACGGATTATCGGATGTCAGAATACGAAATGCCAATTTCTATTCGGACCCAATGTTAAATGCAGAGGATGTGACCCGAGTACCCGTAATTGCACCGTTCCTTGTCCACCGTACATTCTCCAATACGGATTAGGATCAACGGCTGGGATTTTATTATCCGAACAGCTTGATTTCCCGGATCTTACCGTACCTGATTTCGTCGTTGGATGCTCTATTATCTCGACCCGACAACCAGCCGGTATAGCCGGGTTTGGGCGAGGATCCGAATCGCTTCCTTCGCAGATGAAACTAAAGAGATTTTCTCATTGTTTGGTTTCTCGTCGATTCGATGATACTAACGTGAGCACCGACCTTGATCTGGATACCGGGTCGGGTCATAACTCCGGGTCGAAAACTCCGGGTCTTAGCTATACGCCGTTTCGAAACAATCCCAATGTCTCCAATACAGCTTTTCTCGAGTACTACTACCTGAATCTCCGGCGAATCTTCGTCGGAACCGAACACGTGAAGGTTCCTTACAAGTTCCTCGCGCCGGGAACTGACGGTAACGGAGGATCCATCGTCGATTCTGGATCCACATTCACTTTCATGGACCAACCCGTTTTCGAGCTCGTTGCTGAAGAATTCGCGACACAGATGTCGAATTACAGCCGAGAGAAAGACTTAGAGAAGCGCACCGGACTTGGACCGTGTTTCAATATCTCCGGCGATGGATCCGTGACGGTGCCGGCGCTGATTTTTGAATTCAAAGGTGGAGCGAAGATGGAACTACCGTTATCGAATTACTTCTCGTTCGTAGGAAGCGCTGATAATGTCTGTCTCACGGTGGTTTCCGATAACACCGTCAGTCCCACCGGCGGCAGGAGTGGCCCGGCGATTATTATTGGGAGTTTCCAGCAACAGAACTATCACGTGGAATACGATTTGGAAAATGATAGGTTTGGGTTCGCCAAGAAGAAGTGTAGCCCGTGAGTTTTCAGGGGTAGATTTGGAAAGTTAACTTTTAAAACGATGAGATCAATTTTTATGATTTTTAATTTATTTTCCAAATAAAAGAAACGGTTGTTAAATTTTTATAATTACAGTAAAATCTCTATAAATTAATAATATTAAGACCATAATATTTATTAATTTATAGTAATATTAATTAATTTATTTAATAGTATAAAATAATATTTATTAATTTATAGAGTTTTTTTATTAAAAATTAAAAATAAATAAATTTAATTTTTTGATCTAAATAAAATTAATGTATTAGATATTATAAATTTTAATAGTTTTAGATTTTAAAATTTAAATTTTTTAAAAAAATTAAATTATTTTGATAATAAAAAACAAAGATTATAGTTAAATTCACTTATATAAACAATTAACATAAATTTTAAATTTATGATTAGTAATTTTAATTGTTGTATTGAAAGAGTCTATACAACTATTGAAATAAAAATTATGCATATTTATAATTTAAAAATTTATAGAAAATTTTGTTTTATTTTATGAAAATTTTATTTACATTATAACAATAAACTAGTTTAAAATACAACATAATATTTTCTTATATAAAAAAATTATTTATGAGTTTTAACATAAATTCATAAAAATAAAATTATATTATATATATATATATAAATTTACATGATTATTAATTTATATTATTAATAAAACTATATACTTATATAGAAATTTTTTAAAAATTATTATTTTATTATTTTATCGAATTTTGTTCATTTTTACACCGACTCGACTTGAGATCAGTAAATCTTATTAGTTTATAGTGTTTATTAATTTATCGAATATTAATGTATAGAGATTCTAATAAGAAATATAACAGTAGTAAAAATAAATTTCAATTTATTCGTATTTATTGGATGCTAAATTTATGGGAAGAAGGCTGTATGCATTATCGAATATGGACACTAATACAGTGATGCACATGTCGATGTCCATTTATCATAAATAACCAAACAACAACTAATATACTCACTAATTATAATAATATTATAATTTTTTGGATTGTTAGTGATGCAAAAACAAACATAAGTACATATCCACTTGTACCAAAAGTACGAAAAAGTGTAACTTTTCTCTTTTTCTATAGTTCGAATAATACGAAGTAGTAGCTTACTAGTTTAGGATATATTCATAACTTTTTTTTGTGCAACCATATTCATAAATCATAACTGAGATAACCCATTTTCTATCAGTGGAAAGATCAAGAAGAAATATATAGGAGTATATATTTATATGAAATTACAGACATGTAGCTCTCAGATGTGTCACAGAATAAATTCGACTCGGTTTAATGAAAATTGGAGAATTGTGAAAGGAGGTAAATAGACAATGCACTAATCAAGCAATGAATGCGATATAGAAATTAAGTGTTTTTTTCTTTGTTAAAGATAAAGAATTCGAACCTTCTTAATCATGCCAGCTCACAAAAAGTTCATAGATAAAGATATTTTTTTAATACCAAACCTAATAAGGTTTCTATTGGTTTATGTTTCTGGCGTGATCAGTGCAATTTGTTTGGTCAGAGTAATCAGTTTGATCTTTTTTGTCAACCACTATAATCACTAATCAATGTGATTAAAAGATTGCATTTGGATTAAACTAAAACAGTATTAGAAGGAAGCTTTCTCAATTCTCACTCGACTAGTATCAAAGAATAGATTAAAATATTATAATGTCATTAAATTTTACATTACAAACTAACTTGTGTCTCTGACTCTCTGACAGATGTTTTCTTAAAATTGTAACGGCTGGATTTAGTGGGGGCAATGTATTAGCCAAAATGCAGCTGGATGAATCTTCTTCATCCGAAACTGGTCCAAAAGAATAGAAGATAACTATCAAGCTTTAAGACCATGACCAATTACATAAAATTTGTCATAAATAAAAAATTTCATTTCCAACAACAATGCAGCACTACATAATTTGAATTCTGATGGAAACGAAATTGATATATTATTATATTAGTATAAACCACGAACGGAGAAAGTGAACAATTCCAACGTGAACAATCTTCACGATGTTTTTAATGCAATACGTTTTTCAATTTTAATTTAGTAAATTTTTTAAAAATCTACATGAATTTAATATATATGTCGAAATCAATTTTGACTGAAACTATATTAGTAAATCATGTTATAGCCACATGACATATTTTTTGTCGAGTCAGATGCCACATAGATTTTTTTAAAAAAAAGATTCATTTTGAAGTTTTATGCAATGTTGTGGGTCTAAAATATTTTTGACACTTAAAATGGAGCAACAAAAACACCATTATCAGTTAAGCCTCATAATCAGTTTTCAATCATTTTTGTAGCTGTAACAACCGTAGAATTCCGACCATTAGAATATATATTCTTAAATAATTACAATTTTTGAACTAAGATGTTAGATTTGTAATTGTTCAAAAATGTATCATTTAATGGTCAGAACCATACGGTTATTGCGGCTACAAAAATGATAAAAACTAATAAAATAGCTCAACTGAAAATAGTGTTTTCGTTTATCTATTTTAAATGTCAACAAAATTTTAGAATCAGAACATTAAATAAAATTTCAAAATAAATTTTTTTTTTCAAAAATCTATGTGGCATCTAACTCAACAAAAAATATGTCACGTGGCATATGATTCAACAAAAATATGGTACGTGACATTTGACTCATTGGTTTGATTAACACAATTTCGGTTAAAGTTGATTTTGGCACATACATTAAAATTCATATAAGTTTTTTTTTAATTTACTAAAAATTTTATTAATTTGAAATTGAAAAACGCACAGTATCTTAATTTATGTATAAAAAAGCACCGTAAAAATTGAAATTGACCATTTTCCAACCTCGAACCTATTGATTGATAACAAAATTATTTTAGAGTCCGCTTTTGTCTTTTTAATAATCAACTAATGGATAACAAACTTGTTTTACTTAAAATTTTATATCCCAAAAAAACTCAAGACCGAAGCTCCATCTATCTAGCCCCCAAAAGTAAAATGTTCGGAACACCTTAAAATCTTTTTCCAGATACTAACCATACTTAATGCATGTAAGCATTAAAAATAATTCATTTAATAAGATAAAATACATTAATTTTGTCATATGTTTAAACTTTAAATTAAGACGCAAAAGGTATTGAATATAAATAATCAATAGCAAAAAGGGAAAAAGATGATCGCCAGATATTTAGAAAGTTTTATCTGGAAGCTTTTGTATCTAAAAGGTTCAAATAGTGACTCTATAAAAGATCAGTTAATGGGCCTAAACTTGTGGGCTCTATGAAAGCGCATATATATTTTGCTATCATCCCTTTTGACTTTTGTTTGAATTTAAACAGGCTTCAATTTATTTTGGTCATCTCATGATTCTCATCTAGGATTGGAGTAATCTTAGACCTAAACACGCGCGGAGAATCATACAAGTGAAACGGTCGAACAAAGGTCGCCGGCATTATCTCAGACAATTATATGAATCAACGATCTTCTCTTTATGTTCAAGTAACTATTTTCAACTTTTTGTATTAGTAGCAATTTTCATAATTACAATCCCTACGTTCTCTTTTTGAACATAGTTGGTTTCAATTTGGAATTCCGTAAATTGAAAACATGGAGGTTCTGCATGATAAAATGTGTATCGATTAATTCGAGTTTTTTGGCTTTTTGAAGGTTTTTTTAATGTTTTGTTTGGTTGCCTTGTAGAAGTTTTGTTTTTGTTACAAGTAACCAAGCTTGTTTTTGGGGTATTATATATTGAAGAAATTTGAGAACAAGATTTAGTATGATTATGAAAAGATTTGTTTGTGTAGTGAATTATCTTGGAAAAGGATAGATGATTGACGAAATTCAAATTCTGCTGCTAACTCGGTATAAACATTGTTTGGCATTTCTAAAGCACGAATAAGTCTAATGCACAAATTCTTCTCTTGACATTTTAGTTGTATCCAGATCCACACATCCAAGAATTTTGGTTAGAGGTCGGACACATCATAAACGCATATGTGGTTCTTGGGATGGGACTAATTATTTTGGTTCATGTGTGGTTCTTGTGATAGTTCTTCTGATTTTAACTAATTATTTTGTTCTTTCATATCTGTCACTTCATAAGCACATGTGTGGTTCTTGTGATAGGACTCTTGCAACGCATCTTCACTGCATAATTGCATATGCTCGATCTCTTTGACATTATGGATTCATATATTTATCCGATGATAATGATGTGATATGATACTTGTGTGGCTCTGCTAGCTTAAACTCTTGGGAAATCTAGGGAACAAGTGATTAGGAATATATGCCACCGTTTAGATTCTTTTGGAACACTCAAATATATTTGAAACAAAGTGAACCTTTCTTTTAGATTGTAGGATTATTGAGTAATGTTGTTATGCAAGGCAAAAAAATTCTTTTGTGAATAAAGAAACATGTTGTGAATAAAGTTCATATATAACATTAGATTAAGAAGGAGGCCATGTCAAAATTAGGATAACTTTTCTCCATTCCTCCTTTAACCTTTAAAGCTAATCTCTTTCTTTCTTAAAGTTAGGCCGTCCATAGGAGAATAATGCCTTAAACTATTTCAATGTCTCTCTCTCTTTGCTGCTTCTATTCGTTTTTTTCCCCCACATGGCCACAACCAGGAGAATAAATATGCTTATTTTGAATGCTGATAGCTAAAAAACAATTTGGGAGTCCCTTTTGAGTTTTGAGTAGATAATCCCATATATTGCTTTTTACGCTTGATTTAAATAGAGCGCCTAATCCTGATATTGTTTAAAAAGAATTATAGAGGCTCTTCTATTGTATGTGTTCCCATGAAAAATCCTGTAAAAGGGTTTGATTTGATAGAAACCACTGGGAAAAGTGATGCAGAAAGACACAAAACACGGATGACTTTTAATACTTGTGCAAGATTCAAAACCAGTTTCTATATAACTCAAGACAAGCAATGCCTTACTTTTTTTTTTTCTGATGCAAAATATTTTGTGTAAGGCTTTCTTCAAAAGCTGATATAAAAGCTTTATCGAGTGGGGATGGAGAGACTCATCGGATTTATGATGTATTTTTCTTACGAACATAAGTGCTTTAGAATAATCTGGGGTCTGGTCTAAAGTATTCACATTTTCACCGTCCTGGTTATACACTTTCTTGAAAGTATTGGTTTACACAAATTGACTTTTTCTTTTTTTGGTGACTGAGGCTGAATATTTTTGTGGAGCCAAACAAAGTTACTTAATTTTGATTAGCGGGAAGAATTTGATTGAGTGTGCCTGAAGAAACCATCTATATTCCTTTGCTTTCTTTCGTTTTAAACACTTTGCATTCAAATCTCACCTTTAGGTATGTCTTTTTGTGTATAAGCTCATAAACAAATCCCTCTTTTTCCCCTAATAGACGCGGACAGTGAGGAAGAAACAATTTGTTTTTATTTTCTAATTTTCCTCTTTGGTGCTACAAGCCAGTTTTAGTTTAATGTGAAACAAGCAAATAGCCAGTAAGTAGTTTTTTAAATATCTGATGCAAAATATTATGTGTTGTTTTGTAAAAGGCCAAATTCCTCAAAAAGTTGATGTCTACATTGGCTTAACCTTTAGCAAGTGGGCTGGAGAGACGGGTTGATTTCACATTATGTTCTTCTCGTAAACGCAAGTGCTTTAGAATCATCTGGGTCTGATCCTTGTTAAAGCATTCACATTTGACTGTTTTGGTCATACACTTTCTCGAAAGGACTGGTTTATGAAAATAGATTTTCTTTTGTGGTAGAGGTTAATTCTTTTAGTTAGGGCAAATAAAGTTTGCTAATTTTTATTAAAGGAACAAAAGGGTTGATAGGGTGTGGCTGAAGCAACCATCTATATTCCTTTGCTCTCGTCATTTAAAACACTTTTGCATTCAAATTTGGTTTCCCTTTGGATCTCTTTTGGGTCTAAGCTAATAAACAAAGCCCCTTTCCTTCTTTCTATTTTTCTGTCTCAAAGGCAGACAGCGAGGAAGAAATAGTTGATGAGTTTGTGTTTATTCTCATAACTTTCCTATTTGGTCCCACTAGTCATATGTAACTAAGCCTTTATGCACATATGTGTACATATATATGTGATTTACCCCCTGAATTTGGAGTGACCTCAGGAAAAAGACGAAATTTGAACTAAGAGCCTTTAGAAAACTAACATATTCCTTTGTTATTGGTCTGTGTATTAATTTTTGATACGTAAACGAGTGTCCTATACTAGCATTTGGGATAATAATTATACATAAAAGAGTCAAAGCTCTCTTGTAATTAGTGACCTTACGTTCAAGATAAGTTTGTATCCTCTCTTATATTCCAAAAACATATAATCATGTTTCTTTTGGAACATAACTTGGACTCAATTCACAAAATTTGTTTGTTTGTCCTTTATTAATGATTGTAGGATCATTTCTCTCTTTGTTTTATGGCACAACATTCTTATGTTTTCCCCATTTTGAGTTGATACATAATGCATGGGTAAATGATACTTTAGTTTCTTTTGTAGAAGCATTGGGAGAGTGAGTGTTATAGTACTCGTTGCAGGGACTAGTGGCTTTCAGGTGAAGGCTTATACATAAAAACAAGTAAAAAGCTGAAAAAAGATGATTGGGGAATGAAAGGAAGATTTCTTGTTTCTTGTGAGGATATTGTAAATTTTATTCTCTATTCTTCAATTCACCACAAGAAAAGATAATTTATTTACTATTTTATTTGTCTTTTAGGACATACATATCTAGTAGTGGGAATATAGCTTATATGATTCTCTTATCAAAGTGTAAAAATCTTATTGAAGATTCCTAGGCAATTTGAATGGTGGTGCATTTTTCTCTTCTTTCTATGCAGTGGCATGCTTCATGTGAGAGAGAGAGATATGTTTTCATCAAAGTAGAAGTATAATAGGTAAAGCTTCTTGTACCATTTACTGCAATGATCTCATGTTTGAATAGTCCATACACGGAATCATTTATTTTTGTTAATTGATTTTAGCCTTCCTTGATCACTGTTTAGATTATGGGGCCTTCATTGAACTGAAAATGAATTTGTGTTTTATTCATTAATGGATTCTTCAAAGATTTGATAGGCATATCTGCATCTGTTTAGCTTTGTGTGCGTATACATTATCTAGTGTTATCAAGTTAAGATATATATATGCATGGCTTTACATTTTCGTTAGTGGTACGAGAATCAAACTTTTCTTATCTCTTATGTTGCAATTATACAATAATGAATGTACAGTTCTGCTTCTATGAATAAATACATCTTTTGTTCTTGTTCTTGAATTACTTATTTTCTTTAATTTTGATTTCTGAGTTCCTGTTACTGACTTTGATTTCATTATGCATATGAAAATGATTGGTCGTGTTGATAGCAGATACAATCAAAGACTGTCCCCACCAATAGACTGCCTTGTGCGCTTTCTTTTAATCGTTTTCTTGTTCAAAACAGCTTCGTTTCTTCTTCTCTCTCGTTTTTAAAATGAAATATATGGTCCAAAAGCTACATACTTTTATGAAAGTAACAAAAGGAAAGCGAATGATGCACATATACATAATGTCTGTGATGGTCAGATGGTTTGATTTACTTTTTAGTGTTTTGATATTTTAGGGGGGTTGAGTATCTAAATACCATGCAAAAATTCAAAAAGATACAAAGACCAAGCTAGTGATCCTTCTTTGTTCTGTGTTTCCTGGAATGGTAAAAATGAGCATGCTTGATAACATTAGGAAACTAATGTAAATTTCTGATTTTCAATATCATTCCATTTGTTACTTACTTGACCGAGGTAACATATTCGTGAACATTTTTCTTTTACAGAGTTTGATAGGTTGAAAAAATACATAATCGGTTAAGAGTCTTTGATGTAGAGATTATCTTTGGAAGCATAATTTGCTATTTCATTTTACTTGCTTATTGATAACTTCTGTTACTTGGGAATGATGTAGAAAATCTATTCATACGTAGAATCATAATTAATTACATGTGAACACCAGTTAAAATCAAAAATATTATAAAGAACAAAAAAAACTGTTTGGCTATAGACATATACCCTTTTAAATATAAAAATCATTTCATTCCCATGTTTTTTGTGGCTCCTATACTGTTGTTGCTTACATGTGGTCTTGAGTTTAGCTTACTTGACTGGATTATATATTGAGACTTGGCTAGTATAGTAGCTTCAAGGTGCTAAAAAGGTAATAGTGATTATATCCCAAATGTTTTCTACGAGTGTTCTTGGGGATACTATTTATTATATAATTATTATATAAGTGAATGATGATTTGCATCTTTAATTAGGTTCTTTTCTAAATAATGTGATACACTTTGCAGAAAAGAGACAGACCCACTTAGCTGCAGTACCCATTACATCTTTATTTTTGTGAAATTTGAGAAAGAAAAGAATATATGGGCAAAGCTGAGTTACCTTTGCCTTTTGATACTGCTTTGTCATCACATGCATTCCACTTTGCACTACAAAATCCACTTTGGACCCTCAAAAAACCCCCCAAAATTTTGCCTCTATTACAAGAAAAGTATACACATTTCCTCCTTCTCCTTCCTCATATATTTGAAGACCAAACCCCTTTTCTCTCTCTCTCTCTCTCTCTCTCGCTCTCTTTCTATCCTTACTCTGCTCTTAGGTTTAAGACTCAGCCCTACCTTCCATACAGAAACACTGAATAGATCCTTCTGCTTTTGGTGTTTTTGTTGTTCAAGATTAATGGAATGAAGCCAAAACCCTTGAAGCCTTTACCGTAGAACTCTCACTTCTCAGTACTATTACTACCCCCAACCTTGTGTTCTAGGGTTTTTTGTCACCATGAGAGCTGGAGGTTGTACGGTGGAGCAAGCCCTCACGCCAGAGGCTGCAAACGTGGTGAAACAAGCCATGGGCTTAGCTAGACGGAGAGGACATGCTCAAGTCACACCTCTTCATGTAGCTAGCTCCATGCTCTCTGCTCCCAAGGGTTTACTTAAAACAGCTTGTCTCCAATCTCATACTCACCCTCTTCAATGTAGAGCCCTCGAGCTCTGCTTCAACGTGGCTCTAAACCGCCTCCCAACCTCCACGGGAAGTCCTATGTTAGGGGTTCCAACTTCCCCGTTCCCTTCTATCTCTAACGCTCTTGGTGCAGCTTTCAAACGCGCACAGGCTCACCAGCGACGTGGATCCATTGAGAGCCAGCAACAACCGATTTTAGCAGTCAAGATTGAGGTGGAGCAGCTCATAATATCCATCCTAGATGATCCTAGCGTGAGTAGAGTGATGAGAGAAGCTGGTTTCTCAAGTCCTCAAGTGAAGAGCAAGGTCGAGCAAGCTGTTTCTATAGAGATTTGCTCCAAAACAACCTCCTCAAGTAAACCCAAAGAGGGCAAGTTGTTAACTCCGGTCAGGAACGAGGATGTCATGAACGTTATCAACAGTTTGGTAGACAAAAAGAGAAGAAATTTCGTGATTGTAGGAGAGTGTTTAGCCACTATAGACGGAGTTGTGAAAACAGTGATGGAGAAAGTCGACAAAAAAGACGTGCCCGAGGCTTTAAAAGACGTAAAGTTTATAACTTTATCGTTCTCATCGTTCGGGCAACCGAGTAGAGCCGATGTGGAACGGAAGCTAGAGGAGCTAGAAACACTCGTGAGGAGCTGTGTGGGAAAAGGAGTGATTCTAAATCTAGGAGATCTAAACTGGTTCGTAGAATCAAGAAACAGAAGTTCTTCAGTGTATAACAACAACTATTGTGTTGTGGAGCATATGATAATGGAGATTGGGAAGTTGGCTCGTGGGTTAATCATGGGAGATCATGGGAGGTTTTGGTTAATGGGTCTTGCGACTTCACAGACTTACGTGAGATGCAAGTCTGACCAACCCTCACTTGAGTCCCTTTGGTGTCTCACTACTCTTACTATTCCGGCGACTAGTAGCCTCCGCTTAAGTCTCGTCTCCGAGAGGTAAAAGTCTTTTGAATTAGTCAATAATGTCCAATCAACAAAATGAGGACACTAGAAATTCTTTTTATTTTATTTTTTCTTTGGATATGTTCTAACTATTTTGTCTCTTTTTCAAAAAGGACAATTTTACCTATAGTGTTTTTGCTTTTATTTGGTGATCGTCTAAAAGAACGGTGATACAACGTGCATCTTTCCTAGCTTTTTCCTATTATCTTAAATATTCTAATTGAAAAATATCATTAAAAACCTCTAATTCAATATATTTTCCAACTTAAAAGCATCCAATTTTTTGGTGTTTTCACTTAAAAATTCCAAATAAATAATTTTTTCAAAATAAACTTTTATATAATATAAAATGTACGCGATGTTATGTTGACTAACGGTCAACACTAATTTCATTATTTATATTATTAATAAACATAATATGAAAATAACATAATAAGAATAAATATTATCGTTCATATTAACAATGTTAACATAAATTAATTGATTATAATATTAACAATATTATATTTTAATCACTTAATTTATTTTTTTCTTTTTTTATTTGTTAACAATTTTAATATTAATACAAAGAAATATAACAATAAAAATTTAACACTATTAATTTAACTAATATTAACAAGGTTGAGTTATATTCAATGTTAGCTGTTAATATTATAATCAATTAAGTTATTTTTAATTTTCTTATTTTTTTAGGAAAATATATATATTGTTTATTTATTTACTTAAAATATTTCTTATTAGTTTTAGAATTTTTATTTTTAATTTATTCAATTGAAAAGCTAAAAAGCAATTTTTTAGAATAAAGTTAATTGAAGATAATTATATTTTAATTTATTTAATAAAATAAAATAATTTTAATTTAGAAAATATAATTTTTTACTGTTAAATTATTTTTTATTTATTTTTTGTTGTTATTTTATTTTTTAGTTTTTTTAGTTAAATAGAAAAACAATAAGTTTTGGAAAAACAAATTGTTTTTTCTTTTAACGGTGTTAGATGAAATTAGTGTTGACCGTTAGTCAACCCAACATCATACATATTTAAGATTATTTGAAAGTTTGTTTTGGAAAAATTATTTAATTGAAATTTTTAATTGGAACACACAAAAAAAGTAGATGTTTAAATAAAATGTATTGAGTTGGATGTTTTTTTTATGGTATTTTCCCTATTCTTTATCATCTTTCTTTGGAGAAAATGCTAAAGAAAAGTTACAACTACATTTCAGATTCAACTTTAAGACTAAATCAAGTTTAACATTCTTTAACTAATCACCATTTTGTTTTCAAATCAGTGAGCTTGAAGTCAAGAAATCAGAGAACTTGCCTCTTCAGCTGCAGCCATCGGAGCAGCTTAGTTTCTGTGAGGAGTGTTTCACTAAGTTTGAGGCAGAAGCTCGATTCTTGCAATGCACCAATAGCAATAGCAAAGCAACAACTGCGGCTTTACCAGCGTGGCTTCAGCAGTACAAGAAAGAGAATCAAAGTAGCCACAATGTGAGTTGTATAAACACAAAATCAAAACCCATTCTCATTTTCTTCTTCTTTTAAGAGCGTCTATGTTTGATTCTTGGACTTGGCAGGATTCAGATTCTATCAAGGAACTTGTAGTGAAATGGAACTCAATCTGCGATTCAATCCACAAAAGACCATCTCTAAAAACACTCACACTCTCTTCTCCTACTTCTTCCTTTTCTGGTTCCATTCAACCTTCAAGTACACTACATCATCTTCAAACCAATGGTGATTGGCCCGTGATCGAGACAAACACGCATCGTCACCATTCCGTGGTCCCTGAGACATCCCACTTAAGACTGTTCATTCCAGAACATGACAGTGAGGAGAAAACAGAGCTTTTCTCTTCGGATCCTAATTCGACAACGAACTCTGCAGCTTCTTCGGGCGATGCAATGGAGGTGGAACATGCCTCCTCTAGGTTTAAAGAGATGAATGCAGAAAACCTAGCAACTCTATGTGATGCCTTGGAGAGCAAGGTACCATGGCAGAAAGATATAGTCCCAGAGTTAGTGAAAACAGTCTTGAAATGTAGGTCAGGATCGAGTACGAGGAAGATCAACGGAAACGATGATATAAAAGAAGAGACATGGATGTTATTCCAAGGTCTCGATGTAGAGGCTAAAGAGAAGATAGCTAGAGAATTGGCTAAACTCGTGTTCGGATCTCAAAACAGCTTTGTCTCCATCTGTTTGAACAGTTTCTCTTCGAAAAGATCGGATTCAGCAGAAGACTTGAGGAACAAGAGGTCGAGAGATGAACAGAACTGGAGCTACATTGAGAGATTCTCTGAAGCTGTGTCGTTAGATCCTAACAGAGTTTTCTTAGTGGAGGATATAGAGCAAGCTGATTATTTGTCACAAGTGGGTTTCAAGAGAGCTATCGAGAGAGGAAGGGTTCGTAATTCAAGTGGCGAAGAAGCTTCGCTTAGAGACGCGATTGTGATCTTGAGTTGTGAAAGATTCAGTTCAAGATCAAGAGCTTGTTCTCCTCCGGTAAAACAGAAATCGGACGGTTCAGATCAATCTGAGGACAAGAACGTTGCTACTTGTGTCGCACTCGATCTCAACCTTTCTCTTGGCGATGACGTTTGTGAAGAAGAGTCATGTGATGATCAGATTGGCTTGCTCGAAGCTGTGGATGCACGGTTTCATTTCAAGTGTTCATCAACATAACAATCATGCATGTAACATGGCTCAGTTTATGAACATGAACATGATCAGTCGCATTACATGGTTGATGGTTTATGGTCAAGCGTAACTTGTTTTGCTTAAGGACTTGTCTTTCATTGGGAACAATACTTTGGGTTAAACGTGTAGTTGTAGGGGTTTTTTTTTTTTTTTTTTTGGTTTAGGAACTTTCCAGAAGGATATGGCCATATGGGGTCGGAGAAACTTGAGATTTTTCTTTTTATCTTCTTAATGTAAAATTATCATATTATGGTCGTAAATGATAATTATGTTCATGGTAAAGTGACGGAAAATGGCTGGAAAGAAAGAAAAAAAAGTTATTGACACATAATTTTGTGTAGCTTCGTGCATTCAAGCATACCAATCTTTGGTTGCAACAAGTTTTCGTGTATCATGTTCAATCAATTTCCATGCAATAACCAATAAATTTTTTGATCATTTTGGTCGACCAAAAATAAATCTCCCAAAAAAATAAAATTCTGAAATTCTAAAAATAATATATGCTTTAAATAACTCAAAATTTGGATTTTAAATTTAATAAGTCACGTTTTCTTCACAATATTTCTAACAAAAAGAAGATTAGGGCTTGATTGGTTTATCCGCAATAATCCGCAAACGTTGTGTTTGCGGGCGGTTGCGGTTGCAAGCGTTTAATACCAATCATGGAAATCGTAACATATCGCTCCGAACCGCTTGAAATCGTTATATTTTAAAAGCTCCTTTCAGCTAGCGTTTGCGGTTGGTTAAAAAAAAATTAGTATAATACTAATAAAATTTTACAAAAAACTAACGCTATTTTTTTAAATCAAATATTACTAAGTAAATTCTTAAATGGCTAAAATATATTTATAAGTACAAAAATTACGCATGTTCTTATTCGTTTTTAACGAAAATTTTTCGTTGACATTGTTAACCACAATGTTAAATATAGCATTTTAGGATAATATTTAACATATTTCGTGCCAAAAGAAAGTGGACAACCCAGACCTGATTTGAGCAACTAGAAAGGGTCTGGCCGGAGAGCGTAGCTTGGCCAACTTTCTCCACATCCAACTACCCGAACTTCTAAAAGTCAATATCCCAGAAATATTTTGTTGTGATCATTATTTATAAACACAGAGATATTTCATTGTGATCATTATTTATAAAACAGAGATATTTCATATGATTCACATAATCATAAAGGGTCTTGTTGTGATCATTATTTATAAAACAGAGATATTTCATTGCTTTTAAATATTTTAAATAACTACACATTTATTCAAAACATGATCTATTAATTAATTGCCTTAACAATAAAAAAAACATGATCTAATATGAAACCGACGGAATATAAACTAGACAAAGCATAGTTAACCATTAATATGTCTAAACATAAAGCATATACAAAATTGGTCATTGTTCCCTTTAGAATCCAAGACAGCTTGATTGATACTAAAGATCTCCACAAACTTTATTGCCTCTCTGTTTCATTTCATCTTTCTTTTCTTTTTTTCCCGAGAGAAAGGAAGAAGACACCACCTTAGAATCTTAAACTGCTTTTGTCTACTTCTCTTTTGACTTTCCGAGTTTAGTTTTCATTTAAATCTAACAAGTTTTAGGTATTATTGCTGTATTTACGTACAATCCTCTGGATCGGGGATTAGAATATGTATGGATTACTTTTGTAAACGATTCTCTTTTCACAATGTCGTGCTTTGGGTTCAAATAAGATAAGCTTTTTCCGCTTGGATATGTTGTGTAAGGGGGACAAAGAGCGGATACTTTCAAAATTATTCATATATGATTTAATACCCAAACGAATTGGTTGTGTTAATACATGTATTTAGTCTGAATATTTATGATATTGCATATCCACATAAATTTTGGATGCACGTGAATATTTATCCAATATATATTCTTTTGGAAATTAATGAACATGTATGAAAAAAATTAATAATTTAACTTTTATAAAAATATTAAAATAGAAATTGCATTATGCATGATATTTTTATTTTATTTTTTTTGATAAATGTATTAGACAATATGAGATTGTTCTAATTAGAAAATGAATCATTTACATTCCGGATTGAGATACTCAAAAAATCAAAATGTCTGTGAATGAATGTCGGATTGTAGACCGCATGTATTTGATAATATGTATATATATTGTAGACCCATGAATCCGATATTTTCCTCTTAATTTCAACACTTCAATAGATACACATGATCCTAACAACTAGAAGTAATAATACCAATTGTTAAGCAGCAAAGCTTAGTTATTTACTTAACCACCCACTTCAAATGTCGTCCATTCTTAAGAAGAAAAACTTATATACAAGAACAAGACCTGTTGGTAAAATTCTAAATGATAAGATTTTATGATTATGTGAATCATACCACTTGAAGCAAACGCCCATGTGTACACACAATCATATCCACATTGTATAACATATCTGCAAATTAAATAAATGTGTGTAAAAATGTCCATCAATTCATGCATGGAATCTAAAGTTTATCCTCAAAAGCAGGAAGGAAGATAAAGTTAAGCATGATTTTGAAAAAGTATATAATTAATTTCCTCTTAATTTATTTACAAGAATTGCAGAAAGTGGGTGAACCTTTTAAAGCAGAAGAGAAAAAATAAAGAGTAAAAAGCTAAATTCTATCTCTCTGCTTTTGGGGAATTTTTAGGCTTTTAAGAGTCTTGTGATGGGCATTTAGTCCTTATACACCTAAACTTTGATCTCAACATAATTCCCTTTTTATCTTTATAATAAAGCAACAAAAACACACTAACTTTTTCTCCTCTTGGAAATTTTTTTGGTTATTAATTAAAAAAAAAAGAAAAAGTAGAGAGCGTAGGAGTTATTTAAATGTCACAACACATGAACTACATAGCGATTCACATAAAAGAATTTGAGAGCTTGGCCCATATCCAAATATTTAAAGAAAGTTTCATTTCAAGGGCCTATTATAGACAACACTTCTATGAGCTCACTTACATAAATCATCAAGAAGAATTCGTATAATTTAAATGCATTTTCTGAGCATTTCCTAGAAATTTATAGGCAAAAACAGTTTCTAATTAGTAGTACCGCATCAATGATAGAGATCTACATGACTGTGTGATGCATCCCCTTAAGTCCAAAATAGACTTTTATAACATTTGACAGAAATCGATATAATCAAACCCTTAACAGAAGACTAAAATGGGCCGTCTTAATAATCGGATGGCCCAGAAAATACTATTTGAACGTGATGCTCTTCTTTTTCACGAGTGATGTATCATTTTTCAACAAAACTAGAGAAAATTTTGAACTCTAAGTATTAATGTTAATGATTTGAATGTTAATGATTTTCTAACCGGAACCTACTCGGCAACTCTTTTCCGATTGTGACACTTCAACAACCCAATAATAGGTAGCAATTTACAAAACTACCCTCCCAGTATCTGTTCTTATCTAAAAAACACACAAATCCATAAGGAAAAATCTGTTTCGTGATCTCGAAATGAGTCTAAGCCAAACCGCAACCGTACTCGTCGTGGTTTTCGCGTTTTGTCTCGTCGGTGTCACGGCTCAGCTCGCCTACGTTTTGTGGTGGAAACGGCGGTTTCATCGTCGGAGTGTTACCGGATCAGAACTCGACGCGTTTTCCACCCGCGGTGGTGACCTGACGGCGACACCACCGCCGTCAAAAGAGCTTCTTTACTTTTTCCTTTTCTGTCTTGAAAACAAACAGTTCCGAATAGGATCCGCAACAGCTCCGCCGCTCCCTGCAGCCGCACCGCCGATAGATGACGTGGCATCAAAGTGGTCAGTCGGGGGAGAAAATAGACTATGCGGACCTTCGGAGACTTTGTTTACCATTGCTGAAGACTGTACTAGCGACATCGATCATAGGACGGATGAGATCAAGCCACGTGGAAGCATCTCCACGGAGGATCATGTGAAGGACGAAGAGTTAGAAGAAGGTTTTGTCGTGACGGATCAAAGTGACGACGAGTTGGAAGAAGTTTTTGTCATGACGGATCGAAGTGACGATGAAGTTGACTCTAGCGACTATAATCAAGACGGAACGACGCCGTTTTCCACTCCGTGTGCTTCGCCGCCGTTCTACACGCCGTCACCTTCTCCGATTCGTGATGAATCTGATGATCGCTCTAAGACGCTAACTGAGGAGAGATTGTATGCTGAGATAGTTTGACTTTTCTGATAAATCGGGAATTGACCCGGATTTGTAATATTTTATGAGTATTTAACCAAAATATAAACCGAACCCAAACCTTACTGTAAATTTGTTACATATGATGGATACGGATTAGGCTTGGTTCTGTGATTAATACAGATTAGACTTGTTTAGTTTCTAAAAAACAAAATTTAGATGCTATCTTTGATCTCTTGGGATATGAGTGTGTGGACATTTTTTTCAAATTTGATGCTCACTTTTTTGGATTGTTCTGCGTTTCTTATCTGGAAGAATTCAGCAAGATGCAAAATTATATGATCTACCCCATCTTCGACTAAAGATAGTACTGCAATAGTGTTGATTTGATTCATAAAACTTTCTTCCATGTGTCCTTCATTGGCGGTGCGTCATATATCATTAATAGATTCGCCAAGAGCATCTACGCACGCATGCTTTTATATCTTCTAAAAACGAAAAATATGTAAATACAACGAAGGAAAATGAAAAACTCAAATTATACTGAAGAAAAGGATAGAGAGAGGAAGATGATGAATAATCTTTGTGTTTGTAAATTGGACTTCTTTGTGTCGTGGCCCATTTGACTCTGTTTGGTTTGCTGAGGAGATGATACTGCAACGTTTTGAGAAGCTTCTTGTTGTATCAGAGTCTTCGCCTTGATATATACAACCTATTGATCCTAATTTGTTAGTAGATCGTGCTTTTTAAGATTTGAATGTCAAATATTGATTTTTTTTATAAACGAAAAAAATAGATACAATCTAAGAAACTGTATCTTTGTTTATAAAAAGATTAGTCAAATTGTGATATTTACCATTCGTTCAGAATTTCAGATAGATTTGAGGGAGAATACTTTATTTCCCCGTGAGTTTAGGGAAACAAATATAAAATAGTTATGATTTGTGTTTTTTTTTAATAGATCTTACGTTGCTCCTAAATCATAACTACTTTATATTTTTCTCCGTATGTCATCCTTAACATTTTACACATCATGGGATAATGAAACAAAACAAAAAAATTTAACTAGATAAGTTTAAAATAATATCACATCAGCAAAGCCCAAAAGGCTAGTTATTAGGCCTTGGTTCGATTCAGTTTACTTAGAGATGGGCCCAGAGAGGCCTCGAAACCGATCCAAATATTAGAAGAGGCATTTATAATTTTGGATTGATTTGAAAATCCAGTCACTATTATCCAATTTGTCTTCGAAGTAGACTTTAGCCAATTTTCAGTCTTAATCAGACTTGAATTCATATAGTAGATTTAAGCGCGCTTTCTAAAGCACGATCATCTAGTAATTTATATATATTCACTAAATACATTTTGAAATTTAGATCAATCACTTTCAACTAGATCCAACCTTTAACCAGTAAAAAGCCTCTTTAATTTTGATAACGTTTTTTGTTCAACGAAGTGAAAACTACAGTTTTATTGTACTAATTTAAACGTCGGATAATCCTTCAAATCTCATACAAATATCTTTAAATTTAATATATATATATATATATATATATCTATATTTGTCAGTTTTATAATCCTTACAATATATAAATTTCTAAGCTAAAAGCAGTGAATTGATGAATAATAATAAAATTGATTTTTTTTAAATATAAAAATTCTCAATAATTTCGTGGAAGTGGAGGTGTTTTTTTTCCTTCCAATGAATAATTAATTTCCCTAAAATAGAGTGGGAACATAAACAAAAGGCAAAGCTATGATGACTCACAACAGACGAGGCGTTATGGAAAAAATGCAAAGAAAGAAAAAAGGGTAAGATAGTAATTTTAACAAAAAAAAAGACCGCCTCAATTTAAAAAACCTCCCACTAAACCTCTTTTTCAAAATCAATTTTAATTCTTTTGTGTAAAATGGAAAGAGAGACTCATCAATCGGAGCCGTTACCTTTACCATCAGCTACCGATTCCGATGAAGGAATTAGCGCTGCGATTGAGGCTGAGTTAGCTGAGTTAGCTGCCGGAGAATCAAGCGGCGGCGGAGGGATCAAGAGTAAAGTGAAAGGACCTTGGTCTACGGAGGAAGATTGTGTGCTTACGAAGCTTGTGACTAAGTTAGGACCGAGGAATTGGAGTTTGATCGCTCGTGGAATCCCAGGTCGTTCTGGTAAATCTTGTCGATTGCGTTGGTGTAATCAGCTTGAACCTTTCTCTGGATTTATGAGGTTTGGTCATGGTCTTCGATTTTGGTTAGATTTTTAGCGTTTCTTCTGGAAATGTTCGAAGTTATCTTCATTCACATCCTTGAGTTGTTTTGTTTTGTTTGTTCGATTTGTTCGAATGAATTTGAATTGTGTGTAGATTTATTGGATTTTCCTTTTTTTTTTTGGTAATATTTGTGATCTATTGTGTAATTCTGATTCAACTGTGGTAGAGATTGTGAAGTAACTAAGAACTGTGTTTGACTGTTTTACTGTCATTGATGGATTGTCATTCTGATCCATTGTGTAATTCTGATTCAACTGTGATAGAGATTGGTGAAGTGAATTAGAACTCTGTTTAAGTGAAAATGTGAACTTTACTTTACTTTAATTCTTGAAATTTTTCTCTTCGTCTGCTCTATCGATTACAGTGGCCATAGAGTAAAAGGAGAAAAAAGATTGTTTTTTTTATAATGAAACTGAGATATAAGATTCGCAGTGTGTCACAGATATAGATAGTTCTCTGAACCAACTTCGTTGTTACATGGAGCATGGAAAAGAGATTTCAAAGCAATGTTAAATTGAACTTTATTGTTATGCACTTTTTGGATTCTCTTGGCTCTGGCATTTAAGATTTGATTATTTTCATTTCTTCCTGTTTGATCTACTTGCAGATGAGGAAGATCATATGATAATTTCTGCTAATGCAATTCTCGGAAATAAATGGGCCGAGATTGCAAAAATGTTACCCGGAAGAACAGATAACGCTATCAACAACCACTGGAACTCAACGCTTAGACGTAAGTACTCAGATTTATGGAAGAATGGTCAATGGATGGCTAATTCAGTTACTACTGCTTACATCAAGAATGAAAATGCCGACGAAATATATAATCCAGCCTCAAAACAACAATTTCCTCAAGGAGAAATCAATTCTTCACCAAAGCCTCCAGAGTTGAATGATGTTATAATGGAAGATGCAGCCAATGAACCTCAAGATCAAGAACAAGCTCCAATAGAGAGTAACGCTCCAATAGACAGTAACTTGTTTCGCCCAGTGGCTCGTGTTGGCGCTTTCAGTGTCTATAACCCAACCAACCAGAGAAATGGATACAGGGACCACAATATAGTTCTATGTGCAGGTCCATTGATTCAAGCGGTTAAACCCGATTCATTGGCTGGTAAATTTCTACAATCTCTTTGCGATGAACCTCAAATCGCTTCAAAAAATGGGGTCGCAGTTGCTCTACTTATCCAGCTGGAACTATGTTTCCGCGTAAATCGGTGTTGGGACCTGAATTAGTGGATTATGAAGAGCCTTGTGCAGTTTTCAACCAAGAACTGATATCTATAGCAACGGATTTGAACAACATTGCGTGGATAAAAAGTGGCCTTGACAATGCTGTTGTCAGAGAAGCAGTTTGAAGATTGATAATTTCAATTATGATAATTCTCGAATCAAGTTTACTGGAATGACGCCTAGACAAGATTTTTGCTGTGCAAGAAGCTGAGACTCAAATGTAGGGCTTGAGATTCATCTTCCCTTTTCGTTTTCTTTTTGTGATTCTTTGCGCTTTGACGCATATAGATGATTATCTTCATGTCAATAAGTACCAGACTGGTACTTATCGAGGTTGCTTCTGATATTTTGATACGGAAATGGTGGAAGAGAGATTAAAACAGAGTCTGTAATGATCATTTTAACCTTTTGATCAAATTCGTATTTCTTATGCATACATATATAAAAATCCAAAATCATGGATATAGGCATTGATTGTTTTCAAACGTTGGTGAGAAAATCTGAAAAGTAATATTTATTTAGCGGCTTCTTTTATATATTTTTCAAGTAAATTTTTTTCTTTTTTTCCTTTTTTCAATTCCTTAGTGTGAATAGAAATTTTAATAGCTAACTGGTTGAATTCGGTTTGGATTTTTTTTGTTGTCAACAATTCGGTTTGGGTTTGAAAGTAATATGTAGCGGCTTCTTTTATATACCGTTGGTGTCGGCGGTGGGGAGGATGGAGTTACCGCCGGACGACAATTACAGTTGGCGTAAATACGGCCAGAAGGAAATTCTCGGTTCTAAATTTTCTCGGTAACTATACTAAGTTATTTAAGACTTTTGATTTATTATTTACGTCTTATGTATTACATACGTTTATGGAACGTTAATTATTAGTAACTTTTTTTCTTTTTATTTTAAGAAAAATACCATAAAAAACCTTCAACTTTACAACTTTTTCCAACTAAAACCTCAAACTATTTGTGTTTCCAAAACAAACATTTAACTTGATAAAATTTTCCAACAAAAACTTTAAACTATTTTTGTTTCTAAAACAAACCTCCAAATATAAAGTTTTGCTTACTTAAATCCTCAAGTTCTCAATCTTGATCCCAATGAATGTTAATTGACGGTCAATGATAATTCTGCAAATGGATTTTAATTATTTGTTAATGTTGTCAGTTTTGAATAAAAATCATAGATTGAAAAACTCAATCTTGAGTCTGATTGAGGATTAATTAATAGTCAATAATAACTCCAGTTAACACAGCAAATGCCTGTTAAATATTTGTTAACTTCGTCAGTTTCAAATACGAACCCTATATAAATAGATTTTCTGTAGTTATAAACTCATTTTCTCCTTAGAATAACTAAATAACAACAAAAATACGTAAAAAAAAAGACAAACATAGTTAACGGAAGTTATCTTTGACCGTTAGTAACCTTTCAATGGGGCTCAATATTAGAAACTTGAAGGTTTGAGTAAGCAAAACTTTATAGTTAGAGGTTTATTTTAGAAACAAAAATAGTTTGAGGATTTTGTTGGAACATTTTATCAATTTGAATGTTTGTTTTGGAAACACAAATAGTTGGAGGTTTTAGTTGGAAAAAATTGTAAAGTTGAAGGTTTCTTATGGTATTTTCCCTTTATTTTATGCTTTGAATGGTTCATCAGAAAAGTCTTGAATATCTATCGTTTGTTTCCTGTGATCCAGACATGGCGCCGTTTTATTAGTTAACTAACGAAAAATAGACATTTACTACCAAGTGTCATTAACTCGACGGGTAAAGATACTAGACAAAGTTTAAGGGTCATCGAATGATGCTTGAGACAAAACTAATATTATCTGCTCTGCAATATTAGTTTTTAAGGGTGTATTGAATCAAAGACTTCAAATAATTTGAGTTTTAATAAAATTATAGATGATTTGCAAGGATTTAAGAAAGTTGTTATGATTTGATATTAAAATTATCTGAAATCTCACATAAAAATCATAATATTTTGACATTTGTATTTTTAACTAAGAATTTCTCTCAAGTCATTAAAATCCCAGTGCTTAACATATTTCTAATAACAGTGGATTTGAAATAATTTTTTAAGAACACATATTCAATAACACATTATTTTAAGAGACATTTACAAATCATATATCCAATAATAGTGTATTTTAAATATGTTTTTAAAATTCATGTTTCAATATGTTTTTAATTTACCATTTTAACTCAAATCACACCTAATGATGAATACACCTCCTAGTGTTTTTGTTTTACCTAACAAAAGTGTTTAATTAAAACAGAATCAGATTTGACTAAGACATATATCTATTAGTTTGTATTTATATCGCTGGGTAATTATCACTATCCAAATTTAAAATCGCATAATATATAATTATCTCCGATTTGGTGAACAATCCATACATTCCCTGTGAAATTTATATTTGATTTGATTAAGATTAGGTTTTAGATAAACATTAATACATTTCAATTTTTTTTGTATATATTTAACTGAAGTCTTAAAATGGTTACTATTTCGGTTTCAAACAAAGTGTGACTCGTATTCGGTACGAAAATCTTCAGTTGGGTTTTAAAAATCACAATACCCACATGTCCTATCTAGTTACTACTACATACTAGCTAGCTAGTCGTTACGTACTCGGAATTAAACTTTGTATAATGCAAAAGAAAAAAAATGAAATATTGTAGGGCGTACTATAGGTGCACCCACCAGAAACTATACAAATGTCCGGCGAAGAAGCAAGTGCAACGGCTCGACGAAGATCCTTACACGTTCCGTGTCACATACCGTAGTTCACACACGTGTCACTTCTTCACCACTTCCCTGATCTCATCAGCACCCGCCATCGCAACAACCGCCAACGTTCCGGCCGAAGCTATGTTCGGCAACATGGACTCCGTTGTTCCTTTAGGCGAACTCTACTTTAACCACCGTTTCCTCGTACCTGGAGACGAGCTGATGGCTATGGAGACACGTGGAAGTCACCTCCGCAGAGTTACGACATGTCCTAGACTCCTAGTTAACTAAGCTTTTTAAGATTAGAAATTCATAACTTGTAATTTTTGTTTAAGGTTTAAAATGTTTGCTCAAATATCTTTTTAGTTAGGTTACAGATAGGATGAAACACGATCGATCATATCCATATACTGTATATAAACTTTATGTGGTAATAAGACTTGAGGTATATTTGTGGTTTGTTGGGCTTTCTGCAAGTCCAAATCAACTCTCTATTAGTATGATATTGTCCATTTTGGACTAACTGGTCAAACCTGCATGAATTTGTTTTTGAGCTCCTTTCCAAAAGACTTCATACTAATTAGGGAATTGACTTGACTTATATATTAGACATATATTTTCTAATCTTCCGATGTTGAATATTGGTTTGTCTCCTAACATGACTTAATTTTAGTAAATAAGATATATAAAAATGTCATTATAATTTATGGTAGTTTTGATATTCACTATGAAAAAAAGTTTATGAATAAAAAAGAAAAGAATAAGTTTATGTGACTATTACCTATGAAAATATACCACTTTTTTTTTGGTTTCCCATTAAAACTTTTCAAACAGTTTATACATAGAATATATTTGGTACAAGTATTGACTGGATTCTTTGCCTCTTGTTCTCAGGTTTCAAATAATTTTTACTCATGAAAATATTCAAAAGTATAATGATCATGTCAAAGAGTTTCATGAAACTTATTAGAAACAAAATTTTCATCATAAAACGTCATTGTAATTCCGTTATCAAATGTTGTTTTTGTTTTTTTCTCTCAACAAGTCCTTAAAATAATTATTTACCTATATTATGTTGTGGATATAAAAATCTTAAGGTTCAGATGTGAGGGGCGTTGTTGGGGTTTTTCTTTTGTTGTGTTGCAACCAATGAATCAAAATTTTAAAGAGACTATTTCATTTCCTTCTGTGTCCCTTGTCTCACGGCTCGGGTCCTATCCGCTTTTTGTCCCTTTGTCCACTATTTTGTGTTTTTGTGACCAGAACACGACAGTTATCCTACTTATATAGGGCAACTTTTCAATGTATTGTTCCTTTTAGATTACTTTTCCCGCCCGATACATACAAAGAATTGGTAAATTAAAGATTAGAAAAGGACGAACGAGTTGTACTTTGTACATATATAGAATATAGTCGCTACTCCTACTTGAGATGTTTAAGCCCTTGCACAAAAGGCAGTGAACAGTGTCTAGCTATAAGTATTTTCTCCTATTTTCCGGACCCTCTAAGCAATCAAACATCCTAGCGCTACTTGGTATGTATAAATCTCTAGATATATCTATAAATCTCCATGATTATTTATGTATATACTGGTAATTATGTTTGCATCATAACGATCAGATATTTGTTATTGATGCATTAATTAAATGGGAATGTTGGTGGACCGGTACATATAATAGCGGGCCTAGCGGCTTAATTCTCTCTAGTCAGTAGACGTGGGTTCGGCTACCTCTGAGTAATACGACACCGTATTACAAAGGATTGTAAGTTGGAAAAATTAAAGAGTTGAAAATTTAAGGGAAGAGATGCTTAATTCAGCAAGAGTGTTATTGCAATATACTACTATATGTACAGTACAGACACTCATTAGAGAAGAGGACCAAACATATATATGTCTTCGACGAGAGTTTTTTTTTCCCCGTAGCTTAATCTAGGTTTTACACTCTACAAGACTAATGATTAACTCATGGCCTTAGTCCTATAGTAATGTAAATTAACTCAAGCTAGATTCGAACATCATAGAGAAATGCTCATTTTCGCTGAACCCGAAATCGTTGCCAGCTCCAAACACCATGAGATCCGGAGAACCCAAAACACTGATAGATGCACTAGTTTCCCCACTAACGTAAACGGCCTGATGATGATGATGATGATCCTCTTCGAACACCATTTCTGGCCACACCAATGATAAGTCATTCTCCGTGGACGAACCATGATGATGGTTCTCTTCCTCCTCCTTCATCGAGGTCGTCAAACTAGGACTCTTGTGCTCTTCTGAATCTACGATGATCTCATCATGATGATCACAAGTCTTGACCTTGGGTTTTTCTGTGTTGGTATTACATGTGTGGTTTCCAATGTATGTGATGTGGAACATCCTGGGTTCGAGCTCTACCTTCTGGACTTGTTTTGTTGCCTTGCACCCTTGAGTGTACTTGTGTGTGCACCTATAGTAACTTCTGCAAAACATAAGTGAAATTTTTTTAATAAGTTAGGCCAAAATTTATATTCCACAACCAATTAAATTCAGACCACATTAATGGTAGTTATAATTGCGGTCCGTGTATAATAATGCCAGGTAACATGTTGCTTATGATTATACGAATATTCAAACTATATAGGGGTAAAAAGGACCTTGGGAATTTGGCATTAAGAATCTCCTTTTGTCCATATTTCCTCCAAGAAAATGCGTCGTCCGGTCTAGTCGACTCTACAGTCCACGTCTCCGATCTCTCCCTGCTCATAATATTAATGTAAATTAATAAATCATTTGGCTCTTTGCCTACTTATGAATATTGGTAGCAAAGCTAAATGACTTGTTTGTTTGTGACCAATCACAGTAGTAAACCCTAATTGATTGTTACGAGTATGAATATCTAAATCGCTAGGTTAATGGTATGATCGGTCTAATAGAATCACGAAGGATTGATTATATTAAAATCTCTATTAATATTGTAAATAATTAAGTAAGAGAGAAAGAAAAAGAAAAAGGTAACTCACTTTCTCTTGTAGCATCCTCTTTTACCCTTAACGGATCCCAATCTTTTCCGACTATCGCCGGAATCTTCAACCTTGCCGTCGTTGTCGCATGAAGCATTTTGAGAGCCCTCAACGGCGGCGAGAGAGGAGGAGGAAGAGGAGATGGGTTCAAAGGAATCAAGAACAGAGATGGAGTTTTTGAAAATCCCTATGACTTTAGCCACGAGATCCACCGCTGGACCAAGACCCGACTCGGGTTGAGAGAGGAGTTGCTGAAGCTGAGTGGCTAACTCGTGTCCTTCAACGAGTTGGTCCATAACTTTGAGCTTCATTGCTTTATTAGTAATATCCATTTAATTTGTTGGTTTTGGGAGAGAAGATGTGAGGAAAGGCGTATGAAGAGAGATAGAAATAGAAAGTAGGGGATGAACTTATCCACCTTTTTTCATTCTGCTTATGGGAGCTTCGTGATGTAGCTCCATGACGTGCGGAGTGATGTCATATTTATTCCTGAATGCGAAAGGAATATAGAATTTTGCTGAAATCCAACTTAGGGTCACTCAATGTTTTCTATAACCATATAATTTTTTGGAAGGAAATATAAAATATCATGGAAAAAAACTACTCTGTCAAAAATAATATTGCTAAAATTGCAGTTCAATTCTATCATTTCGGATGATAATAATTGAAAATTGTCTGTTTAAATAAAACTTTTAACTGACATTATTTGAAGTCTCTGTTCCCAGTTTAATAACCAAAATATCTATCCAATTTTCTAAAGAAAATGTTTAGGGATATATTTTGAATAGTAGTTTTACATATCAAAACGCTCAAAACTACATGTTTGTCTTTATCCGCTATTACCCAGCAGTATACACTAAATAGACCTACCTTGTTCAAATAGATCACTAGACTAAAATTTACGATCAACTAACTCTTCCTAAATGAATTGTACGTTCTGAAGTTATATATATATATATATACGATTGTTTATTGGGTCAACCTATCTAAATTATTGATTAAGTTGAAAGGATCATATGAATAAAGAAGTAATTTGGATCTCTAGCTATATCTCATTCGCTTTCACTAAGGTCACCTCATTAATATAAAATTGGCGTATAAAAACTAAACTTTTCTACCAAATTTTTTTGTTTTCTAATTTTTTTTCTAGAAGCCTTATTTTTATAGTATTACACTTATTTTTTTAGTAGATTCTATAGCAATCACACAATCAATTATTGAAAAGTATTTTCTTTTAGTCGAAATCACTTTGTTGCGTTTTCGTGGAAATGATATAGTTAGGCCTCGTACACTTTTAGTTTCGTGAAAAGGTATAATTAGCGCCTAGCATAATTATTTTATATTTATTTGATTTAGTATAAGTGAAATATATAAAGAGGTGTGGGTGGTTGACTCACTGGCCCCTCACTATTTCAACATGCGTGGGTTCTCCTCACTTGGAGATGTCTAGTTGGTCTAGTGGCCCTCATTCTCCTCTAACCAAGTTGAAACTAATCATTGGTGATATTTATATGGGCTATAGGAAAAGTTTTAGATATGTTCATCTCTTTTTACAGAGATAAAAAGTTAAATTCTTGATATTGAAAATTTCTCCTTGCATGATTTCTTTTAATATACCAACTGACCTGCAGATGTAGGATCATTGATAAATCAAAATTTTCTGTCAACATTGATAAATCAATTTTAAACACACAAATATAGAACATAGACTTTTGACTTTAACAATGTAATAATGTGAAAGTGGCGTTAAGAATGGATAAATTATTGTATATAAAAAAAGAAGACATATTTTAGGATAGGATGTTGGGTTTAGTAATTTTGGGGGATAGCTAACCACATAGTACAAGGCCAGAAACCAATAATTTCTGACCATGTTTGTATGCAGATTCATAAATGAGATCCATTATTAATGCTCTAAAGTTAGTTGTTGTATCTCAGCTTTTTCATTAATGCAAAAAGGTTCTGTAGCCAAGTTTTTTTTTCCCCACCTTTCTCTAGCCTAAGTTATAGGCAATATGTGAGATATAAACCAGTTAGCAAATTTAACGAAAAAAACTTGATAAATTACTAATCACTGTATATATATATATATACATATTTAATCAAATTTAGTAGCCCCGCATTTTTTATAATTTCAGTGTCTCTACTCGTAATGCATTGTCTATATAAATCTCTATCGAATGAGAATTGATCTCTGACGTACGTCGACAAATAGAAACGATAACAAAAAAAAACTATAGCTATTCGACTGTCCCAAAAAAAAAAACATAGCTATTTGATAAGAATGTTGTTTATTAGAGTCAGACAAATAATTTTGATAGTTATAATACTGTTTTCCAGGGGGGTGATGTGAGAAAAAGCTAATGGTTGACAAGGAAATAACCAAATAAAGAATGATTCAAAATACACTATAATTAAGTATTTGCTTAATTAATCAAACCCGAAGCTTAGTTAGCTGTCTTTTTAGAATTAGTTAATTGAATATCTCGTCCCCCATCAACGAAGCTAACTATCTTACTGTTTTTGGAAGGTGGCCTATCTCGACTTTAGAATATATATATATATATATATATATATATATTCTGCATTATTATTTACTAAGATATTATAACATTTTAAAAAATAATTCTTCTTTGACTGCATTCGAAATTATTCAGAATACATTGTATAAAAATTATTATTTTTTGAATAATATATCATGTAAGAGCGTTTTGTTTTACTTGTAAGTTATATATATTAGTCGTTTTATCAAAAATTTCTCATTATCAACATATTAGATATTTTCATAAATTTAGGTTTGTATCTTTGATCATTTTTAATGTGTGTATGTATATATATATGCACACATACATGTATATACATTTGATCTACACATAGACATTCGAAATTTATAAATGTTTTATATCTTCAAATGGATCAAAGATTCAAAGTATATTGAAGATAATAATGATCAAGTTGTGTAGGGGAACTATTATTATGTCTACAATCCAAAAGAGCATTCAATAAGAGGACAATAGATAGGTACGAGCCTATGCCAATTGCTCAATCACTACAAGACAACATCCGCCTAGCAATTGAATTGTTTCCGCATGTTAGGTGTTGTGCTTACTAACTGGACATTTATGTCATCATAATTAATTTATATTCATATGTATATATATAACAAAAGGTTTGTAGTGTTCTGACATCTTTATACGAATCGATCGATCATAGTCTAAATAGCTGATATTTATGAAAAAAACTCAGATTGTGGAGGTGGTGAAAACGGTGCCTTCCAAATCGTAGAAGTTGGATAAGTCATAAGTGAGGCAGAAACCGCTGCAGTGGTGATGAGCAAATGTGGAATAAATGATATATGCAACTAGCTAGAGTGATCAAAATAATCATTCAAATAATATATGGGATCCGCCCCTGGTTTATATAGTTTCAATTTTCGTATTTATAGAATGGTGCATGAATCAAATATTTACAATTGGTTGTGATGTGCAAAAAGAGTTATGACAAAAGGGGTGAGTGGGTATTGTATACTATATGCATGGTTACCAATAATTGTACCCGTAAACACTTTTTCACTGTTAGAAATTTACGCGATCAAAAGGGAAATAAAAAATAGGAAAAAATGGGGAACCTTCGTAGATCATATCTACAATGAGAAAGTTCTGATTGAAAAAAAAGAATAAATCTTTGTTCGGCAACAGAGAAAAAACTGAGAAAAAGACTTAAAAAGGAAACTCAGTGGAAAATACAAAAAATTGGAAAAAGCTTTACTTGTTAAAGCTTAAAAAAATTCACGACGTTGAGGCAAAGAAACGGAAGCTTCTTCCATGAATCTCTTTTTTTCCCCCATCTCCAGACAGTCACAATATCCTTAGATTCGATATCTTTTTCTTTTTTTCTTCAAAGATTCGATATCTCTCCTGAATATTAAAATTGAATTAATTCATAACATATATTATTATCTGCATTATAAAAAAGACATATATATTTGCGGTTCAAACTGTTTTTGGAGTTGAAAAATCTTTGAATAAACATGTTTTTTGTGTGTGTAGAAAACATGACCTGATGAATTTTCTAACAACTTTCAATTTCTTCAAATCTATATCAATCATTAAAATTACCTTTTCGTTTTTACAAAGAACGATGACATAATGTATATCCTCACGCGGCCACATATGGTAATGAAAATCACTATGAGTTTCTAGCCGATGCTTTGAACTGGATAGTTTACGGAAGATATTAATATGATCAAATACCATACAATAATGTTTTCATAATATAACTTTAGTTTCATATTTAATCATGCTAATTATGAAACTTTCACCGATGATGTAAACTAGATCACTCGCTTTGACACACTCGTTTTTACGAAACTTTGTATAAAGATTCAAGAAACATTCTGAAATTGTTTTATCAAGAAAAGAAGAAGAAAAAAACATTCTGAATTTCGTCGGTTGATCTAATGGTATAGCATTTTAGAATAATATTTGATATATTTCATAATAAGTTGTTGTGATCATTATTTATAAAACAGAGATTGCTTTTAATTAAATATTTTAAGTAACTACAAATTTTTATTCAAAACATGATCTAATTAATTGCCTTAACATTTTAAAAACATGATCTAATATGAAACCGACGGAATATGTCTAAACATAAAGCATATACAATATTGGTCATTGTTCCCTTTAGGATCCAAGACAGCTTGATTGATACTAAAGATCTCCACAAACTTTATTGCCTCTCTGTTTCATTTCATCTTTCTTTTCTTTTTTTTTCCCGAGAGAAAGGAAGAAGACACCACCTTAGAATCTTAAACTGGTTTTGTCTACTTCTCTTTTGCCTTTCCGTGTTTAGTTTTCATTTAAATCTAACAAGTTTTAGGTCCTCCTCTATTGAACTGATCTAAGTGGTATCTACTTTTACGATGAGGGCCTAGGTAACCATTTCTTGTTGGGTAACCTGAGTCGATTAAAAAGTACTTTCCAGATGGAGGATGAGGAAAAAAGCTTTTTGTGTAGCACAATATGTTAGGACCTTTATGTCATGTGCTCTCCTGAGAACCCCAACACAAGCATATATGAATCTCATATTCAAATTACATATAGCTAACACATTCATAGTTGCTTCTGCTTTTCTGCCTCTAAATAGTTCAACATCCCTAGATGGTGGACGAACGGGCACATGAGTACCATCAATAACACCAATACAGTCCTTAAAATAAGGCCAATACCATGGACTATCTACTAGAACATGAATAGGATTTGCAAACTCATCCCTGGTAGGTTTCACAATATCTGCTGCGAGTTTTAAGAGAGAAGTTAGAACCTCATCTAACTTTCTTTTCACTGTCTCAAGTGAATGTTGATATCGCTCAGCTAGGACCCGCATAGTTAAATCTTGTGTAACGATTTCTATGAACATTGCAACACTCTCTTCAAGGTAAACATTGCAAGATTCTTCTAGCTTATAGTTCTCTGCTAATATCTTACATAAACTCCTAAATAATTGCTGGTTCATGCGTAAAATTTCATAGATTTGTACCTCTAAGTCGAACATAAACCGTTGCATACGACGCCAGCTTCCACCTCTATTGGTCCTCACTAATTGTCTGTCTATATTAACTTCCATCACTCTATATTTTTCTTCAATAAGAGCATACATGTTATTATCCTCATCTAATACTAAATCCATGTCATCATCTTCTACCAAAAATCTAAATGTGTCCTGCAAACCAATTCAATATCACTCCAGTTTCAGTTTCACACAAATTTGACAGGTCTATAAAGAGCAATACAAAACCAAATATCTGATCATAGCATTGTACCTTGCTGTTCATATATGATCTTGTTGGAATAGAGAAATTTAGGCAGAAAACTAAAATTACCTTTGTACGATAGGCACCAACACCCAAATCAGTTCAGTTGTTGAACCTGCAAACAATAAGAAGAAATAAACAAGATAATTCTCATAAACATGATAATGAGGCTTATAAATCAAGATCATTCTCATAAACAAGATAATGAGGCTCATAAAAAAAGATAACTCTCATAAACAAGATAATGAGGCTCATAAACAAGGTAATTCTCATAAACAAAATTTCAAGTACATAGCCATTGGCGAGTTTGAAAACATTAATAACATAAATAAGAAACTAGAGTTCATATGAGAGACTGAAAACATAAGTGCTCCTCATTCGTCTTTGCTTTCACCAGTTGCAAACTCCAAGTAGAGAATCTTTTTTTCATCTTCTTCATAAAATAGAAATGTTTGACGATTGGCAGGATCTTGCTTGAGATGGTTAATTGATGCTTTGTATAAGGGAGACCACATCCTTATAGCATGCAGCGAGTGTAGAACCTCAATAGCTCGAAGCTGACTACAACTAAACTCAGGGTGGCTCTCTATTAGTTGGTTCTTATGGAAAAGAATTTTATCACGTGACTCAATACTATTCCTAATCACATCTGCTATAACCTATCATGTCCTGCTTGTAAAACCCTTGAATTTTTTATTAACTTTTGGCCTAGTGGAAGATGAGGGGCCAATATTTTTTGATTGAGCTCCAACATCAGTTTCTTGAGTAGGAGGGACATTTCGCCTCGACTCAGTTCCAATATCATCAGTTTAACGAGTTTGATCAAAATCTCGCTCGGTATTCATATATGATTTAATACCCAAACGAATGGGTTGTGTTAATACATGTATTTAATCTGAATATTTATGATATTGAAAATCCACATAAAATTTGGATGCACGTGAATACCCAATCTATAGTCTTTTGGAAAATTAATGAACGTGTATTAAAAAAATTTAATGATTTAACTTTTATAAAAATATTAAAATAGAAATTGCATTTACATACACAAATAAATCTGTGAGGACACATGATAGTTTTTTGTTTGTTTTGAGAAATGTATTAGACAAGATGAGATTGTTCTAATTAGAAAATGAATCATATACATTCCGGATTGAGATACTCAAAAATCATAATGTCTATATGAATGAATATCGGATTGTAGACCGCATGTTTTTTTTTTAATAATTGCCAGTTGTTAATTAAGCAGCAAAGCATAATTATTTACTTAACCATCCACTTCATACCACTTGAAGCAAACGCCCATGTGTACACACAATCATACCCACATTATATAACATATCTGCAAATTAAATAACTGCAGATAATATGTATGCGTTTTTGTATAAAAATGTCCATCAATTCATGCATGGAATCTAAAGTTTATCCTCAAAAGCAGGAAGGAAGATAAAGTTAAGCATGATTTTGAAAAAGTATATATAATTTATTTATTTACAAGAATTGCAGAAAGTGGGTGACCCTTTTAAAGCAGAAGAGAAAAAATAAAGAGTAAAAAGCTAAATTCTATCTCTCTGCTTTTGGGGAATTTTTAAGCTTTTAAGAGACTTGTGATGGGCATTTATTAGTCATTATACACCTAAACTTTGATCTCAACATAATTCCCTTTTCATCTTTATAATAAAGCAACAAAATCACACTAACTTTTTCTCCTCTTGGAAACTTTTTTTGATTATTAATTAAAAAAGAAGAAGTGAAGAGCGTACTAGTTATTTAAATGTCACAACACATGAACTACAGAGCGATTCGCATAAAAGAATTTGAGAGCTTCATGGCCCAAATCCATATCTGTAAAGAAAAGTTCATTTCAAGGGCCTATTATAGATAACACTTCTATGAGCTCACCCACATAAATCATCAAGAAGAATTCGTATAATTTAAATGCATTTTGTGAGAACATGTGCAATTTACATTTCCTAGAACTTTATAGGCAAAACAGTTTCTAATTAGTATAGCGCCGTCAAAAGAGCTTCTTTACTTTTTCCTTTTCTGTCTTGAATACAAATAGTTCCCAATAGGATCCACAACCGCTCCGCCACTCCCTGCAGCCGCACCGCCGATAGATGACGTGGCATCAAAGTGGTCAGTCGGGGGAGAAAATAGACTATGCGGACCTTCGGAGACTTTGTTTACCATTGCTGAAGACTGTACTAGCGACACCGATCATAGGACGGATGAGATCGAGCCACGTGGAAGCATCTCCACGGAGGATCATGTGAAGGAGGACGAGTTAGAAGAAGATTTTGTCGTGACGGATCGAAGTGACGATGAAGTTGACTCTAGCGACTATAATCAAGACGGAACGACGCCGTTTTTCTACCCCGTGTGCTTCGCCGCCGCTCTACACGCAGTCACCTTCTCCGATTCGTGATGATCGCTCTAAGACGCTAAGTGAAGAGAGGCTGTTTGCTGAGATAGTTTAACTTTTCTGATAAACCGGGAGTTGACCCGGTCAAAGATACGGTGTCAATCAGGGATCGGTTTTGATTCTACCCGGTTTGGTTTTTTATGAGTATTTAACCAAAATACCAACCGAACCCAAACCTTGTTGTAAATTTGTTACATATGGATGGATTAGGCTTGGTTTTAAAAGTCTTCACTCTTCATTACACGTGTGGGTTCTTTAGAAACTCATCTAATTTCTCGTAAAAGATTATTTAGATATGAAAATTTCAGCTGACTCAAAATTAAAATGTAGTTTTATTATATATATATATTTTTTAAGATAGAGTGTATGATGTTTATATCCGGTTATTAAAAAAATATTCAAAACTATACTAAAACTGGGTCCAGTATTTTATGGATGGGGTCCTAATAAAATTATATAAAATACACCAAATGTTTGTTAATTTGTGTTATCAGGAATCTACCAAATCCTATATTTTTTTTACTATTGTTTTTTCCCACTTTTTTCGGGAGTATTTACGTAACCGTTGAGAGTATTTATTAGGATGACCCTAGAGCATCCTCAACCAAGAGCTTGGTTAGAATATCATTAGCTTAATTTAATCATATATTTAATAATAATTAATTAGTTGAGATTCGATTAGAAATTGTTAATATTTCACTATCTAATGGTGAGACTCATATGAAAAATCGCATCAAAAGAGAGAGAAGGGAGAGAGGAGAAACAAAAAAAAATAACAAATGAAATGAAAAAAAAAATCTTCTATATTCGTGATATACGGTCCAATAGAGAACCGCCGCGTGTCCGGTTGATACGTATCAACCGGCTCCTCCTACTAATACGTATCAAACAATTTTGCTATTTTTTTTCATTTAAAATTAATTATTTGATACGGCAGAAATATGTGCGTTGGCCTTGGTGTAACATCCTTATTTTATTAGGGTTTAATTATAACTAATCTATAGTGAAAGGAAAAATCCTTGGTGGATGAATCTGAGAATATCAATGGCAGCTCCATGTAAGACTGGATAGTTCATCTTCAAATCTGCTGTCGATGCAGATCCCCAGTGAAAACGTATGACACGAATAAGAGAGTCGCAAAGGCGACCTCTCTTTTCCCTAATTGTCGTCATCGAATGTATCAAAACCGTCTATGTTGCCGATGCGGATATTTCTTGGATATTTGGGATTTTGCCCGAGCTTTCAATTATATCGCTAAGTCTTTACGGATGAGCCCCGAGTTCGAGGCGGCTACTAAACAACAGAAGTTGAGGATCGGGTTGGGAAAGAGGAAGCTTCACTTGGTTCTTAGCTTAGAACACACCCTCATCGACCACATCAACGTGTCCAAACTCTCCGAGATCAATAGGTATCATCTGATCAAAGAAGCTGACTCGGGATCAAGAAATGATTTGTTTCGACCTTTTGTCCGTGAATTTCTGTGGGAAGCAAATGAGATATTCACCATGCATGTTTTCACAAACTATGACCCTGGCCATGCGAAGAAGGTGGTGAAGTTGCTTGATCCGCATATGGTATACTTTGGGTTCAGCATCATTACAAGTAGAGATAGCAACGGTGGTTTGAAGTCATTGGAACTTGTTTTGGCGGAACCACGCGGGGTCCTTGTCGTAGACTATGATCATAGATTGTGGGTTAAGCGAGACCACCGTAACGTAATTGTCATGTCGAAGTACGTGTATTTCAAAGAAACTAGCAACGAGATTGGGGTCTTAGCAAAAACTCTTAACTTCCTCAAGATGTCTTTGAAAGGAGATAATAAAGTTGTGGACTTTGAGGAAAAGCGAGAGGAAAGCCCTGATGATGATCATAGATTGTTGTTGAAAGTCATCTTGAGATCCCTTAAGGTGCTTCATAATTTATTCTTTAATGGAGGATATCAGGATGTCAGTCCTCTCTTGCCCCGCGTCTTCTACGCCCTGAAATTTGCATAATTATCACTAATGGCTTTATTTTTCTCTTTTCTTGATATAATTTCGGTGTTGTTTTCTTTTTATGGTTTAGTTTAAAGAGTGTTTGGTTATTTCAAAGTTAATGGAACTTAATTACCGTTTAAGGGATGTATTGGATTAAAGATTTTAATTAATTCGGTGGATTTTGGATTTGATGGAATTTCGGATGACTTGTTTAGTTTCAAATAAATAAATTTATCGGTGGATTTTTAGTTGTGACATACTGACGTGTTTTCGGGTGACATGTTTAGTTTCAAACAACTAAAAATTTATCGGTCAATTTTAGATTTGATGGAATTTCGGGTGATATGTTTTGGGGACTATTGATTGTTTTTGTTTTTTTTTTCGGTATGATTCTTCTTCAAAACTAAACAACTAAGTATTGTTTTGAGGAAACGAAAATATGAGTCTAAACGGATTCTCGTTCTTTAGTTGTGATTTTTACTGTTTTGTTCAGATTTTCAGATATATTTGAGGGAGAATACTTTATTTCTCCTTGGGTTTAGAGGAAAAAAAAATATAAAGTAGTAGTTCCGTCAAAACAAAACAAAAAAATAGTTATGATATGGGTATTTTGTTTTATAGATATTACGTTGCTGATAAATCATAACTACTTTATAAGTATTTATCTCCGTATGTCATCCTTATCATTGTCCACGTGTATTTTATTTTAATTTTTTACCCAAACAAGAAAAAAAATTTGTTATTGACTTAAGCAACATAGTGACAAACATGTATCGTTTTTGTTTAAAATAAAAACAATAAATAAATTAAAAACACAACTTATCCGACCCGGTGACTGCCTTTATATAACTGCTTGCGAATCGTAAGTAGGGTTCCTTTCAATTAGGGTTTAACAATGGCTTGTGTTCATGATATTGTTCGGCATGGATTCTGTAGCCAATGCAGATCAACTGTGGACACTCGACGCAATGTCCTCATACGTTTCAGTTACCTTGGCAACGGTCTACAATTCCATCCTGAATATGTGGGGACTATAAAACGCAATGTTTGGATGAAGTCTCTAAAAGAGAAGAGGCTTACTTTAGTCCTTGGTCTACGCGGCACGCTCTACGACGCCCGCAGAGTTTCACTGCTCTCAGACGGAGAGAAACTTCTAACCGGAGAAGTCAACTCAAGGTCTGATTTGCGGCGATCAAATAAAGTCTTCCCAGATTACGGAGAGGCTTTGTTTAAGCTACGACCGTTCGTTCACGAATTCCTACATGAGGCGAACAAGCTGTTCCAGATGCATGTCTACGAGCTCTGCAACCCTGAACACGCCCAAGAAGTGATATCGTTGCTTGATCCTCACGGAACTTACTTTGGCAAACGCATCATCACGAACAGAGACTGTGAGATGAAGAATCTTGATCTAGTCTTAGCTGACGAGCGTGGGCTTGTCATCCTAGACGATAAGAACGTGTGGTGGTGGCCCGATGACTTAACAAACCTGCTGCAGATTGCACCTTACCACTTTTTCAAGCGCGACAACAACAGTACTTGGATCATGAAACTTGTGGACGTTTTCAAGAAAACGTTGTGTACAGACATTGACGAAAGTGACACAAAGTCTTATGCGGAACAGAGAGGAGATGAGGGCGCCGAGGATGGTGGGTTGGCGAATGCTCTTGAATTACTGAGAGAGGTGCACCGTAAATTCTTCGATGAAGATGATTCAAGAGATGTGAGGGCCTTACTTTTCCCTTAAATTTTATGTCACGGTGTTCGGCTTTGTTATTGTCATTTTCATTCTTAATAGATCTCTTTTTGGTTTTGTTGTTTGCTTAGAGCAACTCCAAATGAGAAACCCAAAAGAGTTTCTTAAAAGTTTAAATAACAACGTGTCGATGCTTGCCGGTGGGTTGAGTCCAACCGTAAAGACAATCATAGCAAAAAGAATAGCCATCATAGCCATGATTACTCTTGTGTTTTGTAGGTAAAGATGCTGATCATATGCATTAGCATTAGCAACTCCAATGCCTACGTGCTCTTCTTCAACCTCGGGTATATTGATGATGTAAGTACTTGGATTATTGGCTGCTTCACTAGCAACTTCAGTTTGTCCAATTGGCAACTCTGTTTCTCCACCAGCATCTTCAGTTTGTCCAATTGGCAACTCTGTTTCTCCACTAGCACCTTCAGTTTGTCCGACTCTCTCATCTCTCGTGATACCAACGTGGCTGCTTGGATCAGTGACATATCTTCTTTCCTCTCCAATGCCTAGTGTTGGTGCAGTATCCAATAGTCTGTTATATATAAAATATATCAGAACATTTGAACAATTAAATATAACCATATATTTTATTTTAGACGTTAATATTTAATACTCCTATATTTTTTTCTAGTACGTTTCATTACCTTCTTATACAATTTAATGCACGTGTGGAGTCTTCCACATTGTTGAAACAGACTACAAAACCTTTGTTCTGTCCTGGCAGCAAAAAACTGTGTTCCACTTCTTCAACATGCTTAATTTGACCAAAGCTCTCCACGCAATGAAATTGGCAAAACTTAGAACCTGAGTCCAATGAAAAGAAAAAGCAATTGATTAAATAAACAGAAGGAACATTTTAATTTCTAATAGCCCATTTTAAAAGATTAAACACTCTAAATTACTAATTTAAACAAATATGCTTAAGAGAAAACTGAGATTTAGAGCAACGATTACTAAGAAATTGAAATAATATTAATCCGAAATGCCAGACTGTGAGCAAAAAGTGAGAATTTTAATTTTTTAGAGGATGATAATGTTCAAGTTATATAACAAGTAAGCCAAGGCAAACATGGGATAGATCTTACCGTTCCGACTATGGATAGAACTAAAACTTATTTCAGATGGGTAAGTTGATAATTATAGTAACTGCCAAATCTAAATTACCAACATTTATATATTTGTAATCTAAACAAACTATATTTGTCTAAAAATTCTTTTTAAAATACACGTTTAGAAAATATTTTAAGAGTGTTAATGTTAATATTAAAAATAAATACTAACCTGGCAAGGTTGGATTGACAATTATCTGGAATGTCGGCTCAAAGTTCTCTTTACAATAAATAGTAATCCATCTAGGTTCTGATTGGGCTGCAGAAACAAATTTTAAAGAAAATTTATCAAAAATAAATAACATAGAAATTAAAAAATATATATTAAACTATCAGAAAAAAATCCGTAAAGCGAAGGTCAAAGCCTTGGAGCAATGGTAGAAAAACAACTTCATCATTGATGAAATCTTGCACGAGATTCTCTGTCGCCATTAGTAGAAGATTTAATCAGAGAGAGAGCAAGAATAGAGCAAGAATTACTTTGTTTAGAATATTTTATGTCAATAACGCTGAGGTTTGCTAACAAGTAATGTATTTAAAGAAAATAATCTCGTCAGTCACTTTAACTTTAAAACCAGAAAAAAAAAATATTATTCACTAATTTTTTGTGTTTAAAGCCAACATTGAGATATGTGATTAACACAAAAAATGTAAAAAAGTTTCTAAATAAACAACAATTTCATGATTGGACTAATTACAGATTCAAGATTTTTTTTGGTATAAGAATTATAGATTCAAGATTACACTATACTACATGCTAACTGCACCAAAAATTCACGTACTCAGAATGGAAATGATAACTATAGAAACACTCAAAATGGATGTAAGATGTATGTTTTGGACAGCAAAAAGGGAGAAAACTAAGCTTACTTGTGCCACAAACATAGCATGGTGAGGTAAAACCTAATCTTCCAGAAGTTCATATCTCCAGCATGAGGTAGTAATATTGAACATAGAGAGCTTTGGATGAAAATGATTCATATTCTTATTTTCAAGGTCTTTTTTAAAACCAGATTTGTATGTTAAACCCTCCGAATAACACTAAAACTATAAGATCACGAAGTTCTTGTACTCTGTGATCAACTCAGAAGAACGCTGAGGAGAAAAAAAATCTTCAAATCACCAAATTCAAGGAAACAGAGGACACTATATTGTCTTACGTTGGTTTCGTGCTGATGAAGATAGAAGAAAAGCCATGGTTAAGAATTTTTTTTTCTTTTTCATATTTTGGATCTTTGCTCTTTATCTGCAACTACATTGCACAAAAAAAAAGACATTAAGAACCTGAAATTAACATTTCAGACCCTAATTGCAAACCCAAATTTCCCAAAAAATTCACATGATCAAATTTTTTTTGAATCAAACATCTATTCTCTAATCAAAACTGATGAACGCGAAATCAAAATAGAAATTTAACTCACTAAATATAGGGAAATGAAGGCGCTTCCATCGTCGTTAACTTGGTGTATCTGGCAAAGCTCTGATCAAGTCAATTTGGGATCAGTCGTTGTTTCTGGAGAGACTAAACGCGTCACGGTTTTTGGAATTGAACTGAGCTTCTCCTCCATCGAATCACTTGGGATTTTGTGTCTCCATTGGTTTTGATTGCGAAGATAATAGATGCATCAACGATGATGACGATGAATTCATCGGCTTTGGGATTTAGCGATTTCATCGGTAGGATTTCTTGAGCTCGTCGATTCGGTGTATTTGAAAAGCCTCCACATTTACGGGCCAAAAATATTAGAAGGCCCAAGTTTATAAAATAGTTATTTACGGGCCATGACGTTGGTGGTCAGGTATGGACTATAACAGCCTATACCAAAAAAAATTTTATTTCATTTTATTTTTTATTTTATTTAATCAACCTATACTTATGTTGGATATAGAAGGAAAACCCAAAAAGAATAACTATTAAAATATGATGTTTCTATGTTATTTAATTTTCAATATCTCGTTTTAAAATAATAAAAAATGTTGAGAGAAAATTTGTTGAAAAATTATTTCATATCCTTCTAGTTTGTTGGCATTGCTCTAACACAGAAAGCCGATATCTCTTTTAAAATCTATATTGGAATATTTTCAATCTTGTTATACCTAAATTGGTAGGTGATCTCAGGATTGAAACCTATCTTTGGAAAAATCATGACGACTTGGTAACACATTTTCTACAAAAAAAACCTCGGAAAATACATTTTAAAATAATTGTTAAAAATATTTTGTGGGAAAAATTATTAATAAAAATAAATTTCTTTTATGAAAATAATAATTTTGTAATTCTTCAATTACATAATTAATTTAAATCATTTGATATATATTAGTATAAGAACATGTATTTTTAGTCATTTTTAATTTATTATATCTCGATGCTATTATAAACTCAAAAAATAACAAACTTGCATCCGAATGCAGTATTTATATGCAAAAATGAGATACATAAACAAATATCATTTGATGCAACATCCACATACTGAATCTAGGGGTGTATTGAACTTAACATTTTAAGAGATTTGAGTTAAAATAATAAATCATATGTTATTGAAACATGAATTTTAAAATATCTTTTAAAATCCAGTGTTATTGGACTAATAATTTTAAAATATACAATTAAATCTACTGTTATTGAACCAAATTTAAGAGTTGGATTTAAAAATTTTAAGTGAGATTTGAGGTGATTTCAGTTGGATTTAAAAATTTTAAGTGAGATTTGAGGTGATTTCTTGGTAAAAAGTAGGAAGATCAAAATCTCATGTTTTTAGGTAGGATTTCAAATAATTTAATAACAAAATTCATAATTCACCAAAATTTATCTCAAAATTTTAAAAAAACTGAAATCACTCCAAATTCTTTTTTCAATACACTCACCCTAGATGTTGGATGCATACAGGGGGGGACCAGAGAGAGAGGAGAGTGACACTTGCCTCACACTATTTTTTTCAGTTTGGTTGGAAAAAATTTATGTGCCTCACTCTAAATTTTTTAAGTGCCTCAGTCCAAATACAATTGACAATTTTTCTATAAGACCTAAAGATTTAGGGAGTATATTGGATAAAGAATTTGCAGTGATTTCAGTTTAAGTGAAATTTAAGATGATTTTAATGAATCTTGGTGAATTCAAAATTTTGTTATTAAATTCTCTCAAATTTCACTTAAAATTTGAAAATTCATGTTTTAATAACACATGATTTGTCATTTTAATTCAAATATCTCTTATACCCTTTTAGATCCAATATAAACTAAAGCTAATTAAGAAGTCCAACTAATAAACAAACAAACTGTTTTAACACATCTTTAACCTAAAAGCATATCTTTTCAACCTTTTTTATATAAAAAAATTTGCATTTAAATTAACTAAAGTCAAATATAGAGGTTTGAAAAGAAAATAGCACTTATCAAAAAAATAGTTTTTCAGGTCGTTGTCGGTTTAGATATTCGGTCTGAATATTATTCTAGGATGTGCCTCGGAGTAAAAATTGTTTTGGATCTACCTCTAGATGCAGCTGCATCTGGACGACGAAACGAACAAGGTCTAAAGATAATTAAAAACTTAGATAATTAGAAATATAGAATTAGGAGAAATTTCTGGATTTTTGTGATGTTTCCTATTATTTACCAAAGAGCAATAACTGACTGATTTGGAGTTTGGAGTTTGGAGGTATATCCTAGAGACGGCAAAGGTGAATAAGTAAACCGAATAGAAGATTGGTTAAATAGGTTGAGTAGTTATTGACTTATTATGGGATGATTTTTTAAAACTTTTTAGGCCTCTATAGATTTCAATTATTTTACATTTCAAACCTCTCTCCTACATACCACTTTCCATAAAGTGTACTACTTTATCAAAAAGTATCATGAGCATATATCCGGGCCATATAATTTATATTAGTTCATATTTTATATAATAAGATTCGAATCATTTCTCTCTACCAACAAAATATATTCCTCTACACATTGCTTTTCACAACTTGAAGAAATTAAAGTTAAGATATTTTTCCCTTAGATATGTAATTTAGATATAATAACTACATAAAACAATAGGAAATGGCTGTCACAAGTCACAAGTTACTGCCTTGTAAGTGGTTGTTACGGATGTAATTTACAAATATTCTTGACGAATACGAATTAAGACGTAAAATTACAAAGGAAACAAAAAGAAAATGAAATTCAGAAGAACTCGACCGAATCCTCCATTTATTTCAAATTTAGTGGATTTACAATTAAATCCAACCACTCACGGTCGTGATTGTTATAATTCTATAATCAACAATATAAGCAGTGAATTGTAAAGATATAGAAACAGAAATAGTATTCCTGCTCGTGGAAGAAGTTTGGTTAAAAAAAAAAAAATGATTGATTATGGATTAAAAGAAAAAAAAAAGCAACTTAACGCCGTTCACATTCTAAACGTTCACACTGCATTTATTAGCGAACGTATACTTCACGGCGTTATCACCGACAAGAACACCAGCAGCTTTGTTTCCAAGATTAATGAAAGCCTGACACCGAACATGGATATGATATTTTCCGGTGATCAACGTCCCTACTTTCCACCTCACGCGCCCATCGGCGCGTATCATCAACCGTACGAATCCACTACCTTGTTCCTCTCCTAAAGCGACGGAGTTATACGGCGCGATCGGAACGGCGGTTCCATAGACGAAAGGTGACCAAACGTTGTCTTCTTTGTGGCCTTGATACGTCGGAGGAATCGCCGTACGTAGAGTGATCTGCTGGTTCCGGTAAGTTGCATAAACGTGGAGACGGTCGTAGTAGATTCCGATCTTGGAGTTAGGGTTACGAGATGCGATAGTGATTTGAAAGTTTGAGGTGAGTAGGTTTGGTTGCGAGAGGTTGAAGGCGAAGACGGTGGCGTCTTGGAGGACGAATCTGGGCTTAGTGGGCCTGAGTATGACCCAAACTAGGAAGATGGTGATTAGCACTATTATGATGAAGGCGATTATGGCGCCGCAGAGTCGCCGGACGGCTGCTTCTTTGCCACCACCGTGGTTACCGCAATCTTTTGACATCTTTTATTTACGGTTTTGCCACTGGTGTACTTCTCTCTATCTCTCTCAATGATATCTTTTTTTTTTTTGTGGTCGTGATTAGTAGTGAATGATATGATAGGAAGAAAAAATGTGTATGAGAGAGATGGTTGTGTATATTTATATTATAATGTTGTATTAAGGCCAATGTATGCGCTGTGTATAGACTGTAGACTATAGACTCGAGACCTATTAACCTCTTTGTAATTTTGATTGTTACATTTAAGTTCTTGTCTATAAGCTTTTTATAAGAAATTATTTTACCTTTTATTTTTGTAAATACGTACCTTCGTGTAGTCTCAGTACATGTTGGAAGAAATGGTTATATGTGGATATAATGCATTAGTTTTGGGAAGTGGCTTTTAACATTTAGTGAGAGTTTTATCTGGCGCGACATTTTTTAATTTATTTGTTGCGATGATGGAAGTTTCTCTCATGATTGATTCCGTTAAAGACAATTTCATCATTTTTAGTGTAATTTGTGGAGTATTATTTTAGTCGAAACAAGAACATGGGCCATGTGAATATATTCTGTAGCTTATTTCTTCATTTGAAATTTGGTAAATCAAAGAGAATTCAGTTAAGTTAATAATAGTAATAATTTTTAGTTAGACACGTGTCATTTTACTGTTGGGTTTGGTAGAGTAAGTTGGCTGATTTTTTTTTGTAGAAAAAGGTATATATATATGACCATATCTTATTATGTGGTTTATCGTGTTTGGAGAAAAATTGGCAGGTCGGCAATCGGAAATTACGTTTTATGTTCCCACGTGGAAACAAAATTTTTGTATAGTTTCTTCGTTATACCGCTGCCTATTTACCTACTCGATGTCGGTGTTTAGACTTCTTATATCAAAACTTTACAATTACATTTTATTATAGTTTCGAAGAAAAACTGATATGAATTACAGGACAAACACAATTGAAGTTCTTGGAAGAAATTTACGAGACCAAGTAACCAACAAGTGAAGGCGACAGGAATCTGAAGAAAAATTTGATAAAATGTACGCAAAACAGTTTTGAAGATTGATGCTAATCACAAGTCATCAATCGGAGAGGTACATATATATATTTACGAGTTAAATATCATTGGAGGTACTTTAAAAACCGATAGTTAACAGAGTTTTGTACTTTTTTGGGATACATGTATTTTCTGGCTAATGTAGGTTATTTTATCTGGATGATACATGTTTTGACTATAAAAGGTCTTTGTGTTTATATTACTGATTATTGATCAGTTGATGTATATACATATAGTTATGTTTGGATTTGGATTCTAAATATGACTGAAAAAATAATCAAAAACAAGAAAATAATAAGCATACAGTAATTATTTGTAATACACTCAATTTTTAGATTTTGAAGTCTTTGTTTTACTTCGAAAAATCTTTAATTAGTTATCGGAGTATTAAGAAATATATCAAATAACACATCAAATATAAAATGTTTCCTACTCTCCTAGTCGTAGCCACCTATACAATTCAACGATGACCAACTTGTCTACAGAACAAGTGAACGCAACGTGGTCCATATGAATAATATATCTACCCTAAATAATAATATAATTCCGAACATTCGATACACTGTGTAACAGGTTTTTTTCTTGGTTTTAATGTTAAGAACTGTGTAACAGTTTTATAAAGCTTAGCTGCTTAATTATACCGACGGTAGTAATTATTTGATTGATGTTTAGATCAATTTAACGTGTTTACTAGTGAGCATTAGTAATGCTGCATTACATGGTTGTTATGTTGTGTCTGCGTCGGACGTTGACGGTTGACTCGATAACAAAACACGTCTCAACCTTTTCTTCGTTTACGGTGGGACCCAAGTGATCACGTTAGAGGCTACAACTTCTATCCCCACAGCTCAACTAGAGACTTCGAATCTTTCTTAAAGTTACATTTGATCATTATGCAAAGTGTCTTTTCCTTCGTTACATTTTCATTTGTTAGGTTTATTACAAAAAAGACAAAGCACCAACCCTATTATATTTCTTTTAGTTACACATCACCAAACGAATCTATATAAATTATGCATATAAAGTATATAATAGCCGCCTCTTGTGTGAGTGAGTGCACTGCAGACAATCGCATTTGATTGTAATCATCATAAGTAAATAACTTAAAATGCAATACCATATAGACACAGAGTACTATATTAGCTTCGATGTCCCCATACTCGGTTTAGTGTTTAATTATTTAAATTTTATTATTTTCAAATAGCCACTTCATAAATTTGATGGAAGATTTTTAACTTCTTTTAATTCACAGGATCTATATATAAAAGCATAATGCTAATTCAATAAACCAAACTAAGTATATAGTTACTAGTTGCGCCAAACTATGTAACTTTTACGGAAGGTCAACAAATGACCGATCCATCTATCTACCGATCTAATATCTAGAATCCAAAAAATTAAATTCTATAAATACTCCATCAAATGAATTAAAAGAAGAAAAAGCCTTTGAAAAAAAACTAACATAAAAAAAACTAGTTATATATGAAACATAAAAAGGCTAAGTGAAAGAAATTAAACAAACGATTTATAAATTATTTTCCTCAACTTCAAACAGACATTATTTATATTTCGCGTCAGGAAATACTCGGAAGGTAACAAATCGGTGTCCTAAGTGAACTTGATTGCATTTTTGGTGGTGCAGATTTATCTACTTCGTAACAGATGATTCTCAACCATTTTAAGGCGTAACCGCATGATGACGATATCAAAGATCATGCACGAACAATAATAATATCTTTTTATCATATTTAAAATAATTAAGTTTAGCTAATAATAATAAATCTAAGATACAATAGAATAAAAATAAATGAACTTAAGTGACACTCTAGAGTTCCAACTTTTCATATTATTTATTTATAGCCTTCTTAAAATATATAGTTGCTTTTAAGTTTTAAAAGTGGAAAAAGTTGAGACTCAAACAATCGTAAAGTATTGACAATCAACCAATTGCAATTGCTAACATGAAAATGACACCACAAACTAATAGAAATATCTTTATTCACGATATACTCAAATCTCTTTGATATTTTTCTGCTCCGCCATCTATTCACCGATGATCGATTGGTTGATTTAAAGAATTTTGGAAGTTTTTCCTCGAGCCAGATTGAAAAGTGATTCCATCTTTTTATTTTGTCAAGAAATACAAATTAATAATTAATTTAGAGAACCGGTTTCTAGGGCCAAAAGTGCCCCCTTAGACAAAGAATTCGCCAAAAAAACGGCAACTTATTTATAAAAAAAATAAAAATTGGCAACTCATAGAATAATAAAAACAAAAGAGAGAGAGAAAATGTGAAGCAAGAACTCTAATGTCATGAAGAATCCCATGAATGCCATTAGTTCATTGATTCGCCAGAGTGGAGGAGGTTGATTAGAACTTGAGAAAAATTAGACACAAAGATAAAAAGGAATAATTTGACAAATTAAAAAAGTGAAAAATGTCGACAAAGAAATAATTAGTTTGTGAAGAATATCCCACATCAAATGTGAGAAGAAAACTTGAGTAACATATAAGGAATCTAGGTCAATTCACTCATTATCAATTAATTTTGAGTTGGAATCCCATTAATCTTAACATGGTAACAGAGTAAGCAAGAGAATTTTATTTATTCCGTATACACTCAACTTTCTCTTTGATATCTTTTACTTCCAACAAAAAATTTCTGGACGATCGAATGGTTGATTTAATAACATTTGAAATTCTTTTCTCGACCTAGATTGGAAAACTAAATCTAATATTTGTTCTGAGAATTTGTCGTAACTGTTTTCTATGAATTTGTAATGTAAACAATCAAACAATACAAGAGCTTAAAGAGAGATATATCCATAGAAACAAGAAATCAAACGTAAACCAAACAAGGAAGTGGTTTAGGCAACAAAACGGCACCGTTTACAGCACTTCCTTCAAAACCAACTTTTAATTTCCCACAAAACACCTTAAGCCCTCTCTCACGCGCCGACCAACCATCTGTCTTAAAGGTTACCCAAACAGCCATTCTCAGGTTAAACGTCACCGTTCCGGTCTCTCTCTCTTTCTTCATCTCTTCCCCAACCCAGCTCGGAACTTGAGGTTGTTCTTTCTTTCCCGCCGTTAATGTTTCTCCAATCACAACAGATTTCTTGGTCTCCACGTAAACCGGAGGAAAAAACGACATCGCTAAGAACTCATCTTCTGCGATCGCGTTTTGGTGATAAACGAGTCCTTGGATTCGATCAAAGTAGCCTTTCAATTTCGTGTTTGGATTCTCGATTGTGAGATTAGCCGTCCATTGTGCGGAGAAAACCGGTTCGGTTAGGTTGAAATTGGAAACCGAGAAGTTGGTTAATGAGAACTCAGGGATCTGAGGACGGAGGATGAGCCAAGTTATGGTGGTGGAGATGCAAAGAAGAACGACTAAAACGATTAAACCGGTGAAAATTCCTCTGAAGAAACCGGACGAAGCGGGTCTTTGGTAAACCGGATTTTGCTGAGCCGGGTATGATGACCCGTAATAAGAAGCGGGTGGGGCTTGAGCGTAGGCGTATTGTAGGTGATTGTAAGGAGCGTTTGGATAATTTGGGTAAGGGGCTTGGTGGTGATAGCCTGGAAAGCCCATAACCGGCGGATACGTTTGCGGTTGCTGCGGTGGAGGCGGTTGAGATTGTGGTGGAGGTGGTGGTTGATTAGTATCACGTTCGGAGGTTTGACCCGAACCTGAACCCGGACCCGAATCGGGTTTGGGTTGAGTTTCTTCTTCCGGAGGAGAAGGCATCTTTGTGTCTTTCTCCTCCTCTCTCTTTCTCTATGATTAAACTTGATATTAAACTAATTTTCTCCGGGAAAGATTTGGAGAAAAAAAGGGAGGTTAGTGGCAAGCATGAAAATTTTTTCTCTTTTCATTGGTTTTTTTTTAAAAAATTTTGGGTAAAAGAATAAAACTAATCAAGTTGGATAAAAATAGTGAACCCGCCATGATTGAGCTAAAATTAGCACTACTGTAATTATTGTATCCATGGATGTTTAACGATAAACCAAAGCCTAAATATCCTTCATAATCAATTAAAGCTTCTCCTAATAAACATATTGTATCTTCAAATTTTTCACTTTTTGTTTCAGAGATTGGTAATTTAGTCATGGTAATGTGATGAATCTTTTCCCAAGTAACAAAATAGGGTGAGATATTGGAAACTTTAATAATGATGGAGAAGCTATTATTAGTACTACAGGATTTCACATCTTATGCCCAAGGATATTGCCAAGTCAACACAAATCTTTCAACCAAATTTTAGGGATGCTATGATGAAAAGCATGTGTCCTAAATCCCAAATAAAAAGAAAAATATGTGTCCTGTAATATTAAAACAAAACAGTGGAATTTATATAACTTACAGAACAAGAAACCAGAGTTACATAGAATTTTTTTTTTTGGATTTTCTTGTGAGGTAGTCTTGACATTGATACTCTAGAACCAAGTTTGCTTTCTTATTCACTAATCTTCTTCGTCCATTGTCAAGTCTAGTATCATCAACATTGTGACATTCCCTTGTGAAGTTTTGGCCTTAGTTATAAGATATTGATACCAATTGGATTGTTATTTTCCATAGGCCTTAAATGGGCCTTTATTTGAAGAATATATTTGTTGTATTGACATCCTCAAATCCGAGGTTGTGATTTTTAATACTTGAATTACGTTTCTTTATCTTCTCGCAAAGTCTTGTCTATAGATTAAAAGATTTTGAAGGTAAGTATATGAGTTTATGTATAAGCTCAAAAAAAGATTTTATTGTGAAACGGAGGAAAGAAGTAAGCTTTTAAAGAAATTGTTTTGGTATTTTCTTACTACTTTTTTCAACAACGGATTTGTTGTCATCTCTTGAGCCTTGAACCTTTTTTTAATAACCTTCAAGGGGGCTTGAACACTAGCCTAGTCAACCCTTGCTTTGCGTGCCATGTTGTTTCATTTTTTCCTGGTCTGTCGAGTATTTCAATATTCTCTAGCAATTTCAAATCTCTGGTCTGTCAACTATTTCAACACTTAGAAAACTTTCACTAGATTTTCTTTGATAAACAAAACTTTAAAAGAAGCTACCATTTTACCTTTGAACAAAAAAAGAGAAAAAAAGCTACTATTTACCTATTCTGTTCAATTTGAGTTTCTGTTTAAATAGTATACAAACATAGTTGAAACCAGATCTATCTTAAATTGGCTTGGATCAGTTTGTAATCGCTTGCGATTGAAGTACGCCCTTTGTGTTAAAACATGCAATGAAATTCAAAATCTCGCTCGGTATATGGTTTGATTTGATTTAATGAAAACAGAGCACATGAAGACCTTTAACGAGTTTGATACAATGATGGAGATGATACTCTGAAAAAAGCGGGTTGTAGTTATCGTCTGATCCAACCACTCCAACTTCCCCTTGATAAGGACTTTTTAGTTCCTTGTATTCCATCATAATATGGAGCGTTACCTTGAGCTAAAGCTCCCAAAACAATACAATCATGAGAAAAACAAAACACATACACTGATACTGTGATACAACATAACACGTATTCATAAGTTAACAATATATGTTTTCTTTTTATCTTTTACAAAAAAATATGTATGATGTGAATTTTAAATTCAGATAATGGTATGAATACAAACCACTAAACTGCATGTCTCGATCAACTAACTTTGTTTAAAAAAAACTTTGTCAGCGCTAGAATCTGCTAGTTCAACTCTTAGTTTTTTTTTTTTAATTATTGAAACAATTAAAACCGAAAAAATATATATATTATCTGAACCGAGAAGATGTAGAATAGCCAATAATGTATGGTCCAATATTTCTATATTCCAATCTAATCCCATGTGGTAACCTGTATGAAGCTGTCTATTTTCTGACCATGTTTACGGGTTTTAGCTGTACACTTCATTACCATTTTTGGTCCCATGTCAAATAACTTATCTCTACGCTACTCATTTCTATTAAAAATTGTACAAGTACTATTTAGTATTTACATATTCCACCGTGGCAAAATCTATCATATGAGATCCATCCGTACCCATACGGGCTTAAGACTTTTTATTTTTTTCGGTAATTACCTATCAACTTGAATCAGACCACTTCAATATATGTATCCAATTTGATTCTATCAACTTGTATCAGACCACTTCAATATATGTATCCAATATGACCATATTATGTAGAATAAATCCACATAGAGAAAGACCATGCTTTCCATTTCCCAACTTGACATACTAATAACTTCATTATCCGTTTCAATATTTAGTATAAAAATAAAATAGTTTGTATATGATGATAATACTTAATTGACTTAGTGTTGTTCTATTGAACATCGCAATGTTTCTTTTACCATTGGCCCATAACATGGATACACTACATTGACCAAATTATACTTATCTTGCATTTTGTCAAAAGAAGGATAAGTCATTGTTTTCTTTAAATTAAAACGTTTTGTTTTGGCACAAAGGAAGGACAAAGTCATTTTTATAAACTAATTTTAAACGGCCGCTTGGTTCTTTACGTATTGGTCATTTTTTGACCGTTTGGGAATTAGTTAAATACTAAAAGAAGGTTTGATAAAGTAGTTGTTCACATTTCTTTCCATGGATGAACGTCCTCGTTCGGAAGTTAATGCTCACGATTAGTTGTGGGACGAATTTGATAACTTCATATTCAAAAAATTTCTAATCAAGCATACGTTTTAGTATTCGTTTGAAAATTTCCAAATTTTGTTTGTTTAAAATCGGACTAAGAAAGAGAAAGTTTAACCGATTAGCATATAAACTTATGTATCTACAGCATATAAGTAATAACCACATAATGATATATCTGTTTAACATAACTAGAATTTGAAAAAAAATCATAAGATAAAATGATGAATTTTCCATTAAAATATATTTAATTTTGGTAACATAAAAAAGTTTAAAACAATCATAAATAAAAATGATGATTTTTTTCATTCAACTATAGTTTGACTTTTGACAAAATATAATATTTAATTTGGTCACTAAACTGAAAAAACCGTTAAATGGCTAAATATAAATCCTACAAAATCATGAGATTAGACAACTATTTTGAAATGGTGTATATTACCCTTTTTTTTTCATTCCACGGGTTACCAACTTACCAGAACCACAATGTTTTACCAAATGAATATTCTTTTATCACATAATTTAACTTATCGACTATGTCACTGTGTATTGAGATTTTTTTTGGTTAAAAACAAGCCGGCGTGTATCTCTACTGATTGGAACATACATTAAAAAAAATAAACATCCTTCTCTGGACTTGAATCAAGGAAATAGCTAATCAATTAAATCAAATTAATTAATGCATATACTACAGTTTATGTATTTATACTGTGTTTTGTCAACGTACATATATGTCATTATATGCTTAAAGTTTATTTAATTGGCTGTAATATATGACCGCCTTTCAAAGAATGGAAAGGAGCTATTTATAGATAATTAACCCAAATAAAGAAATCCTCGAGATTATAATCAATTGTCAATTTAGATAAATTATCATTTCTAGATAGAATCCCTGAATAGTAAGCATATATAGTTGCAACTTGCTCATTATTCTGGGTCGTGCTCATGACTTGCCTAACTTATTTTTAATAGTATCTTAATCGAACAACAAACTATTTTACTTCTGTGATTCTGTCATAGTTTTGTATATTTTCCAAAAAAAATATGATCATAAGAATCTAAGGATACGAGATTCTTATGTAGCACACAGAAAGAAGCAAAAACATAGGTAGCAGAGAGACCATGTAAAATCATTTGTTTATTAGTAATATAAGCTGTAAATCATTTGTTTTAACTTTTTCTTATATGCAAATGTTAATCACAAAGATATTGCAATTGAAAGATGTGACTAAAAAACCAAAGTGATCTCTAGTAAGTTGATTCCTCACAGAAACAAACAACCCACTTATGTTATTTTCTTATGAGAAAGATGGTATATGCGTGTACCCACTAACATAAATCTTCTCAACATGTGGACGAAAAAAAAAAAAAAAAACTTGTGGATATCCCTAAAAGCATTATGTAAAATCTAAGGTGGCTAGAGCAACTTGAAATTGAAACCGCATTCGTAACTTTTGTTTTGTTATTAAATATGTATAGACTCAAAACTTCTGTTAGAAATAAGTGAAAGACTATTTTATTTGATGGTCTCTACAATCGTGATTAACAAAATTATTTAAAGACAAATTAGTTGCTATGCTCGTTAGATACTCCTAAGATACAGGATAATAAATCTGAACTAATATTTGACCAAGAATTTGTGGACTAAAAATTTAATATTCGATCACCCTTCTGCAGTAAAATCGTCTGAGCTTCAGACGGTTAACTGGATCGAAACTCTTTAAATATTGTAGATGGCAACCTTTTGGTAAAGATATTCGCATACTGCAACGAGGAAGGTACATGCATCATTTTAACTTGGTCTAACGAGACCTTTTCCTAAACAAAATGTAGACCGATCTCTATGTATTTTGTTCGTTGGTATTGCACCAGGTTGTTGGAGAGGTAGACTGAGCTAATGTTGTCACAATACACTAAAGTTGCAGTCGTCATCGGGCAATGCATTTCAAGAAGAAGATTGTGTATCCAACAAGTTACAGCAACCGCATCAGCAATTCTTTTATATTCAGCTTCAGCGCTTGATCTTGATACTGTCTGCTTATTCATGCACGATCCCAGGGTTCAGCACATACAGGCTCTACGCCACATCATTCGGTACATTTAAGGAACAAAGTATCACGAACTGCAGCTAATTCGTGGTAAGCTAGGCTCGTTAATAGCTTACTCTTTTATATTCAGCTTCAGCGCTTGATCTTGATACTGTCTGCTGTCGTTTTGAAGACCAAGAAATCAAGTTTTCACCTAGATAAACACAATAGGCTGAGGTTGAGCGTCGTGTATCTGGACACCCGGCCCAATCTGCGTTAGAGTAAGCTATTAACGAGCCTAGCTTACCACGAATAGCTGCAATTCGCAATGCTTTGTTCCTTAAATGTACCGAATGATGTGGCGTCGAGCCTGCATGTGCTGAACCCTGTTGTGGTCCCCAAATCGGAAACTGTGGTCTTACTTGCTGCTGTTGGAAGTGGTTGTTTTAATGTCCTCTGTTGTTGCAAATGTTGTTGTTGCGACGGAAAGGACGATTATTCTTTTGACGGATCAGATTGATGTCTTGTGATTGTGATGAAGACGTTCCTGCAACTAGTGTCGTTGATGATGAAGTATGATCAGTGTGAGATGCCACCGCTTTGTTTGGATTCTTTAAACGAATTTCTTCATCGAGAAGCATAGCTTTAGCATCATCAAAGGGCGGAAAGGGCTTCTGATGCTTGATAACATTGATAATGTTATCAAACATTTCATTCAATCCGTTCAGCATATACATCACAAGCGTGTATTAATTGACTGGAGCATCGAGATTGGATAGAAGATTGGCTAGAGATTTGGAGTCTGGCAGTATTCTTTAATTGATTGATCGCCAATCTCAAGCGTTCACAACTAATATTTGACCAAGAATTATGGAAAAATATTCGATCAATAAGTAACTAAAATCATTTAACCAAGTGAGTCTAAGATTGATGTTGTTTCCTAATATTTTCTAAAGGTGTTCAATTGTTACATCGATACTCGTTTAGGAGGAACGTCAATTCTTTCGGGAAAAGATCACAAACGGATTCCTAGCTGAGAGAGATTACCAACAAAGAAAAAATATCAAACTTTCTCTACGGTTTAGGCATTTGCAAATAGATAGACATATCCATTGGCACCAAAATCAAAGCCAACGTAGATGTATATGAAAATAAAAGGAAAATTAACTGAAAATATAAATATAGAAATATTGTGGTAACACGTAGAAAAAAGCTGAGCATAACAAGGGAGTATGGGTCCGAAGGTGTAAAAAAAGAAATTGCAGCCTAAAAAAAATACAAATCGATTAATCCAACAACGGACCGTTAATGGCACTTTAGGTTTTGTCGGCACCAAAAAATAAATAAGTTACCAAAAACAGAACAAAAATCTTGTTTTTGTCAACAAATACACTAACTTTCGGTTCTACCTGTAATTATTTACTATAGCTTTGGAATAAGCCTGCCAATTTTAGTTTTTATTTTATTTTTGTAAAATAAAAATAAAAAGTCAAAGTGTGTGGCAAAAAAAGAGGAGGAATCAGCAATTATAGCATGTGAGTAAAACTAAAAAGAGACACAAAGCAGACAAACTATTTGTGTTCACCACCGCCACAACCAATCCTCCAATGACTTCGTTACTATTTACACTTTCCTCGCCGTCATTGCATCTCTTTGACAAGTCAACACTCTTCATACGTCACACTTTTTCGTAAAATCATTTATTATTTAGTTTTTTTGTTATCACCACCAAAAAATAAAAAGTCAAATCTTTATACGATCCTTTTTCGTTCTATAAAACAATACTATAATAAATAGGGACAGCTATCCAAAACAGTTTACAAATTTTGTATTTTCCGTGTTTTGACTTTTGTAATAATTCTGAATATTTCTTCTATTCTTTATATTTAAAACCCAACCCTCCTTCTCTCTTCTTGCTAACTTATTCAAACCAATTCACATCTCTCCCAAATCTCAACTACTACACTTTTATAGCAAAAAGTTTCATTTTCTGAGATTCGTTCGTCGATCTATTAATCAAGTTTACTTCATTTTCATATTTTTGGAGCGTTAAATGGATCAAGAGATAGAGATTCCTTCATTTTTCCTCTGCCCGATATCTTTAGATATCATGAAGGATCCGGTGATAGTTTCCACCGGAATAACCTACGACAGAGACAGCATCGAGAAATGGCTCTTCTCCGGTAAGAAAAACACATGTCCGGTCACTAAACAAGTCATAGCCGAAACCGATCTCACCCCAAACCACACTCTTCGCCGTCTGATCCAATCTTGGTGTACTCTCAACGCATCATACGGTATCGAGAGGATCCCAACACCAAAACCTCTGATCAGTAAATCCGAGATCGAAAAGCTCATCAAAGATTCGTCATCTTCGCATCAAAACCAAGTCAACTGCCTCAAACGACTTCGTCAAATAGTATCGGAGAATACAACGAACAAGCGGTGCTTAGAAGCCGCAGAAGTTCCGGAGTTCCTGGCAAAGATCGTAAGCAACTCTGTGGATACGTACAACTCTTCTTCGAATCTCATCGACTTGTGTCAATCAAACATGTTGGAGAATCGATTTGATTCATCAAGAAGCTTGATGGACGAAGCCCTAAGCTTACTCTACCATCTCGACACGTCGGAAACAGCCCTCAAGAGTCTTTTAAACAACAAGAAAGGAACAAATCTTGTGAAAACGTTGACGAAGATTATGCAACGTGGGATCTACGAGTCAAGAGCCTATGCGGCTTTGCTTCTCAAGAAGATTGTCGAAGTTGCGGATCCAATGCAGATCATCTTGTTGGAACGGGAGGTTTTCACTGAGGTGATTCAGATCTTGCATGACCAAATCTCTCCCAAGGCGACGAGATCTGCAATGCAGATCTTGGTGAGTACATGTCCATGGGGAAGGAATAGACACAAGGCTGTGGACGCTGGAGCAATCTCGATGATAATCGAGCTTTTAATGGATGAGACTTTCTCATCTGAAAGAAGGAACTCGGAGATGGCGATGGTGGTTCTTGATATGTTATGTCAGTGCGCAGAGGGAAGAGCTGAGTTCTTGAATCACGGTGCGGCCATTGCAGTTGTGTCTAAGAAGATATTGAGGGTCTCACAGATAACTAGCGAAAGGGCGGTTAGGGTTTTGCTTTCGGTTGGGAAGTTTTGCGCGACGCCGTCTTTGTTGCAGGAGATGTTGCAATTGGGAGTTGTGGCAAAGTTTTGTCTGGTTCTTCAAGTCAGTTGTGGGAGCAAGACTAAAGAGAAGGCGAAGGAATTGCTTAAGCTTCACGCTAGGGTTTGGAGGGAATCACCTTGCGTCCCAAGAAATTTGTATGCATCGTATCCTGCTTGAACAGCAAGATATAACAACATATATGCTTGATTAATTCTCATCAGATACAAAACAATTCTTTGAGAGTTATTCTTCGTATAAGTTCATTTAAAAGCAAAAAATAGAGTGTTTATTTTTGCTCTACTCAGATTTTCTTTTGTTTTCGTTATACGTTTGAAATGTTCATCATCATGTAGATAACAGTGGAATTAAATTGAAATTATCAGAAACTGCAAAGAAATAAATGAATTCACAAGTTACATGGCTAGTGTTTCCCACTTGCTTGTTCATTGTCATTGAAGGCTAGCTCTTTCTTTAACCAAAAAAAAAAAGGCTAGCTCTTTATTTTTATTTTCTTCTGTATTTTGTTCATTAGTTTCCTACAAAAATAATGGAGAACATCTCTTTCAACCTCTCACTTTTATTGAGTGGATAACCTAAAAGATTGCATCATAGTTCTTCTATTAAAACCACTACTCTTAGAGATTTGTATGCGTTTTGACCATTTAATTTATGACCATAGAAGTAACATTACGAATGTTTATGTCGGTACGTTCTACATCTCTAATCCACTATTGGTTTATGGGTTTCATTATATATCCATATCGACATCGACGACTAGTTTTTGTTCTTTTTAATATAGGGTATGCTTTATTAAAGAATTAAAAGACTTAAGGCTTTTTTTTTTGTCTCTTTGGCAGCAAGACTAAACGCTTTGTGTTACAATTTACAAATGAAGCTGAGCTAGCTGCTATTAAAGACGAAAAGTTTCCTATTTCAAGAGTTTCTTAAGATTTGTTTTCTGATTCGTAGAAATCAATAATTCTTCATATACGTATGTGCTTTTGTCTTCACTCGTCTTGGTCAAGGCCATAAAGGCCTATATGAAATTCTAACAACATCATGGCATGCTCAATTATCTCTTAACCTAGCTATGTTAGGGCATTTTTTCTTCAGATCATTCAGTTTTACGTTAATTAACTTATTTTAGATTAAACGTGGTAAACTTATTTTTGAAAACTCTTTAACATTAAGTATACAGTTTAACGATCTATACACATATCAATATCGGTATCATGTAAATGAAAGGCAAAGAGAGCTGAAATGTAAAAGATTAAAGAAAATGTTTTGAATTAAATAATTGAGCTTTTTATTTAGAATATTATTTTGTTTCTGGAGACCAATATATGAATGAATTCAAAGAACGTTAATGCAATTTTATATAGCAAGAATCTCTGTATCTATACACCTCGGTTCTAGCAATCAGGGAACATGGTCTTGATGGGAACATGAGTACAGTGTCGTTTTACGTGGGGAAATTATTTTATTTTGTGGGCTTTATATAATTTAAATATAAATTCCCAAGGGTTCACATAAATAATCCCTCAGATAAATTTCATTGGGTTTACATTTGAATTTACGCTTCCAAAAATGCTTTATTTGTTTTCATATTCTTAAAAAATAGTTAGTTATATATTTGATACAAATAAATTTCATAAGAACATGCATTAAAGAAGAGAAGACTATTCAAAACAACAGCATATGTTACAATGTTAAAGATTGAATGAAAATCTAACACATACGACCAGCAACGGATGTAGTGTTTTTGTAGTTAAAGATCAAAGCGTAGCATCGCGATTTCTCATTTGATGCCTCTTTTTTATAATTATTCTAATCATTTAAACACTAAAAAAGATTAATTAGATCCGTTTATAATTACCCGATTAGGACAAAAAAAACGATGGCAGCTGAGTATTGACCGCCAATTCGCACTTTATTTGGCTATATCACATTAGTTATTGGCGGCTTGTATATTTTATTACTTAGTTTTATTTGGATATTTATCAAAAGTCAGATCTTATACGAGCAACCATGTCGCAGTCTAAAAAGAGTTAAAAACTACGAAGTTGGTCCTACTCCTCCCTCGACTACCACTTGCACTCGTAGTTAAGCGTATGGAGATTATATCCACAATTGACAAATATACAAAATCTTATTGGTCAATTACAATACGCACGTGATGTACACGCACTTTGATGGTATTGTTATACGGTAGACCTACTCAAATGTGAACGTAGAGGACCGTATGATAAATGGTTAAGAACTTTTAATTTAATGAATTCCATGTAATGTTCAAATGTACATGGACGTTAAGTAGACACGGAGACTTGGATTAAATGGACGTGGTTTAACATTGACTCGTCCCCCTTTTTCTTTTTCTTTTAAAAAGTTTTGTTTTATGTCATAACTGTGATTTTGACAAGTTTAGAGTTAGTTATATTCGTATCATTGAAGGTTATAAATCAAAACTTAGTTTTAATCCAAAATCTATTTTATTTTAGGAATTTATTTTATAATCTTTGGATTTATTATATATAGTGATAAAAACTTATATTTTGTAGTTATTATTAATCAATATATAGTTATTATTAATCAATATGTATATATATATATATATATATAATAATCGACGAAAAAATAACATCTAATAAAAATGCGCATCCAATATAGATAACTTACACGGTGCGTACATATAGAGGTATGGGACTGCATGATATATACTGTATTTATGCATGTACATATATCTTATGGTCATACCTTTGTATGCATGCCCCAAACCTTATACTAATTTTCTCTTTTTATCTTCATAGTCGGATCTGGTTGAACAACATGCGTTTTTTATTTAGTGATTTATCTAATGGGGTTTTCTTCTATAAGGGTATAACTATATATTGCAGGAAATGATCTCATTTGCATTTTATAATTTACTTGATATTGAATGGGATTAATTTCGTACTTGGATAATGACCAACCAAAAAAATATCATTGCGTACGTAAAAATTAAATGTGGCTACGAAGTATTGTTTTGCACTTTTCCTTAATCATATGTGTCTTTGAGCCGTCATGCTCATGCACGTCCTAATTCGGATCCTTCTACATTGCTTGTTAGAATCAATAACCAAGTATATACGACTAATTTAAAAAACAAATTTCAAATTCTTACTTCCCATCCAAATTACTCCTCCTTCAAAATGAAAGTTTGGGATCATTGGTTCCTCTATCTACAAGTTTCTCCAAAAGGTAAAGGTTAAGGCTAATTCAACGGTTTTAATAGTGTTGTTGAAATAAGCTTTAATGGTTCAGTCTTTAACAACATTGCTGTAAAGCCTTTTGCTGGGACTTGGGAGAGCTTGTGTATAGAATAGACAATTGGAATCACCTAAAAGTATTTTCGGTTGAATAATTTGGTAAGCTATCATACCTAGGATATTGACCAGTAGATCGAATCCTCTTTATTTTTTTGGATAAACTTGGATTCACGAATGGTAATTTCTTGTGTAAAACGTTATCCCATTCATTTTACATGATGTTTTTAAACTTTAATTTACTGTTTTATAAATATTGATGGTTCTTAATTTAACTGTGTACTAACACATTCTATTTATATGATTATTAATGTTTATTGTAATTGGACAATAAGAAAATAATAGACTATAAAACACATATTGTGTGAGAAAACTTTAAAACAACTAACTTGATGAAAAGGAGATCATTCATACTATTTAGGCAGAGTTAGTAAATACCATAAACCTTGAAGGAATAGACATAGATGTCAAAATAATTATCTCATTATTAATCAAGTCCTTTCTTTTTGTCAACTCTATCTCATAAGTCTTTGACGAACTAAATTACGACTTTGTGATGAATTATATGATAGCGCTTTTGATATATGTATGCAATTCATCATGTGGATATAAGAATGTGTAACCTCATCTTCATTCTCAATGGTTCACCCAGCTATTTTTTGGAGGGAAAAATATGATCAAACATGAAAACTGTGTCTCACCTATCTATAGCTGTCGCCGGCTCGCCACTATTTATAATTGAATCTTCATCTTAGACTTTTCTATCATTTTTTTTAATGACAAATAGACTTTTTCAATAACTTTTTAAAGTACTGATATTATTGATTATTTTTTATTATCAAACAATAATATATATATATATATATATATGTATTTACTATAACAAATTTAAATTTATTTCTATCAAAAAGTTTAACTGATTTTTGCCATGATAAAATATGTACAGCTTTATGGTTTGATCGCAAACATATTATATTATTTATACTTATTTTTAAATTATATAGTCTGCTTGGAATAGTGCAAATTCATTATTATTTTCATTTTTATAAAAGTCTTTTGGTCTAATGGTTGATCAAAATTTTGTATACCATGTATGATGGACTTCAATTTCCACAAATTTTTCTATTGTGGATGTAGTGATTTGAGAACCGTTAATTATGGACCTGTGTATTACATGGTAAATTGTCCGTCATAAAATTGTGCATAAGATTTATTTATCGGTGTATAGGATAAGATTAAAAACAAAAAAAAAATAAGACAAAAAACATTTTTGAAGATAGTGTAATATACATTAGAAAATAATTAATTTTTCTTATAAATAGATCTCTATAAAATAAAATTTTAGTTTTAGTAATTAAAATACATATTCACTTCCGTTTCGATACTTACTATTTATATACAAAGAGCTTCTTCTGCTTTGCGGAGCAGACTTTTTTTTTTTTTTTTTTTTTTGTTAATGGGTATTGCTTTGCAGCAGACTTGGCAATTTAGTAAGAGTTTACTGTCTTTCTTGGATCAAGTGGAGATGTATAGGGACGTGTGTGATTCACGAAACTCGATAATAAAGAATTTTCCAAGTTAACTTCTTTGCCTACCTCTGAACGCAACTTGCGTAATTTTCTGTATTCATCTAGTCCATCAAATATACATATACACTCCTTTTTTTTTTCTTCCATAAACTATCTAAATCTCTTTATTTTATTTCTTGTCAAATTTAGTATTATTAGTAATTATGAATCTTGCTGTAAAAATAAAAGTAATTATGAATCTAATGAACATCCAAATACTAGCTCAAAAATAGAGGAATACGACCTACATATATTAGTCTTAAAATTTTCTAATTTTTGATGTGAGATAATTTATACTTTTAATGCAGTTGGATATTTGAAGCATGAAATTTTTTGAATTAAATATCCTCCATTGACCCACAATCAAAATTTGTATCTACTCTAATACCATAATAGAAAGTGTAGACCTAACTTATATCACTACAAAAAAAAAAGTATAGTGCATTACTTATAAGTGATGCAAACTAATTTTATATCATTTATGTAAATTATTATAGAAATAATGATGCAAAATATTTGTATCAGTTGAGAAAAATATTGCATCATTATTGTAACTGATGTTAATTTATATCAGTTACAAATAAATGTGTTAAATTTGCATCAGTTACAAAAAATGATGTTAATTTTGCATCGGTTAATATAAATGATGTTATATTTGCTATAGATCTAACAATTGATGTTGCATTGTGTATCATTTGTTTGTAATTGATGTTATAATTGCATCGATTGTAAATAATTGATGTTAAAATTAATTAATTTTTAATTAAATTTAATTAATAAAAATATTAAATATTATTAAATTTATATTATAATATGTAGATTTATTAAAAAATCTCAGATATTATTTAATATTTAATCAAAATAAATATGTTAAACTAATTATTTGGTGATGAGTTTATTTATATATGAGTCATTTTCTCTTTGTAACTTATTTTGGCGATGTAGGAAAAATGTAAGAACAAAAATTGCATCATTTTAAAAATGATACAAATTTTGTATCACTTAAACATTTGATGATAATTTTTATTTTGCATTTTTTTAACTGTTGCAAATTAAGATAAATTAATATCAATTTTGTTTAATTGATGCTAAATAACATCACTTATTGTAATTGATATTAATTCTTAAATTTTGTATCGATTATTAATAAATAACTCAAACTAGTATAATTTATTTGATTGATGCAATTTAAGTGATGCAACAAATCCTTTTTCTCTTGTAGTGCACTCAAAAACTAGTTCAAAAATAGAAAATTACCATACATTTATTTAGAAATCTGCCAACTTTCAATGTGAGACCATTTCCATTTTTAATAAAAGTATATATATTTCGTAACTAAATTCTTGAGAAAATTAGACACAACGTCCAACAACATTCGAATAATGCTGAAAAAAGTGGGTGTTATGGTGGCGAGGGTCCTTCGTTTCTTGAACTTGAAGAGATTATTTTGACACCTCTGACACTTGTTAATATGAATTAAGTCTTGCTCATATGTCAGAGCTAAGAAAATTTCAACAATACATGTAGTGATATAGAATTGGGTTTCACATGTTAGACTGTCTAATCTTTGATTAATCACGATCGGGGCTAAACTGCGAAAACCCCATAACAAAAAATATGTTTGTGATGAATCACATGTTATAACAAAAATAAAATCAGATTTATCTGACTAGTTATGAATCACGAGTTAGATTGTGGTTTTTTTCCCATTATCTATATAAATGTCTGGATATACACATATCTATCCTATATATGTAATAGTTCATATAATATATGTGTATGGATATGTTTGCAGGGGCGGAGCTAGGATAGTGGGTATGGTGCAAATAAAAATATAAATATTTTATACTTTATATTACAAAAGTAACTAAAGTGACAGAATGGTAAGTCATGCACTAACTAAACCATTAAATTGGTTCAAGTCTCCATTTTATAATATTTTGTACCTTTTTAAAGATTTGGCTGACTCCGCTACTGTATATTTGTGTATATATTTGTTATGTTGTGAACGAAATACTCGCATTTTCATAGAGATCCATGCTCCGGCTGAAAGTTTATTCAAAGTTATTGATAGTGAAATGTGCAACATTTTTTTTTTTAATGTGCAACACTTGCTCACAAGAAAGCATATTCCAAAGTTTTAAGGATTTTCTCCAATTGTGGTTTTGAAATTCATCTTTTCGTTAAGTTTATTGTTCTTGTGCCCGGATCTTGTTTACCCTGAAAAAATCAATGTTTATTATAAATTTATAAGGCAATTCTTGTTTCTTTCACGCTAATATAATTGTCCCTTTATTAGCGGGACTTAAAAAAAATGTGTCCCTTTAATTAAATATAAAACCAGAAAGTATACCAAAATATATATATTGTTATGTAGTTTTTCTTATTCTCAGCAATCTGGAAGTACATATAATATTGTTACAGTAAAACCTCTATAATTAATAATATTTAGACCAAAGTATTTTACGATAATTTTTTAATTTATCGTGTTTTTTAATTTATAGAGGTGATATTTGAGTTAAATTATCAATTTGAAACTAGAAAAAATTATTGAGTTATCAAAGTATTAATTTATCGAATATTAATTTATAGAGGTTTCACTGTATAGATCAATTATTTTAACATCTTTTATCATTGTGATGTAAAAAAAACTTAGAAATATCAGAAAGAAAATCCCTCTTAGTTAAAAAAAATTCAATAAAAACAATACTTTTCATTTTTAACAAAAGATCAATAAATACTACTCGATTTTCTTTCAATGGATGTAATTTACTCAAAATGGAGCTGTAAGAAGCGTCGGCAATAAAGATTATATAATTGAATAGTTGTAGAAAGGAGGTAAACGAATCGTAGGAACAAATATGCTCTTTTTCTGACACTCCCTTTTGGAGAAAGATCTACACACACATAGACCAGACTCCAGAGATACTCTTAGGCTCACACGTGCACCCGTGATACACGTGCGTCTCACTTTCTGTGAAATGCAAGTTCAAGTAACAAGCAAATCTCAATCGAATCCAAAGACAAGGACCTCCCACGTGGGATTCTTGGGCAAATCTTGAAAATGACTAATTATAGCATGATATAGGTCGAGAATCACCAATATATATATATATATATATATATATACACACATATATTCTATAGCCTAAATCCTAATATATACCCCCTTAAATTTGTACTTATATGACCGACTCTCTTAATTACATGAAAATGATCAAGAAGATTTCATATAATTGTGTATATCATATGTATTTTAGGTACAATAATACAAATTAAGCCCCATTAATTTATATGCATGTATAAGGATGGATCATCCATCGGCTGAGAAATTAAAAGGGCTCCAACTTCCGAACAAGAGGTTGGTGGAATCATTGGATTCGTCAGCGAAATGAACCACTGGTTCGTGCACAGCCTGAGCCGGAGTCACACCACTAACATCTACATGGTTATGACCAATCAATAAAGCATCAGACCAAACACTATTAGTGTCTAAAGAGAGAAGCTCTTCACCAGGAAATGGAGGCAACCCATTATAACCACATTCCTCCACAATGTGTTCCACCTGATGATCATAATGATGATGATGATGATGACCATCATTGATGTCCATACTCCATGAGTGGTCTATCGAAGCGCCGGTGAGATTATCAACCAGAAAATCAGTGGTGACTACTCTGGCTAAATCACAATTTTCTTGAAGTTTAGATTCGTCAGGCTTTGGATTCAAGAAATTTGCATAAACAAGAGCAAGATCGATGCTCGGCGAACCACCACCGGAGCTGCCAGAATTAGCGGTTAGGCCGGTTTTACCGTTATTACTTGAGGAGGATTTGGGGCGGCGGGATTTGCGGCAGCCACCGCCTACGGGAACGTTTCGGAGCGACCCACCTTTGGTCCAATATCTTCGACAGCCTTTGCAAAAGTAACGAGGTTGAGTGAGGCTATAGTTGTTGTAGTAACAGAACTTTGTGTTGGAGGATCCACATCTTGGACAACTCGGGGTTATCTCCACGTTTGCGTTTGCGTTTGGCCGCCATATAAACGATGACGTCATGGCCTCTGTTCTCTCCATATCTCTCTCTTGTCTACTCTCTCAGAATAAGAATGTATTATATACGCATGCATGAATGTGTGTGAGAGTTTGTGCATGTGGGAGAAGGTTTGACACGTGGAGGTTAGAGAGTGGAGGAAGTGTGGAGGGAGCAAATTCCTCGTAATGGTGCACTCAGTGTTGCTTCTTGGAGGAGACAAGGTTAAGGGTTTTTGAATCTTTGATATAAATATTTAAATATAGTATTCGTTTTTATCATAAGATATGAATAAGAAAATGGTTAACTAATAGATCGTCTTGGAGATTGTTTCGATGCGAACTAAGAAACCTATGGCTTCTTTGGAGTGATGGGTTATTGGGTGTACATTGAGCTATTTGTACGGCTTAGTTAATGGAGACTGCACGATTCCTATATACTACTACATTGGACCAAACCCAAAATTAAGCGCAAGTTCTACAATTTCTCTAAAAACATCTTAAAGATCATCATCTCCTTTAAGTGTTCTAGAAAATTATATTAGATAAAATATCTAGAGATTAGTATGGAAAAATTTAGATATTTGTAACATAAAATATTTAGATATTATGTTAGAGAGTTCTAGAGATTAGAAGAAGGTTTGTAAGATATTTTGTAGTTTTGGAGCCTATAAATAGCTCCCTCCTCTCCTATTTGTAATCAACTTGAGGAAGTGAAATAAAAAGTAAGTTTAAAGAAAGAGTGTTCTTCATAAGTTCTCTAAGTCTCTCTAAAAATCTTTCAAGTATTCTCTAATTGTTCTTCCAAAATTTCTATCATACTTGGAGAGTTTCTCATCTTGGTTCTTTCGAGTTTCTCGGGGTATTAAGGTCTTGGGATAGTGTTAAGCACTATCGGTGTTTTCTTTACATGGTATCAGAGCCATTCTAATTTTGTGCTCATCAAGATCAAGGTTATAGAGAGCCCGAGTTTACTCTAAGTATGGAATCAACGGATCGTGTTGTTGGATTGGGAATAGAGATCTTAAACCAATTTAACTACCGGTTATGGAAGTCATGTATGGAGTCATACTTGGTGAGTGAGGACTTATGGGATGTCGTCGGTGGTAGCAGCACTAGACCACCAACTGGAGATGCTGCAACTGCGGAAGCGACAAAAGAATGGACACAAAAGAATGCCAAGGCGGAGTTTGCCCTAAAGAGGTCAATATCCGTGGGAATATTTGAGCATGTCTCAAGGTGTACATCCGCTAGCTCTATTTGGCAAGCGCTAGACCAATTGTTCAACAAGAAAAACGAAACTCGTTTACAACTATTAGAGAATGAGTTAGCGAATGCGAAGCAGGGGGAGTCTTCAATCTCAGAATTTTTTATCAAGGTAAAAAATCTTTGCTCGGAGATTAATACTCTTAATCCGGAAGAATCTATTTCGGAAGCTCGTTTGAAACGGGTTATTATTCGAGGTCTACGATCCGAGTATACCCCGTTTGTGACTTCGGTTCAAGGATGGGCTACACAACCTTCCTTGGAGGAGTTTGAAAACTTGCTAGCTTCGCAAGAATCACTAGCCCAACAAATGGCGGGAGTTAAAATTCATGATGATTCGGAGAGCGCGTTTGTGGTCCGAAGACAACAAGGCTTAAATCCCAAACCTAAAGATGGAGGCCCAAGAAACTATGATGGACGTCAAGGATCATCCATGGGAGATAAGAAAAAATTCAAGTGCTATCGGTGTGGGAAACTTGGGCACTTTAAAAAAGATTGTCGAGTGAAACTAAAAGAAACAAATATAGCGAAATCAAAATATCATAGTGAAGACGAAGAATGGGCGAAATGTTTCACGGTGGAAGCTGCATCCTTAGATAAATCCAGTCCAATGAAAGTGAAAAATAATTGGATTGTGGATTCCGGTTGTAGCCATCATATCACGGGAGATGAGAAGTTATTTTCTAGTCTTCAGCACCATGACGGAAAAGAAGCAATCATTACCGTAGATAATTCAATCCATCATGTTAAGAAGGAAGGAACAGTTGTCATCAAAGGAGATGATGGAAGCCCAATCACTCTCAAGAATGTATACCATGTTCCTGGAGTAAAGAAAAATCTTTTCTCTGTAGTAAATGCGGTGGATTCAGGTAACTACGTTTTATTTGGCCCAAAAGACGTTAAATTTTTGAAAAATATTCAAGAGTTAAAGGCGGACGTAGTTCACACCGGAGCACGAGTTAAAGATCTTTATATTTTATCTGCTTCAAAAACTTATGTGGAGAAGATGAGTACAAATGACAATGCCTTTATATGGCATGCTAGATTTGGTCATATAAATATGACTAAGCTTAAGGTCATGGTGAATAAAAACTTGGTTAACGGACTTCCAAAGTTGAAGTTTCAAGATGATGGAAGACTTTGTGAAGGATGCCAATATGGAAAGTCACATAGACTTCCATTTAACTACTCCACCTCATGTAGAAGTTGGCTACATGGAAAGGATTTGCCTAAGGCCTTATGGGCGGAAGGCATGAGATGTGCAGCCTATGTCATCAACCAAATGCCACTTAGTCCAAACGATATGCAGTCTTTTTATGAGATGGTTCATGGGAAAAAACCAACGGTGAAACATCTCAGGATATTTGGATCAATTTGCTACGTCCATGTGTTTGATTCTCATAGAACCAAGTTGGAGGCAAAGGGAAGAAATGCATCTTTGTCGGCTATAATGAACAAATGAAAGGTTGGAGGTGTATGGATCCCGAGACAAACAAATATGTTGTGTCTCGTGATGTTGTCTTTGATGAAGTTTCCTCATACTATGGACCACCTCAAGTCTTGATTGAGAAAAATGGTGCGAGTTCCTCCAAGATCGATGAATCAACTCTTCAAGTACCACTTGAGAATATAAGTCATGAAAATGAGATACAAGTTGAAAGGGGGAGCAATGGCCAAGAGCAAGAAGAGGAGCAAGTTCATGGTTCCATTGCAAGTCAACGACCTAAAAGAAATATTATTAGGCCGGCATGGTTTAGAGATGAAGAGTTTGTCACCACCTTCTCATGCTTCTTTGCAGCCCCTTTAGATGAGGATAAGCCAACTTCATATGAAGAAGCAAAAGGAGTTCAAGAATGGGAGACCGCAATGAATGAGGAGATGAATGCTCTAATGAAAAATGAGACTTGGGATTTGGTTCCAAAACCCAAATATGTCCAACCCGTCTCGTGCAAATGGGTCTATCGAATTAAGCAAAAAACGAATGGGAGTATTGATAGGTTTAAAGCAAGGCTCGTTGCTCGAGGATTTTCTCAGAAGTATGGAGAAGATTATGATGAAACTTTTAGTCCAGTAGCAAAGATGACTACGGTACGTTCCCTCTTATCTTTAGCTGCAAGCTTTGGTTGGAAGTTATGGCAATTAGATGTGAAAAATGCCTTTCTATATGGTGAGCTTGATAAAAATATCTTCATGGAGCAACCACTTGGTTTTGAATCTCGAGAGCATCTTAATTATGTGTGCAACCTTAAGAAGGCTTTGTACGGGTTAAAACAAGCTCCAAGAGCTTGGTATGGTAAGGTTTCTCAATACCTTCAGTTTTGCGGTTATGAGGCATCAAATTCTGATCCAAGTTTATTCTTTAAGAAGAATGGAGGAGTCCATGTCGTAGTTCTCATTTACGTGGATGATATGATAATTACCGGGAATAATGATGCTGAAATTGCTCGTCTACAAGAGGATATGTCGATAAGGTTTGAGATGAAGAAGTTAGGTGAGCTAAATAACTTTCTTGGCTTGGAGATTGAGAGGGTGAAGGATGGAATATTCATTGGCCAACAAAGTTATGCAAGAAGGATTGTTGAAAGGTTTGGGGTACATGAAGGAAAGACACGCACTACTCCGATGGATGTCAATATCAAGCTTAGACGTGATGAAGGGTCTTTGCTACCTGATCCTCGACCTTGTGGGAATTCTTCTATACTTAACCATTACAAGACCTGACATTGCCTTCGCGGTAAGTCTCGTAAGTCGATTTATGCAAGCACCAAGGAAGCCACACTTAGAAGCGGCAAAGAAGATATTGAAGTATGTCAAGACAACTCTTGGGTTAGGCTTGGTGTACAAGTACAATGCAAAGATCTCTCTTCATGGTTTTACAGATGCTGACTTTGGCGGAGATCTAGATGACCGAAAATCTACCTCGGGCTATGTGTTCTTATGTGGAGACACAAGCGTTTCATGGTGTAGCAAGAAGCAAGCAACGGTGTCACTGTCTACCACTGAAGCGGAGTATAAAGCTTGTTGGCTAAGCTTAATTATGGGTTCATAATCCAATTATCTATGGACCAAACCCAAAATTAAGCTCAAGTTCTAGAATTTCTCTAGAAACATCTTAAAGATCATCACCTCCTTTAAGTGTTCTAGAAAATTCTATTAGATAAAATATCTAGAGATTAGTGTGGAAAAATCTAGATATTTGTAACATAAAATATCTAGATATTATGTTAGAGAGTTCTAGAGATTAGAAGAAGGTTTGTAAGATATTTTGTAGTTTTAGAGCCTATAAATAGCTCCCTCCTCTCCTATTTGTAATCAACTTGAGGAAGTGAAATAAAAAGCAAATTTAAAGAAAGAGTGTTCTTCATAAGTTCTCTAAGTCTCTCTAAAAATCTTTCAAGTATTCTCTAATTGTTCTTCCAAAATTTCTATCATACTTGAAGAGTTTCTCATCTTGGTTCTTTCGAGTTTTTCGGAGTATTATGGTTTTGGGCTAATGCTAAGCACTATCGGTGTTTTCTTTACAATTATATGTATGTCTATTTTAATTTGTTAGATAGGTCTATTTTAAAAATATATCAATAATATATGGTTGGAATTAACCATGCATATAAAACATTTCTATTCACATTACACACTCGAGGACGATGAAGATTTGGTGGTCAAAGCCGTTAAGAATCAGAGTTTTACATAAACGGATCAATATGTATAAGATTACATAGTATGAAAATGTTATGGAAGGTATGCGTAACGATCTGCGAACAAAATTAAAAAACGAGAAGGTGAAACAAGAAAGCACAAGTTTTGAAGAACAAGGACTGTCTTTATTTGTCTACTTTGACTTAAATTTATTTGATTATTTACCCACAAAAAAAGGAGACTTGGAAAGGAAAATCTGAATGGGAAAAAGAGCTTCTTGGATCATGTGAATAATGGCAATCTCCAAGAATCCTATGTGAATTTTACGTTTTAAAAAATCCTGAAAACTAACTTACCTTATACATTATATTCAGAAATTAGATCACCATCATACTACATGTTGGTTTTAGAGTAATAGCTTTACATCAGAAACTCTTGCAGAAACTCATTGAACATTAATGATAAAGATTGTTTTAGAATCATAATAACACAAATCAAAAAGTCTTGCATAAAACATGATGAACAACAATATAATGCAGATTATTATGTAGCATATCATACATTAAACACTACAAGAAAACAGTATTTTACCGACTACATATGGTGACTATTTAGCCACTCATCGGTGACTCTTGTGCGACTAATAACAATTAGTCATCTGCCAATCGGGTTTTAGTCGCTAATTTGGCGACTATTATGCGACCTAATTAAAAAAAAAACTAATTAAAAAAACACTAAAAATAAAACCTATCTTCTTCTTCGATCTTCACTCTTCTACTATCTTCACTCTTCTTCTATCTTTGATCCCCTTTCAGTCTTCTTCTATCTTTGATTTCTTCTTCCAATCTTCAAATCTTCTTCGATTTCTTGTTCCAATCTTCACTTCCCATCTTCCAATCCTCTTATATTTCCTCTTTTCACTTCGATTTCAAACCCTAAACTACAACTTCTATGCCTCCTAAGCAAAATTAGAGGAGAAGAACAGTTCCTAATGTGTCTCATAGACCCGGAGGCATCAACCCCTCCACTACTCCTTCACGAAGACCCAACCCTCTATCCTCCCAATACAACTTCATGCCGGCGGCCCAAGCTCCTCTTACTCACTCGACTCAAGGTCAAGTCCCTTTCGTAGCTCAACAGTCCACTACAACACCACACATCAGAAGTTATCCACCGCCACAACAACTCTTCCAACCCATTCCTCCTCAACATCATGAAGAATTTGCCACTCCTACAATCCTCCTCCTTAATCCACTCCACTGCAGGACCCTCCACAATCCACTCCACTGCAGGACTCTCAAGGCTATCCACTTCATAACTCTCACGGTCAAAGTTATCATTCGTCACAAGGAAACAACTTTGAGGAAGATGAATCAGTTCTGCCGGATCTTGAGGAGGACACGCTTAGGGCTCTCAATGCTCTGCTTCTGGTGCCAGACCGGGATAGGTTCACCACCCTCCTCTCTCCCGCACCGACGCCAAACTCTACTTGGTATGTTTCCTAAACTCTCATTGCTTCTGCTTTGTCTTTTTAATCTGAAGCTTAAGCCATTGTTATGAAAACTATAAGTTTCTTGGGGTTTGGGTTTTGTAGTGATTAAATCCTTAAGAGAGGCAATAAGTGGGTCATTTACTTGTTGTAATTTAGTCATGGACCTGTAAAATTAATTACTTTCAAGCTTTGGTTGGAATTTGATGAATGCTTTTAAGCCAGAGTTATTAAATCTGAAGCTTCTTACGGTTTGATTTTGTAGTAATTAAGTCAGTGAACCCTTTAGAGAATTGTCCTATATGTGGGCTGAAACTTGTTTTCATCTTTTTCTGAAAAACTTAGCAAAATGCAGAGTTGTAATTAGTCGTGGACCTGTAAATAACTGACTCTGAAGCTTTGGTTGGAATTTTAGAACTATTTTAAGCCATTGTTATTAAATCTAAAGCTTGTTAGGGTTTGATTTTGTAGTAATTAAGTCATTAAACCCTTAATATAATTGACCTATATGTTGGCTTAAACTTGTTTTCATCTTTTTCCAAAAAACTTAGCAAAATTCAGAGGTTGTAATTAGTCGTGGATATGTAAATAACTGAATATGAAGTTTTAATTTCATGACCTGAATACGAAGTTTTTGAATTGAAAGTTATTAAAGCTTGTAGATTCTAAGTGTTTCAAGATATATATGGTTAAACCCTTTTAGCACAAAGAACACCCACAAGTGTCAGGTTTAGTTTCTTCCGAGTTTGAATCTACAATCATTCTTCTTCCACTAAAATCTCCGTTTCCTCTCATTTAGGCAACCCTGTTTACTTAAACATGATTGATAAGTGCAATATGTTTCTAGTTTTCCTCTCTTTCCTTCTTAATCATTTGGGACTTCTTTTTTTGGTCGTAGACCATTGTAGTTTGTTATTAAAACTCAACATTCCATTTAATTGGAAGTTTTGCCTAGTTTAGTTTCTTCCGAGTTTTCAGTCTACAATCATTCTTCTTCCACTGAAACCTCTGTTTCAGGTATTAGGTGACGTGAAACCTCTGTTATCCACTGAAACCACTTTCTTAGAGGACCTTGTTTTCCGAAACATGATTGATAGGTGCAACAAATTTTAAGTTTCAAGTTTTCCTCTCTTCGCTTCAGTCTGCAATTTAACACTTGTGTTCTTTACTTCTTAATCTTTTTAGGCTTTGATGTTGTAGTCATCTTTACTTCGTAATCTTTTTAGGCTTTGATTTTGTAGTCATGAAGCCCTTAAGAGAGCCTATAAGCGTATGATTAATTTGTGTTGGTTCAGGTTTAGGTTTTTGATTGTTTATTGGGGAATCTTAGTAAATTTAAATGTTATAGTTTAGTCATGGACTTATGAAAATTGCTTAAGCTTCTTTGGGTTTTGGTTTTGTATTGATTAAATCCGTAAGAGAGGCCATAAGTGGATGATTGATCCGTGTTGTCTTAGGTTCTTGATTTTATCCATGAACAAAACGATTAAAAAGGTTTTATAAATTGTGTTGATTGCATTGACCTGTTTCTGTTATAATAAAACTGACGAAGCCATAAAAGATTAGTTTTAGTCACAGACAGACTCATTAGAATGTGAATACTTCATTTGAAATGACATTATCACATTCATCTTCTTGTCTCCTCTTATGTTTGTTTCTCTCCTTTGCTCTCTGTTTTTTGCTGCCACTTATAGACACTGTCTATTATTTTAGTGTTGCATATACACTAGACCCTGTCTTATTAATACTGCTTGTTTTATTGTGTTTGCAGGTTTACTCGGGACAAAGGATCAAAACTGGTTCAGTCTATTACTAAAGTTTTTACAAACAAATTCGATGGTCCCTACTATATTTGGTTATGTGTGCCTCGGGAGAGACAAGAAATATACTTTCTCGAGTTCGCAGTACAGTTTTTCTGTCCTATAGGCTTCATATATTGGTTTACGTGTGGGCATGTTTTTACTAGTATCATTCTATTCTCTTTGTTTTGTAGAAAATCCACACCTGGGATCCCTTGATAACATGGACAGTTTAACAGAACTTTGAGGCGATCCGTCAACGCCGGATGAAAGACATGGTTAGTGGCGTGAGGACTACTCTATAATGACCTAAATGGATCAACGAGACTCTCTGGAGAACGATGACCGTGTACTGGGAAACTGAAGAAGCACAAAAAAGGAGTCAAACCTATTTTGATGGTCGTATGTCTGACCGTAATGGTCTCGGTCATCACATCCACTTATCAGGACCGATTTCATACAACCAAATCCAACAAGACCTTGTTAGTAACTTTTACATTTCTGTTATTTATTTGTCTAACACCTCTGCAACTTTAAATTCTGTCATAATCCTTGTTTATTTTGTAACATTGCAGGAAGAGCAATTGGGAAGAGCAGTGAGTCTTGGTGAGGTTTTCATTAAAACACATACAAAGCCAGATGGTATGTATGTCATAAGAAGGTGGAGAAAATCTCTCAAACTTATGAGAAAAACATCCAAGAGAAGTTGGCTGAGCTCGAGGCAGAGACTTCTATTGTTTCAGACTGTGGGTCACGGCCTCGGGAGCTGACAGTAGATGAGTATACAACCATTTTTCTTCAGGTCAAGTAACATTTTACACATTCCACAATTGTATCCTTCAATTTTCTCATGCTCTTTACTTATTTTTTCTCTCTTACTTTTTAGTCCACTGAGAAAGATTCACGAGGAAATCCTTATGGAGTTGGAAGCCTCAAGGAGAATCGTCTCAATGGCAAGCGCAAGCAACCAGGAGATGGTTCCTCGTTTGTGGCACTACAAGAGCAACTGAAGGAAGCTCAACGTAAAATCGAAGAGCAGGCAGCTTGTAACGAACATCGTGAAGCAGAGCACTCCCGAACTGTGGCTGAGCAAAAGGACAAGATCCACCACTTCTCCTTGGTCCAAAAATATCTCCGAGAAACTGATCCGCACTACCTCGACTTCGTGGCAACTCAGTCAGTTGCAGCCCCAGGAACTTCATCTCCAGCAGCTTCTTAGGTTACTTATCTTTCTATTCTCTCTTTATGAACTTGTTGGAGATTTTGTATGTGTTGGAAGTTAGCATTTGTAGCTAAACTGATGATTTTTTTTGTCAAATGTTATTTCAATTTTCGTGTTAAGATCAAATGCTATTTGAATCAAATTCATCAATTTGAAAAACGAAACGAATTCTAATACCATACCAAATTCTTGCTGTTACTACAAATATAATCACTAAACAGTAGTTACTTAGTCGCCAAATAGTCACAAAGTAACCACCAAATAGTCGCAATATGTCTACATGTTCGTATCTTCATATTTCAAATAGTCGCTAAATAGTCATTAAAGAGTCATAGACTAGTCGGTAATTAGTCACTAATTTTAGCGACTACGATACGACTTTTAAACGACGATCAATTATTCATGAAGTTTAGTCGTCATTTGGCGACTACTTAACGACTAAACCTTTTACCGACTACATGATTTAGTAGTTATTTAGTAGTAACCAGCCATTTAGCGACTACTCTGCGACTGTCGTAGCAGTCACTAAAACATTGTTTTCTTGTAGTGAGATATGCTAATTAATCCTACTACGTCTCCATTTCCTCAATCTCATCAACAACCATCTGATTTCCATTTCCATAACCCATTCTTAACCTGAACTCTCTCAGATTCTCCACCCACACACTGTAAGACCTCCTTACCAAAACATCCACAGAAACATCCTTATTCTTCACCAATGTATTCGCATAACTCTCAAACCGATCAATCTTTTCCCATAACAAAGATCGCCTCTGCGCATCAATATCTTCTCTTGTCACCTCATCCAAACACTTTTTTACTTCCTTAAGCTTAGCCCAAAAGCAAGTATCCACCCACACAATGTAACTCGACCTCCTTACCAAAATATCCACAGAAACATCCTTATTCTCCACCAATGTATTCGCATCACTCTCAAACTGATCAATCTTTTCCCATAACAAAGATCGCCTTTGCGAATCAATATCTTCTCTTGTTACCTCATCCAAACACTCTTTTGCTTCCTCAAGCTTAGCCCAAAAGCAAGTATCTTGCGTAGCGCTCGCGTAACTGCTTCTCGAACTCTCCTCACGCTCTCTAGTTTGTTTCCACCATTTATCAATCACCACATACCTTTTGGGTCTATTCCCCTTATCCAAGTAATGCCCATCATGACTCCTATTTCTATGCTTGTAGAAAAATGCAATATCAAGTGGCTCGGCTAAGAGTTGATAAAACTGTGATGCGTAAACCCATTTCTTACTTCGATGAAAATCAAAAGGTAACTCATTCGTCTCCACCATTTTAAGTACTTTATCCCAAAACTTAGCTAGCTTTAAGCGACTCGAGTTGACCTTATAGTCTCTTTTCAACGAATGTCGTTTAAAGAAATCGTAGTAACCAAGCTGCTCTTCGGATGCATCACAACGATCTTTATACCATTGAATTTCACGTCTTACTGGCAAGACATTACCAAGCTCATTAGCTAACTTAGCCGATCTCAGAATCGAAGCTCGGCCAATTCTTGTAGCTGTTTCAATACATTCTTTGACTGACACACCACTTGGATCATCATTAGAAAACCCTAGAGCTTCTACGGCTAATGCAACACCAGCTTGGTAGCTATTATCAGAGATATTCCCACCAAGGAAGCTTCTAAATTTGAGAAATTGGTGAGAAAGTGTGAACACATAATGTTCGTACCTTTCTTGTTCCTCGATGTTCGGAGTTCTTGTCGTGTTGAGCAATAGAAACATCCGACAAACAGAATCAGCATTGTCTAGACAGACACCTCCATTGTCGGAACAGAAAAGATAAGTTCCAAAGGGAAAGAACTGATCATTACTGCTTCTGGGAACGTGGTCGTGTATGGAGACCACGTGGCAGAATTTGTGGGCTAAACGTGATCGTGAGATTGAGGTAGAGAGTGATTGGTTTCCGAGCAAAGGAGAACCGAAGGTGATGCAGAGGAGGCAGAATGATGGCGGCGAAGATTGAAAGAGAAGTCAAAGTGCGGTGAGAGCGGCCAATGCGCCGCCGGTTGAATGGCCGGTTATCACCACAAGCTTTCTTCCTACCAATTCCTGTTCTAACCCTTCTTTTATCTGCACGTTAATTTAATCGATGTTATGGTAATTTGGTTAATTAATCGATATTAACAAGATCGAAACTAATTAGAGGGACACTCAATCTTATAAATCAGATATCTCTATTATTTCTTTCTGATTGAACAATTTCCTCTATTAATGTAACTGATTTGGAGACTAATTTGCCAATTATTTGGTTTAACTAAAATCGAATAGAAACCGGATAAAAGTCCATTTATAGTCGGCTCTTGTTTTTTTTTGGCATATTTTTTCATTAATCAAAAAGAATATGATACAAATGTTGTTTATACTAATAGGTATCTAAAAATAAAAGCTTAATAACATACGGATTGGAGCTCATAAGAAAAAATTCACCTCTTCTACAAGTGAGGAAAATTTGGCGGTTCTTGTTTTGCTACTAGAGTAGAATGAGTAATCACATTACTAAAAGAAAATTGTTTTTATTCAAGATCTTCATCTCATATATTAAAATACTAAAGTAAATAAATAAATAAATAAATACCAAAAAGAAAATGTTATGGATGAAAAAAAAAAAGAAAATGACGATGACACATAATCATCGGTTTAAAACTTCTTGCGCACATTCAAAAATCTTGGCAGAAGGCGTGTTAAAAACTTGCTGCCATTAACATTTAATAGTTTTTTAAATCACTTTTTTTTTTGGGGAACGGACGTGGCATCCAAACCAAAATTCCATTTGACTTGGTTATGATATCCGAGGTGACGACAATGTCGTATTATGATAATCTAAATGGTGGAAATAATTGTGTCCACGAATCTTTTCAAAATTTATTAATTAACAAAAAAATATATTTTAATTTTATCTATTTTCTATTGCGTAGTGGGTTGGTGGTGATAGTGATACTCAACAATAAATAAATAAACTCTATTTAATTTATAACCCATTACAAGACTAAGATAATGTCATACATTTTTGTAATCTAATCAGTATCAATCACCATTTATTTCGTATATTCTCTCAATTACTCTATGTATCTTCTTAGTTAAAAAAGTCTATTTACTCTTTTCATTAATGTAATTGATTGACTCTCTATATAAGAGCATATAATTATACTGTGAACAATAAGACAAAAAATCTTCAGACTTACATGGTATCAGAGCAGATTAGATAAAAAAAATAAAAAATTCAGCCATTCTTTATTAGTTTGTCTTTTTTTTCTTCATTTTCATTCTTCTTCTCTCTCTTCTGTAGTTTTCTTGCGCTAGCTATATCTACTTTTGGATCGGAATCAGTGTCTACTGCGGTTCTAAATCTTACATATTCAAACACGGTGATACTTGCAGCTCAATATGTCGCATATCACCAAACTCACTTCCACGAACTATATAACGTGGAGCCTCCAACTCAGCCTCTTTCTGAAAGGACATGCTCTGTTCCGTTTCATTGACGGAACAAGACCACCAACGCCGACAGTGGCATCAACGGACCAATCTGAAGTCCTAAATCCAAGCTATGAGTCTTGGATCTGCCAAGATCAACTTCTCTTTGCGGTTATCTTGGGTACAATATCAACTCCCTAGTAGTTTGTGCTATGACATCACTTGAGGCATGAACCATACTTGCTACAACATATGCCAAGCCCACACGAGGTCATATCAAACAGTTGAAAGATCAACTGAAGCAAAGGGAAAAAGGATCGACAACGATCGATGTCTACATGCAGTTTATGAAATCCAAGGGAGATCAACTTGCACTTCTAGGCAAGCCTGGGGATCATGAGGATCTAGTAGAACACATTCTTGCTAGTCTACCAGAAGACTACTGTGCCATTATTGATGGGGTCAACAAACGTGAAACAGGCATCTCCTTCGAAGAACTACATGCGAAACTTCTCAATCGTGAGGCCGATATTCTGTCAAGTGCTCTGTCCGTGGCTGTTTTCCTGCTACCGCTAACATTGCTGGTCAACGATCAAAAGAGACGGGTCGTCCTCCCTGGAAGAACAACAACACCAATCAGCACACTCCAAGCCTTACTTGGGTCGCTGCCAGGCCTGTAATACTCAAGGTCATAGCGCCAAGAGGTGCCCTCAATTCTGATTCATCCTCCAACAACAACAATAAATTTCTACACCGTGGCAACCAAGCGCCAATGTTGTTGTGTCTGCCCACAACACTTCTCAATGGTTCCTTGACAATGGTGCATCTCACCATTTCACCACCGATCTTCGTAACTTAGCCCTTCATTCTCCCTACACCGGCTCCGGTGATGTGATGATTGCTAATGGATCCCAATCAAGAATATTGGTTTTGTCACTCTTCCTTCATCCTCTCGCAATCTTAACTTGAATGATGTTTTACATGTTCCATATATGGTGAAAAATCTACTTTCAGTCTATCGTCTATGCGTTGATAATAATGTTGCTGGTAATTTTGATCCTTTGGCATTTCAGGTGATGGATCTAAGCTCGGGGACACCGATCAGACCCGGACCAGTTAAACATGGCATGTATGAGTGGCCGACTGCCCCAAATCAGTCTTCTATTTTTCAAGCTTTCAACACCAATAAAACCTCCTTTGTGAATTGGCACTCCCGTCATGGTCATCCTCATCTTGATCTTCTGAAAAGCACTATTTTGAATTTTTCTTTACCCTGATCCAATAAAATGTCATCTTCTTTACCTTGCAATTCATGCTCCATTAATAAAAGTCACAAGTCTTGGTCATCCTCAAAGTCTTTACCGTTGCGCAATCCACTCTGAAATCTTCTAAACCACTTGAAACAATCTTTTCTGACTTTTGGACATCACCACTTATTTCCATCGATAGCTTCAAGTATTATCTTGTTTTGGTAGATCATTACACAAGGTATACTTGGCTCTATCCACTCCAAAATAAATCTCAAGTTGCTGAAACTTTCCAAAAATTCAAAGGTCTTGTTGAGAACAAATTTCAACATCAAATCATTAATTTCCATTCTGATAGTGGAGATGAATTCATGGCAATGGCGACATACTTGGCCAATCAAGGAATCTCACACTTCACTACACCGCCTCATACCCTTGAGCTCAATGGGATTTCCAAACGAAAGCACCGCCATATTGTAGAGACGGGTCTTACTCTCCTTTCACACTCGTCTATGCCACTACAATTTTGGACATATGCATTTGTCACCTCGGTTTATCTCATTAATCGTCTTCTTTCCTCTACTCTAAATTTTCAAACACCCTTTCAGAAGCTTTTTCAACAACAACCAAATTTTACAAAGCTTAGGGTCTTTGATTGCCTTTGCTATCCTTGGTTACGACCATACAACTCTAATAAGTTTCAACATCGCTCCACTCTCTGTGTCTTCTTTGGGTATTCTCCCACACAATCTGGATATTTATGTTATGACAAAGAGAACTCCAAACTCTATGTTTCCCGCCATGTTCAATTTGTTGAAGAAATTTATCCTTTTAAAACCAAACTCACCTCTGAAATTTCCTCCCAATCTTCAGAACCACCAGACCAAAATACTCCAGAAATAACTCCAATTCCAGGTCGGTCATGCATCTTGCCTGATTCACTACCGCCTCCAAGTCCGGTTCTCTCGGGTTCAGCGCCATCGCCAGATTCATCTTTGGATATCGGAGGCTCAACCACATCACCAGACAGCCCCAAACCAGAACGAGAATGATGAATGAAATGGGTCTAATGGGCCTGCTGAACAAAATAACAATAATTCTTTTTTGTTTTCAGGTTCTCATAACATAGAAGTTATTGGGCCAAGTGATGAAGCCCAACAGAACACTAATGGCGAAAACAATTCTCAGCCCCGTTTGTCTTCATCTTCTCCATCGCAGACTTCCTCATCTTCTTCACCGGCAGATGACGATGAAAGCATAAATTCTCCAACAAACTTGGTTCCATCTTTGCCAACACCACCTCTGGTCCCAGAACCGCCACCGCCACCACCGCAAGCAACAAATCAACACCCAATGAGGATGAGATTGAAAAATAATATTGCCAAGCCTGTCAAGCCAGTCAAGAAGTTCAGCCTCGTTGCCACAGCTCCATCAACAATCACGCTAACGGCCCGTACTTATCAACAAGCTCTCAAGGATCGTCACTGGAACAAACCCATGTCGAAAGAATTTGATGCCTTGATTAGAAACCGCACATGAGATTTAGTTCATCCAAACCCATCTCTTAACATCGTTGGTTGTCGTTGGGTTTTTACAATCAAACGTCTACCGATTGGCGAGATTGAACGCTTCAAAGCACGACTAGTGGCCAAAGGGTTTCATCAAAGACCAGGGATTGATTATTTTGAAACCTTCAGTCCGGTCGTCAAACCCACCACTATACGTCTTGTCACCAGTCTTGCAGTTACTTATCAATGGCCTCGCCGAGAATTGGATGTCAATAATACCTTCCTTCAAGGTACTCTAATAGAAGATGTCTATATGGCCTAACCACCGGGGTTTGTTAGAGAGGAATTTCCTAATGTGGTCTGCAAATTATAGAAAGCGATCTATGGGTTGAAGCAAGCACCTCGTGCCTGGTACAATGAACTTCGTAAGTTTTTGGTAAATTCGGGCTTTACAATGCTTTGGCGGATGAATCTCTTTTTGTCTTTCAAATGAATAGCATTTTCATCTTCTTGTTAGTGTACATAGATGACATTGTTATTATGGGAAATTCGGATCACTACATACAAAAGTTCATCAAAATTCTGAGTGATCACTTCTCTTTGAAAGACTTAGGCAACTTATCATACTTTCTTGGCATTAAGGTCTATAGAACGTCATCAGGACTATTGCTTAATCAAACAAGGTACATCACAAATTTACTACAACGCACAAATATGCTGGATGCTAAACCTATTTGCTGAAAATGTCAAGCTTTCAAAACTTGGTGGCACAACACTTTTCGACCCAACAGAATTTTGTATGATCATTGGAAATCTCCAATATCTTCTTCTCACGCATCCAGACTTAGCTTATGCGGTGAATAAACTCTCACAGTTTATGCATACTCCAACATCTGAGCACTTGACAGCTGCCAAACGAGTACTTTGGTATTTATGTGGTACTCCTACTTGAGGTCTCTATTTTGATCTGCCAATACACTGTCTGTACATGCATATTCTGATGCAGATTAGGCAGGGGATCAAGATGATAGTTTCTCAACTGGTGCTAACCTCGTTTATCTTGGCAAACACCTTGTTTCTTGGTCATCACAAAAGCAGAAGACTGTTGCTCGATCGTCAAGTGAAGCAAAATACAAATCAGTTATCTATTGTGATAATATAGGTGCGACATATCTTTGTGCTAACCCAGTTTTCTATTCCCGCATGAAGCATGTGGCTCATGTTATCTTTATGGATCAATTAGCTGATGGCCTTACCAAACCTTTATCATGATCACGTTTCATTCCACTGATGAACAAGATTGGACTTCGTTCATTGCATCCATCTTGAGGGGGCGTGTAACCCAATCAGTATCAATCACCATTCATTTCGTATATTCTCTCAATCACTCTCATAAGCGGAGCCAATGACCAAGCATAGGGATCAAATGACCCTTGTGGATTTAAAAAAAAAATCAATGAGCTTCTATCAAAAATATTAGATTGACCCATGTCAAATATGAGAATTGACACTTGTAAATTTTTTACGGTACACTACATACAAAATCCAATATATTTTATTTTAATAAATACTATAATTAGGTCCATTAATATAAATTACCCTAATTAATTTTTTTTGTCTATCGTTGCCTAAAAACTGTTCGACTTCTTCTTCTTTGTTTAACTTTCAATCTCAGACCATTACCAAAAATAAACTTTCAATCTCAAACTCATATCCTTCATCATTTGATTTTATGATCAGCCAAAACTCTAGGTATTTTGATATATTTTTCGTCTATGAAATTCTATTATCTAATTTCAATCTAATATATAAACCAAATTCACTTGTGTTTAATTTAGTTTTGTTACTAATTTTATAATTTGTATGTTCTGATGTTCATTCCGTATGAATATAGGATTTAGTTACGAAGTTGTATTGTATAATCTATATTGTATTGATGAAACTTGAAATAGAATAATCAAATAATCTGCGAAGTTTTAATGCGTGAGTTTCTTATGTTCTTCCCTTGCAATTTAGTCATGTGTGTATTTATTATAGATTATATAATATTATTTGACTTTTAAAGATCATGGAAGTGGCGACGAACACAAGTTTAATAAAGATTAGAAATATTTTATTTGTTTGATTTAAATTTCTTACTAATTATTATGTATAATATGAAATAATTTTCTATATCAATTCTGATTTTTGTATGTAGGCAGCGACAAAATAATGGATCGCTTTGTGAAAAGAAAAACTCCACCATCTAATATTGATTTGGATGATTTGCCGTGGGATCCAGCCAAGAGAAAAAGTATTCTAACCTATCATCATAATCAAAGAGACGAAGTACAACGCAAGTATTTGAGTAGAGGACCTTGTCAACCTCGTGGTCATAATTTTAAACAAATAGCAATTGGAGGGGTGTTACGATATTTTAATCCAAATTGGTTTGATAAGTATGGTGATTGGTTGGAATATAGTGTGGAGAAAGACAGAGCTTTTTGCTTGTATTGTTACTTATTCAGAGATCAAGCTGGAAATCAAGGTGGAAGTGATAGCTTTGTATCAACTGGTTTTTGTGGTTGGAATAAGGGGTTGGATCAACATGTGGGATCTGATGTGAATAGTTTTCACAATACTGCCAAAAAGAAATGTGAGTATTTGATGAGACCAGGTCAATCTATCAAACATGCTCTCCATAAGCAAAGCGATGTTGTGAAGAATGATTATCGAATCCGATTGAATGCTTTTATTGATGTGTCTAGACATTTGCTACATCAAGGATTACCATTTCGTGGTCATGATGAGTCAGATGAGTCAGCCAATAGAGGCAATTTTTTAGAGCTTTTGAAATATACTTCTGGTTAGAATGAGGATGTAAAAAAAGTTGTAATGAATAATGCTCCTAAAAATAATCAGATGACATCTCCTCCAATTCAAAAGGACATTGTGCATTGCTTTGCGGAATAGGTAACTAAATCTATTATTGAAGAAATTGATAACGATGTCTTTGGTTTGCTAGTAGATGAATCTGCTGATATATCAGACAAAGAGCAAATGATAATGGTTTTTCGCTTTGTTGATAAGCATCGCATAGTCAAAGAAATATTTGTTGGCGTTAGTCACGTGAAGGAGACATCTTCTTTATCTATAAAGTATGCTATTGATTCTTTGTTTGTGAAATATGGATTGAGTTTGAAAAAGGTGAGAGGACAAGGGTATGATGGAGCTAGTAATATGAAGGGAGAATTCAATGGACTAAGATCATTGATTTTGAAAGAAAGTAGCTCTGCATATTATGTTCATTGTTTTGCTCATCAACTTCAGTTAGTTATCATGGCAGTAGCAAAAAAGCATTTTGAAGTTGGAGAATTTTTTGATATGATTTCTGTTTTGTTGAATGTGGTTGTGGCTTCTTGCAAGAGCAAATATATGATTCGGGAAAGGTATAGAAAAATAGTTGAAGAAGGGATTAGCAATGGTGAAATTAAGACTGGAACTGGCTTGAATCAAGAAATTTCTCTTACAAGACCTAGAAATACTCGTTGGGGTTCACATTATAAGTCTTTATTACGACTTGTTGAGCTGTTTTCTTCTGTAGTTAAAATTCTCGAGTATATCTAGGATGAAGGCATAAACTCCACCAAAAGACAACAAGCATATGGTATTCTCAAGTATTTTCACACCTTTGATTTTGTTTTCTGTCTACAGTTGATGGTGTTTGTTATGGGTCTCACTGATAACTTATCAAAGGCTTTACAAAGGAAGGACCAAGATATCTTAAATGCTATTTCATTGGTGGAATCCACTAAAAGTCAGTTGCAAAAGCTTAGAGATGATGGATGTGATGCTTTTATGGCTAAAGTTAGTTCTTTTTGTGAGCAAAATGACATCGGAATGCTCGTACTGGAGGAAGAATTTGTTGATTCAAGAAGACCAAAGAAAAAGACCGGCATAATCAACATGCATCACTATAAGGTGGATTGTTTCTACACTGTCTTAGATATGCAACTTCAAGATTTTAATGATCGTTTTGATGAGGTAAATTCTGAACTACTTGTTTGCACGTCATCCTTATGTCGATTGATTCTTTTCACTAGTTTGATAAGTCGTTGCTCATGAGATTGGCTGAGTTTTATCCAGATGACTTTAGTTTTATAGAGCGTAAATCTCTTGATCTTCAACTGGATATTTATCTTGATAATATGCAAAGAGATGAAAGGTTTACAGATTTAAAGAGTCTTGGTGATCTTGTCGTGTCATGGTGGAGACAAGAAAACATCTTTCACATCCTTTGGTATATCGGCTTTTGAAGCTATCATTGATTCTTCCTGTTGCTACTGCAATTGTCGAAAGATGTTTCTTTGCAATGACTTTTGTGAAGATGACTTTGCGTAACCGTATTGGTAATGTATTTTTAAGTAATTGTCTAGTTTGTTTTATTGAGAAACAGGTACTTGACACTATTACAAACGAATCGGTGATGAAACGATTCCAAGACATGAGTGAGCGTCGAGTGCATCTTTAGGATTTATATTTGTGATGACATTTTTATGGTTTTAATCGATTTTATGTATTTTTAGTTATAAATTTTTTTTTTTTTACCCTGATGAATGGATTTTCTAGCTCCGCCACTGATACTCTATGTATTTTCTTAGTTAGGAAAGTCTATTTACTTTTTCCATTGATGTAACTGATTGACTCTCTATATAAAAGCATGTAATTACACTGTAAACAATAAGACAAAAAACCCTCAAACTTACATGCTCTACAAAGTAGCAATAGCCAAATATGTAAAGCTAACTTTTTTTTTTTTTGGACGAAATCTGTTAACTTAAGAAAACTCCACTTTTCACAAATCCAACTATTAAATTTCTGTTCGAATTAAGTTAGTTATGTCATTTTTTTCCCTTTCTGATAGTATTTCTCATAATAGCATTTATTGAATTTGTATTTTTTATGTCAACGTCTTCGTTGAAATATCAAATGAATGGAAGATAATAGATGAATCGGTATTATTTCATAAAAATTAGAAGAAAAAAAAAACAAAGAGAGAATTAACAAACCTTTAATTGATGGAAGAGATTGAGTAAGGCAGCGTCAACCATAGGAGGAGGCTCATCGGAGACTAAGCTAGGGAATAGTCCATCTCCGGCGACTTTCAAGCTCACGAGATCCCCAAATTGTATCATCTCCATCGGCACCGTCGGTAAAGCAACGTACGTGATTCTGGCGACTAGCTGAATCTGAATACTCCCTGTGCTCTTCGCGGCGTTGCATAAACTCCAAGATTCGGACAATAGCGGAGTCGAGATCATGAACGACGCATGTAACTCACTCGTCTCGAATCTGCAATCTTCCATGACTCTCTGAGTAATTTCTTGCTTTCCTTCCATAGTAGTTTCTTGGTTGTTGTCTTTTCTTAGTCGTCGCAAAGTCTTTCTGAATCACTCTTTTGTAAAATTTCATTGTTTTTCTAGATAATAAATAAATGAATAAAATGTACTTTTTAATCATTGTTTGAGCTCTATATAGGGACAAAATATAGTATAGTACATTAGTACTAAGAAAAAAAGCATTTGATATATATCCTTTAACTTTAATGGTTTAGACTTAAGCACAGATTAAAAACTCTCGCGTAAATGTTTTGACAAAGATGAAAGAGATCATGTAACCTCTTTTAAAGGTCAAAACAAAAAAGATCTTTTTTTGCATACTTTTGATATACCAACTGTGGTAAAGTCCTGTCTATCTTTCATGGAAACTTACAGATAAATCAGCCAATATGTGTAATGGATGACTCAGACATTTCTTTTGGCATAGAGAACTAACCAATAGTTTTAGCTTAAGATGGTAATTACCTGGCCCCTTTAAGTCTTACAAGTTAGACTCACCATGATTTGAGGAGACTTTTTAAGTTAAAAGAGATAATCTGGATTCCCAATGTCAGGAAAAACTGAGAATGATCATTGTAGAGTTACAATCTAAAGTAATCTTGCTATCAACTTTGATATTTTCATCAACATGCTTTTTTGAAAGAAATATATTAACACCAAATAATGAAGCCAGTTCTAAGCAAGCCGCCATTAGAAAGGTTCATTGTTACTTTTCTTATATGAAAAGGGTCGTCGTCCAAAGTCTCCTCTCATTTATCATCATAAAATTTTGTTCATTTCACTGTCTTTACCAGATTCAACAATGGAGAAAATCAAGTACTGTTTTGTGTTAGAGAAAGAAGTCTAGAGTGTGTATTTATACATTCTGAAGCGTAAAAACAAATCCTCTACGGCCATCAGAGTCTTTGTTGTACTCAACTATCTTTTCCTCTAAACCATCTGCAGATTGCAGACCAGATCCAATCACCTTTGGTTTAATATCAAACCAACATTAAACCAATAACTGAATGATAAACGATTTATTCTCAACATTTTATTCTAGTACGTTTCATAACCTTCTTATACAATTTAATGCACGTGTGGAGTCTTCCACATTGTTGAAACAGACTACAAAACCTTTCTTCTGTCCTGGCAGCAAAAAACTGTGTTCCACTTCTTCAACATGCTTAATTTGACCAAAGCTCTCCACGCAATGAAATTGGCAAAACTTAGAACCCGTGTCCAATGAAAAGAAAAAGCAATTGATTAATTAAGCAGAAGGAACATTTTAATTTCTAATAGCCCATTTAAAAAGATTAAACACTCTAAATTACTAATTTACACAAATATGCTTAAGAGAAAACTGAGATTTAGAGCAACGATTACTAAGAAATTGAAATAATATTAATCCGAAATGCCAGACTGTGAGCAAAAAGTGAGAATTTTAATTTTTTAGAGGATGATAATGTTCAAGTTATATAGCAAGTAAGCCAAGGCAAATATGGGACAGAACTTAGCGTTCCGACTATGGATAGAACTAAAACTTATTTCAGATGGTTAAGTTGATAATTATAGTAACTGACAAATCTAAATTACCAACATTTATATATTTGTAATCTAAACATACTATATTTGTCTAAAAATTCTTTTTAAAATACACGTTTAGAAAATATTTTAAGGGTGTTAATGTTAATATTAAAAATAAATACTAACCTGGCAAGGTTGGCTTGACAATTATCTGGAATGTCGGCTCAAAGGTTCTCTTTACAATAAATAGTAATTCATCTGGAATTTCCTCAATCTCATCAACAGCCATCTGATTTCCATTTCATCAGATGACTCCCTATTTTCAACATGCAACATGGGCCCGCCCTTAGTGGAAATAATTGTGTCCACGAATCTTTTCAAGATTTCTTAATTAGCAAAAAAAAAATTTTAATTTTTATCTATTGTCTATTGCCTATTGGGTTGGTGGTGATAGTGATACTCTACAATAAATAAATAAATAAACTCTTTTTGGTTTATAACCCATTAGAAGACTGAGATAATGTCATAATGATATGGTCATTTTTTGCTCTACAAAGTAGCAATAGCCAAATATGTAAAGCTAACTTTTTTTTGTTTGGACGAAATATGTGAAATTAACTTAGTAAAGAAAACTCCACTTTCACAAATCCAACGATTAAATTTATGTTGGAATTAAGTTAGTTATGTTATTTTTTTCCCTTTCTGATAGTATTTCTCATTAAAGCATTTATTGAATTTGTATTTTTTTATGTCAACGTCTTAGTTGAAAATTGAAAAATCAAATGAATGGAAGATAATAGATAAATCGGTATTATTTCATCAAAGTTAGAAGAAGAAAAAAAACAAAGAGAGAATCAACAAACCTTTAATTGATGGAAGAGTTTGAGTAAGGCAGCGTCAACCATAGGAGGAGGCTCATCGGAGACTAATCTAAGGAAAAGTATATCTACGGCGACTTTCAATCTCCATCGGCACCGTCGGTAAACCAATGTACGTGATTCTGGCGACTTGCTGAATCTGAATACTCCCTGTGCTCTTCGCGGCGTTGCATAAACTCCAAGAATCACGTACGTTGCTTTACCGACGGTGCCGATGGAGATGATATAGTTGAACGACGCATGTAACTCACTCGTCTCGAATCTGCAATCTTCCATGACTCTCTGATTCGAGCAGAGAGTTACAGAAAGATGATGTTTTCAGGTTTCTTATATTACAAGAAAGTATTTCTGAGTAATTTATTGCTTTCCTTCTCAAGTAGTTTCTTGGTTCTTGTCTTTTCTTAGTCGTCGTCTCAAAGTCTTCTTTCTGAAATCACTCTTTTGTAAAATTTCATTGTTTTTCTAGATAATAAATAAATGCAATGAAATGTCCTTTTTAATCATTGTTTGAGCTCTATGTAGGGACAATATATAGTAAAGTACTAAGAAAAAACCATTTAAAACCCCTTAACAACAAAAAAGAAAAAAGCATTTGATGTATATCCTTTAACCTTAATGGTTTAGACTTACGCACAGACAAAAAACTCTCGCGTAAATGTTTTGACAAAGATGAAAGAGATAATATAACCTCTTAAAGGTTCCCAAAAAAAAAAAAGAATGTCTTAAAAAGGATCCTTGTAGTTCCAATTTTGCAGACTTTTGATATACCAACTGTGGTAAAGTCCTGTCTATCTTTCATGGAAAGTTAGAGATAAATCAGCCAAGAGCTTCGAGCCATCCTCTCTTTACCTTCTTACAGATTCCTGATGGCTTGTCTGAATCTCAGATTAACGATGCTCCCACTTCTAATGTTATGTCTCAGCTCGCTTAAATCAACTGCAACGCCGAGTCTCCGTTTCGTGATTGCTTGCGTAAGCTGTTGGTGGAATCGCAAGAATCAGAGAAGATTAGCTGTTTCATCGATGATTGTGGATGGCTCTTTACACAATCTGTTTCAGAGAGTTTGAATCTTCCCAGGCTTGTTCTTTGTACTTTTAAAGCCACTTTCTTGAATGCCTACCCTATTCTTCCTCTTCTCCGAACCAAAGGATATCTTCATGTTTCAGGTAATTCTTCGTAAAATACTTCTTTTAAGGGTTAATTTTGCCATACAGCAAACAAATTTGTTAGATAGGTCCATTTTAAAAATACATCAATGATATATGGTTGGAATTAACCATGCATATAAAACATTTCTATTCACATTACACACGCGAGGACGATGAAGATTTGGTGGTCAAAGCCGTTAAGAATCAGAGTTTTACATAAACGGATCAATATGTATAATATTACATAGTATGAAAATGTTATGGAAGGTATGCGTAACGATCTGCGAACAAAATTAAAAAACGAGAAGGTGAAACAAGAAAGCACAAGTTTTGAAGAACAAGGACTGTCTTTATTTGTCTACTTTGACTTAAATTTATTTGATTATTTACCCACAAAAAAAGGAGACTTGGAAAGGAAAATCTGAATGGGAAAAAGAGCTTCTTGGATCATGTGAATAATGGCAATCTCCAAGAATCCTATGTGAATTTTACGTTTTAAAAAATCCTGAAAACTAGCTTACCTTATACACTATATTCAGAAATTAGATCACCATCATACTACATGTTGGTTTTAGAGTTATAGCTTTACATCAGAAACTCTTGCAGAAACTCATTGAACATTAATGATAAATATTGTTTTACAATCATAATAACACAAATCAAAAAGTCTTGCATAAAACATGATGAACAACAATATCATACAGATTGTTATGTAGCATATCATACATTAGATATGCTAATTAATCCTACTACGTCTCCATTGCCTTAATCTCATCAACAGCCATCTGATTTCCATTTCCATAACCCATTCTTAACCTGAACTCTCTCAGATTCTCCACCCACACACTGTAAGACCTCCTTACCAAAACATCCACATAAACATCCTTATTCTCCACCAATGTATTTGCATAACTCTCAAACCGATCAATCTTTTCCCATAACAAAGATCGCCTCTGGGCATCAATATCTTCTCTTGTCACCTCATCCAAACACTCTTTTGCTTCCTTAAGCTTAGCCCAAAAGCAAGTATCCACCCACACACTGTAACTCGACCTCCTTACCAAAACATCCACAGAAACATCCTTATTCTCCACCAATGTATTCGCATAACTCTCAAACCGATCAATCTTTTCCCATAACAAACATCGCCTCTGCGCATCAATATCTTCTCTTGTCACCTCATCCAAACACTCTTTTGCTTCCTCAAGCTTAGCCCAAAAGCAAGTATCTTGCGTAGCGCTCGCGTATCTGCTTCTCGAACTCTCCTCACGCTCTCCAGTTTGTTTCCACCATTTATCAATCACCTCATACCTTTTGGGTCTATTCCCCTGATCCAAGTAATGCCCACCATGACTCCTATTTCTATGTTTGTAGAAAAACGCAATATCAAGTGGCTCGGCTAAGAGTTGATAAAACTGTGATGCGTAAACCCATTTCTTACTTCGATGAAAATCAAAAGGTAACTCATTCTTCTCCACCATTTTAAGTACTTCATCCCAAAACTGAGCTAGCTTTAAGCGACTCGAGTTGACCTTATAGTCTCTTCTCATCGAATGTCGTTTAAAGAAATCGTAGTAACCGAGCTGCTCTTCGGATGCATCGCAACGATCTTTATACCATTGAATTTCGAGTCTTTTTGGCAAGACATCAGCAAGCTCATTAGCTAACTTAGCCGATCTCAGAATCGGAGCTCGGCAAGTTCTTGTAGCTGTTTCAATACATTCTTTGACTGACACACCACTTGGATCATCATTAGAAAACCCTAGAGCTTCTACGGCTAATGCAACACCAGCTTGGTAGCTATTATCAGAGATATTCCAACCAAGGAAGCTTCTAGATTTGAGAAATTGGTGAGAAAGTGTGAACACATAATGTCCGTACCTTTCTTGTTCCTCGATGTTTGGAGTTCTTGTCGTGTTGAGCAATAGAAACATCCGACGAACAGAATCAGCATTGTCTAGACAGACACCTCCATTGTCGGAACAGAAAAGATAAGTTCCAAAGGGAAAGAACTGATCATTACTGCTTCTGGGAACGTGGTCGTGTATGGAGACCACGTGGCAGAAGTTGTGGGCTAAATGTGATCGGTTAATTGAGGTAAAGAGTGATTGGTTTCCGAGCAGAGGAGAGCCGAAGGTGATGCAGAGGAGGCGGAATGATGGCGGCGAAGATTGAGAGAGAAGCCAAAGTGCGGTGAGAGCAGCCAATGCGCCGCCGGTTGAATGGCCGGTTATCACCACAAGCTTTCTTCCTACCAATTCCTGTTCTAACCCTTCCTTTATCTGCACGTTAATTCAATCGATGTTATGGTAATTTGGTTAATTAATCGAGATTAATAAGACCGAAACTAATTAGAGAGACACTCAATCTTATAAATCAGATATCTATATTACTTCTTTCTGATTGAACAATTTCCTCTATTAATGTAACAGATTTGGAGACTAATTTGCCAATTATTTGGTTTAATTAAAATCGAATATAAACCGGAGAAAAGTCCATTTATAGTCGGTTCTTGTTTTTTGCCGCATATTTTTTCATTAATCAAAAAGAATATGATACAAATGTTGTTTATACTAATAGGTATCTAAAAATGAAAGCTTAATAACATACGGATTGGAATTCATAAGAAAAAGTTAACCTCTTCTACAAGGAGGAAAATTTGGCGGTTCTTGTTTTGCTACTAGAGTAGAATCAGTAATCACAATACTAAAAGAAAATTGTTTTATACAAGATCTTCATCTCATATATAGTAAAATACCAAAATAAATAAATAAATAAATACCAAAAAAAATGTTTTGGATGAAAAAACAAAAGAAAATGACGATGACACATAATCATGGGTTTAAAACTTCTTGCGCACATTCAAAAATCTTGGCAGAGGCGTGTTAAGCATAAAGCTACCATTAACATTTAATAGTTTTTAAATCACTTTGGGGAGGGGGGGACGGACGTGACATCCAAACCAAAATTCTATTTGACTTGGTTATGATATCCGAGGTGACGACAATGTCGTATTATGATAATCTAAATGGTGGAAATAATTGTGTCCACGAATCTTTTCAAAATTTATTAATTAACAAAAAAATATATTTTAATTTTATCTATTTTCTATTTCATAAAAATTAGAAGAAACAAAAAAAACAAAAAGAGAATTAACAAACCTTTAATTGATGGAAGAGATTGAGTAAGGCAGCGTCAACCATAGGAGGAGGCTCATCGGAGACTAAGCTAGGGAATAGTCCATCTCCGGCGACTTTCAAGCTCACGAGAACCCCCAATTGTATCATCTCCATCGGCACCGTCGGTAAAGCAACGTACGTGATTCTGGCGACTTGCTGAATCTGAATACTCCCTGTGCTCTTCGCAGCGTTGCATAAACTCCAAGATTCGGACAATAGCGGAGTCGAGATCATGAACGACGCATTTAACTCACTCGTCTCGAATCTGCAATCTTCCATGACTCTCTGATTCGAGCAGAGAGTTACAGAAAGATGATGTTTTCAGGTTTGTTACAAGAAAGTGTTTCTGAGCAGTGACGAATCTAGAAATCATTTTTATCCGGGGCAGCATCTAAAACTATAAAATAATAGAGCATATAATAAAACATAATCAGAGGCATGATTAAATATCCTTCAACAAATACACCGAATTTGAAAAACTTATAGGTACGTCCGCCCATGTTCTGAGTAATTGCTTTCCTTCCATTTTTCTACCTTAAGAAAATAGTTAGGAATTTCCTACCAAATTTCTACGACCTATTTGTTTGTAAGAAAAAAGGTAAGAAATCGGAAAGAACTTGGTTGGAAATAAATAACAGTTAACGATGTTAGGAAATTCGTAGGAAATTTTCCTACCATTTTTCTACTAACCATAATTGGTAGGCAAATCGTAGGAATATTGTAGAAACAAATCATACTATTTTCATTCGAAACATAATTTATAGGTTATCCTAGAAATATTGAAGGAATGAATCCTACTATTTTCCTACTAAACATAATTTATAGGTTATTGAGAGAAATTTTGTAGGATGATTTATAATGGTAAGTTTGTTGATTTTATTTATAGTTTTACAAATTATTAAAAGAGATGTCTTGCTTACAAAAATTTTAACTTAAATAATAATTAAAAGAATAATAATTAAAAGAATAATAATTTTAAAACTCAATCATGGATTTTAAACAACAAATAATACTATTTTTACCATTTTTTGTTTCCTACAACTTTCCTTCGAACAAATTTAATATTAACTTAACCTACTAATTTCCTACCAAAATATTAAAACCTAGATCTAAAACGCAGTAACCTCACTTTCTTCCTTGACACCTTCACTTCTCCGCCATCATCATCTGAGTATCTATCACCGATTCACCACCACTGCCGTTCGAATCACCACCACTACTTGTCACCGTAAAACTATCACATCTCCGCCGTCTTCGTCTGAGTCATCATCGCCGTCTTCGTCTGATCATCATCGCCGTTGGAGTCACCACCACCGCCGTTCGAATCGCCACCACAGCTTGTCCTCAATGCCATCTGTTTCTGCAACCTTAGCTTCTAGTTTTTTGCGTACTCGATTCCTTTCAAGTCAAAGCAAAGTATTATCTTTCGTCCATGTAAGTCAGAACTGTTCGAATTATCATTTTTTGGGTGTAAATTTGTTCTAATTATCTACAATTTCGTTTGTTTGTTGATTCATCTTCAAACCCCTCCTGCAATTTTTGATCAAATCTCATATTTTGATTGTTGCTTTCTTATTTTGATTGTTGTATTGAGTTCTCGGCTCGATTCTAATACTATGCTTGGACTCCCCTGTTCGTGATGTTATGGGTTTTATTAGAGAACCTGTGGAATTGTAGGTTTGAGACTCAGTTCTTAATCGTAACCTTTATGTTAGATTAAAAAATTCATACCTCTTATTGCTAGATCTCTGTGTTTCAACATTACTACTTGCTTCATGACCATATCTCTCTTTAAGCGTCGTAGATGTTTCTGCTTTAGATTGCAAAACATATAAGTCTTTTCTATATTTTTATGTTTCGACTCTTTCAATTTTTTTCTAATTTATGCTTTCTTTTACGACTTAAGGTCTTGATGTGTTTTGAGTCAGCAATTTTCAGAGGCTGCTGTTGTGGTAACAATTCTTCGCTCTCTATCTATAATCGATTTAAGTTATGCTTTCCCTTTATTTTCTTGTATGGTATTTTGTGTTGAAAAGTTTTGAAGTATTTCTTTGTTGATGATGCAAAGTGTTTGTGATTCTGTAATCAAGTCCTTTTGTTTCTTTGTTATGCCTCAATTCTTTATTACAATTCTCTGTTTCTATTTGATCTGTGCATCATTCTTTTTGTTCTTCCTTTCGTGCTGCTGAAATAAGCAAATGTTGTGACAGATCTTTGAGAAGAATCCAACAAAGATCAAGAGCCATGGAATCTGGTTGAGATACTAGAACCTTACAGTTTACCACAACATGTACCCTTCTCAGCTCTAATACCTCCACAGTCTCTCACCAGTCACCATCTCACGTCTCCTCCATCTCAAGTTTCCCATTGACAAGATGAAGACGAGATGCATGCAATTAGTAGATTGATTTTTTTTTTCAATTTGGTTTTTGACATTTATTATTATTTTTATTTTATTTTTGGTAAAACAATTTGCTTTTATATAAATTATTCAGATTATTAATAATGATATTGCATAATTTTGAATTTATTTTTCGTAATTAATATAATTATTGAAACCAATTTAATTAATTTTACTTTTAATTAGTTTTGTAGAAAATTGGTAGGAAATAGTTTTCTACCAAAACAGTTGTAGGTAATTGGTTAGATCTTTTGGTAGAACAATGGTAGGAAATGTTTTTCCTACGAATATTTTAGTAGGAAAACGATCAATAATTTTCTTCCATTTTTCTACGAATTTTTTACGAAATTTTTTACCAATTTTTTCGTAGGAAAATTCTTACGAATTTTTTACTATTTTTAATTTCCTATGAGACATTTCATACAAACAAATTTTGTAGGAAAATGATAAGAAAGGCATTTTCTTGTAGTGGTTGTCTTTTCTTAGTCGTCGTCTCAAAGTCCTGTCTATCTTTCATGGAAAGTTACAGATAAATCAGCCAATATGTGTAATGGATGACTGAAACATTTCTTTTGGCATAGAGAACAAAAGATGGTAATTACCTGGCCCCTGTAAGTCTTACAAGTTAGATTCACCATGATTTGAGGAGACTTTTTAAGTTTATGGTCTACCTTTGCAGATATAGGATATTCTTGTTATGATTTTTGATAATTTACTGTTTGTAAAGGTTCAATTAAAAGAAAACATTGAAAGGTTCATATCATCGTTTTATCACTGTTTAGGATATTTGTAAATTATAAAGTGGGGGCAACATAAAAAAAATAAAAAAAATAAAAATAAAATCAATTGTAGAGTTACAATCTTGACGATTGGAAATCATGTTGACGCATTGGAAATGGAACATAAACTTGACGATTTATGTATTGAAAATTCTTGCATAAAAAAATGATAATGATAAAAGAGATAATCTGGATCCCCAATGTCAGGAAAAACTGAGAATGATCATTGTAGAGTTACAATCTAAAGTAATCTTGCTATCAACTTTGATATTTTCATCAACATGCTTTTTTGAAAGAAATATAGTAACACCAAATAATGAAGCCAGTTCTAAGCAAGCCGCCATTAGAGAGGTTCATTGTTACTTTTCTTGTATGAAAAGGGTCGTCGTCCAAAGTCTCCTCTCATTTATCATCATAAAATTTTGATCATTTCACTGTCTTTACCAGATTTATAATCTAAAACACAAAAAAAAAAACAAAAAAACCAAAAACAGTGAGAGCTCCATCACTGCCTTTTTATCTTTGTTTGGGCTCGGTGGAGAACAAATAGAGTACAAAATGCAAATCAAAGCTTTTTCAGAGAGTATTTACATTTCTGTAAACTACAATGGTGTTAGGACAAACAAAGTTTTTTTTATATTAGTTAATCATCTATCACATGACTTAAAGTTATGATGAATCAAATATGCCTCTTTTGACTTTAAGTTATGATCCAATAACTCGATTCAGTTAGAAAATACAATTTATAAGCTAACAGAATATGTATAACAGTATTAGTACTATTTAGTTAGAACAATTTGACAACCAATAAGTAGCGGAACGATTACAAATTGTTTTGTTTTGATTCAAATTTAAACACACGGATTCATCAATTACTCCAAATAAAATAAAACAGATATCGCTTGGAACCAGCAAGCCTCTTTAATCTGATGAAACCCTAAATCACATACCTTCGTCGGACGAGGACGCAGAAGCTGCGGCGGCGGCGTCATCGGGATCTTTGGTTGGGTCAGATTTGTCAATGGAGGAGCGAAATTTTTCGAGGAAAGGCTTGAAAGCGATCTCTATGGCTAACCACCCAAACGCCAACGCTGCGACCACTACAGTCGCCTGTTTCGTTCCCGAAGTTTTCCCCATCGCTGTGTCGTCGTCTCCTCCGTAACGATCGACGGTTTAATATTAATCATAGACGATGGGCTTGAGGGTGATTATAGTGGGCCGGTTTGGGCTTCTCATCAGATAAAATTAGATACAGACTCAAAATAATGGGCCAGTTTGGGCTTCTCATTAGATAAAGTTGGATACGGACTCAATATTAGATTACTTTGGCAAAAAAAAAACAAAACTTACATAACAGTATCTTAAATGTAAGATTATGTTTTTATTTATTTTATTTTATGTTTGTATTTTAATGTTATGATGATAAGGATGTACAAGTGTCAGTACAAAAATTCAGCTCTAATAATAAAAGTCAGCTTAAATGTAAAATTGTTCAATGATAATTTTGTCGCGATCATTGTTGATTTAAACATGTTTGTTTTTTGGTTCAGTTTTTTCCAGTTATTTTAATTTTGCCCACTCCTACATATAAAAGACGAAAAAAAATGGAGAAAAATTACCAAATGGATAGACAAAAACTTAATTATTATACACCGAATCACCACAAGAATCTTATGTTAGAAAACTATTTAAAATGGGCAGCGACCAATTCAAACTTTCGTCTTAAATTTCTCAACGACGATTAATAAAAATCTGCAATCTAAAATCTTCCACTTTGCCTGATTTCAAATATTCAATACAATACATCACAGTCATCGCCTTATCAACTTTCCTGGAAATTCTCGTCTAAATTTTGCACTCACCTATTCAATCAGGTTAATCAAATCGACCGGCTCAAACAATCAAACCCACCAATAAATTGCAACAAAAAAAATTGGGTTTCTATTGTGAGACAAGTTCATAAATTTGACCGATTCAGCACACATAAAAATCTGGTAATTGACGTGGTTTGGTTAACCCAAGAAAGTGGTTTAATTAAACGGATTTGTTGGATAACGTGTTTCGGGTCACACATTAAAAAAAACCCGGTTCGGTCAACTTAATTGGCAAAGTGCATCACTTGTATTTTCAAAACCGCGTTTAGTTCGGACTTTTCATCTCTACTGGGTCCATAACTCAAGATTATAAAAACTCTTCTAAGAAACTCAATATTGAGCAAATATATTTTTTTTTTTTTGTTTCTTATACAAAATTCAAAGAAATTTCTTGTATCTTCAGCCATGAACGATCTTCTCTCCCGCTCGTTCAACCGCTCCGTCGCGGACGATTCATCACCACCGCACTCACACAACATCGAGATGCCAAAAGCGAAATTCTCCGGCGGAAGTTGCCGTGGTGGAAACAACCTCGATAAGTTCTTCCTCGACGTGGAAGAAGTGAACGGAGACCTTAAAGAGCTTGATCGTCTATGTCACAGCCTCCGATCGAGCCACGAGAAAAGCAAGACGCTTCATAACTCCGAGGCGGTGAAGGAGCTAAAGGAGAAGATGGACGCTGACGTGTCGGCAGCGTTAAAGACAGCAAAGCGCGTGAAAGGAAATCTAGAGGCATTAGATCAGGCTAATGAAGTGAACCGGAGTTTACCGGAAAGCGGACCGGGTTCATCGTCGGACCGGCAAAGGACGTCGGTTGTGAATGGGTTGAGGAAGAAACTGAAAGATGCGATGGATAATTTTAATCAAGTGAGAGAGACAATATCGACTGAGTACAAAGCGACGATCCAACGAATGTATTTCACAGTCACCGGCGAAAATCCCGACGAAGATACCGTTGACCGCCTTATTTCAACAGGTATAAATTTCTCCTATGTTTTTGGTTCATTCAAAATTTAAACGTTAAAGAACAAGAATATTTGTTTAATTATCGAAAAATTTAGTTATAAGAAATTGTTAATATTGAGGGTATAATTTTATAATTGCGATGATTAATTATATATGGTTAAAACATGGTATTGATGAAAATAAATTTGATTTACAAAATGTAGGAGAGAGCGAAACATTTTTGCAGAAAGCGATACAAGAACAAGGTCGAGGTAGGATTTTGGACACCATAAACGAGATACAAGAGAGGCATGATGCAGTGAAAGACATTGAGAAGAGCTTGAACGAGCTGCACCAGGTGTTTCTCGATATGGCTGTGTTGGTTCAGCATCAAGGTGAACAGCTCGATGACATTGAAGGCAACGTTAAACGAACTAACTCGCTTGTTCGGTCTGGTGCGGACCGGCTTGTCAAGGCAAGGTTTTATCAGAAGAACACGCGCAAGTGGACTTGCTATGCCATTTTGCTATTGATCATTATTGTGGTCTTAGTTGTGTTGTTTACTGTTAAGCCTTGGAATAATAATAATGGTGGTGGTGGAGGAGGTTCGCCTCGTCAAGCCACTCCGGTGCAAGCTCAGCCACCGCCACCTCCGGCCCGGCGGCTACTTCGCTAATATTTTTGTGTTGGAAGGTTCTCTCGGTTACATGGGGGCTTTGGAGTTTTTTTTTGTGTTTATTTTATATATCTTTTGCAATGTTTTGATTGTTCTGTATATATTATGAAACACAGTAATGAAATTTTCCATGGATTTAAATTTTCATCCATTCATTGATATGGTGGTAGAATCCCTTAAATTAGCTAAAGTTAAATTGACATTTAAAAAAGTTAATTTGACATTTAAAAATAAGAAACAATTCACGAGTCAATATTCGCGGCCAAGTCATAAGAGGCGCTTGATTTTAGTCAAAACAGAAAGATATAAATTGACTTCACATGGGCCGTAGGAAAAGCCCATTAGTCCAAGAGAAGAAAATAGTTTTGTTGTATTTGTGCGTTGTGCAATTGTCTCTCTCTCTCTCTCGCAATGGCGTCGTTGAAGATGATAGGCAAGTCAAATTTAGGAATCTCTCAAAACTTAGTTCCTCGATAGATTTTCTTCATCTAATGTACACAATTCTGTTTGACTTATATGCTCTTTGTTTTGCTTATCTTCTGATGTGTTGTATGTGTAAGATCAGACATAGCCGTGAACTTCACAGGTTAGTTGAGGCATTTCCGCAAACACTTTGTGAACATATCGTTGTCTGATCAAATTATCTTCTAATCGTATGAGAATTGTTCAACTAAATGTTGTGGGATGAAACAGATGGGATGTTCAAGGGAATTTACCATGGCAAGAACTGTCATGTTCCTGACATTGCCACCGTCTTGAACCGAGCTTGGTCTGCTGGAGTCGATAGAATCATAGTTGAGTCACTCTTATCGAATTTTCTTATGAATGATTAGAATTATAGAATTTGGGTAATTCAAATGTTGAATTTCTTGAACAGGTAACTGGTGGGTCATTGGAAGAATCAAGAGAAGCTCTTGCCATTGCAGAAACTGATGGTTTGTTTGTTTTTTCAGATCTTTTTCTCAGAAAGTTTCGGTCTTTTTTTAAAAAAGTTTTGTGATTGAGGATTTGCATTTTTGCAGGCAGGCTGTTTTGCACGGTTGGGGTTCATCCAACTAGATGCAATGTTAGTTTTCTCGTACCTTAATGTCTCTTTACTTTGAAATTCTCGAGTTTAACATGTAATCAAATTCTAATCTTCTGCTTGAATCGTTCTTTAATGTAGGAGTTTGAAGAACGCGGTGATCCGGAGAAGCATTACCAGGATCTTTTTTCATTAGCCAAAGAAGGAATGCAGAAAGGGAAGGTGATATTACTTATATATCTTCTAATCTAGTAGATATTTTGAATTGATTTAGGTTTGATATCGCTTTCGTGTTGATCAGAATCAATATCATTCTTGTAACACTCTTCTCTTTTATGGTTGATTAAGGTGGTAGCAATTGGTGAATGTGGATTGGATTATGATAGGCTTCAATTCTGCCCGGTTGATATCCAGAAGAAGTAAGTTTGGTCATAAAATTTGAATCTTTCACATGTTTGATTGTTTCTTTACTTAGAATATCTTCCACGTTTTCTTCCTTGACAAAGGTACTTTGAGAAGCAATTTGAATTAGCATATGCTACAAAGCTACCGATGTTCCTACACATGCGAGCAGCTGCTGCAGATTTCTGTGAAATTGTTGAGAGAAACAAGAACAGGTGAACTTGCAGGCTAATGTTTTCTCGACTTGGGTTTATATAAACTTCCTGGAATGCTTTTTCAGTCATCTTAATTCATTCTCCATTATCCACTATTAGGTTCACTGGAGGAGTTGCTCATTCATTTACTGGTAGTGCATTGGACCGCGATAAGCTTCTCTCTTTCGATAAAATGTACATTGGTAAAGACTTCCATTATTTCCTTTAAGACTTTAACTCTCCTTGCCGTTTATTGGATCTTTTTTTTTCCGGAGTATCTTGAATTACTATTGTGATCTTTTGTTTTGCTGATGTGATTCTATTTGGCAGGTGTGAACGGCTGCTCGTTGAAAACAGCCGAGAATCTTGATGTAATGAAAGGAATACCAGTAGAGAGGATGATGATTGAAACCGACTCTCCATATTGTGAGATCAAGAACACACACGCCGGAATGAAGTTTGTAAAGTCGACTTGGCCTTCCAAGAAAAAGGAGAAGTATGATCAAGAGTCCCTTGTCAAAGGCCGTAATGAGCCGTGTTTAGTTCGGTGAGTTTAGCTTTGAGAAACCCTTATCAAATCCATAGACATATGCCAGTCTCTAGAACAACTCTTAGGCAATCATTTTGTTTTCCAGACAAGTTCTTGAGGTGGTGGCTGGCTATAAAGGACTTGGTGATGTTAATCAAGTTAGCTCAACCTTGTACCACAACACTTGCAGGCATGTTCTCTCTCCATTTCAGTTTTACATAATTTCTAGATCAGTCACAGAGAATAACATTTAAAGAAGACATTAAAGAACTGTTCTTGTATAAATGTTTTGTTCTGATAGATCGTAGCTATATCTGCAGAGTTTTCTTCCCTCAGGACTTGGATTCGGCTGCAGATGCTCTGCTTTCCGGTCACCATGAAACCGATTAGCAGTAATCAAGATATGTTACATTACACCATTTATGGAACCAAATCATTCTCAATAAAAATTACAAACATCTTGTTTTCCATCTCATATATTGTCATCTTCTTCAGCCTCAATAGAACACAACACAATTATAAAGCAACAAAATTTTCATATTTGGCCCTCGAGCTGATAAGTTTGGAACTTGTAAGGAATCTATTGTTCTTTTGCTGCTTCATGTACTGACATTCGAAACCAGCTCGCTGCTCTCTAGACTTTCCTCTTCAGTCTCTCCTTCTGCTACAGGAGGAGACACAGTGGCTCTCTCTGAAGCTAAATTTAGCCTCAACGCTCGTCCTTCAACTTCCTAAGAACCAAAAGCAAAACCTAAACTAGTGAGTCATAAACCCAAATCACCCAACCAAACCAGAACAGGAGGTAGAAGCCTTACCACGCCATTCATGGCACTCAGAGCAGACTGAACATTCTCTGCAGACTCAAAAGAGATAAAACCAAATCCCCTAGACCTCCCAGTGTTTCTTTCATAGATAACTTTCGCACCAAGCACACCAGGTTGATCAGCAAATGCATCTTTCAAACCTTGTGAGGTTAGATTCCAACCAAGGTTTCCTGCATAAATCTTGTGAGGACTGTCTACATAACTCCGGTTATTATCACGGATTTTGGTTCTCATTACTTCTCTTTCGCCGCCTCTTGGCACCTCCGGGAAGTTCACTTTCACCGTTCGACCACCAATTTGCTACAAAATCAACACACAAGAATTGACGTAGAGCTGAATCTATCTTTGATCAGAATTGATGGAACTTACAGAGCTGTTAAACATTTGAATTGCTTCTTTTGCTTCTTCAATGCTTCCCATTGTTACGAATCCAAATCCTCTGCTTCTGTCAGTAACTTTATCATACACAATCTGCAACAAGGAACAATACCAAATCAACTATTGAAATTACTATATGAGGTTAGAGATGAAGAAGATGGTAGAATATGTAAACCTGAACATCGACGACATTTCCAGCTTCTCCAAAAAGCTGAGAGAGCTCAGAAGAAGTGATTGTGTAAGGTAAATTCCCAACGTACAACCTCCCTTCTTCACCACTCGCTTGCGTCGTCTCTTTTACATCTGCGTCTTCTTCTTCTTCTTCTTCTTCTTCTAACGAAGACTCGATTTCATCATCGGCAGAACTCGCTTCGATATCGGCGGAGCAGAAGAAGCGGTGGCGAATATTTGAAATGAGGAATAGCGAATTAGGAGAATTGGCTACGAGTTTGAAGGATTTAGGTCTTAAGCGATAGAAGAGTCGGAAACTGGAGTTGGACGAGAATAACGGATTTAAAGTAGCGGTGGAGGAAGCGGTGGCTGCGGCTGATACAGCCACGGCGGAGGGGCAGTAGGCTGACAACATTTTGTAAAGGGTTTTGAGAGTAAGAGTGGATAAGATATATATTTTTCTCGACGACTTGTAAGGGAGTTTTTTTTTTTTGTCTCAAATTATATAAATAATCAAATTTAATTTGAAAGGAATTTAACACGAACAAATTTATAAAATTATATTTTTGAGAATTCGAATGATAATTTTAATTTATTTTTTTAATCCCGAAAACATTTAGTGTTGTTAGCCATCTAATCCACTCAATATTTGAATATAACCGAAATGATGTTCCAATAAAGAGACCAATTTTTTACATAAACCAAAGTTCATCTTCTTGTGACGTCTAGCTCAAACGTGCAATCTTTCTTATGATCCAAATTTGTATAAATCAGACATTTGAGTCTCATATCTTTTTTTTCAAAAATTCAAAAAGAACAGATGTAACTCCATTAGAATTAATATTTATTTGGACAAGAGATTGTCTCAAGTTGTAGTCACACCCAAAATTAAGTTTAACATCTCTTAAAAAACAGTTATACACACAATCAATGGCCAACCTAACCGTCTGTGAAATCTTATGAACATAGGTTATAAATTTATAAATTTCCAGCAAACACAAGCTTTGGGTCAAAGTAATAGTAACCAAGCTCATAATGTGCTTTTAACCTCATTGTTGAACTGTTATACAACTTTTGATCAAAAAGTTAGTGGTGTGGTTTACAAAAAAACTCCTGAAATTATAATGACTTGAAAGCTTCATGATTGAGCTCCTCAAAGGCAACATGACAAGGGAAGTTCTGACTTCTTATCAACTTGTTTCGTCGGATCCGCCATTGGCGCCACTTTTATCATCGTCTTGAAAAAACTTTTATGTCAACAAAACAAACGGGGAAGAAATAATGATATTTTTAATACATAAAAGGATGAATGAAACTATTAAATTTCATTTTTGTACAGAAAATGGATAACTCATTCATGAAAAAAAATTGGATAACTCATTTATGATATTTTTTATGATGTGTGACAATGACAAAACCCTAATACTACTTTGTATGTTAGATCAATTAATTGTATACCTCAAATCTACATTATATATATATATATATATATGTGTGGCTTTAAACTAAATTAATTAAAAGAAATGAATCATGACTTAATATATGTTGTTGAACATACTTTTTTAAAAAAATGGTGATATAATGTTCAAAGCCTTACCTGTTATTTGATTAAAATGCCTTTAATAGTATTTTTCTCATTTAAACAATTAATTTTTAAGAACTTCAAATGATTGTATTTAGTTTGTATGATTTTGTTCCGACTTATAGAATTGCTTATGTTTGTTTCCCAGATTTAGACTTGACCAATCTGAAACGGTGCAGCTCACCCAACTTCTCCTACTTTTCAGCCCTTTTTCCTCTTACTTTCAGCAACAAACTTCCACCCTTTCAAACTCTTCTAGATCCGTGGGCTTGATAGCTCTCCTCCATGAAGACCAACACCAGTAATCCCACGCTCTTCCACCCCTCTTCTCTACTTAGAGATATGATTCAAGTTTTGATGTTTGTTGATATTAACGATTTCAGATTTAGTTTATTGATGTTTTTTTTTTCCAGACATTATGGAATGAAGAGAATGTTCATATTCCTTCGGGTGCTGACACAAATTAATTTAAACAATTAATTTTTAAAAACTTCAAATGATTGTACTCAATTTGTAAAACTTCATTTGCAAGTCTTTTTAACTTTGCCACAATTTTTTACTATCCATACTAGCATGATTTTGTTCCGACTTATAGAATTACTTCAGTTAGTGTTCCAGATTTAGGCTTTGAATAGTAGTAGTCTCTACCATAGTTTTTGACTTTTGATTTTTTAAAAACCACTAAATTATTCAATCAAGATTATATGTAAAATGGATTCCCTAAAAAATAAGGAACTTAGATTCTAGGAGTGTTTGCAAATTTGTAAACAAAAACCACAACCCATTGTTTTGAGTTTGTTTGAACGAGATTTTTATTTCCAAATTTTTCTTTTTTTTTGTGTAAAATCTAAAAGCTATAATCTGAAATCCATTAAAAACTCTTAAACATTCATGGCCTTAGACTTGACCAATATGAAACGGTGCAACTTCTTTAAAACCATTCCAAGAACGTAATGAAAGTCTTTCTAGATATTAATTAGGTAAAGAGTTTTAAAACATGCTAAGAAGAAGATATCTGGATTCTGAATAATGGCTCAAATCGCTTACTAGCAGATCCAAAGATGTGTTTGAATGCTTAAAATTTATTTTTTCTTTAAAATATTTACAAATTAATGGAACTAATTGAGGCTTCCAAATACATGATGCTCTCAAAATCATCCCAATTAGTCATTTGCAAAGAACCGGTATCCAAAGATCTGTGCTGTGATTGGCTGATTAGAAACCCTACTATCGTCTTCCTCCTCTCCTAATCGAAAATGAGATGCATTGGCGCTCCAGTCTTAACCACGCTCGCTTCTTTCAACATAATCCCTTTCGGCTAGTACAATGCATCAAAAACTCAACCTCGAAGAGACCACATTCACCAAATTTAAACTTAGGCAAAGCAAAAGTCTTCTTGTTCGACCATTTACTCTTCTTGGCATCCTCGACAACCCACAAGTCCATACTACCTTCACTCCCAAGACGAGAGTAGTCAAAGATAGCAACTTTTCCTCCGTAGTTCATGACATTCGTGGCACGCGTGTGCCAGACTATGCCAGCCTCAAGGGGTAATTCAATCGAGTTGAACTCCTCACAAGTCAAGTCAAAACTCACAACGACACATGTGTTCTTATCATTCCAAGCTCCATAATACAACACACCGTTGATGGAAATACCTTGTGAGTAAGGACGAGGAGGAGGAGGAGGATTGGTGCTTCGAGTGCTTCGCCATGAAGCTCCAGGACCAAGTACCAACACCTGATGCTCGGATCTCACTACTCTCTCTTCATTGCTCACTTTCCAAACTGTGCTAAGCACTTAGTATTCGTCTTGAATGGGATCATATCCAAAGTAGTTCCACATATTAGAATCATCTTCCAAAATGCTTGATCTAACTAATGGCAATTCCACGCTCTGCTTGGTGGTAAGGATACAGATCTGCACTCTTCTCCCAATTCTGAAACACGTCAAACCCCGAAGAGCGTTTACGAAACAACCTCCCATTCCCGGCATGGTCAGATCTTGGTTAAGTGCACAAATGTTACCCTCCGAGTTCGAGTTCTCAGGCGACGTTGAGAGCAACACATAGTCGCCGCGGCCGGCCTTGTCCACTAAATACATGAAGTGACGCCGTTGACGCGACGGCGATGGAGTTTCAAGGAATAAATTAGTCAAATAGCGGGAAGAGATGAGGGAAGACCACCGCTTTGAGACGCACTTGAACATCATCAATGTATACGCCGGCAATCTCGCCAGGATCTCCATCAACACATCCTCAAGGATCTCCTCGGCGGTGATGGGTTTCGAATCGGGCTTGAAGAGGGCTCTTATGTTTCTTCTATCCTTCGACCGTTTCATCTTCTTCCTCAACCCTTTCACAGCGGTAAAACCAAAAGACAATCCCATAGCTACACTTCTGTTCCAATGTCTGTTTTTTTTGTCGTAAGTCAACCCTAAGCGTGTGCTTTAATAGGAAGACAGAACAGAACTGATTATCCTAAGATCCGAAGGAATTGTACTATGGCCATTTTTTCACGTAATAACTCTTACCTTTTCACTGGCGTAAAAAAAAAAAAAAAAAGTAAATTCTACCTTTTCCTTTTCCATTCTAGAAAAGTAAATCTAGGCCCAAACCCAAGATATATATCACAGGCCTTCTCTACCTGGCCGAAACAGAAGACATAAAGAAAAATCTTTTAATCATTATTTCTGCTTTACCTGTCACAGGTTTATGAGTTTTTTTAGGGAGATGTAGTTTTTACATTTTTATCTTACTGTGACTTTTGTACTGCTATTGGCTTATATTCATGTAACTGAGTCACCATTCACTTAGATGACTCTAGAAATATCTAAACGACGTTATTTTCTCAAACTGATTTAAACCAAGTTGTTGGATTTAAGGTTTATAATTGTGTTTCAAATTGAATAAAAGTTAAGACTGGATTTTAAAAGTGGTAGAACTACATTTCTAGTTGGATCCAGTTAAAAAGAAGAAAGTTATCCATCCATTCTAGTTTGGTTTGTTCGGCTCAAAAAATAATCATTTACATTATTACTTCTTTTTTTTATCACATGTTACAAGATTATAGAATTCTCATATCCGGATTCACTTTGCTCACGTGTGAAAAATCATTGACACGTGGGAAATTGTGACCTCAGCATTGTACACGCTACTTCCATCAATTTACCTGCAGCATAATATAGCGTCAGTTAGAAATTATAATTTTTCCAAACAGTTTATTTTTTCCTGATGTCAATGTACTGAATTAACTGTAGTATATAATACAGTAACAAGGATGAGCTTTTAAAATGATTGATTCTAACTAATGCTCAAATAAATATATTTATAAGAAAAGGAACCATTGAACCGAAGACAAATTGAGTTAAGAAAAGAAAAAAAAGGCAAGTTGTATTTATCAAGTATCAACCAATATGACTCGTTCGTTCTTTAGAAAAAATGAAATTAAAAAAAAAAAAAAAAAAAAAAAAAGAAAGAGAACACTTTTGTGATTTTATTTTCACTTTAACATGGGATTCTTTATCTCTTCGTCGGTGGATCATTAAATAGTTATAAATCCCAATTATCTCCAATCGATTGTTGAAAAATAATATATCATACGAAAAGTTTGTTAGAGAGACTTTGTCTCCATTCTCACACGTCTGTTGTTTACTTAGTACTCTCTCGTTGAAAGACTAATTATATATGACTAGTCACTATTACAATGATTTAATTATCTTTTCCATTTAATATGGCAAAAATCACACATAAAAAATTCCCTAAGCACTATAGGCTATTCTAGCTTTATAACTTTCTAATAATGTCTAAAACAAAACTTTGAATAACTTTGTAAAAAAAAAAAAAAACTATTCTTTTGTAATAGTGTATGTATTTGTTTATAATTAGATAATTAGGTAACTTGGGGTTAAACTGTCAAGATCAAATAGGTTAAGTACAATATTAAAAGGCTAAAGATTAATTAAAAAAAATGATTACCTCTCCTTGGTTTACCGGCTTTCTTCACGGCAGGAGCGGCGGTTTTCTTCTCGACCGGAGTTTCTTCCTCCGGGAACAGAACGCCGTCAATCCCCTGAACCGAAATTCTTCCATCGGTATAAATATCAGGATCGAACAAATAAGCCGAACCGTCACCATGACCGAACTTGACCGAACCATCTGCCTCCTGAGCCTCTACCTTATGAGGAAACCGGAGTGAATCGTACCGGACTTTCCCGAACCGACGTACGGAATTGTACATACTCTCTTCGGTTTGGTATTCCGGTATGATGTGGTAATACACAATTTGCTCTGGAGCTCCCGGTTCACTCAATTGGTCCGTCGTTAGCTTAGCCATAGCTTCGTCGTTTGGAGCTAACACGGTTAAAACGTAACCTTCCGACACGAGCCGACCCATCTCGGTGGCTAGAGAAGTGAGATTGACGAGAATATCTGCCATTTCGTTGTAGCCACCGTAATGAAGAAGCGTGTGGATGAAATCTTTAACTTGAGCCTCTCCGTTGAAATGGTGGCGGGGCCCACCCGGTCCTGGTGCCGGAGCCGGAGCAAGTGACGGACCGGGTGACATTGCGTCGTAAATTGGGAGAACCGGTGGAGCTCCGGCGGGAATTGGGGACGGTTTTTTCTTGAGACGGTGAGTTCTTGGATCGACCTCCGGTGCTCCTTCCGGTAACACTGCGGCGATTGATCGGAGACTACGACGGCGGTTGAAATCTTCTTGAACGGAACGTGGGATTAAAAGACGTTCGATTCCGTGGATAATTCCGTCGGGTCGGGTTAAATCATCGGGTTTGGTGATTTCAGCGGAGTTGACTTTTCCGTTAGTGAAGTGGAGGTGTTCTTCGGAGAGAGTACGGTGGCTGAAGACGTCGGAGAATTGAGGAGAAGTAATTCTTTTGGGAAGAATGTGAAACATCAAGAGAGATTGTAAAGATTTGAGATTTTTTGGTTGAAGCAAGAAAGATTTGAATTCAGGATCAAGATTACGTTCTAAAGCATCGTTACGAGGAGCAAAGATTGTGATGTTGTGTTGACCAACGGCTTCTTCTAAGGTTTGAAGGAGAAGAGCTTTCTCCACGAGCTCTGCTAGTTCCGTGTAGTGAGAGTCAAGAAGAGCTACGAGGACGGAATTGGAGTTTATTTGACCCGACCCGGGTTTATCGGGTAATGCGGTGGTTATGGAGGTAGTCACAAGGAAGAAGAAGAGAATCTTGGAGAGGCCAGCCATGGCGGTAGAGAAGGAAGTGTCGGCGAAATGAAGTTTTTGGTTTGATAATAAAGAGGGACTGAGATGGTGATGTGATTGTGACGTTTCTTCTTCCTTTTTATTTTTTTTAATTGTGTTTCATTTTCGTTAATTATATAATGATTTTTCTGGGTGGGTGGATTTAATTCTGTCTCTAATTTCTATTTGTATATATTTTTGGGGGAAATAAATTGTATGGTGATGTCATTTAAACTTGAAGCCAAGGGTTCACCTTTTTCAGGGATTAATAAACAACTCAGCTCTGTCTTTGTGTTTGAGCATCGTATGTGTCGGTCACTCAAATGCACACATAATTCACGTTGCCTTCAAGCCTAAAACTTTCCGTTTTCGTGTTTTCTGTAAAATATATATATATTTAAAAATTATTCGATGAAACGCTTAATTTCATAAAAAGCTAGCCAATTGTTATGGTCTCCTTGATGGATAAGCTAATTAGCTTCTAGATAAGTTGTTAGTTCTAGACTTCTAGTTCTAGTTCTAGTTAGCTAAAGAAAAAAACTAGATTAGTAAGTCATAACTAGGATATGCTAATTTTAGTTGGTTCATACTTCAATGTAAACATAAATAAATTCGCATTTAAAAGAATGAAAGATGGAGTCACTGTCCAATAGTATATATATTTATTGGGTCTGTAGAAATATGAATATTTATGTAGACAATGAGTTGAAACGCTAACATTATTAGCGTCATTGGTTGAAGAAGGACAAATTTAACCATACAGAAAAAAAAAATTACGGGCATATCAAACAAAGTGTCGGTGACCATCGAAACTCAGAGGGAATTAGCAAGAAAATATAATTAGAAAAAAATCAATAATATATTTAAATAACTTTTTTTGGTCGGATATTTAAATAACCTTGTGAACTAGCCGGCTGAAACTATTTATTTCCCTTATTTTTTAGTATGAAGCAACACTTGAAAAAAATATCCCCTCTCAAAAAATTGTAGGACATTTCATTTTCTTTTAAAATCATTGGTATAATGTTGTGATCATAGAATGCTCAAATAACTCAGATGTTCAGTTTCGCAGTGCATTCAATTTAAAATTTAGAGGATAAATGTGGTACGTGATAAGTAAAAAAGCTGATCCCAAGCAGGGTTCTCATGAGAATATATATCTACCTTGGTGTTTACGCCAAACCTTAATTAGAGTACGCATTGCTTCTCGTACATGCCGTAGAACTAGCTAGAAATGGCGATGTTTCGCTTGCCGTTAGTTTCTTCGTCGCCTTCGAACAGATATATACCTTTCTTTTGAAGCTCCTATCAAAATCAAAATTAAAATAAACTAACCCAACAAAATAAATAAGGTAAACGGGCCCCCCCCCCCCCCCAAATCCGTAGGTCATACTGATCAAGAATTTGCTCATGGCCAGACAGAGTTTTTCAAGTTTTCAAATATTAGTTTCATTAAAACTTAACATGAAAATTTGCTTCCAACTCCTTTCTTTGAATAAATATTCTCCAATAGTAAATTTACTGAAAAAGTATCTTGTTCTAATGTCTCTCTATATAATGTGTTATCTGCATATGTAAAGATGTAGTTTTGATTTAATGGTTGGCCTAGTGATTGAGAGTTTATAGAGCTTTCTTGACAAACACCTGCCACGGAAATTGCGAGACTATATGGCGTAGGCGTAGCGAGAATTGTCTGGGATTCAAATTAAACTGTATGCAAAACCTATTGGATCACTGATTCATCAACATTTTGGATGTTCCGTTAGAAACGTTTAGCATACGTTAGATCATCCAACTTTGTAAGTAGCGTTCGTAGTAAATGGAATGTAAAAGATGGAAAATAATTTCAGTACCTGTTTATTTTTCTAAGAAAATGGAGTGAAAAAAATACAATGCTTTGTCTAGGCTTTTCTTTTCTTAATAGGAAAAAAATTGATTAGGCAATAATTTAAGAAGAAACTGCTTCGGAAACTTCTCTGTTAGATGCGAACTATATATGGCCAATTTTGATTCGGAAGATCTTAGAATTCAATATTAGGTGCGAGTTCTCTCTCTCTCTATATATATATATTATCACTTTTATTTGTCCTCTTCTTTGGACTACGTACCCTATGATTGCTTCATACCTATAGAATTATTCAAAATTGTAAAATATACGTCTGTATGAAATTATATGAATCATAGCATTTAATGAAACAACAGACATTTATATATTTACACAGCTAATATGTCTATGATCTGGGCGCATGCACGTTATAAAACGCAAGACAATCTGAGAAACAAATTGTATAAAACTAATGTTACTCACTGGAATATATATACTATAAAGTAGCCAATAAAATATAGTTTTCACATGTTTTGGAGATTATTTTAGATTTTGGTCAAGGATTCACGAGTTATCTAAAGAATGGAGAATGCTTAAATTGTTGTATTTGTGGTTTTAGTGAGGAGAAAATCTATTGAAAAAAGAACAAACTTCCTAAACGCAAACGAATCAAAACTTGCATAAAAGTCTCCCCCCATCGAAATGGTCTACAATGAATTGGGCCGTGAGTGAGTTCAGCTACCCATCATCGGCCCAGTAAATATGTCTTGACTTCGTCGCCAAAACAAAAATATGATTATGACTTGTAAGTTAAACGACTAGGCTCAAGAGTCAAGATGGTGATTAATCTTATTTCTAAACTAATAAGAACCTTCTATTTGATTAGTCCATTTTACCCTCTGTTTATGTCGTCATCCTCGCTTACGGGATGATGCAAAGAACATTATAATTAAGAATATTTGGTTGGATAAAATATGCATGTCGTCACGTTGTAGTCGTCAGACGATTAATATATATTAATCAAATGACCAATTCTATACTCTCGTAAGCCACATTTTAATCTGTCCTTGTGACCCTTGGGGTTGTTCATGATACCCTTTTTCATTAGTTTAGAATACCACGTTTCTAACAAATTGGTATTTAACGGTTATTTATATATATCTCAAATCTTTGAAAAATCTTGAATGTTTGATAAGCCCGTAAGGTTCTGATGTCACTTTACTTCCGAAGACTTATTAGTTTAAACCTGACATAGTGAAATATTGCTTTCATACGTTAATGCAAAGATAACTTAAAGTATTTAACTTAAAACTTAACTGATTGAAAAGGTATATGTGCTTCAATGCTATCTTGCCTTTTTTTTTTGTTTCTGTTAAGACAATGTTATATATCTGACTTCAAGGTTTATTTGTCCCCAGACTCTTATTTTTAAACTAGTTATAATTCTCTGACCCAAAAAATGCACGGACCAAGAAACCAAACCTTGATGGTTCCATTTTTTTAAAACAAACTTTCCAACATTAGTTAAAATTTTTATCCAAGCTTTAACAGGTATATTTAGTGGAATATAACGAACAAATCAATTACCACTTAACATGTGGTACATTGCAATACAGTATTAAAAAAAAAGAAAAAGAATAGACTACTTACTATATAGTTTTGACATTCAACTACTACATACATATTATGTAGTTTACGAAGATGTAAAAATTATAGTCGTAGTTATATTAACCATCATAATGAGAAACTTGTGTAATTAAGAGCCAGCGCAACATATGTACGTAAAAACCCCTTCAGGCTAAACCCCAACAAATGATTAAAAAAAAAAATCAGAATATCGGAAATAAGATAATTAGCAATCACATTTTTGTATTTACACAAACAAAATATTTACAGGTAAAACCCATCAAAAAAAAAGACAAACAAAATAAAAAATAAGATTAAAAATTGACCCAGGGAAGACTTGAAGGTTTTACCCAGATTCAGGATTAGAGGATAAAAAAAAAACCCAAAATTAATTATGAAATTCAAATCAATTACATAAGTTTCCTTTTTGTACACAAAAAAACCTTCAAATAATTTCCGCCATCTTCGAATTCGATTGCTTATCAAATTTGGCTTTGGAAGAGTGTCTCCGGCGATACTCTTTATTATTTCCCGACGGCTCCACCACATCCGCCGCGAATCTCACCTTCTTCTTCATCACCACATTTTTCTGCGATCCTGTCACACACAAAAATACAAATTCTCAAAATCTAAATCTAAAATAATAAAGATAGATCAAGAAATGTAGAGAGGATATATATAATTCTTACGAATTTCGAATTCGAACTTCTCCATGTAATCAGAGAGAAGACGTTTATGAAATTGACTCGCCAGAAACACAACGCTTCCTGAGACGGCGAAAACCGCCATGAAACCTAAAGAACTCTCCATAAATATCTCTCTAAGGGTTTTTAATGATTTAATCGGTGATCGATCTGAAATTCTCCGTCGATGGATGGATCTTAATTGGGAAAAGATTAGAAGGAGAAAGGATCAGGGAACATGATCGGAGAGAAGAGGCGGAGAAGGAGAGAGGAAGAATGAAACGGAAGAAGCATTGCACCAGAACGACAGAGAGGATAGAGAAGGATGATGATGGCTTTTTATATATACACAGTTTTTTTGTTTTTTTTTATTTATTTTTATCAGTTTTAAGTCTTTTTCTTATTATTTGGTCAACAAACAAACAACTCAGTTATATATTTATTTTAACTCAATCGATGCATCATAAATAAGTAAATCCAATTAATAAATGGTTACTCCATTTATTAATTGGAGTATTTTTTTAGTTTTTTTAGTATTTGGTAATTATAAAAGCCTCACCATTCACCAATCACGATCAATTGTTTGTATTTTAAAAAATGTGAACTTCTCTCACTTTCTTTTTATGTGTTTTCTTTGTCTTTTGATAAAGTACTTTCATTTTATGTTTTAAATAATATTGTGAATTGTGGTCTGTTTAGTGTTGTAAAGTAGTACAAAAGTTTTTGCCAAAATTTATATTTTTTTTCTTTTCATTTTATTATAAATTTTGACTAAAAACACGCATATTAAAAATTCTATATTTATACAAAAATATTATTTAATATTTTACTTTTACATAAAAATTTACAAAACAACTAATAAAATGAAACAAAAGAAAAAATTTAAACATTTTTTATAATGGAAAAGAGAGAGTATTAAATAATATTAGAATAAATTTAAAAGGTTAAAAAATAGCCATATAAAAAAGTTGAGAATTAACCATTTTCAAGAGAACTAGCTTTTACTATTGATAATTATCAAACGATACAAGTATACCCCTTTACCACACAACCATAAAAGATAAAAATCAGATCCTCTGAGTCTATTGACGAAATCTTTAGTTATTACTCTCTCTATTTTTTATTAATCATATTTCTAAAAACCAAATTATTTCAAAAAAATATAATTTTTAGATTTTCTATGTAATTTTTATTAGTCATTGATAATGAATATTAAAAATTGTATCATCACACAAAATAATGCATTTATAACTATTTTAATATGTTTTTTAATATTAGTGAAAATGTTAGAAATATAATCAATTAGGAACAGATGGGGTACTATTTTTGTATACTAGCATACAATATGAAACTATAACATTTATTTGATTATAGTTTTTATAATGGCGATCCATTATTTGCTTTTTACAAACATTTATCTACATGCAATGCAAGTAGTCGCAACAATAACACAAAAATATGATATACGTGATGATAATTTTTGACTGAATTTGAACATGAAAAACGTTAATTTTTATTGATTTTCAATTCAAAATCATATGTCTTGGTCAAATGACAAATTTTCTAAAAATAAAACATTTTTCAAAGACAGAATATTCTTCAAAACAGTTTTGTCATATATTAGGCTCAAGTCTTTCTATAAATTTTTGTTTTTGCTTTTCTTCTCTTTAAGGCAAGAATCCTCAGAACTAGATTTTCAGTGTATACTAGTTTATATTATGTTTTATTCTTAACTTAGAATCTTGTATTTACATTTTAAAGTTAGAATCTTGTATAAAAATAGAGATATACAGTAAGTCTATAACTGCCAAGTCATATATAGAATGAAATCATTTCGTATTTGTCCAATGGGTGAAGGATAGGAAGTGTGCTTTCTATATCAAGAATTAAATGAATTTCATAGGATAACATAAGAAATAAAGAGAGATGAGGACTCTATAAGCCAATATATAGATATGGTTGGTTTTGAGATGTGGTTCCAACAACCCCTTGTACGTGTGTGGTGACAGGTGGTGGGTTCGGCCTGATTTTTTTTCTTTCTTTTAAATTTGTTAGTTTGGGGAAAATATATGAACCAGAGAAAATGGAATATATGAAGCAGATAAAAATAAATCAAAACTTTATGTTATCAAATTTATAATATCTATGACCCAAATTAAAACCAAACACATGAATGGAATCGTTCGATATATTTAGTTTCAAGTTTAAACGCTATTGTAATGATTTTGTATGATGGATGTGATTGTTTGGTTTGTTTAGATTACTTGTATAAAGTTTCCTTTGTTTTTGTTTCAGTTAAAAATTAAGATTAACTAATATTTGAATCGGTTTTATTATGGTCGACTAACTGAGTCGGTTTCCAAGCTGAATGTTCTGGTCTTGGTATATAATGCATCGGTTCATTGTATTCACAAACTAATGACCTAAATACATATAGTTGCATTACTAGAACTTTACAATTAAAAAAAAAAAGGTGAAAGGAAACGATTACAAGATAGGATAATCTTGTCCAGAGAAAAATCTACTTTGTCATAAGAGAGGTCTATTAACATCACCTTCTTTTTTTTTTTCCCCCAATACTCGTTCCATTTTAAGACCAAATAGTTAAAATTCATTATTTCCCCTTCAGCTATGCTGACCAAACATTTAAGTTACAAGGAAACAAATTTTGTAGTAACATGCCATGGTAGAGATAAATATTCTAACAGCCATGATAGAGCATTTGACTGCAGATCAAGAGGTCACGGGTTCGAACCCGGTTGGGCCCTCTTTATTTTTGATTTTTTCCCTTCCGTAAACCTCCTCCGCCCAATCTCATTTTATTATTATACTTTAAAAATTATTTTCAAAAAGTTAAAATCAAAAGTTAAAAATCCTTTGTATCAAAGGGAAGATAAAGTCATGGAGAATGCTCATACCAATTCACAATAAGAAGAACAGTCTCCTATTCAGAGAATCCAAGAACTGTTATCATCCTTCACCTCTGATTCCTCTGACCATATCTGCTTCATCTTCTCCCACACCAAATCTCCTTCCTGCAGAAATTTCAAATCATTTTCATATCATTCAAGATACTAAATAGAGCTCATCTTATCTGAGAATCTTGATGATACCTTTGAAGTGAATTCGACAGTAGTTGTGCAGCATTTACGTTCATCCTCTGCCAAAAGTAACAAACGATCAATGTTATATAGAAAACATAGGACTTGGTCAAATAATCATCAAAGTTCAGACTGCAAAAATAGCCCTTTAATTACCGCATTGCTCCCACTTATCAAACTTCACAGTGCATTGTCCAGGAGTGGTGTCTATTACCAGAACCTGATCAACCCAAACCCAAAACGTTTTCCCTTTTCTGTCACCATAACACTTCCTCAGCTCATCAATGGTGTCTCTTAGAGATTTCTCTGCACCTGATGGATGGATAAAGACAGCAGCTGGAAGCTGAAAATGTACCAAGAAAAAGAGTCAGAGAGAAGTTAGTTTAGCAAATATAAAGATGGATTCCATTCGCATCTAATTTACTCACACATGACTCTTTGAAGTTGGCTATGCATGTCTCATAGTTCTTGATCTCACCGCGTCTCAATCTCTCGTAGAACAAGCAAAATCTCACAACCTCATGACCAGGATTCGCAATATCCGTCTTTCGATTCAAGAATTCAGAACCATCTCTTGGAGAAAGATTTGGACCAAGATTAAAATGACCAATGGCTTGAATAATCCCATCCGCACACCTCTCGGTTGAATGTATAACCTTTGGATTGTCTAAAGCATTTTCAGAACGCCACTTCAATAGCTCTTCTTGAGAATTACTCACCATGACACCATGAACATGGGGAATGCTAAATAGCTCAGCATCGTGTTCAGAATCACCGCAAGCAAGAGTATTCACCGGGAAAATTCCTTCACCCTTCAGCTTCTTGAGAAGATACTTGAGAGCTTCTCCTTTTCCCGCACCTTGCGGTATAACATCTACATTCTTTCCCCAACTGTAAATTATCTTGGCATCCAACTGCAAAATAAAAGACAACACAATCATCAATAAAAATTTGGTTTCAACTTTCAAGTAACAAAGTTTCCACATAAGGATAATAAGACTTAACGCCACGTTGCTCCAGCAATTGTGATAGTTCCTTGGTCACTGGCTCACCTTTACCTTCATCAATGTAAAAGCTGACCTTGTGTACCCTCTGCTCAGTTTTTGGCTGAAGAGTTAACTCAGGGAACTTGCTAGTTTCTTCTAGAACTATTTCCCGGTTCCATTTATCACTGTTCAAGGTTTCAACCCAAGCATCATCAGGAACCATAGAGTTACCATAAGCTATCTCAGTTCCTATTGATGTAATGATAATATCAGGAGTCAACAAAGGTTTCTCCTTTCTCAAATTATTATAAAGAATTGGTGATCTTGCTGTTGAGAAGACAAGAAGAGAGTCACGGCGATAAGATTCTTCCCACAATGAATTGAACCTGAGAAGAGAGAGGTTCTCAAGATCTTGATGATCAACCTGTAAAAACGTGAATCAAATCAAGAAACCTATTTTTTCTCTGAAAAAAAGACAAAGAGAGTTAGATAATCAGATTCCTACCATGGTATGATCAAGGTCTGATACAATCATGAGAGGAGGATGAGATTTCACCTGCTCCATGGTTACTAACATAGCTATGTCCTGTGAATTGGCATAGAAGCAAATTTATTGATGATCAGAATTCACTTCTATTGCTATACTGAGATTAAATGGTTTCACTATTGGTAGATAGAGCCAAAAAAAAAAAAAAAGTATCTAACAAGCAGTACAAGATTCAAAACCCAGTTCAAGAATCAAAAAACATAAAATTCTCCATCAAGTGTTTCTACAGAGATTTATAATTTCAAAACATCAAGAAGCAACGCATTTGCTGCATTTATCGGAGTAAAACCTTTAAAAAAGGACAGAGTATAAATCCAAATCAAGAAAAGAAGGTAAGAAAACCTTTTGTAAATCGCTTCTTCTTCTTCTTTTTCTGTAATTTGAGGAAAAAAAAAAGGTTTCTCTTTTTCAGTTTAAAGAAGAAGAAGAAGAATATAACTCACACACTATTCCCCGTGTTGGACGTACAGCGATAGTTCAAGGACCACGTAGTTAATGCCGCCCCATCCACCCATAAAGCCAAGATCAACGGTCAGGATCTTTTATGCAGGAAAGAATATTTGTTTCTCTCTTTGTTCGTTTCTGTTAATTGGTTCAGAGAATCTGCGATACAGAGATTGGCCTTTTCACCTTCCTAGTCAAAAACGCTCATTACTTTTTCTTTTAATAGACTTGAGGTTTGGTGAATATTTATTGAGATTTTTGATAAGTTTGTACTTTATTTAAAAATAGTTTGTGTTATATATATATATATACAAGAGTTAAATTTATCTAAATCTTATAATATATATCTAAATCAATTTAATTCTTATTAATTGGATTTTTAAAATACTTTTTGTTTTAGGCATCGCAGACTTTACTTCATAACCGAACTTTAAGTCTTTAACTAATACAATATATGTAATACCATTCGAAATATGTGGACAATATTGAAAATTTCATAATTTGAAAGTGTAAAAGGAAAACGAACAATATGGAATTAGCATTATCATTTATTGTATATGTATCACTACAAAAGAAGATGAAAGAACATAACTGCAATAATTTTGTTTTGTCTAACAGATGATCAATGATCAGGATATTAACAACATTGTATGTTAAGCACCGGACATGAAAAAATGTGCTAGAACTTCGAAATTCGAATAGTATATAAATGTAATATTATTTTAAGTTGCAAAGACAATGAAACAGACTTAATACTTATCAAATGTATTTAGCATATGACTATATTCTCTTGTGTGTTGGATTTTGCCACACTCATTTACTAAGGGAATCTATAGAAAAAGATACATCACGCAATTAAACTATTAGAAACACTGCAATTACATATAGGAATCATTGGCCATTGCATTGACCCACCGACAAATAAATTTGATTTTAATTTTAAAATAATAGCCCATAAACAATTCTTTTGAGCCAAGTAGCATAAATTGAGACGGTTTGCATTGTGCATGTTTTTCAAACCGAGCCTAACCTAACGAAGCTATGTACGTATATGTTTTTTCATGTAATTTTTAGGATAAGAGAAAATAAATAAATATGAGTCTAAAAAGGGGGAAAGAGGGTTTTATATTTATGAATTCTGATGCCAAATTATATAGGGGATAGATATAAAATATTAAAATTTAATTAGTGAGTTATAAATACACTTGCATATAAACTAGGTCATAGGTTTGTAAAGAGGTTTTGGAAACGCAAATTTGTGAACAGTGAGATCGTCTTTATGTGTTGCCATCGCAAACGAAAAAGAAGGAGATGATCCTAACCATGGCCTTACCAGATATCCCTGAGGAAGTGTTGATCGATATTCTGATCAGATTGCCGGTGAAATCTCTAATGAGATTCAAGTGCGTCTCCAAGCTCTGGCTTTCCCTTATCATCTCTAAATACTTCACCAACCTTTACCTTAATTCTTCCTCATCAAGGCAACCTTTTTTGGCATATATAGTGAATGAAAACAAACAGAGCCACTTTGCGTTGCTCAAATCATCATCATCACCATCGAGTCATGATCACTCTATCTCTGCATTCGACCAAGATCTGACCATGCCGGGAATGGGAGGAGGCTACTTAGTGAGCACTGTTCGTAGCTTGCTTTATTTGAGAAGGGGGAGGATAATTCGGATTTGTAACCTCAACACGAGGCAAGTTGTGAAATTGCCCATAATAAGATCTGAAGTGAAAGAGTATAACAATGCGTGGAACTATTTTGGATATGATTCTGTTCATGACGAATACAAAGTGCTTAGCCTAGTTTGGGAGGTCAACAATGAACAAAGAGAAGTGAGATCAGATTATCGAGTGTTGGTACTTGGTGCTGGAGCTTCATGGGAAAAGACTCAATGCCACATTCCACATAAACCACATTGTCCTTCCTTGCCAGGGATGGCAATTAACGGTGTTTTGTATTATGGAGCTTGGAATGATGCAATAGATGTGTGGTTATGAGTTTTGACTTGAGTTCTCAAGAGATAAATTTGATTGAATTACCCAATGAGGTTCGCATCTTGAAAATGTCAAGCACCGTAGTCATGAACTACAAAGAAAAACTAGCTGTTTTTGTATATTCGAGTGTTTTGAGAGATAGTATTCTGAATCTTTGGGTTCTTGAAGATGCTGACAAGAGTCGATGGTCGGACAAGAAGACTTTTGTTTTGCCTGTTTCTCAGATGAGTTTCGTCCCTAGAGATCGGTTGGTGATGGGTGGCAGTAGTCGCAGTAGCGAGGTTTTGTTGGCAAGGGCAACGCTCCAGCAGAACAAACCAATAGGCGTTTTCATGTATCATTTGGAGAGGAATGAGATAACACGAAGGCTTGAATAAACCCATCATTACTTGGTAGCTTTAAGATGACCGAATTGTTGCTGTCAACTTTTTGGGATCATATTAGTATCATGTATTTGAAAATATAAGAGATTGATAGAATACCTGTGTTTTTTTTTGTTTTTTTTATAAATGTAAATGTTATAATCGGCCTTTGGTCCCAAGTATGATACATACAAATTGGTAAGGCAAGTGCATGTATGAATCAACGAAGAAGATTAAAAAGGAGAAGAACACCAAAAGTATACTGGCTAGATCCTTAAAGCTCAAAATCAGTTAATTAGCTCAATTTAAGGAGAATAATTACTTGCGTAAAAATAGTAGGAATAGTGATTGAATGATGTATATGCTGGCTATAGATTCTTGGTTAAAGTTTCAAAACATTTAGTCTTTTTGTACTTGAAAATATTAGGATAAGTGAGAAATAAATATAAGTAGTGTAAAAGGATAAAGATGTTCTATGTCTTATAAATTAGATGCATCAACATAGGTTTGGAAAAACAAATCTGTGAACTAACAATGGGATCGTCTTTGTGTCTTGCCGTGAAGAAAAAGAAAAAGAAGGAGATGACCATGACCGTGGCCTCACTAGATCTGCCTGAGGAACTGTTGATCGATATTCTGATGAGATTCAAGTGCATTTCAAAGCTCTGGCTTTCCCTGATCACCTCTAGATTACTAGATACTTCACGAACCCTTACCTTAAATCCTCATCACGCCGATGAAGAAAAACAGAGCGAGTATGCGTTGCTCAAATCATCATTAGGGGCCTAGCGCGAATTTAAGAACACAAGTACATTATCATGGGTTCAACAAAGAAGAGCAAATGGCTGCACAAGAAGATGAGAAGAAGATCATGGAAGAAAGGAAGAGACTCAAGGAAGCTAGTACAATGGATTGAGCAAAACAGGTCAGTCTAGAAAAAGTAGTGGCTCCGTAAACTTTGGTTTTAAGCATTGTGTTAATCTCTAGTGGATGCGACTTGTTTTTACTCTTTATTGTATTTTTTTTTGTCTTTCTTTACCTCTTTCGAATTTGGTTTCTGGATTCACTGCAGCAATTTGTTTTCGTTGTGAACTTTTGTTTTTAAATCTTGTATAAAAGTCATAAACAATAGATTTCATGTCAATGGTTTGGTGATTTAACTTATTAGAATGTTTATTCATGTTTTGTACCTCTCTGTTATAAATACTTGATATCTGAAAGTGTATTCTAAAATTGATGTTACATTTATGGGCATGTAGTCCTCTCTGGCCCAAACATATTGAATTTTTTTTGTTGATGAAACGTGTGACACAAGTAGTTGACATTAATACCCTTAAGGATGTTCCCCATAACTGAAGAAAAACTCTAAAAAGTCAAAAGGATAGTTTAGTCAATGCAGATGGGTACAAACCCTATCTTCTTCCCTAAAAAAACCTAGTTTGTTTTTTGTTTGGTCGAAACATGTATTCCTTGAGCAGCAAATTCGTTTCGTAATTGTTTATGCGTTTTGCCTTAAAAAACCTTGTAGCGGCTAAGACAGGGGTCTTATGGGATCTGGAATATTGCCCAATCCCTGTTGATCTCACTCCTGCGTCGATTTCTCATAATATCAAATTAGCTCTCAAGAATATGGGTTACACTGGTGAAGTGTTCTCTTACGGAGCAGAACGAAGAAGACTTTGAATCCGCTGGAATCACGCTTTGTTACCCAGGTTAATAACTCCTTCATTTAAACCCTATCACTCTCTCTTTTACTTATTTTGTCCTCATCTGATCTCCTTTGATATATGGTTTCAGAATATCGTCGTATTTTCAAATTAATGGACGGTACTAGGTGGGCAGATGAACATTGTCATGAACCATCAAATTTGATGCTAATGTCAAAACGACATCTCAGAAGACCATACCTACTTTAATACTCTTCTTGAATTAAAACAATATTCTCTTAGCACGAGGGAGCCCGCTCGATAACCAAAGCGGAAGCTCACAAGTTGTTACTCCCCCAACTTCTTCTCCGACACTACGTGTTGCCAATAAGAAGAAAATGAAACGATCTCACAAAAAGCGGAAAAACAGAGCAAATACTCATTCTGAGGACTAATCAAGACACTACACCAGAATACGTTCCGAGTTATTCCTACTCATTCTGAGGACTAATCAAGACACTACACCAGAATACGTTCCGAGTTATTCCTCTCGTGGATACTGCTTTGTCTCTTTGAGCGCTACCATTCGTAATTTCGTATGGATATGTTGGGACTACTTGCTTATTTTTCCTATTTAAGGTGAACCGTGTTAGAGTTGGTTTCTTTTTCTTTTTTATTTGATTATAACCGGCATAACAGCGTTATATATGAGTTTTGACTTGAGTTCCGAAGAGTTGAGTATTGTGGATGTTTGGGTTGCTGACAAGAGTCAATGGTCGGAAAAGATGCATTTTGTTTTGCATGTCTCTCAGATAAGTGGTAAGGTTTGGTTGAGAGCGGAAGATCTCACGCGGAATCAACCCGCACACTTTTTCAATTATGATTTGGAGAGGAATGAGATAACTCCAAGGATTGAAAGGCCATCATTATAGTTACGTCATTTTTATTTGTACATTCTAAATTAAGTGCAACATTACAAATGGACATTGTGTATCTAAAAACTTAAGTTGAAGAGTGTAGCTTCATCCTTCGAAGAGAAATTTAGGCTAAGAGACGGTAGCCTATAATCATAGCCACAAGAGCACTCACTTCCTTAAGTCCACTCTCTATTTCTTCTCCATTTACATTTTCCATGATTTCTTCATATTGTACCTTCACTAGGAGCTTATATGTATGGTAGTTGAATGACATGTAACGTATCCACGCAATAAAAATCGGAACTTTCTGCCAAAGGAAAAAAGTTCTATGTATTAGAGTTGCAAAAACTAGAGGCCAACTTCTCTACAACACCAGGCTTAGAAAAAGAAGTCTGAATGTGGACTAAAGGTTTGTAAGAACAATATAATGTACTATGTTGTTCAAACTTGTTTATAACTCTGAATCATCAAAAATGTATGAAAAAGTTATTGATATTTAAATTTGGAAGCTGTATATTTATACCTTGACGAAGTAGCCACCCGCGAGCATAAAAGTCATTACAGTTACTGATGCTAAAGTTGTGGCCTTCTTCAAGTCCATTAAGCTCGCCCCTATGGCTAATCCAAGTCCCTAAAACAACATTTTCATCATTAGCTGTTAGCATTTTCTGTTCAACATGTCTTTTTGTTTTCATGTACATACCTGAGCTGCAACGATGCATAAGAAGACTGTGAGTACACTTAGGAAAAAGGATTCAGCTCTTAATCTCAATCCAGCCATGAAATATACAACAATTAGAAACAGCACAGGTAATATCAAGTCAAGTGGTAGGTCACTTGTGGTTCTAGCCACAAAATATGCACTTAATCTATACATATTTGATTCTCGTTCCTTGCTCAGCATTGCTCTCTCTTGAGGAAATGTGAAGATCGCTGTGAATACCGGAAAGAATCCCCAGAAGACAGCAACAAAGAAGAGTAGCCCTACCTGAGATGCAGAGAGAGAGTTCAAATGACAAGTCAAGAGACGATACATTACAACTAATTTCTAGACCATAAACATGTATCAATCTATACCTGATCTTGTAGGCCTTTGGGATGTTGAATGTCTGATTGCCACCAGAGTAAACCTAAGATTATGGCAGTGGAGAGAACTTGAGTTACTCTCAACCAGCTGAAATAGTCATGTCTCCGTTCTTTCATTCCTCTTAAGGAAAGTAAACAATATTGTTCCCACCAACTTAATCCCCATTCTCGTTTGGGACAAGTTATCATCAGTTTAACTTCTTCTTCAAGTGGAACTGGAGCCATAAGTTTCTTCTTTTCCACGACTGCAATCTTTGTCTTGTAAGCTTCCTCAAGATACTGTGTTTCCACATAAACATCACAGTTAACATTTATTACATATATCCCTAAAAAGAATTCTTGATATGTAAAAATATCTCATCCTTGTCTCACCTCATATACAACTGTAGGAGTTGGCTTGGCAGATCTTATCTCGCTGCAAGAGGATCCCATCTTCATTTTATCTTTAATAGCTGAGGGTATGGAGATATCGTTCATGTTTCCATTAGCTAAGTCCAGCAAGAACTCTGCGGGGTTCATGGCGAGTAGAGGAGAACATCCTATGGAAGAAAAATAAGACACTGCTTCTGATGCTTTCCCAAAGTAAAGCAAGCTTCCTCTGCTGAGTACAACTAATTTGTCAAATCTGTGAAATATTCTGCTTGATGGTTGGTGGATTGTTGTTACAATAGTTTTCCCCGTCTGCATGCCAACAAGGGAAGAACTTCGATATGGACAAATCCATAAAAACAGGACTTGGAGCTGTAAAGAGTAGAAGTTTTACCTTTGTTATACTTTGTAGCATCTGAACAATCTTTAGAGCAGTAGTAGAGTCCAAACTAGATGTGGGTTCATCAAGGAGAAGAAGTGGAGGATTAGTCATGATCTCATTCCCAATACAAACCCTTTTCCTTTCCCCACCTGAGACACCGCGGACGAATGACCCTCCAACCATTGTGTCTTGACACCTAAAACAATAATAGTCACAATCTTCTAATTAGGTTCCATTATTAAGACTTAGCTTTACCATAAGAGGAAGTGCCTAAGTTGTTAGATAGTAGTAGTAGATGATAATGTACCTTTCCAATCCAAGCTCTTGTATAACATTAACAGCTCTTTGCTCCTTCTGCTGCTTTGTGAGGGTTTTAGGAAGGCGTAACAGAGCTGTATAGGTCAGTGTCTCTTTTACAGTTAAGTGAGGGAACAAAACATCATCTCGAGTCACAAATCCAATCCTGCCATGGTGCTTTCCCGTTTCAACTGGACACTCATATATTCATCTAACTAAAGACCAAGCTGGAATCTTTTAATTACCTGGTTTTCAAGTGCTTAGAATAAGGCTTATCATTGTAGCTAACAAACTCAACAATGTTTTGCTGACTAAATCTGCCCCCAAGCACATTGAGTAGTGTAGTTTTGCCACTTCCAGAAGGTCCCATGAGAGCTAGAAGCTCCCCTGGATATGCTGAACCACTAATCCCATTTAAGATTCTCTTTTCTGATGAAGATATCATTTCTTTGGTCGTTACCTTGTATGTGATATCTATGAACCGCATAGTACATGATAAGAATTGATATAATCAGTAAATTTTGCAGGCAAAAGTTCCCATATGCATGAATTTGTAAGAAAACTATTATATTTCTACAGAAATGTGACTTAAATTCCCTCTGATATATGCAGAATAATACCTATATATATATAACCATACCCTTTGGTCCAGCGTGAAGCTCTACTTCACATGTTGCCGATAACCAGTAAATGGTAGTTGAGCCTCCTAAGCTTGACTTTTGGGCACCAAAGTTAGACCAAACAAAGAAGGCAAAACAGAGGTTTCCAATGTCTTAATGCAATGATGAAGATAATTCTACTTTTAAAATGTAATGATTTCTTCTTTATGGAAGATATGAGGAATTCTTGTGTATAAACATCATATGAGATACAACAGACACTGAAGTTGGACTGACCAATGGCAGCAAAAATCTAATTTATTTTCTATGGACTTTTGGGAGTTGATGGTTAAGATACATATCTCCATCAGTGCCTGCGCTCAAATAGAGAGTATCATAAAGATCAATGACCATTTTTCCCATAAAATTGTCTATTTGCTGAAATGTTTACCTTAAGATATATCGGAAAGGTTGGTTCATTCTGAAACTTGACCACATTACTGCTTGCTGCTTCAATATCTTCCACTGCAACATGAAGCATAATAACTTAATAAGAAACAAATAAACTCCAAAGTGGTTTCAGTTAGGTGCCTTGTATAATGGTTTCCTTACAGATATCGTCATTTCTGCATGATCGCTCTGAAGCAATGATCTCTTCATGTGGCACGGTGAAGCCAGTGAAAGGGAAGGAAAGTCCAAGGGAAGCACTAGAAGCTCGGCCAAGAGCAGCACCACCAGTGAGACCAGCAAGGTCAAGAGCAGGGTGTGCACTCTTGGCTTTCCTTATGTGAGTGTTCCTTCTGTTGTTGCCGCTGCTACTGTGGCTCGGAGATGATAATGTCCTTGCCATCAAGTTGTGCTTGCTGCTCCCATGGCTGCTGCCGTCACCATTGCTGAAATCAAGTGAACTGGACTTAAGAGCTTCTGTTAGTGTCTCAGATTTGGCCTTCACCAATCCTGATGATGATGATGAGGTTCCTAATTCCATCTTGTTTTCCGACTGTTGGTACAGAATCAAAGGTTCATGGAGAGGGTTACAACTTACCTTGTGTTGAGGTTTTGGGAAGCTCTGTTGTGTTGTTTTACTTGGAGATTGGACACACACATCACCTATTTATAGAGTTGGGGAATGGGAGAGTGAGTTTTGTGAAAACACCCTTCGAACATGGATTAATTTACAAGCTAAACCCTTTGGCCTTAGACACGTGATAGACATGAGAGCATGACCTACGAGCTAATATCTGGCTCGTGCATTTAACAGATACATGTTTTGCTTTAAAGAGGAAATGGTCTTTATCTCCCTATCTTCTTTGATACAATTAATTAGCAAAAGGCCAAAACCTGACTTTCGGTACTACAAAGAGCACGTGGATCTTGATCCTTTTAGACCAATAAAGATTTTGTCTTTCTACTTACTATTAAGCGTTAATGTGGTATTTATATATGCTCTACTAACATTGCCAACCAATATTTGTTTCGTGTAATTTTACAAGCAGTAACATAAACTCTATAAGTGACAAAAGATATGGACTCTATCATTCTTACCACAGTTCTAAGTTTTAACCATAGCCTAGATTCAAACAGGACTTTATCATTCTAGCCATAGCCTTTAAAGCAAGTAAACTTATTGATAACTTCTGCTCATTCCCATCTGCAGATTTGGAAACCAACATCAAAGTTCTGATACCTCAAAGAACTAAACCTACATGATTATTTTTGACATGGATTTCTCATTTCTTAATAGCTGTGGAAATCACACACAGACTTGAAACACAGTACTTGAGGATCTCCGTCAAGTAACCTCTTCACTTGAAGCAGAAGCATAGTGTTTAGGGGTTTTGCAGGGTAATTTTTGAAACAGATTCGGACGAAATGCGGAAATTGGGAGAGAGTTTCGAATATGCGTTTCTGGAGGGAGAATTTTTTTAATTTTAAATCTGGTTCGAGGTAAACCGAAGACACAGCAACAAACCGGCAAACTGAACAACCAATTTTGTATGCCAGTGTTGGTTCAGGTTTCACTTTGGTTAACTTTATACTGAAATAGTTAATTGATTCACTTGATTGTGATTGCTGATTACTGGTTTCATGTTACACAAAAAGCCACATTCTGACTATCTTGAATTAATGACGAGTCAAGATCTTCTTCAAGTATCGAATGAGATCTTTTCACTCTTATTATTCCCTTTAGAACGAAACCAAACAATTTATGAAATTGATAACTAAAACCAAATGGGTTTTTACCATCATTGCGTCTCCAATGAAGATCTCAACACTGCTTAGTGAATGGTGTACTTATTATTGTTATGACTGGCTCACAAAATCACAGTAAAACAGAAGAGAAAGAGAAAGAGAAAGAGAAAGAGAGTTTTTTCCATGCCGGAGATTCAGAAGCATGATCAGTATCCCCAGTAGTCATTACGGATTTCGTCATCAAACTTCTTTTTGAGCTCTGGGTGCTTCTCAAAGTACTCATCTGCAGTCATGGTGCTAAGCTTTTTCTGATTACACCAACACATACAAAAGAATGATCATTATATCAGAATCTTGAGCTCAAAACATACACAGTAAATTGAACTTCATATAAAAGAATTTGTTTTTTTTTTGGGAGTACTTACGCTAATCTCTTGGACATCAGCAATTTCTTTTTCCAACTTTTCAGACTCCTTGAGCGATTTCTGTTCAGCTTCTTTCAGTTCCACCAACTATATATAGAATGAAACATGGTACAAAAGAAACAACTTATTTAACCGAAAAGACCTCACATAAGAGAAACTTAAAACAAAAACAAAAAAAAGCAATCGAGTGTCTCAGCTATTTTGCTCACCAAAGCATCAAACTTTGGCTTAAATTCAGGAGTAGTTTTGTCAACGAACTTAGGAATCTCAATGGCTGCAGCAATAAAATATACAACTTAGTTTCTTATAGTCTCCTTTGGTATATCTTTCACAATTCCAACAATAAAATAGGGAAAAAACGACTATGGGAACTTCAGTTTCAGCCCTTTAGTAAGGTTTGAGAAGAACCGAATAAAGCCAAGCACAAGACTGTCACCTTAATAAACTACACAACAAACTAGTTGAAAGGATAAAACATTTTTGCAGATACGCATGAATCATGGTAATTAGAAGCTTCACTAAATCTCAAGACCACTCAAACACTCAAAAATTTCATAAGAAGACAATGGTGTATTTCAACAATAAGATTTGCAGAAAAAAAATAGAACATACAGTCATAAAATTCCTTGTACTTGTCCACAATGCCAGCTCCAATACCCTTCCTGTAGAAATCCCAATCTATGGGTTCTGGCTCCTGAATCAAAATCAACCAAAACAAAATTCGGCATTTACAAATGCAAATGAAAAATAAGCAAAGGTCAATCACAATATTATCTAATTTAATACGTTTTAAAGGAAATAGATCTTAACAAATTATATATCTGGATCAACGAATATCATCAACAACAATCTGATATTGTAACAATTCGTCATCTGATCCAGAATACTAATGTGTCGAGTCGAAATGATGAAGATCTAAAATTCCAAACTCAGAGTGAAAAAATCGGAGACAAATCAGATCGAGAGAGGGAAATCAAAAGAGAACCTGACTGAACTTGGTCTGGAGCTGTGTGTTAACCTCATCGAAAGCACGACGGAGGTTAGAGAACTCTCTACGAGCCTCATCGGTGACAAGGACCTTAGCCATCCCTTCCCAATCAATAGTTTTCGAAGCTTTGAAAGCCACATCCGCGATTTTCTTACCGTTTCCGCTCATTTTCTCACTCTTTTTCTCGATTTTACCACAGAAACAGTGATGAATGCGAAGAAGAGGAAGAAGAAGAAGAAAGAAGAAGAAAAAAGAAGATGTAAACTTCGTCTGATCCGACCAATGAAGGAAAGCCCTAGAATCCCTAAAAGGCTTACAGGCCCTTTTGTTTTATCTTTATTTCCATTTTAACCCTTTATTATTTAATTTATCTAAAAAAACCAATTAAGTTTCAATACTTGTTCCATGTTTTAGATTATGGTAATTCGTACGTGATATGTTCTTCTTTTTGTAAAATTCACATTCTTATGGCTGTAATAATCAACTTAAGAAGGAATCCAGATATTATTTGGCAAAACATCAATCTTGATTAAACTTGTCTGATCATTAGTAGAAAGTTAGAGGCGAAAATCAGATGTTAACCAATTAAAAAATAGAGATCAAACGAATAATTAAGTTTGTAGCAGTCAAAAGAATAATCAAAACAAATCATGCCAATAGTTTATAAACAAAGACATAACAAAACAGAATCTTCTCTGAATTCACCTCTGCACCAGACTTTTGCCTAACCAACAATGTCAGATATAAACTATATCCATTCCTCTGAAAAAATCTCATGCTTAAGCAACAAGATTAGTATCTTTCTTAGCACCATTGCTCTCCAGCTTCGGGGGATCTGAAAACCGCCTTACAGTCTTAGGAGATCCCGAGAAAGAAAGCCGCTTTTTCGCTGTCTTCTCTGAGCTTAGAGGACTAAGGTTTGAGAACCGAGCTCTTGCTTTGGCGGCTTGTGTAGGCGCCATGTAGCCTGGAACTGTCTGAGAACGACGACTACTGGTGAAGCTTTCGTCATCTCTAGTTGATGGAATTGATCCACAAATGCTATGCCTACGGTTACAAGGTTGTTCTGATTGGATACTCAACATGCTATTTGAGTCTTCTTCACCACTTGGGACTTGCCTCACTCTCGAGCTTGACCCTCTTCGACTATTTGGTGTCTTTCCTTTTGGTGAAAGGTTTTTGCCTCGTGGAATCATCTCGGACATGGCACGGCTTGCTACACTCTTCACAGAAGAGTTTTTGTCAGCATTGTCTGGTGTGAGGGTGGCTGACTGGTTTTCGTTTGGTCGAGCAGCCATCCAACGTTCTAGCCAACTCCAACCCCAATGCGGATTGTCAGGGTCCATGAATGTCTGAGAACCCAATTTAGTTGAGTTTTTCAATGTATTCTGCATATTAACAAGTTTTCACCATTTTGAGATTCATAATACTTCTGGTATAAGGACACTACTAGAGTAAGATTGAAAACTAGTTTGATACCTGATGAGTATATGCGTATGAAAGTGCTCTTTCTCTTCTCATTGTTGCTACTTGCTTGTTCACCATGTTTGCTTCAACTTTCTCACGGGACAGTGTACTATCATTCCAATTTTCTCCAATCTATTTCACAAAACGTAATACAATATTTAATTTTGTAGCAAGAAACAAAATCTATAAACATCTTTGTAAGGATTTGGTTACCTTATCAAAATCTTTATTGTGTTTTTGTTGGAGCTGTCGCGTAAAAGCCTGCTTATCCTCTGACAATCGGAGCCTCCTCTCACGAATCTGATATTGTAATCTAGCTAGTGTTTGCATGCTTTGCAATGTTGATGTGGCTTGACGTTTCACACATTTCCCCTGGATTAAAGATTTTAGCCTCACAAGGCCTCTCAACGCACGCAATGCTCTCCTTGCCTGAAAAAGGTAACTCAAAAAGTATGAATTGTTTTCTCCCAAAAGTATGAACTTATAGTGACTAGATTTGTAAAAGTGATGAAAACAAAACTATACCATATAGCCTCTGAATGCAGTCTGAATCTTGATAGCTGCAATCTCTTCCTTTGTTTTCCCAGGGAAACGTGATAATGCAGAAAGACGAACAACTTCAGCAGCAGCTTGAGCAGCTGCAACGGCTGCCTCAGCAGCTGCAGCAGTTGCAATAGCCACAGAGTAAGCATGCCTACTCCGTTGCTCCTCAATCTCCATTAGGTTTGCGTCTTTGGCAACACTAAGAGTATTGCTAGGCCTTGAATCTGCTTCACCAGAATTAGTAACATCCAACTTCTTGGATTTACCAAACCATCTCTTGACCTTATGGGGCTTCTAATGACATAAACCAATAACATTTTCAGTGTAAGTTTTACATATTCATCAAAGGCATATAAACAAGCATTAGTCTTTATAGATTCAAATAACCAAAAAATGTGAATAGTCTAAGAACCTGTTCTTTCTTTTGTTTTGGTTCTGGACTTAAAGCTTTCTTCACAGCTGAAAACCAACTCTTACCCATTTTTTTTGTTCTGCAAGTGCAAACCTCAGAGTTAAATTCATGACCCAAAATGATATAAAATGTTAAAACTAAACCTTAGATTCAAGATTTCATCTTTTTATCCTGAATCTAGAACACTAGGGGAAACATTGATAACATGAATACAAAATCAGAGCTTTAAATGGGAATGTATTTATAGACTCACAGATTTATAAAACAAGCTCGGATCTTCTTGTGAGAGACAGAGAGAGCAACCAAAGTTTTTTTTGAAGGACAAAAAAACTCGGAGAAAAAAACAAACCTTGAAGGCGTTTCTCTGTAGATAAAAAAACAGAAAAAATTAAATAAATTTCAGTTTTGAGAAATGCAATTAAAGACACAGAAACACGTAGACGCTTGTGTAAGTGCGTAGTAAACACGCCTACTTACACTTGGGAAGTGGCAATTATTGAAAACCGGAAGAGTTCCAAAAAATAAAATTAAAAAAATTCTCAGAGTGACCAAAAGAAATGTAAAGTGAGACTCTTTCTTATGATTCAGACAAGAAAGATAAATGGATATGGAAGAGTGAAGGGATCTCAGATACCAAAATCTGGTAGAGAAAAAGAAGGAAGAAACAGATCTTGAAGAAGAAGGGGTCCAAAGGAATGAATGAAACAGTGTCCATGACAAAAGGTTTTATAAAAAGTATAAAATAGACCTTTTCTTCATACCTGTACTACTAAATTTTCTGTATTTTTAGTGGGAAAAGTTTATTAGTTTTTAAACCATTTCATTACCTGGCTTGCTTATTTATTTATTTATTTAATTATCGTATATTGGATTGTGTAGCTGGCTTTGTGTGTCTCTTCTCTAACGAACTGGTATTTGTTTTGAGTGGTTTGGTAGGTTTTATTAAAAGGTTATTGAGCTCAAAATACATAAATTATTTAAAAATTAAGTTTATAGTATTGGTTTTTTCTCTTCCCATAATTTTTAAGATCAAAATGTTCCTATCACAATTTTAATAATTAAATATTTGTTTAGCAATCAAATATTTGAGGAGATAAGCTCTAGTTTTAAACAGTTAAATATTTTATTAACATGACATATATTCCAATTCTAACAAAATGATTATCATGTTATTCATTTATTTACTTTACAATATATTATTATATATCGATAATAAAATTAGAACATGTTAAATTATGGTTTAGCATATAAATAAGTTATTGCTTTATACAAAATATAAATATTCAAAGTTAATGTAATTCTATGGTTTATTACTTATGAATTATGTCATGCTAAATTAAAATGATTATATATGTTATTTATTTATTTATCTTACTATATATTATTATATATCGATAATAAAATTAAAACATGTGAAATGTATATTTATCATGTAAATAAGTGATTAGTATATACAAAACATGAATATTCAAAGTAAATATAATTCTATATTTTGTTATTTGTGAATCATATTATGCTAACAAAATGATTAATATGCTATTTATTTATTTAGTACTATATAAATTATTATTATAATAAGATAACTTTAAATAATGAAATATATAAAATATTAATAAGATAAAAAATTTTACTAACAATAATACTTAACTGTTAACAAAATGATATATATCACGTTAACAAAATAATTAACCGTATAAATTAGAACCTATCTTCTAAAATATTTGATCGTTAAAATAATACTTAACCGTTAAAATTATGATAGGGGTATTTTGGTTTGAAAATTTATAAGAGGAGATATAAATAATTAATGAAAAATTATTACCATATTTTTAATTTTTAATTATATGTTGGTGTAGATTACAATTTATTTTTATTAAATTAATTTTGGTAATACAATGAACATTAATTTTTTTATTGATGAGCAACAAAAATATAATATCTACTCCATCAGTTTCAAATTAGTTATCGTTTAAGGTTGTTTCACACATATTAAAAAAATATTTAATATTTTTGTTTTTACTCTTAATTAATGTTTATTTGATTTTATTTCATTAGTCAAGACATCAAAACATGAGAGACAAAATTAGAAATCTTATTAAATATATGCATTGAAAACGTAAAACGATAACTAATATAAAATGAGTTTTAAGGTTTAAAATGATAACTAATATAAAACAGATGGAGTATAAGACTTTTTTTTTGTATGCAGTCTTTTTCTCCTTCTCTGGTTTAAATTGTCCAAGTTTGAGATTGAAGAAGGAGTGGATTGCACGTTTTGTCGGTGGTGGGACTATAAAACTACCTTATCCCATTATCCGTCCGTGGTTACATAATCAAATGCACAAACTAATTAAATTGGCATATGAGAAATGTGGTTTTTAGTTTTAAGTTTAAAAAAAAAAAAAATTTGGATGCGAGACAGTTTTTTGATGTTTTAATAATTTAATCGAATTGATCTGTTTGACTGAACTAACTTAGTTAGGCTACAAAAGCAATTAATATCGATGAGCGGAATCAATTCGTCGTTTGATTTTTTTGTTTTCTATCTATTAAGCATTTGGAGAAATAGTTTGTCGTTTTTGGATGAAAAACTAAGTGTCCACCAACTTCGTGAGGGCTCTTCCACCATCATGATAGCCATTCCTAATTTGGTTCTTGAGAATTCTGTGGAATTTTGTGGGGATTTTCTTTTGTTGCACAAAAAAGGTTAGTTTCCAAAAATTAAAAATATTATATAATGATACTGGTTAAATAATTTATGAACCAGTAAATCAAGCAAAAGGGCATTTGGTCTAGTGGTATGATTCTCGCTTAGGGTGCGAGAGGTCCCGAGTTCAATTCTCGGAATGCCCCACTTACTTTTATTTTTACTTTTTGGAGTAATAAACATCTTAAACAAGAAGTATTAAGAAATTAAAAGGGAGAAAAAGAAAATAAAATAAAGCCCTCGAGTAATTTCTCATACGAGAATCTTTCTACCAAGGTTAACACTGTTTAAAAATAGAGAGAAATGTTACAATAACCTGTAAGTATAAGCAAGGACAAGCTAATATGTATTTTGATAAGAAACGGGTAAGAATCTAGTTAAAGAACCTCCTCACTTACTCAATATAGGATCAAAGCTCTTCTTCCTGAGAATAAATTTTTATTGCATATGTTGCCTAAATAAGGTCGATTCTCATATTTTATGCAGTGAGTGTTTTTATAAGAGCTTTTATTGCTTTTGGGTTCCAAATCTATTCAAAATTATTTTCATGGATTTATAATTCATATTATTATTTTCTTATGGAGGCGTTAGTTTCTACGAAAGAAGTCTTACAACAATTATTCTTTGATTGAGGGAAAACATAAATTATGTATCATGAGAAAATATTGTTTCTACGAAAGATGTCTTACAACGTTTATTCTTGATTGAGGGAAAACATAAATTATGTATCATGAGAAAGTATTATATTTCCATATAATAGTTGAGATACATCTATTTTTTTTTTAATCCTAAAACATACAAATGTTTTTTTTTTCAAGATGCTATAAACTAATTTTTTTGGAAAATCTAAAGCTAAAACCCACTCCAAAAACTATTGCCATTCAAGGCCTTAATTTTTTTCTATATGCATACCTCAAAGGCAAAACCAATGTTGCTGATGGTATATTGATACGAAGATTGTTTCGTATCAATATTCCTGTCAATATTCATATCAAAATGGAGAAATCAAATATGAGGATGAAGCATGAGTCTCCAGCTGAATAGGTTCAGAAAACTGCAAGAACCTAAGAGGAAATCGACCTAAAAATTGCTTTGATCAAGTCTTGATATAGTGTGAGAAATTTGCCAGGAGGAAGCACAATGGAAACGGAGATGCCTCCATTCTTCAGTTTTTCTCTATAGGCATACTTCAAACAAAGTTTTCACATATATCAACAACTAAACTACTGATCAAAACAACAAAAGGTTTGAAGAACTTATCATACGCGGAGCTCGACGACTCGTAAGACTCCCACACAAATGGCGACAGAAAACTCTGATGAATACATTATCATTGGCGGTTTGGCGCTTAAGAATCCAAGGATATTTCTCATCAAAAGATTGTGAGATCTCATATTAGGTCATTGTGAAATTCAAAATTTGAAAATCAAAAACTAAAGAGTGAAAGAGAAATTTATATTGCGACCTGATAAAGCAATTTCTAAGTCAATTTCTTCTTGGATTTTTGCAGTTTTCAGAACCTCTTTAGCTAGAGCTTCATGTGTCATCCTCATTTTCGATTTCTCCATTTTCTCTTTTGATTGTTTTCTCTCGCTTGTACTTTTTTTCTTTCTCTTTGAGTATATCGCGAAATGAAAATGAAATTATGGAGAGAAGAAAAAGGATAAGACCATCTCCAATGATTATATTTTAGGTGTCTTCCTAAATTTTTTTAATATAAACTTAAGACACAATGGAAGAGAGAGAAATGAAGAATGTATTAGAGAAGATACTTAAGACATTTTTAAGACACTTTTAAGACACTTTTTGTCTGTGTTACTTTGTAATTGATCAAATTTTTTTTAAAAGTTAAAATTAAAATCACCATTTATTAAGACACCCATAGTGGATATAACCATTGGAGATGCTCTAATCATTCCAAGAAAAAAAAAATTCTATCTTCTCTCTCCTTCGATAATCTAGGTTTTTTCTTTTTTCTTTTTTCTTTTCCACTTTAAGTCTTAACGCTAGCGATTGGGTTGGTCGGTGAAGCGTGAGTCGACTGCTTCTCTTCTCCGGCGGTGATGAGGCATGGTCCACTTGGGATGAATAAAATTAATTAATTAAAAAAATATGGGGAGGAAGATAGTTTTCCAATAAAAAATACCCAAATCAGTCACCGGAATGCATGTCGTTTGGTATCCAAAAACGACTCAGCGTTTGGAGTAATAGAATCGTTTTACATCCAAAACAAAAACGACAGGTAGTCTAACATCATAGCTATTTCTGTTTCAATTTCGCACAATTCTTCTGGAGATTTTTCATTCGTTGGTTGGTACTGAGAAACTGTAAATGGCTGACTCAGTGACAAAATTAGGTCTAATCCCCGGCGGAGATTCTCAGATTTTCCCTGTCGAGGCCGAGTGCATCAAGCAGCGCGTCGACGAGGTTTTACATTGGGTTGATTCGGTACTTTTACAATTCTCCTTGAAGTTTTGATTCCTGTTACTAGAAACAATCTCAAATTTTCTTGTCTTTAGGGTTTTTTTTCCGCTTCTAATGTGCATCAACAATCTTTTCATGATACTGAGTTAGGGTATTTCGTGTTACATCGTTATGATTCCTTCTTCTTGCATTGTTGGTTAAGCTTTGAGCCAATTTTTTACAATTTCTTCTGTACTTTTGCTATAAACTGTGTGTGTAGCTTTGCTTTGAATTTATTTTGATATGGCATAGTTTTGATATAAAGTGTTGATTCAATCTATGGTTGATGGGTTTTACCTGTAGCTTGAGCATAAACTGAAAGAAGTAGAGGAATTTTACTCGAGCATTGGCGTCGCAAACTCTGGCTCTAGCTGTATAGATACAGAGAAAGGGAGACATGTTGTTGGAATTAGGAAGATTCAACAAGAGGCGGCTCGTAGAGAAGCTGTTGCTGCAAAAAGAATGCAGGACCTCATGCGTCAATTTGGACCAATCTTCCGTCAGGTAAAATCATCTCTCTACCTGAAGTGATCTTGGCATTGATGTCTTCAGGAAGAATTTGAACCATTGATTTGATTGTATTGATTGCTCAGATAACTCAGCATAAGTGTGCATGGCCATTTATGCATCCTGTCAATGTAGAAGGTCTTGGTTTACATGACTACTATGAGGTAACGTTTTTAGTCTCAGCCTTCAACTTTTCTTGTTGATATCTTCTCAGCTGACTTAAATGCCTTTTGCTTATTCGAGCTATCAAAATTTCACCTTTTGATTCTTATTTTGGTAGAACATATAATTGGACTTTACAGTTGACTTAACCGGGTTTGCCTATTAGAGTTATCAGAATTTCATCTTTATTTATTGATATATATTCTTTTGGTATACTTGCAATGTATATCTGACTAAATAGCTTTTGTCTATTAGAGCTACCAGAATTTTGCGGGGAAAATATTATAAGGCTAAAATATCCTAAGACGCTCTGTATTAGCCATGCATTTATCGCTTTCTTGTTCAAAATATATTTTGTTAGGATGAATTAGAATCCAGTTAGAAAATGGATTCAAGTCTTCAGTTGATGAGAAAATGGAAAGCTAGTGATCAATGCAGTTTGAACTTGTCAACACGTTTTTATCAAAAGTACACTACTATGTTTTGCTCTGTAAATATGTTTAACACTTTGTGTGTGTGTTTTCCTCGGTTTCCTTTCAATGCTATGAGATTGTCTTTGTTCTGTAAGCGGTCTCTTTAAAAGTGTTTTATCTGATTGTAGATTATTGACAAGCCCATGGACTTCAGCACGATAAAGAATCAAATGGAGGCTAAGGATGGTACCGGGTACAAACATGTTATGCAAATATATGCTGATATGCGGCTAGTGTTTGAGAACGCAATGAATTATAATGAAGAAACAAGTAATGTTTACTCTATGGCGGAAAAATTACTGGAAAAATTTGAGGAGAAATGGGTACAGTTTCTTCCAAAGGTTCAAGAAGAGGTAGTAATAATATGTTATTATCTTTCACACTATTCTCTTGATGGAGCTTAGCACCAAGTTTTTTTGAGTTAGCCATTTTCTTAACAAAATTGATTACAGGAGAAAATACGGGAGAAAGAGGAGAAGCAAGCAGCAACGGAGGCACTGCTAGCAAAAGAAGCATCCCACATCAAAACAACTAGAGAATTGGGCAATGAGGTTAATTTTTTTAATATCAGCGACCCTTTTGTATTGTTAACCTTTTTAACTAACAAACTGATATACTGCTGTCCAGATTTGCCATGTTAATGACGAGCTGGAAAAGCTAAGGCATATAGTTGTGGAAAGATGCAGGTTGGCCTAATCACTCTTAATGAATTTCTTAACACCTTTTGGGGTCCTCTCTCCTTTGGCAAATGTATCATTTTCTTACACCGATGAATGATTGTATCAGAAAAATCACAACCGAGGAGAAGCGTAATATTGGGCTAGCTTTGTTAAAACTGTCTCCGGATGATCTACATAAAGTGTTGAGTATAGTTGCTCAGGCTGACCCGAATTTCCAACCTAGAGCAGAGGAAGTGAATATTGAGATGGACGTACTGGTAAATCTCTTAACTGAAGCCACCGTCATTTGAGCTTTCTGGTCTGAAGACAGGTTTTTCCTTTATCTGAACTAGTTGTCTTGTATGCAGGACGAACCAACACTATGGAGGTTAAAGTTCTTTGTGAAAGATGCATCGGAGAATACGATGAAGGAGGAAGAGACCAAGGCTAGAGCTTTGAGTGGGACACAAAAGAAAGAGGTTTCGAACAAACGAAATGCAACTAACAAGTTAGCCGAGAGAAGAACCAAGCGAACACGCGTGTGAATCCACAATTGCTTATGAGTACACAAGACCTGAAAAGGAAAAATCTTCAATGAGAAAAAAAATCTCGTTTGTATATATGGTGATGTAGTAGTGTCGTTCTAGAGCCTGGATTTTACTAACATTGACAAAATGCAAAATCTATACATACATATATAAAGAAAAAAGCTTTTGCCTTTATGATTCTACATTTGGTTGATTAGATACGAATATAAAGAGATTAATGAATTGGGAAGCCTCAGATTTATGGTATATAAACTCGCTTTGAATTCCTCTATTACCATCGTCTATCTTCTCGATCAGAATCTGCAAAACAATGGAAGAATTAAAGGTAAAAAAGATTGAGAATCCAGCATTGGACATTGGCTTGGCAGAGAGATCGATGTGGTTGATGAAATGTCCTTCTCTCGTAGCTCGTTCTTTCGAATCTCTTCCTTTTACCGACGATCTTCTCGCTAAAGTCATTCTCACCGTCGATCCTGCCGCTCCCGAGGATGAAGAAACCCGAGTACATTATTCATTTCACTTTCTTTTCATCTTTGCTTTTTCTTTTCCTCACTGCATGCGTATCTCGTTTTAATTGATTCTTCTTCAGTAATTGCATGATATCTTCTATTTAGGGTCTTCTTTGGTCCTCTGAGAAACTTGCTTTACATTCTCTGAAATTCAATGGATTTTGTGAGTTTTGGAGATATCGAATGGTTATCCTCACTTCGATCAAATTCTCTGTAATGTGAGAATTGGGTTTAGTGTATAGAACCATTTCTACAAATTTGAGATCTTTTATGGTGTCAACTAGATTTCTTTGATTCTATTCAAAAGAATTTTGGTAATTTTACGTTTGAAATTTCTTGCTCCTCACTTAAAACTGCGAGTTTCTTGGTGTAAAACATGTTATTCTTTTGCCTCGCAGTTCGTAATGGAATTAGCTCGAGCTGAATCTGGAAACATGCCAAAAAGTTACATTTTGGATATGTCTAAGGATTTCATCCCCTTGAATGCTTTCGCTGAGGCTTCAGAGAGTAAGTATAACACTTTTCCACACATTTTATTCACCACAACGGCTGCTTCATATTTGGCATGAATCTTGGGTTTACTTTTGTTAGAAATGTGGGCTGTGTTATATCTTTGTTGCTGTGGTTACATTTATCACATTATGGCTCATTGGTTGAAAGTTTAGCATTGGTCTTTTTACTTACAACCAAGAGATAAGCCTGATTTTGTCTGACGATTGTGTTGATTTTCTTCAACAATCTTATTTGTTGTAGGAAAGATGTCAGTAGAAGGTAAGATTAAAAACAAATTTGACATGAGGCCTCATAATGAGAACATCGAGAGCTATGGAAAACTGTGCCGTGAAAGAACAAACAAGTACATGGGCAAAAATAGACAGATCCAGGTTGTTGTAAAGATGGTTAAATCAATCAAATGTGGAATTGACTTTGATTACTAAACAAGCCTCTACTCATGTTTGTGGTTTCTTGACCAGGTCATTGATAATGCCAGAGGAATGCCAGGAATGATCATCCCCACCGCGACTCCTGTATCTATTTTTATCTCTTGAAACACTCGTATTACTGTTGGTTCAGGATCTTGAATTCATGGCTTTGTAAATCAGGAAAAGAAGAAATTGACAAACAGGACATCTGAAATGAAGAGAACAAGAAGGGATCGTAGAGAGATGGAAGCGGTCATGTTCAATCTCTTTGAAAGACAATCAAATTGGACTCTGAGGCTGCTCATTCAGGAAACTGACCAACCAGAGGTATGCTGAAGGAAATTACAGACTTTTTATATAGTGCTTCATTGTGAGATTCAAAAGAGGAATAAGAAGACAAATACCAAACAATCAATCAGAGTTAGTGTTGCTTATGAGTAATTGTATTGATTGTGGAATTGTCGCAGCAATTCCTGAAAGACTTGCTGAGAGATCTTTGCATCTACAACAACAAAGGAAGCAACCAAGGAACTTATGAGCTGAAGCCCGAGTACAAGAAAACCACACAGGAATAGATTGGTCAAAAAGGTTTCAGGGTTTGGATAATTAACTGATAATAATTGATTATCTAGTGGAAGCTTAGCTAATTAGTTACTTCAATTGTAACTGCTCTTCATGACTATAATAAGAAAGGAATGTTCGTTCAAATACTATGCCTTAACTCTTCACAATATCACAGCCCATCTTTTTTTTCTAATGTTTTACAAAGTAATCAGTCCCCAAAATAAGAAAAGCTTATGGCTTTACTTGTGCTTTAAGAAATTTTTCACTAGAAAAGTAAAAAGATTATGTGAAGAATTGGATTCCATTGCTTTTTAAAAAACAATAATATTTCATTTAGAAAATATTCTAGATTCACTCATAAGATAAAAGTTTAAAAACTCTTGAAATTTGGTGTTTAATAAGATTTTAAATAACCAAGTTTGGTATGGGCTTAACCCAGAATAGGTTAATAATGTATGGCTCGGATGTGATTACTGATTACTAAGTTAAAGATCGGTCTATTTCGGTTTGGTTCAATAAATTGTCCTTCAATTTCTGGTTTTTATTTACTCGATTTGAAAGGGTTGTCAAAAAAACAAAATTGAGCTCAACCAAACCGGTAACGATGTCTTCGCCGCCGCCGGCGCAGCAACGTCTTGGCTTGCCATGGCCCGAGTTCAACGATGGTCTAGCCTACAAGGATGTGATCTCATTTTCTGAGTCAGGTACTGACTGATTCAGGATTCAAAAATGTTGATTTTTAATTGTTTTCGTTCTTTTTTGAATTTTTGTGGAATATCTATGGTATACAGAGTTGACGACGTTATCAGATTTCTACTCCACTAAATACAAGAGCTCAGCTCCATTGCTAGGGTTCTTCTCTTCTTCCTCAAGTCTTGTCTATAATCTCGTATTTTTATGTTTCATTCTTTAATGATCTTACTTTTTTTTCAGGTGGATTCAACGAATCCAAAATGGACAGGTTTGCTCTTTATACCAAATTTCCACAAAATTTATGTCTTGAATCTGTAGAATCTGTTACTCATTTCCTGTGTTCAACGTTTTGTAGATACAAATTGACGGGGAAGTTGTTAAAGATCCCAACACACTTCTTAGGTTCAGCTAACAAGTTATTTTTCCTACATTGATTTGAACACTTATGAATTTGGTTAGCTTTTATAGAGGTGTCTCATTTTTTTTCCTTTCACAGGAGTGGTTCGAAGTTAGTTTACCATAGGCTTCCTTGGAAGGAACCTGAAACGCCATACTTGCTAGAAATTTTGTATGAAGACGATGATTTGGTAACTTCCCGCTCTGAACAAAACATTCGAAACTCATGTCTGTAGAGGCAAGAAATTTTATGTTTTTAGATGTTGGATCGTTTGCTCTGATACCATGTAGAGTCTGAATGTTTCTATATTATCGAAGGAGAGTGATTATACATATTTATAGAGTTACATAAGAGAGACTAATGACATTTACATCCTTTACATATATACACTTAAAATGTCGAGTTGTTTCATTTACTTTTGATGTGATTTTGGTACTTTGTGAGACTTGTAAACTTGCAGTGATTTGTATATATTTTTGGTGGGTTTCATAAATTGTAATTGTTAATGTGCAGATCGCTTTAAACAAGCCTTCTGGACTTCAAGTGTTGCCAGGTGGACTTTTTCAGCAACGGACTTTGTTGACACAACTGCAGTGGTGTTTTGGTCAAAAAGATTCTTCTAACGGATCCCGTGAATCACCACACCCTGTCCCTGCACATCGACTAGGTAGAGGAACATCAGGTTAGTCTGTAGACTTGTTTTTTTTTTCCCTTTTCATTTGACCAAATAAGATTTTAGTATTCTCATCGCCTTTCTAAATGTTGCCCTCTTCACTAGATTTATCAGTTCGCATTGCAAAAGCATCTCTACTATGATATCTCATTATTTCTCTACTAGGGAAGTTATTAAGATATGTCGTTTTCAAATTATTTCGTTTGGTTTAGTGGATGGACTCTTTTTTCAGGTATACTTCTCTGTGCGAAAACAAAGCTTGCAAAAACTAAACTTGCAGCTTATTTTGCAGAGGGAACATCTCTTGTTGGGTCCGGGTGAGTTTTAACATCATACCTGACTTACTTTTTGACTCAGCTCATTCTTGAAAAGATCCTTTGTCTTATCTATAGGTTTTTTTCAGTCACTGATTCGGGAAATATTTGTTTCTAGAACTTAGTTGATCAGTGCTATATCATATAGATTGTGCAGTCTCCTGTTTTACCCTAGTAATGGTCGCTTAGCATGTAATAGTACCATACCTTATACCTAAAATTTGACAGAAGAGGAACTTGGAAATTGGAATTACCTGATGGGTGTAAAGTTCCAAAACATAACTTATTCAGGGAAAAAGAAAACAGAACTAGTTTAATAATATAGCAGAGAACGGGTATGGTGCATTTAGTTCTTGTTTCTAATTTTAATATCATCAGTGTTAAAGCCCTGTTTGCTGCTGATTTGGTAAAGCCTACTACAACACACTGGATCTTATACCTTTTCTATATCAATGATCACCTTGTCTCTGCAGGCCGCAAGAGCTTACATGTTAGAGTTTTTGTATCTATACTTTCACTACGTTCTTAGGAAGTTAACTATTTATTCTTACAGTAACTTGGATCAAGAGTGTGGAACCGGAAGAAAAATATCAAAGATATATCGAGCACTAGCTGACGGTATAATTGAAGAAGACGAGGCAAGTCCACTTTATTGTTGTGTTGTGGATTCATTTCAAATCCTTTGTTTATGCTTATATATGTGATTGAGAAAGTGTCTATTGACAATGCTTCTTGTTTATTTACATTTTGAAGGTAGTTATCAAACAGCCTATTGGAGTAGTTCGGTATCCTGGGGTTGCAAAAGGATTATACGTCGCTTCTAGTGAAGGTCAGTTCTAGTATCTTATACCATTAGCTAGAGGGACAGAATAACCCACATTTTCGTGTTTGTTTTGTTTTTATGTTTGTTCTGCTTTTCGCTTTTATCAGGCAAACCTGCTCTCAGCAAAGTATATGTTCTGGAGAGGGACAGACAGAGAGATTGCACGCTGGTTAAGGTTTTTCTTCCGTTTCATCTTATTTTCAGTGCCATTGTTTTTATACATCCCATTAGCTTTCGCGCTTGCATGTCACACAAGGATAACACAGAAAGCGAATGACAAAAACGAAGTTCTTGAAATCATCCTGCTTTATGCAAATAGGTGGAGATACAATCTGGAAGACCACATCAAATCCGGATTCATCTTGCATACATTGGACATCCCTTGGTAGGTAAAAGCTTCTATTTCCTTCTGGTCTGTCACACTCTTTGAGCTAGTACTTTAGTCCGTCCATCATTATTAAAGAAAATGTTGGATACTTAGATTTTGTCGCAGCCTTACTTATGAGATCAACTAGGCAATCATGGAACAACCGAACTGCTGGCTGGTGGTAGGAAAGCTCAGTAGAACATTGAATACAAAAGGATAGAATCATGATTTGATGGATAAAAAAAGACCTTAGTCCCACATGATGATTCAACTAGTTATAATTGTATGAGCCATGTATTTATAGTAGCAATCTAAGACATGAGTTGCCTATGGCATAGACAAGGAATATTTGGTTACACGTACGTTTGGCAGTGGTCTATGAAATAGGTGGTGATGTTTTACAGGATCTCAGTGCAAGTCAGCAAACATGAAACTTAGAAACAGATAGCTTACTTGCTGACCAAAGTGCAGGTGACCCTCTTTATGTTGCGGGTGGACAGCCACAGTGCTTTGATCCAGATGGTGTAGATGCTGCTTCTGCTTTTGCTGAAGACGGGTACTAACTTGGATCACTTTTTTCCTACTTACATTTTCCAATACGTTACTAGATTCCTTGAGATGACCAAATGTAGGAAGTTAACCTAATTTACAATATTCAAGCTAACCAAATGTAGTATGTGGATTGCATTACAATAGGAAGTTTCTTGTGGCGTGGGGATTGGTATGTAAAACTAGACGCTATCATCTGTGGTAATGGTATTGACTATTGAATGATGAGTGCACTATGGCTGATTATATTGCAGGGGTTACCGAAGGCCAAATCAGGCTGTTCCTGGGGATTGTGGATATCATCTGCATGCTCAACAAGTAGAGCTACCAAACCTGTTGAATACTCATAAGGTAACCCACGTAGAATCATCATACTTGAGCCACAGTGGTCAGAATCTGTGAATGTCTTTGCAAAAGTTGACAGCTCTTTACCAGATTGCTTAGTCCTTCTATCTAAATCAGTCATCACCATTCTGCAGGTAGTAAAAATCATGGCACCGCTACCACCAATTCTCCAGACAAGTTCCGAGGTAGAAGAAAAAGGCTTTTCCTCCTGCAAGTGAAGTTGAATTAGTCTTCTTTACTGGACAACATCATCAGTTCAAGTGTTATCTTCCTTGAAAAACATACAGAGAGCTAAGCTTAGCTCTCTCTGTTATTATCAGCAACATTACAAATACAAACATCAGCTATCAATTTTCTGCAGGCGCCTAACTTAAGCTGAACCCAAAAAAAAAAATGCCTATATTAACTGACATTCTAAATAAATAAAAAAAGAGAGGTTAAAAGGGATATAATACACAGATGGGATGACAAACAAAGAATAAGTCAATCCTCCAAAACAAACTAATCATGACCCTAAGAAAGCTTTTGATTCACGTTGCCGCCTCTGCTACACCATTTACACCTCCCCCTACGTTACCTTCATCTATGGCGCTTGAGGCCTCAGCACTACCTTCGTTATGCTTCCCAAAGCTCAGAATTCCACTACTAACATCCAGCTGAATCTCTTTGCCATTACCAACTTGCTGCTTAAGATGCATGGAAAATGCTTCGGGGCAACTTGCAAGCAACTTGGCCGACTCTGGCAAAGATGTGAGCCCGGTTTGAATTCTGTTGCCATCCCAGAAACCGTAGCTCGTAATGGGAACATTCTGAAGGTGTTGCTGATTAATGTACTGATGTCTTGTATCATGGTCTGTGCTCAAGGTTGATGATGACCCGACACTTGCGCATTGATTCTGCTTTTGTTTTATTCCATTCTCATCAGCAGTAAGTACTGTACCAAACAGTTTCACATCTCCATTCTTATCAAGTCTCTCAGTATCAGACAAACTAAATGAATGACTCCTGCTATGACCAGATCTGCCTTCTTTATGGGATACTGCTAAAGGCTTAGCAGCTAAGCTAGTACACTTGTTGAGTGAGAAACCTTCACCTGTACGTTGGGTTTTCACGATCAAATCAGATTTTGACCTACTTATCCTGCTCAGATCTTGGGTGAATGACCTCTGGCGAATTTGGCAAGATTCCGCATTGGTTGTAGTTAGTTGACCATTCTGCTCAGGGTTTACATGGACTAAAACCTGAAGCCTCTCATCCAAATTCAGATTGACCTTTGAACACTGCCAACCCAATTTATGTGTTTCAACAACTTGTCCAACAAGAGAATTTCCTGACTCAGACTCTGTATGGCAATTGGGATTTCCTCGTGGTACACTGACGCCTATAGGATTTCCCGTGTACACCTCAATCGGCACATGGTGCAGACACTCAGGGTACCTGAAACCTGAAGGTGCCGGTTCAGCCTCAAGGCCAGAATTTCTGGTCCTGTTTACAACTTGCATCACTCCATCCTGATTCTTCGAAGTATGGTTAGGCATTGCAGCACCTTGACCTCCTGAGCCCTTTCGTGGGCTTTCTGTAGGGGTTTGAATAACAACATTGGAAAGAACACTTGGGCAACGATACAAGGGCTCAGAAGATACAGCAATGGATGTTAAAGTACCTTCATCGATTTCCATAGACAGTAGATCATTGCTCATGCTTTTCCCGGTAGCCTGACACTGGCTCCCAACAGTATTAACGCCCAAATCTCTGCAAGATTCTGAAACTAGACCCGGGAAACCACCATTAATACATGCATCGTTCACGAGATTCGTACCATCTTTCAAATGCAAATATGTCAGCCCATTCTCTTGCTCTGATATACTAAGGTCGGCTTTCACATTTGCAGAGCCTGAATTATTAGCACCATCCTGATTCATGTTAAAAGGTGAGGTAGGCGAATTCAATCCCATCTTGGCACAAACTCCATTATTGCATATGCCAGAGTTACTCTCCTTAGCATAAGGATCTTCCAAGTCGCTTCCACCACCCTCATTGCCATTATCAATACTTGCGGATGTGCTTACATTTCCAGATCCAGACTGTATAAATTCCAACCCAAGACATTTCCGAACTTTGCTATAGAAAACCCTACACTGATCCTGAGACCTTGTCTCAACAAATCCCGATATTGAAGCAAAATTCTTGCCATATTTCCGGTACCCCTGTATAAAGGCAGATCTCTCATCATCTGTCCAATGAATAGGACCCGTTTCCCCACAGCTCTCTTCTGAACATGAGTCATCTTCTTCATTGTTGTTCTCGTTATGTGTAGTATGAGATATCCGAGGTTTTTTTACAACAGGATTAAACTTCAGATGATCCATACACTGCTCTCCAGAGCTCACAGAAGTCCTTAAGCAAGAATTTATCTGCTCTGATGACAAAGGACCAACAGCCAAAACATCTGCACCAACAGGTCTCTTACGAGGGAAATCAAAACTGTAGGAGCACCCTTCAGAGTTATTTCCATCGTGCTGCAATGAATTTGAACTGCTGCAACCTCTAAGGGTGATCCTTTTCGGAGAGATCTGTCTTGTTGATGCAACCTTTCCCGCGTTTGCTGCTATAATGGAGACGGCACCTAAAATATCAAGAGAGGCAGCCCCCATTTCACGTTTCCACTTTTTATGTGGTGCCAACATGTAAGTGTGCTTCCCTTCCTTACCAAAAGCACGCTGCTTCTTTATTTTCCCAAAAGAATCAGACTTGTGGTTTTTGTAGTAGTAATCAATACAGTCCGCAGTTGTTTTTTGGGTAAGATATGAAGCAATCTTCTTGAAGTTCTTCCCGTGAATTGCTAGCATATTCAGGAAAGTCTCTTTCTCCTCTGAGATCCAAGGATTAATCATTGTTCTTTCCTTCTCAACGTCACAAGGATCTTCAATCAGTCCATTGCTCGAGATAAACCTTGACTTTACCCTCTCTTTCTCATCCAAAATCATAGCAGGCATTCTCAAAATGTCTCTAAAAGGCTTTAGATGGGTACCCGGAAGTAGCTTTTCCATATAACTTACAAGCTCTGTTGTGGGGGCTACACTATCCCTTCTTGGAGCTGCACATGTAGAGAAACAGTTATTAACCTTCAAAATTCGACAAAAAAATATTTTACTAGGCAATCATTTCCTCTGTATTGAGATATTTTCTAACAGGCTCAAGGCAACTGGAAAAATATTATATAAGTATCTGTTTGGACTATACCTCCTAGTTATACAAGCTAGGTGCTCAAATGAATATTACAGTAGAGAAAATATTAGAATAAAACCCATAATCTAACCCAAATTAACATAGCATTACCAAAATCCAACAAACTAGTTAGCATGGAATGACTTTGAACTTAGCTCGCAAATAAAGAATTATGTCCATTATTTGACAGCTCCGGTCCGCAGAGAACAAATTGCATCATGGTTTCAATCGGCTGTATCAAAAGTTCTCAAGAATTGTAGATGTTTTTTTTCTCTCAACAACTCACGCTCCCTTGAAAAATCATACATTTCAAGTCCCTACAACTAAAAAAAATTATTTACCAAAGAAAAACAAAGATAATGCTCTAAAGAAATACATAGCGCAACTGACACTTTGCTATGACAAGATAAAAAACGAATTTTACCCCAGACAAAGACAAACCATGAGAAGCTCATATCACAGCAAAAAGAAGAGAGCAAAAGAGATTTGAGAGCTTTACCTGAAGAAGCGAACCTCAGGCGTACAGGTTGAGGAACCCTCAGATGCCCTCCATTTTTTGCATTCGGATATAGTTCTGCTTTTTTGCTAGTCTTTGATTGGTACTTTGTTAAAGCTAGCTGTTGCAGATCTTTCTTCCATGAGAGCTGAAACGCTTTAAACTGAAGAAGCAAAATTTTCTCCCTAGCTCTCAAAAGCTCTATCCTATCTGCAATTTTTTCTTTCACATGAGAATCAAACTGCGTTTGACATATGGCAGGGAATCTTGAGTCATCAAAAGAACTGAAATCTCTTCGAAGCAATTCATTGAATACTCCCGATGATTCACTGGCATATTTCTTATTGGAAGACAATAACTTAGCACAGAGTAAGTCTTCATTGGAGGCGATGCTATCATCATCAGCAGAAGATAGCTCAATAGCTTCCTGATTGGTAAAAGCAAATGTGTTAATCTCTTTGGAAGAAGCAGCTATCTTCATAGTCGGTATGGGCAGCATATCTTCATTGCTTTCGACAGTGGTAAGCGATTGGGATAGAGATTTAACTTCCCCCGGACTATCTTCAAAAACATCAACAGGAACCTTGGCTGAAACAGCCTGATGAACAGAAGCTCTCGCCAGTGTTTCATCTACAGAGGAAGCTGCTGCCATAGGACCCAAAATACAAGCAGCTTCTTGCTCCTTGGGCACATTTAAATCTCCCTCACAAAAGTGTGAACTGGGTAATCCAACAACACGACAGTGTCTTCCACCTTCAAGCTTAAGGGACCTATGTTTGTTTTCAAGGAGATCAATTTCTGATTCAGTCATCTCCACAGCTTTCAGAATATCACATTTCCAAGCAAGTAATCTGTTCATTGATGTCAATTGGACAGAACTGGAATCCCCTGAACCAGGATCATCAGTACCAAGCAACTCATTGAGCAAACAGCCAAAACGCTCCATTGAGATGTTATCAAGCTCCTCTATATTGATTGGAAATCGTTCAGGGTGAATACTAGTCACGGGACTAGGTGAACGGCACGTGTTACTGACATCACTAGCAGCTACAGCAGCCTTAGCAGATGATTTATCTGCAAACCCTGCACACACACACAAAAAATATCATGATTAAATTACATTTTCCCCTGCAGAAGAGAAGGAGTGAATGTATAAAAACAAGTGGAAGACAAGACTGAAAGAGAAAAGGGGAATCAGTGTTTACAAGATCAGATACATGAAGGAAGAGCTCAAATACTAGGAAAATGATAAAGATAACGCCAAATAGCACAGGAATAATAATAGCACGCAGAGCGACATACTAACAAAGTGTACCGTACCTGGAGATGAACTGCAAGCTACAGAAGACGGAGTTGTAGGAGAACCATAATCTGGAACAATGGCTACTGTAGGACTTTTATCAGCAATATTTTTGTTTTCCTCTGTACCATTTTCACCCAATGTTGTTCCATCTTCGTTTATGTTAACATCAACCTTCTTTTTCTCGTATTTCGCCAGGCCTTCACCCCACCCAAGACGTTGTTTCTTTCTAGAACTCATCTCTTCAGAAAGATGAGTAGTTGTGGCACATGCAGTAGCCTCTCCTGAAGAAGATTGAGTCACAGTAACAATTTTAGGAAGAACCTCAATTTTCCGATCGCTTGAATCAACAGCCCCCAAGCTTTTCAAGCTACTTGAATGACTATAACCTGAATTCTGTGACGCAAAACTCCCAGAGCGGGTCCATACTGGAAGTTTCCCAATTGCTCCAAGAGAACTATCCTTCGCACATCTCCTGGCACCGTCTAAATCATCACCGATACCATTAAACTTATTATCTTGCGGGTTTTTCAGGTGAAGTTTTTCCCAAGTCCCCTCCAGCTCTGCATCGTGGATTGGAAGATCTAATGAATTATCATTAGCTAACCTTTGACCATACATCAAATCATTGCATTGTTTTGCTGGAGAACAAGCCTTTTTGCCATACTTGTTCTCTGAAGAAGGCCGCTCAAACAAACTAACACAGTCAGAATGAGGTGATGGCCTTTGATCTGAAAGTTTCTGCTCATTTTTAAATTTCAGTGTCCGAACAGGGATACAGATCTCAGTGTCCAGCTGAGGAGTGGAGTTGGCTGGATCCAAAGAGTTCACAACGGTAGTATGAGTATCTGAGGCATTTAGTGGCCTTTCATCAACTGACCTCCGACCATTTCTAATACCACATGGCCTTTCAAAACTTCTAGAAGATCCGTTGCTCATCTCCCATGTATTGCATTTCCAGTCTTTTTGGCTTACAGAAACTCTATCATCCTTGAAGTTCCTGGTATATCTCCAGTCTCCACGTGATGCTGATGGTCTATAGTAGTCATTTTCAAACATCCGGGCACTGGACCGAGAAGATGTGTATCCATGGCCAGTCTCCTCCACAAACTGGTGCCGTCCACCTTGCTTACCATGACCTTTAAAAATATTGAAGAGAAAAAGGAAATAAAAACCCAGGACCATCATAACAAGAAATCAGATTTAGGAGACAGCAAAAAAATGCAATAAAGCTCCCACAGGGTTTCAAAACGAGTAGAGAAAATTATATACGAAAAAACCTGCAAAAGTAAGACATATCTTCATCTAAATCTATAACATGTAAGACTAAAACTAACAATATTCCACGATGTTGGAGAATTCTACAGCTGGAAACAGGTCTAACTAGGATATTTTAACCGTTTCAAGATTCATGAGCACAAAATACTAACACAATTGCTATCAAAGTATATCTACCTGAGCATCAAAATTTGCTCCTTATAAGAATAACACTCGTGTCAATCTTCATAGTTGTGTTAGTAATTCTACAAAAATCCTAAACTATCATGACACAGCAACAACTCAATCTATAGACAAGGATTTGCCTCTAAATTAACCCCCAAAAAAAAAAAACAAAGGGTTATAAAAAAACCAGGATTTGCCTCTAAATCGAAAAGGAAAAGTAAATATCTGATAAATCGAGCCGGCGAATTCAAAGCCCTAATTAAGGAGAAGGAAAAAAAAGAGGTAGAGATAGGGGTAGGTCTTACAAGAAGGTCTGCGAAAGTCTCCAGATCCCCAACGAGAAAACTCACGGGGAACATGGTGAGAAGAAGGAGTAGAAGGCGAATCTCTCCATCTAAAAGGCGAATCAAAAGATTGTTCAGGCCGCTCGTGTTTCCTTTGCCTTAAGAGCTCCTTCCGATCCCAAGATGCGTGATCCTGCGGCATCAAATTACCGAGAAGAATCGCATATGAAGTAACCTTGAACCCACTCCAGAGTCCCGAGATAGAAAAAGGAAGACGAAGAAGAAGCGAGCTGAAAATCAATTGGAGAAAGCAAAAATAAAAAAGATGGAGACTAGGGTTTCGTTAGTATGAAAACCAGTAAGGACCCCAAAAAGACGGAAACCGAATCAAAAAAAACGGGAAACAAACCTCTGGGGAAAGAAGAAGAAGAAGAAGAAGAAGAAGAAGAAGAAGAAGAAGAAGAAGAAGAAGAAGAAGGAGCTGTAATCAGTACTGAGAGAACGGAGATTTCACCGGTGGAGAAAGAACTAAAAAGAGAAAACAGATTTCCTTTAATTTCGGGGATTGAAGAAGACGAAGTTGGATTTTTATCTATCAGCCGATTTCTCTCTGTATGTTAGCTCAATACCAAATACAATGGAAGATAGAGAAAGAGAAGAACAAGGGCAAGATTGAGAAATATCCCTGTAACCTAAGCACCCCTATTTAATTCTATTTCATTTTCTTTTTCGCGTCCGCTTTATTTTTAAAATATAATTGTGAATATGCCCCAAAAGAATAGTAAAAATAAAAATACTTTTACTTTTCTTTTCTTTTTTCAATCAAAATCCAAGACTTTGGCTTAACAACAGTACTAAAGTATTTAATACTAATCACCATCTTTATTTTAACTAGAACCAATGAGAAGAGAGAAATATACTTTAATTAAAAAAACTAAAGACTTATCTTCATTGATTGACTTGTGAAGTTGATTTATTAAGCAGGGGAGAGACGGTTTCCCATCGCAGGTTCTTCTTACACATAAAGATTTTTCAAACGATCTTAGATCCTTTTGGTTCGTTTGGTCGATGGCGAATCAAGACAACTTAGATCATCGGTGTAGTTTCTGTCTGTTTTGTTTGGTCTTCACTTGCTGCTTCCATAGTTTAGCAATCGAATCGCATTTGGTTGATCTGTGATTAGGAGATGGCTTTATTAGTTTTTGGTTTTTGGTGCATTTTATAGGTCTATTGATTCTGATGGACAAGATCCTACTTCCATGACTATTGAGTTTCTTCGTGCTCGTTTACTTGCTGAAAGAGCTGTTTCCAGGAGTGCTAGAGCTAAGCTTGATGGACTTGCTGATAAAGTATGTTCTTTTCGAAGTTTGTATTATCCAGTGAAGTGTTTTTTTTTTTAGACTTATTGTCTTGTCTTAATCTTTTAGGTAGCAGAGCTGGAGGAACAGCTCAAGATTGTATCTTTACAGAGAAAGAAGGCTGAACAGGCCACTGCTGATGTTCTTGCGATTCTTGAAGAAAATGGATTTACTGATGTCTCTGATGATAATGATTCTAACTCTGATCATGAAACCTATTCTCAGACAAATTCAGGTAAGAGTTTTATCTTAATGGAGAAAAGTTTAATGAGATCGAGCAAATCTCAGAATCGGAGATTTGTTTTCTTTTATAGTGTATGGCAGAAGTTTATCCTGGAAAGGTCGAAGGAGGGAACCTGGTTCTGCTGACAAGATCAAGGAATCTCGTAATAGTAGGAGACATAGAGGTTTTGAGTCTGCTTATTTTTCCTCACCGAGACATCGCCAAGGAAGATCTTGTCGCCAAATAAGACGCAGCGAATCAAGGTCTGTTTGTTATCTTGAGATGCTCTGTGATGTTATGAGTGGCTATTATTATGTGCATGCCAAATAAAAGAAAATTTGTGCAAGCATTGGCTAGAGATACATGCTTTGAAATTTGAGATTGATGGTAAAGCTATTCTATAACCAACATTTTCGAACTTTCCAGAACTGTGGCTGAAGATTACAAGAGAGATGGGAATCCGGTTAATTTTCAAGAAAATGGAGTTCGCACTGAAATGCTTCCTAAAACAAGTGAAGAAACATCCAGAACCGTGGTTGATGTTACTGTTGTGAACGGAGACGAAAGTGAAAGTTTAAATAAGTTGTCAAATTCAAATGGTTTAGAGAAGGAAAACAGTATGGACATCAACTTGGAGAGAGCGTTAGAAAGTCGTGCACAAGTTGTTGGATCTTTTGAAGGTATGGAAGAGACTCAAAAGGAATGGGAGAAAAAGTTCACAGAGAATAAATCATCTGCCCTGGTATGCCCCATGTCTTAGGCTTTGACCTTTGAAATTTTTTGAGGCATCTTATTCACACATGTGAACTAGTTCTTGTGATTATGGTATTTTCATGCTTATATGAATTAAACTTAAAAACTGTTTGAAAGAGAGTTCCAGAATATGAACTCTTGAACTTTCCGGGTATGGTACAATACTCAAGCAACAATGTCTCTTTTATGTGGGGTTGATAAGTGTACATATGTTGCAGTCCTCTGCATTTGATTTACTCATTTTAGCAGCCATTATGAAATTGCATGAGAATATCATCGATTCTTTTATTCTGTCTTCTCTCCATTGTTTTAAGAAATTATGGAAACGTTTACTTTCTTCTTCTTTGTATTCGCTTTCTTATATAACCATCTTTTTCCTGAAGACATTATCTATGGGATTATCTTTAGTTCACAACAATTGACAGTTTCCTCTCATACATATATGAACAAGCAAAGTTAGCAATCTGATCAATATTTCTTGTCCAATCTTGCAGGATTTATGTGATGTAGGAAACCATTCAGATGTGACAGATGAAAGTAACGGGGAAAAATCCCAAGCTCAGGTTCAAGGTTCCACGGTCGTCCCTTCTATCCTTGACACAAGGTCTATAGCCAATGAAAATGCCTTCAAGGAATCCTTTGCAACTTTGTCGCATGGTTCGCCTGATAATTCAGTAACGCCACATGTTAAGTGTTTCAAAAGTTGTGGTTCCAGTTCTGTGGAACAAGATGCTTCTCCTTCTGGAGACAAAGGAAAACATATTGTTGAAAGCCCCAGAAGTGAGTGTTCCCATCCACAGAGCTGTAAAGGTATCTGTGAGCACTCTTCATCAACTATTCCATCACCTCCTGTAACGCGACCAAACTCGAGAAGTGGTTCCTTTTACAGTACTACCACTACCATCCAGAAAGTAGATTATCCTTTAGTTGCACTGATAAAGGAGAAGTCTGATGATACCTGTGATGCTGTGCTCACTGCGCTAAAGCAAGCTAAATTGTCTCTGCAAGAGAAAGTCAATAGCCTACATATCACAAAACCTGAGCATCTTTCTCAAAACTCATATCCTTCAGTACCAGGTTCATGTATGACCACATACGCACTACTGCTAGAGCCAGCATTTGATACTAAATCATCACTTCCTACTTCCAGCGTTGGGTCCATGGTAGAGTTGCCTGTTGGCTGTGCTGGACTTTTTTGAGTACCCACTGATTTTTCACCTGATGTATCAAGGAGGAACAACTTTCTAGCTTCTAACTTCTCAGAAAGCTCTGGTTAGCCATATACCTGAGTGAGACATTCCCCTGTTACCTGGAGATCAGCTTTTCACCGAACCATCCACAAGAAACCTCCTAAACGCTGGCTTCCAAAGCCAACTAGACACCAGTCCTCCTTTGTCAATGGATGGCCGACTCTTGACCACACCATACATCGGTGGACCAAAGCTATGGGACAGCTTTAGGGAAGAGGGTTCACCAATGATTGATGTTCCAGGATTCAGACTTCATAAAGGCATACCAAATGTTTCAGGCAGTGCAATCTCTGGTGTAACATCTGGTTTTGGAGGTAACCTAGTATCCTTACCTAGCTTCAACTTAGATAGACAAGTAAGTACGTATACTCCTATGACTCCTACTCGAAGCTTGTATCCCAACTCAGTGATGCGTAATAGAGAAATGTATTCGACTCCTTATTACACACGCCCGGCTGGGCTGCCTCCCACTGGTGGTTCAGATGATGGCTTATATAGGCGAGTATGATTCTGGTGGATGCTTGTGATCAAACCTACGGTACTATTGTTGGATTTTGTAGATTGTTGTTGGTGTATACCCTGTTTGTAGTCTATCAACTTTGTATGGATTTGGCAGAAACATAGTCGAATTACTGTAAAGAAGAGGCAAATGTTTTGTATGTGATTCATAACCTTGTAACTATAGGGCCTTGGTCGTTGATATGTATGAAATCATTGATCATGTTGTGTTTATTTGATCAAATTATGATATTTTACAGGCGAATGAGGGCAAAGTCTCCTCAAACCTAACTTACGATGATCAATTACGTCTCGAAACAAATATACTGCAGTCATAACAAGAAGAGATTTGTTCAGAAAAAAAGAAGAAGAAAATAGAAACCTTTTTGAGAATATGAGAAGAGAATTCTAGTCATTACAGAAGTAGATGAAACTCAAGACTTGAGTAAATACTATAGAAAATAAGAAATCTTCACCCTGAAGTTTTCGGTGTTTTTGCTATACAGAACCAAAATGGGCAACATTTCATCGTGTTCATGCAATACGACTAATCTTCATGCCCATCAGACCCTTGATCATCATCATCGTCATCTTCCCGAAGAGACGGTTGATCATCATCATCCGCTGTCTCCTTTTTGTTAATTCTCTCGTTCCTCTCGTTCCATCTCGCCCAGGCCCACTTCAGAACAAGAAATCCTCCAAGTGCATATACCTGAAATAGTTTGAGAGAATAAATACTCAACTGAATCAACTATGAAGAATTCAACCTTTTGCAGGATTTGAACAAACCATCAGAACAAATAAACCATACCACAACGAAATATCTAGAGTTGCAGATACCAATTAAAGCTATTCATATATCAAGCTAGCCATTGATAGCTCTGATTACAACAAAACATACAACCCACTGTTAAAACTGACCATTGTTGAATAGTTACGAGAGCAATTGAAACAGAGCACAAATAGCATACAAATGAGACGGCTTAAAACTCCATGAACGACAAAACATCCAGATAATTGTGAAAGGTACTATTGCATGAATCAAAAAGATGAAAGCTACATAAGCATAACAAAAACTACAACCATTTTCAACATTTAATGTAGCAAATAGAGAGACATAATTATAAACATCTGCCATAAACAGTCATGGTCCCTACCAATTCCATTGTTTCCATCATTAAGAACATTACATAGCACCTCTCACTAAACCCATTAGTATAAGCCAATTCAAATCACAATTCCATGATTTTCATAACTGATAAGCCATAAACACACAAATCTTATCAAATACCTGCCAAAGAACGACGGAATTAGAAGTCCTGCCGGAGCTGACCTCAGCCTCATGCTTCAAAGGCTCTGTGTTATTGGGTGGATTGTAAGGGAAAGAGACAGTCTCGTAGGTCAACTTCTGAGGTTCCTTTTCGCCGGAGACATCCGTGGGTTTAGAACCATTGGCATCATTAGCTACAGCAGGAGGCTTAGGTTGAAGAAATGGGAATAAGTTGGAGATGAAAGTAGGTAACTTTATCGGAGAAGAATCAGAGCTGCTATGAGAACGCTCCTCAGCTTCAGCCATTGTCAACTGTTTAGGGTTTTGAATCGGCGGATTAGGCTTACATTTGTCTGGTGGTTACTTCTCTCTTACCACTTCTCCTTTGTATGCGACACGTGTCACACGTGTCTTTCTTTTCAAGTTTTGTTTATATTAACGCTAAATGGGCCGAAAGCCCGATTTAGTCCTTGACGGGTTGGCTAGCAAAGTGGCCCATAAGTCATATTAATCACCGTCTTCAATAGTGTTTTTTTTTTTAAATCGAGAAGAACTTGAAATTTTTGTCTGCAGAATTTTCTGCAACCAGAATCTGAGAAATTCGTATTCAATATCCATCAAGGCAAAACAAGGTCGAGCACAGAAAAAGTTTGCATCTTTTAGGGTTTCGATGTATCATCCGACTAGAGGCGGTGTTCGTGGTGGTCGAGATCGTAAGTTTCATCATATTCGTTTTGAATTTTGCTTTCTATTTACAAGATCCGACATCAATTTCTCAACTTTTTAGGGTTTCCATGTATCATCCAGCTCAATTTTTTTATTTGTCTCAGCTATTATTTTGGTTTTGAGGTTCCTTCATGAAGGATCTAGGGTGTGAAAATGTGGATTGGATTGTGTATAAAGCATTTGTGGGAGAAGCTGAATTTCATAAGACGCATATGGCAATTTGATTTCAAATCAAGATATATAATTTTTGCTGCTTGTTATGATTATGCATCGAGACTGTAATAGTAATTGAATTTTGTTTATAATTTTGCAGAATTCAGTTGGGATGAAGTGAAGGCTGATAAATATAGGGAGAACTATTTGGGTCACAGTATCAAGGCCCCTGTTGGAAGATGGCAAAAAGGTTCGTTTTTTATTGTTCCTCTTTCTCTATTTCTTGAATTTTATGGAGCTGCTCCGCAATTATTGCTATTACATTGTGGTTTTAAGCGAACTAGTCATCTTAACAATACACTTTGTTTTCCTTTAGCATTTACTGAATACTAGTCTTGTGAATTTGAATCCTGTTGGATAGTTTGTTTTATTATTTCTAATTTTCTAGTATTAGCTCTATGATTGGTAGATATCAAAGCATAGGAATGCAAGAAAGCATTCACGTAGTTTGAATAGTCAAAATCCTTGATTTCTTTACCATCTAAATAGCTCTTTATGTGCCTTTTCAATTCTGCAAAATTGTTGCAATGAATTGGTGGAATGATGAGCATCTCAACTTCTTGAAGTCGTATGGTGTGTATATATTGTGACAATATACAATATTTAGATCAAAATATTACTCAGAAATTCTTTTCTATTCTGGGGTTTATCTAATGCAGCTTTTTTAGTGATATGTGAGCTAAACTTTTTTCTCTCTTTATGATCACTTTGCATTCAGAATGCTTTTGTGTGTTTCCTTACTCTGTTCAATCTCATTGGATTTTGGGCAATCAATGGTTGTTTTACTTTAATTGCTCCTTTGATACTTTTCTCTGTGATGAACCTGTGCGTATTTCAACACGATTCTCGTTTCCTTTCTAGCTATAAGATTTTTTATAGATTGATTCAAAATATGGAGTTTGTACTGACATTCGTTTCTCTAATTACGACAACTGAACAGGTAAAGATCTTCACTGGTATGCGAGAGATAAAAAGCAAAAGGGTTCCAACACGGATGCAATGAAAGAGGAGATTCAAAGAGTTAAGGAACAGGAGGAACAAGCCATGAGGGAAGCTCTTGGCTTGGCACCTAAGTCCTCTTCAAGACCACAAGGCAATCGTCTTGACAAGCAAGAGTTTACTGAGCTTGTGAAGAGGGGTTCAACAGCTGAGGACTTGGGTGCAGGGAATGCTGATGCAGTGTGGGTTCACGGCCTTGGCTATGCAAAGTAAGTTCTTTTCTTCTGTGTGACTTTTAACGTTTTTGGTGGCTTGTTGTTATATTGGTAGTTTACCGTCAGCCTTCTTCTCACATTTCTTTCTGCAACTCTGTACAGAGCACCACGACCTTGGGAAGATCCGAGCACCCTTACATCCTCTCAGAAAGAAGACGCAGAGCCAGCACGTTTGCCAGCAGATACATCAGGGATCAAAACTGTTGAAGATGGACCAGATGATGTTGAGAGGAACCAAAAGACGGATAGGCACGACGAAAGAAAACCTGCAAAGAGAGAGAGAGAAGAGAGAGATGATAGGCGTGAAAACCGCGAGAGGCACGAGAAACGACGCACCCGGGATTCAGATGAGAGAAAGAAGCACAAGAAAGAGAAGAAGGATAAAAGGAGGAGACATGACTCTGATTCTGATTGAAGTGAATCATAGCATGATGGATCTTTTTTCTCTCAGGAGGAAGAGTAGTTGGTTCTTGCACCAAAATCCAGCTGCCTCTTCTGAAACAGTTAAATCTATTGCTCATTTCGCTTTTGAATCATGGAGTAAAGAAAGAAAACTATCAATGTGTTAAAATGTTGTTGAATATTGATGGAAATGTTTGTTAAAAACACACGGATAACGTGATCTGATATTATAACAAACCTAGATGCACTTTTTAGCTAATCTGTGTTATTGAAACACACTTTTACTACATCACCAAAGCATTAGTTCATCTTCCTGGAAGAAAAGGGGCATCAAATTGCCTCAGAGAAACGTAAATCAGCAGGGCCTGGTCCTAATATTCCTTTCTGTTCACTAATCTTTCCTAGTCCTTGTGTTGAATCTTCCACAGGTGCACTTGTGTCAGTGTTCATCGGCAATTCTCTCTGCAAAGTCATGAAGAACAATTTAAGAGATAGACCAACTAAATAAAATCCGGGCAGGGAGCTGGAGACTGAAGCAACTATTGTGTTACAAACTGAAGCATAGATTTTCTAACTATACAGTCTACACTAAAGCCATAGGATGAGATACGCCAAAAGAAAGGCACTTGCCTCATCATGATTATTGGAACCCTCAAAAGATATTGGGGTCGTTAAAGGAGGTTCAAGATCTGGGTCAGGCTTCTGAAATATGAATGTAGCATAGAGCCCTGCGCAACATAAGCATAAATAAGTGACTAGGAAAAATATCTAACTGGAGATTAGATAGATAAGATAAGATGGCACAAGATGATGACAAGGTTACCTAACAAATCAAAAGCTCGGGGAAGAAGTTTTCCCCTAGGGTCAACGAAGTTAGGGCCAGAATTCATCAGCAAGCTTGTAACTTGGGCTCTGACAATAAGAGTTGAACAGAATCAGCAATGTAATACAACCTTAGAAAGAAGCAATTATAACATACAGGAGCTCATGATATGAGATTGAGAATATGTAAGCATTGTAAGACTTTCAAACCTGTTATCATCGTAAAAATCTGTTAAACTTTGAATCTCCACATATTCAAGGCCAGCCTCCCTCGCTAATCTGAGTGACAGATACAAAAATTGAAAATTAGAACCGAGAACCGAAAGATATGTACAGATTGGACGTCATTTGTAGCTCAACTAGAAGCAATATCACAAGTGGGATTACAATTGAGATCTAATTAACTTAAAGAGTTTAAGAATAAATACAAGCCCCAAGGTCAACAAGTACATTATGGTAATATAAGATCATCCAATTAGTGTTGTACTTTGCTGAGCAAAAAAGTGAGATCATGGTGCACTATAACCCACCTGATTAGGCTTGGGAAGTGAACTAAGCAGTGGTCTTCAGAAGCATTGTCACCAGAAAATTTCAACTGGTACCTCTTTCCAAACAGTGGAAATCTGAGAAGAAAATGGCAAAACACTCCAAGGTCAGAAAAAGAACTTGATTGCAAAATGAATCTTTCTCAGAAAAATGCTCACTTTTCTTCCTCCAATTCGAAAGTGATCATGTAACTTTCAGACCGGATGTAGTTGGGAAAAACATTTGGCTTTGCACCGCTCCTGTTGTGGTATGCTTCAACATTTTCTGATACTTTGCCCTGTTTGACCAGAATGTTAAGGAGAGCAGTCCAACGGGACAAAAAATATAGGCAGTCAAATAATGACGAAATGAAAATCTTAGAATCACTTCACAGGAAACATTAGGACAACCAAAACCCTATTTTGAGATACCTAAATCGGTTTCACACAGTATATGTATTGAAAAACCAAGAATACTCCCTGCCAATGCACTTGAGATGCTTTCTGATATAAAATTTCATTCTAAGCATATAATTAATATTATACCCAACGAACTTGGTGACAGGTCATTTATGATAGGTTTCATACACCAGTAGAGTGAAAAAGGGATCTAGCACCAGAACATGAGCATAGATTTGAATTTCAAATAATAAGAGCATTTTACCTGAAGCAAGAAAGAATTTCTTTAAAGTTTCATTGATAGGAAAACAATTAAGGGAACGTTAAATACAAAAAGACAAATCTTATCTAATACACTCAGGACACAAACTGGCAGAATTTCATTTGGAAAAGAAAGATTAACAAGGACAGAAGAAGAGCACAACAGGCATTCCCATTGAGACACAACAGATAGGAAAAACCTCAAAGTAAGTTATTTCATACCATATCGTAGACGAGTCAGGAGTAATACCGAAAAAATAACCCCCAGGTTTCAGTAAACATGCTACATTAGTTAAGAGTCTTCTCGCACTCTCCTCAGTTTCAAAGCATAACTACACAAGAAGATTTATTAAGGATTTTAGACCATCACATCCTTGCTTTGCTACACTTCCATAGACGCAGAGAAAACAAACGACAAAACTTCAAACCTGAAGATGGCGCCAACAGGAAACTAAATCAACCTGCCCCACCTTCTTCTGTAGCTGAATTTCAAGATCGTCCTGTGACACCAAATGAAGCAAAAACTAAGAAATGAGCTCCAGATCACTTCATTTTTAGCTGATACACAAGGAAAAACAAATTAACAAAAGTAGGCCTTGCCTTGGAAGGATCAGCTTCAAAGAACTCCACATCGTAGTTCTTTCTCTGACTCTCCCAAGCTTCTCGTACGCAAGAAATCCCAGACGACAATGTATCTAACGATATAACAAACCAATCACTCTTCCACGAAGCCGTACTGATATTTTACTGAGTACATAAGTAAAACTATGGTAATTACCAATTCCGATGTAATGACCAGTCGGAGCAGCTTCCCACTTTTCAGTGTCGGGAGCTCCGCCACAATACAACTCGCAAACCTAAAAAATACGCAGAGAGAGGGACATAAAGGATGAAACTTTGTAAAGGAAATGGAGTTGAGAGGAAGAGGGACTGTAACGTACAGTGGTGTAAGGATGTGCGAAGATGTTAATTATGGCTGTCTTGGCGAAATCGAAGAGGCGATGATGACTCTGCGTCTGCTCCGATTTTGAACCCACGAAGCCGCTCATTTCTTTCTTCTCTCCGGCCGATTTTTTGAATATTACAATTTTGGCAACCCATTTATACGATTTTCTTTTCTTGCCCAATGTATACATTTATGCACATAATGTATTTGTAATTATCCTACAAATTTTATAAACGACGAATTACAAATTTGCAACACATTAGATTAGTACAGATGATTTAGCAGCTACATCATCTAAAAATCTCTGAACTTTTTTTTTGTCGGATCTATAAACTTTCAAATAAATCCACGTTTTGCAAATTTCTTTTGGTACAATCTCTTGATAAAAGACTTACGAATATTTCAACATTTAAAATTTTATAATAGTTTCTTAAAACTCTATAAAAAAGATTTTACAAATGAAAATAACCCTCAAGTTTAAACACCCATGATAATTGCCCCATTATGGTTATGAGGGGTAAAAGACTATCATTTTAACTGTTGTGTTATTGACAGCTGAAATTATTTATTTTTCAGAGGATTGGGCAAAACAAAAAATACCTCAGGAAGTTACCAATATATAAAGGAACAACTGTAAACCAAAACCAATTTTTGGTAGTAGGAACCAGATGGAAAAAAAAATCAAAGATGTGATCAGAACTTATCCATTAGACCAGCACTTCTGGTTCTGGGTGTGCACGTGGGTTGGTCAAAGGTTTATTATGTTGTATTCCCAAATTCATTTGATAAACAGTTGAATCTTTCTCAGAGAAGAAGTCTTCGAACATCCTCAAAGTTTGAACGCAATTCAGACATAAACGAAGCTGAAACAGAAGCAGTTTCATAAAAGTAATGAGTAACAAAGGAAAGAAACACAGTGAATGATGGCAGCAGAAACTACAGAATGTTGCATTACCTCCAACTTGTCCATCAAAGATCCGATGATCAGCGGATAGTGTTACATTCATTTTTGTTACAACCGAAGGCTTCTCAGTTCCTGAAACAATGACAAAAACTTGTCATAACCTTATCAGAATAGCAACCAAAGTTGAAAACCCAAACGGATGTTAATATCTTACCGTCTATTCCAATAACTGGCTCAACCACTTTATTTCCTCTACCAACTGCTAGAATTCCAGCCTGCAAGAAAATTAACGGCCCTAAAGTTTATTATCTAAACACATATCTACATCTCTATAATGACTAAACTTAATCTTCCATGACAAAAATCTCAAACAACAAAAGTTCATCTTCAATCTGTAATTAAAGTGAATTATTGAGGCTATGATTACCTGAGGGGGGTTAATGATTGCACAGAAATGGTCCACAGGATACATTCCGAGATTTGAAATGCTGAAAACAATAAAAAAAATTGGTTTCTCAGCAAGTAGGGAAATTTTCACATAGTTACAGACGATGCTTCAGAACTTAAAATGATGAATACCTGAATGTCCCTCCTTGAAACTCATGAGGAGCAAGCTTTCCAGATCGCGCCTTTTGTGCCAGCTCCTTAACCTGCTCCACAAATCAATTAAGAAATCAATTTAATAACTACTGATAAGCAGCACATGACTTATGGTAGAACTGATTAAACAAGTGTACTCTATAGCCTGGCATTTTCGTTAAACTTCAGAGAACATTAAATTACCTCTAAGGAAATAGCAGAAATAGATTTCTGGTCTGCATTCCTGATAATTGGAGTCATTAATCCCTGCAAGACAAGCCACTATAATGAGAAAATATGTTGGAAATAATCAGAAAATCCTACACAAGAGTGTACCTTCTCAGTTGCAACTGCAATTGATATGTCAACATCGTCACACATAACAATATCTCCTTTCTCAGCATCCCAGAAAGCTGCCAGACATTGAGACAAAGCACTATAAGCAACAGAAACGAAGGTTTGAGCAAGCACAAAGAGAGATACCAACCACACTATTGCAATTCACAGATCATTACATCAAACACCAACTGAAAAATATCCTACTCATAACTACTAAAACTGAAGTCTAAAATTACCAGACATTTTAAATGTTATAATATTACAATCTCAAAGCATCTTTACTAAATATTCTCAACATAGGCAAAAGGTACAGCAATTATAATCCAACATGAGTCCTGAATAGCCTTAAACAGGACGAACTTGGTTTTAATCTAGCTCTTGAATAGGGATGGAAACAAGCCATGGTTTATTTATTGATAGCATGATTTACGAGCAGAATATAATTTCTCACCATTAGCTTGCCGGACATTCCTCAATGTGACTGCCACGGCTTTGATAACTATGTCATTGACAGACACTTTAACACCATGGTTTTCTGTAGATCATGAAAGCACAGTTCAGTCTGAGACTCTCAGTTTGTGAATAAACTATCAGGATGTGGGATAAGGAGCAGTCTACAAACCTTGAAGTTCTTTTCTAAATGCAAGAAGAGGATCCAATACAACATCTGCAGGCACAATCAAATGCTTCAATCGCAAAAAAAGATAGACAAAGAAAACACAAAGGTTGTGAATTACCAACCTGATTGTAAATACAAATGGGGTATCTTCTGTTTTGATTCCAATAAACGTTTAGCTATAATCTGCCAAGTGTGAAAAGTTAAACAGAAGTCAGGATTTCATTATGATCGTAGCAGCAAACACCAATGTTGTTCCCCTTGAGTGATGGACAGTTTCTATCCACTATCAATGATTGTAAAATAGACAAAAGCTACTAACACCCATTTATATAGCTGTCATCTCAAAGAATGCAGCCCAAGATAATTGAAACCAAAAGTTCTTGCGAACTCTACTCGTGCAATTCATGGCTGTGTCATATGAATCATTCCATAGCATGCAAAATATAACCATATAAGTAAGCGTTAACCTTGACTACATACTTATCAACTCAAAACAACATACATAAGGCACTTATTTCAACGAACCCCTCCCAATAACAGTAATTGAATATGTAAATCTGGGTTTTGGCAGCTTCCAAAGTTCTTCAAACTGTCATAGAAACCTTTGAACAAGCTATCATATTGTACAATGAAGTCCATACGACCTTACCACCTAGGAAGGAAAGCTTTGACAGGAAATATTCGTCATTCTCCACATAGAGCGTGCTAAATGTTAAATTACCTTGCGAATTTGACTATTCGGGAAATCTTCATAGTTATCTGACTGTGTCACAGAAGACTTTGATTCAGGCAGAGATTTGGAGGAGGATTTAGACAGGGTCTCCTTTGATGGTTGTTTCTTCGTGGACGCAGATGCTTTAGATGTTTTTCCAGAAGCAATTGCAGCCACCACATCTGATTTCAGTAGTGTACCGTAGGGACCAGATGCCTCAATTGATGATGCCTCCAATCCATATTCTAAAATCATAAGCTTTGCAGCAGGACTGATCTTTGTGAATCCTGCCTTCCTCCCTCCAGACCTATCTACGACACTTTCAGGGACCTGTTTGACTGTCTCAACCTCAGAACCACCAGAGGAAGAAGACCTGATGGCTTCAATACTTTCAGCATCTTCAACCTACACAGAGAAGGATTAGCTTCTAATATCCCTTAATCTGCAAGCAATTGATCAAAGATCCTGTGTGCAGACATAACTTTTACTTCAGGCAATATGTAATGTAGCATGGAACTAGAAGAAGGCCTACCAATTTATGCACAAAATGCATTAGACAGAGGCTAGTAAAACAAATGGATTAAATATATCAGTAGTAAAACTGTCTTCTGGCATCAAGAATTCTTCAATGCACTTCTGAACTAAAAGACTTACTATAAGGGCAATTGGCTTTCCGACAGCCACATCCTTGGAACCTTCAGGAATTAGAATCTTAGCCAAGTACCTACACCAAACGGCATCCATTAAGTTATACAATCTCTTAATAAAATCACTCATCAGAATATTAATGAAGCAGTTTACGTAAATCTTCTTTTATTGAGGAAGCCCATGCTCATACAGAAACCAGGAAATATGATATTTATCTTAAAATCAGAGGACACTATGGAGAACATTTACACAGATCGTACTTTTGCAATTAACATTTTTCTTCTCACTTAAACCAAAAAAAAAAAAGCAATATCCACAGATTATGAATGCTATATAAATTGAACACCACCAGGCTGCCTAGTAAACGATATATTGTTTATGCTACAAGTGATTGCTAATAGGAATAAAGTGACAGATGTTTACCCCTCTTCAAGGCATTCAAATTCCAGAGTTGCTTTGTCAGTCTCGATCTCACCTATGACATCGCCCACTTCAATCTGTTGACCAGAAAATGAGAAGAATCAACACAAGCAAGTGCATAAACACCCGATTCCTTATGTGACATTACAATGACAATTTACTCTTCAGTCTTGGGTCACCAGAACTAACCTTGTCGCCCTCTTTTTTCCACCATTTGGCAATGTTACCTTGGTTCTGCCCATAGATAAACAAATAAATGATTCAGGGTCTCAGGATAAAATAGGTGGATGCATTCTCATCCAATATAAGCTACCATAAAATATGAAATTTCATACCATTGTAGGAGAAAGTGCTGGCATTTCTAAGACAACATGTGGAGGAAGATCTGATGCATTGGGCTGAATGGAACCTTGTTGTTGTGTGCTTTCTTCAGATTTCCTCTCTTGATGAGCTGATGTTTCCTCTTTACCAGCTCGTCCACCCTCTACGGTAGCAGAAACATTTTGAATGTCGTCTTCCTCCTCAACCTTGGTCACAATTAAATAAGATAAAATAGAACTCAGTATGTAGCATGATGCTGACCAGAAACATGAAATATCATGTAGAGTACGTGGCATGAGAACTCAGTATGACATAAGGTAACATTTAGAAGAAGAGATAGCATGAAGATTGGATCTTGGTTATTTTTTCCCACACTAGATATTGATAAAGAAATACCATAGATCTCTATGATTCGTTAAGTCGCCCAGGATGTAAACCCAGGAAACAAACGAAAATGAAGAGGCCAATGGGAGCATACTAGTTAAAGAAAAAGGAACTCCTAATGAGCGGAGGTTGATACCTGTATCACCTGTTGTGAGATGATAGATGGTTTCATTAAAAGAATAAGACAGCCATTATGCTTACCATTATTGCAATCGGTTCATTAACAGGAATATCTTTTGATCCTTCAGTTACTAAAATCTTGGCCAGATATCTACAGAAACATGCTTCACTGTAAGCCAATTGACATTTGCATATACTTATAATGAGTCAGATATTTGAATCACCAAGGTATAGTGTATAAATTAAACACACACAAAATCATCAACCGGCTTTTTAAAAATTACCCTTCCTCTTGACTCTCAAATTCTACCGTGGCTTTGTCTGTCTCTATTTCACATAGTACATCGCCCACCTCTATCTGTCAGGAAGAACCAAAATTCAAACTAGTTACTGAGAAATGCAACAAGTTATATTTTCTTTGTCAGCTAAATCATCAATTATCGTCTTCCTTGTATAATTCTTATTCTTAAATAACATCATACAAGTCAACAAAAAAAAATTCAACCAAAAATAAGAAATAACCAACCTTGTCACCTTCTTTCTTCATCCATTTCGCAACATTTCCATGACTCTGCAAAAGCCCAACAAACATAAAACTATGACTTCTAACAGGGAGGCCAACATTTCTTTACAAGATTGAAGTCCAATTTCCTACCATTGTAGGAGACAAGGCTGGCATTGCAAGAACCATCTGTGTTGTGGGACCTATAGCCCAAAGACAAATAAAATTAACGGAAAAATCTTGTATAATCGACTGCATAACCTGTCACTCTATTTAATAGTAAGATGGAAGCACAAACATCAGAGAAAAGTGGTATGGGAAGGTTTTGCACCTGAATCAACAAACATCTCTTTTTTCTACAACCTAAAAGTTGCCATTAATTATTATCACCCACTTAATATTTGTATCTTGGTAATTTTTATGGCTAAAATAATTTTACAATTGTCCGCAGGTTGATTTGTCAGATGCAAATCCCATATCGACTGGTTTAGTAATTCTATAATGGAATTGATTTTCGATTCATTTATGAAGATCCTTATTCCATAAGATGACATAACAATGTATGAATACCTGTAGATGAAAAGTTTCGCACGCCAAATCGCAACTACAAGAAAACAATGTCTGTGAGAAACAGGGATAGATGAAAGAGCAAAAAAGAAACAGTACTAACTGTAAAACTTACAATAGGCTTTGGAGGACTATCATCCATTCTTGTAATCATTTCTATTGAGGCAGACCTGAAAATGTAGAATAGACAAAATCTGAAAAAGGACTAACACATATTCCCCACAAAATTTTTACAAAATCAGTTCAGGGGATACTAGTGAGCTACAAATAACACATACGAATTGAATAACACAACCATGTTAATTTCTGTTTAGTTTGTATACTCTTAAACCTAAAGTGCCTAAGATCGCACTGGTTTCTATATGAATAAAATCTTGTCCTCAATTTCCAGGAAAGAGAAGTCATCACTATATAGACAAACTCAAACACTTCGTCTAACAAAAAAAAAAGAGATCTTAATGAAAAATGTAGCAAGATAAAGCTAAACCTAGAGAAAAGGATAGAACAGGAACTGGAATAGACTGTATATGCTGTTCTTAACTTAGTACTGATTTTACAACAATTTGGGTAAACCTCTTCTGTAACCATCATCAATTACCAAAATTTGTGGTATAGAACACATACCTCGCACCATTACTGCTACAAATATTGTCTTCCAAGCTGTATAATCCATTAGAAAAGCTGAACCAATCACCGAGAGGAGTGAGTCAGAGTATTCTTTTAAAACAAACAAATTAAACACAAATTCGAAGCGTTTGAGCTTTAGACAGAATGGAAAAATCATCTTCCAATTTTTCAGAAATTTAGCAGCCAATTGGTGCCTATACTGAACAAACAAGAAGATTATCCAGCTCAATGCTATTGGAATTAACCGAGACTGGAACGACACACTTGTTCTTCAATGCAAGTAACACAAAATGGAAATCTCATAAACCCATAGTACCACTTCTGAAAACAAAATAGCTCAATTGGTTCCAACAAAAGCAGATTGGCATTCTTTCGATCAATTAAAATTGTTCTCTTCCAAAATTAAACTCTTAAGCATCACTTTACAATATGCAATGAGAGCTCCAAAAAGTCAATGGAGGATTGGCCAAAAAAAGTGAAAATGGAATCGAACTGAGATATCAGTTCACTAATCAAATTGCCAAGGATCGCACATGGAAGAGCAACATCAAAACTTTGAAAGAGGCGGGACGAGAGAGAAGACGAGTGAACAGAATAAGCGTACCGAGTATGGAATCCGGAGACAGGAGCGAGAAGACGAGCTCTGAGAAGTGAAGAAGTGCGGGTGATCGCAGCGCGCCGGAGGAGTGGAAGCACCATGACAGCACTTCGAAAAAGAGGACAAATCGCAAATGGGAAAGAGACGATGGAATCGTAACACTTTTAATTTTGGTCAGATCGCAGCGACGGCACGAACGAACCTCGTGACGCAAGCGCTCAGAATTCAGATACGGCCCAGTCCGGTCTGGAACAAAAAACCGGTAATCGGTACTGAACCGTGAAATTACATATAAATCATATTTAAATGCTTGGTTTACTAGTGCCTTTGATCAAAAAAAAAAACATTTCTCTCAAACGTTTCTGGCAGACTACTAGGTATAGAAAGATTTGTTTTTAAACAAAACATTCCTTCATAATAAGTTTGACGAATATATTAACAAAAAACTATTTCTCGTTGGAATGATCAACTTGATGATCATATCAAAATCCTTATACATTTATATCAAAATGAGTTTGGTTGTTTTTAAACAAAACATTCCTTCATAATAAGTTTGACGAATATATTAACAAAAAACTATTTCTCGTTGGAATGATCAACTTGATGATCATATCAAAATCCTTATACATTTATATCAAAATGAGTTTGGTTGTTTTTTAAACAAAACGCTCCTGCATAATAAGTTCTACCAATATATTAACAAAAAACTATTTCTCTTTGTAATGATCAACTTGATGATCATATCAAAATCCTTATACATTTATATCAAAATGAGTTTGGTTGTTTTTAAAAGAAACATTCATTCATAATAGGTTTGGAGACTATATTAACAAAAAACTATTTCTCGTTGGAATGATCAACTTGATGATCATATCAAAATCCTTATACATTTATATCAAAATGAGTTTGGTTGTTTTTAAACAAAACATTCCTTCATAATAAGTTTGACGAATATATTAACAAAAAACTATTTCTCGTTGGAATGATCAACTTGATGATCATATCAAAATCCTTATACATTTATATCAAAATGAGTTTGGTTGTTTTTAAACAAAACATTCCTTCATAATAAGTTTGACGAATATATTAACAAAAAACTATTTCTCGTTGGAATGATCAACTTGATGATCATATCAAAATCCTTATACATTTATATCAAAATGAGTTTGGTTGTTTTTAAACAAAACATTCCTTCATAATAAGTTTGACGAATATATTAACAAAAAACTATTTCTCGTTGGAATGATCAACTTGATGATCATATCAAAATCCTTATACATTTATATCAAAATGAGTTTGGTTGTTTTTAAACAAAACATTCCTTCATAATAAGTTTGACGAATATATTAACAAAAAACTATTTCTCGTTGGAATGATCAACTTGATGATCATATCAAAATCCTTATACATTTATATCAAAATGAGTTTGGTTGTTTTTAAACAAAACATTCCTTCATAATAAGTTTGACGTAATATATTAACAAAAAACTATTTCTCGTTGGAATGATCAACTTGATGATCATATCAAAATCCTTATACATTTATATCAAAATGAGTTTGGTTGTTTTTAAACAAAACATTCCTTCATAATAAGTTTGACGAATATATTAACAAAAAACTATTTCTCGTTGGAATGATCAACTTGATGATCATATCAAAATCCTTATACATTTATATCAAAATGAGTTTGGTTGTTTTTAAACAAAACATTCCTTCATAATAAGTTTGACGAATATATTAACAAAAAACTATTTCTCGTTGGAATGATCAACTTGATGATCATATCAAAATCCTTATACATTTATATCAAAATGAGTTTGGTTGTTTTTAAACAAAACATTCCTTCATAATAAGTTTGACGAATATATTAACAAAAAACTATTTCTCGTTGGAATGATCAACTTGATGATCATATCAAAATCCTTATACATTTATATCAAAATGAGTTTGGTTGTTTTTAAACAAAACATTCCTTCATAATAAGTTTGACGAATATATTAACAAAAAACTATTTCTCGTTGGAATGATCAACTTGATGATCATATCAAAATCCTTATACATTTATATCAAAATGAGTTTGGTTGTTTTTTAAACAAAACATTCCTTCATAATAAGTTTGACGAATATATTAACAAAAAACTATTTCTCGTTGGAATGATCAACTTGATGATCATATCAAAATCCTTATACATTTATATCAAAATGAGTTTGGTTGTTTTTAAACAAAACATTCCTTCATAATAAGTTTGATCGAATATATTAACAAAAAACTATTTCTCGTTGGAATGATCAACTTGATGATCATATCAAAATCCTTATACATTTATATCAAAATGAGTTTGGTTGTTTTTAAACAAAACATTCCTTCATAATAAGTTTGACGAATATATTAACAAAAAACTATTTCTCGTTGGAATGATCAACTTGATGATCATATCAAAATCCTTATACATTTATATCAAAATGAGTTTGGTTGTTTTTAAACAAAACATTCCTTCATAATAAGTTTGACGAATATATTAACAAAAAACTATTTCTCGTTGGAATGATCAACTTGATGATCATATCAAAATCCTTATACATTTATATCAAAATGAGTTTGGTTGTTTTTAAACAAAACATTCCTTCATAATAAGTTTGACGAATATATTAACAAAAAACTATTTCTCGTTGGAATGATCAACTTGATGATCATATCAAAATCCTTATACATTTATATCAAAATGAGTTTGGTTGTTTTTAAACAAAACATTCCTTCATAATAAGTTTGACGAATATATTAACAAAAAACTATTTCTCGTTGGAATGATCAACTTGATGATCATATCAAAATCCTTATACATTTATATCAAAATGAGTTTGGTTGTTTTTAAACAAAACATTCCTTCATAATAAGTGTGACGTAATATATTAACAAAAAACTATTTCTCGTTGGAATGATCAACTTGATGATCATATCAAAATCCTTATACATTTATATCAAAATGAGTTTGGTTGTTTTTAAACAAAACATTCCTTCATAATAAGTTTGACGAATATATTAACAAAAAACTATTTCTCGTTGGAATGATCAACTTGATGATCATATCAAAATCCTTATACATTTATATCAAAATGAGTTTGGTTGTTTTTAAACAAAACATTCCTTCATAATAAGTTTGACGAATATATTAACAAAAAACTATTTCTCGTTGGAATGATCAACTTGATGATCATATCAAAATCCTTATACATTTATATCAAAATGAGTTTGGTTGTTTTTAAACAAAACATTCCTTCATAATAAGTTTGACGAATATATTAACAAAAAACTATTTCTCGTTGGAATGATCAACTTGATGATCATATCAAAATCCTTATACATTTATATCAAAATGAGTTTGGTTGTTTTTAAACAAAACATTCCTTCATAATAAGTTTGACGAATATATTAACAAAAAACTATTTCTCGTTGGAATGAACAACTTGATGATCATATCAAAATCCTTATACATTTATATCAAAATGAGTTTGGTGGATACTAGTGAGTCCCAAAAGTATTATTTTTGTCACACGACTAATAAAAAATGGGAAGTTAAGAAAGAGCAAACAATGGAGAATTATGAGCTCTAAATAGGATTTAGGAGGTATAAATGGTCCTTTCGGAGGGATAGACTCTAGGAGAAAAATAAAAGTCCAACTAGACATTTTTGATTGATGGAAAAAGAAAAGAGACTGAATCTCATGTATATATATATATATATATATATATATGAATGATGGTGTGTGTGTGTGTGTATATCGAAACCTTGAGAGACCTTTTTAGACTCTTAAATTTCGATACTCCTTGAATAGAAGTAGTGAAAGAGTATTAATTTGTAAAAGATATATGACCCGTATTATAGGGAGCCGAGTGGTTGGGTTGGTTTGTTCCATTTGTTGGATAACATGTGATCGGTGGATACGACATGATGCTGCTAGTTCTAGGAAGATTAGATGGTTTCCACCACGCGCGCGTCACATCTTTTAGGAGAGGACGTGCTTGAGATTGCCAAACAACAAATATCATATGCTTCTTCGTACATGGACATGGTCAGTCCCGTGAAGATAGTCATGCATGTTGTAAACGACTAGTGACAAAAAAGAAGGGTGTGGGAGGCAAAACTCTCGAGATTCGGACAAGGAAGATATACATGTCTCTGAGATATTCGAAGAATTCATATTGTATACTAGCCCTTGAAGCTGCTCCGTCTTGTTCATTGTTTTTCTTAGCATATATATGAGAATTTGTTTTTTTTTTTCTTACCGGTTTCGTGAGATGCGATATCTTGTTTTATAGTTTTATTGACAATCGGAAAATCATACCCCCACACCAACTATAAATTAAATTTTTAATATTATTATAAAATTTGTCAATATCGAAACTTAGATTTGTAACTTTTTTTGGTCATCTAGTTGTATGCATACAGCATTAGTCCACAAAAAAAAAAAAAAGTGCATCAGTTAGATAAATTTTCTCATATCGTTTTACTCTTATTTGAAAAAGTAGTACTAAATATTAGTATGTTCCAACATTCAATTCGTTCAATCTTCTTGTATTCAGTTTTATTTCCTTTTTATTTATTTTTTTGAAAACAATTGAGATTGACACACATTGGGAAGTCTGTTAAGGATCACGGAAGCATGATGTGACCGGTATTAGTAGTTGTATTAAATTTGGGCATCAAACAAGGATCAAAGGAATATCCTTTCCCACCACCGTCCTTTGACTTGTGTAATTAGTTAAAACTACAGCGCAAATCTCCGTTTGTTAAATCTGAGATTTTGCAATTTCATTAAAATACCCAACGAAATCTCCCTGTCCAATTTCCAAAGTCAACTCCTCTTTTGTGTTTGTTTTACTTTCTGTTTTCCTCTTCTGGTCTGGAGCATATTAAAAAAACAAAAATGGATATATATATATATATATATATATAAAAGGATCCGAATTAGCAAGGAAAGATATATCAATTAGATTTGTGTAGAAGAAGACCAAAGAAGAAAAATCAATCAATCAATCAAACGAATGGAGATTGAAGAAGCGAGTCGTGAGAGTGGATATGTTGTGTGCGGATCATGGATCCGTCGCCTGAAGAAACTAAATTGGGTCATTATCGCTAAAGCTGCTAAACATCGTGGCTCATCTGTCTCTGCTCCTGCTCACCTCAACATCTTCTCTTTCGACCCCATTACTGCTTCTCTATCCTCTTCTCCCTTGGTAAATTCTTCTTTCATCATTGGCTTTTGAAATTAGTCTTTTAAAACGTGTCATGTGCCTGGAACGAATCGAAAGCTTCCAAATTTTATTGGGTTTTGGGTGAAATCGAGGTTTTTTTCTTCTATGAATTGGGAAATTTGGGTTCTTTTGAATCAATCTAGGGTTTTTCTTCTGATTCCGACATAGTAGGACAAAACCCTGTTCTTTTGCTATTTATTACTGTCAACTAATGAAAGCAAAACAACTTTTTTCTTCCTGTATGATTTCCATAGGCAAGACACACGTTTGAAGAGAGTGATGGTGATCCTGTGACAGTTTCAGTGCATCCTGGTGGAGATTATTTTGTTTGCTCGACCTCCAAAGGTGGTTGCATGTACGTTTCTATCTCTCTTACAATGTTTCTAATTTTGTTGACTTGCTATTGTTAATGTATGATACTTTCTCGATCTTATGATTAAATCTGAACATTATGATGCTTCTCTTATCACTGTGTCTTCATTATCAATTGGTTGATTCTCTCTTTCATGCCTTTTATAATTATTAGCCTCTTTCTAGTTTTGATTTTTGTTTAAAATTTTGACTTCCCTTTACTGCATCCATCTTTTTCAACTCTATAATTCCATCTATTTTATGCATACTAGAGAAGCGAAATTGACTTCCACAGGTTTTGGATACTATCTACTTCATTTTCTGTACAAATTTTGTTTATGGTCTAGATGGTAGTTAATAGAGTTTATATGGTTTTCAGGTCGTTTGAGATTGTTGGAGGAGAAAAAGGTATTACGATCTTAGCCAAAGAACTCCTTCCTCTCGAAAACGCTGGACTACAAAAGTGTATGGCTTTCAGCTTTGATGGGTCTAAGTTAGCTGTTGGGGGAGTGGTAAGGAGGGACCAAATAAGTGCTTTTTGTTCTTTCGTTTTTGCGACAATTTTTGTTGTTGCTTACTGTAAGCTATTTTCAGGATGGGTGTCTCAGAATTATGGAGTGGCCAAACCTACGTGTAATTTTGGATGAACAAAAGGCACACAAATCCATTAGGGATATGGATTTTAGGTAACAGCCGGAACCTTCTCTTCCATCATCCCTCTTTTTATATTCTTTTCAATTTAAAGCATAATTGAGTTAGAAAAAAGGGGTCTTATGTAAAGATTTGGAACTCGGGTCACAGAACACCAATAGAAGTTAATAGAGATTGTGAAATTAAGCTCTCTCATATCTGCATCTTTTGTTGTAGTCTTGACTCAGAGTTTTTAGCTACAACGTCAACTGATGGATCAGCTAGAATATGGAAAGCAGAAGATGGTTTTCCTTTGTCTACTTTGGAACGAAGTGGGGTATGTGAAACTGATGGATCTCTTTGTTTCGAGTTCCTTTTCCCTCGTCTGTAACGTATTCAAAATACTCTTATATTCTGATTCTGATATCTGTCATGTCTGCAGGATGAAAGTATTGAACTGTGCCGTTTCTCTAAAGATGGGACAAAACCTTTTTTGTTTTGTGCTGCTCAAAGAGGTAGATAATATATCAACTCTCGACTAAACTGTTACTTGCATCACTAGTGTTTTAAATTCATAACATCATATGTAACCTTAAACAATTGGAATCAGGTGATACGCCTGTGGTCAATGTTTATGACATTAGTACATGGAAGAAGCTTGGGTTCAAGAAGCTGTCAAAGAAGACTGCATCGACAATGGCAGTGAGCTTGGATGGAAAATATATTGCTTTGTGAGTGTTTTTTCATCCCAGGCTGGTTATTCCTTTCAGGCTTCTGATTATAGAAAGAAGGGTTAAAAAAACCTCATATAATGCGCCTTTTTTTTGTAGGGGTGGCAAAGATGGAGACGTATCTGTCGCTGAAGTTAAAACAATGGAGATCTACCATTACAGTAGGAGGCTACATCCTGGTCTATCCATTGCTTCACTTGAGTTCTGCCCTAGTGAAAGGTATGGTGAATCAGTTGAAAAGATAATGATAATCAAAACCATTATGTCTCATTATTGGGATTTAGAATAGCACTGTTTTCAATATTGATCTTATCTAATTTGGTTCTTTGTTAACTTGTGGCTTAGGGTTATACTGACAACTTCGAGCGAATGGGGTGAGATGGTGACCAAACTCAATGTACCAAAGGAGTGGAAAGGTTTGTTGCTGTCTGCAAATATGATTGGCACATATACGTTTACATATATCTCTAACTCATATCTCTCTGTTTGATGTGCAGAGTGGCAAATTTATGCACTGTTGTTTTGCTTGTTCATGGCATCAGTCATTGCTGCATACATTTTCTTCGAGAAGTCAGATTCGTTTTGGAAATTACCAATGGGGAAAGATCAAAGAAGACCAAAGATTAGTCTTTTTGGAGGTTCCTCCACTCCTTCTGAGGATCATAATAGGTGGAACTTGGATCTATAGAAGCTTGTGTAAATCCATGAGACTTTTTCTGTTTTTCTTCAAAATCTATTGAATGTTTTGTTTTCTTTCCACGCTCTCATTATTCTGATTATGCCTGACAATAACTCTTTGATTCTGGAGTTAAATTCGTTTTGAACAGCCTTTGATTCCTTTCATTATTAATCGACTTTTACTGTTTGCGAATCACTTTTTGATGAAAAAGATTAAAATTAGAGTTGAAAATAGTTGGGGTAATAAGAATGGAAATTGCAGAGAAGATCTTTTGTAGCAATAAGAGACGTGATGACGTCATATGAGTGGTCCCCACTAGTCTTAAAAAAACGGAAAATATGAAAAAGAACCTCTCACTTTTTATCTAAATAAAATAACCTTTAACAAAAATAGTTTACAAAATAACCCACTTTAAAATTAGCAGTGCTGATGTGGCAAACGATTTATACACAATCAAGCTCAATCGAATCAGACGCTAAGGACAGCGAGATTCGGTGTTGGGATCACAATAAAGCCAAGTATTTGACCACATCAGCACTGTTAATTCCTCCTAGTTGGAAGGAAAGTTTTGTGGCAATTTACGATTTTATTTTTGTTAAGAGGGCGTTTGATATAAATGAAAAAGTTGGAGCTTTTTTTTTTTTTTAATAATATTTACCCTTTACGTAAGAAACAAAAGTGATTGCATTCCCGGTGCGGAACGTGGGGTCCCAATTTACGCTCGCGACCGTCAGAGTCACACTCACAAACAATTAGGGACCTGAATTGAAATTACTATAATTACCAGATTTTTATCATACATACACTGAGGGAGTAAGCTTCGTTTGCTTCCTCTGATATTTTCCTACACTCTCGTTAAAGATGAATTGCCTTCAGAATCTTCCCAGGTACCGTTCTTGCTTTCAGAAATTAGCAATTTCTGAAAATGTTGTTCGTTTGGGAATTTTGATTCAATTTGAATTTGTGTCTTGTGTTTGATCCTCAGATCCTCAGTGTCACCTCTGCTTGGATTCGGGGGCAATCAGAGAGATCCTTCTTCATTTTCTTTGACGATGATGGTACCATCTCCTTCACTTCTTTACTCTAGTAATTAGAAAAAACAATCTTCTTTACATTTTATAACCTTTTTTTTTGCAGGTGCCGATCAAAGCCAATGATCCAAAATCTAGACTTGTTTTACAGGTACACACCTCTATGAGATACTATATTGTAGTTTAATGGCCAGATAATCTTTGACTAGATTCGTTTTTTTTTTTTTTTTTTAATATATTGCTATTTTTTCCTCGTCTGTTTGAAACTTGTCAAAATGGTTGGGCTATAGGCAGTATCAGATGCAAAATCCAGCTCAGAGATGAGTGGTGTTTCAAAGAAGGAAGAGAAATCTGATGAATATAGCCAAGACATGACTCAAGCTATGGGTGCTGGTACGTTTTAGATTAACACTTATAGACGTTTTTGCAATGGAAACTCTAGTGATGTCTACCAGTTGTTGTTGTCTGATATTGGAATATTGATTTGGTTCATTAGATTCTACTTTTACTTTTCATCTTAGATTGTTTTTTTTTTTTCTGTTGTCTCTCAAATAATTCTAAGCTTGTTTATTGACAAACTCACTTGTTCTCCTTGCTTATGCACTTCAGTCACTGATTCATTCCTGTGTGTTTTTTTCTTTTTCATTTCAGTTTTAACTTACAGGCACGAGCTAGGAATGAACTACAACTTTCTTCGTCCAGATTTAATTGTTGGATCGTGCTTACAGGTTTTCTTTATATCCCTTCTGTCAAATGATTGTTTTTTGGAAATGTGTTACTTTTCTTGGTGTTCTTACTATCTGCACTCTTTAATTGCTAGACCCCTGAAGATGTTGACAAGCTTCGTGAGATTGGGGTTAAAACCATATTTTGCTTGCAACAAGATCCAGACTTGGAGTATCCTTCCAAAGCCCTCTTTTTTTCTGTTCATGTTTATGATTTTTCCAGTGTCCTTCTGTTTGATTGAGGAAGAATGATCTGCAACGCAGAATGCCTTGACCAATACTTGCAGATATTTTGGAGTAGATATTAGCAGCATTCAAGCATATGCTAAGAAATGTGATGATATTCAGCATATTCGCTGTGAAATAAGGTTAGGAATTGGTAATGCAACAAGCCATGATTTCAAGTTTTATGCTTTTTCATGATCTGACTGTCAACTTGTGAAATGTGGATATTAGCTGATGCGTAATCAATTGTGGAGAGACTATGAGAGTTGATCTATAGTTTCTGTTTCAATGCCTTTCTAACTGCTTATATAGACTTCATGAGAAGCCTATGAGATAGAAGAATCCATTACAAACACACTCCCTCACAACCTGGGGCTTGACATATTATAATCTTTGATGTAACAGAGACTTTGATGCATTTGATTTGAGAATGCGTCTTCCTGCTGTGGTTAGTACACTTTACAAAGCTGTTAAGCGAAATGGAGGAGTTACATACATTCACTGCACTGCTGGAATGGGAAGGGCTCCTGCTGTTGCGGTATGTTGCAGAAACCTGTTACTGTGCTCTTTCCTCTTTCCCCCTTTTTTTTTCCGTAACACATCTTTCATTGTGAGTCTTCCATGAGCGTAAATGTATTGCTTTCCAATATTGAAACAATGTTTCAGTTTAGGTGGAACAAATTTAAGAGTGTTGCAAACAGTAGTTGTCTTATTTTTTGTGCTTCTTTGGTTGACTAATGAAAAAATATACAAGTGTTGATTTTTTTTTCTGACATACATTTACTGAGAAGGGGTATTAATTTCAATTTCAGTTGACATACATGTTCTGGGTGCAAGGCTATAAACTCATGGACGCTCATAAAATACTTATGGTAAGATACTAGTGTACTTCTGGTTTCTGTTCTCTTCATGATTTTCTTGATACCTTTATTAAGTTACCGAACATGTTAATCATGTTCAACTAGTGTTACTACCTGGTATATTATGTGAGGATACTTGGGATCTTGCTTCTTCTCCTATGAACCAATGATTATGATAACTAGAATTTTAAACGATTTGGTTACTGAAAATCAAGCACTCAAAAGACAAAATCTTGGGTTAGTTCATCAAGTAGTCTAGCAGTTATACATTTTTAATGTGATATCTTGGAGTGGATGGTGAAATGAAAAGGCACACGTAACACTGGTCTACACAACCATCTCTGAAAATTTATTGCAGAGTAAACGAACGTGCTTTCCAAAGCTGGATGCTATCAGAAATGCAACAATTGATATTGTGAGTCATTCTTTAAATTTTACAATACTTGCACATATGTCTGTAGGTTCTCAATTTCATTGATTAGCATAAGTTACAACCCTTGTTGCTTAGTTCCTTGATTCCTGATTATTGTTTACGGGTATATATGGACATGATAGCTTACAGGACTCAAGAAGAAGACTGTTACTCTGACACTGGAAGACAAGGGGTTCTCCACAGTAGAAATATCTGGCCTTGACATTGGATGGGGACAGGTGAATATGTTCTATTTTAAATCAAATAATATATGATGATTGCTTGCTCTTAAAAATATAACCTTCAAAGCTAGGATGCACATTTCTCATTACTATTCAAAAGAAAGTGGAAGAGATTCATGAAAATATTGTCTTATGATTGTGCAAAAATATTTGCAATATATATATATATATATATTGCAAATATTTTCTTCTACTTTTGACCATTTTTTCCCTTTATGCAGAGGCTACCTCTAACACTGGACAAGGGAACAGGATTCTGGACCCTAAAGAAAGAATTGCCTGTGAGTTTTCTTAATGAACTGGAAGGCTCAGTGTCTGCTTTTGTTATCATTTTCCAACCACAGCCACAATTCTGAAACGCAGGAAGGACAGTTTGAATATAAATACATCATAGATGGTGATCAATGGACACACAGTGAGGCTGAACCGTTTATAGGACCTAACAAAGACGGTCATACCAATAATTACGTAAAAGTAAATATCTCTGTCTCTAATAATAGAGTTAAACAAGCTTTAATGATGAGTTAATGTTGTTGTGTACCAATGAAACAGATAGTGGATGATCCAACGAGTGTGGATGGTGCAACTCGGGAGAGATTAACGAGACAAGACCCTGAGCTGTTGGAGGAAGAACGCTTGAAACTAATCCAGTTCTTGGAGACAGAGGCTTGAGAGCTCTAAAACTTACTAGTACCAATAAAATGCTTTATGTTGGTCATACATAAAGTTATGTTTTTAGCCAAAAAAAAACATGAAAATACTTGTCCTACGTTCAAGTATAGTATATTACATAGACCTTACATCTTTCTTCTTTTTAGTTGCGTTCTTTCACCAAGTGAAATTGGTGAGGGTCGAACTGAAAACAACAAAATTTGAAATCGACGAGGGTCTAAATCAATTAGAAAAGGTCCTCTGGGGTATGACAATAACTTGAAACTTTTTAAGGGGTCAAACTGAAACATAAATCAAGAATTAAGGAAAAAGATTAGAAGTACGATTTTACCCCGAAAATTGAATAAATTACACGTGTATGCATGTGCATGACATGGTAAGACGCCATAACTTCAATACTTGAGAGCCCACAAAATTTCTATTGGTTGTATACTTTTTATTTCGTAAATGAAGAAAATATACGGTATTATACATAGAGATACATGTATATAAATGAAGTTATTGTATGCAAAGTAAGTGAAGTGGGGCCCAATAGAAACACAATCCATGTGAAGAAGTTTCAGCTTCTGGTTGGATATGGAATTGAAACGAAAACGAGAGAGAGAGAGAGAAACAGAGAACAGAAGAACATAACAGAAACTAAACCAAGTTCTTATCTCTCTCTCTATATATACAATAACCAAGTTTCACTTTTTTTTTTTAATCTTTAACCACAACACCAAATTTCATACAAAATTTTATGATTCTATTTATTTTTAATAATTTGATAAATATATTCTTATAACTAATTAATTATAAATTAAATATAAAATTACACAAAAAGGATTATAATCGTCAAATTAAAAATAACAAAAAATAAATTACATCATACTAATTGTCAGAATTAGTATATTCGGACCATTAATTTGTAATTTTATGTTTTCGGTTTTAATTGAACTTTAATATGTATTTTTATTTTAATCAATTTGTATATTAATTTATATATTTTGTAAAAGTTAAAATTTTATATTAGTTACAATTATAATTTTATATTATTCAAAATAAAAAGACACAAAAAGATTGATGATATATTTTAAATCAAAAGCATGAATAAAATATTAATTTCGAAGAAACATTCAAAAAATGCAGAATGACAGTCCATGTTGTCATAAAAATCGTAAGTTTATGTATATATATATGTATGTATATATATAAATACATATCCTAATTTTGTCTAATATTTTCCGTATTTTTCCTTGTGAAGCTAATCCTAAAAGAGATCATGTAAACATTGAAATTGAAGACCAGATGAATAGGTGGGTGGTGGTGGCAGCTCCTTAATCTCATATTATCCTAATAGCCAACGACAAGGATTACATTCGACCCATTGGAAGACTGAAAAGAGCTGGTTTTACAATGATTTTAGTAACAACACCTAGCACAAGTGAGGATCTTGCAAAATATGATCCTTTGGTATGGTCAGATATGATATCTGAACCAACAATATATACAGTCAGCAACCGACCAGTCTCTGCACATTTTTCTTGGTCTCTGACATTAGTGCCGTCGTTTTCTCTTCTAAACCTCAGATCTGATTTCTAGTCCCTTTTCCTCCTCCCAACATGAGAAGAAACATACACAAAAACAAAAACAATCCACCCTTTCAAAGGCCTCCGGATCCTGTTAGTGGCCTCGAATCTCCTCCAAGAAGAATACCACCACTAATCCCACCATCACCGGAATTCCCACGTTCTTCCACCGCTATTCTCTCCTTAGAGTACTTAGAGGTACAAGTTTTGATGTTTGTTGATATTGACTATTCCAGATATAATTTTTGATGTTTTTTTTAATTTCTCTCCTTAGAGTACTTAGAGGTATAAATTTTGATGTTTGTTGATATTGACTATTCCATATCTAATTTTTGATGTTTGTTTTTAATTTTTTCAGTCATTATGGGATGGAGAGAATATCCATATTCCTTCTACTGCTGACCCTGAAAAAGCTATAGAAAATTTCAAAACGAATCTAAGAGGAATGGGTTATGAAATTGGGGAATTTCACGTTTTCAAGACTAACTTCAACAAGGCTTTCGAATTTTTGATGTTTGTTTTTTTTATTTCTCTCCTTAGAGTTTAGTCATTAATTATGGTGAATTCAAATTCAAGAAAGAATGAATCTTCACAATTCAGAAATTGTGATCACTGTTTAGTCATTAATTAAGACTCACAGTTTAGTCATTAATTATGGTGAATTCAAATTCAAGAAAGAATGAGAATTTTCATTGTTACGCACGTATTATTGTCGTATGTTAAATCAAGCATGACTTCAAATTGAAAGAATCAACACGTTACATTGCGCCAATATGATAGATCAAAGACTTCGAAGCAACCCAAACAAATCAAAATCATAAATCGTTTTGGAGTCATTAGCCTTCTGGAGTTGTTCGTTCCATGACTCAACGGTGTGACATGCGAACTCTTGTCCTTCTTCTGCAGCCATCTTCGCTCAGATCTTTTATTCTCTCTTTCTCTGTTGTTGATATGTTTTTGTTTCTTCTCCTCCTCTTCCTTATACCTACTCTCACCATTGAACATACAAGAATCGGAAGAAGGAGATGATTCCTGATTAAAAAAACCTTTAAAATTGTTAGTTTGTATCTAAGGTATAAAACGAAAGACAACATCTTTACAAAACGTTACCTTTTCCTTGTTGATTTGGATGTAACGAGACACAGCTCCAAATGCAAAATTATCAACACAGAGAAAATTAGGTCTCTGCAAATACCAACATGGCCAATGAAAGGAACCAGCCATGAAATGCAGAATGGGAACCGATCTCTTCTAGGATCAATTTTCATGGGATCTGTAAACCCAATCATCATGCCATGTTCTGTATCTGTTTACAAAACAACAATTCGAGGTTCTCAAATACTCGAATAGATGATAATGCATAATCATTTACATCGTACTCAAAACAACATAGATGCATCATCTTGGACCTATACCCAGCTACTAAACTCTTCTTTTTTCAACAGAGGACAAAAAAAAAAAAAAAAAAACTTGGAGGATTTTTTATCAACAAATTAGCTAAACACTAACACTTCGACCATAGAAAATAGATCAAATCGTACCAGTTTAAGAGACAACGACGATGAATAAATTGGATCTAACATGAACTGCACAAAAATCAGCAGTGATTTTTCCTGGGAATTTAATTTTCTCTCTAAGCCCCAAAAAATTAGATATGAACAATGGCTAATGAAAGTGTTTGGGTTCTTGATTTAAACTAACCATCTTCTGCTTTCCATATTCTAGCTGATCCATCAGTTGACGTTGGTGAGGGTCGAACTGAAAACAACAAATTTTGAAATCGATTAGAAAAGGTCCTCTGGGGAATGACTAGGGATGTTAATATGGGTATTCTTACATAAAATCTGCCCACCAAAAACCCATCTCACATAAAACCTGTTCTTATGATGGGTAAAAATATCTATGGAAAAAATTGTTGGGCTTAGTAGATTACCCCATATGATTTTTATTAGGCATGCTTCCTTTACGGTTGTTACTCTTTCACCAAATATTATTATAAATATTTGCATTTTCTCTTATTTAATTTTTTCTATCTTTTATATATTTATTAATTATATGAATTTTTTTTTCAATCATGAAAAAACAAAAAAATATCCTTGAAATATTTAAATTAATATTTTTAATACAAATTATAAACAAAACATAATTCATACTCCTGAGCTATTTGCAATCTTTGTAACATCCTCGTCTTCATTATCGAAATTATCTTCGATGTCACCTAAAATTCAAAGATATAAATTAGTTAAATAAAATAGCATCATGACATAAGGAATATTGTTTACATTTACCTTCAATTTCTGCAAAATCAAGCAACCAATTGCGAATACAAAGCAAAACTTGAACATTCTTTGGAAGGAGACGGTTTCTATACGGATTCAAGACCCGACCTCCAATACTAAAAGCCGACTCTGATGCCACTATAGTGATTGAGATCCTGAGCAAATCACATGCCAAAGAAGCTAAATTTCTGTGGCGATGTCCACTGTTTTTCCAGTAGCTTAAAACCTCCATATCTATGAAAGACTTTATCTCAAGTTGAGGTTCTTTCAGATAGATCTCCAAATCCGACTTTGAATTGTCTGAGTTAGGTTATTTGTTCCTCTCCAACTCAAAGAGATCATGTATTATACGTATAAACACTAAATCAATAAGATATGAGAATTGATTATTAATTTATTCAGCAAGAATGAAAAAAAAACTTATATAGTTCAAATCATCTTCGAGTGGTGATTCATTAAAGAGATCATCTAGAGTTGGTGATATAGAAATACTAGAAGAAGAAGTCCAAGAGTTGATCTTATATTCAGCATAAAGCAACTTCAAATTCTTCTCCACAATTGCAATCTTTTCCTCATAAGTATTAGGATCCATTTTATCATAAGCTACTTTGAGTATTTATAACTTCAAGCTCGGATCTAAGACAGCTAAAATGATACTGTACTCATCCCAATACTTTGCAAATTTAGATTGCATAGTCATAGCCATTAATTCCATATCAGTATCACCATAACTAGCATATTTCCTCAATAGCAACTCAATTTTCCACAATTGAATGAAATATACATTGAATGTGGGATATTTTACTCCCGAAATGTATGTCATGATGGTACTAAACGGTTTCAAAAGATCACATATTTTCTCTCCACGATCCCACTCATCCTCAGAAGACAAAGACTTGTAATGCCTATCACACATGCAAAACTAGCAAATGCCTTAAAATTTCAGAGCCCTAACAAGCATTTCATAAGTAGAGTTTCATTGACTAGATACATCTAAGGATAAACTAGTTCCACTTTTAATCTATACACTCTCAACACATGCTGCGAATGCTTTTTTCCTTAAATCAGATGCTTTCACAAATTTAATATTGTTTCTAATATTCTCTAACAAATCAAAAGCTAATGCTAAGTCCTTATTGCATAATGAGATTCAAAATATGTACACAACATCTCACAAGTAGAAATTTTCTATCATAAAATAATCTATTACCGCTAATAATCTGAAGACGATACTTAAGAATCCTTTGCATACTATCATTCATAGTAACATTATCTAACGTAATAGAGAAAAAGTTTTTCTGTAAACCCCACTTTTAACCTGTCCAAATTTTTTTTGGCAATTTCAGTTTGAAACTTTTCAAGGGGTCAAACTAAAACATAATTAAAGAATTAAGGAAAAAAATTGACAAGTACGATTTTACCCCCGAAAGTTGAATAAATTACCCAAATTCCCGCTACGGCCTCCCAACACTGACACAGTGTCCAGTGTAGTGCGTAGGGTTTAGTCCATTTGCAAAGATGACTCGTGAATTCTAATCTCTCTCTGTCTTTCTCGCGGTCGCAGGTAAAACCCTACAAATTCTTAGCACCTTTCGTCTTACTCTCTCGTCATCTCTTCTTTATCAATGGAGTTTTTGCATTTCAGTGATTCAATTGTCATATCTCTTTTTTGTGTTAAGAATTTCGCTTCGTGTGTTTGTAAAGTTTATGTGGATTGAGACTCTTCGTTGTTCTGTTTGCTATATTTACAGTTTTTGTTTGGTAATGATGAACTAAACGGACCTGTCTTAAGGATTTTATTTATTTGGTAGACTTGTAATGTTTTTTTGGGGATTCTGATATCATTTTAGCTCTTGTGCATATAATAGGACAAAGAGAGAACATGCTCTCTCTAAAGACTACTTGTGCTGGGAAAATATTTGCTCTAGCTAAGCCTCACGAGTCTGTAGGCAAGAGGACGCGTAATCGGATCCCCAAAGAAGAGAGAAAGGCACTTGTAGAATCTTTTATAAAGAAGTATTAACCTAATTCTCTTCCCCTTAGCCAGAATTTTGAAATGTTCTTTTCAATTCGCAGCTATTGAAATTGGTGTTTATTTTCCAGGCATCAAAACCTCAACAATGGGAGTTTTCCTTCACTTAGCCTCACACATAAGGAGATTGGTGGATCTTTCTACACTATAAGGGAGATTGTCAGAGAGATCATCCAAGAAAATAGAGTTCTTGGTCCTGGTGACTTGAATTTTGGGGGAAATGGTTCTAACCATTTCCAAGATCAAAGTCTGTCAAGTTCTATCATGATGGATCCTGTGCCTCCTTTATCTTTGTCCCCAGACGGATTTCATTCTGCATCAGATCAAAGTTATAATCTTTCTTCTGAGGATGGGAAGACCAAGTCACCTGAAAACGGGGAAAACATTAACGGCAGCAAGGCTATCCCAGAAGACAGAAGATCTGATATATTGAATTGCAGGGAAGTGAATGGAAGTCAAATTTTCAAAGAAGATGATGTAGAGCTCGTACACCAGTCAATGGACTCTATTGACAAAACTAAGCCTCAGCTTGCAGCGTCTTGCAGTGAAGGAAATCGAGTGCAGACAGAATGCGATAGTTTTGCCACCAAACCTCATGATAAAGGACTCGATGTGGATAACAAAGACAACGGATTTGAGGAAATACCTGTCATGGAAACAGACGGCATAAAACCTGTAAACAGTGATGAAAGAGTGAATGATTCTAGAGCAACAAAGACTGAAATGGTGAACACAACAAAGGACATATTAGGCACAATTGATATGCTAGAAGGAACAGATGTCGAAACATTTCCATTAAGTTCTGTGACTTCAACAATGGACTCACTGGATGTACAGCCTGGTGAAATTGATAAAGTTTGTGATAGTGGGAACGTAACTGAGACAAAGGTGGAAACAGAAAGAAGCATCGTAAATCCTGTTGATCTTGGAGAGATTTCTTCATCCACTTCTGCTGTACTTGAAGAAAAGGGGACAGAAGCCATTGTTAGTCAGATGCCAAATCATATTTCTGGCCATGTGGAAATGAAAGTTGGAGCGGAATTTGTAAATCCTGCTTCAGTAGATGTTGAATGTGCTGATACTAAAGCAACGGATGTCGTGAATGCTCTGATGGACAACATCCATGAGACTAAGGAATTTAGTAACGGAACTCAGACTACTGAACAGAAAATTCCAACATCTGGCACTGAGGTAAGCTTCCCCAAATATGTGTTTGTTTGTACATCGGAATGATCAATTTGATTTCAAGAACAAAATAGTCTTCATGGTTGTCCTTATTTGGTTATGTGGGATGCATAGTTAGCATCTCCTAGTTCTTCCTATTTGAGTTTAGGATAAAGTATTTCATGATCTTGGCAGAAAAACTTCAATGATGGAATAGTTAACCTCTTGAATGTTTTTAGATGTTTAGGTAGTCAATTTTGATGCTCCGACTGTGAGCATTATTAAGGTCTGAATATATATATCAGAAGCTGTTATTTGATTGTTATTAAAAACTGAGTAAACTACTTGGCACATGAGAAATCCATACAAGGGATGATAACTTTGTAACCTTTTAATTGTGTAGCAATTAGGAAGTTGTAAGGACGACAGAGCAAAAGTGGACACTATGACTAGCCATGCCAGGAATGGAGTCGCAAGTGTGGAGAAGAAGACAACCATGGAAAAAGGGAAACTTGATGCTTCAGATAGTTCCAGTTCTCAAAAAGAAAACAATGCAACATTAGACAGAATTAAACCGTGAGTAAACAAACACACTCCAAAGTCTCAATTGTGTTTAGGGGTTGTTGGTTTTGTGTATTTAGGTCTCTAGAGATTTCAATCTCACATGTCTTACCTTTCTTTATTCTTATTTTGCAGTGAATCGTGGAAAGGGGATAATATGGGAAGACAGGAAACAAATCCTCTTTTGGCAGCTCTGAAATCTTTTTTGATAGCCTTTGTGAAGTTTTGGTCCGAATAATAATACATTGTAGAGATCTGTTGGTACACTTTTAGTAGTTTTCAATTAGTGAGAGTTGGTAAGGTTAAGATGAGATATGGTTTGAAACGTGCTGTACAATTTTGTGTTGAATGTTATGGTTATATGAAATGGTTTAAATCTTCTGCTTAAATGTAATTCAATCAGGGATGAAACATCAAAATTCTGAGGATAATCTTCTTGAACATTTCAATTAAGATCATGGATTTCAATTCTAAGAACCAGCATGGAGAATTAGAGATTACATCTCATTGGTCAAAATTGGTCATTACTTGAACCAAGCTTTGGTTTAGTTACACCACACCAACTGAATGATGCAGCAAAACCCGCCACTTCAACGGTGACATGCACCAAAGAAGCCATCTTTCAGTTACAATGACTCATTTTTGTTTGATTATTTAAACAGAGACCACAAGGTTCTGATGCTTAGTGAAAATGGAAACAGAGGCAACAAAGATGGTGAATGGTGAAGTTGAGCCAAAGTCAAGCAAGGGCCTTCCTGATTTCCTCGGATCTGTGAATTTGAGATACGTCAAGCTTGGATACATTTACCTTTTCTCTCTCTCCAATACTTTTTGCTTCTTCCTTCCTCCTATTCTCCTTCTCTTCATCTTTGCTTCTCGATTTCTCCCAATCGTAGCTTTCCTTTATCTATTTTCATCCTCCTTCTCCTCTATCATTTTCTTACTCCTTCCTGTGTTTTCCTTTTCGACTTCTCCTGTTACCGCGCACCCGATCATCTCAAGGTCATGCCTCTTCCCTCTCCGCCTTTCTTCTATCCCTTTCTCCTTATTCTCATAGTTGTTTTTGTGGGTGTAAATTGTACAGATCACAAAAAGAGACTTCATTGAGCTGGCAATGAAGTCTGGTAACTTCAACGAGACTTCCATCGAGCTTCAAAGAAAAGTGCTACACCAATCAGGCATAGGAGAAGAGAGCTATATGCCAAGAGTGGTGTTCAAGCCTGGTCACAAGGTCAATCTTCGTGATGGCCGTGAAGAAGCAGCAATGGTGATCTTTGGAGCAATTGATCAACTTCTTGCAGCAACCAAAATCAATGTGAAGCATATCAAGATCCTGGTGCTAAACTGTGGAGTCCTCAACACTACGCTGTCTCTACCAGCCATGGTGATTAACCTTTACAAGCTGAGGCATAACACAGAGAGCTACAATCTTGGTGGTATGGGATGTAGCGCTGGAATCATAGCCAAAGATCTTTTAAACGCTCATCAAGGCTCTTATGCTTTGGTGGTGAGCACTGAGATAGTGAGCTTCGCTTGGTACTCAGGCAATGACATCACATTGATTCCACCAAATTGTTTATTTCGGATGGGAGCAGCAGCAATTATGCCCTCTAGTCGGCGTATCGATAGATGGCGATCCAAATACCAACTTATGCAGGTGATAGTAACAAACAAAGAAACAGTCTGGTTTACTCTTGCTCTGTTTTTTTTTGTTAGACTGATGATGACATTATAACTGGTGAAATAAAACAGCTAGTAAGAACCCATAAAGGCATGGAGGACACAAGGTACAAGAGCATAGAGTTGAGAGAAAATAGAGATGGGAAACAAGGACTGTATGTATCTCGAGATGTAATGGAAGTTGCTCGCCACGCATTTTCTTGAGCCTTCTTTTGAGCATATATGCATATTGGCATCGAGTAAGAAAGTGCTTGATGAGATTCAGAAGGATCTCAAGTTGACGGAAGAGAATATGGAGGCATCAAGTCGGACATTGGAACGTTTTGGGAATACATCAAGCAGCAGTATATGGTACGAGCTGGCTTACTTGGAACACAAGGGCAAGATGAAAAAAGAAGATAGGGTTAGACAGATCGGTTTCGGGTCAGGGTTCAAATGCAATAGTGTTGTATGGAAAGCCCTGAAAAACATTGACTCTCCTAGACACAGTAACCCATGGAATCTCTGAGGATTCGTGTATACTCTAATCGTTGACCCCACAAAATAAAAGTTAAAGTGTATGATAACATGAATAAAATGACCCACTAATGAAATAAGTGCTTAAAGTAAAATGCAAAATCTCTAATTTATTCATATAATGTGATTGCATTTGAACATATGCCTGATGCTGGTATCTTACATATACATCTAGCAAAGATACGAAATCTGCTCTTTCTTTCAATCAACAGCAGCTAATAACTGAGCTTAACTACTTGGAATGCACACAAGGATGAGCCTTTGCAACCTTATATCTACTGCATGACATACTGTAGTAGCCAAAGTTGCAAGCGTAGAGGAGAAAGCAACCATGGAAATTGGTAAAGTTGAAGCTTTGGGCTCTTACAGTCTCTAACACACAGATGCTGCTATGGAGCCACTACACCCTCAAGTTTCCATCCACCAGGCCCGGACAAGGCAAAAGCCTATGATGCCAAAAAAAAAAGAATTAGCTTTCAAATCAAAGAAAAGGCTATCTGAAATAAGGATGGAATTACAAACTTCTTCCCAGGAGTTGCCAAAAGCCTGAAGCAAAGCAGCATTGCAAGTTTTCAACTTAACAGAAGCTCCAGAGAGCATGGAAGCTGCTTCTTCCCAACCTTTATTATGCCCCATACACCTGCGTAACAATTAGAGAAGAAATCATAACACAGCACAAAGAAGATGAAGCAAAAAAGAGTGATAAGAAACTAAGTAACTAACATGACAGTGGTAATGTCAGGAGTTGAGTATTTGGAGACAATGTGTTGAAGATGCTCAGCGGTTTGACCATCCATAGCAGCAATGGAGTAAAAGCTAGGAATGAAATGTACATTTGCTACCATAAACGCATCCACTTGTGCTTGCATTGACTTGAGTGTCTCTCTAGTGCGAGTCGCATCGCTGTGAAATGAATGATTTTACGACAAGGGTTCTTCTCAATCAGGAGACGAAAACAAATTGATATTAGAGAAATTGAGGTTTAAGAATGAAGACCTTGATAGAATGAGTTGGGGAAGCCAACCAAGAGTGGAGAGGATTTGAGCAACTTTGGCAGCATCGGCTCGTCCGGTTTTAGTTAGAGGACGATCATGGTCTATCGTTTTAGCATGATAGGAAACATAGACAGAGATCAAAGATTGGATTTTGAAGAAAACTGAAAGGATTAAGAAAGAGAAGAGTACCTCTGAGGGAAAGATCATCCCAGGAACTGTGAGCGTGACGGAGAAGGATAAGACGGCGAGAGATTGGGGTAGAAGGAGAAGCAGCGAAGTCGCTGGTGGCACGAGATGGAGCTGTAGAGCAAGAATTGTTGCTACGATTGGGAACGGAGAAGAAGGAAGGAGGAAGACACGGCAAGCTAAGCATTTCTGGCTTGCCTGATTTTAGTGAAGGATGGTTTTTTTTATTTCGTAATGATAAAATATTAAATATTTTCTGTTCCTTCGCCGTGAAAAGAAGATAAGGTAGAAGAAGGACCCGAAAAGAGAAGATGATTTGAACCGGAGCCGTTGGTTATGATTGTGATCAGATTGCCAACAATCTCCGATGAGATTCAAGTGCGTTTTCAGAGAAACAATACTACAAGTTAACATTGAATTAAGAAAACTTCAGAATCAGCTGAAACCACCAATGTGGCAATGCACATCATAGTACTTCATCAACATTTGTGGATGAATGATCAGACAATGGAAGATACATTTTGGCAAATGATGAAAATCCAATTGGCCAGGTATCTCAATATTAAGTATACCATCTAACTGATGACTGGTGATTAAGCTTTTCAATGCTTTCATTTCTCAACTTAGAATAAAATATAAATACAATACAAGATGATACAATGCTCTAATGATTTGCATTACAAACTCCTCAAAAAAACGATTCTTTTCACGTTCTTATAATCCCAGAAGGCTCTTCTTACACTAAGCCTTATTCACCCGAATCTTCTGTCCTTCCAGCAACTGCAATTTAATCCTCAAAATGAGAAAAACAAAAAGGGTCTCGACCACTCTATACTATAAGTGAAGAAGATGAAACAATTGAGGTACTTACAGAGTTGTTAAGAGCCAAGATGGCAGCTTCCACATCCTCTTCTGAAGAAAATGTTACAAATCCATACCCAGTGGATTTCGAAGTTCCAGGTACTCTTGAAACCTTGGCGCTTAGTACTTTACCTTTCTCTGAAAACAAATTCTCAAGCATTTCTCTTGTAACACTCTTTGCTAGATTTCCTACATACACTTTGTAAGGGCTATCTACAAATGCTGAATCTTCAGACTGAAGCAATGATAAATCAGGAGATGATGCTATTGGTTTCTCTGTTATGTTAACCTTAATCTCACGCCCTTCAATGGTCTGAGTAACAACAACAACAACAACAACAACAACAAAAGCTCTGTCATTTTTTTTACAACTTAAAATGAATAGAAAGAAGCAATCAGGAATTGAAAAGTGAAAACTCACATTGCCATTCAATTTCTCAATCACAGCATTAGCATCTTCAACTGATTTCATTGTAGCAAACCCAAATCGGCGGCTTCTTCCTGAATACTTATCATACATCACCTAATGTAAATCAACCCAAAACATCAAATCAAATCACATAACTTGATGATGACTAACTAGCTAACTAGAGATGAAGGAGATGTAGGAATAAAAACCTGAACTTTATCGACGGCACCGTGTTCTTCAACAAGTTTTGTGAGCTGCTCATTGTCCACAGTCCTGGGTATGTTACCGATGTAGACACGCCTTGAGGCTTCAGAATTAGGGTCCAAAGCAGCCACTTTTTCTTCCGTATCCATTACCGCACAAGGAATGAATCTCGTTCTAGAGCTCCGGGGAAGGGAGATGGAGATGGTTCCGGCGAGAGAAGGAAAAGGTTTGGAGGAGAATACATTGGCCCGAGTCTGCAATGAGGTGAAGGATTCAGACTGGAATGAGAAGACTGTAGGTTTGATTGAAACAACAGCTGTTAGGAAAGTAGCCATTGTCGGAGAGAGTGATAGTGTCGATAAGGAAGAAGAAGAAGGTGTTGTGGCATCATCAAGTGTCGACATTATCCATTAGCCGTCTCTCACTTCGAAACTGTGGAGTACAGGGCCTTATATGGGCCTGAAATTTGGGCCTAGAAACATTGAAAGTGAAATTGTGATGGACCAGACAGACCGGCTATAATACCAATTAGGCCTAGGGGCCGGTCCGCGGTTTAAACCATCAAAAACACAAGAAGCCAAGTACAGACATATAAAGCATAAATAAGCAGGATTAAAAGACAGTTAAAATTATAACTTGTATAAGCGTTAATTGTTGTGTCTTATTCTAGTTACTAGAAACCAATGAAGTTTGTGGGATAAAATTACATCCGCAGAAAAGTGGGGGGAAAAAAAAAAGAAGAAAAAACCAGAGAAAGCTGGAAGGGGGACTTGCCCAAATCACTGAAACATAATGGGAAGAAAAACAAAGCGTAGGGTACAAAAGTCTTCTCATGTAATGAAATCAGCAAGTGGTTTATCAACTTCGAGAGACGAAACCAACTTCACTACTTAGAATCGTGTGCACTCTCTTTTCTTTGAGCACCATTTCCTTCAATCTCCTACTCCGTTCTTTTTATTTTTTAGCTTTTTGCTTCTTCCTATCCAAAGATGTTAAACCTGCACCTAATCCTGCAGGACCCTGGCTCTCGGTTTTCCCATTTTCAGAGGATTCTTTCTTCTCTTGTACCTTTGCCTCCCCATTCTCCCCACTTTTCTCAGAAGAATCTGCTGTTCCTGTATTGATCTTGTTTTGGAGTTGAGAGAGCGGTGGCATGACTTGAACTGGAACACCACCTTGGGGTCGGACCAGTAGCCCCTTAGCAGCTGCTTTCTTCCTAACTTCAGCTGCAGCACGAGCTGCTCTTTCATCAAAACCTCTACCCCGAGGTTGAGCCTCCCCAAGGACTGCAGAGTTCAGTGCATTTGACCTGCCAGTAGCTGCTGCGTTTTGGAACGCATGTATCAGGTCTGGATGTGCCTGTTGCCAACCAATCAGGAAAACGATTTCATTAATATTGGGGGAAAGTGCCTTAATTATGTATTATATATATTTCAACTCAAAAGCTGAAGCCACAAGTAAGAAACCTTCAGGAGATCGATAGCCTTCTGAGTGTTGGCTGCATTGGCTGCCTGTCCTTTCTGCTTTTGTGCATTCATCTGATGCAAAATCCAACCAGAAAATTAGAGAAATAAAAAAAGAAAATGTATACATAAAAAGAGGTTCTTTTCGCTGCATCAAACCTGAAGCTCGCGCATCTTAAATGTCTTCATCCAGTTTAGAGAGTCTCGCGTCCTAGAATCATCATCTCCCAATTGTTTGACAAGTATGTCATAGGTTTTCTTCTCATGCTGACCAGAACAGAACAATAACTTTCAAGAGGTGCGACAGATAAGAGGATCTAGAAGCCTTGCGAAGTCTTAATACCTGGTGTGAGAGCTTGAATGCGCCCATACAGTTGAAAGCAATGGCAAGAGCATGATAGCATACTGCAGTTTGAATATGTTCAGGGCCAAGAAGTCTCTCATTTTTCTTCAAAGCCTCTTGAAGATAACGTAGAGCTGCGTCCATTTTGCCCATGTCTTGATACATCATGGCAACATTTATAAATGTAGCTGCAACATCTGGATGATCAGGGCTTGATGAAAGGCCAAGTAGTAGCAAAGCTCGACCCATGTTCTGTAGAGCAAGTTCTGTCTGATTAAGTCCATGGTAGAACAGAGCCATATTGCCATAGCTGCAATTCAGATAACTCAAGTAAGTGACTTATATCAAACCAGAGAAAAGAAAAGGAGCGCATTTCAAGTTCTGACTAAAATGATTTAAGGAGCATTTCAAATGCCTAAATTTCATTAGCTTACAACTTAAATAAAAAGAAAATGATACCTGTGAGCAGTATCAGGATGGTCCAAACCTAGGCATCGCTCATTTATAATTAGTTCCTTGTGTTGCTGCATTATGGCCCCGGCCATATCTCCTGCATGGTACAAAACCATGGCCAGGTATCTGAAATACAAAGGGAGACAAAAATCAGGTAACTAAACAGAAGTCCATAGATAATAAGCCTAAATAAAACACAAATAGCTGATCGGTGGAACACTCTTCAGAAAAAAAAAAATCAGCCACAAGAAGCATACCTGCAGCAATTTGCAACTTCCCTGTGCATTGGACCAGTCACCTGAAATTAGAAAAATATGATGAGCGCCTTTGGTGTACAATTATTTTTATAGTACAAGATGCATATACAGACAGACCACTTACCTGTTGGAGTATTGAAAAAGCCTCTGAAAAGAACGTGTAGGATTCACTAAGCATACCCTACAAAAGTTAAATCATGTTAGTAATACAAGACAATGAGTTTTGGTCAGTGGTCACAATATGAGAAGAATCTTTCATGTTGCAACTGATGCAAACTAAAACACGAAGCTTATTGAAGAGTTGAATGCCAACCCAAATAATGATAATGTTCTCCCGATCTTATCCTATACAACATATTGGCAAGAATTCAAGCATAAGTATCACTACTATCGAAATGAACCAGCCTAGATGAACACAATAAAAACTGTAACCACAGACAGATTAGGTAACGTGAAATAACAAAGCTACCTCAGCCAATTGGACCTTCCCCATCTCAACAAGATCTTTAGCCTCCGAGCATACAGGGACAGAATGCTTAATTACAGGCCGAAGATCCAATATATCTGACGTTTCAAAAGGCAAGGTTGCACTAAAGTCATATTTGCGAGCAGCCACACTGATACCGACCTGTTAACAGAAAAATGGAGGTATTAATAACAATAATAAACTGGCATAATTAGGGATTCCCTGGTAAATAAATACTGAAGGAACAAGAAGTGCGTCTCTAATCACCTTTTGGCAAAGGTTACGAAGAACAGATATCTTTTTAGCCGTAGTTCTTGATAGCTCGGGCAACTCAAACTGAAAATAAGCTCGCATTAGCTTTAGGTGCTTATAGTAGGTGAAACAAACATGTAACTGGTTCAGAAGGGTGAAAATACTTCCATAGACAATAAATTAAATAAACTTAATTCGATAATTATGACTGTTTGCTTCAGATAATGAATAAACAGCTTACATCATATTTGGCTTTAGCAAATTCCTGAATGTCAGACCATAGAATGTTGGAGTCAACCATCATATACGATGCAAAGCTTTTCTTTCCAGAAGCTTTTCCTTTCCCTCTTCCTTGACCCTTCTTGGTGATAGATTGATCCTGTCCAATTTCAAGGTTCCAAAAGCATGATCTATTTCATGAGAAAATTTTATAGACGGCTTCGAAGTACTAAAATATTTATTCAAGATGAACAAACATGGAACTATCACAAACAAACTCTGATAGTACACAAGTACCTTCTTTTGATTTTTGGCATGCAAGCTGTTTGCGCTAGCTTTTCCCCCAGCAGCTTGATAATTTCCAAAGAAACAATTGAGGAAATGTGAGACTGCTGCTCCAATATCGTGATCCTCTATATCTCTTAGAATGTCCTGCATAACCATGTAAAAACGTTAAATAATAATGAACAAACATCAATTCTTCAAATCTTGAAGAACAAACTTGCAGGGAAAAGAAAATTATAACCTACTACGAGCTTCCCTAACTCTTATTCAACAACGTGTATTGTGGTATGATTTTTACAATATTCAGAATTACCTTCAGAATGTGCTTTACGGATCTGATTGTAATCTCATTCAGACAAAGATCCCACAGATGAGGCAAATGCTTCACCCCATTAGCGACCTGTTTATGTACAGCCACTGTTAATAAAGTCTCGCATGGAGATAGCTAGCAAAATGATAATTGACAGATGACGAACTTACTCTTCCAATGTAACGAACGTTAACACCATGAGCATGGAGTGCTTCAGTCAAAGTCTGACCATCCATCGGAGAAACTTCAAGAGTGCAAAGATCTTCTATGAATTTTGGAAGTACCACATCCACAAGGTACGAACTAACTTTCTTCACATTTTCCTCATCAGCAGCTATCTCCTGGTTAACCAAAAAACGAAGAGCCAATCAGTTGAATAAATTTTAAGGATGCCCAGACAACGAATGACCTATAAGCAACATAGCCTACCTCTTGATTGCCACCTAATGTGAAGTCAGTGAAGACATTGGGGTTAAATGCTATTTCATCACATGATTTGGAACTTTCAGAAGAAACGGCCGCAGAATCTTCAGTTTTCTTTTCTGTAGAAATTTTCTGTAGAAAACTCACGAATATCAGCAATCACAGTTTCCTTTAACTCAGATAGAACTGTGCTCAGACATTTCTATTCAACAGTAGCAAAGCAAGGATGGGAAAGAAACTCAAGGCAATAAAAGAAGATTGAACCACCCAGTCCAATTGTATTTTCACAACAAATTTTCAGTATAGATCTACTAATATAAGTAAAATAGTTATTTCTATCATGATTAGAGGGGAAGATCCTATTTGATATATTAGGTATTTCATTTTACACTTGACAAACTTCTATGTCTGTGAAAGCTGAAAGTGAGGCACAGCATCCCATAAACAAGTAGCAGCCAATGCACACACGAAACAGGGTATATCAAGCAGGCGTGAAATGCTAAGTATCAGCATACAAAACTCCATGGAATATAGAAGCCAATCAGTACTAAATAAGCTTAATGCACATATCTAAGAGGATCACAAAGGGAAATATATACCTGATCAGAAGTTGAAGCCCCATTTTCCTCTGCATGGATCAGTGCATCACCAACTTTAGAAGTATCACCACTAACATTAGAAGGATCAGAAATGATATCCGCCCCTTCATCAGTCTTGGTTTTACATTTTGATTTTTCCAAAGCTTCAGCCTTCATAATGAAAATATACTGTCAAAGGAAAACTCAAGTGGAATATACGTCCAAGGAATAAAGAACAGGTACCTGGCAAAATGATGTGATCAGTTCTGGTCTTAGGACACAAAAGCGTGACTCTGGACCCGTATAATTGGCATCACGAGGTGTCACTCTCATCAAGTCTAAAAGATAATGCCTGTTATCACTCCCAACAATCCCTTTGCACTCTACTGGTGCGGCTAACTTGAAGACATTTTCGGAAGCATCAACAACGGAATGTTCCTTAATGTGAAGAAGCTTTGCAGCCTCTAGCACCTGAAGAAAGAATAAATCTTAGACTTAAAAAAAAGTTCAGCTAGGACAAAGACAGTCTTATAATAATACCTACAGATAAAAATTACAATAATATTGCACAGATAGGAAAGTACTAGATTTGTCACATCAATGCCTATGATATCCAACAGCAAGACAGACTATCCATTTACCTTAGCATGAAAATCTTCATTCCAGCAAATTTTCTTTCCATTGTCGACTGAACCATACAAAAGCGCATCTGATTTATCCCCTTGAAGGATGCCCGGTAGAACACTCTAAAATGCACACATGAAACACATTGCAAAAATGCTATTAAAATGCAGAGAAGAAAAATACAGATAATCTCAAGAATAAGGACTTGGCAGTTCCAGTATTAGTACAAACCTGAGCAACAACCCTATGACCTCTATAATCAATAATGGCCATTGCCAGATTATACAACCCTGAGACATCTGCTTCTTGATATAACTTGGTGCCTTTCAAGTCATTGTTTGCAGAGGCATATGTCGCCTGCTCATTTTCAACAACTATCGCCTCATTACTGCTGTTAAGCTCTTCATTATTTTCTCCATCGCAGGTTCCTTCGGGGCATGAGACCTTTTCAGTTGAGGACACCTTCTCAGTCTCTTGATTGTTCGATGGACGTTTCTTGGATAGCTGTTCAATGTCGGCATCAACAGCAAAACTGAAAAAGATATTGTTGTGCACATACCTACAACAGTGGAAAAATAACAAGTGTTCAGACTAGAAAAGAGGTTGCATAAACACAAACATGTAAACATCAAAATACTGTCATTTTTCCATGTTTATCCAAAAAAAAAAATTACTAACCTGACAATAATTTAAGCTTAAAATGAGCTAGAAACAATTAAATATAAGAGTTGGCTATGGATAATCAACAATAAAGGCCAAAACAAATCACACTGACATGTGCAGACACTCTGGATCAGTTGGGTTTATGGGTGGTATACATCGGCTGATTACACCAATTGCTCCGTTAAGCGCTGCGTCGACAAAGTCAGAAGACACTTTGTAAAGAGCCCTGTCACGTAAGATCCTGCAAAGAAGAAAACAATGTATGAAGCAATCTAGAAAAAGAACAGAATCCCAAGAAAAAATTTCATGCCACCGAAAAATCACTGTAGTCAAATATCACATATACCTCTCCTGGGGAGTAGTGTGAGGGAACTCTCTGCAAGATTGCAACTCTTCGTTCCAATCTCTTTGCATACCAATCAGCTCGCTACCATAGGAAATGGTCAGTGCTTCTTCTGCTCTCGCTGCGTCTCGCCTGTGATCTGAGTCCAGATACAAGAGCCCATGCTTAGATATAGTAGAAATGAATCTTATTTCAAGTGTATCTTTGGGGAAATGGGGAGCAAAGGCCGATTAATTTCGATTCCTTGTTTATCAATCACATACAACAAGAACTTATTACGTATTATGAAATCAAGATCAAGGCAACCATCGACCCCACTACTCCTATGGGTGCCATGTGAATATCTCAGAACCATTATCATGCGGAGAAATGGCCTCTAAAAGAACAGTTGAGCTGGCAACAGAAGAAAAGAGCCACAATACTAAACTATACCACTGTGCAGCAAGCAAAAGTATACTATAATAAACAAGTTACGTGAACTTAAAACGGATGAGAACTCAAATGCTATTTAAAGTCAAACTCACCAGGAACAGGGTAAGGTCTTAGCCATGAGTGTGGTGGCAAAAGCGATTGAACATTTTCAAGCGGATGTGCAGATGCTTTCTTTTCCATGACTTCGCGGAAAGCTTCAAAATCAAAGGAAAAATATAAAATAATCAACAGATTGAATGATAGTTATCACGTAATAAAAAGGGTAATGAATATACTACGAAAAATTACGTAAACACTGTTTCCCACCTTTTTTGAACTTAGAGCTCAGTTTCTGCAACAATCCGATAAGAGTAGCTGCTTCAAGTCCAGATTTACTTGGCCTTGAATCGAGAACATTCCCAGAGCTCGAATTAACATAAAAGGTCTTTGTGGTACCCGTAATGCAATACTTGTTGCCTTCCAAGGTCACAACATCCAAATAGATTAAATCTCCTACAAGCCTGACACAAAGGAAATCATGAGATAAAAATGTTACATTTAAGCCTAATCAAAGTTTTTTTTTTAAATGATCTATACCTTCTGTGGCTTGGAGGAGGGTTGAACGATGAGAATATAATATTCTCCACACATTTGATCTCTTCCGACACAGAATTGATAAGTTTTCTGAGAGAGCCAGGCACATCTTCCATGAAACCCAAACATTCAAGCTCAGGGACATCAGATTTTGGCTTATCTGTTTCAAAATAAAGTGAGAATTAAATCCTTCACAATGCATGGAAGGTAAAACACAATTGAGAAGAAGATTCAAATATGAAACCTCCAGGATTCTGAACTTTGTTCAGGGCTGTGTTGTCATACTGCAAGGCAAGCGTTGTGGACAACGAAGAGTGGAGAGTTGAAAGAGACAGGAGATCTCTGGCACGGTGAACATGCGCTCTTATAGATCTATCATCATATAACGCTGTGGATATAAACATAACAAGTCAAATTTCAGTAATAATTCTCAACCCAAAAACAAAATGTAAGTGAAAACAAACTTAATATACCTGCAACCATTTCCAAAGAGCAACCGCCAATGGTGATATCAGCTACTTCAGAGATCTCATTGTAGTCTTCTAGATGATGAGTCTCTCCATCCTTATTGCGGAGCAATAACTCATAACATGTATAATAACACGTCTCTGGGGCATCGAGGAGGAACTGTCTTATATCCATCACAGAATCTCCAGGGTTCAACTGCAAAAACAGAAACATATAGAAGTTTTAAATCACTGAAGAAATTGAAAAATAATATGAGATTTCTTCTATAACCGACCAATAATACATAAACATGAGAAAAAAAAAACAGAGTTAAACTCACCTGTAGCTCCATTTTACCGCCACTTTGTGTTTTGACAGATACAGGATAAAGACAGAGTTCACCTGCGAAAGTCAAACAGTTAAAGTGGATGAATCTGCTTAGCTTAAGTGGACACATACAAGAAAAAAATCATTAGAGCTAACCTTGCTTGGGTTGGGAATCGTTACTTGCCACTTGTGATTCGCTTTCTTCAGCTTTGGGAAGCGGAGGAGGAACTTGATTGGCTTCAGGCACGGCAGAGTCAACAGCATTGATGGTGCCATTGTCGGGAGCAGCAACAGGAGCTGGAACAGGAGCATCGGATTGAAGGGCTGGTTCAGTTGAATTGGTGTTAGAGCTCTGAGCCGCTCTCCTGGCCTTTGATTTGTTTGACTTCCCAGCCATTTCAACTATTGAATAAAAAAAAAAGAGAAGAGAAATGGTTTTCAAATTAGTATGAACAGATTAGGATAAAGAAACTATACAAATATTATTGAATAGGAGAAATATCATTCATTTGATGGAAACAGAGGAGACTGAGCAATAGAATCCAAAAAGGGGAAAAAGTCACAAATAAAGAATCAACGGCGAGATGGAGTAAGTCCAATTAGCAAAACTAGTAAAGGTTATGAGAAGAGGATCTGTAGGGGAATTACCTGGAGGAGTCAAGAGAAATGGTGTGACGGAGGAGACGACGGAGACAGCGGCGGAGTAGGAAAGAGATGAGGTTTAAGGAGGGTTGAAGTGAAAGAGGCGGCTGATGATTTTCTGACTCCTCCCTATGTGTTAGAGCTGAGTACTAGGAAAGAGAGAGAAAACCAACCCCTCCCTTTGGGCTTTTGTTGTATTGGGCTTTTCTGGGCTTTATTTGAAGCGGGAAAGATGCGTTATTTATTGCAATTTTTGCAAATCATCTGAAATTAAGCAAGTTTAGTTACCCCACATAACATGATGATTAAATCATGGGATTGATCATAAAATAAAATTAAGCTTAGGAAAAACCAGTTAGGATAATGACAGCAATTGTCAATGCGGGCCATTCCCTTGATTTGGTCTATTTGGTTGCGGTTTCTATTTTTTCTTTTTGAGTTCTGACTGACCAACTCATTTAAATCTGGACAGTGTTCAATATGATTGTCCTAATCCGTTCCGTTTTACAACTACGAGTTTTGTGGTGTGTTTGTTTGTAGGCCTTAAATTATCAAGCATATATGCCTATTTTCGCGTATATGAGAGTATACGATACTTTGATCTTATCTTTTGTTTTTTAAATGTGCATACATATTTAACTATTAAAGTACTAAAACATATCACATTAACCACATTAAATTGAAAAGCATCATTGTCATATAATCATATATTAGACATTGTATTGATAGAACATAATTGTCACAAAAAACATTTCATAATCGCTATATTACAATAATAAAACATCATTTTCCTATAAAACATAATGCATTATATTTTTCATTTTTACTTAAATGTGCCTCGATTTAATTTAAACATGTGAACTAGTCACTTACCGGTTAAAAAACTCTTGACCGGTTTGTATCTAGTCTCACATATTAAACCGTACAATGGTACAAGTATCAAATAAACACGACAAGTTGCCATCATTTTGGCAAATAAAGGTGTTGTAAATTTTGTGATCAAATAAACACAGAGTAATCGTGAGGCTATTTGGTTGTGAGGTTGGAGAGAGGTGTGAGACAGCATGTCCTGACACCCTTTCATAGTATGTATATATAAAGAAGCATCATCTCGTCGTTGCATCATCTCATTTACTATCACTCTTTTCTTTACATGATGACGAAAGCTATGGGAGTTGGGTTAGCAATGGCGCTGCTCATGACCATAACAGTTCTTACCATAGTCACTGCACAACAAGAGGACTCACTGCAACCACCTCCACCCATGTTGCCTGAGGAAGAAGTGGGAGGATGCAGCAGAACATTCTTCTCTGCGCTTGTGCAGCTGATACCATGTAGAGCCGCAGTAGCTCCTTTCAGCCCGATCCCACCGACCGAAATGTGTTGCGCAGCAGTTGTCACACTTGGCCGTCCTTGTCTTTGCCTCCTTGCCAATGGACCTCCACTCTCTGGCATTGACCGCTCCATGGCTCTTCAACTTCCTCAGAGATGCTCTGCTAATTTCCCTCCCTGCGATGTCATTAACTAGCAAGGACACATTGCCTTTTATTTTCATTTACCCTTTCACTCTAATAAATACGCTGTTTAGTGTGTTATGTACCAGACTTCCAAAACATTAATAAAGTTATGATAATCAAATTGAAATATCAGTCATTCGAACTTTCCAATAGGGATCTTTTGTATAACAAGTTCCCAACTGAAATACAGTCAAAGAGCTCTATTTTCACACTGGGATCAAATCCATACCATCACTTTAATTTTATCAGCAATCTAAAAACGTTAACATTATTTTTAATAGAAAAACATAGCACAGCTGCGGCTGAAGTGAGAGAAAGCTTATATGATTGTGCACAGCAAGTTGATTGATCCTTAGTAATACGCCTTCCTGGGGTTTCCCTGAAGAACAATTGAGACAAAAGGTGAGTAGAGAAGTCTTTATTACAAAAAGAAAGAGCTAAAGATGGCAAAAGTACCAATGGATTGGGTCTGTGTTTGTAACCCAGCATCATGCGCTTCTTGTACTGCTCGTATATATCATCTTCAGGCTTAACCTCTCCTGGAGCAGAAGCCCCAACTCCCAAGTTGTTTGTCTTTACATCGCCTGCCATTATAGGGTCTGCCATACCCTTTCTGGAGCTTCCTATACCTTCACCTGTAATCCACTCCTCCAATTTTCTAAGCTCCTCGTCTCCATAAAGGCACAAGATACAGAAAGTAACAAGGGCACAAGTTTACAGATAGAGTGAGGTAAGTAAGCACCTTCTTTCCAACCCATTTTTGACAAAAGTTTATGTCCAACATTATCTGCTTGGATCTTAGCCTTCTCAGCAGCCTCCTTAGTGGCTTTTTGTGCAGCTGCATCGTTACACTTTGCAAGGAACTTATCTAGCTCCTCAAGTGGGATATAATCACCCATGTGATGACCTCTCTTTCCAGGGTCAGTGGAGGAAGTCACTGAAATCAAAGGTGGTTGTGATAAGAAATCACAGCTGCCTAAAACCAGAAATATCAATAGGATTCATTCTCACCAGATGGGCCTTGAAGTGAAGCTGGTGGGGGCATTTCATCTTTTGACTGCCTAGGACGTCTCATCTTTTCTTCTTGGGCAGCCTTCTTCATGTAAAATTCCATCATTGATATAGGGTCTGCACCCCTCGGGCCACTGACGGAGTCACCTGCAACATAGACACATGTAACCCACAATCAAAGCTAGATGCTAATGATAAGAGGGAAACTATACAGATAAAAGGCTAACAAACATACTGTTGCTAGGTCTTGTAATTGATGCATGAGCAGATCTAGAGGAAGCTCCAGGTTCCTCAGGAGTATCATAGAGAGCTGAGGCAGGGATCTGATAGCCTGTTTGTTGCTGAGCCGGCTTTTGCACAGTGATTGCTGCTGTGGACGTCCGCGGGGCTGCAGCACCTGGAAAGATAAAACGAAGCAAATCGGCATTAAGAATGGTAGCAGGAAGGGTGGCCTCACATTATCTCACATACTACAGAACATATAGAAATTCGTAGTATGAAACTCTAGAATTTTTTCGCAATAAAAAAGAAATGAGATAGATTCCTTGCCCATGCTTAGGTAAGCATGTTCTGAAATAAATATAAGAATAAATAAAACGAAGAAAACCAATAGCATGACTTTTGATCTATAGAAACACAGGACTTACCACTATGATGTACACCGGATTCCTTGGTTTGTGAAATAGATTTTTCCTCTTCGGACAGCCTGAATGCATAATACTTGTAGTCCGCACAGTTCTCATCAAAAAGAAATCTGGTTGGGAACAAGACACAAGTACCAACTTATTATGTGTATAAAAGAGAGAATCCAGAATCTTAGACTGTAGATGCTCCAAAAGCAACGAAATACATACTTAAATGGTGTATCCCCAGGATTCTTTTGCCGTGTAATATGCTCAAATGGCCTTCCATGCTTAGCAACAAAGCTTGCAAGTTTATCAGCAACTTTCTTCACAGTAGGATCACTGGGCGAACATGGTGCTGCATATCACTTATAAAACTGATTAATACCGAGTCCATGAACAACGAATGCAAATCACTCTCGTAGCAGGCGTGCCAGATATTCCAAATCTTTCCAGCAATTGGATTGTTGGTTAAGGAAGACACTGCATTTAAGTAAACAATTAAATCTCCAGACTGTTTTCTCCTCTCCATTCCAGAGGAAAAACGCAGCTTCATCAATTAAGACATTCACTACCAGGAACTTGGGACTCTTGACATCTTAGGGCTCATAGGCTTTCCTCATTTTCAGATAAGACACACAGATTCATCGATAACGACATACAACAGACAGGAAACTCAGGACTCTAGACATCATATGGCATAAATGTTCATAACTCTCCTAGAGCACTTAGTAAATGGAACAGAGAACCCCTTAGGTGCATATGGACCCATAAAAAGCCAGATAAGTAGAACCATCACAGAGACTTCAACAAAGACCCATTCAAACACAGATAATATTATATAAACAGCCATTACCAACATCTGATACTTTTGTTGACTTTACAGGCGTGTCTCCTTGCTCTAACTTTTGACGCTTGGCAGATCCAAAGCTTTGATCATCTTTGGCATCCTCCTCATCCTCGTCTTCTTCTGTACCAAGCTTCACAGGAGGTGCAAGAAGCTTAGACTTTTGCTTCAAGCTGAAAGCAAGCTTACCACCTTTCTTCTGGGTATCATTGGTCTTTAATCCAATGGAAATTTTATTAACAGGAGGTCTGGGATTTGAAATCCCAGATATTATCTTCACTGGCTTAGAATCCTCTACATGGGCAACCTTATCCTTGTCTTTATCTTTCTCTTGTTGAAGCTGTCTGAATCTTTCCATGAAAGACCCATCATTCACAAAGATGCTAGGAGGTGCTCCTTTATCCATTATCAATGAGCCAAGTGCAACTGTCGTATTGAAGTCACTGTTGAACAGATAAGCTCTAAAACTTTTTAGAAACAACCATAACTCTTTAAGCTCCTTTCAAATTCTTAAAGAAATTGCAATATAAGAAAATACACAAGAGCACACGGATTCTTCTGATAGGATTCAATAAAATCAAATACTGAAGGAGCATTATCGTCCTCGATTCTATAGAAGTAACAAAAGTACAACTATTCTCTTATCAAACGCAAACTAGTGGTGGATAAACAAATCTAGAAAAATCAAAAATCGAGCCTCAGAAATTAACCAAAAATAAATCCAAATTCTACCATGAGCGACAGAAGAAAATTTGTAAGGGGAAGGGAAAAACTAGGTTACAATAATCAATAAAATTAAGATCCACAGACAATTGAATCAGAGAAACAAACGAAAAAGACTAAAAAGATCAACTAGAGATTTTTTACCTGCGTTGATTTCCGGTCAAAGTCGTCGGTAGAGGTCGGACAAGACGGAAACGGTAAGCAAACGATCGGAGAGATTGAATCGGGATCGGAAGGTCGATTGTTGCGAGTCTAATATATACACGTAAAGGAGGCCCTCTTTTTGTTTCTTTTTTCAATTGGATACACAAGCTTTTTTTTTTTTTTTCCCCTGGCAGATGCATAAGGTTTCTTATACTTATAGTTAAGGCCCGAAAGTTTCAAAGTTATAATTTTCATCCTTTTGGGAATTTTTTTTTCTATTAAACTAAAAGGTAAATGGTGAGAGTTTAATTGATACTTTAGATCAAAAATAAAATAAAACTGAATAATAGCACAGTATTTATTTTCTTCACACATTTTTCCTGAGTGGTTGAAGTTAAAACTTGAAGCGCATGATATCTTTCTAAACTGGATGGAGAGTAAGCAATGCAAGAAATTCACCGGCTTAGAATTGTGTTGTAAACCATAATTTTTTAGAATTGTGTAGAATAATTTAATGACATTATATTGTTATAGTAATAGTTGAATAGTAGCATTAATGTGTTTGCCATGTTTATAAATTCTTGGAAAATTATATAACACAAGGAATAGACTTTTAAATCTTTGACTTAATAACTCATCTTAAGAGTTTAGAGAGAACAACTTTTATTGATAGTCTTCCTATCGAAAGAACCAAACATTAGGTGCAAAGAATATTAAATACAAAATCACATTTCGGACTCAAACCCGATGTTCCAAAAGCCTTCAGGAGTCATTGGAGGAGCATACTTGTAACGATGCCTCGACACACCTTCATTATGCTCACATCTCAAGCTTTTACCATTTCCATCATTCTCAGGATGAACAGCATCATAGAATTTCTTGCATTGCTTACACTCTATCCCTTTCAAATTCTCCCTCTCTGATTTTTTCCTCACTGACTCCACATGCTTAAAACTTTTTTTACTCGTTTCTGTAACTTGAATTCGCTGCCTTGATGGACTCGGTTTAGGATTCATGTCCTGTGTCTCCTCGTCTGAATCATCTTTCGTAGCAACATCAGGAACATGTTTTCCTTCTTCCACAGCGACCCTTTTGATATTCTCAATGGGAGTATCTAGAAAATCATCATGAGGATCTTGGCCTCCAGGAGATTGGCGACACCTTGTGTCTCTCCAAATTGAAGCTGGACGCTTTAATCCGCTTAGCTGTGGAGACTTTGTAGCAGAGGGGTCACTTCTTACACCAGGTGACCGCACAATTGGCGAGATGGAAGTAGTAGGTGTCTGCACCGGTTTTATTATACTCTCTTTCTCACAGTAGTTGCCACTCGAGCCAGTACCAATTCTCACTTTGTTAGCTTCTCCTTCAGCAGTTTCTGAGTGTTTCCTTCCAAGAGCTGTAATAAAAAGAGTAAGAAAATCAAGCTGGATGAGTTGCGAATGCCAACAAGGAAACCTGCAGCTGAAGCATGATCTTTAGCTATAAGTAGTAAAGTCAGATATTGGTAATACTTACAACTCGAGAAGGCTGGCTTCTCTTGTTTCCCCATTTGGTTAGTTTCATCCTCAAGGCTGCTTTGGTTTAGAACACTGTCAGCAGTAACCCCAAACCTTTTGCAGAGAAAATTATATTGGGACTTCAGCCTTTTGTAAGAACTGGAGAGTTCTTTTCTTTTCTTTATCTCCACAGCTAACTCAGATGATTTCTCTTCACTCTGGCAACGTAAAGCTTCTAAGTCACCTAAGTAGCTTCCATGTTTGGCCTGCATATGCATATCTTTAAGTTCTTCACCCATGGCCTTTGCTTTTCCCATAACCACTGTCTTTTCTTTCTCATGATCTGCAATCTTTTGTTTACACTCCGATATCTCCTTCTCTGTCAAGTTGAGTTTACCCTGCAAAACCTCAAGAGCCATCCTTCCTTCCTCAAGCTCTTCGGTCTTCAGCCTAAGTAGCTCTTCAAGTCTACCAACATTCTCCTCGAAAACCTCCAACCTATTAGTCAATCTTTGTTTCTCTTCTTCAAAGTTGCTTACATTCCTTTCGCTGTCTGCAGCTTCTGTAGAGAGATACTCCAGTTTCTTCAGCAAATTCTCAGTCACCAAAGTCTTCTTCGAGAGTTCCTCTTGAAGAAAGTCAGCCTTCACCTTAACACTCTTCACTTCCGAAAGAATCTTATTTATCTCGTCGTCGCTGATCTCTTTAGAATCCTTAATCTGTAACAACTGGACTAACCTATAGTGCAATTCTCTGGCATCACAAACTATTTGAGATCTATCCTTCAGCTTCTTTTTCAAATGATCAATGTAGTCTTCTAGACTCTTCAGCCTAAGAGGAAAAGAAGCAGAGTTACCGAGTTCTTCAGCTAGCTTCTCCTTATCCTTGATCAATGCCAGATTCTCAGACCTAATTTCTTGATTCTCGAGCTTAAGCTCCTTAATCTTTGATAACATAGTTTTCTCTCTCTCTTTCCAGGCACCACAAGCAGCAAGACGAGCCTCTGAATAAACTTTTTCCAAGGCTTTGGATTTAGATTGAAAATTTGGGAATAACTGACTACAAAAGATGTACTCGATCTGAGATATTCGATCCTTGGCTTCTTGGATTGTTGCAACCATTATGGTGCTGAGACCAGAGATGTACTTGGCTTCGATGCCATCAACCGTTTCATCTCCCATCTTCAAGCTGTAATCAGAAGCGCAAATGGATCAGCAATGACCCCATAAATGAGGATTTCTACTCAATTCAACGATTCAATAACTGGGTTTCTGCTACCTAAACAACCCATACGATTCCATACAAATTGGATCTAGGACCATTTCTTCTACAAATCAAGTGGATCTTTACTTAATTCCGATCTACAAAAACTTGAACAGAAAATGAATAAAAGTAAACTTACAATTGGAAACGAAACGACGCGAGGATGATCGAAGAAGCTTGAGTGATTCGGGAGACGAAAGCTAGAAGACTAATCTGGAATTTAAGTATCGAAGTTCTAGATTTGTGGCGGTCTCTTTCCCTCTATAATTGCCGAATTTTCGCGCGTCGAAATAGTTCTTATAAATTCAAGTTTCAGTGGAGGCTTACCCAAGAAGCTTGCTGGGAGACCCGACCCGATCTCTAGTTGGGCCTTATGTTTGTTGGAGCGGATATCTCGCAAACCACGACCCGATACAGAACAAAGAGCTATTTGTGTTTTTCTCCTTTCTTTTTCTTTGACTTTTGTGTTTGTTTGTGACTTTGTGTCATCAATTCATTATTTATTCCCTTATTATTATTTTTAATACACATACTGAAAAAGTTATTGAAAGAATTTTTTTTTTAATAAATGCTTAGTAGAATCATTTGTTTTGTAAAATTCGGTTAAAATTTCCATTTTTTTAACCATTATAAAAATCTATACGTAGAAGACATTTTTTTTTTCATTTTTATCAATAGTAAAATATTTTAGATTAAAGCCAATTTAACTTGTCCGGGCCGAAGTAGCCCAATTAATGCGTGAGGTAGAGCGAACAGGCCCATACTATTGATGAAGAAAAAGTACGTCTCATTCTTTTCCACGTGGCTTGGCTTTGGGATTTCTATTCAAGGATAAAAAATAAAAAAAGAAGAGAGGTGTAGTTAAATAAAGCTGCAACGGTAACAAGAGAAAGCCACGTGCACATGAGAGCCTGGTAACGTTCACTCCAACGGTTACATTCTTCTTCTCCTTTTCTTTTTCTCCCCAACAAACAAACTCTTCATTCTTTCTCTGTCTATCTCTGTGTATTCTTCTCTAATGGAGCCTGCTCAGATCGATTGGAAGCGAATCGATTCTCGTTTTGTGGAAGATGTCTTTTACGAACACATTAGAGCTCCTAAATGGTTCGATTTCTTGGCCCCAAACCATTTAGACACCATTGATGACGATGCTTGGTTCTGCAAACCTGGTAATGAAACTTTCTCTCTTTGTTTCTTTCTTCTATCTCTGTTTTTTTATGATTCTTTACTGATTATGGCTTTTTATCTCAACTCAAGACTGTAATCATCCCAAGAGACCTGAGGACTTCCTCTTAACTCCCACTTCTTCCAAGGTTTGCTTCTACTGCTTCTTGAATTTCTTGTTTTCTCATAAAGAGATAAATCAGAATTGATAAGTTCCTACGATTTCTCAAATTTCTATTTTGTTTCTGTTTTTGAAGCATCCAAGTCTGAGGGATAGGAATGAGATTCTAGGAGTTACAGAGCAGAATCAGAGGTATGTTGATAGATTCTCTTAAACTCTGTTCTTGAAATCTCCAATTTCAATGTTTTGCTATGTCCTTTTGAATGCTTTTCGTTGAATAATTCTATATGTATTTACTTGTAGGAGGAGGGGACATGCTTTTTCACCTTCTACTTCAAACAACCAAGAAAGTGAAAATCAGAACCCAAACTTAGCAACACCTCCAAGCTACCAAGAAAAATCATGGCGAGCAGCAATTAAATCAAGTTCTGTCAAGACGATGAATAAAGAAATGCCGAGACTAAAGAGCACACAGTCAGCTAGAAATCTGTTTTCGGGAAGAGACATATTAGGCCATATCTCAGAGTTTTGCTATGAGTTGAAGAGATTAGCCACAAGAGTGACTGAGAGAGAAGATACTGAGAAATCTGAAGTGAAGGAGAGTCATCAATTGGGTGGAATAATAAATCAGCCTTACTCTGTTCATGACTTGGAGTTGAAAAAGGAAAGAAAGCCATTGCTAGAAGTAAGCAAAGATAAGCTCCATGAGTCCACAGATGTTAAAGGAAGCACCATTAAAGAGAACCGTAGAAGAAAGAAGTGAGTTTTCTTTACCATGTTGTCATAGAATTGTGTTATGCAGAAGCATTTGGTACTAAACTATGGAGTTGTAATGATGATTTGCAGGAGAGTGGATGATGCAGAGAACACTCCTGTCTCTATTAATGTGGATACTGTAAAGAACAAAGGAGAACAGGGTAGAAGAAAGAAGTAAGTTCTGCTTCTCAATTCACTAACTTTATATGTTTGTGCCTAAGATATGCATACAATTGATGAGTCTAGCAATCAGAATACTGAAACTTGTGATTTTGTGTTTGGATGTTTAGGAGATTGGACGATGCAGAGAACATCCCTGTTCCTGTTCCTCTAAAAATGGAGAATGTAAAGAACAAAGCACAAGAACGATTGCTTCAAATCAGGACAAACCCACCATCTCCTCAATGCTTCTCAGAGAACCGAACAGCTACTTTGAAACCCTTGAGGACCAAACCTACGGTATGTAATCACATAGCTTTCCCTTTTCCTGCTAAAAACAGTCACACAATCTTAAAATCTGGTTCTTTTTAGTCAAATCTTGCAACAGCGATTAGAGAAAGAAGCACAATGAACAAATCTGGATGGTTTTTTTTTGGTATACAGGAAATGGTGAAGAGAAAGGAGGATGAAGCAGAGGAAGAGAGGACCAGAAAAAGTGGAGAAGGCAAAGAAGGGAGAGGAGGCTTGGACGTTCTCTGGTTCTTAAAGCCTTGCACTTTGGCCAACTAAAAAACTTCAAAATTTTCACCAATTCTTTCAATAATTTGATTCATTCTTTTGTTAATTTTTCTTTTTATTCAACTGTAACTAAAGAGATGATCTTTGTTCAGATTCGACATGTGATTCTGGGCAATTAAATCTCACTTTACATATACATATATATTTTGTTTAAAATAAAGAGAGATTAGAACAAAAAGAAGATCAGATCCATCTCTAGTTTTTTATTAAGATCAACACCAAAAACAGAACAAAAAAAAAAGCCTAAATCTCGAATTATCCCCAAATCGAAACATATACGTGATAAAACACAACAAGGAAATTACAATATATATATATATATATATACAAAGAAGGAGAAGACGAACAATTAAGAAGGTAGAGGACGTGAAGAGGAGAATAAGCAATCAAGAAGCCTAGACCAAGCAATTCTGGCGCGAGGAAAGAGTCTCCGGCTATAAACCCTACCTTCCATTCCCATCTCCTCCATCGTTCCCACAAACACCGTCAAACATCTGATCGGTGGTATGTAAAGCGTTAGCGGCGCCGCCGAGAAAGCTATCGTGAAGAACAGCTGTAACATTTTTTTTCCTGTCTCTTTTTTTTTTTTTTTTTTTTTTTTAGTTTCAGGGGAATATCAGATATGCAATTTATTAATTTATTTTCTTTATTTTGGGTTATTATTACAAGTACCTAACAAAATTGAAATAACGTAGGCTGATTGAATAGAAAAGAGATAAGAAGAAGATTGGTTTCATCATCACGTGTGTGTTACCCTCCTTTCCACAACCCCAACTCTCAGTTTTTAACTTTATGTTATGATTCCTGCCATTTCTAGCACATACTGGTATCTTGTACTTATGTTGGACCGACACTCTAGATTTACTTTTATTACCGTATGTTATTTGTCATCAAAAACTCTAACAAAGTTGTAGTAGATCTTATCCGTGATACGTCATGTATGTGACGCGTGTCAATCTCCAAATACGTCATATGTTGGGTTGACTTTACAAATCTTTGGTTTTTTTTTTTGTCATCTGGATATTTTATATTAGAATCATTGAGAAATTATACAAAGATCAACACTAAGCCTACAGATTCCAGTTAATAAAACCGACACTTGAGGAGACACAAGCTCGAAAAAACGAGAGACAAATTTGAAACAAACAACTTAAACGATGCTAATTTGAGATTTAACAATCCACATCTTCAACCCTAAACAAAGCTTCAGATCTTCTTGTCCTCTCTTGATGTTTGTAGATTTGGAAAATTAGGACTTTACGCTTCCAAGGAGTGGCAAAACGGAACCTCAGATGACGAAATATGGGGCCGTGCTGATGCCGACGCCGGTTGGGTTGAGTCGACAGTAGCTCGAACAAGAACCGGTGAGACGGACGCAATAACCAAATCAGACCTCGACCGAATCTGATAATTAATTCTAGTAGAGGAGACTAACCAAGCCGCCTAATCAATTCATCAACCACACGAAGACAAGGATGATGAAGGATGCGATTCGATTAAGACCTTGAAAAAAACTAGCAAAGGAGATGTGAAAAAAGGATCCAAAATCTCAAACTCAAATCAGCGAATTAAACAGAGCATACGAGAACTATGGCAGGAGTAAAACACCGGCTAAAAGAGTGAAGTGATCTGACCAAGGCAGAAAACATGCGATTAGATCTAGGAAAAGAGCTGTGAAATTGGAGACGTTTGCAGGCAAACCGCACCGTTGATCTTACAGATCCGGCGTCATCCGCTTCCTAGCCAACCAAATCTGTTCCAGATCTAAAAGCTTCAGCCTCTTTCTCCAGTATCATCTTCAACCACCAAGACTTCCCTTTGTCTCAATCCGTGTAAACCAAAAATACAAAGAAAAAAACCGATGACATGAAGCATACGAGACTCAGACCGGCGCCGGCACTGTGAAAGCTGCCAAAACGCCGGTCATCAGAGCAAACTTTGAAGAACACTGTAAAAGTAGAGATGGCGGAGCTTTTTAGAGAGAGGAGGATTAGTTTTAGTGTATGTACAAATCATTGGTTAAACAGGATTAGATTTCAAGTACTTCCAAATAACACAAGATTTTTATAAAACATGTTTGAATAATATATCAAGTATATATAATTCATCCTTTTACTTTTGTTTCTCAATTTTTTTGGAATTGTAAACCTCTTATTTCCCCTCAGCAGGTAACTTCTTTGATACTTGTTCCCAGGCAAAAAGAAAGCCAATCAAAGTTACATACAGATTCTAATAGTACAGAAGATAACTAAAAACCTCATGTTGTTTCCAAATGTGTGGATTACTCAAGAAATAACCTTCATGTTTTAGTCCTCTTTTGCTTCTGAGGAACAAATCGAACACCTTGCTTCCCAAGCTCCACCGTCTTCACTTTTCCGTTCTCTAGAGTCACCATTAACTTCGATGTGCCTCCTCCTCCTACTCCACTTACCACTCCTTTCTCCCTAATATTTTTTTTGTTTCCTCATTTGTTAGAAACTTTTATGAGATAGATGACATAACTAAGATTAAGATGTTTAAATGCAAAACACTAAAATTCCATATACCATGAATTATCCGATGCCTCGTGTATTTGAACCTTTTTCCCTTTCGCATCTTTCCCCAACTTCTTCAAAATCCAACTAGCATCAAGCATTTCGTCTAACAAATTGTCATCACGTGACAGTGATACATCTTCATCTTCATTGAACGCTGACTTTTCAGCTGGAGGTGAAGCTCTTTTCCTCTTAGACCTATGTCCTTTACCAGAACTACCTCTTTCATCGACGATGCTAGGGGCTTCACCATCATGGCTCTCGGGATTATGTTTTTTAATTTTTAGTTTCAGCAATCGTCTTGAATCTTTCTGTACTGAATGCGAGTCTTGCGGCCCACCATGTAAATCTCCTTTGCCTTCTGAATGTCTCCCTAGATATCCGCCCTCACCCTTTGAAGTGACTACTTCACCTCGAGACCCTTTCTTTTCGTCATTATTCTTTCCCGACAAGCTGCGATGCTGTTCTCGGGAAAACATTTCTTCTGATTGCAATTTTTCATGCTTTCCTGAAATTACCAAAGCTCCTTTTATTATTATGTTCTATATCATATATCAATCAAAAGAAAGGAACAAGGTTTAAATAAATTCTTCAAATAGTAGAGTGTATTTTTCTCAAATAACTTGACTGAACTGAACATACAAAAGCTCACACTACACTTACCATTGGATTTGGAGGCAAGCTTTGATGCATCGCCGCTAATAGAGTTTGTAACCCCTGCCTTTCGAGGGCCTATACTTATCACCAATTTTTTCGCCTTCACAGTGTTCGGCTCTGTAGGGTATTTTCCAAATTTCTCACTATCTGAATCTTGAGGCCTGCTACTTTTTATCCTGAGAACTCTCAATGGCTTCTCTTCTTCACCACTAACCATAGCCTTTTCAGCAACTTTTCTTTCCACAGAACCAGTATGATTAACAACAGGGACACCACCAGTTTGCCCAACAACCCGAGCACTAGCTCTCAGGCTAGCAATTAGCTCTTTATCGGCCACATCTTTTCGCTTCCAAATTTCTTGCACAGCATCCTCAAGATCTTTGACCTAGCATCATAAACCCAAATCAGTAAGAGAAATTTTCCACCAAATTGTCATTAATAACAATTCACTAGCCTTGGACAGATATAAGACAACAAACCCATAAAAAAGACTGAGGACCCATGAAACACACCTGGTAGCTCTCCCCACGGCAAGTAGAACATTTGTATTGAAGATTCCCATCCACTTGAAACTGTAGATATTTCTCATCGCTGCAATAATTTGTTTGAAAAGTTAGTTTTATAATCAAATAGTTGGATACAGACTTGGGAGACATGCTTACAGGACAAGAAATGCCATTGGTTATATGAAATAGATTAACAATATGGACCTGATTCCATCGCACATGCAATGAACCCAACGCTGACAAAAGTCACAACACACCATTGGTGTTGATTCCGAGTCCCTGTAAACCTACGTGATGAAAGCAAAATCAAATGGTAAATTTGTTTCAAGGTGAGATAAAAGAATACAAGAAATTGTTGTTGCCTTTGCAATGCAAAGGTCTAATAGTGATGGGTAACACTATGGTCAAACGTAACCAAATATAATGCATGGGAACAGGGCACATGTTTCACTATCGACAAGGAGGAAAATGCGAGAATATACCTTCAAACATACAGGACAGTAATTTCCCTTAACAAACAACCTTCCACAAGAATCACAACAAGTATGCCCCAAAAACCACCTGCAGAGTTTAAAGGGGAAAATAAGAGATTTAGTGCACTTCACATGAATCAATTAAAAGTATGCATCAGAAAGCAAAAAAGTTTAATACCGTAAGCTCTGGCCATTCCCAGGAACTGTAGACCCACAGCTGTAACATTTGGTGTGCTTAGGACACAAATAGGGCCCAGAACTAACATTCTGTATCATTCATAGATGAAAATCAATCAATTTGCAAAAGATAAGATAAGAACCTTATATAGAAGCAACAAATCTTACCTTGTGCCGAGGTTGTTGGCAATCACAATGATATGCAACATCACATCTTTTGCAAAACATTAATTTCTTTGGATCCCCTGAAGTCCCACAGCCCTAAAAGAAACATGATTGAGATGCAGTCAACTTAATTAATTCAAATGTTTAAAATCAATTTCTTTGAGATATATCAGATACTTTCATGAGGAAAAGTCATCCGTAGCCCAGCATGTAAAGAGGAGGAATTCTCATCGAAAAGGAAATTAAAGCACAGGAATAGTCATTGAGCACAAAGTTGTGTCCGAACTAACCTCACAGATTCGGCAAGAGGGGCAAGCCCAAGAGCTCCAATTAAATAAATCTGCTAGCAAAAACCGCTATAAGAATCTAGACAGAAGACTCATAAGCCATTACATTCTTATGAAACAATACCTCTATGTTGAGCCCAAGGCTTCAAGCAGTTTCTATGATACTTCTTGCTACAACATTTGCAAGAAAGCATCTTGGCTCTCTCACTCTTCCCAACTTCAACCAAATAGCACATGTGACACGTAACGCTTGCACTGTGATGATCATGATCTTCACCATTGAGCTCTTTGACAGAAACCTACATCGAGAAAGACATAACATTGAATTAGTTTCTTGAAGAGAATAGACATTATTATCTACCTGAAAAATCACAAGGAGTTTACATAAACCCCAGTAAATCATGGCTTAGAAAACCTAAAAGGGCAGGACAACACCAAAACACACACACAAGAAACAGATTATCAACATTACTGGATACATGTATCTCACAAAGACATGCAACATATACATATCATAACCATATACATGTGTAACTAGAAATCATTTTCTCAAGTTAACCACACACTCGTTCAATTCAATGACTTAGCAGTATGTTTAATAACCACACAAACAAGTTTCGTAAGCAAGAATCTTACCTCAAAGTCACCAGAACCAGAATTTGCAGCATAATCCTCAGCTACCTTCTTCTGCAACACAATACGTTTCGATTGTATCGGAATCGACGATGCAGCAGCAACCTCAATCGCCGAATCATTCCCAACACCAACATTTCTAGCCGCAATGTGAGGACCAGTATCAAAAACAGCGAGCTTAGGCACATGGATCTGAACGGTACCTTCCGTGGGAACTACAGCATCCCAAGGGTCTCGCAAGAAGTCTTCAAGAGAACGGATCTTATTGAGAAACACATCATTGCCTTCTTTACCATGAAGATTCCGAGGAAACCCCAACAAGCAGAAGCAAATCTTCCGGCTGCGAAGAAAGAAGAAGAAGAAGAAAACTCCCAAAATAAACGATTTGAACAATTCGATAAGTAAAACAAACAAGCCGCGAACTAGCGGAAGCAAAAAAAAAAGAGTTATGAAAAAAAAATACCATGTAATTGGACAAGCTACGTGAAAGGCCATAGTCGGTTTTCAAGTTTTACGCGTTCGGGTTCGATTTTTAGGGATCTGACTTCTTTTCTTTTTTTTTTTCCTGAATTTTGTTAGGTCTCTTACCTAAGGACCTCAATTAAATCACAAGTTTTTTTTGTGTAAATAACATAAACATAGAGTCCTTAAACGGAAATACTTTAAGAGTTATGTGGGTTTATACCCCGATCCGAACCAAAGGATATCAACCAATAAGAATAAAACACGTGGATACCTTTTTTACGCACATATTAGCCAAAAACGACGTCGCGCATTCATTTTTCTGATCAGAGAGAAACTGGAACTCCCGACTGACTCTGCGGCGACGGACAACGAAACTTGAAATCTCCGATTAGCCATGAATGCTCCCGACCGATACGAGAGATTCGTCGTTCCTGAAGGCACCAAAAAGTAATGAAATCGTACTCTGGTCTCATCTTTCTGTAATTACTGTGCTAAAACCTCTCGATTTTGCTATGTTCTAGGGTTTCTTATGATAGGGACACGAAGATCATCAATGCTGCTTCTTTCACGATTGAGAGAGAAGACCATACGATTGGCAACATTGTCCGCATGTATGTATTTGTCTCTTTTAGCTGATTTGTAGCTCTTTTTTTCTCAGAAGAAAGAAAACCCTAATTTTTGCCAGCTTTGTTCTGGATTTCTTTTGATTAGGCAACTCCACCGTGACGAGAATGTCTTGTTTGCTGGATACCAACTGCCTCATCCTCTTAAGTACAAAATTATTATCAGAGTAAGTTCAATTTTCTCTAGTTTTACAGTTGTTTCTACTGCATTGCAAGCAGCTTTGAATTCCAAGGAACAATGCTATCCTCTGTGTTTTTGGCCATTTCATTGATGGGCCTTAGGATCAAAGTATTGGTTTAGGAGCTAAAATACAGTGTCTGATTGTTCTTCAAGTGTAAAGATTCATTGGTTTGAGCTTCTTCTGTTAACAGTGTTTGCTCTGGGTTTCTTCTTTAAAGGAACAATGCTATCCTCTGCGTTTTTTGCCATTTCATTGATGGACCTTAGGATCGAAGTATTGGTTTCAGGAACTAAAATACAGTGCCTGATTGTTTGGGAAGTATAAAAATTTATTAGTTTAAGCTTCTTGTGTTAACAGTGTTGGCTCTGGTTTGCCTTTAAAGGATCTTATTGCCTTGCTTTTTGAGTAGTATTAGGACTAGTAGATGATTAAGGACTCATAGAAAGATCTTGGATGCTATCTTTTAATTGTGAAAGTGGTTCTGTTTGTAGATTCACACAACTAGCCAGTCTTCCCCAATGCAAGCATACAACCAGGCCATCAATGATCTAGACAAAGAGCTCGACTTTTTGAAGAACCAATTTGAGGTGCCTAAGTCTTTCTCTCTCTCCACAGTCTTTGTCGGATATTTTTGTGTGGAATCAATCCACTTGGTATAGAAATATTCAGTTATTCATAACCAAGTTGTGGTTAAGTAACTAGATAAATATCAAATGCTATTAATGCATTTTATGTACCTGGCCTTACATTTTACCCTTTTGTTTTTTTCAGACAGAGGTGGCCAAGTTTGCGAATCAGTACTGAGGAACACAGAGTTCTCCATCAGGACATCGGGAGAAACATTTCACATTGTCCTTCGCTAAGCACCAACCACAACACTTATGATGATCTTGTGAAATTTTCCCGAATTATGCTTGTATAAATCAGAAACAAATAGCCCTGTAACGTGTTTTGACTCTATGTTTTGAACACCATTTCAGGCTGCTAAAGAAGTAATTTTAGACTCCTCTTCTTTTTACCATTATATCTACAAAAACCACATAATGTTTGAACTATTATTGTACTAAGTCTCTTTAAGAGCTGTGACGGTGAAGCTACTACTCTTCCCAAGCTACTTAGTAAGTGCATTAGAACAGATATTTACAGGATGGTGAAATCATCATGAAGCCCTTCTAGCTGACCCCTTGTACGTTGCTGCTGAATAATTAACATTGATGTGTTGTGTGAGAAATCTGATCCAGAAAGGACATCTCCTATGGGACCTAGCTCTGGGCATTGCTGCCAGTCGTTAAGTCCAGTGGTTAACCCACTGCTCGCTCTTCCCCCTCCTCTTCCGACAATCACCAGCCCATACTCTCCATCTACTGATTTAAGTGCTGTGAAAGTCTCAGAAGAGTTGGTGAGATGCTTCTCCATGTAAGACACTCTTCCTCCTCCAGCTATGTATTTTTCATAGAACTCAGCAAAACATTCATCATCAAGCTTCATTTCCTCTTCTTGCTCTACCACGCTAGCTCTGTTCAAGATGCTACTGCGTTTTTGTGCGTTTTGGGAGCTCTTGTCTTCCAAGAAACGTATCACATGTAACTTCACAGCAGGGTGTCGAGCCACTTGTGCCGCGAAGGCTAGTGCCTCTCTGTCGTCTCTGCCACCTATGAATATAATAGCAATGTCCACGGACGCTCCTGGTCTCCATGCCTCTTCTGTTTGCCCAAACGACCTATCCACTAGAATTCCCACCGAACACGGTGCGTTCTTCAGAATCTGCACATACAAACAAGCAAATCATCCCTCTGATTCTTCTGTGACTTTCTAAGGAAACAAAAAGAATAGTTACCTTGCGGTTCACATGACGGAACCCGGCATGGCCAGAGTCAAGAGTGCCATCAGGATTAAGTCGTTTATGGAACGGTAGAATTATAATGGAAACCATAAGTTCATCAGCTAAGCCGCAGACATCGTGTGCCATTGTCATAAACGTAGACAATGCAAGCATCCGTCGCACTGTCACACCTTGTCCACTGCGGAGCTCCCCGTATCCATTCACAGCAGCCGTTATACTCTCCCTCATTTCCGTCACTGACCTATCCGTTACCGTCACTGGATCGTTACTCAGACCTGCTCCTCCGCCCTTTTTCAGCGTGGCGGCAATCTCATCAGTCAGCTCCACCATATCAGTCGCATAGAATATGGACCCTGTCTCACGTCCTCCATGGCAGATCTCCATAAGGTTGAGCGTTGAACCTATGTTGTGGGGACCGTGGAGACCGATCAAGATTTTAAGCTCAGTTGTTGGATCGAGCCATTGAAGCGCCATGATATGTACAGGTACTCGCTTTCTGGCACGTTTAATAATGTCCATGACCACAAATGGGGAATAGACCACTGTGAGGACAATGACGAATATGATCATTGCACCGGTCGTATTTTTCACTCTGTTCGTCTGCATTTATTTGCATCAAACAGAACAAAATAAATAAATAAAGTAAAGATCTTGCTTTTAAGATAACTTCAAAAAAAAGGTGAATGCTTGATATGTATATACCCGAATGGCTAAGGCGGCCAAGTAGACATGAAAATGGCCTTTGGTAGTTAAAAGTAGTCCTAGGGATGCGGTTTCCGGGACATGGTAGCCGAGAAGTACACCACACAAGACTGTTCCAGTAACTTTTCCGATTATGACAGTACCGAGAAGAGAAAAAAACCTCGCCCACGCCATTTTATCTCCAATGTCAAAGTTTCTCATGTGGATTATGAATCCAACCCAGAAGAAGAAGATAGGGTAAAAGACCGTGCTGAGCAAGTAATTGATTTTGTTGATGATCCATTTTGACATTCTTCCTTGGTTTGGAAGGAAGAGACCAGCCGTGAAGGCACTGAGAATTGGGTTGTACATTGATTCAGGTGGCCAAGTTGGGAAACTACAGATCAAGACAACAAATGCGAGGGACATAACGAGGTGAGACCCCTTGAGTGGTTTGCCTTCAGGATTCTCGTTGTTGACCCAATTAAGAAAGATTGGTGATACAATGGAGGTGAAAGTGACCTGAGCGAGGAAGAGGCAAAACATAAGGAGGGCTCTAAAGAATCTGTGGAGAGGACGAGGAAGAGGTTTCTCTGTAGGGAAGAAAATGAATCCGAAGCAGTAAAACAAGGTTGACATCATATCAGTGTGGACACCTGCGGATGATGCAAGCTTTCCAAGATCAGATTTTCTGATTTTGAGATTGGAGATGACACGCGTGAGGATTGGAGAACCGGTGCTTGAGGCCATGAGGGAGAGGGCGAGGGAGAAAATGAAAGGAGAAATTTTGGTATAGTGGAGGAAAGGAGTTGTTGCGAAGGCAAGAACAAAGGTTGTGAACATGCTTGTGTATGCTATGAATGCGTATTTGGTTGGTGGTCTTAGAAGAACGCTTGGATTCATCTCTAAACCCATCACAAACATGTGACATATCATTCCAAATTCGATTATGTTGTTGAGGGTTACAGAGTAAGGCCCTGAAAATGCTTCTCGAAACTTTGGAAGATTACCTAGAATCAGCCCTATCTGATATGCATATAAAAATTGAGTTAATTAATAAGGAATTCAAAAGAGAGAAAAACGAAGATGAAGAAGAGATTGACATACGGCAAAGTCTGTGGTGAGGTAAGGTTGGCCTAGAGGCTTCATGAGATGATGGAGGAGAGTTCGGATAACGAAAGTGGCGATGAATCCAAGAAACTTCAATGCCTCTTCAGGCTTGTCTAGGTTAAGATACCATTTGTCTCCGCAAACGTTTTTTGTTGTAGTTGTATTCATTTTTTTTTTCTCTGTAGTTGTCGTACTCGTTCGTGGGGATAATTGTTTCTTGGAGAGGAAGAAAGCTTTTCGATTTGTTTTTTTTTTCTTTCCTGACTTTAGAATTTGGTTTAGGGGTTAGATAATGAGAGGATGTAATTGTTTTTACTCAGAAATTGGAGGAGATACTTTTTTTTGTTTGGTAAAAATTGGAGGAGAGACTTGTGTGTGGATCCCTTAATTCACGTCCCTTTTTTCTCCCCTGTTATTCACCATTCATCATTTCAACATCCTAGTCGATAAACACACATGCCAAGTTCACGCAAAAATGTAAAATACTTTAATATTTAGTTAAAATATTCTAATGAAATATTTCCGTGTATTCTTTAACTAGACTAATTTCCGTGTATCTGTGCAGGTTTTCTTTCTCAAACATATTTTTATTTTTTTATTTTACTTACTATTTAAAAAAAATTGAAATATAATTATTTAAATTAATTTTTTAATATAATATACAAAAGGTTGAGACGAAATATTTATCCACAACAATTTTTTTCAAAATTAGACAAAAATGATTTTATTTTTTATATAGAACATAAAAATGAATGATAATTTTGTTAATCCTAGAAACTAATATACATTGCATTATTTAAACATTGTTAAAAACGATAGTAGAAAATATTATTAAACGTGTAAAAAATGAAGAAAATGTAAGATAAATTAAAGTTTCTTATTATCTAATGTTTATACTTTATGTTTTTTTAGAAATTTAATTTGAATTATTTATTTATGTTTTAATGACTTTTAAAATAATTAAAATCATATTAATTGATTTATTATATAAAATTAATAGTTGGACATATGTCAAACTTTTATATGTTCACAAAAGATGTGTGAATTAATAGAGAGTTTTCTTCAACTATTATATACGTATAAAATAACATGAAACGAAAAATGTATGTTTACTCATGAGTCATGGCCATCCAATTTTCGTTTGATATATCTATTTCTGATTGCTATTCCTCTTTTAGAAATTTCGGAGTTGACTGACTGGACCCGTAAAGAAAAAAATGGAACCCGCACAGAAACGTCAACGTTTAAGAAAATCAAAACCAAACTTTTAAAAATACACAAAACAAAAGTTGGGCCTATCTATTCTCTGAGTAATATTCGCTTACCCTCCTCTCCATAATGTCGAAACGCCGTTAAGCTCTCTCGTTAGTATTGACTATTGAGCTTTCGAGAGGCGTTTGTGTTGAATGAAGTGAAAAGCTGAAGGTCCTTTTTGGTATTTCACCTAACCAAAATCAAAACCGTCCGTCATTTCTAGACTCTTGTTAGAAGATCTCTCGATCGAGTCTTCGTGAGTGACTTGGAAGACGACGACGACGACGACGACGAATCACACTTCCCCTGAGCTTCCCGCTTCTCTTACTATGTAAGTTCACTCTCCTCTTCAAATCCGCAACTCTTTCCTTTTATCTTCTCCTATATTGACGACAAGCACTTGATTTTTCTGATCCGATTTGGTCGATTTCTGGGACTTTGATTCTCCTATAGTTGCTGGAAATTAAGCTTATTGCTTGTTAATTGTTCGTTATTGTTCTTAGTCAGTACCATTTCATATATAGCCATCGTTATGAAGAATACTTCTTGTGTAATCAATTCTACACTTAAATTTTTGAAGTTGGATATATTACAGAATCTGAAGCTTGTATTGGAAATAATGGATGAATCTCTTGAGCAGGAAATTCAAACAAATGGTAAGTAAATTGATTTATTCCCTCTCTGAATATATGGATTCATTACATTTGATTTTAGAAGCTGTTAGTCAGAAATATATGTCCTGCCGCGTTTTTCTTGTTTCTTAGAAGTTGGAGTTTTTTTCTGTCTCCATATTCAATTAGATGCTTTGTTTAGAGTGGTAGAATTTTCTTAACTGCTTGTAGTAAACTGCTTATGAAATGAAGTGAGCTGCTTTATTCTACATCATATTGAGATCATGCAATGAGCATGTAGAACTGATAATGACTACTGTGATTTCCTATTGTATCATTTAGCTGAAGACCAAGAGAACGAAATAGTTACTGAAGGAAGTGCCGTTGTGCATGGTGAGCCTTCTCAAGATGGTAGTGTTCCCCCTAAAGTTGATAGTGAAGTTGAGGTCTTGGATGAGAAAGTTAGTAAGCAGATCATTAAGGAAGGTCACGGTTCCAAACCATCCAAGTACTCGACATGCTTCTGTAAGTACCCTAAGCTTTCTGTTGATCGGATACTGATTTTTGTGGCACTTATTGCTACTGGTTTATCTTTTCTTTTGGTGGAGTCTATTGACTGAGTTCTGAAAATTGGTTACTTGTAATTCTTAGTATGAAATTGGAATTTCCGTGCTATAAGAAGGTTATTCACGTAGAAGAGGGTTCAAATGTGGTATAAGTTTTGTGAGCTTGCAGTTATTGATAAAAAAATTACTTTGAAATGTTTCCTTTGGCTGTTATGGTTGGTGAGAAACACTTAACCCAGCATCTCCATTTATCTGCAAAGAATTTGCTTCAAGCTAATCCATTTATCTGAATTTTTTTCTGACCAATTTCATATTGGTCATAGTGCACTATAGGGGATGGGCCAAACACTCACAGCATAAATTTGAGGATACATGGCAAGAGCAGCAACCTATTGAATTGGTTCTAGGAAAAGGTATGTGGTTGTCCTTTTTTCCCTCTAAATCGTTCTTCTCATTGGGTGTATCACCATTGGTGAATTGTTGAGTCAGCTTGCATTTCATGTGAACCAGATGAAGAAGTATGTTTGGGGAAGGAACTGGAGTTTCTTTTTCTTTCCCTTTTTTTTTTTTTGCTTCAAAGCTGATTCGCCCATGTTTATATTAGTACAAAGCTTTAGATAAGATTCAGCACTAAGGAGTGAAATATTGTCTGTGAACAGAGAAACAAGTAATGGCCGGTTTAGCCATTGGTGTTTCTAGCATGAAGTCTGGTGAACGTGCACTCTTGCACGTTGGCTGGGAATTGGCATATGGGAAAGAGGGAAACTTTTCTTTTCCCAATGTTCCACCTATGGCGGACTTGCTATATGAGGTTGAAGTTATTGGATTTGATGAAACGAAGGAGGCAAGTTTTTTTCTTTAACATCATCTGTAGTTTCTTGCTTCCTTACCCTGAAAACTCCATAACCAACCTTTATCCCAAGCTCTTTGCTTACAACTGACTTAGAGTAAGGATTGTACAGGGAAAGGCACGCAGCGATATGACTGTGGAGGAAAGGATTGGTGCAGCAGACAGAAGAAAAATGGATGGGAATGCTCTGTTTAAGGAGGAGAAACTGGAGGAGGCCATGCAACAGTATGAAATGGTTATAGATCTCTCTCTCTTTCTTTCTAACAATAACAGTCAAAGTTTTGGTTTTCGAGCATACTCAGTGAGTCTGCTCGAGGCTCTTGGGTCTCCTTTCGGCTTTTGACTAGTCATGATTTTGCTGTCTCAGGCCATTGCATACATGGGGGACGATTTTATGTTTCAGCTGTATGGCAAGTACCAGGATATGGCTTTGGCAGTTAAGAACCCATGCCACCTAAACATGGCAGCTTGCCTGATCAAGCTGAAACGATACGATGAAGCAATTGGTCACTGCAACATTGTAAGACCCACCAAGGCATTCATTGGAAAAGATCTCATTAATTTTCATTATAGTTTCTTAAAAATCTAATCAAACTGTAAACTTTGTTAGGTGTTGACAGAAGAAGAGAAAAATCCGAAAGCGCTGTTCAGGAGAGGGAAGGCGAAGGCAGAGCTTGGACAGATGGAATCAGCCCGTGAAGATTTTCGAAAGGCACAAAAGTATGCTCCAGATGACAAGGCGATTAGAAGAGAGCTACGAGCAGTGGCAGAGCAAGAGAAAGCTGTGTATCAAAAGCAGAAAGAAATGTACAAAGGAATATTTGGAGGGAGGGAAGAAGGCAGTGCGAATTCAAAGAGTCGTAATTGGTTGATAGTTTTCTGGCAGTGGTTGGTTTCCCTTTTCTACCGGATCTTTCGACGTAACAGAGTTAAAGCAGATTGACCGGGGTATGAATCTTAACAATTCAATTATAAAAAGACCAAAGTGAAAGAGACCACAACTCTCAGTTCTTCTATGTTACAATGGAATCTTTTATCTTATTAATGATTTGTGAAGAATTTACAAAACCCAATTAAGATTTGGGCAAGAAGCTAGCTAAGCTTAAGCTACTACCATGAGGGTTTGGGGAAGCTGAGATGTTGCCATGCGAAGTAAGCACAGACCATTAGTTGAGAGATATAAACATAAACTGCAAAAGAGAGACTCATAAGCATCAGATCCTTCATGTCTCCTTTCTTCTCTGGCTTTAGATTCTTCCCAAACTTCTCAGCCTCTGTAATCATCCTTGTCACTATTCTCTTGATTACTCCGTCGCTCTCTTCCGGTAATTTCTGCTTCCGACAAGACATCACTGTCATATATCTAACGACGTGTCTCCTTGGGGCTTGTCTCGTTGTACGGTGGTTGTGGTGCGCGTAGAGTGGGTGGTGGTGGTAGAAGGTGGAGAGAGCCGCCATGAGAAGATGAATAGAATAATTGAAGAAAGTTTTTGTTTTGGGAATCAAAGCTCATAAGTGAGGAAAAAAATTATCTGAATCTTGATAGGATGAAGACAAAAATGATTACAAATGGGTGGATCTAATCTAACACACATAAGTCACATGTAGGCCCGTGCTCGCACCAAGTTTGGCCGATTCGGTTTCGCTTTGGTTTTGAGCGGGAAATCCGATAGACAAGAAAAAGCATGGAAATTAGTAACCAATTCGGTTCCGTGCAGTACCACCACATCGAAATTACCGAAATTATATGGGAAATTTAACCGAAACAATACTGAAATTCGAAAAGTTTCGATTTTTTCATTGGTAAACCAAACTATCAAATTTACCAAAGTATACCAAGTTTTTCAAATCGTTTTTTTTTTCTTTGGTTACAACATATCAAAATATCGGTTCAATTTGGCACTAATAATTTCACCATAAACCGATCCAAAGTTTCAGAATGCCCACACCTAGTGAGTAAGTGAGAAGCATCGATCCAACCCATTTTCTCTATTTCACACAACACATTATGTGACTTGTGAGATAAATGATGACTCAGTGGATAAGCAAAAACAATATAATAATTAAAAAAGTCAAGAATATGTCTCCATCTCTATCCTATTATTAGATTAATCGATATGTTTCAAATTGGTGGCTGAAAAAACCGTATCAACAAGTCTCAATATTTAAACAGAGAGACGCAACAAATAGCGATAGAGCAACTGTGTCGATTTTATTTTTAAAAAATTTCACGTGTCCCCATTTTGCTGACGTCATATTTAACTTTTTGCTCTTTATTGTCTCCTCATCAGAAAATTTCTGTAATTCATTTCAATCCTTTCTTCTTCTTCTTCTTCCTCAGAAAATTTTCTAATTCTGTGTTCTCTCTGTGTATAGTTTCAGAGATGTTCTCTTCCTCTACTCTCGTCTATTCTCTTTCTCTCTTCATCTCTATTTCTCTTCTCTTCTTCCTCCTCTCACCTCACATCCTTCTCTCTTCCTCTCGCCACAATCTCCTCTCCACCGCCGATGACCTCGAAGACCTCTCTCTCTTCCACCGCGCCGCCGTATCCACCACCAACAACCGCCGTCTCATCTCCCTCTCCCTAATTCCACCTCCAAAGATCGCGTTTCTCTTCCTAACAAACTCCGATCTCACCTTCTTACCTCTCTGGGAAAGCTTCTTCCAAGGCCACGAAGATCTCTACAACGTCTACATCCACGCAGATCCAACCTCAACCGTATCTCCCCTTCTCGATTCATCAATCAACGCTAAATTCATCCCGGCGAAGAAAACCGCACGCGCTTCTCCGACGTTAATCTCCGCTGAACGAAGATTGTTAGCTCGCGCAATCCTCGACGATCCTAACAACCTCTATTTCGCGCTCGTTTCACAACACTGTATCCCTCTTCATTCCTTCTCTTACATCCACAACCACCTCTTCTCCTCCTCCGATCAACAAAGCTTCATCGAGATCCTCTCTGATGAACCTTTCCTTCCGAAACGATACAACGCTAGAGGCGACGACGCGATGCTTCCTGAGATCCGTTACGAAGACTTCCGCGTTGGATCTCAGTTCTTCGTTTTAGCGAAACATCATGCTTTAATGGTGATTAAAGAGAGAAAACTATGGAGGAAATTTAGATTACCATGTCTTGATTCCGAATCTTGTTACCCTGAAGAACACTATTTTCCGACTTTGTTATCTCTTGAAGATCCTAAAGGATGTAGTCACTTCACACTCACACGTGTGAACTGGACTGGTAGCGTCGGTGGTCATCCTCACACGTATGGTGCTTCTGAGGTCTCACCTCAGCTGATTCACTCGCTGCGGAGATCTAATTCGAGTTTAGACTATTTCTTCGCCAGAAAATTTTCGCCGGATTCATTGCAACCGCTTATGGAAATAGCAGATGCTGTGATCTTCAGAGATTGAACCGGTGAATGTAAATTAGGTAAAAACCAGTTCGGTTTAGTGAATCTGATTGGAATGGTTGAGAGTTTGGGTCAAGTGGCTTATTCTTTTTCTTATTGTTGTGTTGTTTTCAGGTATCAGGCAAGTTGTAGAAGGTGGTTTGTGTTGTTGGCGCTCGAAGAAGAGTGGCAAAATAAAGATGAAATCATGAAACTAAGTTTGTGTTTTCAATGATGACCTATAAATGTCAAAAGGGTGTGAAAATTGCTGTCTTTAGGGAAATTAGATGGAGTTTGAGTGTTAAAAAAAATGTAAATAGACCCCAAAGGCAAAGTGAGAGCATTATCATCAAGTTAGCCAAATCGGCTTTCTTATTTTTATTTCAAGCTCCTTTCCATGGGAGAGAGATGGGAATGGCAAATAATGTCTTCCCTCTCTTTGTTTCGAAAAAAGTGTGAATGAACAAAGATCTTTTGTGATTTAAGTTTTTTTTTTACCTTGATGGATTATCTATTGCTAAGTAACAAAATCAAAATTGACCATGTTTATGGTTAAAACACAAAGGATTCCTTCCTCACCTCATAGTTTTTGGTTCCACTTCTAAAGTCGTTCTGCTTCTTGGCACGGCCTTGTCCAACCCAACGGACAAGACCTTGCCTATCCCGTAATATCCATCCAATACCTCTTGTTGGGGCTAGTTGTGTTGGTTTGATTTTTTACATTTTGTTGCTTAAACTGTTTTCATTTATTTTATTTAGTCATTGGGAATAAACACACCCTAACTTCGGTTCGGCATATTGATTTATTAAAGATAAAAATAATCATCAAACGACTCAAACATATCATGCAAGTAAAAATTCGTTATCAAAAACTAATATAATAGAGATTAATCATTGTGAAATAGGACTAGGATAAAATTTTCAATGAAATTAGAAACTAAAAAAACCATACATAAACCTAATCCGAAAAGGATTAGACTAAAGATATCTATGCGTTATTTTTTTTCCTCAGGTAAGAGGTGAATCTAAATTCAAAAAGGAAAAATATATGTTTCAAAAGGATAACAAAAAAGAAAGATAAGTCTAAATTAAATTCTAAAAAGGAGAGGATTAGGAATAGTAAAACCGCCGACAAAAAACGTTATATAAGGAATGTTAGGGTGCCCTCTTCTTTCTCATTCACATAATCAGCATTCATCAACACTACACCAAATACTCTCTCTTATTCACCGATTTCACTATCTGCTAATCTTTCTTCTTCCATAATCTTTGTGATCTTTCTTGTTTGTATTCATGTCGACAACAACGAAGATCTTCGGCTTCATGCTCGTGATGATAACCACCTTCACATTTCTCATGAGTTGCTGCTCGGCTAAGGTTTACAAAGTCGGAGATTCCGATGGATGGACGGCCAAGAAAGACACGTATTACAATTGGGCCGAGGGTAAGGAGTTCCACGTCGGAGATTCTCTCGTCTTCGAATACAATCGCAACTTCAACGACGTCACTCAAGTCTCCGGCGCTTTAGAACTTGAATTCTGCGACTCTTCTGCACCTAAAGCAGTTTACAACACAGGACACGATGTCGTGACCCTCAAGGAACCAGGGTACCACCACTTCATGAGCTCAAACCAAAGTCAATGCACATCAGGACAGAGGCTCGACGTTCTCGTCGTCCATGACCCGTCACGTCCGATTCCTCCACCACTACCGAGAAAGATCCTTCCTCTTGGAAAGATCTACAAGGTCGGTGACTCTAAAGGATGGAATGTTTACGACAGTGATTTCTATTACAAGTGGAGTGAAGAGAAACAACTTCATGTTGGAGACAGTCTCCTTTTCGAATACGACAACGAAGTCAACGATGCTTTAGAAATCAGCGGTGGTCTTGAATTCAAATCTTGCGACCCGACTTCTCCAGTAGCCGTATACAAGACAGGCCACGATATCGTCAGGCTCACCGAACCAGGAGTCCACTATTTCACAAGCTCAAAGACTGGTCACTGTGAGGCTGGGCTTAAGCTTCGAGTAGTGGTCAGTGTTCCGAAGTTATCACCTGTAGACCGGCTCATAAGGTGGTTACGCACTTTCAGACTCCATCATCACTAAGTATTCAGATCAACTACTCAAGCATATGCGACCTTCGTTTTCGATTTGGTTTGAGATTAGCTAATCAAGAGTTTGTTGCTTTATCAGTTACGTAAGTGGTTAAGTAATTAAATATAGTCTATTTTCTCTTTTGTACAGTTTTAGAATCAAGTTATTAATAAAGAAGAAGAGATACTTCAAAGTTTATAATTTAGTATGATCTATCATTATAAGAACGCCCTAATACATTGAATGATGTATCAATAAAAGAACGCCCTTGATGTTTTTGTGAGAGTACCTATAAATTGGTCTTAAATTTTTTTTTTCCCGTCAAAGTTACCGATCATATATATGAGTGTATCTTATATATATGAGTGTATCATTATCAAAAGTTACATTATCTTGTATCTTAGAAACAGAGCAACAAGACATCACGGTTCCATCACCATGTATCTTAGAAACACATCAACGAGAGACCATCAGTTAAAACCAATGGACTTAAAGATCGATTCTACCCAAAAAATCACACTTCTTGTTTGGTTCAACATACACATCCAATGAGAGTAATTAGAACCAAGACTATTTCAATAACCTAAAGATGAGAGGGTTGTATAGACTACACATTCAAGCCATTTTCCCACTTCAAAATATTCATTTCGATAATCTTCAAGACTACATACAAACTGAAGAAACTTGTAAGTGGATCAGTTTTATTACATTAGATATCCGTTTCTGACGAGTTTGAACATCTTAGGATAAAATGTCAGAGAATCCCTAAGATGAAATTTCAGAAATGTCTTCATTACTAATTCTAGTATGTAATCTTCTTCATATCAGTTTTTAGGTCGAGGAGGTTGAGAAATAGAATTTGGAAAAGAGCTTTTTGTTGTAAAGGAGACTGATCTATATTAAAACATAGCTTTAATCTTCTTCTCTGATTGGATTCTCAATATCATTAGGAACAACCATCAGTGCCTGCTGCTGAGGCAGAAAGGGACATTGATTGCGATAATGAAGAAGACGGCTACAAATTCGGCACAGTTTTTTTCATATTCAAAGCAACCATTGCTGTTTCCCCTGTCTGAAAGCGAACTCGATGAAAGAAATGTAATCGATTTGTTATTCTGATCTTCGCTCTAGCTTTTATGAAAGCAACTTGAGTAGTTGTAGTAACTTGATAGTCAAGATGCACTATTTCTCCCAAATCTTTGGCTATCAATAAATAAATAAGGAGCTTACTCTAATTTATGTACCCAATAACAAAACAAACAAAATAAAAGAGTAAGAAAAAAGATGCAAATAATCTTATCATCATGGCATTGCTTCTGGTTTTTTCCACAACCAGAAAGCTCTTCCAATGACTGGATCAGCTGAAAATCCCGTAAAATCCATCCAACACCACTTGGCTAGTTGTGTTGGTTTGATTTTTTACATTTTGCTGCTTAAAATATTTTCGTTTATTTTATTTAGTCATGTTGAGATTAAACTCACTAAAGTTAAACACACTCAACTTCGGTTTGGCACATGGCAAGCTAGAATTATTAATCAAACGACTCAAACATATCGATATCATCATGGCATGCAAGTTAACAATTACACAAAAAAAAGGTTTATGAACTCATATACTGTATTAGAAATGATCCAATGTGAAATAGAACTAGGATAAGATTTTCAACGAAGTTAGAAACTTAAAAACCATACACAAACCTAATCAGAAAAGGATTAGATTAGAGATAAGGCAAGAGGTGAATCTAACTTCAAAAAGGAAAAATAATTATTTCAGAAGGACAACAGCTTTGATTAATCTAGAAAGAAAAAGGAAATAGAGAAGCCGTCAAAAAAAACAAAAAGGAAATAAAGTTCAAAATAAAATTCTAAAAAAGCAAGGAATAAGAATCGTAAAACCACCGACAAAAAAAAACTTATATAAGGAATGTTAGGGTACTATCTTCTTTCTCATTCACATGCTCATCATTCATCATTCATCACTTCAAATACTCGCTTATACATTGATTTCACGATCAGCTAATCTTTCTTCTTCAATTATCTTTGTGATCTTTCTTGTTTCGTGTTGATCATGTCGACAACAAACAAGATCTTCGGCTTCATGTTCGTGATGATAACAACCTTTACGGTTTTCTTGAGTTGCTGCTCGGCTACGGTCTACAAATTCGGAGATTCCGATGGATGGACGGCGAAGGACGACACGTATTACAATTGGGCAGAGGGTAAGGAGTTCCACGTCGGAGATTCTCTCATCTTTGAATACGATCGCAACTTCAACGATGTCACTCAAGTCTCCGGCGCATTAGAACTTGAATTATGCGACTCTTCTTCACCTAAAGCAATTTACAACTCAGGACACGATGTCGTAACCCTCAAGGAACCAGGGTACCACCACTTCATCAGCTCAAATCAAAGTCAATGCAAATCAGGACAGAGGCTCGACATTCTCGTCGTCCATGACCAGTCACTTCCGATTCCTCCACCATTACCGAGAAGGATTCTTCCTTTAGGAAAGACATACAAGGTCGGTGACTCTAAAGGATGGAATGTTTACGATAGTGATTTCTATTACAAGTGGAGTGAAGAGAAACAGTTTCATGTTGGTGACAATCTCCTCTTCAAATACGACAACGAAGTCAACGATGTCTTAGAAATCAGTGGTGATCTTGAATTTAAAGCCTGCGACCTGACTTCTCCAGTAGCTGTACACAAGACAGGCCACGATCTCGTCAGGCTCACCGAACCAGGAGTCCATTATTTCATAAGCTCAAAGACTGGTCACTGTGAGGCTGGGCTTAAGCTTCAAGTAGTGGTCAGTGTTCCAAAGTTGTCGCCTATAGACCGCCTCATAAGATGATTACGCACTTTCAGACTCCATCATCACTGAGCAGTCAAATCTACTACAAAAGGACATGCGACCTTCGTTTTCGATTTGGTTTGAGATTAGCTAATCAAGAGTTTGTTGCTTTATCAGTTACGTAATAGCTAAGTAGTTAAATAAAGTCTATTTTCTTTGATGTACAGTTTTAGAATCAATTTATTAATAAATAAAAAAAGTTACTTCAAATTTTATAATTTAGTTTGATCTATCATTATAAGAACGCCATAATATATTGAATGAGCTATAGCGTTTTCATCAGATGCTACATCCAAAAGCGAAGTCATTAATTTTAAACAAGCCAGGTGTGTAGAGAGGATCCAAGTCAGCATCAGCTTTATCATTCTCGCTAGTTTGAATAAAAGCATGCTTTACAAAAGGATAGTTGTTGAAGTATCTACCGCTAGTGTTTTGTGAGAGAACCCTCTAAATTGACGAGCTTACTCTAATTTATGTACCCATAACAAAAACAAACAAAATAAAAGAGTAAGCAAAAAAGATGCAGATAATATCATCATCATGGCATTGCTTCCAGTTTTTCCCACAACCAGGATGCTCTTTTAATGACTGGATCAGCTGAAAATCCTTCTGCGTAATTCGCAATCGCAATTAACAGGCTCCTCAATTTCTCCCCATTGTCCTATACACATCACAAATATCCCCTGTTACTGATATTGTAGTATATGTAATACTGTAAGCCTTTTGTGTAAATTATCGTCATAACAAACCTCTGGTTTCTTAAAAGTAAGATCTCTTGTGTCAAACGGTACGATGTAATCTGGGAGATCAGACCTTAACAGTGCCTGCCATTAACAAATTTATCATCCCTACCTTATGAAACTCAATAGCTGAAATAAGTGAAAGTAGGAAAACAAAAAAAAACCTACCAACTTCTTGCTTAGAATGGCTTGTTCCGCGTTAGCTATTAGGGACTGTTGCAAAGACAAGGAAAAAGGGCAAAATTAGGCCTTGCATATCACAGAAGCACTAGCTTGCCTATGCAACACCACTTCACTAACCTCCTTTATTTTTCCTTCCTTGATCTCATCAACAGACCGCAATAGATTCTCCACCGTGCCTGATGATGCAATAATAGTGAATCTGGGGAATAAATCAATGAATTCAAAGCATATATATATGAGTCAACGACTTACCAAATCTACTTATCAGTTCCACTGCGTGCACATTCCCAATTCCATCAATTCCTGCACGTAACACAAACATCATTAGATCACTTTAGCTGTTTTATGTGTGCAATTTGGCTAAATTTTTGTATTTTGACCAAATTCACAAACGTAGCAACGAAATGAATATTCCCAGAACAGAACAATTTCTCAACGGGAAGAGGAGGTGGGTGTAACCTGGAATATTGTCCGACTTGTCTCCAGCAAGGGCGATGATATCAACAAACTGTGCTGGTTCCAAATTTCCAAACTTTTTAGCAAAATCTTCTATTCCAAAAGAAGTCATCCTGGCCATAAGAAGCGCAACACCATTGAGTGAAGAAAAGCATACAACATATAGCGAGCAATCATGGAATATCTAAGGAAATTTCTCAGCTACATCTATCCTAATTACATAAGAAACCCGTCTAGTGTCTAGCAAGGTTTCCATAATACGTAAAATTCTATAACGAGACAACGATTCATCTAACATGATTTTCTTACTCTGATCCGCGTGGTGTTAGTCGAAGAAGGCGCAGTGAGGGAGAAAGAATCTGAAAGAAATCTTTGTCTGGAGAGACAACTCGAACCTGTAACAAACAAATGATCAGTCGTTTTAGGAAAAGGAAAAAATGAACAGGCCCTGAGCATTAAATAAGCAGAGAACACTTCTTAAATAGCTGACACAATAAGTACTTTGAAACCGGCACTAATGCTTTGCATAGCTAGTGTTCCAATAACATCATCAGCTTCTACACCTGGCACCTGTCTTCAAAGAATTTCTACCCATTAGCGAGTAATCATCACAAATAAAAGAAATATGATAATCATGTATGATTTACCTCTATAACCTTTATAGACATTGCCTTGATGGACGCTTTGAGATATTGAAGTCCTTGTACTATGGTATCAGGTGTGGGAGAACGATTACTTTTATAGGCAGGGTAGAGAGTATGACGGAAGTTCATGCCTGTAAAATTTAAAGCACAGAACAAAGATAGGTTTGATACTCTGCACAGAGGAAAGGGAGAATCATGTCCAGATTAAGAGTTCAAAAACCCTAAAATTCACAATTATGAGAAGACAATGTTCTCATCACTTAGAAGGAAAGAGAGTAATGGATATGCATCTATCTCAGCATGAACAGAACAGTAACAACAAAAGACAGCAGTAGACGTAATATTGGAGCTAAATACGCCCCATTGACAGTATAGATATGCCCCATCAGTTCAAACTGCAAGTATATTTTTATAAAAGCAATGCACTGAAGGTTTGTATAGCAATCTGAGATTGTCAGCAATGTTATTACATTCATCACCATTGAGTCAGCATACTAACTAAATTCTCATGCAAAAATACCCATTTCTTACACTCTCAACTGATCTATCTAACATCATTAACTATAGTTTGACTAAGGACATGGAGCTTACCTTTTGCAGAACGATAACCTGTAGATGAATTAGTAGTAGTGCCATAAGGAACTCCTGAAAAAGGCTCTATTTTGTCAAAAAAGAGTAAAGCTAGAGATGTACAGGTCTTCAAAAATCTTCTTGCCTCACATAACACTGCTGACTAGATGATATATTTGTCAGATTACCATTATCAAGTATTACTAGAAAACCCTCTCTTGATAGCTTAGTAGACAATTCCATAAGTAGTACACTAATGATTATCACCATCTAGGTCTCCACATGCTTTCTCTTAGACCCATTGAATAAAAGTTTTCTGTGGTGGCCAGAAGCTAGAATCTTAAACTTTTTACCAACCACTATGAAACAAATGAAGTTGAAAATGTCAACACTCAACAGAATACATGCAGTTTTGGGACAAGTTTCATAGACAGCATTCAACAAGCTGAACACAATTATTTATTTATTTATTCATATGAAAATGGCAAATAATGAATGTCACATCTATAGATGGCTTGCGGAGCAATTAGCATCAATTGATAAGGAGCAAACATTCACATACTTGCGTAAGAAAAAGCAGGAAGTTCAGAGGCCATAACTATTGAATTAGAGCTAGATTAAGGCTTGTCAATGAATATCTTCATATCATCCATGCAAACTCAAAGTGGTTAACTATAGATACTAAAATCCAAAAACATGAATTCTTCCTACAAAGTACAAACCCACTAGAAAATAGCTAGATGTTCATGAATTTAACAAGTTGTGGAATTGTAGCAGACCCATAGTCTGCTTGTAATTAGAACTTACCATCATGGTCGAACACCACCTGCATGGACACAGTTAATTAAGTCAGCAGGGGATATCCAACATTAAGCAGTAAGGAAATCTGAAAAAAAGAAAACTACAAGAACTTCATTCGATTGTCACAGAGATAAAAATATGAGATACTAAATGGAAAATGGAGTATACCGCCACATGGGATGGAAGAAATTTCAAAACATCAATTATCTGCAAATGAGAACACAATGCAAATTAGGTAAGAAGTCGAATCCTAAAGTTAGAACAGGAAACAAGAAAGAGATACTTAAGCCTTAAGAAACACAATTCCAACAAAGCAACGATGATTACTTTAATCAGCCATCCTAAATGCTACAAGAAGCTCTTCTCAATCATCAGACTAAGTACAATATAAATGAACATCTCCAGCACAACATAAAAATAGAATTTCACTTACAAGAGAAAGAGATGAAAATATTGTTAAAACCCAGTCCGCATTTCCATCAGCATGAGCCAGATGACCATGATTCAACCTTGCTGCGCTTTGCCCAATCAAATATCAGTAAGTGTGAGACCTGAAGAAAAAAACTAAATTCTATGTACACAGGAGTAGCCTACCTAAAAGCTTATAGTAAGCCCTGTAAATAATGGAAGTCCCATCAATAAGCATCACTCTGCCATTTGAATTGACAGCGTTACTCTCTGTTCTTACTTCTGACTTAAAGGTATATTTGATCGACTCTGCTGCAACATCTTCACTTTTAGAGAATTCAGAAACCGCTACGTCCAAATGACAGGTGGAACTGCAATAGTACTGATTTACCACATATACCTCAACATCAATTTTGAGTTTACAGAACTCGGTTTCGAGCTACGATTGAGTTAAGAATGTTTAAACAATTAAGCATTATGATTTTTAAAATCTGAAGATTCCGTAACGATAACACACTAGCCACTAAAATCTTATACTAATCAGAAAAATAATTCAGATGATAATCAGCACATAAGTAGAGCAAGAGCAAAGCTAATAACATAGAGACTCATCACCTTGGCAGAGCGAGCAAGGGAAGGAGAGATGAGAGAGCAGTTCCTATTACACAAATTTCCAATTCTCCGAGGAAAGCAGAGATTTCTCCATAGCAAACGAGAGTGATGATACATATGCAACGTCATGAGGTCACTGAACTGTCATGAAACCTGAGGAGAAGCACAATTCACAATGAATACAGAATCAAAACCAAAATCTAAGAATCGAGAATCCGAAAGCAATCAAAGAATTGGATTGTAAAGGAACCTTCCAAAAATGGGAAAAGGGTTTTTGACAAGAGGAAGAAGAAGGATTTTACCGCTTTCCGTGTCTGTGTCTTCCTCCAAAAATCGTCTTGCTCCTTGAAAAAATTCGCCGTTGAATTGAGAAGACTCCAAATCGTAGCTAAATGGGCCCAATAATAATGGGCCTTAATAGCCCATTATATAGGCCTCGAGTCTTCTTCTTCTTCCATTACAACAAAATCCCTTGGACGGAAGAGAAAACCCTAGAACCGATCAAAGATGACGCAGAAGAGCAATCTGTTCAAGGGCCAAAAGAAGAAGAAGACTGTTGCTCTAAATCGCCATGGCAAATCCGTTCAAACTCGTAAAGGTATTCACTTTTTTTATTTTTGGTTTACACTTGCGATTTTTGTTTCTCAGATTCTTACTTATCATTCTTCTTCTTCTTCTAAGGGAAGAGAAATGTGAAACCATCAAAGTCGACGAAAGAGTTAGACACCGATAAGGTATTTTCTCTTTATTCTTCCAATCGTTTTGATTTAACGATATTGATTTAACGATATTGATTCTAAGTAAAATTATGTTGTGACTGGAGCAGGAGCTTACGAAATTCATAAACCATTGCAATGAAGTGAAAGCAGCCAATGCAGCTTGCAAAGAAGGTGGTCAACTTAATATCATCAAAGCGGAATCTCATGCTGAGCCATCCAAAAAATCCGCAAAAAAATAGACAAAACAAATCTGTTTTTCTTTTTTTTATCAGTGTTTCAACTTTTGTAATTCGCACTTCAATTAATCGGTTTTGTCTTTAAATCATTTATAATGCTATTGTTCCCAGTTTTGTCACATACAAACAAGTTTCTACTTGTGAATTTCACTAGAGATTTAATTTCCATACACTTATGAATTTACCACTGTGAGCTGTTACTATCTTCTTCATCCCCAATGCTAAGCAACTGATTTGGGGCCGTGTTTTCCTTTCGATTTTATCGATTTCGATGTCTTGAGAAACTCTTCTTCCTCTCCTTTTCTCAACAACCACTTGGCTGTTTCTTCTCAATGTTGTTGAGACCTTGTCGTCCATTATAAACCTAGACAGAACTCTTCCACTCTTCTGATCAATCACTCGCACCACGCCGTCTATTCCACCAGCAACCATAGCTGATGTATCATTCCTCAGCTGTTGTATCGAGTACACGACATTGGGGCTCACTCGGTTTTCCCACAACCGTCCCATTTTCCTGTGATAAAGATTGGTTATAAGTTATAACAAATTTCAAAACACTGTTTTTTTATACAACACAATTTTAAACTTGAATCTGTGAAACAAACTCAGGCGTCTGTCTATTTTAACATACCTGAGGTCCCAGCATGAAACATATCCACCAGTTGTTCCAGTGAAGGCAAGATTAGTGCCTTGGTTAAAACAGATGGTCTGTATACCTGTGGAGAAAGGAGGTTTCTTTAGACATTTTCACATAGATATATATTGCCCTAAAGCATGGAGAGTAATTGATCAATGAAGTTAGAGTTTAACCTCCTGCAGATATCGTGGATTTAAGCGTAGCCACTGTTTGATCCAACAAAGGGTCAGATACAGTTACTCTCCCAAGTGAAGACCCGCTAAGAAATACTTGATTGTCGCTCAATGATAAGCACGTTACTGGCCCACCGTGAGTCCTGCAATTAGATAGTTGACAGCATTAGCCAGTTCAATAGAAATTTGTGATTTAGCTTCTCAATGAAATTGTAAACAATATTCATAACAATAACCAATTTTTTTCCAGCTTCACTTTAAGGAGTTCCACAACACAAAAGACACTGAATATATAGCTTACCTAATGATCTGTGAACACGTCTTACTGTACATATCAAATACACGAGCTGTTCCATCCTCGCATCCAACTACAGCTTCTGGGTCGATGTAACTGGTTGATAAAGAAAACAGAAATCCTTATTAGCGTGGATAGAGAAACCAGCCTTTACAGGGGCTAGGTAGCCAAGTTGAAGTATCACACCAATTATTATCAGGTAACATGGAATATCACGAAGGTTCCCAACAACTAAATATTTCAGGAATATCTTTTGACATACCGCATACAAAGGCCCTTAGGAAAGGTGCCTTCACGAGATGGAAAAATGCTTCTTTGTCCATTTCTCCTCCATATGCTAATACGGGTACCAACCAAACCCACAATCTTAAACAAACAAAGAAAATACAAAGTTAGGGATTATGCCCTTGCTCGAGATATAGTTTGATTTCCAATTACTATTAGACAATAACATGATTTAGCCAAATTGAAAACAGAGTACTAATACTGCAAACATCCAGTTACAAGAGAGACTGATTCTAGAGAGCTAGCGAGACGAACGGTAGCATGAAAACAGATTATAACGCTATACTGGTGGGTTCCGAAAATTCGGATCAGTAATTTAATGAACATTGTTCTTAAATGTAGCTGAAACATTCATGACCCTTAGAAACATTTACTTATAAGTGTACTAGAGCTTTACCTTACTCTCATCAAAATCAAAGTCAATCAAGGAAGCAGCATCAGGAAGTGAGTATTCTTCCTTGCATTTGTAGCTATTTAATGACCATAGGCGCATAACCTGATAAAGTAATCACATTTACCTTAGCCAATGCTAATTAGATAACACATAGAGAACAATACCAAACAGAATTGTATATTAAAAAATCCAAACCTTATCACCCACACCAGTAAGTAGCAAACCTTTCTTCATTCGACACTGAGAAACCCTGACATAGATCACATTAGAAACATACACAGAGCAGAGTCAAATCTCTGTAAAAAAAAACGAATAGAAACATTGCCTCACCGGTGTGAATGAGCTTCCCAACGCTCAATTTCGATTCGACCCCTTAGTAATGCCATCTTGTGATGTTTCATTGCAAAATCCTCAACGTCTATCTCAGCTGGGTGCTCCATTGACGTGGAACTGCTGGGGAAGTTAGAACCGAGCTGATGCATCTTCCGGCATGAAGTTTGTAGCAGCTTCAGCCTCTTGATCACAGCATACCTCAATATCAATAAGAGAACGAAAAAGGTCAACTCGAGATTTGCATATAATTCAAATTCGCAATTGAGGTTAGGGATTGGATTGGAGGGAGTACCAGGGTTTGCAGATGACGGTACAGTGAACGAGATCAAACAAATCAAGAAATGAGAAGATGATGCAAAGTATGTCGGCGTCTAGAGATTCGATCGACGTTGGTACTCGACGTCGCATCTTTCTCGCCGATGATTCGCCACCGGTCTCTGTTCTCCCCATTTCTTTCTTTTCTCGCGTTTCTGCTGAGTAAACCAAAAAAAAAATAAAGCAAAAATCGAGCTAAACCCAAATTCATTTTGGACTGAATTATTTCAAAACCCTATTTAATCATAACTAACAAACATTTATTACAAATTACTATCATGAATTCATGATTATAAAATAAATTATCTGTGTTGACTTCGCAAAATTGAATTTCAAAACTGTCAATTGAAACTCGTTAATTAATGAAAATATATCTTCTCCTGTTGTACCGTACAACCGACGAACCAATTAAATTTTATCCTAACAAAATATCATAGATTGGAAGATGTAAACAACATTGCAAAGGAGGAAATTGGTATATTTATTGTTATTTTATACAAAACATGTAAATACTTTGTCACAAATTTACTTCTTGTGTAACTAACGTTTTTGATTAATATAACACCAAAAAAAAAAAGTGAAAATGGTTATTTGCATAAAATATTTAATCACAAAAAATATCATATATATTCAACTAATGAACCAAAGTGTGTTATTCAGTTAATAGGAGTGGTACATGCTACAAATCAAGGGGTTTCAGGGAGAGGAGTGTTACGGATAAAGCTAGTAAAAAGAGCAAGACTACGTATAGGTTGGTCTCTAGGCACAAGATGTCCTGCTCCTCTCACAGTTACAAACGTAAAGTTCCCTTTGTAATCCTCTGTGTGCCCTCCCACTTGTCCTTCGTTAAACCACCGACGCCATTCCTTTACAACCGTTAGATTCATTTTCTTCACCACGGCCACTGTAGCTGTTACCGGAACCGCCAAGTCCAAGTCTCCACTGTACACCAAGACTCGGACACCCTCACCCATCACTTGCTGGAGGATAGGAATCACTGAGGCTTCTTTATCACTATCGCTCCAATTTTTAGCCATTCTTCATTTCTTGCGTGCCACACGTACGGTTCTTTGGTTGTGTTGGCATGTATTGCTTCTTGAACCTCTTTTGTGTTAAGATAAGTATTCACGTAGCTTGGACTGCAAGGATCAACCTCCATTATTGTGTTGCATTTCTTGGGGTTGTTGCTGCTAATCGTGGAGTTTAGGCAGACAGGAGCTAGCATGTTGAAAGTGTCCATGTGATTTGTTTGCTCCTCTAATTTACGCATCACATCTCCGCACTCATCAACACCAGTAAAGTTGATTACGCAGAAGTTTTTGTAGTTGTCCAAATGTTCTTGGGCTATCAAACCATGATTCAACAAAAATTCATAGACCAAATCAGTCTCGACCGATGCGTCAAGTCCTGGATTGCCAATCATAATGCCTCGTAGGTTGATGAAGGTTTGGTTGTTACGTTGAAGAATGATCTGAGCAAGTTGAGGAACATAGTGGCCTGCGTAACTCTCACCAGTGATGTAAATTTCTCTTGCTTTATATTCTGGAAACCTTTCAAGCCAATTCAACAAGAATACATAGTTATCCTCTCTTGTCAACTTATCCCCTTGTTTCCCAAATTCCTCTACATCAACTGGTGTATTCGAGTACGAGAATCCTACTCCTACAGGCGCTTCTAATAACAACACGTTCGCCTCTGCAAATCCATATATTACATACTTATTACTAATAACTAATCTCATTATATCTTATGAACAATACACTAAGGATTCTAGTTAATAGATGTACCGTTGTTCCATGAATAAAGATTGCTGAAAAGCGCTTTGCCATCACTGTTCCAAAAACGCCCCCAAATCCTAGAGATGAGGAGCCCGGTCCTGTATTTTTAAAATTTTTATATCAGAGTTTTGTTAACAAAGATCATTAACTTTTTACTAATTTAATTCTCAATGAGTTGGGAAAAAAAAAAGAATACATCTTTAAATATGTACCTCCGTTGAGCCAGATTACAAGAGGAGTAGAGTTACTGGGTTTGATGGCTTCCACGAAATAGTAGTACAAAAACCGACCAGCTTTTTCGTTTACAGACACATAACCGCCGTATTGTTTGAAACTAACGGGAGGTTGTCCGGGAAGATTTTTGATTAGATCGTTCTCCTTTGAACAATGGATTTGTGATGTCAGAGACAAGAACAGGAAAACACAAGCGGTCACAGACCAATCTTGTCGAATTCCCATTCTATTATCTCTGATCGTTTGAGAAGTAGGAAAAGGATTTGAAAAAATAATATGAAAGGTTTAGAAAATGAATGGCAGCATTTTATAGATATATTTTTAGCTTTTGACAAGTATTTTAACAACCTATTTAACCTCTTTTAACAGTTCAACAATATATCCCAAATTTTAACTACCGTGTCTTAGACAAAGGATATCAAAATTTAACAAATGATGGCTAAATCACTAGTTTGTTTGTTTTTTAACTGGCGATGGATATCAAATTGCTAAAAAAAATTTGTTAAAAACATATATAGTTTTTTTAATAATCACAAATGGTGGATATCAAATTACTACAAAAAAAATATGTAAATTTTAACTGTGATTTATAATAACTCTATCGCCCAAATAAAGAATATCAATTTTTTTTATTTGTTAAAAAGCAAAATCAATCCACAACTAGATTTGATAGATTCACCAACTTATTATAACTCAAATGAAGCTAAATTTGTTATAAATAAACCAAAAAGTTGCTAAGTAGCCAACGATTAGAAAATGTATATTTTTTCTCCAATGGGCTAATCAATAGTTTTTCGGTGCAATGAAGTAAATTGGTGGCTAGATGGTGGCTAAATCACAGTTTCTTTTTTGTAGTAATTTGCTATCTAATTTATCAAATGTTAAAAACAAATACTGGTATTTTTAACTTCAACATTTATAATTTTTATTGATATTCATGCAAAAAAGAATGAAAGATTATTGTAAAATATCGATTAAAATCAAATATGATTAAAATAACTAAAAATAATTTTAATTCAAATAGGAATAAAATAATCAATTCATGAATGTTTTGGAAAAAAATATGAGAAATATTTAAATAACACAAAAAACAATTTACATATGATAATTTATTTTCAACAAATATATAAAAAATGAATAGTTGACATGTCTCACGATAAATGTCGGATTTTAATGAGAGGGATCCAATCACATGTCAGTTTTGATGCGTTTCTGAGCTATCAATGCCTGTTTAGATTTGACACAAAAAATGGGTCGAAAATCCCAATCTAAAATACCTAACATTAAGGATGCGTGGAAAGTAAATGTCCATAATAGACCTATATAATCAGGCAATTACTCCACATGCCCTTCACTACCAACTATTTAGACGTTAGTAATTTTGGACTTACAATATGGTTTCGTAATTTGTACAATTGCACTGCAAACCATAAAAAGTAAAAACACGTTGTCTAGAGTCTAGACAACCATGACTTGGGCTCAACCCTGCAAATAATGGTAAACTGTAACGATCTTACCATCTTGGTAAACTTTTTTTTTTTTCCAACCAAACATCAATTTAAAAAAATATGTTTACTAACATCTATTCTCGGTAAACCTTTTATACCGCATTTTCATGTTTATATATCACTTTGTTTTAGTTTTGATTCCTCTTAATGCAAATAGGATATACTCTTAATCTTTTTTTGCAATAGCTTAAATGACACAATAAAAGAGATCGTGACAGGGATATTCATGAATAATCATCACACATACTACATAGTACATAGGCTTTTCTAGGGGCAATGATGAATAATGTATTTGACGACGAGATGATCCACTCATACCATATGCAACATTGATGTTACAGTATGTTTATTAAAAAACTTATATATATATATATATGTTGAATGAAAAAATTGACCCAAACAAAAAAACAAATGGCTTCAAAGCAAAGCATTTGATTAAAAAAATCATTCAACGGGTCGACCCACCGTCTCGACCATCATACACGGGTTTCCAATGCCTAACTCATCCCACCGTCGTGACCTAACCGATTTAGTCAACCCCGTGAGCCACCCAACCACTTCCTCCATTCCTGGCCGTTTCTCTCTACACGTCCTCACGCACTTCGCTGCCACTAACCCTAGATGGTTCCTCACACTTACATCCACCGGAGCTCCGATTCTTGGATCATAAATTCCTCCGATTTTGCCTCTTTTTATCATCGGAATCGCCCAATCCACTATAAACGACGGCGAGTATCTAACGTCGATAGCTTTTCTTCCACTGATTATCTCTAACAACAATATCCCAAAGCTGAACACATCCGTTTTTGTGCTTAATCTATCCGCCGTAACGTAATCTGGATCCAAGTAACCCATTGTTCCTGCAGGAGGAGTTGATTTCACCTTTTGATCATTCACATTGCATCTAATCGCTAATCCGAAATCTCCTAGCTTCGCGTTGAGATTCTTATCCATCAATACATTCGCCGATTTGATATCTCTGTGTATGATCGGTGGCTCCTGAGAGTGAAGAAGATGTACGGCTTTTGCAATCTGAAGAGCGATTTTGATTCTCTTCCCCCAGCTTGATATAGCTCCGAAATTCAAAGCTGAATCCGAGTGAATCACGTCGTATAGACTTCCGTTTCCCATGAATTCAACAACGAGAAGAGGATCTTTGGAGTTATCGGCGCTAAAACCTAGGAGATTCACGAACCTAGGGCTTCGGATCCTCGAGAGAATCTCGAATTCGTTGTGGAACTCTCGGCTGATTTCTCTTGATTTCGAAGGTCTCTTGACTGCGACGAGACGAGAACCGATGACCGCCTTGTAGACGCTTCCGTGGCTTCCACGTCCGAGGAAATTGTTGATGTCGAATCCTCCTGTGGCTGCTTCGAGATCGCGATGCAGGAAACGACGCAGCCTGGGGCGGTCTTCAGAGGGAGATTCGGGAGGAGAAGCTTTGCTAACTATGGATCCGGAGGTGGATGCGGCAGATGAGACGGCGATTGCGACGGCAGATCCGGCCTTGCAAGAGAGATAACCCATTGAGTTGAGAGAAGAAGGTAGGAGGAAGAAGAAAGTGAAATGAGAAAGGTATGGAGTCTGATGGCGTGAGAAGTCATTTTAGTAAATTAAGGGACTATTTGATTAGATTCAAGGAAGTGGAGGAGTCATGATTCTATTTTGTTCTAATTGAATAAGCCTTTTCCTAATTATACCAAAATCGTCCCTGTGGTTTATTATCACTCTATTTCGTACCAAAAACTAATAATTCGGTCAGTTTACACCCCATTCTTAATAAGACTAGTTTTTGCCACGTGGTGTTTTATTGTTTTAGCGCGATGGAGGATGACGATGGGAGAGATGACGTGTGATAAAATGATTGGCTGAATACGTTGTAAGGAGTTGTTTTCTTTCATATAAAATCTGAAACAAGAACTGCTGAGGTTGCAAAACAGCAAAAACCTTAAGCCTTTTTGACTGATTTAGTCTGCCGCAGGGAAGAGAAGATGCTGACGAAAAACTTCGTACGATGTATGTTACTATTGCTGGTCATCTCATTGGTAGATTGTTCGATCGGTGAGCGAGTTAACTCATCTGGAGGAATGGTCTGGTCCACTGCGAGGGATGAGGCGGAATTGGTAGAAGATTCCGGTGTGGTAATCGGAGAGCAAGATCAAATTGACGGTGGATTTTCTTCTCTTGATGGGATGTTACACTGGGCAATTGGTAAAAATTTATCTTTCCCACTGTTCTTCTTCTTTACTATTTTTTTTCCTACAGATCTGATTCTACGTCTAATATCTCTCCGATAGGTCACTCTGATCCTGCGACACTTAAGGAAGCAGCTAAAGATGCAGAGAAGATGTCTATGGATGAGTTACAGAAGCGTCAATTGGAGTTAAAGGTATGGACTTTGTGACTATAGTTTAATTTCTGCTTGCTTTTTTTTCTCTGGAATCGCATATTAAAAAGTACTTTTGAACAGGAGCTGGTGGAGAAGCTAAAAATGCCATCAGACGCGAAGTTGATGCAAATAGCTATAGATGACTTGAAAAATTCGTCCTTGTCTCTTGAAGATCGTCACCGTGCTTTGCAGGAACTTTTAGTCCTCGTTGAACCGATCGATAATGCAAATGGTAACCGGAAAGTTTGTTCCTTTGGTTGCGTATTTCCTAGTTACAATTCACAGGAGTCTGATGACGTGTTGCTGTCACTTGAGTTTCTCATCAGTCTACTCTTGTGTAGATTTGAGCAAGTCAGGAGGGCTTAGTGTTGTCGCAGGAGAGCTTAATCATTCTGACCCAGATGTTAGGAAACTAGCTGCGTGGGTGATCGGGAAGGCCTGCCAAAACAACCCGTTTGTTCAAGAGCAGGTTTGTTCTCGTTGGACTTGCAGAGCAGAAATGTGTGTAGAAGCCATCTGAAACAAATCATGTTCTTGTTTTGTGATTTTGGTACCAGGTTCTTGAACTTGGGGCTTTAACAACACTTATAAAGATGGTTAACTCCAGCTCTGCTGAAGAAGCTGGGAAAGCACTTTTTGCTGTTTCTGCCTTGATACGGAATAACATAGCTGGTCAGGACATGTTTTATGCGGCACAGGGATACATTATGCTTCAGGTGAGCACACCAGAGTGACACCATGGTAGTAGGTATTGTTCATTAGTTCTCCGAATGGGAAAAACCAATCATGTTTCTTCTTCCTGCAGGACGTAATGAGCAATGGGAGCTTGGATATTAAACTGAGACGGAAATCTGTATTCTTAGTGGGTGATTTGGCCGAGTGTCAACTACGGAACACAGAGAAAGCTGAACTTCCTATTTTCAATGATCGTTTGTTCCTAAAGACTGTGGTCGATTTGATTGTTGTGCTTGATCTTGATCTTCAAGAGAAGGTGGAGTTTTACAGGGGCCCTGACCTTTCTTTACTCTATAAATCTTGGCACACATCTCCTTCTAATCTTGGAAAATATGTTTCAGGCCCTTACAGCAATCAAGACTCTTCTTGAACTTAAATCCGAAGAGCCTCAGATTCTCAGAGAGTTCTGTGGGTTGGAAGGAGCATTAGAGAGAATGAAGCTGCAGTTGGAGGAATCCATGGTGGATGAAGACAAAAGAGACTATGCTACAGATGTGGAAAGCCTTCGTGGTGAAGTGGAACTGATCTTCCGCCAAAAGCTTGGACTTTTATGAGCCATGATCAGTAAGAAAGCAACTCCCTGTGCCTTAATTTTTGGTGGGATAAGCTTTAGCTTTAGGAGTTGTAGACAAATTCTAATTGCCTTAGATTGATTTAAGATGTGTAACTTAGGCGGATCTTGATGATCCATTTTGCATCCTGTTGCCTCTACTTGATGGCTTTCCTCTTTATTTCACCTTTTTTTTTTTTTTTTTTTTTTGGGGTTTTTGGGTTTTTATATATCATAAACTTCCACTACTTTCTTGATTCGTGTTCCAGAAACGTCTCTATTGTAATGATAGAAAAAAGAAAAGAAAAGAAGTTGCACTAGAGAACTAAAAACTTATTACATGGCAAGTTTAAAAAAGAGATGTGGTCATGCTTCTTATGATATTGGCTGCAACTGCGCTTATGGCTGCGTATTCATCAAGACCCCTCTCAACGATATTGCACCGCTCAAACTCCGGAAAGAACAGCCATAAACTCGTCACCATCACAAACCCGAGTGTCAAAACCCGACCAGCTACTGTTGGGAATCTCCACCTTCCATTAACGGTTTTCTTGATGACAATCTCCACCGTTGTGCAAACTCCGTTTATAAGGAAGAACCACATTATCTTCCAATCCGGCCAAACCCGTCCCATGTAGTAGAAGATGAGCTCGTGCATTATCCCCGAGACAACGAATGTCCCAAAAACCGCAGGAACGCGGGACCAGTTCCAGCCCAAGACGGAGAACAGCTGGACTATTGGTTCGTACACAGTCGGGCGTAGGATTCCAGGGACCATCAGGTTCCTTTGTCTCCCCCAGAAATCTTGAAGTGATGTCGCCAGGTACGGCTTGTTGAACTGTGGCTCAAGCTCAAGATTCGACATGGCTCGAACCATGGCAGCCATGGCAGCTAGGATGAGCTCGAGGATACAATAGATGTGGATCGCGTAGAGAGTCAACACGACTGTATCGGGCAGTTTGCTACTGTAATCGTAGATATTGATGACAAGAACCAAAAGAACAGCCTTTATGGTATAACTCAAAGGACCTTCTCTGGATCGGTGGGATTGAGATGTGGTAGGTTTAAGGCCCGACTGAATCTTGATGGGAAAGCAAGAAACAGCTAAGAAAACAGGGAGAGATAAGGGTTTAGTGTTTGAAGAGAGAGGACCACGACCTAATGCGAAGAGAAATAGCTTGAAATTAGCGAGTCAAGTGATGAAGAAAGCTGTGGTGCCGACTAAATTTACTGAAGATATTAAGAAAGGAACTATGAAGAAAATGAGGAATACAGGGATGATTAGAATCAGTCTTTTGATTCCTTTTGGTACTAATTTGGCAACGAAAAAGGTGTAATACAATGGTAAGATCACTAAACTCCATGCCTTTAAAGCATCGTTATTGCAAGTTTTTACTGGGGTTCTTAACTCAAAAAATAAATAAAATAATTATGAACAGTGTAAGAAACGGTTCTTAAATAATAATTTTAAGAACTGGTTCTTAAAGAAGTTCTTACACTGTTTTAGCCACGTGTCAGCTCGTAATTTGCCCAAATTTTTTTTGCCAATTTTTTTTATCTGTTTTTTTTTTTAACTTTTTCTTAACTTTAACTTTAAAAAAAAAAAAAAAAAATTTAAATTTTTCTTAACTTCAACTTTAAAATTCTAAACTTTTTTTTGCATTTTTTTAAATCTATGTTTAAAATGTTATGTTTTTATGTCAATTATGTTTAATTAAAAAAATAAATTTTATTTAAAATAAAACAAAAAAAGTTAAATTTTTTTTTTTTTTTAAGAACTCCTAATGGGTTTCTACCAATAAAGCAGCAAAAACAGAAATTTCTTAACAGAGTTTTTTAACTTCAAAATTATAATTAAATATTATTTAAGAAACCCAAATGGGTTTTCCAATATGCTCTTATGAAATTCATCATTTTGCTTCTAAGATTCAAATCTTGGGTATGAAGAAGATGCTACAGAAGCTTTTTGAAGAACGTGTCATTGATGGAAACAAGTGAATAGTCGTCTTTTCTTTTTATATTCGTTAGCAATTTGACGATTGCATTAAAGAACCAATTATCTCCTTTCTTTTTCTCTTTATTTTATTCATTGGAATATTTCATTGCAAATAAGATTAGATTACAATAAATGGCTTATGTGCCTCTACCGGTTAGGTTGATGGTGGTGGAAGGATCCAGATATTTGGATGTTTTTAGGGTATTTAGATCCAGATCCGTGATTTTATTATCTAGATTTGGGTCCGTAAATTCTGGATATTTGTTAGAAAAATTCGATATCTAAATTTTTTTTAATAATTAAATATATTATAATTATTATTTTGGTTTTTTTGGACGGATATATTCGGAACTAAAAACCTATTTTTTTTTTTGCTAGATATCGGAAATTTTTTTTTTTTTAGCCGGATATGAGATCCGGAATTTTTTTAGAATCCGGATCTAGGGGATCCAAAAATTCATTATCCGGATCTGGATCCGTCCTAGACATCCAATTTTTTGGATCTGGATATCTGTCGGATCCGGATATCTATTAACATGGCTAGTTGATGGAAATTATTATTTTATCGTAAATTTCTGATCATAGAAACCGTTTCAAAGTAAAACATCATCTTCTTTGCTTAACTTTTTTTTTTAAACCGTGTAATCTCAAAATCAAAAATCCTATCTATCTCTCAATTTGGATCTTACATTTTGCAAGTATTTCAGAGGAAAACATAAAGATTCCAACTTTGATTCTCTGTAAGATTTTTTCGTCCTTGGGTTATGTAAAATTAAAATCTTGAAGAGTTTGTGATTACTGTTTTATTCATCCACTATGGTTTTTTGTTTTAAACCGTGGGAGTTTCGGACCTTTGGTCCATAATATCTTTCGGTATTCAGAGCCAGTCTTTAGTATATTCCTATTTAAAGAATGTCTCTCCGTCCCAAAGGTAGATTGAACTCGGGACACAAGAAAATCAACCCCTTTGTGCTACCACTAGGCCACAACATATTTGGTAAAATCAAACACTACAATAAAACATGTCTACTTCCGACCACCATTTTGGTGTTTTCTTGTAGTGAAAAACCCTACTAATATCACCATAACTCCATATCCCAATTTTGAACTCAATATGTGTTTTCTTTGGAGATCTGGAGTTTATTTGTAAGAGTTGTAGACATATCTAATTACCTTAGATAGATTAAAGATGTGTAACTTAGGCTGCGTACTCATCAAGAGCCCTCTCAAATATGTTGCACCGCTTAAACACGGGAAAGAACAGCCACAAACTCGTCACTATCACAAATCCGAATGTCAAAACCCGACCGATTGCTGTTGGAAATCTCCACTTTCCATCAACAGTGTTTTGATGACAATCTCCACCGTCGTGCAAAATCCTTTTATAAGGAAGAACCACATTATCTTCAAATCTGGCCTTAACCGTCCCATGTAGTAGAAGATGGGTTCGTGCATTATCCCCGAGACAACGAACGTCCCGAAAACGGCGGGAACGCGGGACCAGTTCTTGCCCAAGAATGAGAATAGTTGGAGTGTTGGTTTCTACACGGTTGGGCGTAAGATTCCGGTGGCCATCAAGTTCCATCGTCTCCCCCAGAAATCTTGAAGTGATGTTGCCAAGTATGGCTTGTTGAACTGTGGCTCAAGTTCAAGATCCGACATGGCTCGAACCACGGTAGCTGAGGCGGCTAAGATGAGCTCAAGGGTGAAATACATGTGGATCGCGTAGAGAGTCAACAGTGCTTTCTCGGGGATTTTGCTACTGTAATCGTAGACTTTGATGTTAAGAACTAAAACAGCTGCCTTTGTAGTATAACTCAAAGGACTCTCTCTGGATCCTACATGAGAGTGAGATGTAGGAGGTTTAAGGTTAAGCTGAATTTTGATGGGCAAGCAAGAGACGGCTAAGAAAATAGGAAGAGATAAGGGTTTAGGGTTTGAAGAGAGAGGACCACGACCTAATGCAAAGAGAAAGAGCTTGAAATTAGCAAGCCAAGGGATGAAGAAAGCTGTGATGCCGATAAAGTGGAAAGAAGAGATTAATAAAGAAACTATGAAGAAAATGAGGAAGACAGGGATGATTAGAATCAGCCTTATAATTCCTTTTGGAACCAATTTAGCAACAAAAAAAGTGTAACACAATGAAACGATCACTAAACTCCACACCACTATGAAACTCACCATTTCTCTTTTTTTTCTTTTTTTTCTTTTTCTTTGCTTTGTAAATTCAAGTCTCGGGAAAGAATAAGATGATGAGAGTCAGCAAAACTGAAACAAAATCTATAAAAACGTGTCATAACTGTCATGCCATGTTGCTAGCAGTGGTCACCATGAGAAAAGTATTTGTTCTTGTTCTAATAAGTTAACAAATTGACAATTGTATTAAAGAACCAATTCTCTGTTTTTTTTTTTTTTTTGGAATATTTAATTGCAATAAGATAGATATGGTACATAGCTTATGCCTCTCCCAGTAAGTTTTATTCCATTGTAATTTTCTTGTCACAGAGACCGTTTCAAGGTAAAGCATCATCTTCTCTGCTCAACTTTTCTTCCTTTTCTCTCTGTAATCTCAAAATCAAAAATCCTATCTATCTTTAAATTCGGATTTCTCATTTTGCAAGGACTTTAGAGGAAACCAATAAGTTTCTAACTTTGATTCTCTGTAAGATTTTTCTTCCTTGAGCCATGTCAAAAAATCTTTATAGAGTTGAGACTAATCAAGAACATATTCTTCAACACCATCGTCCCTTTAATCCAAAAACCTAATACTACTTACCGGAACAGGTGTTTCCTTTGGAGATCTGGTGGTTTAGAATCAAAGATTAAAGATGGATGAGGAAGAAGTAGAAGTTTTTGATCAAGCATCAAGAGGATGTAGTCACACTCACAGCTGTAACCCTCCAGGTCCAGAGGATGCTTCTCACTCCCACACATGCTTCCACACTCATACTCATCTCATCATCTCTGTAATACAAATCTTCGCTTTATTATATGATATGGTTCTTATGATATTTGAATGGATTGTTATAGATTATATGAATATTTATGTTGCAACAGGATCCGCTAGAGAATGATCATTGTGACAGTAACAAGAAGAAACCGTCGTGTGGGAACAGAGAGGCAGTGAAGAAATACAGGGAGAAGAAGAAGGCTCGCACAGCTTACCTTGAAGACGAAGTGAAGAGGTTGCAATCTCTGAACGAGAATTTGCTTAGAAAGCTTCAGAGCCAAGCAATGGTGGAAACCGAATTAATTAGACTACGGACTCTTCTGGTAGAGATACAGGGGAAGATTGATGGTGAACTTGTTGGTTTCTCGTTTCAGAAGCAATGCAACAGTTCTGGTCTTGTGTTCAAAGAAGGTGATGTCTCCTACTGTTTTGGTTTAGATGAAATTGGTTGCCCATAATCTCATGAGTTGATGAAAAAGATTGCATTGGAAAGAGGAAGAACTAGTAAATATAGCTTATATATAAGAAAGGTGATGACTAGTATGTCACACTAAAAGTTGAAAATGATCGAAAATAGAATAAATATGACTCTCACATTTTTTTATTTTTTTTTGGTTTTAATGTTAAGAGACTTTCATAGTTAACATTTTAGCTAAACCAATTTTTGCTAAATAAAGCGAAACGCTAAAGATTATTGATTGTTTTTTTTTCCATTTTCTGTTTAACACATACATCATAACAGAATCACTTTAGAAAACTTTAAAACATGAAAATTTTAATGAATAATGTGAATGATTAAAAAAAAAAACTGAAATCACGTTTTTAACTACTGGAAACATAGAAAAGTGGTATACCATTCATCTCCTTTTTTTATATATATAAACTGTTTTAGAGATTAAGAAGTTCTACACATTAGTTTGACTTAGGCCAAAGCTAACACAATCTTAGTCTCGTGTAATCACACAGATGGATGCAACGTAGCAACAAGAAATGTGACTTGTGAAACAGCAAGAGTGGAGTGCGAGGAGGCCCAAACACTTCATGATGCTATTCACTCCTTTGTTTCTCATTCACCACCATTCTCACATTAAGCTTTTACAGGTTGTGGTATATATTGTGTATATATAGTATACACATATACGGGTTTAATTAGGGCTTAGAGATTGGGTTCCAATATAGTAAACATAATATATACACTGATTGTAACTTATGCTATGTATGTCTATTTTAAGGGTACCAAAACATATTGATGTAGATTTGATTTGAAATGCGGAGGAGGATTGTAGTTGTATGTATGATTATCATTGTGGGCTTAGAAGATCTTTGGGGGTCCATTTATAGATTCTCTATATGTGGGTATGGTGAAAACCCAAACCAATAATGGATAAGGTATGCATCATAATTCATACATGCACATGTATATCATATTTTCTGAGGAATATGAAATCCATTGGTGTGGAATGGACTGCCCCAATCATTGCATTTTTTCCATTTCACCTCAAACATTTGCACATAATAATCATTCTCCCATGTAAATTTACATGGGAATCAAATATTTATGGATGGGTCAATGATGAGGCCGCAATGTTAGATTGTGGGGGTAAATTATTTAGCAAGAGTTTATAATAATATACTATAAAATACTCCTTGAAACACATAATCATAGAGTGAGGTGTTAGGTGCCTCGGCTCCTGTGACTAGACTAGACCACTGCTTTTGACACCCCAAAAATAACTATTATAATCATTGCTTTCCCTTGTGGGTCATTCTTCTTTTACAAAAAGGTCCTTTCGAAATTTAAATTTTCAAAAATACTAATTCTTTTACCCTACATTAGTTTAAAACAATGATGTCTTTTCATCTTTAATCCTACCCTCTCATGTATACAATATTATAAAATAAAAAAATTACAATATAATAATTTGAATATATCATTAAAGAAAAAACATGATAGTTTGAATATGTGAAAGTACGTGCGTAAGAATTTTTATATTAGTCCATATTCTATAACAAAATAAGATATGTTAGTTCCATTGCTTCAAATGAGAAACCTACGGAATTGGTCAACACACATCTAACAATTTCTATGCCATGAGATTTATTATGATAGATTAATCATGATACATTTTCATGTTATATCTCTTTAACTTAATGTGATGAAGCATGCGATAATGATTGAAATCAAATTTTAAGTAGTACTGACTAAAAATTAAAGTATCTGTCCAAACAAAAAAATAAATAAAACGACCAAAATGAAAAGAATAATTTTAAGGGAATTTTAATAAGCTGACAAGTGACAATTTGGCTTTCTACGTTTTCTAATTATTCATTATATCTTAAATGGCAATAAATCCTGCTGCTTCTTTTAAATAAGGAAATAAATTACAAGTAGAAGAGAAAAAAAACAATTAAACTCAAGAATTAAAAAGGAAACCAGGTGTTTATATCCTTTTAATTAACCAAAAGCATAGTTTACTTAAACAAATGTGTCCCTACAAAAATAATGATGAAAGTAAGAAAGGGACAGTAGGAGAGAGTGGGAGACCCCAGCAATACAGCTGGGCTGCATAAGTGAATATCAATCACCGGCGCGTGGGAAACACACCCCAACAAAGAGCGCGTGTAATTCAATGTCCAAATGAAGAAAAAAAAAAGAGTTGTGTCAGAGAACGTGCAATGCAACCATCTTTTGTTTTCTTAATTGCTTTTAAAAACAGTTTTAAACAAATCTCTCTGTGCCTCTCTCTTCTTCTTCTTCCACTCGTGAAAGACCATAGAGTTTTCTCCTGATCCATACAAAACACAGAGATAGATCCCAAATCCGGAACAAAACTCTTCTCATAACTCAGATCCACTCTCAACTACATACACAATTAAGTACGTACTTCTTTCTTCTATATCTGTCTTTTTCCAGAGATTAAATTTGCAAAGCAATTTTTGATATGATAAAAATCTAATTATGATGACATATATTTCTTCATCTATATTCCATAAGGAGCAGTAACAGTCAGTCACCTGCAGAAAAAAATTCACTCTTCTACTCATAATAATGTTCTCTACACAGATTCATGTGTCGTCGATCATTTTGACTTTTTCAGGTAATTTCAATTTCTTATTTTATTTTTAATTTTCCTCAATTGTTTCACTAAAACTAAAAAAGCTACGGATTTTTTTCCTTTTTCCATGTAAAATTTTCCGGCATGCACAAACTTTCCTTTCTTCTTTTTTTTCCTAAGAAAAGTGTTTTTACCTTTCCCTTTTTTTCTCCAACTCTTTTTCTTAAAGTGTTAATATTTTTTTTCCTTGTAAGCACGCGCGAGAAGAAAACAAATATGTACAGAGTAGAGTAACTTTTTATACTAATTTAATTTCTCCATTTAAAAGTTTTTTGTATTGTTATTTACTGGTGTTTTTCGCAGGAATCAGAGATGAAAAATTATAGTGAAGGTATTTATAGATAGGTTTTGAAAATTTGTAGTTTAAGAAATCCCAACAAAAAAAAAAACCATTAAACTAAAATCCAGCACAAGAAACCATAGAGACCTCTCAACGACAACAACCTCTCTGTACACAAGACAACAAACACTCTACAAAAACACCACTCTTCCTTCTTCTCTCTGATCTAATTCTAAATACAAGAAATAAAGATAGAGAGAGAGAAAAGCCATGGATGGGTATGAAGCTACTAGGATTGTGCTCTCTAGAATCCAAAGCTTAGACCCAGAAAACGCATCAAAGATCATGGGTCTTCTCCTTCTTCAAGATCACGGTGAGAAAGAGATGATTAGGCTAGCTTTTGGTCCTGAGACACTTGTTCACTCTGTTATAGTGAAAGCCAAGAAAGAGTTAGGTCTCATGAACGTTTCAAGGCCTACTTCATGGAGTCAAGATGAGTTAATTAGCCCTAACAACAACCGTGGCTCTTCTCTCAATCCTGCTTCTTTGCCCTTTTACGCTAATGGAGGAGGAAGATCGTCTAGGGATTTAACCAACGACTTCGAGTTCATTGATGATGTGAACCCAAGAGCTGATTTTTTGGGCTCTATGCATGCTAGAAGCGGTAGCTGTGTTTTGGATGGTTTAGGTTATGGTGATTCTGATTTAGGGTTTGGAGGTGTACCTTGTTCTTATTTTGCTAGAGGCTTTTGCAAAAACGGAGGTAGCTGCAGATTCGTGCACGGTGATGGAGGAGCTGATTTGGTTGGCTCTCCTAGCAGAATCGAGCTTCTTAGGTCTAACTCGGTTCCTCCTAGACTCGCTCACCATTTCATGACTCGCTCTTCTCTTCCTTCTTTCTCTCCTAAAGGTGTAAACTTGCAGCAGAACGATGTTCAAAGGTCAAACCTTTTTCCAACTTTTTCTTTTTTGTTTATTCATATTCAAAGTTTTTTTTTTTTGTAACTTTGTGTAATTTTTTGGGCAGAGCTGCTGCTGCTTTGATGCTAGGAGATGAATTGCATAAGCTTGGAAGATGGAGACCTGAAAGGATTGATCTTTCGGCTATGGCTTGTCCAGCTTCTAGACAGATCTATCTGACATTTCCTGCCGACAGTAGGTTTAGGGAGGAAGATGTGTCCAATTATTTCAGGTAATTCTTGCCAACACAATCAATGACCTTTTCTTTGGTCTGAATGTGTGACTAAAGAATGTTGTTATGGTGGGTATTAGTACTTTTGGACCAGTTCAAGATGTGAGGATACCATATCAGCAAAAGAGGATGTTTGGGTTTGTGACATTTGTGTATCCTGAGACTGTTAAGAGCATTCTCGCCAAAGGAAACCCTCACTTTGTATGTGATTCTAGGGTTCTTGTTAAGCCTTATAAGGAGAAAGGCAAAGTCCCTGACAAATACAGGTAACTCTCATACTTGGGCCTGATTGTTCCTTCAATTCAATCCTTGTGTTTACCACACTTCTGATTCTTTGTGCAGAACTAACCAAACAACGGAGCGAGAATTGTCTCCAACAGGCCTTGATTCTAGCCCTAGGGATGTTCTCGGTAAAGAAACACTATAGCTCTTGTCTTTTTTTTCGTTTTACTGAAGAACCATTTGTTTTCCACCATTCTGAATTTGCTTGTGGCGCCAGGAGGGAGAGGGTTTTATAACAACACTCAAGATGTGTTGTGGAGAAGTAAGTTTGAAGAAGAGATTCTCGAGCTTCAGAGCAGAAGGCTAATGAATTTGCAGCTTCTTGATGTCAAGAAGCATTTCCAACTCAATTCCCCAACCAACATTCATTCCCCAAATCCTTTCAGCCAATCACTTATATCTCCACGCCCATTGTCTGTGATCAAGAAAGAATATGAAGGAGGAGAGAAAGGGAAAGGAAGTTCCAAAGAAGGATCTGATGAAGATACCATGAATCTACCAGAGAGGTAGGTTTATAAATGAGTTTTCAATAAGGAAACTGTTTGTTCATTTAAAGCTCTGAGGTGGAGTAGTAAATTTTTCGAGATTGTTTCAGGTTGGAAGATAGCTTGCCAGATAGTCCATTTGCGTCGCCCGCTCATCATTTGCTTCTGTTTTCTGAGTCAACCGACAACAATGGATCGGATTTATGGTCGCCTTCTTCTGATAATGATGATAACTCTACTCCTTCTACACTCTCTGACTCCTTCAACTCTTTCAACTGCCAAATGCCGAGGTTTCAAGATTCAACCATATTTTATGCTGCTATCGAGTAAATGGTATCTAAGACTACTCTCTTGAATCTTATTAGGTTGTCGTCGATTGGAATGTTACCCGGTAGGGGTGGACCGACATGTCGCGTTGGGATATAAACAAACAGGTAAAAAGAGTAGTGAGTGGATGATGAAGATTGAAGACTAAACAACAATCTTGTTAGGTTAATATTTTCTTTTGTTGTTGTTGCAGGAAGAGAAGAACAGAGGAAACTGATAATATAGAGACCTTTAATAACCAAGGAAATGAAGAGATGTAAAAAATAAAAAAAGCAGGAAATTTGAAGTAAGAGATAGAGATGAGAAAGAAGGAAGATTGTTGTTGTACCATTTCTCTAGTTTTAATGTGTAATGTGATGATGGACCACACAAGATGATGTAATATGATATGATATATATATATATAGGACAAGAAGTGTAATCTCTCAAAAGATATACAAAAGAAAGAGAGATTATAATTTGAGTTTGAAAAGTCACTGTATTCTTCTTGTCCTTGCTAGTTGCTACCCTCTAACTCTTAACCACTCTCCAACTTGGGATTCCAGAGATATCAACTTTTTGATGATATTTTCTTCAACTATATAATCTTTAAGGTATGATTTATCATGAATAAATGTAACCTTGTGAGGTGGAAAGTGTAAAAAGAGTAGGTGATACATCGATGGCTATTACCGTGATTTTCTTAAAAGAAGAAGAATGTTATGGATATATTGCATGTAAAGACTAACTAAAGTTATGATCGATATCCAAATTGTGTGATCCCTTTATATCATTATATGTGTATCCTTAATTAATGATCTAGCAAAGGCAGGGACAGTAGTGTGTGGTGGGGCACACGCGAGAGTGAGTGCCAGAAATTAAAACACAAGATTACAAAAATAGTTTGTGACTTGTGGTCTACTTAAAATTATGTCGCTTCTATTATGTGAAAATTGGAAAAGAAGGTGCTTCAATTCATCATATCCCCCTATGATCAAACGAATGTGAATGCCAGTATTCTTTTGGAGATGTTAAAACTGTTTTGATGTTGTGTATAACGATTTTTAAGCGCGAAAACAAGTGGTGCGAAACAACGGATTAATACCGTTACTGTTAAAGAAACAATCATTTTCAAGTGTGATAAATAAGTGGTGTGAAACAACCTATTAATAACGTTATTGTGAACTGAAAATTAATAATAACAGATTATATTAACAGCCAAAATATATTTCTATATAAAAATATGTCTGCCGTTTCTGTGCTTCTATTATTTTGTGGTCAGTTACATAAAGTCACAAAACACTTAAAATTAAAATTAAATAAAACAAAAAGGATAAAACCAACTTCAAAAATAGGAAAATAATGGGATCCCACGAGCCAACACAGCCCATGTGGTGTGGGGATATATATTTCAGAAGTTGTGTTTTGTGGAGACATCTCTACATTTGAACTCCAAATATCGTTTTTTAATATTATGATAAGTTGAATGTCAATATCTTTATGGCTTTAATTAGTTTGATTGCTAACAAATTTTCACTAATTTATCCATCAATTAATCCAAAAAAAAAAAAAGTCTGAAACAAAATTATTAATCATTTTTTTTTCTATTTTACAGTCTAAACTAGATTGGATACTACTACAGTACTACTATATTTAAATTGGGTTTTTGAGTATTCGGCAACACTTATACAAAAAACTTCGGTCCTAGAAACTAAATTTACAAACGCGAAATTGAAATGGCACGTATTTTTGGAGTGGTAAGAATGGTATAAGTTTCCTAAAAGAGACCATATACCATAGTATATGTTTAACATTCCTTACAGACAAAGGCACTCATCATTCACATCCGTAAAAATAAATAGTCAGTGGCTATTAATTTGAGGAGAGTGAGAGTGATGAAATAATTCGATGCATCGTTGACCATTTGTATTGGTTTCAAAGAAAGAGGCACACACACACTTGACACTTTTTTCTGAATAAATAAAATCTAATCCCTACCAACCCTACCAAACTACATTTATAGACGAAAACGAAGAGCTCCATTATTTCTGGTCGGAGCAATGGTACGAGCCTACAAGATACTCATCGGCGCGTGAGAAATGTCAGTCAATGGTAGGCGCGTGGATGTCTGGAGGAGTGGAAGCAATAGAGAGAAAGTTAAAAGGATAGTGTCAGAGAGTTGAATGCAACAGAACGTGCAATTACCTTTTAATGTCTTAAAATTGGGCCCATTTTTCTCTTTCCACTTCTCTCGTTTTTTGTTTTTTTTTCCTTTTCAAATTATAGCAATTTCTACAAAAGTAGAGTAGAAAGATCTGTTTGAATAAATATAGCAATAGTAAGAGCGAATCGAATGTGGAAGGCGACATCATTTTACTGAATTGTTTAGAGCAAACGAATGATGAATCTTCTATGCACCATTGATTCAACGAGGGTAAAGTTATTTATTTTAGTTTTATTTTTTTAGTTATGGACATATATATATAAATATATATATATATATGGTCAATACTCGATGTATATACGCATACATCCATAAATTTTATTTTGGCTTATATAAATGCATAAATTAAGACACCAATATACATGTTTTAAATTTATATTTTCAGTTGATAAATTTGTTTTCCTAAAAATTTACATTAACAATACAGAACAAGAACTTCAATCTTTGGAGTGTTGACATGTACAAAACTTTTAAATATAAACGTAACATTCTCTTTTCTTGTCAATGTGGCCACTTACTTAGTTCTACTGAAACAATTGATTGAATATAATGTTGGTTTTCTGCCTAGCGAAAAAATAAGAAGTTTGATTTGGTTAGAGTAAGAAAGTTTTTGGTTTATTTTTACTTTATTGGGGTTTGCTATTAGGTCTAGGTTTATGTGGATGTATTTAATCTTATTTTGACATAACTCTAATTACGGTGTAGAAAATTTAGAAAAGAGGCTGTATTTTCTACGTAATGTATCAATTCTTTTGTTGAGTTTTTTTTTTTTTTTTTAATGGTGTTGGAGATAATGGGTTCTTTAGAGTTTGAGTATTTACATTTGTTATGTAGGAGGAAGGAGACAGTGTTGCAACTCGAATAGATTATCATAGTGAATTTAGGGTAGACTACGATCAATCGTTTTCTTTTTATATTTGTTGAATAGATTTTCTACCTATAAATAGACGTTGTCTCCTTTTATTTGCTTTTTGTATATGTTTTGTGGTTGTCATTCTTGCTATATTTTACTCAGACATTGTGTGTCACTGTGTTGTTCCCAAAACATTTACTTAACAAAAAATGGATCTAGTATTTTTTTTTTTTCAACATTAAAGAAATATTATGGACATCGGAAAAAAGAGCTCAAAAGTTTGAAGTTGTTCTTGAGAAAATTCCTAGGATAGGAGTGGAATGATTATGATCACGTGCATTTTGGTTGCTCATTTAGAAGCATTTGATTTGGAAACAACAAAATCTGATTCTATTTAATTCACTGACTAGTAAATTTGAGAAGTTTGGTCCCGAGGGCAAGTCCAAAGCCAATAACACTTTGATTTCTACGCAATGGTCCTCAATTTCAATGGTGACTGGTCGGTTACCTAATGGATTGATTAGGTCTAAACAAATTTGGGCATCTGGTATACGAATGGCGAAATGGCTCAATCTTGCTTATGCAATTACTGCTGTGGGGCGGAGGATCATGCCCATCTCTTCATTTCTTGTCCCAAATTGGAGATTTTTTGTCTAACATTATTAGTCTTTTCTCCAACACTTTATTAATTCTTTTTATTTAAATTCAATTTCTAATTGTTTGTTCCCATGCAGAATTTTATTCTCTTTTATGGGTTAGGGGGAGTTTATCATTTTAAGAGGGATTTTCAACCCGGATTGTAAGATTGATCATCTTTTGCTTTGAAATTAGATGATTTTTAAGTTTTTAATTTTTTTTTCTCTTTTTTTTTTATGTTATATTTCATATATTTTGAATGTCCGTGCCGATCTTCTCGTCAAGAGAGCTCAAACACAAAAAATTATGTTTTTCAATGTAACTTCTCACTTTCCGAATATGTTTTTTTTTTTTTTTTGAGAAAACCATATTTTTGAAGTTTAATGGAAGTTATTTTATGTTGGGGAAAAATAATTTGTTTGTTCCCAGGAAACTTTCTTGTAGCAGTTGAAACTTCTCAAATTTGCTTTCTAGAATTTATTTTTCTTTTCTTTTTTGACATAGAAACTCATTTACATGTATGGTGAAAACGTTGCAAAATGTAACATGGTCCAAACTTTGCTAGTTATGCGTATCATTCACACTATTATTAATAAGTCAATTCAGGATAAACTCATAGCAATAACTTTCTTTCATTCCAACCCAAACAAATTCTGTTTTCATTCCAACCCAAACAGACCACATAAGAGGCAAGATTTTCTTGACTCATCAAGTACCGATTCCGATTCACTCTCTATCTCTACAAAACTCTAGATTTTTTTATAACTATTTTAAAAGATGTTTTCAATATTCTTACCAGCCCAATTATGTAGATTTTTAAAGACCAGAAGGCTTACTCATTTGGGCCCATTTAAAGCCCACACCTAAATGAACTCGGGCCGTTACAGAACCGAAGTTGAATAGAGCACACACCACCAAACGTCACTGCTCCTCCTCCAATTTCCAATTCCGTCGTCAGCTCCCCAATTTTCTCGAGAATCCATCACCGTCGGTTTGAGATTTTCCGATGGGAAAGTGGGGACACAGACCCAGATTCCACCGTCGCAGATCGCCTGAGCGATGGTATAGCGAGTGTCATTCATCTTCTTCTTCTTCAGGTATTTTCCTCCAATTTCATGTTTTCACATTCATCTGGTCTTAATCTCCACTCTTAATTTTTTTTTGCTCTGTATCCTATTTGACGAACTCTTGTTACCGTTGATTAGGATTTGGTAACCGTATATATAATAAATTCGTTAACTTTGACTTTTTTTTGGTCAAAGGTTATGGTGAAGAAGATGGGATTCCAGTATGGGAGAAGAGTTTTTGTGAGGTGATTGGATCAGTGCCATGGCAAAAAGTTGTTGAAGCTAGTTACTTCAAGAGCTGTTATAGAGGTAATGTAATCACTTGGAATGACTCTGCCTGTGAAGAGACATTTCACAATGAGAAACAGCGGTTCTGGTCACAAGTCAATGGACTTCACTTTGATGTTTCTCTTCCTGATCCTGATCTCTTCATTAGTGAAGTATATTGGGATACTTTCATTGACCCGGAACTGATTAAGGATTTAGAAAGAGCTTACTTTGCTCCTCCTGATGAGGTAAAGACTGGTTTTAAACGAGAGCGTCGAGATAAGAATTGGAGCTTGCCCATTGAAGAGAATCCATGGAATGGAAGTGATAAAGTCCATGATATTAACGCATTGGAGAAGAAATCGAATGGCCGGAACTTATCAGAGAGTGGTGGTACTGATCATCCAAAAGATAGGGTGAGCCCTTGGGAAGCCAAGCTTAGTTGTGTAAATGAGATAGTGAATGATACAACATCTGGGGATTGTTTGACGCCTGAGAAATGGATCGAGGAAACCAAAGATAAGGGTAATGACAACTGGGGGAACTCGGGCCAGGGAAACGATGGATGGGATAACTCAGGGTACCAAAACAAGAAAGCGAAAGGTTCTGAAAGTGGCCCGGCCGAAAACTATAACCCTTGGGAAGCCAAGCCTAGTTGTAGAAATGATACAGCAAAGGAGACCACTTGGGGAGGTTGCTCTGGTAAGGTAAGGGTTGGAGTAATGATTGTTGGGGTAATGGTGGATGGGATAACCGGGACTGGGGAAATCAAGGTACAGAGATGAAGGATTGGCGCAACAAGAGATATAGTCAGAATTTTCCAGAGCCAAAGGGTTATAAGCCATGGAAAGTTGGCTCTGTGCCTAACAATGCAGCTTGGAGAGATAGTGGGGTCAATGCAGGCGGTTGGCAAACACGGAGAGCGAGTGAGGCAAAGCAAAGTACTTGGGATGTGAGACGATCGAATGATGGTTGGGGTAAGCAAAATAAGGAAAGAGATGACTCATGTAGCTACCGTTCTAACTACACAAACTCAAGGCCTAGAAGAAATGATTATCAGAACAGGAAGATCAATTTCTGAGCTAAGTAAAGCAAATCATCCATTGTTTTTTTGTGATGTGTTTTTGTGTTTGGAGTCACAGCATATTATGGTATGTTTAGGCCGGGGTAGTTTAAGCTTAGCTATTGACCTTCCATGTAACTCTTAGGCAGGGTTTTCTGTTTCCCTCATCAGAATTTACATATGTAGAAGTATATAGGAGTACCCTTTTTGATCATAATCTTTCATACATGCTAAACTATTCAAAGTTTTTGCTTTTGGGACTGGATTAGTGATGAAAATGTTTCTTTTTGAACATGTTTTAATCACATTTCACCTAATTTATTCCAACTCATAAAGATAGGCATACACACACATGAATACACTTATGTTTTGGCTCCATGCATTACTTCAAAGCTTTCTCATCTATTTTTGTATTTAAAACAGAGATATGCTGCTTTATAGATTATATTTTGGAATAAACAAAGTTGCTATATGCTTCACTTTAAAACCAATGGGTTGGTCCATTATGATGGGTGCGTCTGATTAATAATAAAAACAATAGTTGGACATGGTTAAAGCATTAGATGGAGAAAGTTGCAAAATTCTGCTTTTCTAATTGGACGGTGCTCAAAAGCTCAGAAAGAGGCTGATTACAATATTTGTCCAACGCAGAAGTTATCTTCTCATTGCTACAGTTTCAATACAAAGCAAAGGTATCAGACTTGGCTCAATTCTGTATCATTAGGACCAAAACGGTTGGTAGACACAAATGTAAACAAAATAAGACTTCAATTCATATATTTCTTGGAAAAACATTCATGACTTTACAAGATGAATAACAAATTACAAATATAAACCAAAACGTATATGAAAACCCTCAAAAGAACACAAAATACTATATCTTTTTGACTTATGACTCATCCCTGATGCATCAACAATGTCTTAAAACTTGGTTTCTTCTTCTTATCTTCTAAGTTGTCGTGTTTTGGGACCCACCAAACCCTTAGACTCTTGTCAAGGCCTCCACTGTAAAGCATGAAGCCAGCACCGACATTGTTAGGCGAAGCCTGCAAGCATTTGACCGGACCTTCATGGCCTTGCATGACTCCAAATTTACAGAGTATACCACTCTCTTCTCTCCTCCACAACCCAATGTTCTTATCAGCCGATCCACTACACACCATTTCCCCAACCACACACATACACAGAACTGCCATCTTATGTCCTCTCATCTCAAACCCTAATCTCCATTCCTCAAAGTCTCCTCCTTTCTCATTCTTCTCCCATCCCATCACAAACCCATCTGATCCTCCTCCGTATACCCACTTCCCATCACCGGAAACCACCACCGAGTTCACTGAAACCTCCGCACGACCCTCCAATGTCGCCTTCAAAACATGTAAAGAAGAGGAAGAAGAAGATAAAGAATCAATCTGCTTCCTCTTCTCTCTTCCCCATATTTTGATCTTCCCATCTGCAGAAGCAGAGTATACTCTGCCATCTCCGGCTACAAGACCATTAATGGCGTCATCATGAGCCTTGATAGACTCAAGACACTTTAGATCCGATAATCTCCAGACTTTGAGCGTCTTATCCCAAGATCCAGAGTAGATTATCCCAGCGTGAACCGCTAGGCACGAAATGCTGTCAGCGTGTTCAATCCAGAGACGTTTATGATTCCTCCTCGTCTGAACGTAATTGCTCTGTTTCATAAACTTCCCCAAATAATCTTTGGTCGTGGGAAGCGTGTCGACAAGCCTAAAAGCGTTCTCAGAGTTTCTTCGAGAAACTTTCCAAACTCTGATTCTGCTATCTTGATGCGCCGTGAATACTTTGCTTCCAACGCTGACCAGAGCCTTCACGGAGCCATCGCCTTGTCCGAATTTCGCGAAGATCTTGAGATCAGGCTGTTGCCAAACAATAATATCCTTTCCCTGAGACGCACTCAACAAGAACTCACCGCAGAGCGCTAAAGAGGAAACAGAGCCGACGTGAGCGGAGAGAACAGCGAGTGGTTTGTACGCGCCGGTGATCTGCGGACGGAGAGTGGAAAGGACGAAACTTTTGGAGGAGGCGGATGGGCTGAGCGAATCGTCGGAGTCAGTGCTGTTGCTTGTGGTGGAGGAAGAAGATGAGGACATCAAGACTCCTTCTTGGATTGATCTAACCATCGTATCAACAGATTCAAGACTTGTTCTTTAATTTGGCACAGAGAGACCAAAATTGGAGCGTTTGAGGAAATGCTAAAAGAGTATTTAAAAAGGGGTTTAAAAGGTAGGAGAAGGTGCAACGGCTACATTTGACAGATGTCATAATCTCCTCTTGTTGCCTTTTGCTTATCATTTGCGCATTTTTATTTTCTTTTTTTTAACTTATAAAAGAGACTATCTCATTTTTAATTCTTAATATTTGGTTCGTGGAATCTTATAATATATGTAAAATAAACTGGGGCCTTGAATTTAACGCGGGTATATATTTTATATAATAACCGATTTGATTATTGGTCTCTTGTTTGACCAGTGATGTTAATAGTATTTGATATTAATGTGGATACTGTAACGTTAAGGATTATGATAATTAAGATAAAATACTACTATGTATACCAAATTAGTTATGACTTAATGCGAATAAGTTGGTAGTATAATCAACAGAACGAGTGTTTTATTAATTGTTAGCATGTTACATATTAGGATTATGAGTCAATTATCAAATATTATTCCCAAGACTATTTGAGCTTATTTTGTTTATAAATTGGTAGATGGACCAATGGAACTACTCATCTCGATTTTATGCTTATTTGCAGAATCCTATTTTGGATTTTGATGGGTGAAGACTAAGATTTTGTTTAAGGAGCTCTGTTTAATATGAAAATCAAACATATGAAAAAGTAAACCAAATGTAAAGATATAGGTAAGCAAATGAGAGATCCCCACTAACTAAAGCGGAGTGGGAGCGTAATAGTTCACATGACTTTTTTTTATAAAATGTAAATATTATGCGTTTAATCATACATAATGCATAATTCGATCTTGGTCCCATACCAAAAAAAAAAAACATGGAAGTAATCAGAATTGGTATAACGATTACCGTAATCTCATGGTTACGGTGTGAAGTTACAACAATAAAATTAACTAATACTCAAGAAAGAAGGAAAAAAGAGCGAAGCGTAATTGAATAAACTCAGAGAACTTCTGCAAAACATCGCTTGATGGAAACTCTTTCCCCGATACCCCAATTGACACTCGAAGCTTTTGTCGATTCAAAATAATATCTTCTCTACCAAATCAAACATAAATGTTTATGATATGACTTACCCATATTTTCTTTCTTAATATATTGAGTTGTTGGTAACTGGTAAGTACTATTACAATAGGAAAGAATCTAGATCAAGGCATACCAAAATAGACAACATCGACTCACAAGTGACATTTTATTAAGGATATATAACAGTGCATCTTAAACATCCCTCTTTTGTTTGTTTGATAAGCTAGTGAGTAAGCTAACTTACTACCAAAGTAGTGACTAGTGAGAAGCATATGGATTATGGGTAGTTATTTGAAAATTCTGGTGAAAAGACTTCTCACAGTATGTTTCTGATTAAACTTTCATTTTACATTACATTATTTCCTCCTCACCATAAGGAACAATACATAAATTATGTTTCCAGACGGTTAGAACTAGAACATTAAATACAAGCCTTGCTATCCGTTCACAATATCTTCTAACGAAGCTCTGTTCTGCACTGTTTCGGAGAGTCATGTTTGTCCGAGGAGAAAAACTTTTTTTTTTTCGTTTTCTCTGAAATCCCCTTTTCCATAGTACTACTACCCCCTATTAAATCCCACTTGGTATTAAAATCCACTTTGTTACCAATGTGCTTCGCTTTTTATGGTAACAAGGCATATTTATAACTTTTCCAACTTTATTGGTCTAACATAGCCTTCTACTTCTATTATAACTTGCTAAAAGTAGATATAATTATCAATTTTTTTGTTAGAATAAGATTTTCCTCGTATACCTAAGCTAAATCAACAATTAAAGTCATCCGAAATATTGTTTTTATTTTCATTTGTTCTTAGGTCTTACTCTATAAACATAAAATCAAGTTTGACCATCTAGATTGATAATATAGTCATCTTGAATTGGAAAAAAACTTCAAGTTTTGTTCGAAGTTTCAAATTGGGTTCATTAGAAATAAATATATTTAAGACCTTTTTTTTTACTCCACATGCATTTATATCTTAAAATGTAACTTGTTGTTCTTGGTGTGCGACTTTTAATACTTGACTTCTCAAACCCGAGCATTACTCTACTTTTCTTTTCGGAATAATCAAGATTCTACTAGTTTAATGCTACATTTCCCAAAACTATGAAAATAAGGAGGAAAAAAGCCTTAAGAGTCAACCGTTTGATCAAAGACGCGTGACCTGTTCTCTCCAGAAAAAATATCACAAACAATGAAAATGCAAGGTCATGAATTTGACCTTGACCGGTCAAGAGCCTAGAGCCAAGAAGTTATGTCCTTAAATGAGATAGATGCTCCCTTCTTCTCCTTCATCACAAACAAATTAAGAGAAGTTTGATCATCAAATCAAAGAGAGACTTTGACTTAATTTTCTGTGTGATCGAAGATGGCGGATGCTTTCACGGATGAGCAGATCCAAGAGTTTTACGAAGCCTTCTGTCTCATTGACAAAGAATCAGATGGTCTGATTTTCTTGTTTTCATTTGTGCCGATTTGATACACAAATTTTAAGCAGACGATGATGGTTTAATTGATATATGAAACAGGATTCATCACGAAGGAGAAGCTAACGAAGGTGATGAAGTCGATGGGGAAGAATCCAAAGGCGGAACAGTTGCGAGAGATGATGAGCGATGTCGACATCTTTGGCAACGGTGGCATCACTTTTGATGATTTCTTGTATATTATGGCTCAAAATACTTCCCAGGTATATTACAAAACATTTAATTATAGTGAAGATTTATAAATTTAGAGAAAATTTTAAATAAAAAATTTGATATATATAGGAATCCTCATCGGATGAGTTATTAGAAGTATTCAGAGTGTTCGACAGAGACGGAGATGGTTTAATATCTCCACTTGAGGTAATAAAAATTTTGAACGTCTTCTTTATAGTCATTGCATAAAAGCAATATATAAAGATTTATTTAATAAACGATAATATAGATCGATATAACTTTTTTTTTTTTGGACAAACAGATCGATATAACAAAGAAATAAAATTACTAGATTGCTATATTTTGGAATATCCTACTCACTAATTATTCATTTTCTTTCATAATCAATAATAAACTACTCGGCTTTTTATGATTACAATATAACTCTACAAAAATTTACCACATAAAAAACTCCATTGCGCTAACTAATGCTCGATGGTCCTGCATTTTCACTAACCGACACAACAGCAATCGGGACACACATTGTTAGGGCCGATCGACCCATACCACTACAAAAAGGATGTCGTTGTTAGAATCAATAAGGTTTTTTTTTTTGAACTAATGCAAAAAAAAAGGGGCCATTGAACTTGATCACATGGTCATTGACTGACTTGATTTATTGTCATATAATTATTCTATTAACTATAGTTTTAATTTGTTGATGTTTTCATTTCTCTTAATTTCTCTGAAAATGAAATGCAGTTGGGAGAAGGAATGAAGGATTTGGGGATGAAGATAACAGCGGAAGAAGCGGAGCATATGGTGCGAGAAGCCGATCTCGATGGCAATGGTTTTCTCTCTTTCCACGAGTTCTCCAAAATGATGATCGCTGCCTCTTATTAGCATTTTATTTTAAATAAAATGCTATGATATAAAGGGTTTGTTTTTCCACTTTTAAACTACTTCTCCATATGTTATAATAGAGATCCATCCTATCATATGTTACTGTATTTTTCCAACTTATAATAAAAGTGTCAGATTATCAATGTATTGTTGCTGTGTCAATAATCTAGGACCGAACCGAACTAAACTCAAACTTGAACCGAATTGAAAATTTTCATATCTTGTCGAACCAAATTTGGTTGTATTTTGGACGTGTATTTCTAAAATTGGAAAAATCGAATAGCAGCTTCTAATAAAATGTCGGTGTGGGCAAACTAAAAAAGAAAAGAAAAATGCCATAGAAAAAGGAGAAAAGGATGCATGACTTTGGAACTTGCAATAGATGCGTTTGAGTATTGTCTAAACGATATGGCTTTGGTTGGAGGGACTTAAGGACTATGCTGTCTAAGAAACATTTTGATTCTTATGAGGGACAAGAAGTGGTAGTCTTGCTGGAAGCAGTAGATAGCTTCATAAACCAAGATTCCAATGAAGGAACACCATTACAAGTTTAAGATTCACAGACATGGAAGATTCTTTCATAACTGATTCACCTAAGTAAGTCAAAGCTAATGGAAAATAATGTAAAATAAAAGGTAGAGATTACATTTGAAAAAGACATCACCAAAACAGGGTCCTTCATTAAAAGCTTTGTCAATCATATTTTTCACATATATATACATATTAAAAAAAAAATCTAACCGTTGTGAAGTTTACACTACTACTAACTGATAAGAAATTACAGGAAATATATAAGATACAAAAAAAAAGGTACTTATGACAGAAGAAAATGAGCACGAAAGTACAACTAAAACCAAAACGATCCATATCTAATTAGAGGTAGAAGCCAAACTCTCGTTGTTACTAAGCAACTCTTCCCAGAAACCATCATCTAACTCACTCTCTGCCACAAAATGATCCTCCTCTTCCTTCATATTCCTCTGTTTCCCATACCCTTGCATCTCCAAAGCCAGAGCCTCCAATTCCGACATCGAAGAGCCTCTCTCCCTATTTGCTGCCTTATCCTCAAGCTCCTTAATCCGCTTATCTCTCTGTTTAAGTAACTGAAGCAGAAAGGAAGGGCTCTGCATTGCTCTAGCCAAGAACGACATCATCTGTCTCTGTTTCTTCTCTGCTCCTTGTATCTTCTGTTCCAAGGCTCTTATGAAGCTTTTCGTGGCTTGTTGCTGTTGTCTCAAAATCACTAGCTCCATCATTAGCAGTTGCCTCTCCCTGCGAAGCTCGAAGCAAGGCTCATAGCTTGATGGAGATGGTGAACTGAAGGAGCTTCGTCTCTTGATGCTCTTCAACAACTGTCTCTGTCCCACCAAGAAACCTTCGTTTGCAAATTCCCATCTCTCTGCTTCTATCTTTCTGAATCCCTGTATTTTTTTTTTTGGCGTTAATACAAAATTGACTCTGGTGTATTCTAAATTTCTGATAAGGTTTTGAGAGAATCTACATGTTCACGTCATTAAACAAATACTAATTATTGGAGTGAGATGTACTTTGTTTTTTTATATTAAAGAATGGAACAAGTGGGCAACCTAAAAGCTGGTGACTGAATAAACAATGGGGATGGGATAAGATTGTTGACTCTTTCTTATGATTATTTTAGTAGCCAACTTGACACGAATCAAGCTTCTCGAACTTACTAAAACTTCTTCTATTCCACTACCACATGGAATCTACATTTCGATGTTTCTAGAATACGAAATTACTAATAGATTTTGCAGTAAAAAATTGAAGTTAATATCGATTTCATTACCAAGTAAAAACCAATTTTTGTAGTTGCATCCACAATACTTCGTGTTTTTTTTTTCCAGCAAACTATAAAATAAGATGAAAGTAAAAAATACAAAACAGAGCATTGCTGTCTCTGTTTTTTTTTCTAATTGTCAGAGAACAATAGACCAAGAAAAACAGAGAGAAGACTCACATAAGTGTTGAGTTGTCTGATAAAACTAGAGAAATTGCTGTGTTTGAAATGTCGAGGGAGGAGAATGGTAGAGAAAGAATGCAAATCCCAAACGACAAAACTAGTGCCTCCTCTGTTCCAAGATACGACGTGGTCTGTGTTTGGATCATCCACCATTTCGAATGTCTTGGTTAGAAATGGAGGTGGACCAACTTCGTGTAATCCCTCCATTGGTTGTGGTGGTGGATCACCTTCTGGGAAAAACGGATTCATCGTGTTAAGACACGTGTTCTTGAATCCCCCCAATGGTGCTAAGACAAGTTTCTTGGTGATTCGAGTTTTGGATCAATGATGCAACATTACCCGATCTCAGAAATTGAGTTCATCTTTGGATTTGGTATTTGATTTTTTGACTGTAGGCTTATGTTCGTTTATGGCAGTTGAAGGAGGGGGAAAAGTGAGGAGGCTCATCCACGTAAGCCTTAGGAGGTGGTGGCTTCTATATATAGGAAGAGTGGAAAGTGAAGATAATATTAAGTTAGATTAAAATAATTGGAAAAATTTAGAAATTAGAAACTTCTGGAAAGGGTTGGTGCACTTTCGTATGGTCGAAACTTCTGGAACTTCAAGTTGAGGATTGTACGGTATGGTTTCACATAGGAATTGAACCCACCATTTGTATTTATTTATAGATATAATGCAATTCCGCAATTGGTTTAAACCGGGTTTTATGTTGATGTGACGGTCGGTCCATCTTGACATTTGGTTTGGATGATTCGATCTAAACCGGATGGACAGAGGCATTTAAAAAATTTTAAACCCAAGTTTTTTTTACCTCAGGGCTAAGGCAAAAAGTAAAAACCAACCCACAATTCACAAGTATTCCAAGATTACAAAGTTTCCCTCGTATTGCTTCTCCAATAATTTCTGTTAATCTAGAGATACTTTGCAAAAATAAGCACGGTTTGATGACAAATAGATACTTTTACAAAATTAATTATGAAAATAGAGACATTTTAACTACTAAAATAAATTATTTTTGGAAAAGTGCTATGTATGTAAATTAACTTTAATTTATGAGTAAACTCTAAATTGGCCGGCCAAAACAGTATATACGGATCAAGAACATAGTAGTTCATGAAAGAAAAAAATAGCCACACTAGGAAACCAATTTTTATAGTTTTGATGATATAGAACAAATCCTCATTGGTCTGGTTGGACTTTTCCTAAAAACAGTGGACTCCGCAGCCAGTTTTCTTCTGATGATCATCAATATAAGACAAATCTTTAATAAATAAAAAAAGAAGAAGAAGAAGATAATCCTCATTCCTAACACGTGTCAGTGAGTGACACTTGGTGGATTATTGCGATGCCTCGTCGTAAGTGTTTGCTCAACACCTGGCTTATAGTATCACTCTATCAGACATTTTATTAGGCAGGATCGCAGGAATATTATAGTAGAGAGACTTGGGCACTATATAAATTCGAAGACTGAGTGAACAGATATCGGCATTTGGATCTATTATCAAGGCCCAAAATCCAAATATTGGGCCTGTGTGAACCCTAAGCCCTTTCTGTTAAGTCGAATTGGGAAGAGTTGGTTAACTAAACGGTAGCAATATTCTGTTAAAGTCGGATTGGTTAACCCGGCCTAAATATACAAATTTTAGAAATTGTCTATGTTAAGTAAATTGTAGTTAGAACTTAGAAGTTGGTATGCTTTGATAGATTTTAATTTGTATAAATAAATAAAGAACTAGCTTTGTTTGCGTTGAAATATTAGAAAAGTTTAAAAGATAAAATAGAATTTTATGATAGATTCTAACGTTTATGTGATAAAAAAAAAAGTCACATTTTATCCTACATTTCAATAGATGTCAAATTAAAGTGTCGCATGTTACCAAAGTCAACTTAAAAAGTTTATCACATGTTGCAAAAAATAACAAAATTTACAAAACGAGTGTTGAGTAATGACACGTAGTTGACTTCTGAGACGTATATAAATCTGAATACACAAATATATATATATATATATAAACTTATGTATATAAATTACTATGAACCTGATGTTTTTGCGAATAAATCATTTTTAACTTCTTTAATCAAATCATTTACGAAAATGATGATATTAAAAAGTAAGGCAGACTGAGAAATGAATGATTAATCCAGTTGGACCTGACATATGTGGTCCATGTGTATAACTTGGCTTTAGTAAGACCAGCTGCTTTATCACCCATATGCAATGCATATTGAGACATTGGTACAGTATACGACTGCCTTTTTCTCTCCTATCCAAAAGTATTCCAAACTAATCGGTCCGAATAGAACATGCCAAGATACAAGGAAAAAAAAGTGAATAATCATACCAGACATAACCATATAACAACAAAAACTTTTAAGCCCAAATAGTAAAAATCATATTGTTACTATGCCTCTTTTAACTTTGCAGATAACTACCCAACCATATAACCTTTAGTAGAAGTCAGTGGGTCCAAATCCCCAATCCATGAATTGGGAATCTTCTTTTTAGCTAAAGTGGATGGGATTTGAAGAAGACTTGCACTTTTTCAAATAATGGGCATTACGAATTAACAACCGAAACTATAATCATTGGATTTGTAAATCATTGTTAATAGCCAAACTTAAATGGGTAAATGGTTGAAGATTAATAATGTGTGTGAAGATCATGGTTGAAGTCTTTTTAAGTGATACTTTAGTTGTAATTGGGCAATGTGTACAATGTCAATAGAAGAATACAGTTTTCCACAGTTTTTGGATGTTAGTCTGAAATTCTCTGACTAATTCTCTTTACTAACATTTTAACAAAAAAAAATTATTTGATAAATTCAATTTTGTAGATTGTTGTACAAACCCCCTCCCATAAACCCTAAATCTCCCTCTCCCCCAAAATAACAATTTTAAAGGTCACAACACCTAAGTTTTAGTTAGTGCTCAATTAAATGAAAATCCACGCAGGCGTTTGAGTAGGTTCTCTTGACATTGTTCTGTTCACATCATTGTACAAGTTTTTTATTTTATTTTAATATGAAGATTTTTACAAGTTGTTGCTATAAGTTGTTGCCATATGACCTCAGTTTACTATACTTAACACATATCAAAAAAAAATTTATTCATAGTCATAGACATACGCACATGTGTATAATTCTGATGGGTCCAGCTAGTGCCACATTTGGGTCCGCCCAATATGTGTGGCTTACAAATTATACATCCCAAAACAATGGATGCAAATCATGTAACCATGCAACTTTAAGGTCTATATATAGCATACACATGTGTTATGTGTATGAGACTGTAGATCGTCGAGGGGCCAATGTCGTAGTACACATAATTGAGGTGTGATATAAGAACCCATTTATGTTGTCTGCCAGAATATCACTCAAAACACTTCAGAAATTTCAATACTTTAAATTTAAATTCATACGAGTAGTCAACGAATTAGATATATTAAAGGCCAAATTACCAGGTGAAATGAACGGGTTATGTATACACTTCTTTTGTTTCCGACGTCAAAAAAGTTAATAATACGACAAAAGTGAGGAAGATAGAATATTTAGATTGAAGTAACAACGCGTGAAGTGGTAATAGCCTTTGAAAACCTGAAACGACAAAAATCGTAAATGCATATCTATGCAACAGTGTTTGAAGTGAAATCATTAGATCTTTGAAAGAATTATATTTGCTTTTTCGAAATTTACAAGGATCTTATCAATTTCCCATTTTTATCCAACAAAAAAAGAACAATGTTAGTGATTGTTGCATCTGTCCCGAATGTGTGATTGAATGCGATGTTTAGTCAATTTTGTTGCTTTCTATACAGTAATCTTGTGGTGGGTTTGTGCTAATGTGTACCATCTTCATGATAACACGGGGCATTAGATGTCCTTGTAGGCAAAATTCTATACATTTATATTTATTTTCTGTAACCAATTTATATAACTTTTAAGGCTAATTCGTGTGGACTATCATCTTTGATTCTTTACAGCCACGAGACCAACCTTTACTATTTAAAAAAAAAATTAACGTCAAATAATTTATTTTCTAATGAAAGCTAATGTAATCAGAATATAAAACATCAGCAATACTTTATCAAACAAAAAAGAGAGAGTAAAACATCAGTGATAAAACTGGGAATGTATTTACGAAATACATATAATTTTTGTTTGTAAGATCAATCTTTTTGCTAAAAAGATCGGCTTGATGGTTGTAATGTCTTTCTCTAATTGTCTAATCCAACTATGAAAGCCATAGCCCTTTATACATTAAAAAAAAAAAACTATAACAGCCAAAATTAACTTCCTTGATGCTAGATGTCTAGACCCATCAGCACCTTTGAATCTCCTTCAAATTGTAACCAGAATTAAAACTTAGCCATAAACTAACGATAAAACTTATTAAACTATCATTGATAATTAAAACGAAAAAGAAAAATTATCGTTGTTTTTAAACTACCATTGATAATTAAAACGAAAAAGAAAAATGATCGTTGTTAATATTCCTTATGGAACCGGCATCAACCTTTAGAAATAAATATTTACATCGTCAATTATGACGGTTTAGCCATAGAAAACTGTTGTTGTGTAACTAATACTGACGTAAATTGACCCATTAACAAAATTTTGGCAATCAAAGAAAGTTATTTCATCATTATCAATTTATCCATCTCGTTATTTTCGTGTGAATATTATCTTGTTATTTTTGTAGTGTATGTTTTATTCTATTTCGCGGGTGCTAGACGAGAGTGAGACTCCTCATCTATAAGTTTTAGCGTGACACAAAAGGCAATTGTAAGTGGAGTACAAAGGCTATGTCGTCGTAATCTGATCCATCGTTTTCTGTATGAATTAAAGAGGGGGGGGGGGGGGGGGAACTATTTCTTACGATATTATAGAGGCATTTAAACAAAACTCAAAAGTAAAGGGTTTAAACAAAAGTACAAAAATAAGAACACCAGGTGTCAAAATATTTGTGGTGGGAAGAATTTCCGTTTTAGGCATAAGCACCTGCGGCTGCGGCTGCGACTCGAGCCGCGTCAAACATCGAATGGAGAATTCGACTATTTATGTTACGGGTCAACTAGCGTCTCTCCCTAATTTGACCAGAGTCCTTATGTTATTTATGTCTTTTTTGGGGGTCAAAACCTGAGCCTTATGCTATGTATTCGAAAACATCTTAGCTTTGATCACTTACCTATGCTATGACTAGCAGAAAAAGAAAAGTTTATGGCTGGTTATAAGAACAAAGTTTATGGTTGTTAGTGAAATGAACAATTAATTCGAAATTTTTGTTAGTATTTTAAAATTTTAAGCATACGATTAATAAGTTTCAAAAAAAAAAAAGCATACGATTAATGAATTATCTCCACGACGACCATGATTATAATTTTATACTGAAAACTTCCATAGATGATCTTTAAAAATAGTATTATTTTATTTTCATCAAAATCTATTACTTTTTGAGCTGGTCTAAGTTAGAATCAAAAATTTATCATTTTATAGTGTTTATTAAACTTATCAACTTTTAATTTAGCTTACGGAGTTTTAATTGAATTTAGAAATAATAGATATAGGTAATTCACGTGTGTACGTAGTTATCAAATATACACATCAATTAACTTGTTTGATATACGAATTAAAAAATTGGTCAAGAAACAAGACAAATCATAGACTGATAGACAAATTTGGAGGTATGGAGATTCGGTAGGTACAAGTTATACAAATCTTATTCGAGTAATAAACAAGGCTAAAATAAATCATCGTACCACGTGGCCATCCAGCTGTGATTGCACTTCAACATCCTGCCTACGAAACGGAAGGGCATACCAATTTTAGTCAATTGGGCTTCTTGTTTAAGGTGAAATTAAACTATCATAAATCCTAATTTTGCTTTGTTTGTTTTTATGACTAACATACTAACTTATGGTGTCGTAGTGAATGATAGCTTAGTATCTGCAGAAAAAATTATAGAACACGATGTTGTAAAACCCTTTTCATGAAAATTTAGTTATGGAATGAAGAGATTACTGTAGCAACGTGGAGTTTCATGTGTTCACAAACCGTTACCAAAACTCAACAGTTAAACAGAAAGTTAAAACATATAAAGAACGTAACATACAATGATTCATGGCAAAGTCTAAAAAGAATATCTATATATATATAAGTAATAATAACTAACACCGACTAAAATATTGTGACCATTCGTTGTTGGTGAATCATGATCATCTCCAACTCATAACGTTAGGCACGTAAACTTTTGAAAAATATCCCAAAACGCAAATTCTAACTTTAAAACCGTTAAAAGTTTAAATCACATAACGCATGCTGTGGTATATAAAGCGTACGCGGAATGCGTCACATTTTGTATTGTATTATTTAATTTTGAACCAGTTGAAGTTAAAAATATTAAAATGAGCTAACTTGTTCAGCTAAATTCAGTTGATCGTAAACTATAATATTTTACATCATCTTAATCATGAACTAAATAAGTTAGCTCACAAATTAATTAATACTAAATAAAAATATTGGAGGTACATTCATACATAGTTCGAACTCATAAAAAACTTTCTTTTTTTGATAAAGCGAACTCATAAAAACTTGAGATGGGCTAGTTAATCATTTTAACACTTTCTATATGCAGTTCCATTTCTCCTAAATGGCTTACTTGAAAAGCGGACGAGTGAAAACGCTCTTTTTTTTTATATAAAGAAAAATAAAAAGGCGTCAAGGCAGAAACTAACCACATCTAGTCTGCAGCTCTGTTAATGGACATGTGTCAGCAGAGCCATACATTATAAAGTTTTTTAATGATATAGGGGAACGATGATGATGCAATCAGTACTCGTTAAGTTGGGGGTACAATGGGTAATTTAAGAAATATGATTGAAACTTGAAGTGGAAACGTAAGCATTCTGGCTTTTGCGTCTTCTCTGTGTCGGAACAAGACATGCCTCACACATTTCTGAATTGTAATCCAAAAATTTATCCTCACCGAACTAATCTGTTTTATGTTCAGTTTCTTTTTTTTACGGTTTTGCTATATGTTGGATGGTCAAATAGAATCAAATCCAGATTTTAAATCAGGTACGTACCCAATTTCAAAATCACTTAGTTTTTTAACTCAAACTCTACTTTTTTTTTTCCGACTATTTTTTACTCAATTGATGTTTAACGTCAAACTCATACAATGATGATTTTTATGTAGTGTGTATATATGCTACACATCTATAAAACTATTCCAAGTAATGAATTAAAAGCATTTTTTTATCGAGGAGTATTACAATTTATTTTTACTTAATTTGATTTTTTTTTGAAAATAAATAAAGATTAGAACAATTTTCTTAAATCTAACGGAAATATAGTTAGCCTCGTAATAGATATTTATCAGAAATATATTAATCTAGACAAATCGAAATAGAGAAATCACATGTAGTTTAGATTTTAGAACATTTAGATTGTTTATCAAAAAACAAAAAAAAAACATTTAGATTATTAAATATCATCTCCGCGTCTATATACGTATATCTATCTTGCCTGGTATGGCCTCAATTAAAATTAATTAATATGTAAATAACTTTATGATATTAAAATTACGAAGCTGGTTCATTTGGTAACTTTTCACCAAGGGATATATATTCCGATAGTAAACTCAAAGCTTTTGATTAATGAGAAAATTTGCGGACAAAAAAATAAGCTTTTGAAGTATTTTCTTATATTTGATGTAAGAAAAAAGAACTATTTTCTTATATTTATATATTCGCCAATGTACACTATGCTCAAACTACTATATAAGAAAGAAACCACCTTAGCTCTTCTCCTCATTCCTCACTTCCAGCTACCAAAAAAAATCAAAACTCCAACACAATTCTTCTCTAAACCCGACCCGTCCGAAGCGGTTATCAAATGGGTACCACAGACTACGCATTCCCTCAAGGAGTGGAGGAGCCGCACCGCCGCCACCACACGGTGGAGGCTCCACAGCCTCAGCCGTTCTTGAAGTCATTTCAGTACTCACTGAAGGAAACTCTGTTTCCAGACGACCCTTTTAGACAATTCAAGAACCAGCCGACATCAAGAAAAGTTGTATTAGGCCTCAAATACTTTTTCCCGATATGCGAATGGGCTCCACGCTACAATCTCAAGTTCTTCAAATCGGATCTCATTGCCGGAATCACCATAGCTAGCCTCGCCATCCCTCAGGGCATAAGTTACGCCAAACTCGCCAACTTGCCCCCCATTCTTGGCCTTTGTAAGCGTTATATATCTTTTATAATTATTTGTTTTTAACACATATCTTTTATTATTTATTCTTCTCTTTTATAACGGGTTACTTTTTTGTTTTTATGCAAAAAAAAAATAAAAAACAGCACAATGAAACTCTTAAATTAGTATAAAGTTTGTTCTACTTACTGTACTGTTTTGGTTTTAGACTCGAGTTTTGTACCGCCATTGGTGTACGCGGTGCTAGGGAGTTCGAGGGATTTGGCGGTGGGAACTGTGGCGGTAGCATCTCTGTTGACAGGTGCTATGCTGAGCAAAGAAGTCGATGCTGAGAAAGATCCCAAGCTTTACCTTCATCTTGCTTTCACTGCCACGTTTTTCGCCGGAATTTTCGAATCCTCCCTCGGCATTTTCAGGTTCTTATCATTTATTTCCTCGTATTATTTAATTGTTTCCCCTTTTTGTATGGGTTTTATTCATAATAAGCCTGCTTAAAAGGGTGAGTTTTTAAATGGATCCAAGGCATGTGGAAAAATATTCCAGCACAAAAAAATATCAACCAAATATAGTAACTTTTGTTTTACCTTGTTTTCTTGTACGTAAACAATTAAAAAAACATTCTAGATTAATTTACAAAGCACTAAACTATGAGTATATAATGCGTCATAGCGAGTTACGTCACCTGATTTTAATATAGAACAAAGCGGTAATGTAATTACTTTACTGGTAAGATAGGTTTAATATATTGATTCTCTTGTCACACTCCTACGTGGTTCAAAACCACATGAGAGATTATTTCTGTGACGTAACATATATAATATACTATTATAGGTAAAATCTTTTATTGGTTCCCAAAAATCTGGCTAGAAACGGGTTAGGGAGTAAAATGAAGCTGGTGAGCTTGGTGATGATATGAATTAATAAAGCAAACTGATAATTGATTATAAGTAATTACACAATTATACTAAGAAAAAAATGAAAAATGAAAAATGCAGGTTAGGGTTCATAGTGGATTTTCTATCGCATGCAACGATAGTAGGATTCATGGGAGGAGCAGCGACGGTGGTGAGTCTCCAACAGCTTAAGGGTATTTTTGGACTCAAACATTTCACAGACGCCACTGATGTTATCTCTGTCATGCGTTCCGTTTTCTCCCAAACACACCAGGTGTCTTTCATTTCCTAACTATATCATTAATTTGCTAATACTTCCAAAATATCATTCCCGATGCCTATAATTATTTGCTCAGTTGAAATAATCATAGTGTTAAACAATAAACATGTGTTTCTGTTTTTTTGTTTTTTTTGTTGTGTAGTGGAGATGGGAGAGTGGCGTTCTCGGCTGTGGTTTCCTTTTCTTCCTTCTCTCCACAAGATATTTCGTAAGATTAAATTCTCTCCACCTTTATCAACTAATTAATTCATTTTATTCGACTAGCACGCGAGTCGCGACAATGATCTTTCAAATCATTTCATTACTTTATATTCTTCCTTCTTATCAATCTTTTCTGAAAAGAAAAAGAAAAAACATGATGGGATAATTGATTCTGATATGTGATTGATTACATAATGGAAACGTAACTCTAATTGAGTTTTACTACGAATTGATGATGCAGAGTATAAAGAAACCAAAATTCTTCTGGGTGGCGGCGATGGCTCCTTTGACCTCAGTGATTCTTGGAAGCCTTTTGGTTTACTTCACTCACGCTGAGAGACATGGTGTTCAAGTGGTATTACTCAATCTCTTTATCTTCTAAAAATAAAATAATAAATAAACAAGATATTTTCATTTAAGAAAGATATGTAGTGTGTACAATATATTTTCAAGAAAAGGAGAAAAGTTAGGTAGAATATTGTGGTTAGAAAAAGAACAAGAAGCATGAAGTTATTAAACGATGTCTGAAAAAAGAAGTGGGCTCATGGGCTTTTGTAGTTTAGTTCTAATTGGTGAAGAGTGATACAATAAGGAAATTGTGTACTATTGTGCAGATAGGGAACCTGAAGAAAGGGTTGAATCCACTCTCCGGATCTGATCTCATCTTTACTTCGCCTTACATGGCCACAGCTCTCAAGACTGGCCTCATCACTGGCATCATTGCCCTCGCTGTAAGCCCATGATCCCAAACACCCTTTTATTCTCTCTTTTTCCCCCCTAAATTAGATAAAAAAAATTCGATATGCTATTATTATATGGAACTAGAGATTAGCTGCAAGTATTGAATTTAACCTAAGTAATTTGAAATCTGGCGGTAATAAACCAAATTTGAGAGTAAAATCTGAGAGATATAGGAAGAAAGAAATAAGTATTGTGTACTTTACAGAAATTTCTCACTAACTCACAAATATTCGACTCTACCTGATTAACATCCATGACTAACATTTTATCTAAGATTTAGATTTGGTTAGCGTATGCGTTTGCATTAATATTAAATATTCCAAATTTTAAATAGTAAACTTATGATTTTAAGCATTTTAAAACGTCTACCGTTTGCACTTTTTTGCAAAGCAAAAATTGAAAATAATTAATTCAAAAACATGATTTTTTTTTTGTCTTTTTAAGCAAATTTAAACTCAAAATGTACCTTTTAAAACAATCTGAGGCGTATCCTCCTCCAACTAAGTTAAAGCTAAGAAACTAACCAAACCAATCAACTTATATACTCATAACCATTGAGTGGTTTTGATATTGAATGGTGAAAACAAAAACAAAAAAACTCGTAAAATCAAATAAATTCTTGGTTAAATACAGGAAGGAATAGCTGTAGGGAGGAGCTTTGCGATGTTCAAGAACTATAACATAGACGGTAACAAAGAGATGATAGCGTTTGGAATGATGAACATTGTTGGTTCCTTCACATCTTGTTACCTCACAACAGGTATGTACTCTCACACACAACATATGGCTTCTATCTTATCATATTAAGTGGTATACACTACATACAAGTTATATGAAAAACCTTATAATATCTAATTGATTACGATCCTACTAGGACCGTTTTCGAGGTCGGCCGTGAACTACAACGCGGGTTGCAAGACGGCAGTGTCCAACATAGTGATGGCAATTGCGGTTATGTTCACATTGCTCTTCCTCACGCCGCTTTTTCATTACACACCACTCGTCGTCCTCTCTGCCATCATCATAGCCGCAATGCTCGGACTCATTGACTATCAAGCTGCCATTCATCTCTGGAAAGTCGATAAATACGACTTCCTAGTCTGCATGAGCGCCTACATCGGGGTCGTATTCGGAAGTGTAGAGATTGGACTCGTCGTCGCCGTAAGTATCTACTTTAGTGAAGAATTTACCTAGACTTGTTTGCGTTTGTTTACTTTAATAAACTTTTTTCAAATGATAACTTTAACTTCTTTTCTATTTGCGCTTGGCATTAACGCTCATATTTAACGAAAATATTTCACAAGTAAATGAAAATTCTAAACATTTTAAAATGTGATTTTCTTTTGGTGGTGATCATGAAGGTGGCGATATCGATAGGGAGGTTGTTGCTGTTTGTGTCGAGGCCGAGGACAGCAGTTAAGGGAAATATACCAAACAGCATGATCTATAGGAACACCGAACAGTACCCTTGCTCAAGAACCGTTCCTGGTATTCTCATCTTGGAGATTGATGCTCCCATCTACTTTTCTAACGCCAGTTACTTGCGTGAGAGGTAACCTAACTACCCCAATTCTTATATACAATAATACAAGTCAAAGATCGGTTATTATATATTGGTTTTGAATTATGTTTTCGATACATTTATTTATTGTGTTCAGAATCATAAGGTGGATCGATGAAGAGGAAGAAAGAGTCAAAGAATCAGGAGAAAACAGTTTACAATATATTATACTCGATATGTCTGGTAATTACATGATCTGGATTTTCTCTGACATTAGTAGTGTTGTTTCCATTCGATGCTTACCTTGTGTGTGGGTTCGTTGAACAAAAACAGCTGTTGGTAATATCGACACAAGTGGTATAAGTATGATGGAGGAAATTAAGAAAATCATCGACAGAAGAACGTTAAAGGTAACGTGTAGTATAAGTCGTCGTATAATACATTTTTAAAATATGTTACGCGTTTCTTCATATTATTGTTCTTTTTGTTAATCCTCAGTTAGTATTGGCTAATCCAAAAGGAGAGGTGGTGAAGAAATTAACCAGATCCAAATTCATCGATAATTTGGGCAAAGAATGGATGTTCTTGACGGTAGGAGAAGCCGTTGAGGCTTGTAGCTTCATGCTTCACACGTTTAAAACCGAACCGGCCTCCAAGAAAGAGCCTTGGAACAACGTATAGTTCCTTTTTGGTTTTAAAATCATTTGTGACTGCTCGTTATTAAATAGGTCGATGTAAACTCAAATATCACGAAACAAAAACACATTTTGTAATATACATGCGATATATGTATGTATTGTACTCTTATTGTAGTGTTATGGATGTTTTGAAGTTTAGCAGAATAAAAAGAACTCGATCGGAAGAAGTTGGTTCTGAATTCTACCATGTATTAGATTGTTCAATGAATCAAATTGCTTAGTTTTTCAAGTAGCATATCTATAGTACCAACTAGGTCTCGACATTCGACTTTTTGGTTTAAATCGGCTTTTTTCTTGGTTTTTATTTTTTCGGTTACGAATAATCCGTCTAAGTAAAACCTTAAAAAAATCGTTTACTGAATTAATTTCAGTTCTAGTTTTCAGTACAAATACAACTCAAAATCAAGCAAATAAACAAACAAACAAAAAATCATAATATATGTACTTGATGTTTCCTAAAAGGCTCATAGCCCTTTCTTTTTATAAAGGCCCATCAGGCTAGAACCTTCAAGGGTTCTGACGATAATAATCGTATACGTCAAGGTCCACCATGGAGTACTTCTTTGCGCCAAATAAAACAAGACACGTAAGCGTACAATCAGATAGAGGCAGATTCACGATACACACGATGAATCCATTTCGTTGCTTTCGTGTCTTTTTCCTCCAACCAATTATAAAACGCCACGTAATGGTTAAGAGTTGAGAGAAGAATTCGTCGTTACGAAAACCAAGCAGAGCAACGAAGACTTTTCGAGAACTAAACAGAGAAGCCCATGTCGTCATCTTTGAGCAACGAAGAGTCAGGACTCGGTGAGTCAAATCGTTCGACGGAAGTAGGCGGAGGAAACTACGCGGTTTACGAGTCTCGGTTCCAGTCACAGCGGTTTGATTCTTCCTTCTCTAATTTTGATGCCCAACCGGAGGAAGACTTACTAGGTGGCGATTCGTCTCCTCAGTCAAACTTTGGGGAATTACCAGAAACTCAATATCCACCGTTGATAAACAGTTCCGATGGTACGAACGGTCCGATCTTGCCACCTCCATCGGTTATGGAGAAAGAGGACGGTTTTGCTCTGAGGGAGTGGCGAAGGTAAACAGCTTTCTTCTTGCATGCAGCTCTTTAGTCCTTTACTTGCTTCATCATCGTCTCCTTTGTCTTAAATTTATGAATTATATAATCTTTGAATTCTCGATTCTTTATCCTTTTGATTCGTCCTTTTTTAGAGATTTTGATTTAGCAACTCTGTGAAGTATCCATTGACTAAGTCTCAACTCCACACGTTGACCAAACATTGTTCCATGGAATCTTTTAGTTTTGAAGATAATAAATTAAAAAACAATATTGGTTGTGTAGTCCATGTGATTGTGGTTTGGTTTTAATTATGTCTACTTAATAGTAGCTTATATGAAAAATATTGTTGTGTGGTCTTCAAGGCTAAATGCTCTGAGATTGGAAGAGAAGGAAAAAGAAGAGAAAGAAATGGTTCAACAAATTATAGAAACAGCAGAGCAATACATGGCTGAGTTCTATAGTAAGCGTAACGTTACTATTGAAAACAACAAGAAATCTAACCGCGAAAAAGAGAAGGTGATTGTCTCTGTAAACTTTTTTTTATCATTCAGATTGTTATAGGTGCAGGAACATTGAGTTCTCAAGCTTATCATTCAAGATTTGTGTTAAGTAATGCTTTTTTTTTACTTGTCAGTTGTTTTTGGAGAACCAAGAAAAGTTTTACGCTGAAGCTGATAAAAACAATTGGAAGGCGATTGCGGAACTCATTCCTCGTGAAGTACCAGTTATAGAGAATAGAGGGAAGAACAAGAAAGCGTCCATAACTGTGATACAAGGACCAAAGCCCGGGAAGCCCACTGATCTGTCTCGTATGCGTCATGTGCTCACGAAACTCAAGCACAATCCACCAACTCATATGAAACCCAAATTGACGCCTTCACCTTCTGGAGTTGACCCTGTGAGTGAAGAAGGTACAAAGAAGTTGTAGTTTGTGTTTGTGACAAGTTTAACTTCTTCTTTATTTCGTGTAAAGTGTCTTTAATTTGTCACCTTCATGTTTCAGTCTTGCTTGTTTTCGTTACGTCTACGGTCTTAGTATTGTTGGCTTCCCACACAGTTTTCAACTTTGATGTTTTATATACAGTAATTCAATAAGACAGACCAACAGAAGAATAATGGTTTGTTTATTTTATAAAAATAAAATTAAATTAATGGTTTGAATTTATACTAGTTCCAATCAAGTAGCAACTAATCAGTAAATCATTTTTTATTTTTCTTTTATCAAACTGCCATTTCATTATATTTTCTTCCAAACTATTTCGGGCTAGGTGGCGAATAAAATTCAGCTTAAAATGCTATAACAAATTATTCACCAAAAATGGACTAAAATTCAATATGGTTTTTGAGTTGTAGAAAAAGTAAATCTGGTTTAATTTCTCTTAGCTTTTGGATCAAGTCTGGCCCATCTAAAGGTTAGCTTAACATAATAAGCCCAAACCATCTCTAGAATAAAGTGAGGCCCATCTTAATCCCCACACGTGACTTCAGTCGCATCCTTATCGTATGATTATTCATTTGGCGGCAACCGTTTCATCGCAACCGTTCAAATCAACGACCTTCGTTAAGTATTATCATCTGACCGGCTATAGCAGGTATAAAGCACCTGGGATTACTTAACTCTTCCTTTCATTAACCGGCGAACGCCAATCCTAGGTTTAACAGGTAACCGGTAATAGCATCTCTTTCCTTTCCTTTCTCAGGCTCATTAATCTAATACTCTCTGATCGTCTTCTTCTTCTTCTGATTCTACTTTTTTCCGCTACGTTTCTGAGATCTTCTATTCGTCTCGTATACTCTTACGGTAATTTTCTCTATTTCGTTTTAATTTTTTGAATCTCTTCGGATTTTTGTTGTTGTTTCGAATTAGTTTTCTACGTTTCTTCCTTATTCCCGCTTTTTGGAGAATCTGGAGCTTAGCTTGATTTGTTTGATTTTTTTTTCCTCCTCTCGTAATCAATTAAACAGTTGTATTAGCTGAGATTTAGTAATTGTTGAGCTTGGAATCTGTTATTTTCCTCTTATCAGTGCCTTGGTTTTTGTTTTCTAATTTTAGCTCGCGGATTGTATTGACTTTTTCCTTCAAAATTTTCCTGATAGGATTGGCTTATTCTATGTTGAATTTTCTGTGAGTCTCTGAGATTAAGTAATCATATTGTGCTAAGGAATTGATTCAATTCGTTTGTTTCTATAGTTTCCACGATGAAGACAGCAAAAGGGAAAGATAAAGTTAAGACCACAAAGGAAGCCTTGAAGCCAGTCGATGATAGGTTTTAATCCATTATCTCCCTCAAACTTATTAAGTAATTATGTGGCTATTAAGTATCTTTCCAAATCTTGGCTTAGCTTCAGCTGTAACTTAAACAGTTAGTGATCATCATGCTTGGAGGCATTGTTGACTTTGTTTTAGCATTGTCGCTTGTGATTTTTTCTGAAATATTTATCAAAAGCTTTGGTTTCTGTTGGAGTTTCAGAAAGGTGGGAAAGAGGAAGGCACCGGCTGAGAAGGCTACCAAACGAGAGAGTCGTAAAGAGAAGAAGGCTAAAAAGGACCCAAACAAACCTAAAAGAGCTCCTAGTGCCTTCTTTGTCTTTCTGTAAGTACTGTGGATGATTTCCCTCAAGGATGGATATTTATTCCACTTGTATTGTTCAACTTGCTTGAAAATCTTTTGTAATTTACTGGCTTCTTACTTGTTTCTTGTTTCTATTATTCAGAGAAGATTTTAGGGTAACGTTCAAGAAAGAAAATCCAAATGTGAAGGCTGTCTCTGCTGTAAGCATTTGGCAGATTCCTTGAAATTTTTTAACACATTTTGGGTCTTTATTCGATGAAGTCCTCATGGTCTTACATTTCCCTTTTCCTTGTGCAGGTTGGGAAAGCTGGAGGGCAGAAATGGAAGTCAATGTCTCAAGCTGTAAGTATCATTGGAACTTACAGTCTTATACCGTAAAGGAAATAACTACTTCTAGAGCTTTTTTTCCATGAAAATAGTTACCTTCTGAGCTTTTGTAGAAACCAACTAAACTAATTCATGGTTACATAAAGTGGCAGAAAGTTCAACATCGGTCATGTTATTTTAGTTAAGTAAAAGTGAAGTCTTTGGGACTCCAAATCATCATTTGTGAAATGTCTCAACAACTGATACTGAAACCAAAAAGGACTCTAGTGCGAGATTTCATTTTTGTTTTTTCATTTTGAAGGAGAAAGCCCCTTATGAAGAGAAAGCTGCAAAGAGGAAAGCTGAATATGAGAAGCAAATGGATGCATATAACAAAAACATGGTAAGCTTAAGCCTGACCTCACGTATACAAACCCTTGCATGGCTAACTCTGATTTCCTTGCAATATGGGCAGGAGGAAGGTAGTGATGAATCTGAAAAGTCTAGATCCGAGGTGAATGATGAAGATGAAGCCAGTGAGGAGGTAACAATTCCACTTAAAAGTGTAAAGTTTCTCTATATGTAGTGTATTTATACATCCCATTGTCTCTTGTAGTGTTGTCTTTCTAAAGGTGTATGGTTTGCATAATATTTCTCTGCAGGAAAAACAACTTGAGAAGGAAAAGGCAGGTGATGAAGAAGGAGGTGAAGATGAGGATGAAGAAGATGAAGGTGATGATGACGAGGAAGAAGATTAATCCGGAGACAGAAATCAGTTTTTGTATCTCGAGCATAACTATGGATCCAGAAGCAGAAGTAAGTATTTTGTAATTTGTGTGTTGACACAACTATAGATCGAAATGGTGTGTGTGTGTCTTTCTTTTCCTAAGAAATCGAAACAGTTGTTAGCATCTCTTGTGATGTTTGTTTCTGCTTTTCTCCACAACAAACGATGTACCAATGTCTGCTTTAGTGACCTTCCAAACCAAAACACAAACTATGTATATGTCTAAACTCGCCCTTTACCTTAAATTGTTGAAATATTGATGAATTTCTGAATGTACATAATCGATTCCCAAACATGAACTAGGGAAGTGAAAAACAAACTAGGTTTCTCTTTAATAAGAGAAACTTCTCAGTAAAATGTAAAACTAGTAGGTCGTCAATCGCAAGCAAAAAATAATACTCTTAGAGGTTCCAAAATTTCATGTGAAACAATTGTATTCCAAAAAAATGGTCATTGAGCTTGGTCTCGATTACGATTATCATCGATGATCTTTTGAAGCTGCTTCTCACTTGTGACGATAAGGCGTTTTACCATGTCGAAGGTTGTAAGCCTAATGCTGCAAAATAAACATAAACAGCAACGGATATTTAGTAGGCCTGTTCGTATTGACAATGTGAGCTAGTTGTTGTACATAATTGTGTTTTGCATTAACTAGTCCTATCTAACGAGCATACCGATTGATTTATGATATTATCAAAACATCAAACTGATATAACCAAAATCATAAAAAGCATATGAGCCAATTTCTATAACGATACTTAGAGCTTAGTTTTATATTCAGATACATCTACAGTTCTTGTGTAGCATATAAGCAGCCTAAATAAATGCATTAAGAAAGTCTAACCTGCTGTTTGGTAGAGTTTTCAATGCATTGGGTAAAAAGCCACGGTACAAGCCTATAAGCCCATCACGCTCTATAATTCCTGCACAGCAAATGTAAAGATGACTCGGTTCAAAACTCAAGTCTTACTCAATACACAACATGAATTGTACATAAAATAGATCCAATCAGACTTAGATGAAGATCTTGCTCTATTGCAATAGATAAATTTACCAGCAAATGCATCTGGAATTGATTTGTAAGGAGTTCCTCTCATTTGCATTTGCCGTCTCACAGTGTCTAGAGGGTAACATGTCAGTGTTGCAATACCAGCCGAAAGAACAGCTGTGACTAAAGAAGATTGTGCCTTCTGTCTATATTCCTCTGGTAAAGACTTCTTCACCCTGTTGTCAGTTTTCGGTGGACACAAGGATATTAGCTCTGTTCAGTATTTTGTTTCGTATAGCTACTTAAAACAGATGTAAAGAAACAAAGAAAGTTTTTAGAAGACTCACAGATCAAAAATACAAAAGTTTACAGCAATATATGGAGCTATTCCCACTAGAGAAGGTCCTAGACCATAATAGAAAGATGCAATTCCTTCTTCACGGAGCATACTCAAAGCAACCTGAAAAAGTTTTACATTACACAATGCCTACCAATAAATGTAATGAACAGGAATGATAAAATGAAAAAACCATTTCACCTGAGACATTGTTCGGTACCCAGGTTCAACTGCCAACCTCAATCTCAAAACATCTAGTGGGTATGTCAACTGCATAAAAATCAAAATGCAAGAATCAGATTGATAAATTAACATATCTAATGCTTGTAGTAGTACATACTTTAACCAAATTCATACAACCACAGTTACTAACCAAAGTAGATGTCATCCCAGCACAAGCACCAGCCGCAAGTCTTCCAATTACAGAGAGCTGATCATCTTTACCTTTGAACAATTTCTGAAATCAAAAATATTGAAACATCAGTCAATCAGTACAAGTAGTAAAGACACAGAGAAAAAAGAAAAGTGAGATACATAAACCAAATAGCTAATAAGTTACTATTGATGAGACAGACTTCACCTTGTAACTCTCATAAGCCAAAAGCTGAACCGCGCTGTAAGGTAACACTCTTATCACCTGGTGTCACATTTTCAAAACATAAACGAACAATAACTCACTTCACTAGTATAAAATACCATAAGTTTCAAAAAAAACAATTTAGAGAACCTGAGGTAAATTTCCCTTCCAATAACCTTTCATTCCTTCTTCTTTGGCTATCAAAGTAATTGCCTGTAAAACATTTCCAATAACTATTGCATCAGTTCGAACATGACAGACTAAGGTATATGAACCTTACCTCGATAAATCCTATAGCCTTCTTTGCACTCTGATGTCCAATTCGTATACCATGTGTCTACAGATTAAACCATATTCAGATTAGAATTAAGAACAAACTCACTGTAAAATAAAACACTTGTCAAGGTTCATCTCCATCTGCTGCTGTATCTCTTTGTTCCCTTTAAAAAATTAAGCTATTATCAAAAGCTTAATTAATACTAATCTTCATATAACAGTTGTAGCCATTACTTTTGTATTTTTCAATATCTTCGAAATATTTCAAACCTACAATTTCGTTTATTTTAAATTCACAGCAATAAAAGATAATCCACCTCAGAATAAAATATCAAATGAAAATTAGAGGGACGGTCAAAACCTGCATAAGAAGCTTGACACGGTCAAGCGGAGCTGTAACCGTTTTAGCGGCGGCTCCAGCAATAGCACCAGCGGCGAAAATGGCGGCATCCTTGGGGACAAGAGAAAGGATAGCAAGAGGATTGTTCAAGAGCTGAGCCGGCGTCGGAGCAAATTCCCTCTGGTCGCACTTCTCCACCAGAGAAATGCAAGCGAATCTACCCAAACCGACATCTCCGCGAACGGAATTGCGCCAGTCACGGCGGCGAAACTGTACGGTTCTGGATTTTTCCGGAGAAGAAGTTAGTAAGGAGGAATTGAGGGAAGGGATACGGTGAAATGTGAGAATCGCTCTGTCTTCTTCTTCCATGGTTAGAGGGAAAGAGATAAGGCGAAGCTTTGTTTTCAAAAACAACAAAAAAAATGATAATTTCGTTAGTGGCGCGAATACAAGTAGGGCTCTCGAGTATTTCATTGGGCTTTATGGGCTTCTTTTAAACGAGTTCGTAATGGGCTTTTATTGCTTGGAGAAACGTGTTATGTGTTTTCTCGGATTGACTTTGAATTTTTTTGGGTTGACTAACAAAATTAATAATATTTTTAGTGTAATCATAAATTATATTAGTTAGGATAACATTTTTTTAGTTAGGATAACTTATATAAATGTATAAGTAACTTCTTTATTTTTGTTAGGATAACTTATAAATGTATCAAGTAGTCAGCTCTACATGTATTTAAATAAAAAAAATTGTTGAGAACCAAAAACAACTATTTCGTAACACAACCGTATTACTATTGCTCATCTCTTCACCATATCAGAAATGATCCATTTATTCATATAACTCACTAAAAGAACATATATTATATTGATGACAAAACAAAAACATATAATCTAAAAGATAAACAGAAAATGCCAACAAACAGAAAAAAATAAATAATGTGACTTCTTAAAACATCAACAACCTGTCTTCATCAAACTCCCTTCCTCATGCTGAGCAAAGTCTCTCCTTTTTGTATGAAGAATCAATCAAACCATATTTTCAAATCATTTGATGATTATTTATCTCCATTTTAAGCGGACAAAACATCACCCAAATTGTTCATGGGTTGTTCTGCGAAACACAAGTATATCATTATGTATTTTGGTCATTTTCAGTCATAATTTATGTTTGCGATATGTTCAGTTACTTACTCTGGGGAGTTTGGTCGACGTAGAAACAGGCGGCGATGATGACATAGCACAATAATAGAACCATCCCCTTCATGTAATGAGAAGTTCCATCCTAACCATCCCAAAAACAAACGATGATGACAGATTAACTACAACAACCAAATTAAACCAAACCACATCTTCGAGTCGAAATATTTAAATCGAAACCGAACCAAAAGATGTTTAGCTCAACTGATTTAAGTGTAATAACCAAACCAAACTAAACTGAATAACTCAATATTACTTTAATTTATATATATATAACTATATATAAATGTATTCATATTACATACATATAGTATTTTTTAGCTAATTCAGTATTTTTATATTTTAAAGTTACATTTTTGTATTTATAACTGAACCAAATCCAAAACGAAAACCAATTCGAAATTGCATCTCTAAACCAAACCGAAATACAAATGGCTTTTTTTTCTTTTTCATTTCCATTTCTATAAAGCATATAGCTCACTCCTATTTGGTTAAATGTTTAATGCTGGATCTCTTAATTCGTAGGATTAGAATGGTAGAGTAAGGCAAAACGTTTACCTGTAAAGTGAAGGCTATGATGATAATAGCAAAGGCTAGAGAACTTGTTTCAAGGATGTTGAAGTTAAGATCCATTTTGATTCCCAGGATCCAGGCAACGATAACAGTCAATGGGACCTGAGGAAACGACAAATTAACATTGTCTTAGATTTGTTATATTGCAAGCAACATTTCATTGAATCTTTCCAATTTAAAAATAATAAGAAAAGGTAAACAAGAACTTACCACGAACAAAGAAATCTGAGTTGCAGAGCCCAACGCGACCCCTAAAGATATGTCCTGCAAGAAGAGATTTCAAGAAGTGTAATTGACTAAGATCTAACACATTTTGTATTTACATGTGGAAGTTTTATAAAATATTTTTGCAACTAATAAATTTTAGTTTACAAATGCTATAAATATTGTGTTCGTTAGTAAAAAATGCACACTAAAACATTAAACCAAACACACATAATAGAAGGCATAATCTATAAGGTAATAGTAAAGCAAGAAAAAGCGAAACTCACGAGCTTGTTCTTGAACGCGAAAATGATGGCTCCAGCGTGCTCAGCCGCATTTCCAACGATGGGAAGCAATACGATGCTTATGAAACTAACTGATAGTCCACATGAGTCTGATGCTTCCTGACAAAGATATATATAATCTCCATATTAATAAGGGTGTGAGTTTGTACGTATTTCATTCAGGGGTATAAATATATATCGACTTAATTAATTGATTACCTCGATCGTGTCCACAGCATACTCTGATAGCAATGCGATGAAGAGTGTCATCCCAACAAGCCAAGCAAATCCGCTCCCGAATCCTATCACTGGAGTTTCTTCAACAGTCACCTCATCATCATAGGCATCATCATCATCCTCCTCCTGATCAATCCCGATAAAAAATGAATACATAATTATTTATTCGCATTCTACTTGTCAAGCAAATAAATATGTGGCTTTAAGGTACCTCTTGTGCCTCAAACAATTGGCGGTGAGTCCAAAGCTGGAAGATGAGATAAGCAATGTAAGCAACAAGCATAATGATGCTGCTTATGCGCGACAGATTGAGCGACGTTTTGTTAATCTGTGAGGTCGATGCTTTTCCAATCATTGCATATTTGATTAACAATGGCAGCAAATGACACAGCAGACCCATCAGCAGTAAGAAGAAGTTCACGTCGGCTTGTTTCTGTAACAATTGAGAAGAGAATCATCATCACATTACCATCTTTGATTACATGTATTAATTATTTATATCCGGTTCAAGTCAACACAACCTGAATTAATTATTTGGCTTCACTTAGTTACATAACAATTGTTTGATTTCAATCAAGAAGTTAAAAACTATAAATACTTGGTATAAATATGATCATTCCGGTTATCATAATTCATCTTAGGGTCGGTTTTGGATTCAACTGGATATTGGTTATGTTTCTCGATTTGCTTATATCAAATTGCCATAAGAATTTAAACCGGAAGGTGGTAAATGGAAGGAATATATACCCGGTCGAACCGTTGCTCGCGGCGGATATTGGCGATACCACCACAGAAGAGGGAAGAGCCAAGAACCAAGAGAAGGTTGGAGAGAATAGAACCCAATAGAGAGTGTTTCACCACTCCCACTTTGTTCTTGGCCAACGCTAGTATTGCGATTATCAGCTCCGTCGCGTTTCCACAAGTCGCGTTCAACAAACCTCCCACTGCCAAGTAATCATTAGTGACATTAGTTTGATTACACATTTGATTAGGAGATATAATGAATTCATTTATATGAAGATTGTTACCTGTTGGACCGGTGTAAAAAGCTAGTTGCCTGCACGGGTGAAGCGAGGACGATCATGTATGTTCTTATGTGATAGTGATACTATATGGTTGTGCAAAATTGTAACTAAAAATGTATTTTAGCTTATGGAAATATTAAATTTTTTTGATGAAAAACAATATAATATATATATATGATTTTTTCAAGTTTTCTTTTCTTTTTGGATATATGGTTATTGATTAGTATTTAGTACAATAAAGCATTTATCGAATTCTCTTATATGCTGTATGCTATTATGCAATACTCTCTGCTTGCAAAAAGAAGTGTAGCTCTTTTTTTGTTAAAGAAACAGAAAATTGAGCTTTTTATAATACGAAATAATGAAAATATATTTTACCAATATATATATATATATAATGAAATATCTCATCTTGTTATAAATGTTTTTGTTGAACGATAATTACTTACTCTGTCAAAAAGCTAACTCGCTCAGCAAGAGGTGTCAGCCCTATCAAGCTCAATCCAAATATCAACGACTGTCACACATTTAGAAAAAAAATAATGTAAAATAGTCTTTATCTTTTATAACGCCATGCACCGGATTATAGGTAATTTATAGGTAACGGGTAAATTACGTGGCAGAATGAACCAGAACCGGAAAACACACAAATCATGAATACTGACAACAAAAACAAATTACATTAATTATGTAACTACCACTTGAATTAAATCACGGGATTTTGGAAAGGATAGATAATTACAAAATAGTAGAACGTAAATAGTGTTTCCTGAGACAAATAATTTAATACTCTTCGACAGATGTATGATAAAGGAAGAACTTGTATGAAAAAAGTTTGCAAAAGAATTATATATATATATATATATAGTAAATCCTTAAAATAGATTGGGGAAAATGAAAAATCATATCCCTTCCGCTAAAAATTATTTAACAAGAAAAGAATTCATTGAAATCTTGAACAAGAATTGCCTAATTTCAACTAAACAAAATTCACCGAGTACACAAAAATACATAAGAGAGAAAGAGGAATGAAAAGAGAGAGAGAGCTTACGCGACCGTAGTGGTGCGAATTGGCGAGAATGGCGAGAGGGATGGCGAGAAACAAGAAAGTGAGCTTAGTACCAAGAATGACTTCTTGGAGATTAGAGATAATGTTCTTGAGAGTTTTGCATGGAACCTTTTGAATCAATCTCAGGTCTGATTTCTTCCTTAGCGAAGATGATGACAAGTTGTGCGCCGTTCTCCCATGTCTCAGCTCCCTGCTCGATCCTTTGAGAGTCTCGTTTGCGTTTGCGTTTCCGTTCTCCGCCATTGCCCACGGCTCCACGATAGTTCCCATAGCTTAAAATGCACTTTGATTCAGATTCTCCATCTGTGTACATGTGTGTTGTGTCAGATTTGTGTAAATAGGTGGCGACTTCAAAAGTAACGTTGTTCTCATTTAAGTTGGGTCCACCTAACCCAACTTCCCAGAAGCTTCCTTTTTATTTAAAATGAAACAATTTCTTGGTAGGTTTTTGCCTTGTATAGACGAAAATCAGTAAATTTACTTTTTAGTTGAAACACGTATGATAAATGTAATGAACTTATATACGTTTTTAGCTGATTATGCTTAAAACGTGTTCTTTGGGTTTCATTATTTAAACCTTATGATAAAATATCTGCTCGACATTAACTTGTCATGCATGATTTAGTGCGTTACGTTTTAGTTATGATAACTTTATTTATTAATAAGAAAAGACAAGAAGGCTGTGTTGTACATACAATACACGTGTACTTTGAGGAGTGTTCCAATGGAAACTTGTAAAGTTGTGTATGGACTCAAAATGTGGTAGCAGTAGCATCACTCGTTATCATGTTTGTTGTACGAATCTAAACGCTTTGCATCTGCCTTCAAAGCGGCAGTTTTAGACTTTTAGGAAGAAGAAACAAAATAAAGGCGAGAAGCGGCTGTTTGCTTTTTGGTTAGTTTGGCTATAAGCTATAGAGTGATAAGTACCTTATATAGATAGATATCTTATTAAAAAAATTGTATTTTTCAATATCCTCAAAAATCATATATGTATGTTTTTGACTAGCAGTCATTTAGTTGATACAGATTAATCCTTTATTCTTGCGCCAAAGATCTTGCTATTTCCAAAGGAACTGGAGTTACTTACATATAAGTAAGTTCGAATCTAGAAAATAATACTATTGACACTAGTGCAAATCTATAGACTAGTTAGTACTGTGATCAATCATTAATGATGTAAGAAGAATTTTTTTTTGGTTGCAAATCAGAGTGTAGTAGTTAGAGATTTGACAAGGGACATGGAATAAAAAGAGAATATCCATTATCATGGAGAAATCAAAAAGGGCCTATACAATATTATGCCAATAATTGCAACGTCTATAAATCATAAGACATGACTACTCCAGAAATTATGTATTTGTAAGTTGTAACCTGTTGAGTAACGGCCATCATTCATACCAAAATTACTCTTATCAACTCAAAATAGGTAATGGTGAAGGAGGAATCTGGACTAGACAATCGGCTGAAATTTGTTACAAAATTCGAGATTTGTAGGGTTAGGTTCCAAGTGAATGTATAAGCTTAATTTGTTTAGGAATTTCGCTTAACTATGATCAATATCGTTGTTTATAGGAACAAGGATCTAGTAAATATTATCCAGAAATGGTCGACATCAAACATCTCACATGCATGCGAGAAGTACTCATAGAGGAGACTCTATCTCATGTAAATATCGCTCTGTTTTCGTCGAACAAACAACTTCAAATCATTTTCAGTTTTTAATTGTGTGATTTATATGCCCATTCATAGATTGTTGCCCGTACGTTTATCAAACCGAGCCAAACGAGATATTGGGGAAATTTCCAAATGATAGAGAATCCATTCATAGATTGTTGCCCGTACGTATATCAAACCGAGCCAAACGAGATATTGGGGAAATTTCCTAAATGATAGAGAATTGCGGAGCTTTTCGGAATAGTAATAACATAGTACATTACCGTTAGTACAAGACATATGTGACCTCTTTGAATTGTGTTGTGTTGTGTTGCCGTCTCTGCTTCTGATGGTCCCCACTTCAGTCTATAATCTTGACTTCTTGTTACTCCCCTCGTTCTTTTATTCTTCTTCTTATGATTGTAGTGATTAGTGAATTGTTGTTTTCTTAGGAGAGATTCATATGAGCATAGGGAGAATGATTAACTTCTACATTATATAACTCGATACGATAACTGATTACGTTGGGGTTTCCACAGGATTAGCTGAATTTAGTGGTTTACGCGCTCTCTTGAATACAGCAAGATTATGTAATTGGTTTCAAAATCAATGCAAAGGGATTAGGATTGTTTTGACCTCTAGAGCTGATAAAAAGGGACTTGAAGTTGTATACAAATGCCTTTCTGATCAAATCTTGTATGTCATTGGCTTGATTCGTCGAATTCTACTAGTATCACATCTCTTTAAATCTTGTGAAAACCCAATTTAGAAAACTTCTATAACTTGGTAATATTAATACAACTTTTGATCTACTAACTCTGTAATAGGGCTTTAGATTTAACATCCAAAGCTTAAATCTTGTTGAAAAGGATTGCACTAGGATGCTACTGTCAACTTTTGAAAAGAACGTAAATGCCTTTTGTGGTTAACTTGTTCCTATAAGATGAGTGGTTTATCTCCAGTGAAGAAAGGATCAGGAGACAATGTTGTTGGTTAAGATTATTCTAGATCCTTAATTTGAGCGTTTATTCAATTGCTTTGCAGGTAATGTAATGGAGGAATTGCTGGTGTAATCACTGATGTTGATGCTCTTAAGAGCTGAGACAGGGAAGTAGGTTCTAAGTAGCTTTCGTGTTTACAAGGAATACCAAGTTTAAACTCGCAATCCCAACTCTAATTGAGATTTTTAACTTTTGAGTTACATGTGTTTTGAGCAAATAGATTAGGAGAGGGTTTGTGAATGATTCATATCATTACAGAGGTTAAGAAAGACGAAAGAATATTACAACATCATTACCAGAAAGGTCTTTGTTTTTTAATCTTCTACACATCAAAACACTGATTCTCATGTCTTTTGCATTTCTACCACAACAAACTAAACAAGCACAACTCAGCTCATAAACCAATAAAAAAGGACACAAATAACATAATCACCAAAAATAGAACGGTTAAAAAAACGAAAGATGTACAAAAAAAGATGGAATTCTGAGTCCCCAAGATGAAAATACCTTCTCTTGGCTTAATACTTGACCTGAACGAGAACGTGACGTGAGAGAAACTCTAAAAACCACCCTAATGCCTTCTTCATTTTGTTCGCTATTCGTTGCCTAGGTTCAAAGATCCGTCCTTCATTAGCTTGATGCTTAGGCTATTGAATCTTCCTCTCGAGTAATGACGAGAAGCCTTTCTCCAATCCGTTCCTGTTTTCATCATTGCCGCAAACTCTTCGTAGCTTATTCGCCCATCCTAATGTCAAAAATCAATGTCAGGCATAACCAGAAGAAACGTCTTTTATGCTAACTATAGTCTCTAAGGTTCTATTTAACGACTGAGAAGTGCACTCTCCACACATTGCATTTCCATTACGTTCAACAGAGAAATCATTTTTGCTTTAGTTTATGGGGACCGCTTATAAAACAGACAAAGGCAAAAAAAAAAAGTGTTTAAAGCTACATCTTTTGTCCTCGCAGGCTTTAAGAACTTTTTGCAACGCATGTTTCCACTACCTATTTATAAGACTTCAAATTCAAATGGTTTCATATCAAACAAATAGCACAAAAGAGATTTGAAGTCACACTTCCTGAAAGTCTTGCAAAAGAAAGCTCTTTTGAATGTTATATCATACCATGCATAGAAATTTTGACACTTACCTTGTCGGTGTCAACTTCTTGGAATATATCATTGGCGACATCCACACAGTCATCTCCTCCATCTTCCTTTAAAGCGTCACAAAGCTCCTGGGGCAAAATGTACCCGTTTCCATCCTTGTCAAAGTAAGAGAAGGCTTTGCGGAGATGCTCATCGTTTGCTACCTTTTGCAGGTGGAGAGAGACTGCAACAAATTCCCCATAGTCTAGTGTTCCTTTCCCTTTAGTATCCACCTGTTTTATTTATGAATACCATATATTAGTTCACTTGGATACTGTTGAGTGTAGCAACAATAATCACTGGAAAATGAAGCGGTATTTGAATGACAGGATCATGCAAAGAAGTTTGACTCTACTTTTTCTGTCAAGCAATCAGTAATAAAAGTATGGTGATGTAGAAGGGAAAAATATATGCACCGCTTCAATAAGCATCTGAACTTCCGATTCAGCTAGCTGTGTACCAAAATCACGAAGTCCAGCTTTCAACTCTTCAATGGAAACAATACCATCATTATCAGTATCCATCTTGCTGAACATAACTTTGATGTCTTCTACTTCTTCGGTAGATAAGAATTCGGCAATGACCTGATTTGAATAAGGTTTAGTAAGATAACTTTGGTTTAAGAATTGACTCATGCAAATAATTAACTGTGAAAGCTCATCTGATTAACAAACCCTCAAAGCTTTTCTCTTGAATCTGTTCATCACTGAAAACTGCTTTAACCTGGACTTCACAACATCTCCAAGAGGAACATTGGGAGCTTTCTTAGCGTTCTGAATCCATGGGTGCTCTGAAAAATGAGAAATGATATCAAATGTAGGAATAAGCATACACAATCTTTTATAGTGTCTCCCAATCAATGAAGTGAATGGGCAAAGTGATAGTACAAAATGAAGAGAGAAAGAGTAGAGGGATAAGGTAGATTCTATGTACCAAGCACTTGCTTTGCAGTCAGGCGGCGCTTCGGATCAGGCTCTAACATTTGTCTCACTAGACTCTTAGCGGTTTCAGAAATGTTTGGCCACGGTTCCCTCTTAAAATCAATTATCCCTCGCAGAATAGCCTGAGCAACTCCCTGTTCTGACTCTGTAGTTGAAAGAAAAAATTGGCTGAAACTACAAGAGACTAGCTTGCTAAAAGCCATATTATACGAATCAATAAGCAAAAGTCACTTCCTGAGAACTGACATAGATGTATATTATAAGAATCAATAAGTAAATGCTCAGGCAAAAGGATATCGAGAGAATAAAGAATAGAAGAAGGTGTAAACAGACCTGCCCAGAATGGGGGAACTCCACACAACAGAATATAAAGAATCACTCCAGCACTCCAAATATCTATTTCGGGTCCATAGCTCCGCTTAAGCACCTCAGGTGCCATGTAATATGGACTCCCAACAATCTCGGAGAACTTCTCACCTGGAAATGTGTAAGCATTATTAAAAAATAGCGTCAATGGCAATTAAACCGGCAAAGGTTCATCTAAGCTATCACCTATCAATCAAGAATCATGAAGTCTACAAAAACAAGACGCTCCCTCTAATACCACTGATAATCAGCTCAAGCTAATAACTAGAATCATCCAAAAACTAGAAGATTGAAAGAATGTGATTCATATGCTAAGACCGTAACCTTAGGAACCATTCCCCTAAATGGAGCATAAAAATGGCATTCTTAAGCCAGAGATGCCCACATTAAAACTCTGTACCATCGAATCTAATGCAAAACCATCATTTCACACACCTGGCTTGAAGAAAATCGACAATCCAAAATCAATAGCTTTCAAAGGCGAGTTCTCTTTCTTGTTAGCAAACAAAAAATTCTCCGGCTTCAAATCTCTATGAATAACACCATGCTTATGACAAAGCTGCACAACCTCAACAATAGTCTTAGTAACACCCGCCGCAGCACGCTCCGTATAATGCCCTCTGGCAACAATCCGATCGAAAAGTTCACCACCTTCACAAAGCTCCATAACCAAATGCACAGCATTATCATCCTCACAAGCTTCTTTCAAAGTAACAATACTCGAACTCTTAGGCAAATGCTTCATAATCGCCACTTCTCTCTTCACATCCTCAATATCCACAGCCGTTCTTAGCTTCCTCTTCGAGATCGATTTGCAAGCGAGTAGGTCACGCGAGGACCTTTCGATACAGAGGTAAGTAACGCCGAACTCACCGCGGCCGAGTTCTCTGTCAAGTAAGTACCGGTCCTCGATATTCTCCTTGGGAACATCGCTGAGAACTCGAATCGGTGCTGATTTTTTCCCGCCGGTAGCATCTTTACGGCCGTGATCGTGACCGGAATAGTTCGATTTCACGTCTTCTCTAGCCACCGCTGCGGGAGATCTGCAACAGTTCCCCATCACTGTGGTAGCTTCTCAGAGCTTGAAAAAGTAGAAAGTAAGAAAGGAAAAAGTGAAAACAGAGATCTCTAACTAAATCTAGGGTTCCACATTCTTAGGCTTTGGAAGGAATTGTAACAATGGAAATCTATGAAGCTAGCTAGGGAGAGAGAGAGAGATGCTTAGATCGAAGAAGCGTACGGTGAAGATGAGAGGAGCTAGAGAAAGAAAGAGAGAGACTCTTCCTTTATTTTTTGAGTTTTGATATTTTTTTCTTTCCTTTTTCAACTGAATATATATTTTATTTTCTATCTTTGTAAAACTCAGATCATAATTTGGTCTCCTTGCTTTCTTTTTCTCTTTTTGAAAAAACGGTCTTTGCTTGTTTGGTAAATTTGCACTTTATAGGATTTTGATTTGATATCTAAAATCCCGTATATTCGTGAGAAAATAATTTATTGACGTATGTAAATATTCAGCAAAAATTAAAAAGGAAATAGTATGGCAGTAATATTATAATTACACTTTTAAAAATATATTTTTTTGATATGATATACAAACTCGGGTCAGGCTACCTCTATAATACTTTTCTCATTTTTATTTTTTTTGACATCTAATGCTTTTCTGATTGTTTACGATAAGATGGTCTGAAATATTTCAAACATAATCATTTATGCTTTGAAAAATACTCGTACAAATTCTTTTGTTCAAACATTTTAGAGTGTGTATTCAAACAAAAATTTGTAGTGAATAATAATTTTTATGTTATCCAAATATAAATTTTAAAATATTTTATAAAATCAAATGTTAGAGAACTAGTGATTTAAAAATATATAGTAAAATCTATTATTATTGTAAAGATATTAAGTCGTGGATTTTAGGTGATTTAAAAAAAAATTAGTAAAATTTGTTAATTAAAAATATAAATATCAAAATCTCACGGTTTCATACTAGATTTTTATAAAATTTTAATAACAAATCACAATAATTTTCCTAATTTACCAAAATTAATCGAATTCATTTAAACTCAAATTCGTAAGTATACATTTCTTAGTTTTTGGTCAAAACTCTCCAAAGCTACCAACCCTATAGTAATTTGAACACCATAGTATCTTCGAAGAGATACCTCATCGATGTCCCAAATACTCTTGATCGTCTTAGGCTTGGCGTAATTTTTGATTTGGTCTTCATAAGTCGTCCTAATCTTCAACGTGGCCCGACAACCTCTCAAATTTCCGAATATCTAAAATCCACCTAAACAACTACACTGAATAAAAATATATTAATATGTGAAAAAATAGACAATAAATGGAAATATAAACAAATAAGTGTGTGGTTGCAAAACGAACAAATGATTTGGATGATAGGAAAGACAGTAAGTCTAAAGTGATAGGGAACATGAACAAATGATAGGAGAAACAGTAATTAAGTCTAAAGTGTTACTGTTCAAGATTTGGATATATCATGGGCTGTTTTTTTTTTTTCTAATACGCCATTTTAAGAATTTTTAATATAAGTCAAGATATTTTTATTTGTTCATATGATAGTTATCAATGTTTTTGTATTTATTTGATATTTTCTTAGACGAAAAGATTATAAAAGTATTATATAACTAATATACAACATGAGCCGGCCGCCGATTCAGAATAGGAGCGTAACATGCGAGCGTAAGTGGTAGGAGTCTAGGACTAGGATGAGATATATAGCAAATGTTGTGATGTTTTAAAGTCTAAACGTCTTGTGGCCTTTCAGGCAAAAAGTTCGAACCGGGCCGGTATTATTATGGTAATACGTACACTTGTTTTGCCAACAATTTATCAATAATCTATTTGGCCTTTTGAGAAAGTTTGTTTGGTTATAAATGATTTGCATTGAAATGATACATCTATCCAAGTTAAATCAAATGACATGTTCCATTCCCTTCGGAGCTCACATCTCCAGGTTATTTACTTTTTGGAGATCCACAAAAGGCTCTAAAACAGTTTTACATAATAAGACTCGTTTACATATTATGGTGGTTTAAGAAAGTGGAATATCATTGACTACTTCATTAATTCTTCGATAGCTTCTTTGTACCAGACCAAATTACCGATGTCCAAATGGTGATGACAAGCCCTTGGTTTTAGCATGAACCAAATCAGGACCAAAAGCATACAAACCTTTAACCCCAACCCTAGATCATGGACCACCGCAGTGGTTGCTTTTGAGAGCAAACCAATGTCTACTTACTATATTTTGAAACGCAACCCTCCAAGATGCGTTGCAACGGCCACATAACTTATTTCGCGGAGCGTGGGTCACAAAAATGTTTGGAAAATGTAATAAACATCAAAACTATATCTGAAGCACTAGAGGTGCGTTTACATTTGATCCAATGTTAACCAACCAAAATCTTAAGATGCGGAGATGCATTCACACCTACCTACCTTGCCTAATCGGAAATGCATTCACACATAGGACTTCGTTACCTTTTTTTTTGTTTTTTTTTTAAATACATTCACACTAATCACGATATAAGGGTATTTTTTTGTTTGTTTGTTTGTTTGTTAAACCCATGGATAAGGACTTATCGTGAAGATAAGATGTCCTAGAATCAATTTCCAAAGGTCATCTTCCTATCTTGACGTCTAAAACACTACACCCCAACTATTGATTTTGTTTAATCCTTATATGTTTTACTTTTCAGGGGTTTTATTTTGAGATTTATTCATTTCGTTTTTAGCAATGAACCAATTATAAGTTTTTTCTTTATTCAAATTTGATCATCTTAATTTAAAATACGAACAAGAGCTTTCAAGGTTTTCACAAAATCTCTTAAGCTAGTGTTCTCTTGAACAACATGTGATAAATATATTATTATAGCTTTATATTTTTTGTGTGTATAGTGTTGTCTTCTACGTAACATCTTGCAGCCTACTTTCTTATAACTGACTGAAAAAGTCCAACTGATCGATAACAAAATATCCTATTGTCACAAACACTCAGCGAATCCTCATGAATCCGTCGATATTCATTGCTTGACCGCTTCCGTAAACTATCTACCTACCCCCAAGCTTTACGTCATATTGTATTTGATAATTTAGGACAATACAGACACATGGCCAATGATAATTATTAACAACTTTAAAAGAATTTGGCAGTCAAAGAACTTAAAAGGCGAGATTTATCGGGATACTAGGACAAGATAGATAAATACTGTATATGAATTAGAAAAAAAAAACTTTAATAAAGATTCATTTTATATACTATATCTTATATATATATATATATAATGAATGTTTATATATATATATATATATAACTAAAAATGTAAAATGTGTTGGGCTTGTCTTTTCCTCGATTGTCGTGAAGTCTAGTGTATCAGCGAAAGAGAATGCATAGCATGATGGGCCATATATAAATATAAACTCAAGTATGCTACAAAAACAAGGTTTCAGTGCACTCATTTCGTATGGCATTTTCTTATTTTATTCTTTTTATGTGTCCCCCATTGGCTTGGCAATAAACTCGAGTTTGTGTTGATGGTACGAGTTAATTTCATTCTTAAATTAAAAGTATGCTACAACAACTAAAATGACTGCATGTGTATACTTAAAAACAAAATTTAGGGCATAACCGGATTAATCAAGAAGTTTGGAGTCGAAATCCATGTGTTTTTTTGTTAGAGCTTTTACTCTCTTTTTTTTTGAAAATATACAATGTGCCACTAATCTTAATTCTTAAACCTACTTAGTGTATACGAAAGTTTGGAGTCGAAATTCGTAGTCTTTTTTTTAGGATCTCGTATAATCCACCTTCCCAAATAGTTTCGATTTTAATAAGAAGGTCAGATTTTACTCCTTTTTGAAAATATACATGGCTACTAATCTAAAAACTACTTGGTGTATTCGGTATTTAGCTACTACAATTCTCAGTATTTGACATTAGAATCTCCATTTATATGGTCGGGAAAATTAAGTAAAAGCATGTGGCCTAGTAACCTCTTTGAATGAGTTGAGCACTCATCTAATAAACCAGGACAATATATGGATCGAGTTTCACTATGGAAATTATTGTGATTATCTCTTGACCACTATAAACGTTTTAAATCTAACAAAATATCCAGCTTTCTACAGAATTTGGAGATTAATTAATCCGAATTTCAACCCATAATCTATCTCAAATATAAAATTGTCGGGTAAATTACATAATAACTCATGCAGTATTTGTTAATGATCAAATGTAAAATCTTTTATTCTCTTACAAATTAATTATAAAAACTTGCATAATTCATGCGACAACGACAAACGAATAGCAACGATGTATGTTCATTTTGATGTCGTTGAATTTAACGAAGAAACGTTAACGATACAATTTTTGTCGGGATTGGAATATCGTCATCTAGCTCTACGGCTAAAAATTCCTAACATTTCATCACCTGTCGCTATTATTAACTGCATTTTGAAAATCAGGATAAGTTGAAAGACAAAAGAAAAAAAAAAAAAAAAAAATCAGGATAAGTTGATAACTTCTATGGGGAAAAAAATACTCCATAGAAGAAAATAAAATAAAATATAAAATCTTATCTTAAAAAAGAAATTCTAAATAGTGTGCTGACCGTAACCGGGTCGGGTCCTGGTTACTCTATTAGTATTTCATTTCATCTCCTCGCATCAATTCAACATTCGTTCATCACGAAGTTTTTAAGAAATTTTTGAATCACTATCATCGCCATGACGGTGCTTTCATCTGCAGATCGAGGTTCGTCTTCGTTCCCACAGTCTTTCTATTTCACAATTTGCATGTTTCGTCTTCCTCGTCTTCTTTGCTTCGATCATTTTGGTGTTGATCATCTCGATCGACCATGTGATATCGTTGGTTTGGTCAATGAGATTTTGATTTGAGTGTTAGTTTGATGCGAATAGTGAATGTTTTAAAGGATATTGCGAGACTGTTTCATTTGTGGATCATGATTGTTGAAACTCAAAATTGGGTAGTATGTAGGAATTAACAACGAGATTTTGAATGAATTTTTTGTTTTGAGATTTGAGAATTTTGATTTTTGAATGAATTTTTTTGGTTTTGTTGCAGAGAATACTGAGAAGAAGGTGAAGAGTTCATATTTTGATTTGCCGTCTATGGAAATGTCTTTAGCATTTCCTCAAGCAACTCCAGCCTCTACATTTCCACCATGCAGTAAGGATTATTTAATCATTTTTGGATTTGGATGATTATTATTATTATCCTTTTGTCTCAGAATGTTTGTTTTTCTACACTGGATAATTCTACAGCTTCAGACTATTATCATTTCAATGATCTATTGACTCCGGAGGAACAGGCTATTCGGAAGAAAGTGAGAGAGTGCATGGAGACAAATGTTGCCCCGATTATGGCTGAGGTATCTATCTTCATGTTTGATATGTGTTTTTTTTGGGTTTATTTTGATAGTATTGTAGCGTTTACATCATTGTTCTTCCTTCGATTTTTGTTCTTCAGTACTGGGAGAAGGCAGAATTTCCATTCCATATCATTCCAAAGCTTGGGGCTATCAATGTTGCTGGTGGCTCTATCAAGGTAATTGAAGAGTGCTTGGCTCTGAGTTTTTGTTTGATTATGTGGATGGGAACTTCAAGATATTGATTTGATTGGACTTCTTAGGGTTATGGATGTCCTGGCCTCTCCATCACCGCCAACGCAATTGCGACAGCAGAAATAGCTAGAGTTGATGCAAGTTGTTCGACTTTCATTTTGGTGCATTCTTCTTTGGGCATGCTCACTATTGGTAAACATCTCCTAATATTCTTATCTTGTTTAATATTCAGTTGTCAAGAGTAGCTCTTTCTGGATTTGCATAAGCTTAATTTCTTATGTTTTTGTCAAGAATAGCTCTTTGTGGATCAGAAGCACAGAAGCAGAAGTATTTGCCTTATTTGGCTCAGTTGAAAACTGTGGCCTGTTGGGTGAGTACATGGATCTTGGACCTCAAAGATTTGCATCCCTTGAATGTGTTATATAAGCATGATGTTGATACCATTTCACATATTGGGTTTGTATAAAGGGTTTGACAGAGCCCGACAATGGAAGTGATGCAAGTGGTCTGAGAACAACTGCCACAAAGGTGTGGCTGCCTTGTCTCCTTGTTTCTAGTTGCTTGTTTCCTTTCCTATTCTACTTCTGCAATTACTGTAGTATTTCATTGTTTTGACTTCTTTAAATTGTCTACCTCATCAGGTTGAAGGAGGATGGAGTATCGAGGGACAAAAGCGTTGGATCGGAAACAGCACTTTTGCAGATGTGTTGATCATCTTTGCTAGGAATACGAAAACTAACCAAATCAATGGGTATGTCAGTTTCTTGGCTTTCTTAGATCTTTCAGATTTTGTATCTTAGGCGTAGAGGTCGTTTCTCAAAAACTGAAGGTGATGAGGTGGCTCCTAATTTCTACTTATGAATGCTAAATAGGCTGCTCTACAATTGAAAGTGCTGAACAATAAATTTTGTATGGACCTGTCATCAAGAGCATACTGGACTATGTGTTTATTCCAAATACATGGCTCCTAATTTTAGATTAGACTATATTTTCTGCATTAGAAAATGATCCGCAATCCTCTTGCAGATTCATTGTCAAGAAAGATGCGCCTGGCTTAAAGGCTACTAAGATGGCAAATAAAATAGGTTTGCGTATGGTTCAAAATGGAGATATTCTACTACAGAATGTCTTTGTTCCGGATGAGGATCGTTTACCTGGGGTAAATTCTTTTCAAGACACTAGCAAGGTACTGTGGTGATGATTCTGGATGACCCAAAAATGTTCTTCAGTATGTTAACGCAAGCAAAACATCAAATCTTCCTTCCTTTTTGTGACATTTAACTGTTTTCCTATACTTTACTTGAATAGGTCCTGGCTGTCTCACGTGTGATGGTGGCCTGGCAACCAATTGGAATATCAATGGGAATCTACGATATGTGTCACAGGTATTCCTGAGAAACAGCCAGATCGCATTAGTCATGGTATGAGCATTCATTTCATTACTTATAATCCAATTCACCATTTAATTTTTATTGTTTCAAGGTATCTGAAGGAGAGGAAACAGTTTGGAGCACCGTTGGCTGCTTTCCAGTTAAACCAACAGAAGCTTGTGCAGATGCTGGGTAATGTTCAAGCGATGTTTTTAATGGGTTGGCGCCTATGTAAGCTATATGAGGCGGGTCAGATGACTCCAGGTCAAGCCAGTTTAGGAAAGGTATTATAACAACAAATCCTTTTTGCTTTCATAAAAGTCAAAGTTCTCTTTACGGATTATTCGATATAGAGAAACGTGGTGTCTAATTACATGGTCATTACACTAGCCATACTAAGTAAACAAGTAGAAGTAAGATAGTTTAAACAGCAATAGAAGCAAGCAAGTGGAGAATTGTTGGGGTGGAATCAAGCATAGCTAAGTCGTAAACATTGAACAATGTCATTAGCATAACCAATTATGTGGTTTCACTAGGCATGGATTTCATTGAGAGCAAGGGAAACTGCTTCGCTAGGTCGAGAATTACTTGGTGGAAATGGAATTCTAGCGGATTTTCTTGTGGCAAAGGTGAGCTAATCTTCATATTTGACTTGGTTGCTGGCTATTATTGAAGAAGGGTCAGCGTTAAGGGGTAAAACTATGAAAACATGCAGGCTTTCTGTGACCTTGAACCAATTTATACTTATGAAGGGACTTACGATATAAACAGCTTAGTCACGGGGAGGGAAGTAACAGGGCTTGCGAGTTTCAAACCGACTACATGGAGCCGCCTATAAGTTTATAAAGGTTGTCTGTTTGGTTACTTTTGTTAATGTAATGTGCGATTTGCATTACCTGAAGAACAGCATCCACAAGTGTGTCAAATAATCCGACCTTTTAGGGTCGTCCGCTATAGGGGAATAATGGATTCGTTGCAATACTTAAGACATTTGTTGTAATAATGGCGGATTATCATTTAGTTTATTCGAATTTAAAAATAATAAATAACTTTTGTTCTACGTCAATTACTTCGTTGTTTTTCTTTTATTTGGTGGACACTGACCAGTGAAGAATTTACCAAATTATAGCAGAAATTTTGTCGTGGAAGAAATCTAAGTAAAAGAATTACTTTAAGTAACATCACTAAACGATTCTCTTAGCTTTGATTATTTATTAGGATCAACTGAATTATTTAAAACTTAAGTGAAATGGTCATTCAGTATTTGAAGATTCTTGTAGACATTCAACAAGAAAACAAAGAAAGCAAAAAATGGAAAGGGTGTGGTTTTTATTTTGAGAAGAATGTGACTATGCGAGACACATAATGTGATTAAATATAAATCAAATGAGATGGCAAAGACGAGGCCTTGAACATAAGTGTCTTCCATTGGCCTTGATCATCGCCACAACTCCTGCAGTCACTCCAGCCAACAATGCTGACGCCAGATACTGCTGCGTGTTTCTTCCCGCTGTTTTATCAGTCAACATACATATCAATCACAACTCAATCCTATAATGTATTATCATATGACTCCACAAGCCTTTACCTTGATGAATTGTGAAAGATGTCACTGTTACACCACCTATCAACAATGCTGATGCTACCGGCAGAAACTGTTTATTTTCAACCCAATAAACAAAAAACAATCAGTATCTTCTTGTTTGAACAAATGCTTTGACTATGGTCTTGATTGTTTCAAATGCAATTTCTACGTTTGTGTTTACATATAGTTCTCCTTCCATTTGCATTTGGCGTTTATGTTCACAATCAACAACTGAATTTTAGTTTAATATGTTTAAAGGTTGGGGTTCGTATGAAAGAATAAAAGTAAACGAAACCGCAAAATGCAAACAAACATCTCAAGTGGGTAGGAGCAACATACAGACGGCTGTGATCCAATGGACTGGAGTTGTGAAGGGCTGTTTGTGCCCACTGTGTAGCGACCACTTATGAGATCCAAAGCATCCTGAAAATTAAAAAAGCTCTTTCAATTTTTGTTTTATCTACCTTCAGTTTCTCATCTTTTACCTCACCTCTAATTTGTTGATTCAATTATAATTGTAGAAGAAACTTGCCTGCCTTACACCATCCTGGAAATTATTCAGATAATATCTCGACATTGCACTGATGCCATCTTTGATTGCTCCAGACACAGTCTGTTTCCCATACCTGCACCAAAATATGCCATAGCGTATATTGCTAATATGTTAACATTATCATTTACATGGATCTTTGTAAATTAGTATACTGATTTAAGTCAAGGCCTAAAGCAGCATTTCAGAGAAACTATATCCAAGGTAAACAGACAACTCAAGATTGTTATTACAGGGTATCGATCTAGTAATAGCATATTGATGTCTGAGAGAACAGAACGGAATTCTAACAGTGTTGATGCATATGGTTAAAAGAACAGCTTAACTTTATACTTAAAAAGTCATCATCACTATCACAAGAACTGTAAACCAAATGTTATCAATATGACCTTTCGAAGGATCGCAAAAGCAGACATTATCTCACCTGACAAGGTCGCCCTTAAGAGCATATGTCCCAGCGTATTGCAAGCTAATCTCGTCCCCTTGCTCCGCCCAAACTATTAGCCAAGCCAAAAGAATCGACTTTTGATGAAGCCAGAAGATAATCTACAGCTATAAAACTGGAAACTGCACTGAAATATTGTAATTGGTGACAACCACTTACTTGTTCTGAACTTTGTGTAATCATCTTCAAACATGGATACACACTCTGTGGAATCAAACACTCCGATCCTTTGAAGTTGTATATTCAGACTTTTTTGGGCCATGTAATTCTTTTCATATGATGCAACAAAAAGGAAAAAAATCAATCAGAAGCAGTTCAATAAAAAAAGGTTTTAAAATGCAATCAGAAGCTGTTTGATGGTAATGTTTACATCTTAGGTAAAAGGTTTTGACCATATAAAAAGCTTTACAACAAGTCTTTTTTTAGCCGCTATGTGTAACCAAAGATGATGTTACATGAAATTAATTCTGTAAATAGTGATTTTTGCCCCAAACAAATTAGTTTAAGTGCATAACCAAGTTCCCGAAAGCTCAGATGACACAAAAGGGGGCTTTACAAACTGTTCTTTAGACGCCCCAACACATATCACCCATGAGTTTATATAGAACATACCATACCAATCAAGATGGCTATTGGAAATGAAAAACCATGAGTAAGAAATAATTCAACAAACCTGGGTGACATTTGTACGGTCAAGACAGTCAATGCAGTTAGATCTAATAACTCCTTCCTGCTCTTCTAGGATGTTCTCGTCTGCGTCTACAAGGAAATATCTGCTCAGCTTGGATTAGTTGGAGCTGGAACAAAATGCTCTGCACACAGCTAGCAGCAAGTTAACTTGAACCAAACAACATCTAACTGCTAACCAAATTACTCAGCGCCTAGATATGAAACGAGCAGAACAAAAACCATAATTTCTCTGCTTACCCTTGCTTTTCAAAATCATCCCCAATCTGTTCATACAGTACTCCCAAGTTATCGAAGTTTGTAGTTCCACAGATGTGATGAAAGTCAAAGGAGACATATCTGTGTCAAAAATCTCATTAACTAACAATATTACTAAATCCACTTGATGTATAAGATTGAAGAACACTTTAATCAAGAGAAGGTCAAAGACATCCAAAAAACGACAAAACTTCACAGTGAACGCTTAGAGGTATCTCTAACGAAAACAAAATACATAAACAATAAAACTTGAAAGGATAGAAAGTAAATGCGTCAATATGCATACAGAGTTTTACCTCACATTTGGAAGCTTCTCCATTTCGGTGGCATATGCCTTGCTTAATTCACCTTCAGCTCCATGCTAATGTAATCCAATATGAGAGACTTTAAGTTAATTATACATTGAAAGTAAGGAAGTGAAAATTGTATAGCAGCAACCACATTAGAGATAAAGCTAAGATGTCATAGATTTCACATTCCAGAGTGCACATATGTTGTATGCCATTTATTTTTGTTATCTGGAATGAGGAACAAAGAAATCAACCTGATCTGTTAGGTTAACTGCAATAATTTCTCCATATCTTTGGCAAAGATCATGGAAATGTCGCTGCATAACTTTTGGCTGGAGGCAGAAAGTAAAGTAATCAAAGTTGAGGGCTGGACAGAGTATAATTTATCTCGTAACAAGATCATAAAATATTACCGTGTCTTCATGCTTATTTATCTTAAGCTGTGGCTTATAGCTCAAATCAACAATCTGCTCCCAAAGAAGTGGAATTGAACCTCGAACCTAGCAAGTGAAAGCATGACAGTTACAATTGGCAAGAAATGAAAGGGAGCCTCAAAACTGAGAAAAAGAAAAGCAAGGTGCCTTATATAAATTAAGTAGAGAGATGAAGCAAATTTCAAGCAAATCAACCATATTGAAAAAGAAGAAAAAAAGAAAGAAAAAAGAACAGTAACCATTCAACTGAATGAGCTACATTAGATATTGGTTTTCCAGAGCTACAAAAGAAATCTCACATAGCATTTTATATCATCATCGAATATCATTCCACAGATTGCAAATGAACCAGTAAACAAAACAAGAAGAACATCATTTTAACAGGACACTGCACAGGAATGAACTCCTAACAACAGTATACCTGTAATAATGAGAACTTGAAACCTTTAATCTCCATTATTTGTTCAGATTCAACAAAATTAGCAGTGTCCCCCTCCAGGTTGGCTCCTCTTCTCCACATACGTGTACCTGGGATGCCAATTCCAACATCACTCTTGGAAAAACATGCATGTAACTGAATTTTAAAGCAGTACTAATAATTATACAAATTAAACCTACCTAGACGCCGGGTACAGCGCCTGGAAATTAACGATATCACGGCAGGAGAATTCTTGAGCTGTAGCTCAGCAACTTGGTAGCGTAACGGTTGGTTAATCTTAAACAACACGTATTGGAGTATCAATTATTAAAATGCATATTTGAAAGACACAACATTACATATATAAACAGTCTAAACAGTCCAAGAAGAAGCGATTAGGAAGATAAATAAAAGGATATTTCCTTGAAGGAAAGGAATAATAAAACCATCCAGCTGTCACAATAAGAGAAGGTTGGATCAGTAAAGTTTGACATGGAATGAGAAAATTAGTAAAACTAAAATCAGAAAACTTACTTTGCATTCAATTAGTTCCTCCAAAAGATGCCAGTTCCAAACAAATCGAGGGTCAGCCTGAGAAGCAAGTAAACCTTCAGCCTAACTTTACTTCGACGAACTAAATCAGACAACAATGCAGTAGTAGAAAAAAATGAATTGCACTGAGATCCAAGAAGATAATTTTTTGTAAAGATAAAAAACCAGATGAACAACCAACCTGCTTCCACATGGGCTTACGCTTCCATCCTTCAGCTAGCTTGCACCTTCTTTGCAGGCTGTTTCAATGGATAAATGTATCTTATAAAAATTCTTAAAGGTGTGGAACTCCGTAGTCTAGGATATGCTACTTATAAGAAGGATCACGCACAATTAGAGAATGACACTGTTTACTCAAGATCATCAGAGAATGAAACTTACTTTAATGTTAGATCTGTTTCATATGAAAAATACAATCCAGGGGCTGCCTCAAGTGATTGTAACAAAGTCCTAAAATATGCTTCGTCTCTTTTCTGCACAAACCACCATTTCCAAGTTCTTCAGACAACTAAACTTGATCACAATACGTTTATCAATTGAAATTTACAAAACCTTACTTCTTGAGCAGTAGCAAACCTCGAAGCGTCATTGCAAGGTAGGAATTTCATAGCCGTAACTCGAAAAATTGGGAAACCGAGAAAAGTTCCAACTTCCTTCCGAGCCGTTATGATGAGCAAGTATGTTCCTATATATATATATATACCAGCATAAAAAATCGAATAATACAAAGAATAAAGTAGATGGAAATTTCACCTGCTAAGAGCCTAATAGTTCCTCCTACGCCATAGATAGTAGAGACTCTAGTTGGATTACCAGAAAATGCGTTTTCTGCAGTAGCGGAGAAAATAGTAACATCAAATATCGTAGAAAACACTATAACACTGAATCTAACGAGAAATTGAATCTGAAAACAGTTTTCATCTACATTTCCTCGTAACCTGCTATAGCTAGTTTTGGTAATTATCCCTAAAGATTCCAAGAGGAAACGGAGAGAGCTGAGAAGGAAGAGTGGAAGAATGATTACCATCAAGAGGTTTGATATTGCCGTCGCGCCGATCGACGGAGAAGCCTTCATGAGGCGATTCGATGGGTTTGACGACGTATTTATCAGGAAACTCCAGAAGCTCAAATTGATCGTAGAGCTTGAATCTACTTGAAGATGGAACGATCTCCATTAACGCAATACTGAAGAAATTTCAAATAGTGTTTCAAATAAAGAAAAAGTTTGAAGGATGATGTTGGAGTTTGTTCAAGAACAGGATCAGGAGAAAAAAAAAAATGTCAATGATTGTTCATTATTTTTCTTCTTTGCCACGTGTCTCTTGACTGTGTTCATAATGGGCTTTCTTTGGGCCTTAAATTCAAAATCCTGGTTCGGATTCTGATTGATGAATTATGTATGATTCGGTTCGGTTCACCCAGCACAACCACATACATTATTGCCGGATGCCACGTGGCAGCATGACATTCAAATGCCGCCAAAACTGTTACGTAGACTTATCGCCGGTAAATTACAGCCACTTGTTTCCCGAAAAGCTCACTCTCCATCTCCGGCTTACTGCCACCACAGACGATTCTCTCAGCCGCTTCTATGACTTCGATTCTCAACACCGTCTCCTCTATCCTTACCTCCAGAGTTAGCTCCGTCGACCGAGTCGGAGTTCTCTCTCTCCGGAATCCGGATTCCGTCGAGTTCACTCGACGGCGATCCCATTTGCCAACATTGATCTTCGAATCACCTGGTACTTTCCATTCCTTTAGTTGCATTGCTGGACACAGTTTTCGATTTTTTACTGATTTTGTTTTGTTCACAGGGCGAAGATTTGTTGTGCGTGCGGCTGAGACTGATACGGATAAAGGTATAATTTTTAGTTGTTTGAATTTTCCCTTTGTTTCTTTAAATTTTGAATAAAGCTTGAAATTTTAACTTGGAGGTTTTGAATTTTCCCACGGCAGTTAAATCCGAGACACCGGACAAGGCACCAGCCGGTGGTTCAAGCATTAATCAGCTTCTGGGTATCAAAGGAGCATCCCAAGAGACTGTAAAAATCTGTTATCTTTCCGAATTTTTAAATTTTTTCTCCGATGCATCTGAATTTTGGGTTTGCAAGTATTACAATTTATAGAAATGAGAACAAAATTACATATTTGTGCCTGTTGATGTGTGATTGCATAGTTTGGGTGTTTCCTATGAGTGGCTAGTTCTCTAAACTTAATATTTGTATATATTAACGTTTTAGGTTTCAATTATGTCAGAAAGTTACATATTTAGTTAGCTATTCAGCTAAAAAGAGTTTGTTGTTCATGTGTTCAGAATAAATGGAAAATTCGTCTTCAGCTTACAAAACCAGTCACCTGGCCTCCATTAGTGTGGGGAGTGGTCTGTGGTGCTGCTGCTTCAGGTAACCATATGAACCTTTTTTAGATAAAGAAAATACTGTTCATGAAGTTCTTTTTTATGTTCTGAACCAATCTTTTTAACATCTTCACTTGATAGCCTTAGCTTGTTGCTCAAACACATCTTCCTTCAATTTTTTTTCTTCTGGCAGGGAACTTCCACTGGACTCCAGAGGACGTTGCTAAGTCAATTCTTTGCATGATGATGTCTGGTCCTTGTCTTACTGGCTATACACAGGTCTGGTTTCACAGAACAAATAGCTGAGTTTTTCTTATGGTAGTGCATTTGCTTAGTGCTACATAACCTAGACTTTTCGATTTCCAGACAATCAACGACTGGTATGATCGAGATATTGATGCAATTAACGAGCCATATCGACCAATTCCATCTGGGGCAATATCAGAGCGAGAGGTACTGAGACAGAACATTGTGAACTTTTATAGCTTTTGTGATTCTGATTTCTTGTTTACAACTTCTTAAATGCAGGTTATAACACAAGTCTGGGTGCTATTATTGGGAGGTCTTGGAATTGCTGGAATATTAGATTTGTGGGTAAGTTGGTTGTTCTGACATATACTAGTACAGTTAGAGGTGACATCAGATTTACTAAATTTTCCTTTTTCAGGCAGGGCATACCACTCCCACTGTGTTCTATCTTGCTGTGGGAGGATCCTTGCTGTCTTATATATACTCTGCTCCACCTCTTAAGGTAAGCTCCATACCTAATTTTCACTGCTGATGTGACAATACATTCTATGTTCTCTTCCCAATGGAAGAAGATAAGTTTTTGGAGTTTAGTCCTTATCAATATCTCTTTGCAGCTAAAACAAAATGGATGGGTTGGAAATTTTGCACTTGGAGCAAGCTATATCAGTTTGCCATGGTAAGATTTCTCATGCATTAATATGGCATGTTCTCATCTCATTGATTTGTTTCTTTCTTACTTGATTGATAGGTGGGCTGGCCAAGCATTGTTTGGCACTCTTACACCAGACGTTGTTGTTCTAACACTCTTGTACAGCATAGCTGGGGTACTCTTCTTGAAACCTTTTGTGGTGCTTTTTTTCGTTATCTTTAACAATATGCTTTTGATTCATGTTTTATTGGTGTGTAATAATGCAGTTGGGAATAGCTATTGTTAATGACTTCAAAAGTGTTGAAGGAGACAGAGCATTAGGACTTCAGGTATTATGTAGTCTCTTTTCCTGAATCAACTTGATCTCTTTTCTCTCGGAAATGGTCTCTACAGTGATTTTTCTGATTGTTATCTTATGATGCCTAAATGGACAGTCTCTTCCAGTAGCTTTTGGCACTGAAACTGCAAAATGGATATGCGTTGGTGCTATAGACATTACTCAGCTTTCTGTTGCCGGTATGTAATATACATAGTTTTGTGAAGCTGTGGCTTCAATATCTTCTGTTTGATCTTCTCGCTAGTTATTCACTATCGGTTAAAACATACAAATCAATGAAACTGAAGGGGTTACAGACTCTAGAGAAATGAGCTAATAAAGAGGCACCTATTATTATGTTTCATTCGTGCGTTTGATGGATTTTCATTTCATGCTTCTACTGTCTTTTAGTTTTTGGGACATTTCTCCTTTCTAGATTTGATTTTTCCAAATGTAGTAAAATAGAGGCTTACCAGCTAATTTTGCCTTGAGGGACACGCTACCTTCACTACCTTTACTAGTGGATGAGTTACACAGTAACTGTTATAGCACCAAAATAAAAGGTAGAGATCATCAGTAGTAAATGTCTATTTGGTTGCAGGATATCTATTAGCATCTGGCAAACCTTATTATGCGTTGGCGTTGCTTGCTTTGATCATTCCTCAGATTGTTTTCCAGGTAAAGACGTTTAAAAATGTCATATTCAAGTTTAACTACATTCTTGTCACTCGTGTGATTATTTACACTGTTCTTCAAATTGCAGTTTAAATACTTTCTCAAAGACCCTGTCAAATACGACGTCAAGTACCAGGTAAAGTCATCTAAATACACATGAGAATGTAACTGGGATTCCTAATACGTAAAGTTTGTCTACTTTTGAAATATCTCTGAGTGATCTTTTAATCATAAGTTTGCTTGATTACAGGCAAGCGCACAACCATTCTTGGTGCTCGGCATATTCGTGACAGCATTAGCATCGCAACACTGAAAAAAGCATTTTGTTGAGTTTTGACGAAAACAGAAGTGTTGAAACTAAAAATGTGGGCGACTGGTGGCATCAACTACTTTAAGACATTGTAAAATGTATGTACCATCACTAGAAGCAACTTTTGTTGTATCACTTTAGCGTAAGTGCGTAACTCGCGTGAAAATTGTAACCGATGTACCATAAGTTCGCTCTGTTTTTGACTTTCTTGTTCACGTCCAACAGGATTGGGGTTTATGTTAGTCTACACTTTCGGTGGTTACTAAGCTAATTCAATTTGAAGTCTTACAAGTCAATTTTTGAGAGAACAAACAAACTATACTTCACACATGTATAGTGAATGAGTATGTTCAGACACTTCATCAGCGCACTGAGTAAAACAACATTCCAAACTATAACCGCATTTCATTAGATTGCACCCTTACCAAACACTGAAAAACTTTCAAGCAGTACAATCCAACCGTTAGTACAAGCCGGACTTAGTTATATCACACACATGAAAACAAACCTAGACGCATTACGTTAAAACCCTCGCTGCCATCCACAAAACCTAAAGGTTACTTATTCAGATCATCTACAACGGATTGTTGCAGCGGACACTACTAGCTATTAGCTACTGTCACTTGGTGGTGAACTTGGACTCATCGATATCAATCCCTTCTTCCTCCGCACGCTCTCCACCAGATTTGTCCATCGTACTGAGTCCTCCTTTACGTCCCATCTCCTGATAACCCTCATGCCCTAACTGCTCTTTCCTCGTCTCTCCTCCTTTACGTCCCATTTCCTGATAACCCTCGTGCCCTAACTGCTCCTTCCTCGTCTCTCCTCCTTTACGTCCCATTTCTTGATAACCCTCGTGCCCTAACTGCTCCCTCCTCGTCTCTCCTCCTTTACGACCCATTTCTTGGTAACCCTCGTGCCCTAACTGCTCCCTCCTCGTCTCTCCTCCTTTGCTTCCTATCTCCTGATACCCTTCATGCCCTAGCTGCTCTTTCCTCGTCTGCCCTCCCTTGCTCCTTCCTAACAAGTGTAAGACATATTTGAGTTCATTTTAGCTTATAGTCCCGTAATATTAATCTAGCCTTTGTATGACCAGTACTTAGAAACCAAAGGGAAAAGGAGTGTAAAAAGTTGTAGTTTGAGGTTATACCTTCAGCGAGATGCTCTTGAGCCTCGAGGCTTTTGCCGCCGGTGCCACCTTGGACAACGGTCTCGCCTTGCTTGGCCCTCTCATCGAGCTCTTCACGGCTTTGTTGCTTTGACGCCATTTCGGGAAAAAAAAAACGATGTAATTAAGGACTAAAAAGCTCTTGTGTTTGGTTTTATGTTCCGACATGGATACGGACGACGTAATTCCTATAAATAGAAACTTTTGGGTTTCCAAAGGAAAATGTGAAGTGCAACGTGGAAGAGAAGACGCGGCGAGACCAGAGAGTGGGCTGTGTGGAGATGACACGTTGATGCTTACTCTGTCAACTTGCTACAGTTATTAACGAGCTGCTTGACACGACACACGACACTAATTAATCTAATCCATTTTTCTGTCCTCACAAGTTATACTATAATAACTAATTAAAATATTATCGTAAAAACCTGTTACTAATATTTGTATAAAATTAAGGAAATTTCTTTTTGTCCTTTGACATTTTAGGTTTTTACCAGTTGTAATATTAGGAAAAAAAAGATCGACTATCTATTTCCAAAACTATCATATACGATCAAATATCCATAAACATAAAAGTTCGATTTATATCCGCCTGTAACCGAAGCTATAATCCTTAATACCTCTTAATTTAAATGTTTGAAATCTCAATACACACAAATTTTGGTTTAAATCGGTTTACTATTTACCAAACTATTTTTAACCATTTAATACAAAAATAAACTAGATTAAAACCAATTATAATCTAATTACAACAGAACAAACCTAAAATCAAAAATCTCAAAATCCAAAAAATTCTCAAATCAAAATTCATAAACAATTGTACAATAATTCTATGCAATAACTTCATTATAATCCATCTCACAATAACCAATTAAACAATCATTGTATAATCCAAAATAATTGTACAATGATTTTGCAAGAACCCAGAACATAGCTTCTCCATCGTGAAGCTATTTTCAACTTAATTCACTCAAGCAATCATTACACAAAAACCAACTTGGACACTGTCTTCTTCTCCATATATGCTGACTTCCATGAACTTTCCAAACATGTAACCACTTCAATGGCGTGTTTTAGATAGTTCGCGTGTACAAATAAATCGTTGGCCCAAAAACTTTATAACTTATTTTTAAAAATTCTAATAAACCTATATGTTGTTAACTAGTCGGCTCAGTTTTGAATCTTTTGATACACCGGATTCGCTATGATAAGTTAGTGTTCTACCGTGTCACTAATCGTTGAAATTTGGAAGCAAAATCAAAAATTTGGAACTCTCCTAATTATTACAAGAGAGGACATGAAGATTAAAAAAAAGTTTTTAAATCAAAGGTTTTCTAGCGATGTTAAACTTTTATTTTTTCGTTAATGTTCGACGAATCTGTAGACTTATGAATTTGTGGCAAAAAATTTTTTTATTTTTGGGGGTGTTTACTCCTAATGTTTGTGTCAAAAGACCTCTCCAATTTGTGACAAAGTTTCCGAAGGTTTAAGTCCCGCTAGTTTAGTTTTATGGAGTTTACAATTCTGCCGGCTCAGATTCAGGAGGTTTTCAGGTTTATTGGCTTTTTTTGTAATGTTTTATTTGGATTTTTTGAGTAAAATAATTTAGAATAAAAGTTATTAATAAAAATAGATTATAATATTTACAATCTCATTTTCAAAGTATATATATTTTTTTATTTATATTTTTTATTGTTTAATATAGATAAAAGACAATAATTTAGATATTCCGAGAAAAGTGAGAGTTAATTACAATAGAACCTCTTTAAATTAATACTTGATAAATTAATAAACATTATAAATTAATAAAATTTTCGATTTCGATTTGAGCTAATGTAAAAAATAGCAAAATTCGATAAGATAATAATTTTTTAAAAATCTCCATATAAAAATATAATTCTAATAATATCATAAATTAATAATTATAAATTTTAAATATATATAACTATAAATATATATAACTAAGTTAAAGTATAACAAAAAATAGTGTTTAATCAAAAATAATATAAATCAAAGTAAATATCGTGAACACAAAAATAAAAAGTATTCATATAATGTAAAATATGTAAATGATAAAGCATAAAAAATTTAAATAATCTTTTTAAAAAATATGAATTAAAAAAAAATTTCTTGTGTACATTTAAATTTTTTTCTAAAATATTATGGATAAAAGATATTTCTATAAATTAATAAATATTAATTTATAATATACTATAAATTAATATCACTATAAATTAATGAAATATCAACATCCCAACATTATTAATTTTAAATTTTTACTGTAGATCGTAATTCGGATTGCTAACATTTATATCCGTTCAAACAGGATATGCATATCCTTTTTTTTTTTTTTTGTCGGCAACTGAAATTTTCATTTCATTTCATGGCCGAAAGGCCTATACAAGAGGAAATGTAAATATAAACCTAAAATTTTACAATTAAGCCCAAATATGGCCCATGTATATGACGAGCACATTCAAAGTAGTGACACGTGGCTACACGTGTTGATTTTAGGGCTGCAGAAGGTAGCCGCCACCGCTCCGCCGTTCCTCTGCTGCACCGCTCGAACCCTCAGGAGCAGCTCAACCACCGCCGTCGGCCAGAGGCCCGAGAAAACAACAAGAAACCATGAATAAGAGATTTATGTCCTTCTGTTTTGCAAATCCACTTGACTTTCTTCAGCGGCTATCAACCGGTGCTCATCTCCAAACCCTCACCACCTCTTCCAATGATCTTCCACTTCATCCTTTGCAAAAGAAGCTCTGCTCCACCGCCTACTTCTCTGAGATTAGGCGGACTTCGTCCTCAATAGGAAGTGCAAAGATGTTACTCTTTAAACAAAGGTTTATATACACATAGAAGAGATTAGAAGGCGAGAATTGATCCACCGGATTTCCAAAAGTAACAAACCGTAGAAGAAGAAATCATGCCTTTTAACATCTTTATGAATTTAATCAAAGGCATGATCGATAGAAATCATGCCCTTTGTTAAGAGATTAATCAATTGAATCGAACTGATTCAATCAATTAACGATAAACTCAAGAAGGCATGATCAAAAGAAAAAAAAAGAAAAAAAAAAGAGAGAACCGACATCAAAGTCGGAATTATTGCCGGCAGAACAACCGGAGAGTTTCCGATACACAATCGGAGACTAAATCGACACAAGATCGGTATATGTACAAGAAAAAGGAGAAAAAAAAAAACTCTCTCTCTCTGAATGATAGAGATGAGAGAAGAGAGAAAGAGGAGTCGGATATGCATATCCTAATATTAAAGTATAGCTGTCAGAGTTTTTAAAATATTTAAAGAAAAATACAACGTTACTAAATTTTTATATAAAAATACATTAAAAAATATATCATGGGCCGGTTAACGTATCGTGAAACAGCCTCCATTTCGGCCCATATTGGAGGAAAAGAGTAACGCAATTGGGGGAAACGTAATAAACAGAACAAAAAGAAGGATTAATCCAAAACGGTAACGTTTAGGAAGAGAAGACACAAAGCGAAAACCCTAGTACCTTTATTTGAGCCAACTTTAGTTTCGCCTTTCTCACCATTTTCCCCAATCGCTCCTCCACCATTTCTTAAACCCTAACATTTTGCTCTACCTGTTTCGATCGTCGAGATGAGTTCGGATGATGAGAGAGACGAGAAGGAGCTGGGTCTTACCTCTCCTGAAGTCGTCACCAAGTACAAGAGCGCCGCTGAGATCGTTAACAGTAATGCCCTCTTTCATCATTTCCGATTTGGATTAGGTTTTTTTGTTAGCTTTATCGAGTATTTATTTGCTCTTTGGATTGGAATTGCAGAGGCGTTGCAGGTTGTTTTAGCGGAATGCAAACCAAAAGCTAAGATTGTTGACATCTGTGAGAAAGGAGATGCTTTTATCAAAGAGTGAGGATTTTTTTATTAACTCTTACTCAATCTGATGTAGATTTCGATCTTGACTACTTAAAGATATTTATGTGTTTGTTCTTCTTCCATTTTTTTGTGTAAAAGGCAAACATCGAGCATGTACAAGAATGCGAAGAAGAAGATTGAGCGAGGTGTTGCTTTCCCAACATGCATTTCTGTGAACAACACTGTTGGTCATTTCTCACCGCTTGCTAGCGATGAGACAGTTTTGGAAGATGGTGATATGGTCAAAATGTAAGCTGTATTCGAGTTTTAGATGTGTCTGTATGATTTCACTTGTGTTATTTTCTGATGCTGTTTTTTCTGTTTTTCCGTTGTAGTGATATGGGATGCCATATTGATGGGTTCATTGCGCTTGTTGGCCATACACATGTTCTTCAAGAAGGGCCTGTTAGTGGACGTAAAGCTGATGTTATTGCTGCGGCAAATACTGCAGCTGAAGTTGCTTTGAGGCTCGTACGCCCTGGGAAGAAGGTAATAATCAACCAGTTGTTTGTATGGTGTTACTATTACGTGAAAGTTGAAATTATAGTCTGTTGGCATTATATATTTATATTTGGTTTTGAATGATTGACAAGGTTTTGCAAACCCCAAATGATGAAAACCTTATACTTGGCTATGGATTATTATCCATATGATGCTTTTTGTCATAGTTACTCTGATGGGAATTTTTTTAATTCTAGATTTTAGTAAGGTCCCTCATGGGACTGTTAGATATGGCCTCTTTTTCGAAGAAGTCAGAATGTTTTTCATTTCCTTCTTTTTTTCCCTTTAATTTCCCTTGAATTCCCCTCTTAGCTGAATGGGATATTACATTTTTACTGGTTTTACCATCAATTGTTTGTGAAAAAAATCGTTGACAGCTGTCATTGTAATGGATTTACTTCCAAATTTGCTCATCTTACTCTTATATAGGGATATTATCTTAGCGTAATTCTTTTTATGAGTTGGTAGTTGCCTATCTAATCTTACAACATGCTGCAATTAAGACACTTTAATATTCTTTTTTTTTCTTATGGCAGAACACTCAAGTAACTGAAGCTATTCAGAAGGTGGCTGCAGCTTATGACTGCAAAATTGTCGAAGGGGTTCTTTCCCACCAGATGAAACAGTTTTTTATAGATGGAACGAAGTCTATCCTAAGTGTATCCAGTCCAGAAACAAGGGTTGAAGAGGTGGAATTTGAAGAGAATGAAGTCTATGCAATAGATATTGTGGCAAGCACTGGTGATGGCAAGGTAATTGCTTTGTTGATCTTATCTTGATGAATATTTCTGAAGGTTCTTCCATCAGCATTGTTCTCACAATCTTGGAATATGCAGCCAAAGCTATTAGACGAGAAGCAAACAACCATTTACAAGAAAGATGAGAGTGTTAACTATCAGTTGAAGATGAAGGCCTCCAGATTCATATTCAGCGAAATTAAAGAGAACTTCTCCCGTATGCCATTCACTGCAAGGTGTCTTTTGTATGTTAAGCATTTTATTTTCTTAATAAGTATTATCTCACCTACTAACGGTGTCTGAGAGTACAATGGATACAGGTCATTGGAGGAGAAAAGGGCACGTCTTGGACTTGTGGAGTGTGTGAACCATGGTCATTTGCAACCATATCCTGTTCTATATGAGAAGACTGGTAAGGATGATGAAGGTTTTTTAATCCATAAACCTCTTTTTATCTGAATCTTGGCATTAGAGCTCATATTATATTTCGTTTTTGAACAGGGGATTTTGTTGCCCAGATTAAATTCACAGTTTTGCTGATGCCAAATGGATCCGATAGGATCACATCACATACACTTCAGGAGCTTCAGCCTTCGAAGACTATTGATGACCCTGAGATCAAAGGGTGGTTAGCTTTGGGCATCAAAAAGAAGAAAGGTGGTGGAAAGAAGAAGAAAGGTAAGAAATTGCAATTAAAATGTCTGGACTGTTTCTCTCATTAAATGAGATTCTCCATGTGTTGAGGAAAAGGATTCATGAATGTTTTGCAGCCAAGAAGGCAGGAGAGAAAGGAGAGGCTTCAACGGAAGCTGAGCCAATGGAAGCAAGTAGTGATGCTCAAGAATGAGAGTGAGAATGAGATTTCCCTTTGTTTCTTTTAAAGAATTTTTGGAACTCAAGGTTACCTCTTTCTTTGTATGTTTGGGTTTCAAAAGAGTCTTCTTGAAAAAAAAAACAAAAATTACTTTTATCAACTTTATGCTCGTTTATGCACACACTTTTCAGTATGTTCATCATCATTACTCTCCTTTGACTTAGGTTCTAAACTTGTCATCTCAGTCTTGAATCAAATATATTTCGGGTTTTTGGAAGCCAGCAAGAGTCGGCCTACTGATCTTGCCAATAGCTAAAGTGCAATTCATTTTTTGCTACCAATAAAGTAATCTTATACAGTAAGGATTTGATCTGACGAGATAGATGCCTCTTCTAATGTGCAATCAGTGAAAGATTGTATTGACTAGAGAACAGGAAATAAACCTGAACAATTAAATTTGCATTTTCTTAAAATACTCTGTCGGGAATTATTGTGTTTAGAAGTATCTTCATCGACTGACTCTAGTAACTTGGTGGGAAAACAGATAATAAGACAAGTCCGGTTTTGTGTTGTTTGATTTTGAGATTATAAAGTATAGCTCTCAGAATGTAAATTAGCTTATGAAAACTGGAACAATAATTGTAAAACGGATTTTCTTGCATACAAGGTTTGTAGCAAAACAAGATACTTTTCTCATTTTTTGTTAGTAGGCATTTTTTTTCTACATTGATTAGCAACATTAGATATATGTTTCGAGTAATCAATAAGGATTTGAGTTTGTCAGAAAAAAAATCAACATAGACTCGAGATTGAATTTTCTATGGGAGAAGATTTATGGTTTTGGCGGTTCTTGTGAAAAATATTGTGTTCTCTGTTTGTGACTAAACCCTCTAGACCACACAGAGGTTCTTGACGTGGTCCATAGGTCAGCAGGCGGCTTGTGGCTTCTTTGTTCATTTCCAGGGAGAAATGAAAACCCCATAAACCTCTCTCACTTTCTCGGAATTTGATTTCCACGAGAATCTTTTCCAGGAAAATATAACTTAATTTCCCGGAAAATTCAGAAAAATGGCGGCTAGGTTCATGTTTCGTCGGAGTTCTCAGATCCTCCGATCTATCCAAAAACATCCGCAAATCACATCATCCTTCGAATCTTCATCCCCGATTCTTTATTCATTGACTACCGCGTCACCAGATCCATCGCGATTATCCTCCTTGACCTTCCTCCGATCTCTCTCCATAGCTCGTCGCGGCCCAACGCGTCCTAAAAAAGTCGATATCGGAGCTAGAGCTCGTCAGATGCAGAATCGTCGCTTATGGACCTACGCCCTAACCTTCAGTTGCATCGCCGGCTTCGTTGTTATTGTCCTTAACCAATTCCAGGATCAGCTCGTCTTTTACCTAACGCCATCTGACGCTATGGAGAAATTCGCTGAGAATCCAACTAAGAACAAATTCAGACTCGGCGGTTTGGTTCTAGAAGGTAGCGTTGCGCAGCCGGCGGCGTCACAGGAGATGGAGTTTGTGATTACCGATCTGATCACTGATATTTTGGTTAGGTATAAAGGATCTTTACCGGATCTGTTCAGAGAAGGTCATTCAGTTGTGGTTGAAGGATTCATTAAGCCGTATACGGAAGAAGTGAGGAAGGAGGTTTCTACTAAAGCTGTTTCTCAGAAAGCTAGGAACCTTGATTGCTTCTTCTCGGCGACGGAAGTTTTGGCTAAGCATGATGAAAAGTATATGCCACAGGAAGTTGCGGCGGCGATTGAGAAGAATAAGAAGATTATTGAAGCGACGGCGGCTGAACAAGCTGCTGAAGTGGCGGCTTCTTAGATTGGTATAATTTCATTCTTTTTCAGCTTATCAAAATTTTACAAGTTCGAGTATTTGGTGGGTAATATTGTATTTTGATTTATAGTTTCCGGAAAAGAGTAGGAAGATTGGAATGTTTATTCCTGGAAAAACAGTGATTTGATTTTTGAGTTCTATTTTGAGAATTAGGAGGAGAAATGTGATACACTATACAATAGCTTTGTCTGATCCCACAAAGCTTAAGATTTTTTCTTGTTATATTGATAAAATAAAGAACAGTTTGACAAGGATCAAATTTGCTGATTTGTATTTTGTTTGTTGTTGATTCTGCACACGAATTAGATTTATCTAGTGTTATCTAGTGAAGCTAGTATCAGCTAGCTTCTTGTGTGAATCTTGTGTCAATTGAGTGTAAGCTTATTTACCAAAGTAGAATCTTGTGTGAGCTTATTTTTATCATTACTAGCTACTATAGATAAGAGAGTGAGTTTCCCATTTGTTGTTCTGATTGTTCCAAGATCTTTCTTCGTCTTTAGATAAATATGGTCGAGCTTGGTTGACAAGCACCAAGATGATTGCTCATTCTTTTTATGCATCTTATGTTCCAACTAGGCAATTCTGGCTCTTAAGATTTCAAGTTTGTATTTTCGAGTCAATTTAGGTGGCTCTAGAATTTGCATCTTCAAAGTCTTTAGCCTTATAATCATGGCATTGGCCTCTGTGTTGACACTTGTATTGGGGCTTGGTGCTTGATCACTAGCGACTACTATAACGGTAGTATTGATTGTGTTCCTCTATTGCTTTTGCATTTATATCTGCATCTGTCTCTCTCGGTGCATGACAGGTATATGATTGAGTCATAAAATACTGAGTATCGAGTAGAGTAGGAAACTGTCTTTATCGGTGCCATATCCAATTTCCATCATCTCCAGAGACTTGGTCAAATCGTTCGATTGCTATTGTGTGCTTGGTCTATCTTGAACGTGGGACAATCTGCCCATTACTCTACTTACTGCTCTGTTTCGACAAAGTACAAACCATTTTGCGTCAGGCCACATTCTTCTTCTCAATAGTGTTTTTTCGCTCTCAATCGAGAAGTTCCGGCTTCAGGCTGGAGACCATAACAGATTACCCCACCGATTAAGTAATCTACATATTTCCTGTGGTCTGTAACTATTCAGTAAGTGCGCACTCTTATTGTTTTGTGGATGTTTTGCATGTCTGATCCAGCACAGTCGTGGCTAAAACCCAGCCTGTTTGCCAAAATGAGAGGGTTACCGTACAATTCATGGACTGGCTTGTTCCATTCAGTTCCTATCGGTTGGATTTAGAACCGGTCTGTCCAAAACATATGACCAGAAACAGAATAACTGTTTTATAGTATAATGAAAAAAATGTCCGAAACAGAGATTCACCTATAGGCTATATCTGACACAAATGCATATTTTGCAGAGCTAGAAACTAATGTGAAAATGTAAACAAAGTTTTGGACTTTAAAGTCCTTTAAAATTCTAATTATTGAAAAAATAAAATAAAACAATAAAAATTGAAAACCCGTGTATCTGGGAGAATTATTTGTATGGTGTGAAACATCATCAGTCAATACCCTGAGAAAACCCTAATTTCCTTGCACTTTAGGGTTTAATCCCATTCCTACTACTCCGATCTCTTCTCCTAAACGATGATGCATACTTCAACCGACGATTCCGAATGGGAAGTCAGACCTGGTGGTATGCTCGTCCAACGTAGAGACGACGCCGCCGCTTCCTCCGACCAACCTCTCCAGGATCCCGACTCTGCTTCCGCCGTTTTTGCTCAAACCATCAGGATTACTGTTTCCCATGGCTCATCGCACCACAATCTTCATGTTTCTGCTCACGCCACTTTCGGTATAAACTCTCAGCTCGTTTCCCGATCCGTTTCTGATTCTTTCCTTATTCTCGTCGAGTATCCTTTGATTCATTATGGACTTCTGAAATTACTTGCTTTATCTATGTTTTGTTGAAGTTGTGTTATTGTAGTTTTAAGATTGATATGCTTAGGCTTGAATGTGATAAACAGGGGATGTAAAGAAAGCTCTTGTTCAGAAAACTGGATTGGAAGCTAGTGAACTGAAGACCTTGTTCAGAGGAGTTGAGAAAGATGATGCTGAACAATTTCAAGCTGCTGGTGTTAAGGATGCGTCTAAGATTGTTCTTGTGGAGGATTCGAATAATAATAAGAGAGTGGAACAAGTTGAACAGCCTCCTGTGATAACTGAAGAGATGGCAAAGGCTATTGCTGCGGTTATCGCAGTCTCGGGAGAGGTCGAAAAGCTCTCGGATAGGGTGAGGTTTTAGGGATGCATTTTGTGGTTGTTACTCTAGGAAAGGAAGAGGAAGGATTGTGCTCAAAGAAAATTTTGTTTTGTTTTGTACTTTGAAATTAGGTTGTTGCTTTGGAAGTTGCTGTGAATGGAGGGACGAAAGTTGCGGTGGAGGAGTTTGACATGACTGCAGAGCTTCTCATGAGGCAGTTGCTCAAATTGGATGGTATCGTGGCTGAAGGGGAAGCTAGACTACAGCGTAAGGCAGAGGTTAGTTTTCACTTATCACTTTTCTTCATCTGTGTGCATAATAAACATGTTTGCACGATAAGAGTGTCAATAGAGTCAGAAGATATATGACTGTTCAGAAATATATTACTTATATACATAGGGTACTTGCGAGTTTGAGGTTTTGGAATGAGTTGCGACGATCTAAATGTAGACTTTGGTAAAGGTACATTTGGATTCTATATATCGCTTTTGTTCAGTTAATTGTTAAGGTAGAGACTTTGGTAATGATAGATACATTTGGATTCATTAAGGTTTGGGACGTTCATGTTGTGTACCACTGAATCACTTGAGATCCATCTTCTATCTTCAATTATGAATTATGTCACCTAAATGGAACATAGATATAAGATGGTGTTTGTGTTGGCAGGTACGTAGGGTTCAAAAGTTGCAGGAGATTGTGGATAAGTTGAAGGCAAGATGTTCAAATCCGTTTGTGGATCAGAGCAAAGCCGCAGCTGTAAGCACCGAGTGGGAATCGTTTGGAAACGGTGTGGGAAGCTTGAACCCTCCTCCGCCAGCTTCGCCTTCTGCAAACGTAACTCAAGATTGGGAGAAATTTGATTGACATTTTATTATTGTTACGTTTCCATAAAAGAAAATTTGCTTCTTGTCACTCTTTATCTACTTTTTTTTTTTTTGTGAAGTGGGAAAGTAACCATTAAAATATCGGGTTTATCCTCGAATGTCTATATAAATATTTTTAGCATCTCAATCTAAATACATGTTTTGTACGAATGTTCAAACTCATTTTCGATGTCGTTGGATGAAGTTCATATGCATCTTTTTGGGTTCCGATAATTTATTTGTGTTTACTTTTACGTTTGCGTTTGATTGATAGAGTTAATGTTTAGAAATGGTATAGTTGCTTACAGTATTTTCAATCACTTTATATAAAGTATTCATTTTCATGTAGGGGTGTCAAAAATGGATGATATGGTACGGGTCTGATCTAATACCCAAATGGATTGAATGAGTAATTGGTGGATTGAGTTAACCCATTTGAATTTGATGGACCAAATTGGTATTGTTTCGATTGTATAATTTTTTTTTTTAACAAATATTTGATGGACCTATAGCCAGATGGTTCAACTCGTATTAAATAATTTTATCGAGTTTGGTCAAACGAATGGTTTATGGATGTTGAGCATCCTAATACAGAATCAAACAACACCTTACTTTATTATCCAGATTCGAAAATCATAAAATATATTCTAAAAAATCAGAGAAATAACTCATTAGGTTGAAAATTTGCTAGCCTGGTCTGAAATTTCCCAAGACCTATCTTGTGACCTTTTCCATATGTCATAAGTCTTTCCAAAAAGAAAAAAAAATCACTAAAAATTTGTCAATTTCTCTTGACTAAAACCGGAAATACTGATTTGATTGGTCTGCAGATAAGCACTGAACACAATTTTATGCCAGAATTTATGCAACTAAAAATTACAAAAATATGCTTTTATTGAGAAGATAGTAAAAAAAAAAATAGAATTGTGAAACAGAAGGTGGGACATAGAAAAATAGACAAGTGATTTTGGTGGGTAATGTACAAAATGTATTATAGTACGATCCGTGCTTTTGGATAAATACATTCTTACCCAAAAGACATTCTTAGCTGTCTCACCCACATGATCTAAAATTCATTCTCAATTATATATTTTTCAGGGAATTATATTTATCCATATTATATTCTTGTGCCATCACATATATCTAATCACCCAGCAATATCGGACTTAATCATAGCTTAGCACAGATTTAATTACGATTACTTCCTTAAGCATTATATATAACAAATTAGCAGTAAAACGTGTTGACATGACTTCGCCGCTCTATGTGGGTGGCAGAAGCCATTTGCCGGCTATCTAACAGCACATATAATATTTATTTTTTTCTCGACCATTTATTATATTCTGTCAGATAATATTTTAATTTTATTTTTAAATATTCTATGATAATTTCTTACGTTTTGTGATATCAGTAACATAATTGGTTTCGAAAGAAAATAGTAGAGCAATGTAATTGTGTTTTATGGACACGCACACAAGTATGTGGTAGCCACAAAATTTATGTATATTCATGATAACAACGAATCTCTGTAGAAAATTTGTTTATAAAAGATTCTGCCAGATTTATGGTTTTTTTTCCCCGAATTTGAAACTGGACAACTATTAGAAAAACTACAGATTTATTTGGTAAAAGTTCGAATTAAGCCTGAGAAAAATGGTTAAAAAGGAAAAGAAACACATACATTTTAGACTAAACAATAGAGAAAAAGGCAAAGAACTGTAACATACAAGTGTGCTAAAGAAAGTAAAGATAAAACTGCCAAAGTTTATAAAGAGCAATACTTTCAAAATAATTTTAAATAAATATGTGATTTTGTTTCAACCTTTTGAAGATTGTAAAAAGTGCCGCGAAATCTAAGAAATGAAGAAATGGCAGTTGATAACGTTAGAAGAGCATAATTAGTAGCTTAAATGGAATTAAATTAATCAACTAACTTTTCACAAACCTAACTAGAGGACAAATATAAAAAAGGGAAAAAAACCCTGAAGATACCACAAACAAACATACATATAAAAAAAAAAATTATAATTAATTTTGCATTATTCTGAAACAGAAGAAGGATAAACAAAAAAAACAATAAACCAAAACTGTGAGAGAGAAAAAGAGAGCAAGACGATCGAACGGAGGAAGATTCTTCCTCCAATTACCAATCTCTATTTTTACGGAAAGATTCGTAAATTAGTGGGAACAAAAAAAAAAAAAAGAAAAAAACGAACCGGATCGATGAAACTTACACTGCAAAAACACGATTTCCGAGAAGAAGAAGACGAAGGAGAGCCAAGGCAGCTTCGTTGAGAAAAACCAAAAAATAAAGGATTTTTGTTTTTGGTTATTCGATTAGCAGAGGTTTCAAGGAACTTGGATTGCCTCCGTGATCCAATTCTTCTGATTTCGGATTCATTTCTCCGGTTTGTTTTAAGGTGACGGAGAAATTGTAAATCTTGATTTCGTTTTCATTCATTTTGACTCAATCCCATTTTATCAGATCTTTGAAAATTTTGAATTTTTTTTATTTGTTTCTGAACATTGGATTTGGGTTTTTTTGCTTGATTGAAGATGCAGCATAATCTGTTCACAACAATGCGAAGTTTGAAGCTTGCTGAAGGTTGTAAAGGCACACAAGTTTACGCTCTTAATCCATCTGCTCCTCCTCCGCCTCCTCCTCCAGGTAATAGCGGCGGTGGCGGTAGCGGTGGTACCGGAGGAGGAGGAGTTGGAGATAAGCTTCTTCAGCATATTCAAGATCATCTTCGTGTCAATTCAGTCCGATCTAAATCAAGCCGGACATATCCACCTATGAATCAAGCAAACGCCGTCGTTTCACCTGAGTTTCTTCTTCCTTGTGGACTCCCTGTGACGGATCTGCTTGAACCTCAAATCGATCCTTGTTTGAAATTCGTTGATTTGGTTGAGAAGATGGCTGAAGTTTATCGTCGGATCGAGAATTGTCCTCAATTCGAGAAATCTGGAGCCTTTTTAGAGCAATGCGCTATATTCAGGGGATTATCTGATCCTAAACTTTTCCGGCGGAGTCTCCGGTCATCTAGGCAACACGCCGTTGATGTTCATGCGAAAGTTGTATTAGCGTCGTGGCTCCGATTTGAGAGGAGGGAGGATGAGTTAATCGGAACAACTTCTATGGATTGTTGTGGGAGAAATTTGGAATGTCCAAAGGCGACTCTTGTTTCCGGGTATGACCCGGAATCTGTTTATGATCCATGTGTTTGCTCTAGAGCTTCTAGATCAGAGATGATTGATGATGATGTTCCTGAATGTTCAACTTCTGAGGAAGAAGACTATGATATGTCTTTCTGTATTGGTGATGAAGAGGTTCGTTGTGTGAGGTACAAAATTGCGTCTTTGTCGAGACCTTTCAAGGCAATGCTTTATGGTGGGTTTAGGGAAATGAAACGAGCGACGATCAATTTTACACAGAATGGTATCTCTGTTGAAGGGATGAGAGCTGCAGAGATCTTCAGCAGGACTAGCAGGTTAGATAACTTCCCTCCTAATGTTGTCTTGGAGCTTCTGAAGCTGGCGAATCGGTTCTGCTGCGATGAATTGAAATCCGCTTGCGATTCGCGATTTGGCACATCTTGTTAATTCTCTGGATGAGGCAATGTTGTTGATTGAGTATGGTTTAGAAGAGGCTGCATACCTTCTGGTGGCTGCTTGTCTCCAGGTTTTTCTTAGGGAATTGCCGAGCTCTATGCATAATCCGAATGTTATAAAGATCTTCTGCAGCGCTGATGGACGGGAAAGGCTGGCTTCTCTTGGCCATGCTTCTTTTACGTTGTACTTCTTCTTAAGCCAGATCGCGATGGAAGATGATATGAAATCTAACACAACTGTGATGCTCTTAGAACGTTTGGTTGAATGTGCTGTGGAAAATTGGGAGAAACAGCTTGCGTACCACCAATTAGGGGTGGTAATGCTGGAGAGGAAAGAATATAAGGATGCTCAGAGATGGTTTAACACAGCGGCTGAGGCTGGTCATCTTTACTCCCTCGTCGGCGTTGCTAGGTCTAAGTTCAAGCGTGACCATAGGTACTCAGCTTATAAGATCATCAATTCGCTGATTTCGGATCACACAGCTACTGGGTGGATGCACCAGGAGAGGTCCTTGTATTGCAGTGGTAAAGAAAAGCTGCTGGATTTGGATACAGCTACCGAGTTAGACCCGACTTTGACATTCCCCTATAAGTTCAGGGCAGTGGCATTAGTGGAAGAGAACCAGTTTGGAGCTGCAATCTCGGAACTGAATAAGATTCTTGGATTTAAGGCCTCTCCTGACTGTCTGGAGATGAGGGCATGGATTTCTATAGGTATGGAGGATTATGAGGGTGCTTTGAAAGATATTCGGGCGCTTTTGACATTGGAGCCTAATTTTATGATGTTTAACTGGAAAATCCATGGTGATCATATGGTGGAGCTGCTCCGTCCGCTGGCCCAGCAGTGGAGCCAGGCTGATTGTTGGATGCAGCTTTATGATCGTTGGTCTTCCGTGGATGACATTGGATCTCTAGCAGTTGTTCATCATATGCTTGCAAATGATCCAGGGAAGAGTCTTTTACGGTTCAGACAGTCTCTTCTTCTGCTAAGGTATTATAACTTCGATTTGCACTTCTCAGTGAATTTTTTTTTCTTACGGTGCATGCTGTGTCAGACCCTAATTGATTTTAACATGTGCTGGTTGCATACTGACAGGCTAAATTGTCAAAAGGCAGCAATGCGTAGTCTAAGGCTGGCTCGAAACCATTCAAAGTCAGAGCATGAGAGACTTGTGTATGAAGGATGGATACTGTATGATACAGGCCACCGCGAGGAAGCCCTGGCCAAAGCAGAGGAGTCCATTTCCATACAAAGATCTTTCGAAGCGTTTTTCCTCAAAGCTTATGCCCTTGCGGACTCTACGCTCGACCCAGAGTCCTCAAGTTACGTTATTCAGCTCCTTCAAGAAGCGCTTAAGTGCCCCTCTGATGGTCTTCGCAAGGGACAAGTAAGTATAAAGCTCAGCACTTTTCATTTATGTAATTCAATTAGTCAATTCTTTTTCTCAAGTGTCATCCCTCAGACTGCCATAGTTTTCAGAATCCAAGTTTGAAATTTTGTTGCACTTGGTGTCTGGAATAATTTGTTGATATTTGGAATGTGATCACATCTCTAGAACCAACTGTCCTAAAACCACTTTATTATATTTGGTCAAATGGTTAATCCAACTAAATCAAATGACATTCCATAGAAATGATTCAATATCATGATTCATGAATTCTGCTCTGGTTTATTTTGCTTGCAGGCTTTGAACAATCTGGGGAGCGTATATGTGGATTGTGAAAAGCTAGATCTTGCAGCTGATTGCTATACGAACGCGCTCACCATCAAGCATACACGAGCTCACCAAGGTCTTGCTCGTGTTTATCATCTGAAAAACCAACGGAAAGCTGCTTATGATGAGATGACAAAGCTAATAGAAAAGGCTCAGAACAATGCCTCAGCATATGAGAAGCGCTCTGAATATTGTGACCGCGAGATGGCACAAGGCGACCTTGGCCTGGCAACACAACTTGACCCTCTCCGAACCTACCCTTACAGATACAGAGCCGCAGGTATGCTAATTACATAGCCAGTTCTAGTTTCTTCTTCCCCTTTTTTTAGTTGTTAATATAATTGAATGCCAGAAACAAGACAACATTGGCTGACTCTTTTTGAGGAATTAACTCGTGTATACATTTTATATGCATCCTGATGATTAATTAGACACACAAAAGTGTTAGAAAACTTAGAACCCTGCATATGTGCGGTGATGAAAATAGAAATCAGAACCTATGACCCAACCCATGAAACAACTGATCTTTTCACTAAGCTAAAGCCGTCTTCTTCCTGGAGATAGAAACAGTAATGACAGTGTTATCTTCTTCTGTTCTTAAACCGGAATGATATGCAGTTTCTCTATTTTGATGAAATGTGAATAAGAAAAGTAGATTTACAGCCTCTGTTCTTACCAGTGTTTCAATATTGTGATCAATTTGCTTTGCTAAGACCAGAGTAATTAAGCATTTCTTGTTTAACCTGAACTCTTGGTTGTCGCAGTTCTTATGGACGACCACAAAGAAACTGAAGCCATAGACGAGCTTTCGAGGGCGATATCCTTTAAGCCAGATCTCCAGCTTTTACATTTACGAGCAGCATTCTATGATTCCATGGGAGAAGGAGCAGCAGCAATCAAAGATTGTGAAGCAGCATTGTGTATTGATCCAGGTCATACAGATACACTCGAGCTCTACCAGAAAGCTCGTGAACCAAACGACCAAAAGTAGAAAACAAAACTATCGTTTTGGTTTGGTTAGGCACAAATCTTCTCTTCTTCCCTCCTGGTATGCTTCTACACTGTTTCATTTTCCTTGTGCAAAACGGAAACCGAGGAAATCAACAAGTTTTCGGTTTGAGTGAACCAGGGAAAAAAAGCAAGCATAGCCATGTAAATAGAAACTTTTAATATATTTTTGTTCTCTCTTTAATTTTTGGTTATTGGGGGTGAGGATACTTATTAAATAGTGCAGAGAGTGTTTCTTGCTGCTACAGATAAAAAAAAAATACGTTTTCTGGCCAAAAAAAGGGAAACCACGAAGAAGAACTTACCTCTGGTGAAATTGGACTTCTTCTTCTGTCCTATTTCTAGATGTATTATTGCCTCTTTCTTTTGTTTTTTTTTTTTTACTCGAATTATGTAATTGTATTTGTAACTTCTTCACCTTTTTCTTTACATGTTTCTTGTATTGATTCTTAAAGCATCCGAGGATGTGTTTTTTATCCTCTTGAAACAAGAAAACAAAGAGACTATTCATTCATACATTTCAACATGTTTCACCAAAAATGTCCCCAAAATTTCAATACCTTGCTCTGTTTGTATCAATTAATAAGGAAATCATTGCCTTAGTTATAATTATGGCTTTGTGTTTTTAAGCTCTCGTTTGGTTTCTTGACTGATTTAATATTTCCTAAAGGTCTCCTGTTTGTAAACCTCTGAACTTTTTTTCTTTTTCTTTTTTTTTTCTTTCTCACCTGTGAACACAATAACGAAGTCACAAATATCGGTTTTGTACACACGAGAAAGCTTCAAAACTTTCAACAACTTCTCATTAAATCTCAACTTTCAGCTAACAAAATTTTAAAAGTGTGTCAATACAAAAAAAAATCTCCCTCAACTCACATATTGCCTTCTTGGGCTCGCAAACAAGAAACACCTTTTTCCCCACAGATGATTTTGTTTCTTACGGTTGAAGAAATGATGGATATGAACCGATCTCGGAGGTTGAACTTCAATGCTCCATTCTTGTCCACGAAACGTCATGTCACCCAAGAGAAGCTTCCGGGTCAGTTTCAAGAAGCTTCTGTTCCGTTTTGCTGGGAGACTGCTCCTGGGATGCCAAAGAACTCTTCTCTCTTGAAACATGACTCTGAATCCGAGACGCCTCGTCTCAAACTTCCTCCTGGAAGATTGAAGGTTTATTATTCCCATTTTTTCTCTATTTTAGGGTTTACAATTCATTCAATTAGTCATTACCAACTTGTTTTGTGATTTATAGGTGCACAGTAATGGTGAAAACGACGACTTTGATGATACCAGTGAGAGTTTAACACCAGCTAGACTCTTGCGTCTGAAGAAACGCGACAACCAAATACACTTCCATCAAAACAACCAAGACGTAATCGATGTCTTGTCTCTCACGCAAGCCATAGATATGGTTGAACAACCAAAAGATAGCGTTTCGGAATCGGATGATGGGAGCAGCGGAGGAGGTGACTCAAACGACTACTTAACAATGGAGAGCACAGAGCGAAGCGAAGACATGTCACCGAGGTACATAATAGAGCGGTTTCTACCGGATGCAGCGGCTCTAGCAGCCGTGACATCAGCGGCTAGCCAAAAGAGGAAGAAGAAGCTCTCTTATTTGAATGCAGCAACCGTGAGGCAGTCTTGTTTTTCACCAAAAGCTTGTGGCTTGCATGTGTTGTTGCCTTGGAGCACTATGCATAGAATCTGTGGTGTCAAAAACGCATTTTCTCCTTCTTCCCATAACCACTTGCAGCCCAAGTTTGTTACAAAAGAGAACTAGTTAAATTAAGATACTTCGTTAAGCTACTTCATTAATTTAAACTATATATTGTTGTGACACACCTTTTTTGTTTCTTGTAAAAAATGTGGTGGTTAATAACACTAAACAAAAGGAGCATGTACAAAGATAAGGCTTTTTAGCCAAATATATATTGATGCAGGTAGTTTTAGAATAATCATATATTACTTTTATTTTATATATAATCAAAATTAGACTCAAGTTTTCTTGACAAAGAATAATGATTTTTTCTTCCAGATTTCATATTTTCTTATAATAGGCCATTAGGCTTACAGATCGGTTGTGCAATTTTGATTGATTAATTGATTTTCTTTTTTGGTAGTTTTGTAAAGTTCAATGATTTGGAAAGATGTGAGAAGCTAAGCAAATAACTTTGCATTCTATTTGGTAGGTTTTCAGTATGCCAATAACTATAAATGGTTTTTTCCTAGAACCACTAACAATGGTAAAATAAGTAAGATATATATATAGTCGTTGTAACTTGCAATACGAATATAGTTTTTGAATAACCTCGAAAGTCAGACCAAAATCTCTTCTTCCAGTAACTCTATGTGTTGATTCGAGTAATCAGAGATAAAATATGAGTACTATGCTTTAGTGGACACGCGTAACAAAGTGTCTGGGTAAGCAACAAGTTACGAGGTACGTGTAAAAACCACATGCCGCTTGTTGACGTGTCGTGTCTTTCAAGATTTTGAAACTGACATACGTACCCACTTACAGAGTTCCACTCAATATTATCTCATTGTTTGTTTACATAATGATAGATCATTATTACACGTGTAATTTTGCATCGACATAAGCGATCACTGATTATTTGCTTTTGCTGAATAAACAAACTACTTTTACCATATTTAAAATGGCACCGTCTTAAGCAAAAGTTGAACCCATGCTAAGGAAAGAAACAGAAAAAGAAGGAGATATGGAAGAGGCCGTTCCAGAAGCAGAGAACCTCATGCGTCCAAGAGAAGTCGTAGAAAAAACCAAAGATAGAGAAGAAGAAGAAGAAGAAAAGGAGAAAGGAGCTAATAGTGGGATTTTGAACAATATGATATCCAACTTTATGGGCGCAACAACAACAGTAGACGGCAAATCTGGTGAAAATGTTCAGAAATTTGAAGGTGAAGATGAAGATGAGAAAAAAGGGGAAAGCTCAGGTGCTGGAATCCTAGAGAAGATTATTTCTCATCTGCCAGGTACGCTTTAAGTTTATCATGAATGGATTACACATTTTAAGCTGTTCCGAGAAAAACAGTGAACAAGTATGTTGTTGGGTCTCGGCTTTTAGTTGGACCCTTTGGTGCTAAATCTAAAGAAAAAAAGACTATGTTAAGATGTGGACTTGTATTAAATGATTAAATCTAATGGCATTATATTGTTCCCAGATTTTTGGAGTTTGAAAAGGATTTAAGTAGATAGTTGTTAAAATGGTGTTAAATGACTATTGTTTATTTTTTTCTTTCTGGAAAAAGCAGAAGATGCAGCTCCAACGACAGAGGAGGCATCCATTTTGATCCACTCTGTGATTGACTGAAGAAGACTTCAACAACTCTCTATCATTATTTTTGCTGTTCTGTAATTGTTAGTTTGATGAGACTTTTTTTTTTTTTTTTTTTTTTTTTGCGACTATGAAAATGTTCTCCTTACCGACTATGATGAATTCATCATGGTCTTGTCTTGACTATTTGCTCAGCCCTTTGTTTAAAAATAATATACATATTTAGTTAGATCTGTTTTTGTTAATATTTTACTAACCCACTTGTCACTTGTGTATAACTAATAACGAGAGAAAAGGGAAAATTTATTGCAATTTGTTCATGTTGTGAAGGCCACAAAATTAAGGAAAACATGGAACAAGAAACGTGAGTGTGAAGAGTGAAGAAAATATGTTTTTGTTTTGTTTTGTTTTTGTTGATACCTTTTCTCACAACTATACACATCTATTACACCCATTTGTAATTGCAATGTATGATACCATATAAGCAAACAACTGCCTAAGATAAGTTCTCATAACCATCAGCACAATCTTGGAGTAATGTATATATATCAGGGAAACAGATATCATTGTACGTTGTCTTTATTATCATTTGTGCCATCATACTTTTACCTCATAATGAGGGGAATCTTAAGTTCAATGTGTAATATAGCTAGATCGTAAATGATACTAGCTTTATATATCAGTGATTCCTCGGATACACGGAAGAATATATATTTAAAATTTTATATCTCTTATTTGGTATGCAGCATCTATTATACCATTTCAGAGATCGGTCTAACAAATCAATAATCTAAAGGAATTTTGTTTTCAAGACTTAAACATCAATATCTAAAATGGAAAGGAAACAAAACTAGCCAACACAGATCTAGTGACAGCTTTTTTATCGGATCCCCATATGAAAAATGTACTACCTAATTAGAAACTTCTATTTATATGTTTACATGCAAACATGTAAACTTTGTTTGGTTTTGATATCTTGTGTCAAACCTATTTTAATCGTTTAGTGTTCCGTTCATCATTCATCATCATTACCACTATAATCATATAATCATATTCTCCATATATAGTCTTTGCAAATGATTTATTATTTTTGTTTCGTGTGTAGGCTTCGTGAAAAATATTTTCAAGCCTGAGATGAAAAATATGTACATATCATCTCTTCCCACTCGAGAAATACAAAGATGGAAGACATATATATATGCTAGATATTCATTTTAAAACAGCAAACTAAGGAGAACAATCGGCTTATGTTTGCTTTATTCAAAAAAAGATCATGTAGCTATCATTTTATGTGTTTTGACTCAAAGCTTCAAAGCAATGTATATACACAAAGACCCACCATCATAAGTCTGAACTTATACAACCTTTTTCTCCCTTTGCATAAGTTATTGTCATCATTTCGTTAGAACCATATTCCTCCTCACATCTTTCATCAAGCAAGACCTTCCCTTGCTTGTGAACTTTAGCATTCATGTACTGTAACGATAATCGATGTCTATATGACCAATACGACTTGAATTAAAAGAGTAATTATATTACAATATCACCTCTGGCAATTCCTACCATAACACGTAGAAATCCCTGGAAACTACAACAACAAATAAAACACCATAATATAAGCTACCTTTGTAAAATCTAATGGTGAGACGATTACTCACTGAGGAAAAAAATAAAATGTAATCTGGATGAGCTGAAACTTGACGACACGTGTAATTGTTTCTCACGAAGAGGTCTCCTTTTTAGCTTATCAAGATTCGCCTCACATCAACATTTCACTCTCTGGAAATAACATGGATACACTAAATGTCATAAAAAGTATCATGTTTGACAACATCAAGTATGAGTACTTCAAAGGTGACAATTTTCTTATAAACCTTATTTGTTATGGGCACCGTAGACGTAGAGTCCATGTGTTTCCTGATTATATTGATGATAGAGTTTGGACAGCACTTCACTGTAGCTTGAGAGTGTCTTCAAATATAGATCATTTGAGGGAGCTGTAAATTATGTCCACCTGTGTTTCAGGAATAGAGAAAGGGAAGTATGAAGAGCATATGATTGAAAAAAATTCAAAGCACATGAAAGAAATTAGATTCTCTTAGCTAAAGGTCAGCTAAGTTCTCAGTAAATACATACTCCATGTTTTGAGCTTTTCAAACATTTTAAAAACAAATTTAGAATACCAAATATATTCTTTTTGTAAGGTTATTATTACAAAGTAGATTCTTTTGCAACTATTTTTTGTATTTAATTAATAAGGGTAAAACTGATAAACAACAATAAATTTTACATTGAAAACCTAAAAATTTTATTTTTGTGAAAACAAAAAAAAAAGCTAAAACATCCATCTTTAAGGATGGACTCGGTAATTTAAATATCTTAAGAGTACGTTGCACATGCATATAAACTATGCGAGTAAATGATACATTCTTGCTTCCATCTTTTTGTTCCAAAGCAGTGCTATAAAGAGTGAAAAAGGATTCATGACAAGATGGATACCAGATACACAAAGATACATATATTCATATTTATATGTTCAAGTGAGAGAGAAGTCTCTACATGTAAGAATTTTGACGATAGGGATCCAAACATTCATGAGAAACTGGAGAGACCAATGAATAACAAAATTAACTTTCATTAATAATAGACAACATCATATATATAAATATCCATGGGTTCTAAATTTTTCTTTTTGGTTTAACCATGAGTTCTAATTCTGGCGATGCTTAAGAGCTAATTGAGACCTAAAAGATATGAGGCTGTTTGTAAATCTGGCATCAAATATTGAAACGCAACACATCCTCAGTAGTCAATTCTAAATAAATAGTTCAACGCTCACAAGAATTTAGGATCCATTGTTTATAGAGTCATACCTTGAGTACGGTTGTAGGATTTGCTAGATCCAGTGATACATAGGAACACCTAATACACAAATTTGTAAGAGGTCCTTTGGTTTCTTTAGCTAAACAGCAAAGAAAAACGGAACGACGTTTGATCGGAGAAAGAGGAACCGATCTCGTACTCGAGAGAAAGATATGTCTATGGTTTAGGTAGACGTTTCCATGGTTTTGTTTTGATGATGTGGCTGTCATGCAAGCTTCAAGAGCTTAATTACTTTAGTGATTAGCTGTTTATTTTGCTGATGTTGACACATGGATAAGCCCAAACATCTCTTTTTTAGTTAGTATAGATTTTACCTTATAAAATACATATTTGAAATAGAAATTTATAAGTATTATAAGGAATAATATATTTTCCCCCTCAAATTAGTATTTAATTAATTATTAAATTTTTATATTTCCTTTACACGTTGCAACTATGGGTTTAGAAATTATAGATATGACTATTTATAATTATAGAAATTACAGAAATTATAGAAATTATTGTTTATAGAAATTATAGAAATAAACAATAAATTTTTTAGATAATTTTTTTTTTGATAGAATTTATAGTATAAATTTAGTGTTTTAGTTACAGAATACTGCATATTTCGTTGTATATTTACAAACCCACACTCTCTAGTACTTTGATATATATGGGGTTTATCATGGGTTCACTTATCGCACAGGATCATGCTGCTCTAGAGAAAATTAAAGACGAGGTACTGCCTCGAGACCCAGAAGCTGACGAGCTCATGACATTGTGGGAGATGTTTAAGGCTCGTTTCGTTGTTGAAAAAGCTGACCAAAAACGCAAGAAAGCTGAGACCATGAGTGCCCAGGCTGAGACTAAGACCAAGACCGAGGCTGAGACCAAGACTAAGCGTCGACGTTCTCGATGGATGTCTTGTGTCAAACGTATTTGATTTTTATCGATCATAATAGTAATCGAATTGTTTTATGTAGAATAATGCTGATACCAGAGAGACGAGTGAAATGTTTTAGGAGTACCGGTGGCAAACTTTTCTATTATGTTTTGTTTTTTTGTCTATTGTTATTTGTGATGTATCCGTTTCATTCACATCTAGAAAATCCTTTTAGACATCTCTTAATTATTATATCTTTCAGCATTTTTTAACCAAACAAATTTGTGTCTAGATCCATAATCTCTTTTTCTAGCTTCTTATCGGGCATTTTATATGTTGTTCAGTTGATGTTTGCTGTTCTATTTTTTTTTTGCAAGTCAGACAAATTTTATTTCAACAAGTTTTTAACTCACAAATTATTTCATTCCACTGTTACAATATTGACCCATAATTTTCTTTTCTTACCACTACTCTCTGAAATTGATAGTGTTCTCATGAATGTACTTTTAACTTTTGGTAAAAAAAAATCCATCATTTTCTACTCTTTTTTTTTTTCTTTCAGTTTTTAAGCGTGGGCCAACAAGGCTAATACTACTAGTTCTAAAAGCCTTGAAACATAAAAACATAGTGTAATAATCAAATTACACTACAACACCAAAAAAAAAAAAATTAAAAAAGAGAAAATTGGCTAAAAAGCAATGAAAATTTGCTTCAATAGCTAATCACCTATACACCCTTTGGACCTCCAACAAGTAAACTAATCCACCAACGTTCCTGTCAATCTTGCCCGCATGACACCTTCGGATTTGTTGTCGATTTTATGTGTGTTTGAGGTTCTAAAAATATCGATGAATCTCTTCACCTAAGTATTATTCTATGGGTTTTTCAAAACATTCTCTTTTTTCTCGGTTAAAATTTAACGATTTATGTAGTTAATTAGATGTTTACCGTGATTTCTATATGTGCATTTGCGATCTTAGTTTAATTATTTATTAAATTTCTTTATTTTCTGAGGATAAATAAATCTCTAATTTTGGTTTTAAATGTGTATTATTTTTGGTACATGCATTTAATTTTTGTTTATGAACAACATTCTTCTCTATTCTTTATTTAGGCGGGAGATGACGGTGGAAAAAGAAAGGTGTGGACTTTGTTCAATCCAGGTAACTAATAACACTATTTTTTTGGTTGAATTACTACTCGATTTAAAACATTGCTATTCTAATTCTTAGCATATCATGGTATCATAGATGACTATTGATTAGTTAACTCGCTATTACATTTCTTAACACTAGTTAAAAAAATTTTGAATCGGTATATAGTATATTTATGTTAGTTTCTTATATACCACTACATACGATTTTCTAGCATATTATAATGTCCATTTCGTTTGCCCCATAACTCCTAAGATATATGTCTATATGATAATAGTATATGATTGGTTGTATCCCATTATATTTTTACGTAACTATCCATTTACAAATGTAGGATGCCAATAAGATAGTTCCCGCTCATTTCCTCCTAAATTTGGCAATTTAACTCATATGTTATTGCATTTACGACGCAGTCATTTCGCCTCTTTACAAAGTGATTACACCACCAACAATATATGTGAGCGTAAACCACTTGACTTCATATCATTCTTAGTTCATTAATCCATCCGTTTCTAACTCATTTTCCTCACGCGCAGGAAAAAATCGTTGGCAGAAAAAAATAGAAACACATCTATTTTGTTCGATATCTTTTAATCTTTTAATTAAATAATACTATATATCATTGCTTGTAAGACCATATGCAATAGGAAGAAAAATTAGGTGTTTTTATGTGCAATAGCAAAGTAAATTCAAAAGGCAAAATGCCAAATAATTCAATAAAGACAAATTTTGCCTCCATGAAATTTTGACCGGTTTCGCATAATTCAAATTTCTATTCTTTTTAAATATTATTTTTACCCAATAATTAATCAAAATAAAATAAAAAATTTATACCATTATTTTTTTATTTTTTTATCATCTATAAATAGAACCTACGTTTATATCATTGGACACCAAAAACAATTCTCAAGTTTAACACTCTCTTTTCATTTTTTCTCCTACATTTGGAGCAACCCTCAATTAAGAATATCAATATTTATTTTTAAATTTATTATGTATCTTTGGTTTGTTTTATTAATAATAATGAGTGTTGTTTGTTTATTTAGAAAATAAATATATTATTCGAAGTATTAAAATTATATATTTTTATATATTAATAAACTCTAATTAAAAAATAAATATTATATATCATTTATTTTTTTAAGTTATAAAAATTATTTATTGTGATTTTAAAGATAAAATAAATAAATATAGTTTGATATATGATGAAATGATGTAGAGGAAAGAAAAAATGAGTTGCAAGAAAAAATATTGATTTGTCCTGCTATTGTAAAGTTAGGTGTGAATTAAAAAAATAAAATAATATAGAAGAAGAATAAAATAATGTGAAAAGAATATAGAAAGGGAGATGGTCTAACCTAAATAATAGTTCCATTATTGCCTAAAAGCAAAGTCAGCCGTAAAAAAAATCAATTATTGTATTACTTCCACCCAAAAAAATAGATAATCGAATTACATCACCACAAACTTCAAACCAATTTATCTACAAATTACTTGAATGAAAGAATAATGAAAATATAAGTGTGGTATTTGTATATTGGTCCTTCTACTTTATTATTTTCCATAAAATCTTTCCTTCAATCCTCATTTGATCGTAAATCTTTAGCTTCCTCACCACCAGATCCAATCGGCGTCGTCTCCATCTCACCCTCAAGTTCCGGCCTAATCTCCTCCAACTGATTTACCACCTGACTTGCTTCTGGCCTCGCCGTCGGCGACGGATCAACACAATGTAAAGCCAATTTCAAAGTATTCAAAAGCTCATCTCCAACGCTTTGTGTCTCTCTCATCAGCTCCAAATCAAAAACTTCATTAGTCCATTCTTCTTTCACAATCGAAGCTACCCATTGAGGCAAATCCATCCCATTCGTCGGCTCTCCTGGTGATTTCCCAGTCAATAGCTCCAAAATGATGATCCCTAAGCTGTAGACATCAGTCTTCGTGCTTGCGTTCTTGATTTTTGAAAATTCCGGTGCTCTGTATCCTAATGTTCCGGCGGTTGCGATTACGTTTGTTGCGGCGGCGGCTGTCATGAGTCTGGAGAGACCGTAATCGGCGATGTGTGCATTGGTTTGTTCGTCGAGGAGAATGTTGCTAGCTGTGAGATTCTCATGGATCATGTTCTCGTTTCCGTGAAGGTGAGCTAAACCACGACTGATTCCTTTTGCTATCTTCATTCTTGTTTCCCATGGAATTAGGGTTTCTGGTCCTCTAGCTGTTAACCAATTCCACCAAATTCAACAATCAGATCACTAAAAATGTCAACTTTAATTCAAAATTGGAGATTTTGTTTGGTTTGCTTACCGTGAAGAAACGCAGAGAGACTTCCTTTAGACATGTAATCGAATACAAGAAGCTTCTCTCCTTTAGGTCCTAAGTAGTAAGCTCTTAGTGCAAGAAGATTCTGGTGACGAATCTTGCCTAAAGCTGTGACTTCTCCTTCGAACTCTTTGACTCCTTTGGTAGTTTTCTCTCTCAGCCTCTTTACAGCAACTTCATTACCGTCCTCCAATGTGGCTTTGTATGCTGTGCCATAAGTACTTTTCCCCATGATCTCAGCTGTAGCACAGAGTAGATCATCGGCTGTGAACACAAACGGACCATCGAAATGAACCAGCTTTCCTCCCATTTCACCTCCTGCTGATGCTGTCGCTGCAGCAGCTGCAGATACTGACTTGTCAGAGATCTTGGCCTTTCCATCTTTTTGTTTCAAGGCGGCCCGTTTCTTGATCAGACAGCAGAGTAATATGCAGCATAAGAGAAGTAGAATGGCTAGAAGAGCTCCAATGGCGATTAGGATTATATCCTTCACCGAGAGTTTCCTGTGGTGTTTTCTTGGTTCTCGTGATGAGGTAGGTGAAAGGGTGAGGGGATGATGAGGTTTAGGAGAAGGACACGGATTTGAGGAGCTGTAGCCACAGAGCTGAATGTTGCCCACGAAAGAGCTTGAGTTGAACTTCTTGGAGAGAATAGGTGGAACAGTACCAGAGAGGGTGTTGTAGGAGACGTTGAATGAAGAAAGGTTCTCCAGGTGGACTAGTGACAGCGGGATTGGACCTGTGAAGTTGTTTTCTGACAGATCAAGCTGTTTGATTCCAGATATGTTCCCTATTGTCTCTGGGATTGGCCCATTGATCTTGTTTCTCTTGAGGTTAAGCTCTGTCAGGTTGTGCAGTCTATCAATGGCTTCTGGGATTGGGCCTTTGAGGTGGTTGCTTTCGAGGTTCAGTGAAACCAGAGATGAAAGGTTGGAGAAACTGTCTGGGATGGTTCCGTTGATTGAATTGTAAGAAAAATCAAGGCTCTGGAGGTGTGGAAGAGCTCCACATTCTCTGGGAATAGAACCTGAGAGCTTGTTATGGCTTAAAGAAACTGCTTCTAGCAAACTCTGCTTGCAGAGAGACAAGGGAACAGCTCCAGAGAAGAGATTATGGTCAAGATTTAGTGTTTTGAGAGTGTGAGAGCCATTAACCATAAGGTCGGGTATTGAACCAGAGAGGTTATTATGCCGAAGATCAAGAAAAGTGAGGGTATGTGATCTGGCTACACTAACCGGAAGGGCACCAAAAAGTGAATTGAAGCTGAGATTGAGTTTATAGAGCTTTGTGGACTCAGCGAGACTAGCCGGGATGATTCCTGTTAGCTGGTTATTGCTAAGATCAAGATTCTGGAGAAGAGAGCAGTTACCCAGTGAGGCTGGGACTAAACCTGTGAGGCGGTTGTTGAAGAGATGGACTCCACGGAGGCTCTTAAGGTAGCCAAGGGAACGAGGAACCGAACCGGTGATAACGTTGTCGTGGAGGCTAAGTTTTCTGAGACTCCCAAGCTGTCCAATCTTCTCAGAGATAGTGCCACCGAGTCCCTTCCAAGGGAGCTGAATGGCAACAACTTGACCTCGGAGGCATTTGATTCCAGCCCAGCCAGAGCAAACTTCAGAGGACGCAGAGTTGTTCCAGCTTCTGAGAACTCCAGTGAAGTCAATGAGTTCATGTTTGATAGCTTGGAGCGCCTGATAGTTCGCTTGAGTCACCACGATTCCATCCCAAGAATGACCACCACCACCTGCAATAGCTTGAGCAGAGAAGAGTAAGACACACAAGAAGAGACTCGTGCAGAAATTGAAACTAAGTTCATAAATCAGAAATGGACTTTTGTAAAGCTGATTCATTTCCAAAGAATCAAAGAAAAAAAAAATAGAAACGGAGAAGAAGAAAGATGAAGGGCAGGAGCTTGAGTTGTTTGTTTGTTCTGCTTCTTTCTATATTTGGAAAACTTAGAGATAGAGAGAGAAGTTTTGAGTTTTAGTGAGGTAGGAGATGAAAATGTGAGTGTTGTAAGGAAAGACTAATTATGGTTGGAGTGAGCGACGAAGAAGACAGAGACAAAAGTTTAGTTTATGTTTATTGTAACGGCTAGTTTTTACTTGTTGGCCTGCGCCAAAATAAACGGTAAGCGAGAGAAACATGACCAACGGCTATAAAGTCATTCCGACCGTTTTAACTATTGACTATAATTAAATTGTCTTCGACAGTTGTTGGATTTTACATCTTGTGGTCATCCAAATAATTATTTCAGTTTCACCAATCTACGGAAACTGGTCCAACCTCGACACTTTTGGCCACGTCAGTCCTAGTACCAATCACTAGAGTCTAGAGATATTTTATGTATATCTGACAACATATGTAACAATCATTTCACACATATCCTTTTAACAAAATAACAACAATCTAGATTTTGTTTAATACTAAATTATAGAACTAAATTCATTTCGTTTAGAACTAAATACTAAGTAATTGATGAATTTCTGTAAAAATCCCTTGTAGTTTCTGTAATAAACTACAATGTAGAAAAAACCAAATACAGTATTGTAAATTGTTTCAGTGTATTGATGATTCTCGAAACATATGCAAACTTGTGTAGACAAAACTGAATCAGAAACATCAAACGACGAGAAAAAAAGAACATAAAAATTTATTCTTAAGAATGTGACGAATCTAACAAGGATAAAATAGAATACAACATGATAGAGATACAATTGTTGTAGCGATCATTATTTACACACACGCAAAGAGACGTTTTTGAATCCATACATATAGGCAGTACACAAAGTCTACAACAATTCTTATGGACAAAACACAGTAGCTCGTGTTCCTACATTGCCCATAAAGAATTCAGTTTTCTATTACCACATCTTTCTGGCATTCACGAATCCGCCGAGCCAGGCTGCCTTAGAACCGTTTCCTCTGCCGGACAAGCGCCTAAGAGTGTGCAGATGTCGTTTTTCACCAGGAATTCCTCTGCATTAACGAGAATCAGAGGTCCATACTCGAACACCAACTTCTTGCACTGCAATAACACAAGACACAACACAGTAAAATGAGAAAATCCTAAGCTATCTACTAAGTGATCAAGCAGTTGCATTGCACAAGTTCAAGAAGAACATCAACCGCAAAAACAGAAAGAAATGGTTGAGGCAGGGATTATTATGGATTTGAGTTCTTAAAATATTGGAACTTGATTATTCTAACCTTCTTCTCGTAGTTCTTGAACGATTTGCATCCCTTGAGAAGTAGCTCAACTATATCCAGCTGGATAATCAAGAGAAAACAAAGTCAGTATCCACAGATAAGTCTAATAGTTAAACTGTTAGAGTAATCTTACAAAATAATCAAACAGCAAACATGGCTACATGAGGACGTAGCAAGCTTAGAGAGCTTGAACTGTTTTAAGAATATGGTCAGATTATGACTAAATCATAGTGCTATGGGCCTATGATACAAACTGCATAAATAATGTCATCATCTTTTAGTTACTACTAACCTGTGTGTCCGGATCTTGTAGTTTGATGAGAATCTCTGAAACAGTCTTGTGGCATACACCACAACTGTCCTGACGAGCTTCTTCTACAAGAGCTACAACTTTGCCACAAAGATTCATCCTCTTGCAGAAATAATGAGGTTGAAACGATTCCAGTTGTAAGAAGAAAAGAGGAACATAGTAATCAACCAAAGATATGCACTGCATCAAAAACATATTATTATTCAACACATTTGTCATATTAAAAAACAAAAGAATCTGAAGCAAAAATATAGAAAACCTGCTGGGAAAATCCACGCAATTGGGAACACCGATCATGAAGATCCTCGATAATCTCGGCTTGAGTGACATTTTTCTCAAGGTAGGTGAGAGCATCAGTAACATATTCCTCACACAGAGTGCAAACGTTTTCATTCTTTGAAACTTGCTCTATACAAAGACAAGAAGAAAAGTTGAAAAGTCTCAAAACTTTAAATCAGCTAAAGAATATTCTTTTAGGGGAAATTGGTGTTGAAATATACATCTCCAGCTCATAGAAACCAATTATTTCATTACAAGTATCAAAATTGAACACTAAAGTGGCAAGCTTTTCTAGAATCAAGCATGAAAAGATATGTCTTTTTAATCGAAATTTAGCTCTAAAATTCAATCAAACCTGAGAGGGTGGAGTCAACAAAAGATCTAGCGTCAGAAACCAAAGTCAAAACCAACAAGAGAAGAACCAAAGTTCCAGCTCTGAGACCCATGATTTCTGGTAAAGAACACAAGATCAGAAGAGTTCAACTAAGATTCTCAAAGCCGGATTATGAAGATTCAACCAGAATTTTAGAGAAAAATGTTACCTTTAGGAGCAAATGATTGGTGGAATCTGGTGTGTGGGAGAATGAAGAATTTATCGAGAATAAATAAGTAGATAGATCCGTCGAATTGGCTGATTGCGTATGAATATGTAATGGTCAGATGAGATATTCTCACACTACAAGCAATTAGCCTGCCACGTCATCTCACCGGCTTTGGCTATTATTTTCGAATATTCTTAACTACTTTTTATTTTTAAATAGCTGCAATGAAATCCATTTGTGATCAAAACTGAATGATATTTTTGTTTGCCATTTTATAAAGTTTTGAGAATACTAATCTGTTATATCAAGCTTATATTTTATAGTTTGAATTAGATTGCCTCAAATTCTTAGGACAGATGGAAAAGCATGAACTTGGTATTTCATTTTTTTTTTTTTATTTTGCTATCCACGAGCCAGAAGATTTAAAAACAAATCACATCTCATTTTACGTATAAATTATAAAAGAACAACTGAAACCCCAATTGCTTAAGTTAAGACTTACGACACACAAACACCTAAGATCTTCTAATATAAATCATTCTCATTCAATCACTCACTAATCACATTATGTTCAAAGCTAGTATCAAATTACCCTCAGCTACATGGATGTTAGCAAGTGATAGAATCAAAATTAGCAAACCACGAGAGAACAAAACCTTAGTTGTGTTGGTTTCTTAGGGGTTTTCCTTAAACCATTTCTATAACACCCACAATACATTATACATCATCTTAACCCATTTAGATTTCCCAATATCTCATCTTTAACCTAATCCAACGAAACCCATTTAGACATTGGGCCTCAATGAACTAATATGGGCCCAAAGCTTTTATTCCTCGGTGACGATTCTCTTTTCTCCTCTAGATACTTGTACATCTTCTACATTCAAATTTCTCTCATCCCTAGCTGTAAAAACCCTTGATTTACTTTATAGTTTGATATTCCCAAAGCTTTGTTGGAAATTGAGTGCCCAGATCCTATCAAAACAATAATGAAGGAAGTTTATGGAGACTCTTTTGCTGAACCTGGTGTTTGTCACGACAGGGCTATTTTGTGTCATAGTGATGACGATGTGGATCAGATTAATGATTATATGCTTTCACTATTACCAGGTAAATCCGGTTTTTAATGCTTTTCTCTGTCAAAACTATTGTCATTTTCTAACTAACTACTTGCTTTAATATCATCATTATCATATCGAGGGATGCGTATAAATCAAGCCCAAGTGATTACTTGTTATTAGCTCTAACAGTTTTTGGTAGATTTTGAGACTAAAGATTGGTACTCCCATCATGTTACTTACGGACGTTGATCCTAGCCGTGGGTTATTCACTGGGACAAGACTTCAAATTAGTAAGCTCGGTGCTTCTATGCTTGAGGGTAGATTTGGCATGAGAGCCGAGAAATTCTTAATCCCTAAGACGCATATGTACTCTACGAAAAAATGGTTTAGCGTAGTCCTGTCACACTTGCATTCGCCATGCCTATAAATAAAAGTCAAGGCCAAGCATTTTCCAAAGTTGGTCTATATCTACCAAGACCAGTGTTGTCTCATGGACTAAGGTATGTTGCCATATCCAAACTCAAGGCCGGAACTTGTTTTAAAGTTCTTATCACAGGTGAAGATGGGAACCCCCAGGAAGAAGCGGACAATGTTGTGTTCCAGGACTTGTTTCAGAAAGTTTAGTCAACATGAGACTATAATGTTCAACATTCTCAAAATATTCATATCTTTGTTTTATCTTCCCCAGATGGTTCATGACACAACTTTGCTAGTAATTGGTCACTAAATTTGATTATTATGCTTCATTTAAAAACAAATCACATCTCATTTCACTATTTAGCATGAACCCGATACACATCGAAAACAAATAGAAACACAATTAAGACTCACAAACACCTAACAACTCCCAAGATAATTTCAATCAGTCACTCATCACATTAAGTTCAAAGCTATCTTCTTCTTCTTGTTCTTCTTCTTGCTCTCTTTGTTCAACATCACTGACAAGTTTGTCAATCCAAACCGCTTTCTCTTCCCATTCAACCTTTTCTCTTTCTCCTTCCCTTCACCATTTCCATATCTAATCTTAGTCTTTCCAAGAATCTGACCCAACGAAACTCTCCCGTTCATCATCGTCGATGACTCATCCGCAAGAAGTAGTTTCCTACTCAATATCTGCCCTATTGACATTGTTGGTTTCAATACAGCCACTGAGGATGATGTCCCATCACCGTTCATCATCAGATTCAGACCATTTACATCCATCAGAAAAGAGTTCTTGTACTTATTACCCGAACTTGATGATCTCCTCCTCTGTTCAGCCAACCACCATTTCCCCTCTTCTGCTTCCGTTTTCACGTTATTCACTTTCTCCAAACCTTCCTCAAGTGTCCTCCTACTGCTTCTGATTTCTCTCGCGGTTTCTTCAATCTTCTCGAGAATCTCCTCCTGCAAAGTCTCTTCACCATTTCCTCTTCTTCTTCTTCTCCTAGTAACAGCCTTGATTTCAGCCATTGCAACTGCTTCAGCTGCTCTAGCAGCTTCCTTCATCTTCCTAGCAGCTACCAAACGCATCTCAGCAGTATTGATCTTGTTTCTCGTTTGTTCAATCTCAGCCACTGCTTTATCAACCGCAGAACGAGCATTTTCTCCTGTTTTACTAAACTCCTTAGCCTCATAACTTAACCTCTGAATCTCCTTTGAGATTTCAACTGCATTCTCAGAGTTTAGTCTATCTCGTGTCTTCTCTAGTGCAGCTCGTTCCTTTTCTAATCTCTTGTTCAGTAGCTCAACGGACTCACGTATAGCAGCTAAATCTTCAGTTGTCTTACACAGATTCATCTTCGCTTGGTTCAATTCCTCGAAAACATTCCTGTCACAGTTTTCTTTCTCTTCCTTTCTCTGTAGCTTTGATTTGAGCTCTTCAACAATGGCTTTGGTTGATTCCAGTGACTTCAACACCTTTAAAGTTTCTCCTTCTTTTGCAATCAGTTCCTTCTCTAACTCACTTGCTTTCTCCACCATACCAGCTTCGTTCTGCGACCAAAAAATTCGAAATTTCGCATCACAAGTAGAAACTAAAGACAAGATCTTTCTATAAAATAATGATTCCATGTGATTACCCAATTCAATTAAAACCCTATAAACCAAAGAGATGGACAAAATCAGTGAGAAATAAGACCTGAGAAGCTTCGGAGATGTTAATGGAGGAAGGTTTCCAGAAACCAAATCCGCCAAAGCGAGTGGCGGCTTCTCTCACCGACTCGAATGGCGCAGAAGTGTCGATTTCTCCGACGAGGGAGGATTCTAGTGTTTCGGCCATCAAAGAAAGAAGAAGAAGAAGAAGAAGAAGACAAGAACTTGGGAAGAAGAAATAGTGAGAGTGATCAAACTGTTGTTTTGTTCGATACTGGTGTGAACGAAGACTTTATATTATCTCAACGGCACTTTTGTATGTATTATCTAATGTAGAGATGATTATTAAAGTTGAATAAAGCTACAAGTATCCGTTGTCTTCTCAGTTCCTATGTTTGTCTTCATTTAAAGTTTAAACCCTTTTTCTAATCTAATCTTATGATTATTATTTTTTGGTTTTAGTGTTACAATCTTATGATTCTTCCCTGAGTATTTTTGATTCTTTTGTTTGGTTAAATATACTATTATCCTAACAATTAGGAAGTGGGATTAAAAAATGTCATTTAAAAGTATTTGTGAACTCTTGGATCTTATAGTCATAGACTCGGAAAACAACAAAAATCAGTTTATTTAATAAATATGTAATCTTAATAAATAATTTAGGTTTTTTTTTTCTGAATTGAATTTCTCACTTTTCACAGAAATTAATAGTTATGTGCTATCCATTTGTTTTCTATCAAGGAATCGGAAATTTCCTCTAGCTTTTTTTGATATGCTATTTAGGCCCTAATGCTTCGTTCAACGTGATTATAATAACTTTTGGTCGAAAAAGAGAAAGAAACCAGAAAAAAAAAACAAAAAGGAAAAGTAAAAGAATCTTTGGACCGTTGGATTATAGAGGGAATTGTGCCGGATTTTGCTGCGTAGATTTTGGTGTTGTGGTGGGGATTTCTAACGGTCTTAAAATGGGGCTCACATAATGAAAGTCTCGGTTTTTAAATGGTATTTCAACTAACCGTTGAACGTTAAGACTTAAGAGTGGTCTTTTCATATCTCACAAATCAAAAATTCAGTAAACAACACAATATTCCCCAACCATTAAAAATAAATAAAAATTTCAGGTTTATAACAATTCTAATCACATAAATTAATAAGAAGCTCTATTTCTAGACGGTGGAATTTATTTGGATTCATAACTCAATTTCACTACAATCTGATCACATAACAAAACTCTTAAATTAGATATGATACACAAAACTAAGAGCATCCTTATCGGAGATCCCTACACACGGGGTCTTCCCATTTTATTTTATCTTTTTAATTTCTTTTTTAATTTCTTAAAAAATTAATTTTTTATTGTCGCGATGAATCACGTGGCGTTTTTGGGAAGACTTAGTGTCTTGCAGAAGATACAAAAAAACACTGAGAAGACACAAAATGATAGGCTCCACACGGAAAGACCCCAAAAAAAGTGACCGATGAGGATGGTCTAACATCATTTGGTGAGGAAATTGTTGTAAAGGGCAGACATCGTAAATATTCATATTTTATCATCTATTTTATTTTGAAAAGTTTTAGATCTTTGAAATTTTACTTTTGTCTTCTATATATTTCCTTTAGAAAAAAATATGATAAGTTTGTTTTCGATTCTTTTGATTCAGTGTCTTCTTTTTCGAAATTGTAATTGTTGAAACTTCTATTTTCTTAAGTCTTTCCAAAATATTTTTCCATTTCTTCAAATCTTTGTTTCTCTTTTTTTTCTTTTGTCATTTTTGTCATAATTTTTGTTTTTTCATGATTTATATGTCAAAACTTTTTAATCTCGTTTGTTTTTCTTTCAGATTTGTAAATATATCTTTCTCTCCATCTAAACTTGAGACTATCACCAAGGATTTCGAAAGAATCCAAGTTATTATGCTCAAGAATATGAAATCATAATAGCTTGGGACTTCCAAAAAAACACCACTCTAAAAAAAGACGACAATCCATAAACATTCATATCCAATTTGTTTTTTATGAATGTCAAATTCTCTTATCTATTTTACTTTGAAAAGTTATGAATCTTTGAAAAATTCTTTAATTTTCTATATATTTCCTTTAGAAAGAATTATGATAAAAAATTTCGATACTTTTGATTCAATTTATTCTTCTTCGAAATTATAATTGTTGAAACTTCTATTTTCATAAGTCTTTCCAAAATGTTCTTCCATTTCTTCAAATTTTGTAACTGTTATAAGATTTTGTTAGTTGTTCTTACATTTTAGTTCAATTTTCTTGTTTTATCTCCATAATTAGGTCCACAAAATATGTTTCAACTTTGAATATATTTGTTTAGGATTTTATGTAATCAAGTTTGTAATCAATAATGAATTTTGGTTAATCGTTCATTTCTTTTTGTTTACTTAACATCTTAAATGTGGTTCATTATATTTAAATATTATCATATAGCATAATAGTACTTATCTCCAAGTGATTTGTTTTGCATGGCTATAACTCATATGTCTCTTTAGAATTTCTATCACAAATCTTTTCACAACAAAGAAAAAAATCAATGTGCAAAGCATGCATGCTGAGTACAAAATTATATACTGTTGAAAAGTCCACTGATCGAAAGTGTTCAACCTTTATTCATATAGGCGATAATCAATTTAAACCCATAACTCATCACAGTCTTGATGACAATAATTTATGAAAACAATAATTTATCTATTTTGAAAAGCAGCTAAGTTAATGAAAATTTGTTTTAGAAAGTTACTTACGTCTTGAATGAGGTTCCACAACAAAAACAGTGATGCCTCCTCTTGTCGGTCTCTCCAACTCACTCCAACAAGAATTTTCCAGACTTGTGATAAGCCTCCATATCCAACACACCTCCATAACCAAAATATTGAATTAGCATATAATGTATATTGTTTCTTGATTTCTGAAGAGCCATAGACTGGCGAATAGAACAAAGAATCTATGTCCCAGAAAACCTAGAATAGAAAAATATTAGATTAATTTAAAATATTTTATAATCAATGGCAAATAATCACTTATGAATCTGACCATTAGGAGACTATCCTTCTCAATCATAAGAGGAGGAGGATCCCTTAGAAGTGGAGAGGGTGGTTGTGATGCCATCGCAACCAACACGAAGGAGTTCACCTCGAGCAAGTTCCTCCTATATCATTGATTAAGTTATCGTTGGAAGCTCAGGACCCGACTTTTCGGGTGTGTAGGCAAGTAACAATGTGATCTCACTTTGGATGACAAGCTTCATGACGGTGATGAAGTCCCGATCCAAGGTGATCAGCAATATATGAGCAGGAGGCTGACGACAAAAGGCCAAAAAAAAAATATGGCTCTGACTGGTAACATGTAGTATCAAATTTGAGTTGCAGTATATGTTAGAATTTGATGTAACTTGTAGTAAAAATTATGTGGTATTAAACTTGTATTGCAGTAGATTTATGTAGTAAGTTTGCAGTAAAAATATGAGTTACATTTTTGTCAAAACAACTGAGTGATAAATTTTATAATGTTTAGTTGGAGTATATATTATTAAAAATAAATTTAATTTAAATTAATGATAATAATATTTATTACAAGTTTAATAATTGGAAAAAAATTATTTTTATGATTTAATACTAAAAAAACTAATGACGTAAATAAAATAAAATCTTTAACCAAGATATGATTTGTTATTTTGATTTTACGTAACAAAAAGTAATGATATCGTTAGAGATATTTTAGAATCAAAAATAGCAAAAAAACAAAAAAATAAACGTTGGAGTTTCATAACTCAAGCTTACCACATTAGATTTTTCTTGATGTTGAGAAATTTTTGAGTTAACAATTTTACAAAAGACATACATCAAAGTTGTACATCAACCATACATCATTCTATCTCAAACTCAATTTCAATTTTTTTTTTCAAACATCATGATTGGTAACATTTTTGAGTTTGGTTGAGTTATGTGCATAACTCAAAGAACATCATTAGTAAATCATGTTACCAGTCATAACCTATGTTCTTTCATTGCCAAGTCAAAATGATCGCGTAGTTTGTCCTCTGAAAGAGAGACTCATGCAAATACACCAACAAAATTCAATCCAACAGTTTATCACCAAAAAGAGCCATAAATACATTTGAACTTATTGATTAGTCAAATGTTATTGTACTACATTATGTTTTAAAACGTATTATGACGTTTATCATCATTTATGCAGTTTTATTTATTCTCTCTAACACAGTAACACTTATTGGAAGTTAAAAAAAAAAAGAGTAACTAAACAAATATTATAGTTAAAAAATTAGAAATCCAAAAAAAATCAAACAATTTAATTATATGGTTATAAACTGAATCCGAAACCAAAATATTTTTAATAATGCTAACTGAACGATTGGTTTTTAGGTAAAATCAAAACCTATTTAAATCACCTAATTATAATTCGGTTTGGTTCAGATTTTTTGGATAAGGTTATTTTGTGCACCCCTAATGAATACTTTTTCTGTTTGTCAAAAAGTGTCATTTTAGTGTTTTAAGTTATTTGACAAAACAGAGAATGTCATTTTATGTTTTCATTGCAGATTCTTAAACTAAATCTCATTTTTGTTCCTATTATTTTAACTTATTAATTAGAAAGATAAATTTTGGTACTGTATTGATAAAAGGAATAAAAAATTTACTTAATTTTTTTAATATGTGTAAAAAATGTCAAAATGATATTCTTTGAGATACAGAGGGAGTATAATGGAATAGCAAAAATATTTTAGCTAATTAGAGGTCTTATAGAAAAATCTAAAAGACTGGTTATATATGGAATAATGATACGGAAAACATGAAAGAGTGATATTTCATCCATAACCAATAACCAATAAGACTTGAAACTTTAACATCAAGTTTTTTTCCCCCCGAATATTTTGGATCAAATGGAATACCAAATCAAACTGGATTTACCCGAAAATTTGCTAAAACCTATTTGTCGACTTGTGGTCATTGTTTTTGTTTTTGTTTATTTCAATTTTTACAGTTGATTAAATACCTCTAATCAATACATTTTCTTTAGAGTTTAGACTTTACAATTTTACTATAAAAACCGTATCCATCTATTTTATTATATGTGCGACACAAATTATTCTGAACTCCAAAATAAATTATCAAGAATCTGTATTGGCCTGCTGCTGCTGAGGTGGCGGAGGCGCCGAGCTTTTCCGACGCTTCCGAATGAAATAAAAAGCAAATCCAGAAAGAAGCAACAATATTACGAAACCATCAATCCCTCCAACTAATGCCACAATCCATTTTCTCACATTTGATTTCTGATCACTCAATCTCACTCCTTTAGGAATCTTCACCATATAACTCAATCCACTCACTCTCTCAATCTGCTTAACACCTATCACAATCCCATACATGACACAACCCTCATCAGAAACAGAGTAACTCACAGCTCCACACTCGCAATCTTTCTTACACAACTCTTCACAACGTTCTTTGCTTACGTTTCTCACTTGTGTCCCATTTCTTAGCACTGTAGTGACTCCTTCTAACTCAACCATCTCATGATCGCATAACCTTTTTATCGAAACCCCTTCTTCCTCTTTGCTGCAATCTCCATTGCTCATAACCTTAATGCAAGAACAAGAGTTGGAGAACGTGCAGATTCCGTATGGTTTACACGCTACAGGAAGATCACAATTGTTGCTTAACGCTTGGAACGATGCCTCGAACTTTCCCTTTTCCGGTTTATAAGAATAAAGTCCTAAGTTACCGGTTTTGTTTCCCAGCGCCAAGAATCTGATCAAAGGTTGCTCTATTCTCCCGATTATATGGTTGTTATCGTCGAATAGGTCAAGACCCTTTGACCCTAATCTCACGAAGTTGATTGTTTTGTTCTTCTCTATAGGCTTGTATTCCCAATAAGAGTACTTGAGCTTGTTCAAATTGAGGAACAGAGCAATCTTGTCGCGTAAAACTTCAAAAGAATAGAACAAAGTCGAGTCTTTAGGGAATGAAGTTAGTTGTGTAGCCACGTCTAGTCTCTGACCACTCAACATCACATCTGTTGGGAAATTGAAACTTTGCCATTTGATCAGGTTCATAGCATCAACCAACACTAGATTCCCTGAGCTTTGTATCTCCAACCTCTGCAAAAGTTTTATTTCCAAACACAAATTGTTTTACATGTTTCTGTCATTAAAAAATGATTAACCAGTCTCTAATATTTGTGTACCTCAACGCCTTGTCCTGAGGTTCCACTTCTCCAGCCAACGTGTTTATTGTTACTTTTTAACCTCAAGTCTCCATCTTTTGTGAGCTCAATGATGCATTTGCTAGAAACATACATCTTTGAGTAATGCCCTGAGCTCCAAACTTTTACATCTCCTAGGAAAACTTGGAGGGAACACAAATATCGTCCATCATCTTTGTCGCTTGATTCCATCGTTAACGCGGCTTTGAAACTAGGTTCTCTTGTTGATGATGATGATTTTTTCTCCATTATATAAGCTTTCCCCATAAATCCGGGAGTGTATTCAAGAGGAGAAGCGAGCGTCAGAGTAAAACCAAGGTTTATAGCTGATTTGCATTGACCTTGGAGTTGAAAGAACAAGCAGATTAAGAAAGTGAATGTATAGAGGTTCGTCATAATATCATGAAATGTTTCTTCTGTTGTTGATACTCGGAATTTTCCGGGGAAAAGGAAAGATGATAATAAAAAGAAGAGAAGGTTAAGTTTAGTATTGAGTGTGTTTTTTTTTTCTCTACACTTTTGCAGGGAAAAGATATTTGCTTCCATTTTTCATTTTTTTTGGTGTTTGTGGAGTCTTATTTTTATCTTAAACTATTTTCCCTTTATTTGGTATTTACTTTATCATTTTTTTAAAAATCAAAGAGAAAGACAGAGATTGATATTGATATTTTTCAGTTTTTCCACTTATTTGTGTAGTTACTTATAAGTTTCTAATATAGCAAAGAGAACAGAAGATGATGCACGCTTAGTCTTCTACAGGCTATCCATGTGGGGTTCTGCTCTGCATTCCCATTTTTATTATACAAAATGTAGGTTTTTTTCTTACAGTATACAAAAAAAAAGGGAGTTAATTATTTCCTTTTTTTTGTAAAATTAAGATATATCATATACGTACACTTATTAATTTAAGTTGAAAATATCCACTTTTGTTTCCTTTTTCAGTGCAAAATCTATAAGAAATTTCAATTTATCTTTAAGAATAAATACTTTTTACTACATTATGCCTTGGTGTAAAGTGTAAACCTACCTCCTTTTTTTTTTTTTTGGTTCGTTATAAGTCTAAGAAACTATTTTGTTTTGTTATTAGAAACGAAGCGAGAAATTGATCTCTTAAACGAAAGTTTTGTTAGAATGTCTCATATTGGAAGTGGATTGTAATTTGTATTTAACATAATATATAATGGGTATAAAGTTTTCTAATCATAGCTAATTCATTTTAAAAGCAACTATAAATGACATTATGTTTCAAGGAAAGAAAAAAAAATGGATATTCTAACGATGATATAGTGACTATTTATATCTAGAGACTTGAGAGTGGGGAAGTAGAGTAGGTATATGTTGGGAATTAGGTGAGATTTGTTTTAGTATAGTAATAATTTAGTGGGACTAATTAACTGATATATTTGTTTATTTGATATTGGCTTAAGATGGACCACGAAAAGTGGCGATCCCTGTCAATGTCTGGTACGTGCAATATCTATTCATTCTAGTCTTAGTGCTGATGTCAGCCATGCGTATAAACACCCTGGCCTACTTTGACAATTCTTTCTCGTTTCAGGGGTTCTAGTCTGGGCCCACGAATTATCCGCAAACGCAATGCGACTCATTTTTGTAAGAGTTGATTGGTTTAGTACTTAAGAAATATAGTGTTCGCAGATAATTATAACTGCATACGTTAAAAAGTTTCTTTTTTAATAAAAATATTAACGTTAACTTTGACAACAACAAAAAAAAAAGGTTTAAAACTAAGAATAAAATTTGTTATACAAGATGAAAAAACTGTCTCACAAATCAAATGCTCATTTTTAGAAAACTTTTTTTTGTGGCTGTATATGACAGCTAGCTGCTCATATATCTGCATGTATGCTTCCGACAGTTGCACCATCTGAGGAAGTGTCTATGCATCTCATACCATGATTGTTGTGGCTTGCGTTGCACAAAGACTCTAAAGTAGCCGTCCTTACAAGTTACAATCATGTATACAATGTTAGCGATTAGATTATACTTAATTAGAATCCCTTGTCGCCTTCTTTGGCTGTAGGCAATGATGGTATGTAATCCCTCAGCTCCATGTCCTTCGCAGGGAAGTTAACCAAGGTTAGATTCTTCTCATTAAAGAAGTTGTTCTTGTTGAGCCGAACCATATGGAATATCAAGTAAGGAGAAGATTTGTTAAAGAAGTTGTTCACAAAATCTGTCTTTTGTAAGTTGTTCAAACCAACAATTCCCGTAAGATATTGAGAGCCATCCAGAGCCCTTGACCACTCCCTATTCATGTCAAGCTCTTCTACTTGTGCCTTACGAAACCTTGGGGTTTAAAACATGACGAATGTCATCAAAATCAGAAGATTGATATAAACGTGGTGTCCTGCTTCCAAGCTATGTGTATAAGCATGAGACTTTTGGCTTCTTCCTTGCAAGTACTTTCCGCAAACAAGACACGCATACACACATTTAAATTTGACAAGGACACACAACAAAACTTCTCGAAAGCAAAATCCAACACTTGGCGATTAACGGTATCAAGATAAGGACAACAATCCCGACCAACTTCAACATGGCGTAAGTGCTTTCCCCGACCCTTCTAGGCATCATCATCATTATATCGCTCTATCACTCTCTTACGCTTCACATCTCTCTCTTCCTCACAAACACCATTCTTAACTTCACTCTCACGATTTCTTTTCAAAATTTCTTTACGCAACTTTAATATTTCCGGAAAAAATTGGAAAATTCCCTAGAACACAGATATTTATCCTTATTTATAACAAGAAAAAGATAACACCAAGCCTAAAAGGAAAATATATGTAGAAAATTTGAATCCTCTTCAAATAAGGAAAGAAAAAAAGGAAATCGTAATTAGACTGAAACTATAAAACTTCCGTAACAGTAGTATCTGTTAGAATATTAAGTGTAGATCGTGATTATTTATTTATATACGCGACGCTTCTGTATATCTTTTCACACACTTGTTTAGCCAAATTCATTATATATTAAAAAAAACGATTCACAAATCGCTACAAAAATGGACCTAAATCGCAAACCCTACTCTTCTGTTCCTCTCGATGTGATCAATCCCTGGAAGATCAAAGTGCAGATCATTAGAATGTCGAAGGGAAATAAGAAAGAATCAGACAACTTGATCGAAATGGTTTTACTCGATTCATCGGTATGGCTTGATCTGATTTATATACGCTTATCAATTTGATTTTGTTACAGAGTGTTTCACAAACCTGTAACATGTGTCTTTCGTAATTTATATATTATCAGAATGATTTGCACTTTGATTTTAGTAATTGTTTAATATATGACTCATGTTCTGTAAGGTTTGTTTGATTACTCATAAGTCATAACTCATTATTTAGTTGAATCACATCATCTGATGCTTTATCTGGATGAACACACTGTTTTACTTATCTTAATGATTTAGTTTGAGTTTCTGGCTAAAGATTCTGCTAAATTTCGTGTTGTTACACGTAAAAGCAAAACTAATGGTGTAGAATGTGTATTTTAGTATTTTAACTTATATATAATGATGTTTTGTTAATTGAATTCCAGGGGACAAGAATTCACACAACTATAGATGAAGTTTTCTCTAAATGGTTTATGAATATTAGTAATGGAAAGATCAACGAGCCAAAAACTGAAATTGATATTCCTGAAGATTTGTTGATAACTGAGTGCAAGGATCCTATCAAAACTATAGTGAGACAAGTTTATGGAGAATCTTTTCCACAGTCCTTTAATCCTGAAGAGAAGGCAATTTTGTGTCATAGAAATGATGATGTGGATGAGGTTAATGATTATATGCTTTCACAGGTATCAGGTAATGCGTTTAATGCTTTTCTTGATCCACATATAGCCCTTTCTTTCCGCACATATATATACTAACTACGACTTCGTTCAATAATCATATCAGGTGAAGACAGTGTCTGTTTCAGTGCTGACAGTATTACTCCATTGCATTCAAGCCCAGATGATTACATGCTATACCCTATGGAATTTTTGAATAGCATCAAAGTTCCGGGATTGCCTAGCCATATTTTGAAATTAAAGGTTGGCGCTATCGTCATGTTACTCAGGGATATTGATCGTTACGGTGGGTTATGCAAGGGGACAAGACTTCAAATTACTCGGCTGAATACTTTTGTGCTTGAAGCTAGATTTATAGCCGGTAATAAGAATGGTGAGAAAGTCTTGATCCCTAGGATACTTTCATTCCCGACGGACGCAAATTTTCCTATCAAAATGCAGCGTAGGCAGTTTCCTTTGACACTTGCATTTGAAATAACTATAAATGAAAGTCAAGGGCAATCACTTTCCAAAGTTAGTCTTTATCTACCGAGACAAGTGTTCTCTCATGGAAAGATGTATGTTGCCATATCCAAAGTGAAGTCTACAGATGGTTTGAAGATTCTTATCATGGATAAAGAGGGGAAACCCCAAGAAGAAATCATGAATGTTGGGTTCAAGGAGGTGTCTCATAACATTTAATCAACATGTGTTACTGTTTTTTATTTTACCTTCTCCAGGCTGCAAAACTGATTGCTTTTAGATCTTTTTGATTTTCATGGTTTTTCTAAAGGTTTAGGCTATTTCAAACTATAACCTTTTACATTCTGATATATTATAAATTTATTTTTACGTCTATAACTTTGAATTTCAATAAACAGTTTCAGTGTGAAAGAAAAATTAACACAAACACAGACCTAAAACAATAGATGTGTTAAAGGATAGGCCAGCAAAATTTACCTTTGGGCTCACGTTTTACAATCAGCTTCAGCTTGCATATCCTTTTCAGTTCTCACTTCAACAGATCCCGTGGATATAATATGTATTAGAACTAGCCACCAATAATGAGCGAGCAAGAACTATATATATCATCTTTAAAATATTCATATGTTTGTTTTATTTTCCTCTATTAACTACTCACGATGTCGAAATGATCCGTGACACAACTTATGACTCCTAACACATATACCACTACGGCTGCTCGAGTTTATTTAGCAATAGTAAAGTCAAACCCAAGTGATGACGAAGTGAACAAGGCAACTATCAATCTGAGGTTAGTAATAAAACATCACCAAACACATTCATATTAACATTACTTGACCATGACGTAAATGGGTTATGTAAAATTAGCAGGTTTCTTAGCTACCTAAAATACAGGTAAAATTTGGAAATTTAAATCAGGCTAATGATGGATTAGAAGACGTATCTTCCCTTTATTCCTGACAGTAGCTCCCGATTCTTTCCCGGTTACAAGCCGCTTTCTTTCCCGGTTAAGAAGATTCAGGAACCGGTTTAAACAATGTACAAGATTCAATGTGACGTGTTCGCTGTAATTTTACAAATCAAAGGCAGTTTTAAGCTTGGAATTATAGACATATAGATCAACAGAAATATCAAAAGATTTTCAGAGTTATTTTTACCTTCAAATCAACACGGCAATATGAGGATCTCAACCGGAAAACTATATCTCGCCGATGTATATAAATCTGTATTTCTAAAAAAAAATTCTTTCTTCTTCTTTCTATTTTTTTTTTTGTAAAAAGGGTCAAGTCTTCTTTCTATTTTTGACTCACGAAAACAAACCAATCCGTTACTATTTAGTATTTTAGCTGAAATGTAGGGAATATCATCAAAAGCCTTTTAACAAATTTTATGCTAAAGAGACATAGCAGGCGTACAAGGCTTAAAGCACTAATCGAACTCAAACGGGCTTCAACAAGCACAACGAACATACAATATTAATATATATATATGGCCCGGAAGGATATTCAAATTATGTTTTTCATTTTGTTTTCTTCCATAACGAATTTGACATCAAATTATGCTGTGTTTTCACTTTTTCTATGTCAAACAATAAGTTATCTTGACCATTTCCAATGATTCTCTATTTTTAAGCAAAATTATCTCCAATTGTGCTTTATAACTTACTTTAAAAATAGAAAAATGAATAGTGTTGCTCCAATTCATTTCTCTATTTTTAGAAAAACACTATTGGTTAATAAAATTAAAATATTATATACTTAAAAATAGAGATAACCATAGAAGCAAACTCTTCCTCTATTTTTTAAGATCTTTATTTTTAGAAAAAAAAATAAAACCAACAATAGGAGATCGTCTTACACTAATTATTTCTAATCCAGAATTATTGAAAGGCTATATATGATTCGATCTTTAAAGATTTGCTTAGCGAGATTTACACTACTAATCTATGTTTAAATTATGATAAGATTTTCCTTACGAATGAAGTCCTTCACTTAACGAATGAATTATTGGTCCAATTAACTGTTCATGTTTCATGGTAACTCAGGCGAATAATATGTATATTATATGAGACGCAATCGATCTATCAAACTATACTGTACACGCATATGTTATATATTTACTAGATTAAGATCCATCCACCTAATAAGCAAATAAAAATGTTCAATGCATATAAACCAATCTAATATAGACATATAGACAACAAAAAATTCCCAAAACAAATTAATTTGTAATATAACTGACTTGTGCTGCTATGAATAAATAAATAAATGAAAAACACATAAGACCGGCCAGATGAATAAGTTGATCAACCGGAAGATAACACCGTTGACCATAATATACTGAATCTAGTGCCCGTCTGAGTTATTGAGATTAATTAAGGACCTCTATACTGGTGAAACTATTTTTTTCACCTTTTTCACCTATCGGTTTTTGAGGCTAATAACCTTTTAATATCATATTGGAAGTTTGTTTGACAAAAAAATCATATTGCAATATTCCAATTGGAAGGGTTTTTTTTTCTTACTTCATATTAGTAGCCCTTTTTTATTGATATTTTACAAATTAATGGATTATAGATACTAGTGTTTCTTCTAGAAATCGGAATCTTGCCAGACCAACGCCACCACCATACATAGTTACATATGGAGAAACAATACAGTTATGTAAAACTAATGTTTGATATAGATCACCTACACTATTTCTCTTGATCCGCCCAAAAAAACGATTTCCATTTTCTTAAGTCACTTAACTCCCAACATACAACAACCATCAAAAGTTTAAAATCAGTATTTTTGATGATACATACACTAAGCATTTTTGAATATCAGAATCCTCGTGAAAGTACATAAAACTATGTATCAGACAAAGAAAATGCTAAAATTTTATTGTGTTTTGTACGGTAATATTTAAGTATCTACCTCAGCCCCTTTTTATTAAGGGCGATGGGGGTTCCGGTAATTAATACTACAAAAAATATATTCTACTATAGAATGTATAGCTTTTGCATTGCCAGCATATTACCCTAATAAATACTCCTAGATCTCATATCTAGTTATTAGTATTTAGTATTTCTCTTCTAGATTTTCTAACATTAAATCTAATATCAAATCAACAATGATACATTCCAAAATTATTTTGCATTCATTTCGAGATATGATGGCGATTAATATACAGAGATCACAACTAGATCCGGCTGACATAAATAAGTTATTGGCATCCAATTTACATATTATTGTCTTCTCTTTCTATCTGTTAGCTTTTGTATCTGTTTGCTTTTGTACATACTAAATTATTATTTAGAATGATTCCAAAACTTGAGCATAAGTGGATGTTTCATACTGGTTCAGAACTTCTCTTTCGTACGCACACACATATATAAATAATAAATAGATATAGAGATGTATGTATCAACTATTCAATTCCACTTTAAGCTACAAAAATCTCCCTTTTCACCCCTTCTCTCCATCGCTACTTCTCTCACAAAAAAAATCCGCCATGCCTGCCCAAGTGATCCCTGAGCAGACCTTTCACTTCCACGAAACCATGATAAATGAGACTAACTCAACATTATTTCATAAAAGGTACAAATCTAACCATACATAGCTGATAGCTAGCTACATTGATGTATACATGTCTCGTGAAAAATCATTGTCTTTTAACTTAAAACGAAATAGTAACGAATATGTCACTTCTGAAAATTGTGTTAGTCTCGTAGAGCTGATAATGTTTATATTGTATAGGTTGGAAGGCAAAGTAGCCATCATCACTGGAGGGGCAAACGGAATCGGTAAAGCAACCGTCAAGCTTTTCGCTAGACACGGTGCCAAGGTGGTGATTGCTGACGTGGACAACGCAGCTGGCTCTTCCCTAGCTAAATCACTCTCAGTCCACGCCACCGGCACCATCGTTGCGTTCATAAGCTGCGACGTCTCAGTCGAAGCCGACGTGGAAAACCTCGTGAACGTAACCATCGCACGATACGGTCGGCTTGACATTTTATTCAACAACGCCGGAGTTCTTGGCGACCAGAAGAAACACAAAAGCATATTAGACTTCGACGCTGAAGAGTTCGACCGCGTGATGTGTGTAAACGTGCGAGGCACGGGACTCGGTATGAAACACGCGGCACGCGCGATGGTCAAGAGAGGGTTCAAAGGATGCATAATCTCCACGGCGAGTGTGGCCGGTGTGATGGGTGGGATGGGCCCACACGCTTACACGGCCTCGAAGCATGCGATCGTTGGTCTGACCAAGAACGCAGCGTGTGAGCTAGGCAAGTATGGGATTAGGGTTAATTGCATTTCGCCGTTTGGTGTTGCCACGTCGATGCTGGTGAACGCGTGGCGGAAGACGAGTGGTGGTGACATGGAAGATGATGACGTGGAGGAGATGGAGAAGTTTGTGAGAAGTTTGGCTAATTTGGAAGGAGAGACATTGAGAGCGACGGATATAGCTGAAGCGGCGTTATATTTGGCAAGTGATGAATCTAAGTATGTTAACGGACATAATCTTGTCGTTGACGGTGGCGTTACGACAGCGAGAAACTGTGTTGGGCTGTGATCAAATGGATGTGTGTGTTTTGTCTCTAATTGATCTGTTAATTGACTGGATTTAGTAAATCTTTTTTGTTTTTGTCTTTGGTTTTTTGGAATTGCTGGTGAATCAATAAGACAGTAATTTTATTTGGAGATGTCAACGCGTTCGTCATATAATAAAGTAAAGTTCATCGCAGATATTGCCATTTTTTTACTGATAGTTGAGTTACTTATGTAATTACGTTACATCTGTTTGGTATATGGATATGCTTAATTAACTGGCTTTATATAACATCGAAAAAACAAATTCGTATCTTTAACAAACCAAAATTTTTAAGATAGTTGTCAAATATAGCAACATTAGTTGTCAAAATTTGAAACTTAGTAAACAATTATTTAGCCACAAATATTAAAATGTCAGTTGGTTGAAATAATTTTCTTTACGTTAACTTAATTTCTCTATTTTTTTTTTTAATTGGCACTCGTTGTCAACTTCTAGTCAAAGCCGTAACTAGGAACTAACGTCGACTACTCACAGAGTAAACAGGTTCTTTGACAAGATCTAGCCAAAAATGATTTTGTTTCCAGCAAGAACCAAACTCATCTACACTAAGATAAGATGGGTGCAATCCCTTTTTCCTAGATCATGGTCCAATTATGCGTAAATATAGCTTCGATGAATAAAATATTTGGTAACTGTGAAATATCTCTATGTATATGTTTTCCTTTTTTGGTAACTGATTCTCCATAGATATACTAGTTTTTTTTTTTTTTTTTTTTTTAATACTAGTTTTCATCTGGGCTTGTAATAAAATAGACTCAACGCCCACTCAAAATACATTTACGTCACACAATAAGGTCAATATCAATTACGTGGCGAGTCTGTCAATTTGTCTCGATTATCAAAAGAACACAAAAAAGTGACCGATGCAATCTTTTTGTAGGAACAATTCTGTGGAAAATAGTAAATATAATTGGAGCGTTCGAATCCGAATCTCTTGGACTGGCTCAGAATCTACATCTCTTGAGGTTCACAATTTGTCATATTGAGGTTCACCACTAACGAATTTTACTTTATTTTTCGCGTATTAAATTGAAATTGGCTTTTACAATGAAAGCCAAAGGTTCGATGTTAGCCATATAATTTAATGAATGCAAGAGTGTATTGGGTTGTAACACATACGATATCAACGAAAAGATTAAAAAATAAAAAAATGTGATTATGGCGTTATTGTGGAATCATTAACTAAGATAAAAAAAATTATAAGAAAATCACTAAGTAAAGATTGGTTCTTAATGGTCAAACTCACAGCTAGACACAATTTTCTTATTAAAAGAAAGCCGAGTATAAAATTGTATAGCCACGCCACCATTTCTTGAAACCGACGATTCGCTTTCTTCGATATCGACATTTGACTATTTGGTCTATTATTCACTTTTTAAAAGTTCTTTTTCTCCAACGATCCTGAAATTCGTAAGAAAAGATATAAAAAAAAAACCGTGTTGTCAAAATGAAATGAGTGGGGAAAAAAGTGAAGAAATATTCCACATCAATGCTTTCGATTTTCTTATGTTAAAGTAGGTCATGTTGTAAGATGTTATATCGTGGAAACCTCCTATTCTTAACCAAAGAGTTGAGATCATGTTAGAAATAAACCATTGTACAATAGTCCAAGCCTTCATTTAGAATTACCTATTGTTCTTGTTAGGAAATATAGGACTATTTATTGCTTTCGATTTGATGTTGTTGCTAACTCTGATTTCTTAAAAATAACCGTCAAGAAGATGAAATATTTTAACGAGTTAAAGCATACCATAATCTGAAAATTTATTTTCTCCAAAAATTTACTATATATAAGCTTAACTAAACACATGAGTGATCTTAAAAAAAAAGATTTATCAAATTGCTGCGTTCTCTTTTATTTTTGGTTCAAATACCGCATTCTTTGTTTGTTTTTGTTTTTTTTTTTTTGGTTAAAGTTCTTTATTTGTTTCTACATACTAAATTCATTTGTTCTCATTTAGCTTTATATTTTAGGATTTAGGTAATGAAACTTCAAAGTAAAATTCTTAAAACCATCTCATTTAAGTCCTTCCTCTCATACGCTAGCCTTACACTCTAGAATCAACAAGACTAAACATACACACACAACAATATTTAAGAGTGCTTTTAGGAAAAAAAAAGAAAACAATATTTAAGAGGATAAAACCAATATACATATATATATATATATGTATGTATATATAAATGAGGTTGACCGATCACAAATGTCCATCGCAAGAACAAAATTTTAAACCCAAAAAGATACGGACTTAACTTGCAGGGTCTGTTTGGGTTTACCCAAACTTATTTTAATGTCCCGAAAAATGGGCCACACCGCACCTAAGTAAAAATTACATGGGTTTTGGGTTGGGCCATTCTAACCCGCGTGTTTAGTTTGTGGTAGTTTCTGTGTTATTTGATAAGCTCAGATTGTTTTGTTTTTCTGTTGTTGTTTCTGATTTCTGCCATTGAATAAGCATTGGCCCCATTGGGTAACAACCATTGACGCTGTAAGAACAACTAAGGATTAGTGGAAACAGAGCTCTATCGATCCACAAATGTTGCTTGAAAGACTAGCCAAGACTAACCGAGCGAGTTTTCTCTATCTTTACCACTTACCATGAGATTTTAAATTGCAGCAATGATTGTCTTTGAGGGGACAACGATCATACATTGACCCATTCGATATATCCTCTTCAAGAAAGTTTGCTGCTGAAAATGGGAGAAATGGAGAGATGTACGTTTTATTTCTAGGATTGTTTTTTCAAGTTCTATGATGGGTAATGATACAATGATTGTTTCTTCAATTTTTGGGTGCCTACTTAGCCGTTAAAGATTCAGACTTTTCTTTTGAATTCCATGGTTTAGTTCAGCTTCTAAATAAAAAACAAGTAATAGTGTGTCAACAATGCAGCAAACATAAGCACTGCTCTTCAAATAGTCAAACATGGTACAAACAGAGTAAATAAGCTTACACTTACAAACATGTGTTCTCTGATTGCTACTTCTCAATCTCTAGTTAACTATTAAGCCAAACATCATCATATGTCATACGATCATTGTTTTTATACATATGATCTCCCTCGCATTTCCTTTTCGATATCCGATATCGGTTCAACACGACGGTTGAGGAAACAAACAAACCTAGTACCCAAACCCAAAGAAAACCAACCCTCAACACGCCCAAAAAAGTAGTAGTAAGAAAGAAACTCATCTGCCGAAAAACCGGTTTTAGACGACTGTAGTAGATTTCCGGACAGTGTAACGGTACGCAGCGACTTTCTTCTTGCGAGACAAAGTGTTATCAACAGAGAGAATGAGTTTCCCTGCTTCTACTGTAGTGAAAGAGTTGGAAACAGCTTCATCAGAAGCTTTCATCTTCTTCGGTTTCTCGACAACAATCGCATAACTCTCTTCAGCGTTTGGAACAAACTCTGCAGTGTACTCTAAATCCCATCCTCCAACTACTATATCCCATGTTATGGTTGCTCCACCCTGTAATATTATAATCCACACACACATTTCAGAAATCATCAAATCCAATTTTCACTCACTTGGCCGGCCATATGTAAAATGCTTAATAATATTACCTCGATGCCTTCAATCTGAATGTTAACTTTTTCACCACCCTTGATGGAGAATTCAGAGGCGGGTTTTGGTGGTCCGTTTTGCGAATCAGTAGGACGGCTAAGGCCACCGTATTGCACTGGAATATCTTCTGGCCTTATGAACCTGAAATAACAACAATGGTATTCATATTTAAAACAAAAAGGGTACAATTAGCAAGAAAGAAACTAGAATGAAAAGAGTTGTTAGTTTACTTGTAGAGTGTTTCAGCTGCATTTCCTTCTTTGGACATTACAAACTTGCTCCTTGTTCTTTGAGTAAGGAAAGGGCTGAACATTGAATAGATTACACTGAAGTACCAAGGCACGTTGATGAATATCTGAAATATCGAAAAATATATTCATCAAAACTTGAAGAGCTGGTTATTAGATTGAGTAATGTATCATGTATCGTACCTTGTAGATATTAAAATATTGGTTTTGTCTCAAATTTCAATATGAAAGACTATGCAATGTATTTATTAAAAAAATTTAAATAATGATTGATTATAATAAGTTCAATGTACGGCCACACCAAGAATGCTTCAATTTAACTGTAGCAGTAGAAGACAAATCTATGATGTAAATCTTACGAAACGTAAGACAAAAAAAGAATCAAAATGGACAAGACATAGAAAGAATAACGTCACACAGAAACATCTAAAAGCTTTCATATTTCTTCAACCCATTTTTTGAAAATTTGAACGGAACTTAAACAAAAAACCATACACACACACACACATAAACCAACAATTGTCAAAGATTTAGAGCAAATCATGTTAAGAAGATTTAAAAAAGAAACACACAAAGGAACAGATGTCATGAATGAGATTCAGATTCTCTAATAGTCAGTTACAAAGCATTTAAGACATTTCAAATTTTCTTGAATGAGATTCGCTAATGTAGCAAGCAACTCAACACGCAAAACAGAGCAAACGCACATGTAACAAACAAGTACAGAAACATAATTTCGAAATTCAATTTATTGTCTTCAAAAGAAACAAAACCAAGAAAATTAGAACAAAAAAAATCATACCTTAGTAGCAACCATTTCAGGGTAATTATCTTGAAACAGAGAAAGAATCTGATTAGAAGCAACTCTAAGCTCTCTCTTAGGCATATCCTTAAGATCTGTAACTTGAATAATGGAATTAACACCACCAGGTTTAAAATGAAGCATCTTAACACCTCTCTCCAAAACCTGAACTCTCCATCTCAGAAACTTATTAAGCTTCTCTTCATCACCAAACACTCTCTCATACATCTCTTTCTCTTTAAACAAACCATAAGCATTGTAACACACTGGATGACCTTCTTTGTCGTAACCTCTCATGTAAGCAACTTTACCTTCTAAATCTTTGAACCCAAGATCTTCTTCTGTTAATTTCTCTGCTTTAAACTCTTCTCTCCACTCCAAACACTTCTCCAGCATTCTTAAAGAGTCACCAACTTTGAAATCTCTTGCTCTGAGGAACTTGAGGAGGATTACGTCAGCTTTGTCGTCTCCACCGAGAAGTGAGACTCCCCACATTGAAGTGGCTTTGGAAGATGAAACTGCTAGCTTTTCTTTGAGTTCTTGAAGTGATTTTTGCTCGGTGGGTTTGAGTTCTGAGACGAAGTAAGTGTCTTCTTTCAAGTGTTGTGAACGGAGGGTAATGAGTGAGGATATGAAGCTTTTCTTTGGCTCATTGTTTTGGGGTTTTTGATGATCAAATGGGTTTGGAGACAATGAAGAAGAATCCATTGTTTGTTTGAGTTTCTCTTTTCTTTTGTTATTGGTTTGAAAGAAAGAGATAGAGAGACAAGAAGGATCGATGTAATAATAAGGAGCAGAGAGGAGGGGGAAGAGTGAGAGTGACGGGAGAGAGAGAGAAAGAAATAGGCGTGACTCTGATTTTTCTGAATTTGAACAGATAACGCGGCTTTTTACAATTCTGATAAAGCAATCGATTCTATAGTCTATTCCAATTCCAACGTCTTTTTATTTTTAATAAATATTTTACATAAAGATTAAAATAGTAACCATACAAAATATGTCTAATATCAATGAAGAAAGGTTTAAATTTTGAAAGAAAAGTGAGGAAAATATGTTTTGGTGAATATGAATTGATTCAAGCAAAATCGGAAAAGATCTTTTTAGGGACAGCAGAAGAAAGAGATTGGAGGTGGTGGTGGAGGAGCGTGAGAGTCACGTGCTTTAGGGTGGAGCGTGAGTTACAGGCGCGGAGGAGGGGTAACGTGTGAAAGAGGTGATAATAATGAGTAGAAGGGATGGGGTTCGTGTTTGGGTCCACTGGGTCCCACCTTTGTCTTTCTTTTTTTTTGGGGTAAGTTTCCCCACTCCAAGTCGCATCTACGTTCAAACACGTTCTAGATATCTTATTTTGAAGTGAACTAGGTTTTGTCGTGTGTATTGTTTAAACCTCTGCGTCATGAAAGACTAGGCATTACCAAACCGTTTTCACAAATCACAAGTATCGCTCAATCATTTCTTTCTATCAAATCATCTTCTCTCGTACCGTTTTAGACCTGTCTGTTTCTCTTTTCCAATGCCAAGCAATGCTATACCACGCTAACTAATGACTACCAATGGACTCAAATCTCAATTACCAGAAGATGTTGACCGCTCCATTTAATATTACTAATTAAATGACACCCAAACCTAAGGCATATACTCATAGTTATAGCCTATAGGCAAAGGAAAAGAAAAACACTCTCAGTCACATACATAGTTTTGGTTATCGCAGATTTATTCCTTTCCGTTAACATTTTGTTTTTGTTCTCTCCTCTAGATTCAAAAAAAAGCGAAAGGAGTTTAGCACTTTGTTTCAAGTTTCAACAAAATAAGAGGGGAGAGATTATGAGAATATTTGGGGATCTGATCAATTACCATATTAAATAACATTACTTAGCCAAAAACAATCATCTTTCCACCCATGCGGCTTAACTTTATTTTACTTTCCAGTTCATTCCCATAACCTCAATAATATATACATTTTAAATAACACAAATTGTAACTAACTAATCGAATTATTATCATCCATATGTGTGTGTAATGCTATAGTAGCGCTGGACCACATATATAACTGGAATTTGCAATTATATAGTTTCATCTGAATCGTCCATCATTATTCCTTACCTTGTTAATGAGTGTTTTTTCCCTTAACATAATATTTATGATCATACGTTTCAAAGAAAATATACAAAGCTAATGCCATGCCACTTTCGCTTTTCTAGAAAACTAAATATGAACACTTGTACAAAATTTCTCTGATATGATGTTCTTAAATGGATTATTAATTAAAAAATACTTATAAATACATATCATAAACTTATTTTATAAAGAGCAGAATTGTTTTGATAAATTGCTACAGTTTTTAGTTTCGAATTTTAACATTTTCTTTCACTTTTTGTAGAGTAGTTTTGATACCCCCACCGTTTTTTAGGATTTTTTTCAAGATTTTAAATAGTAAGAAAATTTCGTTACCGCATACTTGTTAAAGTGATCGCAGAGTTATTTTCACTTGCAAAGTTATTTGCCATTACCGCAGAGTTATGTCAATTACCTCGTTACAACAGACTTGTTAAAATGATCGCAGAGTTATTTTCACTTGCAGAGTTATTTTATATTACCGCAGAGTTATGTCAATTACCTCATTACCGCAAACTTGTTAAAGTGATCGCAGACTTATTTTCATTTGCAGAGTTATTGTCCATTACCGCAGAGTTAATGTTACTGCAGACTTGTTGGCGTTATGGCAGACTTATTTCGGATTTGCAGAGTTATTTTACATTACCGCAGATTTATGTCAATTACCTCGTTACCGCAAACTTGTTTAATTGATCGCAGACTTATTTTCATCTGCAGAGTTATTTTCCATTACCGCATAGTTATGTGAATTACCTCTTTCAGATGACTTATGCGTTATTTACGACTTATTTCCATTTGCGAGTTATTTGAGACAAATTTCAGGTTAGTTAAACTTTCTAGAATGATCGCAGAGTTATTTATACTCACAGAGTTATTTTCTATTACCGCAGACTTTTTAGAATAATTTAGTTACCGCAGATTTGTTTTTTTTGTCGTTGTCGCAGACTTATACTTTAAAATCAAGATCGTTAAATCTGGACCACACGATGTAGGGCTTCTTCTCTGAGTGGCCATGGCCGCCGCAGACTTATTTTTTTTGTCGCTACCGCAGACTTTTTTTTTTTTTCGTTGCCGCAGACTTATATTTTAAAATCAATCAGGGCCACACGATGTAGGGTTTCTTCTCTGAGTTTGGCCATGGCCGCCACCTCTAAAGAGAGTTTAACGTGATCTTCTTTTTTTTTTTTTTCTTCTCATCTTCATCCTCATCGATCTTGTCGGAAAACTTCTCTCATCTTCTTCACTCATCTTCACCTTCTCCTTCGCTTTTTTTTTTTTTGTTCATCATCTATATAGTTGAAGTAAACTAGACGATGCAAAAAAACTAACGATGAAGATGAAAAACGAAGATGAAAGAAGATAAAGCAGCGGAAGTTTTTTTTTTTGTTCTGAAATTATTTTTTTTAATCTGAAATTTTTTTTCTTCCGTCTGAAATTATTATTTTTTTCAGTCTGAATTTTTTTTTTTTAGATTTTTAATTTTCAAATTTTTCAAAAAAATAAATACAAGGGTACATATGTCTTTTATCCATCAAGTTTCTCTCTTCCTTCAAATGTGTGTCAATCTAGTAATAAGACCCCAAATATGTGTCAATCTATGCAAATTTCATTTTTAAATATTATCTTCTTCTGCATTTAATTCTTATTGTAAATATATCAAATAAATATACTATTCTATTTCTCTATATAATTCAAAAACTAAAAATTATCAAAATGTTTTGGCGTTTCTTGATAACATGGTGGACCTCTAATGTGCTAATTCTCGTGGACATACTTTGCTTTAACAATGTTTGAAACCTTTGGCTTTGGAGGTTACTTTTGACTTATTGCTACAGTGGAACACTAATCGATTAAGTCCACTTTAATCATATGGGATTTGCCTTAAAAAGACAGTCTATATCCCTGTTTCGACAATTTGCTATTTTTACGTTAACTTATTCTCTATCAATTTGGTTTCCTTCCAACGACTTATTTTATCTATTTATCCTAGTCCAAGAAATATATTAAATAACTTAAAACAACAATTTGATTATGTATCAGCAGGGCCGGCCCATGTGTTTGTGAGGCCCCACGCAAAAATATTTTGGTCGTCCATTAGTTTAAGAAATTTGTAAAATCCCATGGAAAGAAAACTTCGAATTTATCTTTTAAGGGATGCATAGGATTGGATATTTAAAAAGATTTGGTTTTTAATAAGTTTTGAGATGATTTTGATAAGTTTTAGTAAATTAGAAAATTTGTTAAAAAAATTAGCTAAAATCATTAAATTTAGATATTTGTATTTTTAAGTAAGAAACTCCACTAAAACACTTTCAAATAACTTAAAATCTATTATTTAAAATATTTGCAATAACAGTGAATTTGATTGTATATTTTCAAATTATTAATCCAATAACACTTGACTTTAAAACACTTTTTCAAATCCATGTGAATAATATAACATAGAATTTTTCATTTTAGGAAAAATCACTTTAATTGATAAAAAAAAAAAAAAAAAAAAAGACAAATCACTCTAAGTCCTTGATCGAATACATCTCCCTTAGTGTTTTCAACCAAAGCCGCCACTAAATTCTTATTCCAAATTGTATCATAAGTCTAGTGGTCCCAACTCTAACTTGGTTTGGCTTGCGCTTAGGACCGCGCCAGCATAGAACCAAACTAAGTCATTTTTTTGGGTTAAAACACCAACTTATTCCATATTCAATTTCTTCTTCTCTTTCGTAATTTCATTCCAAAACCAAAAACTTTATGTTCCATCACTTTTTGAAAAAATAAACAATTGATAAAGTTAATGGGCAAGGATACCCAACTACTCAGAGACAAAAACTGAAAACCGGTCAGGTTTTTTTATCAGATTTATCCAAAACTTTTTTGGGTTTCTACCAAGTGACCTTAGACCATATTGCTTAGTGGATTTTGGGTTTACTGAATTCCGATAGACCAGTTTAGTATTGGGATATGAAAAAACTGAATTTTTCAGCTAAAATCATGAAACAACAACAAAAAAAATAAAAAATAAAAGCAAAAAGAAAATACTTAGTTGACGTATTAACCAAATATATTCGAAATGAAAATAAGGTGGAGTGATCTATTTTGGTTTCCTAATAATCATTTTAAAAGTTTTTATGGAAAGAGATTTTATGAAAGGAAAACTTAGAAATGTTTTCATAAACTTTTGCAAGTTTAGTAAATGTTATAATTTGATGTAACTTGCAGTAAAAATATGTAGTATAAACTATAAATTTATACTGTAATTTTACAGTAGAAAGATGAGTTACATTTTTTCAAAAGCAACTGACTGATAATATTTATGATGTTTAGTTGCAGTATATGTTATTAAAAATAAATTTAAATTAATATTAATAATATCTATTAAAATTTTAATCATTAAATTAAATTATTAGATCAAAAGTGGCTTTACTAAATAGAAAAATAAAATCAAACCATAAATTTTGAAGAGTTTTGTATTTTGGCAATGAATATAAGAAAAAGCACTAAAAATAAATATGTGTACATTTACATTTTTAAATAATTAAAAATAACAAATAAAATCAACAATTAAAATAATAGAAAATTTTTTGTTTGATTTGTCTGAATCATTCAACTAGACCATTAAGACAAATCAGATTTGTCTTAATAAAAAACAAATAAAATGAGAAATGAAAAATAACTTATAACTTATTATCTATGAGCGTGTAATCTTTGTTGGAAATATTAAAAATAGAAATAACAAAAAAAATCGTGTGATTCATTAAAAATATATTATGAAAGCAACTTCTAGCTACCAAATGATAATTTTTTTGATGTTGAGTTATTATTTGAGTTAACAATTTTACAAAAGACATATCTCAAAATTGTAAATCAACCATAACACATTCATAACTCAAACTTAACTTCAAAGTTTATTAAAACTTCATAATTGATAACATTTTTGGTAACATTTTGAGTTATCGTTGACTTATTCTCATAACTCAACATAAATAAATGGTAACTCATGTCACCAATCAGACCCCTGAGTTTAGACACTTTATATGCTACTCGTGATATTTCAACATGTAAAACGTGATCTTTGAACAACTTATTAAATTAAAGAAAAGACTTCAAGCCCAGTTGCTTCAGCATATCCTCCATTCAACACTCCGAAACATTAGGTTTAATTGGGCGAAGCGAGTATCCATGAGTTAATATATATGGATTAAAAGTAGCTTTCGATATATACATAGGCTCCTAAGTCCTTAACGAACTTATACCAAACTTTGAAATAAACACATGTGTAATCGTTAGTTGTAACTTGAAACCATATATAGTATAACGTTTTTCCATGTTTTTAAAGTATAGGTTCTTTAAGATACAGTACGTATAATTTTTTAGTCAGTAATTTTATAAAAGTTACAGCAAAAAACATAATCAAATATCTTAGAATGAAGTAGCGGCGCTTTTTTTATCAAAAACAGAACAAAATTTTAAATGGTCAACATTTGAAACGAATATCTTAAACTTAATTCTATCGTTCAACATTTCTCAAAGTTTTCTCTAATCACTTACGGTAGAAATACTAATACGTAATAACAATTTCAACGTCAAATGATTATCCTTAATTACAATTTTAAGAAAAAAAATATGGAACTTGATTTTTTTGGGTCCAATATGGTATGAAAACAAATTTCTTCGAGAACGCGACGTAGCTGCGATAATTGATTGAGTCACGTCAAGTTGTCAGATTTGAAATACTAAAGATATTATTTCAAATATTGTTCACATCAAACGCATTTTCAAATAATACACTATCCAATAATTTCTTAGACATTTCATTAGTTTCGAAGCGATATTTTATGCTCTATATTAATTGGCCATCTGAGATCTTCTCTTCCTCAACTCCCTAACTTCATAAATCCTCTCTTGATCATTCCTTTTTGGTTTCTTCATATTCTTGCAAATAAGCTTAACGGTACTATCAAGAAACGCCCGTTTGTCTCGACGGTGACAAAATGCCTTGTCTTTACATTACAACCAACGTCAATCTGGACGGCGTTAACACCGATCCGTTCTACTCGGAAGTCACCAAAGCCGTCGCTTCCATAGTCGGACGGCCTCAGAACGTAAGATTACGTTTAATTCATCTTTCCTTTAGAAATCTCCTTTTAAGTTTTAGACTTGCAGATGCTTTTTTTAAAAACTTCTCACATGTTTTCTTTTAAGTAGAACTCAATACTCCATCTGTTTTATTTTGTTGCAAGCTTTTTTTTTTTAGAAATTTTCACACAAACTTAAAAGTTCTTGTAATGTCTAATACATCTCATAATTTTCTAATTATACTCAGACATTATTTTTTTTCTTTATTAATGATAAAATTTGAAATCTCGATAAAATTTTACAAAATTTCAAAAGAACACTTATGTAAAATGGATAGAGTTTTTTCTTTTGTTAAAAAAAAAAAAAGGTAGAGAAGATATTTTAGGCATCTTGTAGTACTCTCATGTTTCCATTGAATATCCCTAAATACTTTAAAAAGGAAGGCAATTAAATTATTGAGATGCAATAATAAGCAACATCACTTTTGTGGGGTCAACTATAAGCATTGTTTACTAGGTTTCCCTTAAATTGGCTTCTTGACCAAAAAACAAAAAAAGTAATGGCTTCGAAATATCTATTTATAAAAAACCAACATTATATGTAAAACTGACCCAAAAAGATATTTATATGTAAGTTAATTGATATATCCCTATGAGATTATGAATAGCGATTGCTATAACCTGTATTGTGGGTTAATAGGTGTCTATTGGAACCCAAAGAACAACACCGTGGCCAAGATCCACTCTAAGGCCGTTCAAAATTGCTGCAAAAAAATTAGAATTTCTCTTTTCTTTCCTAGAAAAATTGATTATATTTGTTGTGAAGATGTTGGAGAATAGAAATCTTCCAAATTCTAATTTATTAAATTAAAAAGGAACGAATATATGAATTTGCAGTTGGTGATGGTGGTGTTGAAGGGGTCCATAGAGATAGTGTTCGGTGGTAACAAAGACCCAGCTGCATATGCAGAGATCGTGTCAATGGGAGGCATCACCAAACAAGTTAAGAGAGATCTCATCTCGACCATTGGAACTATTCTTCACATTCACTTTTCTATTCATCCCACTCGTTTTATCTTTAAAGTTTTTGATATCACATCTTTGCCTCTTCCTTCTAAACTATAGTTTGTGATCTTTATATTGTTCACCACACACAAATTATCAAACTTGATTTACATCGAGTAAAGTAACATAAACACAGTCACATATTTTGTGTTTTCTTCATTGATTTTTTTTTTTTTAACGTCTGAGTCTTTTCTATTTTTGTTTACAAGCTTTTACTATTATTATATCTTAATATGAAACTTGAAACAAAACGTACCGAGAGATGTCTTAATCCGAGAGACAGAGACTAATTCTTCTCTATTTTTTATGTTAACAAGCTTTTACTATTATATCATCATTCAATTAGATCATATAATCTTAATATAAAACTTGAAACAAAACATATTGAGAGATGTCCTAATCCGAGAGACATAGACCAAGTCTTTCGACTTGGTCATAATTTTATTTTCTTGTATATACTAGACAATTATTAGAGAAGAAGTAGTCTCCTTACTCAACATTAGTTGGAATTATCTATGATTCCATCACTAATTTTATATAAGAACTGAAATGGATGAAACTAGACGTACACATTAATTCTTCTTTGCTTATGATTGCGAGCAACCATTGGTATGCACGTTCTTGATTTGTACCACAAATATAGAGTGGTATCTTCACTGTTTGATCAAACAGATCCAGAGAATTGCAAAATGAGATTTCAAAATCCAAACAAAACAAAAAATTCCAAAGATAAACAAACAAGTCTCCAACTTATCTACCACAATTCTGAAAACAGGAAATGTAAAATCCCAAAGATAAAAATCTGCATTCGTCTCGTACTAAGAAACCCCCGGAATTGACATGTCACACCTTTTTACCTGCTGGGGATAAATATGTGACTTATAAGTAATGGGACGTCAGAAACATAAAAAATTCAAAAATCCTTAAAAGTCCAATCGAATAATATGACGTACGACTTATATTTTAAAAGTAATTGAAGTAAAGATATTTTGGTATGTTAATGAGTTTGGATGTAATAATGTAATAGCAGCCAAATCCAGATCCAAAAAAATAAAAATTATTAGATTAATAACTTTTGGCTAAATTCATCGATAAGTTACCTCAGGGTTTAGAGCCATTGGTAGGGGAACATTGATTTTAATTGATTCATAGGGTTATAAACTTTTATATCACAGTTGATAAAAAAACCGAGGGCAACCTCTATCTCAAGATTCAGATTTTACTCTCTTGAATCCATTTCTAGTCTCTACGAAATCTCAAAGATTCAGATTTGTCTAGCACAGTGAGTCAAAACGTGGCATGCGAAATTTTGTTTTAGTTATAAAATGTAATGAAAGTTAGATAAGTAAATACACTGTGAATAAGGTTGAGAACGCAATTTTTTTCAAGACTCCTTCCTGTGTGAATAAGCACCTTGATGAAGCTGACAATCCTCTTTTGCAAATAATGATGATGTTCTAGGCTGAGGCACATGATGCATAGCACTTTCCTCATTAGATATACTTGTCTCACAAGGTATAATCCAGTTTGCTGACCCACCAACTAAACCGAGACCGTTTTGGCCAAAGGGACTCTTCCACATTTGCCAGCTTCCATCATTAGCTTGTTTTTCATCCGCAGCCCGTGATCTGGACAAGGGAGATTCAATTGGAGATGGCTTGTTAACTTCATAACTAGGTGTACTCTTCATCACATGCTGTTTTACCAGTCCTATGCCAGTTTCATACCCAGCCCTTAAATTAAGTGATTCTGAAACAGGTCCCAGTAGAGATATCGGATCTGGAACATAACAAGGATCTTCAAAACGCTCATCTTCACTGGGTTGAGGAAAAACAATATCTGTTGGAGTTGAGAAACCTAAACGACTGGTAGTGGTTCCACTAGAGTGCACTGGTATGGTAAATGGCGATGGGAGCCCAAAACTGAGGGGATTGTCAAAGGTTCGTATGGAGGAAACTTGACCGGAAACCTGTGGCCTCTGAACAACTGCCTGGGGCTTTGTACTAGGTCTACTTATAGTATTAACATTCGAGGAAGCAGGAACAGAAGTTGAACGGGTAAAGAGTTGGTGCCACAATTTTCTAGGTTCTCTACTCGGTTCTAGCTCAGAAACAACCTGAGGAAAGAGCAGCAGACATTCAGTTTACATTATAAAAACAAAATGAAGCAAACTGAATCAGATTTTACTTGAAATTTATAAAGACGAAAGTGAACTCTTGAAATCATAAAACAGAAAACAGAGGAGTTAAGGTGAGACTTGTATCTTTAAACACACTAATTTACTCAAAATCATAGACCACAAAGATATGAGAAATTTTGGAAAGGGCACTTACTGCAGTATTAGCGTTCCTTTCCCCTTCAATAAGTACAGGTTTCATAGCCACAAATTCAGGAGGATTAATTTGACTAGGATGAGCATATGTATGAGAATTATCTGCAGAACCAGTGGTCTTGTTTTTTTTTGAAATTGTCGCAGAAGGATTAACACCTCTCCCAAATAAACGGCTATCACTAAAAGCCTTAGAAGACGACAAAAATGTATCCTTCATTCGATCAGAGTATCGACCACCAGATTTTGTACCGATACTAGTGCCATTATTCTCTAAACCATGTCCATGTCTCCTTTCCATGTTGGATCCCCTAATATTATCAGACTCGTGCCTCTCATGTTCCAGATGATCACTCTTATCAAAATCGTGTTTCTCCTTGGTTTCCTTTCTTGGTATCTTGTCAAACTCTTCACCATCAGAGTTGCTCTTACTTGAGGCCCTATCTCTTTCTTTCCTTCTCTCCTGACGCTTCTTTTCTGCCTCCTTGGTGTATTTCTCCTTGGCAGCCAGCGATAATTTACTGCATTTCTCGGCCTCACTTATCTCATCTCTCAGCTTTCTCTGTTCTTCCACTAGTCTTGCAACTTCCTCTCTTTGTTTTCTCTCTTCCTCCTCTGAAAGCTCCTTCTCCAGCCTAGCTTGTCTTTTCTCCTCAGCTTTTCTACGTGCTTTTTCAACCCTACTCTCATGGTAGCTGGTCCCGTTCTCACCCTGCCTAGCTAGCAACCGCCTCTCCTCAGGGTCAAGTGATGAGTCATCAACTGATGAGCTAAATCTAAAAACCTTGCTCCAAAGCCACCTAATGCTCATGAAAAAAGAAATCAGCAACCTGCAAGCAAAAACAACGCCACCAGGATATGATTTTTCCACCAGACAATTTTCATCTCCTTCAAATGTACCACCAATATCATTCTGCCAATAGCTCGACCCACTAGTCCATATGGCACTGTCAGACCCCTCTTGCCTGTGCAAATATCCATTCTCACTCCATCCCTTCCCATTCAACATCTTTCCACTTCTTCCAACAAGATCCTTCAAAATCCCTGAACCAGAAACCTCTAATCCAGAAGACAAGGGCATCTCCAAAACAGGCCGTTTTGATATATGCCCACAATAGGAACACATAAATCTCCCACCACCTGGATTTTGGTCCCTGTAAGGTGTTGAGCAGTTACGACAACACCTTGTCGCATTTTTCTTAAGCTTTTGCAGTTCAATAGCTTCTAATCTCTCTCTCTCCCTAAGTCGGGCATTTCTACGCACCCGCCAAGTAGACAGCTGAGGCATCAAAACCTCGTACCAGAACAAAGTAACCAAGAGCACAAATACACAAGCAAGCCTGGGAGAAGTGATTTCAAAACGGAAAGCTGGTGGAAGAAGCTGAGAGAGAGCCCATAGTCCAATCAAAGGTATAACAAACCAAGGCAGCATCGTTGCAACCTGGCGAGACCACTTTTGTATAACGCACAATATACACATTATCCTCTCAAAGCTAACACCTTTATCTTCTCCTTATCAAAACCTTAAGACTCAGAAAAATGTCAACCCAAGGGATGTGGTCAACACAGAAAAAAAACCAAACCCTAATCTTATTTTCAGGTTACACACCATCGAAGTAAACAAGTCCCCAGCTCCAACCAAGTTTAGTTACAGATTATTATAGCCTTCGAGAATCAACAAAACACCTAATGCACCAATGAACAATGAAATCAATTAGAAATCGATTTGGTTAAAACATGTAATGAACGGAACCCTTATACGCAGAGTTCGGATTGAGTTGCGGAGCAATGTGAATCAATCGAGAGAGCTAAGGAGAGTTACCGATAGAGAGGCCATTGAAGCAAAGCATCAACAAAAAAAAAAAGGAGCTTTGAAATTGGGGAATGAAGATGAAGGGATACGAATAGAGCTTCCCGATTCGGATCGTAATCGGGTAGATTAACGTGGCCGTGGCTTTTGTTTGGATTCGTGTCAACGAAGAAATTAGAAACCGTTAACGCGAAAGAATTGAGAAGGAGGAAGGAAAAGCGAAAGAATGGTACAAGGCAAAAGCGAAAACAAGGAACGAACCGGGTGGGTAATCGGGTCGGTTCAGCGTCTCTAAAACGCTCCACCCATTTATCCAACGGTTTGTTGGATCACTTGCCACTAGTAATGGACTAATGGGTAATTCAAATTTCCAAATCCAAGAAATGACCAAAAAAAAAGAATTATAAGAAATAGTACTTTTTATATATAAAAGATATGATAAAATTTATATGAGTTTTTTTTTCCTGTCAGTAACTAATGACACAGATAATGCATAAGTAATAAGAAAAAAAAGATGAGATTCACCAGAGTCTCTCTCCCTAAGGGTGATTTCCGGTATATCGGAAATCCCTTTCCCTCTCTCTTCTCTCACTTTATCTTTCAGAGAGAGTGTGGGGTATCCTGTTTGAATAAAAAAAGACTCATCTTTTGCTGTATATAGCTCCGACTTTATGTCGGTTTTATCTCCGGTTTTGTGCCGGTTGATTCCCAACGGTATGTTTCGGAGTGTTTGTGCGTTCAGCGAAGAGCTGTGAGGCGGTAAAATTCCGGGTGAAGACCGCTTTATCTACTTTGTTCACTTGCCAGCTCAACTCATTTTTCATATTGGAGTAATATCTTCGCTGATTTAAGGGGCCTACATGTTTCTAGGCACAACGGCGGAGTTTCCTTTGTGAAAAATGGATTGACTAGAAAAATTGTTTTACATCTACGGATGTTGCAGAGAAGATTGAAGGGTTGAATCCGGCAAACAACTGTAGAAGAAATAGAGGGTGATGACGAAAATCAACAGCGGAGAACTAGAGGCTCGATGCTCACGGCGGAGCTGTCGGTTCGGTGACCATTGTCGAGTCATCTTCTCTTTCCCAGCGCTCAACACGTGTCCAATACGTGTTTATGTTTTAGTGTCATTATCTCTGTAAATTATTGGGCGTATTGGGCTTTATCTGTAATAGATAATAATATTCCTCATCACTGTAATGCCCCTTATGGGCTTTCATTTCAATGGAAATTAAGTTGTCGACCAAAAAAAAAAAAAAAAAAAAAAAAGCTAATGACACAGCGACAACACTAATACAAATCACGAGACTATTACTATGATTGAAATTTCCTTATAGTATGGTAAAATTTTGTTCAATCTAAGTACAGATAAAGATTATAGCATATCCAATCATTTTTTTTCCAAATTGGTGAAATTATCATTTTTGAAAATCTTTTGGCCATATTCACATAAAGTATTGGAACAATGATAGAAATGATGTAAACCTTTGGAAAATTTTATTTTCTTGTTTCTTAAAATATAGGTAAACAAATGTTTTTTCTTTTGTTACTTTGGTTTAAAAATCATATTCCAATAAGTAAATAAATCATATATTGTTTTAGGTCTGCGTTTGTGTTATCTTTCTTCAAGAAAGTATTTCCTGAAACTCAAATTATAGTATAAAAATACATCAAGGGATTTCATGTTGCATAAACTTATGTCAGTATCTGACTAAACCAAAGTTATAAATAACAGAGTAGAAACGTAAGCATTATAGTATGAAACATGACTAAACCATTAGATAATCATATAATCAACATGATGTAAAAGCAAAATCAGTTTACAGCCTAAAACATATAATCATTAAGTCATTCGCCATAAATTTTAAGTTTCTTATTATCTGATATGAGCAAGATGGAGGAGATTTGAGTTTATAGATTTGAGCGCAAACACTCGTACATATCTTTTGATTGAGTTTTTTCATTGAATTGAATATATAATATAATAATCTAGTAACTAAAATATTGACAATTTCTATCTTAAACAACAAAATATACTTAGAAAGGGGCACAATGGTAACCATGATCTCTGCGGCTTCCAGCTTCTTCAATTTTGCCTTCGACACTTGATTCTTGCTCCCATATGCGTGAATTTTAGTACAAATTTCATGCCCATAAGATATGAGAACTTTCATTAAATTTTCATCAAGATCCTTGTACGAAACATCCTCATAAATGGGACATAAAATTAAACCCTAGAAAATTTGACACACATGTCACCACTGTTATTATAATACTTACACTACAAAAGAATATGTTGTATCAAATATATTATATCAATCAAATAAATAATATTAGTTTGAGTTACTTTATTATAAACTCATCATTTTATAATAAATTTAATAAGTATTTTTAGACTAAACAAATTTGATCACCAAATAATTATTTTAATATATTTATTTTAATTAAATATTAAATAATATGTAAGACTTTATCAATAAATTTACATATTATCATATAAATTTAATAATATTTTGATTAGTTAAATTTAATTAATTTTAGCATCAATTATTTATAACCGATGTAATTATACAGTCAATTATAAACCAATGATACAAGTACGTAGCATCAATTATATTAACTGATGCAAAATTAACATCATTTCTTTGTAGTCGATGCAAAATTAACATCATTTCTTTATAACTGATGCAAATTTAACGGTAAATGGTGCATATTAACATAAATTAAAAAAATAATACAATTTATTTTCAACCGATGCAAATATTTTATATCACTATTTCTAGAATCATTTACATAAATGATGCAAAATCAATTTGCATCACTTATAAATGATGCAAATACACGAAATAAGTGATGCAAGCTAGCAATTTTTTGTAGTGCTATTATAAAAATATTATAATACATTACTTCATAATTAATTTATCAATCTAACCTTCAGTAAACCTGTAGGAGGCAAAACCCTCCTAATTGGAGAGTGTGGTCTTTCCTTCAACATGTCACCACTGTAATTACTGTTAAAGTTGTCATCTCTCAATTTCTAGTTCGTCGTCAAAGTTGTTTGCACTGAGACTTATATAACATTTTCTATCGACTTCAGATTTTATTTAGATTGCTTTATCTTGTTACAAATTCTAGGTGTCTCTTTTGCAATGTTTGATTTGTAATTTCATCCCCACTTCTTTATATGTTGCTTTGACAGATAAGATATGTTGTATTGATTTTCATTATCCAGAAAATGGACTGATGCATGCAGTAGTTAATGATTAAAAACCTAAACTAAGTTCTTGAAACATTATATGTTGGAATCTTGCGTGATTTATCAAATAGTCCTTTAAATAAGATGTACAACTATGTAAAGCAACTATGTTAAACACTCGGAAAAATACAATTCCCAGGAGAGGAAGCACACATATATATGTACAAGTACAAATATAAACATTAGAGTGATTGAAACAGCCAGAAGGAGATGAAAAAAAGTGAAAGCAAAAGAAAGGAGCCAAGACCAAAGCTGTCTAAGTCAGTGGAGGTTGTCGGCGCAGGAGATGGTAAAATGAGAAGAGAAGGGAGCCATGGAGAGATCCATGAAGAAGAAAAGACATGAAGAAGCAAAAGGAGAAGTAAGAGAAGGATTCCTACAATGAATGTTCCGGTTTGTAAGATTGGTATTATATAATCCTCCGGTAGTGAGACAAGGTATGAGCCGCAGAGGAACCATCCGAAGAGTACCACAAGCACAAGTGGAACTATTGGCGATGGTCCTTTGTTCTCCATAATTCCCCTCTCTATCTTAGACCTGAGGTTTTTGTGTGTTTATGTTGCCTTAAGGTTAAGAGTCTCTACTTTACAATTAATTGCTTTTATATTCTTATGTGACAAAGTCAAGTTGGTGTTGAATGAAGATCGGAATGAAGTTTTTTTAATAAGTGATTTGTTTGAATGCATGGGGTTAGATAACCTAATTAACGTAAATTTCTTTTTAATATATATATATATATATATATATATATTAAGTTCGCTACAAATATAGGTTCAGTCCACAATATATAATAGATCACCGGAATCAATAAATTCCAAATACCTCGTTCTAGAAATTATAAGTTGATCATTAGATATGTTTTGCCAATCATATTTATCAAACGTATTATTATTATCATCTCAAATCCCTCTCTTTATTGCTACTTTTACATTTTCGTTTGTTAAATTGTTCAACTGCCACTACGTTTGATACGAGAAGATAAACAACTTCCGTATCTTGTCTTTCAAAAATGCTGAATAATATACATAAATATTTAAAAAATAACTATGTTTATGTGCATGTACATCGGATATATCTCGGATCTCAGCTCGTTTACTGGTAGTAGAGGAAGACCGATTCAAGTTTTAACTTAGGGCGTTGTAATCCGCATGTATATATGTGTCTTAATAAAATCATACATTCAGGTTCAGCAATTAAAAACCATAAAAGCCTACTTTGGATAGAAAAAATCTATGAAAGATGTGAAGCATCGAACAAGGTACATCAATACCACGTTCATAAAAATTCATTCTAAATTGTCTCTCCTGCACACACGAAAATAAAATATACCTTCGTACTTGCGATTCAAATCGAGGTCAAAGCTAAAGGTAAAAGCTTTCCCTAAGAATATCATATATATGCAAAGGACTCTAAAACAATGATTTGATATAATATCATCGAAGAAAAAAATGCTAATACCAATATGAAATATCTGTCCTTATCATGAAAGAGCCACACAGGCTCTCATCCATTTCTCAAGATCGTCTCAAGAAATCAGTGGACGGTTGATGTTGTAGCTCGTTCACGTTTGTATCGAAGCCACGCCCACGCCGCTTGTTGATCAACTCCATGAGCGATCGGTGCAGCACCTGCGTTTTCGTGTCGACCAGCGATCTCATTTTCTGTAGCCTTAACCGTCTCCGCTGTTGCTGACTTTGATCATCATCATCAGTGGCAGGTGAGTAGTGGTATGTTGAAGAATTCAACCAACTGTTAGAGTTTCTATTGCCATCATCTATATCTTGGTTCGTATCGTTACTACCTGCTACAGGAGAGTCGTGAGAGGAAGACGCAGAGGAGAGAGGGTGCGTTCTTCCCCCTCCGTCGCCATTGTCGTCATCATCTTCATGACCAAAGCTGTGGTGCCGGATAGAAGAGTCTTGGGCCCTCCAGTTGGGGACGAGCAAAGATATCTCGTTTTCAATCATTGCAGCGATTTCCATAGGATCCCAATCAGTTATCTCAAGCTCTTTCACCATCTCCAAAGCTACTTCCAGAGGTGTGTCACTTACAATGTTGAACGGGAACTGAATGTTCCTCATGTGACCTGTGACACAGCCAACCAGATTCATCACAACATTTTCCATCAGTGATTCTTCAATCAAAGTTTCACCATTCAGGGTACCCAAAAAACAGAAGCTATGGTTACAATAATTCATTTATTTCCTATGATCAACAGCTAATACTAAGGTGCTTCATAATCCTGTAGCCCGGTTCAGCTGAGCATGTCTCTAGCAACCCAATAGTTTTCATGTCCCAAACAAACTAAGCAAGAAATATCTAGCAAGTAGAAGAACTTTAAAGCGTACCATCGCCATCTAAAATCTGTACTTGAAGAAAGATGGTGTGGTCTTCTGAGTTCATCCTTCCTGTTATTGACATATCTGTCGTTCTAGTCGGATCACTCGTTGAAGGCAGATGCTCTACCACCGTTCCATTTGCAGATAAATTCTGGATTGCCAGTTGTTGCGGCAATCTACATAGAGGCACCAAATCTCTCTCATCAGTTGGGGCGAGGAACGGGTCCCCCAAGAGCTCCTTTGCAGGTAATCTCTTTGACACAGTTTCTAGGCATTTACCAACAAAACATTGGGCCTCCGTGTTTTGGATTAGATGGAAAGACTCAGGCAACTTTCCCTGAACCAAGTCCACATCAAAGAAAGTTAGCATATCAAAAGATTTTTCTGGAAGATGATGATGATGATTGAGATGAGCCTCAGGTCTTTGCTTACCGATGTAACTTTCTTGTATATTTGAGCAGGGTTGGTGCATTCACTGTAAGGATACTCACCAGTTAGCATCTCTAGGACACACATTCCAAATGAATAAATGTCCACAAGCTCGTTGTAATCTTCTTCATATAGTTCTGGTGCCATGAATTCAGGCGTCCCTAATGATAAATATAGGTAGATGTTAGCACTGGAACGTACCAAATTCTATTTAAAAACATGGAAGAAACAGAAAAAAAGAGATTGCCTATCACGCTGTGTGCATGTTGTGATTCACGGAGAATTGCGGCTAAGCCCAGGTCACCAATCTTGACTTGCCCGAGGTGACCATTAACGAAGAGATTATCGCATTTGAGGTCTCTGTGAATGACAGGAGGATCATGTCCATGCAGGTAAGCAAGACCATTCAAGATCTGACGTGCCCAGCTTTTGATTGCCCTAATATCAACCTTTTGATATTTCCTTCGATACCTGCAGATGAAAGACAGACGACAAGGTTCTCTTAAAGGTTATAGTATTGTTTGCAGAAAGCTTGAGGTTAGAGGGTTCTCATTACTCTCTAAGGGTTCCTGATGTGAAAAGCTCAGTGATGAAGTTGAATGTTCTGCGGTTGACATCGATCCAAGAAGTGCAGTAACGTATAATAGATTCGTGATTGAGATTCTTGAGGAGATGAACCTCAGAGTAGAGGCGTTGTAAAGGCTCAGGTGATCGGAAAACCTCATTGAGCTTAACCTGATTCCATGCAACTTCCATTCCTAGAACCTGATCAAATGCTTTGTAAACCGTCTTCATTGCCCCTTTGCCAAGTACTTCTCTGAACTGCACACAAATCAAACGCATCCAAACTCAATAACCCAGTGTTCAAAATCAAATCTTCAACGGACAACTCTAGAAAAATGCAAACAGACAGAGGAAAAGCTCCAATCAAAAAGCAAGTGTTCATCAGAGAATTCCAATGAAACAACATCCAATTACGAGCTAAAAAATGATCTCTAAACCAAGCTTTGAGTACGATTTTGAGAAGATATAAAATTCACAAGGAACAAAGTCACCTAATCAAATCGTAGAAGATAGAGCAAACTTACACGGCCATACCGACCGGAAGGATCTGTCTCGACGTAAGAGATCGATTCATTGGAAGCTCCGGCCGAATACATATCTCCGTACCGGATCTAATAAAATCAGAATCTCAAATTGGGGGAAATTTTACAAAAACTCGAAAATGGAGGGGAAAAAAAGAAGAAGATCGCGATGCAGAAAAAAGAAGATCGGAGAGAGAAGAGAGAAGCGTGCTAGAAAATCCTAGGTTTTCCTTCGTGATTCTCGTAAGAGAAGACGCCAAAGAGCAACCAAAAGAGTCTGGAATAATCAACGCAGAGAAAAACCCAGGCCATTTCTAACACAAGACCTTGATTACGTATTTTGTATTCGTGCTCTTTCGCAATCATCTGTCTTCTTCCCTTACGGACCTTCATTCAAAAAAATTAAAAAAGAACAAGTTTGGTGGGGAAAGTGAAACAGAATATGTGGTTGCAGCCGATCAAAGTGGCCAAAAAGTAACCAAAATTCCTTGATTTTCTACTCCTTTTTCTCGGGAAAATAAAAGCAACAAAGGAAGAGAATTTGGAAGAGAAGAGATCTGCTAGAGCTTTTAAACAATTCTGAATTTGAAAAACCTATGCCCACGCTTCGGATTCACCATCGATGATTCGGATTCCAACTAACAAGAATCAGATTTGTTTTACACTTTTAGCTCAACTCTTTTTTTTTCTTTTTTCTTTTTTCTTTTGGCCTTTATTGATGATTGATTGTGTGTTAACAAGTCAAACGAGATTGATTAACGTGAATGAACAAGTATGTCTGTAGTAAGTTGAAGGGACGAGTGGTTTCAGTGTAATTGTATGTAACCGATGATTGCGTTATTTGACGTAGTCCCATTTTGTTTTTTTTATCTATTTGACTATTTTCCTTCCCACAGTATTTATTGGTATATTAATTCAATATTTTTGAAAGTGAATTGCAAATCGAGCACTGATTGAGAGAAAAAAACTGGTCAGATCGGTGGTTGGCAAAATTATTGTACATAGAAAAATAAATACATTCGTACATGATACAACATTATATTTGATTAGCAAAATATACAGTTTGACCTTATGATTTTATCAAATGGATTTGATTCGATAACTCAAAACAATATATAAAAACTTTTGCGGGAAAAGATTTAGCGAAATAACTAACAGTGAACAATAACGGAATAGTTAAAAGTGTCTAAATATAAACGATAGTATAGCTTTCCATATCGTTAATTCTTTCCAATTTTATGAATGGTTACTAACTATCAAAACATAAAAAATATTTTGTGGGAAAAAATAACAGTTAACGAAAACAGAATAGTTAAATTGAAATATTTTCCCGCAAAATTTTTTATATATCGATAGTTAGTTACCAATCATAAAAATGGAAAGAAATAAACGATACCGAAAACTATACTACCGTTATATTTAGATTCTTTTAACTATTCCGATTTTTCCGCTAAAATCTTTTTACTACTCTGTGTCACCAATCTGACAAACTGTTGTTACTTTCTATCAAAACCACTGGGAAGAAGAGACAGGAAGATAGAATAGTGAGGTTGAGAAAGAAAAAAGCCATCCTATAATACACTCGCAAACCTGTCTAAGTAGAAAAATACAAAGCTCTGCAAAGGTTTTGTCTAGAGAGTTTGAGATTCTGATAAAGTTACATATAGATAATAATTTTATAGCAGCAGAGATAACATACAAAAAATAAAAACACAGCCCAAAACAATCTGCTCCATCTTTTTTTTTTTCTTTCTTTTGGGAGGAAAAACAAAGAACTTAGGAGACAAACCAAGTTAGCAAGCTATACCTGTTCCTATAACGGTCAAAAGAGCATGTCTTTGTGTGCTCAGATCAGAGTTACAAAGGAGGGAACTCATGATCATCCGTCAAATGGTATGACTGCACAGGCGTTGCTACCCTACATGTACATTCTACAATGAATTAGATAGTAGCTTTGATGATCAATGATAACAATTCAATGAAGACAATATGTAGACTGTACCGATCTTCCTGTGTGGTGGGGGGTATAGATTTTGGGCGGTGTGACCGATTATGTTGACCTCCAGTGCTCTCTCTTTGCTTGCTTTCCTCAGGAGGGGAGACTAGTTCCGCTGGTAGAGGCTCTGCAGACCTAAAATCTGGTGCCTTCTCATATGGATGATTTGCAGAGCCATTGGAATCAGGAAAGCTTTCAAGTGAATCAGTTTGGCTCATATCACATGAACCATTTGTTTGGTTGGGATAATGAAGCTGTCTCTCACGGGTGTTTCTGTCAGGGAAATTCATTTCTGAGTGAGGGTGTGTCATGTTTCGTCCGTTGTTACGCGGCGACCTAGCTTGGTGTGAGTTTCTTCCTCTTGGGGAGTATGCTCCATCCCTGTAATGGTTCTGCATAAAAGAGGCGTTAGAAGCTTGGCCATTCAGAGGTCACATTTTTGTGGGGTGTGCGTAAAAAAAGTAAAAGAGACGGATAAGTATGTACCGCATTGGGGAAGTATGTTCCAGTTCCTCGTGGCTTAGGTAATTCCTCGATACCAAACCCAGGACCTGGAATCATCTGAGGGTTCACATGAAAGAAAACCTGTCTCGGAACAACTCCATTGGCATTTACTGGAGTGGGCGTATTCCGCCTGAATGGCACAGCATGCCGAATAACTTCCCATGAATTGTTGTTTGGAAGCTGAGGCAGCCCATGAGGAGATAGTGGAGGCAGAGGACCATTTTGGACATATTCCAACCACCAGCGCCCATATCGCAAACTGTTAACCTGATTGTCGTAATCCCCTGTGAGGTCAGACAGCAAATTCAGAGTGCCAGAGACACCACGACCTGAGTAATGGAGCTGCATGCCCTCCTGTGGCCGAGTTGCCAGGTTCATGAGTGAATTTTGGTGTACTGAACCTGTAAACGGCAGGTCTTCATGACCAACATGCTCGTTCTCGTTCTCATTACTATTTATATCTCTAACTCTTCTGGAATCAGCAAGCCAGGGAGTCTCTTGCTGTTTATCCACCCCATTTCCATTTAAAATTTCTCCATTTCTCATCGGATGAAGAGAATGATGCTTACCATTCAAAGGAGAGACACTTTCCTTGTCATTAAGGCATGGAGATTTCATTGCATCATCGGAAATCTCAAGCTTTTGGATCCTCAAAGAAGCCAAGTCATTTGCGTCCCCTGTAAATCGTACCTCTGAAACCGATGGGGGTGTTTCACCAGGTGATCCACTTAAATCATGCCCAGTTGTACTTGATATACTGACTCCCGAGTCTTCTTGGTCATGTCTACCGTTTCCAGCAGCACCAGATGAACTGGAGGATTCTGATTCACAAACCACTTGACCTTCTTGGAAATGGTTGCCACTTGGAGCTGGCGATATGGCACTGTACCTGTTGTACCGTACAAATGGAACAGCATCAAGGACATCGGGCCTCTGGCCACTCCCATGCCTGTGTAGCATATTAGAGAAGAACTTACGAAGCTCAAAACTTATGTCTTCTTCTGACTGCGAAATGATTTTCCCAAGTTTCCGAGCACCATATGTGAATGCACTTCGTATTCGATAAAAGTTACCTGTGTCAGAGAAAGTAAAATTTTACCAACAAAGAAAGTCAACTAGACCATAAAATCCACGGAATTACCAGAGCAAACTAAGTCTAGAGGGTTATCTCATGTACAAGCCAGAACATCACAATCTTAAGTTTAGCCTCCACTTAAAATCTACACACCCTAGTCTCAAAAGGTTCCAAGAACCACCACAAATATTCTATAACGCTAAAACTTTGGACAAGGACACATCAGAAGCTGCTGTCTTGAGCTTGCTCAAACATCTAAAGCCATAAGGAGAGGGCTAACAGCAGGACAAAAAAAAAACTGCAATGGTTGGAGAAAAGAAAAGCAGTCAACCTTTGCTTACGCTGCGGCCAAGATTATTATTTTCTTTAAGCGGGTCAACTATATTAAGATGCCTTGATGGAAACACACGTGGGTTTGTCTCAAATCCCCGTGAAGGTACAGAGTACATCTCCATACAGTCCTTGAGGAACTGACTGGTCAACAAAAGATCTTCCCCACCATTTTCTGGAGTCTCAACTACAGAAATTAAAGAAAGAAATTGCATACACTGAAATCGCAAAAAGAACTAAAAATTACATACTCTAGAGTAAATGCTTACCAACAATCTCTGGTAGAGAGGAAAGGCAGACGGGACCATTCAGGCTAATGCAGTAGTTATCCCAGTCGAACTTGCTGAAGTAGTCCAAGAATTTGTATAGAACCTATGGAAAAAAAAAATTCAGTAAATCAAGATGAGACTAAACCATGAAGCATCCCTTAAAATTTCTGAAGACTCTTACTGCTAGTGGACCATTCAGTGATGAATGGAAGAGATGGAAGATATATAAGACCAACGTCTCCAAAGCATATGTTGAAATCAATCCATGGAAAGCCCCGAGAATACGGCTCTCGTAGTAGCACCAAGCTTTAATGAGTATGATACTTCGCTTGAAGAGATGGTCCTTTCCAATGTGCTGATCGATCTGCGTAATACAGTGGTCAACGTCAATTTTCGAGAAGCAAATCGTTGGGTAACCAGAATATACCATCATGAAATTGGGTAAAAACAATGTCATTATGACAGATTAACGACATTCAACTTCTGCTATACATATATCGAACAGATAAACTGTATTTACCTTTTAAAAAGTTAAGTTAAATTTGTTTGACTCAGCATGGTCATACTGAAGAAGACACATTACCTTCTCAAGAAAGCACAGAGTACAAATCCCACCAATCTGATTAAAAGAGATATCAACCACGATGTTTTGCACCAGACACTTAACAAGCTTAACCTGCAAAGAAAGAAAAGAAAGTTCGGTACTTGAGGAAATAACAAACAACATGATAGGGATGCATAAACCCATATACATACTTGGACTACTCATGGCAGAAGGCAGTTTCTGGAATTGAATAAGACAAGAGATTGAGTAAACAAACCTCAGCCCGTATTAACTGCACATGCTTAACCACAAACGGGGCAGCCCCATTATACTCTTCCCTCTCAAGTACAGAGAAAACTTTGGCAGCCAGTTCTTCCTCGTGATACAGTCCACCAAAAGCTGTGAGATCAATGTCTCCATCAGGAAGATACGTTTTCAATGGCACCGATCCAAAAGAATATACCTGAAAGACACATACAAGTGAAAAAAGAAATCACAACTCTGGAAAGCACATCAATAGTCAATTAAAGTTAAAAACTTTTATGCCACAGCATCGCAGAATCTCTAGGCAGTAACAGAAATGTGTGCAAAAAAGCACACAACTTCGAAATAGAAAACAACAAGCTGATGACTTAAAAACATCTTACAAAGAAAGTCATCAACTTAAGAATAATAAGACAGATAATATTGAGATTAAAGCATCAAAAGTTTAAGCCCGCATCTAGAGAACTCAATAAAAACCAGAAAACGTATCGTCGATTCAATCAAGTTCCAACATTTAAACCACGTCTAAGTTTTTAATCCAAATGTTAATGCAAACAGAGACACAAAAAAAAAAAAAAAACAGAATGATTAAAAGAATGTAACCTCGCATCCAAGGGTCATTTTGATTAGTCTTTGAACATAATCAATCACATCTCTTCTTCGATCCTCGGATACAAGTGTTGGATGAACCTGTTCTATAATTTCACGGGTAGCTTCTTCTACTCTCTTCCAAAACTCAGGCTGATTCGACGGTGACCGAGGCGGCGGAAGCGGTGAGAATGAGGACGAACTCTCTTCTTCCATTACAGGCCAATCATCGAGATCCGTGGCCATGAAAGATGAAAAAACCTAAGGAAAAAAACTAACAATAAAAAAAAATCGATTGATACAAAGAGCAACCGATTGATCAAACGACGAATCAGTTCGTTGTAAAGTACGCCCCAAAATTGAATCTGATTAGAGTTCGGTAACAATCGAGTACAAGAGAAGCAACAATGAATCGACAACGAAGAAGAGATTTCTAGGTTTTGAAAAGGATCCCAAGTGATTACTGTTGAGGACCGATTTGGTGTATTGATGTTCTTTCTTCTTTTTTTTTTTTTTTTTCACTGCAACCAATAAGAGGAGAAGAAAAAAACGAGAACAAATTTTTGTCCTACTTTTGTCTATGCATCTTCAAACCCTTTTTGTGTCTCTCTTTTTCTTATACCTTTTTTTTACCTTAACGATGCAGAATTTAGAAAGAACGACCAGCATTAAATTCTAAAGACATCATCACTTGAGTTTTGTTAGTGTGATTTGGAAGTTATTGTAAGAATTTGATTTAAATAAAGTTGGTTAATAATCTTAAGAGTTGGACTATTTATCATTGTAATTTTAAAGAGCTATGAATGATTAAGAAAAACTGTCAATGATTTTATAAGCGTGTTCATGGATTATCTAAGCTTTTAATCATGCAAAAGTTGCAAACTTTTTTTTTTCCACTTTTGTTCGATTTCTTGAAATTCACAGTTTATTTTAATTAACATAAATAGAAGTTTTATATTATTAGAGAACTACATAACTAACGTATGCGCTTTTTATATTTATAATTTGCCGTATATTCTTTTAAAATAAGTTTCTGTTATTCTTTTGTTAGTAAAAAGTAAGTTTGCTAATGTAGTTCACTTTTCATATATATATTTTTGTCACTAATTTTCATATATAGTTAGATGATTAATTTGATAAAATATAATGAATTTCACACAAGCTTAATAAAAAATGGCGTCTTTTGATATATATATAAAAAACATAATGAATTTCACATTTATTTACATTTTCATATTTATGTTAAACATGTTTCGATTGATGGAAATGACTATAGTTTTGAAGACAACAAGAAAACATTTGGGAGTTCGACCATGTAATTGTAATACGTATGCATCAAGGCTTTCCGCAAAGGTAAGTTGGTACTTGGTACCATTGATTTCAAAGTTATTTTGTTCGAATTAGGTTATACTAGTATCAAGTCCGGACTACGTCCGGGTCAAAAATAATTTGATAAATATCAAAAATCTTGAAAATTTTATTATATGAGTGTACATAATTAAACAACAACAAATTATTCACATGTTAGTTTCTCTGAATATGATTTTATTTGATGTGATATCCACGTATCGTAATATAGTTTAAAAATAAAAAAATATCTTCCAACAATTATATATATATGTGTGTATATATATATATACATACTACAAATTAACATTTTATGTTATTCTAAATAGGGTTTTGAAAAAATCTTAAAACGGTTATGTTTTAAAAATATTAATTAACATTCTGTTTTGAAAAAATATCAAAATCTCCAGCTCCTGTCCCATCTTAAAAACGAAATTAAAACCTCGTTATATATAGAAATACTTTTTCATATAAAGCACGAATTTGAAAACATAATAGTATGAGATATAATAACATAACAAAAGTTTATCATCTCTATTAAATGTCAAATTTTATTAAAAAAGAAGAACTTAACATATTTTAGTGATGCAAATGTAACAGTTCAAAACTAACAGTGTTAAATGGTAAAAATAGAAAATAAAACACAAATCATTTTAGCACTTGTTAAACGACTGCGTTTAGCAATTTTCAGATACAAAAAAAAAACTCAAAACACATGTAAGTTGGGCTGGTATTTGTGGCCCAATAATAACGCAGAGGAGAGTTCTTACAGTCGCTTCCCATCTTTCTTCCTCCGCTTCCGATTTCTAATATCTTCTGGCAAATAAAATTATCGGCAAATTTCGCGGAGGAACGTCGCCGAAGAATCAAAGTTATGGCCGACATGGTTGCGGTGGCTGGATCGGGACCTTGGAACGCTTTTATTCAAGCTTTACTTCTGATATCTCTATCATTTCCCGCTCTCTCCAGGGCTTACCGACCTGGAGATATCGTCCGGATGAGCAAGATGGGGCAGTATCACTCTGTTCGTACTCCTACTCTTACATTTAAGCTGAGATTACTTTCTAATTTGATGAAGACTTACGGATCTGTTGATTCAAATGGCAGTCGAGAACGACTTGGCATGATGTGATCGGAAAGCATTGCCCGACCTTCGCCGTTAATCGTGAGGTACTGTGTGTATTGGTTTAAGACATTTATGGAGTAATTTTGGAAATTAGATTGAGTCTTGTCATTCTTTGCCAATTTTGTAGGTGTTGATCCCTATAGCGAAACCAATTGGATACACAGGAACTGATCCTTATAAGATGTGAGAATTTTTTTTTTTTTTTTTTTTTTAAATTTTGATTACATTTCAAATGAAAATGTTGTTTAGCTGTATTGAGATTGCTTTGAAATTGAGATTTTTGTGTCTTTAGTTTACTGCTAAGTTCATCAGTGGATTTACAAGCTATTAGCTTGTATCTAGCTAATTCTATGGTTGCTACTCAAAAAGGAAATGATGAAGATACAATGATGTTTTTGTTTAGAGTAAGCCATTTTATGGTGTTTTTAGTTCTATTTTTCTGCAGACTGTGTTCTTGTGATGTCTTATCTGCGCTGAACATGGAGTACCATGCTGATATGGCTACATTTTTCCTTGTTTGTTCATAGTTATGTTCAAGTTAGATTTTTTTTGGTGTCCGATGTTTGGTTACGGGTGATTTTTACTTGCAGAAAATTCCAAGTTGGGAGTGAGAAATTTTTAATTCACTGGCTTTTGTTGATAAACCGTAAGAGCTCAGAAGTTCCGATGATCGATGTAAATTTGGTATGTTTAGCATTGCGTTTGAGTCATTTATAAGCTTCGGTTGATTGGATAATTTGCTACCCAGGAAAACTGGCAGATTTGTATAATACCAGTTTTTTTGGATCTTTCGATGTGGCTTTATTTTTTTTGTTTCATAGAGATATTCTGGAGGAGATCTGCTTGGAGTCACAGCTCAAGTTATCGATTTGCCTCATAGCTGTACGTTATACTCCTTATCTAACTATATTGTGTCCTGATTTAGGTGTCTCTTCTATATTACTGTTTGTCTTCTGAGCGAATATGACATATTAGGTGCTAGCTTCTCAAGCTTGTGATGGTTGGTTGCAAAGTCCATGTCTTAGGCCTTAGTTAACCTGACTTCAATTTTGCACTACTTTCTATTGTATCCAGAGTCTTACATTATCAGGTGAAAGTTAAAACACCTTCACATTCTTGGAGACACTGGGTGCTAATAGTCACATTCTTGGCAGTTGGCTTTATAGTCCCATTTTTGTCCTGCTGTATCGTTATGTCTATTACACAGACTGATTCAATCCATCTGTCTACTAGCATTACTAATATAAGTTTATATTTTCATGGTCATGTATCTTCTCATGGTTTCTTTATTTCTTACAAGTTGCCTGAACCATGGTTATGTTAATAATGGCTTTGAAATTTCTTGTCAGGAATGAATCTCATACTTTCTATGTTCTGATTTTTGAATTTGCAATTCTGCTTCCATTTTCGTAGAGTAGTACTCAGTTACTTCAAATATTTGAAAGACAACATCAGAGTTTAACCTGAGGTGAAATTTACCCATTTACAGATCTGAATACACACCCGGAGATCCGCACACAGTTCTGGGATTCTCAACATTGGCCAAAACATGTTCTTGTTAGATACACATGGTACATTAATTTCGTTGACCTCTTTCATCTTTTTTTTCTTTATCCTCTCTCTCGTTGCTGATAAGCTTGCACAATGGTGATGCAGGAAGGAACAATCAGAGATTGATGTTTCCTCAGGATTTTATGTCCTCTTCGGCTCAGGTGAATCCTTTTTCTTCTTGCTAAATAATTAATTAGTCAAGAGAGAAATAAGCTCATATACTCTTATAGATTCTCATGTTGGTGTTTATTTGTGATCAGCTCTCACATTCTCTTTCGTACTCTCCATTTACGTCTTACAATCTTCACGAGAGAAGCTGGCGAGGTAAATGACATTCCTGTCTTCTCCGATTCAGATGTATGGTTGAACCTAATTGTTGAAAATATTGTTGTAGGTTTGTAAGAGAGACGGTGGTGGAGAGCAGCAGCTCGAATGCTGGAGAAATTGGCAAGGTGGAATGAGTCATTGTCAAATACTATGTATGTTGCTGCTGTTTTAGTTACAACTGTCTCTATCTAGGATTAACCCTACTCGAAAGAAGAGATTTTTATCAGACATGAATAGTCGAAAGCAAAACTTTGTCCTTGTAATTGGTTGGTTGAGTAGATTTTTACTTTTGCAACAATATCAATGACATTTACATACATTCTTAAAATCTTGTTTTCTAGATTTTAGTGATATGATTTACTTATGTCACAATTTGACAGATTTTGATGTCGAAGATGATTATAAAGGCGATATTGTAGTTTTGATCCCACTACGGGATTACTAGACATGAAATGTTCCATATTTTCCATTTTTATGTTGTAGTAGTAATATTTTATACTCCCTCCGGTTCTACTTTATTAGAAATTTTGGCTAAAAATGCATATTAACAAATTTACTTTTCTTTACAAAAATATCATTTAATGTTTTATTTTAAATCCATTCAATCAATCAAAACTTAAGTTAAAAATTTGCAAAACTTCTAATAAAATGGAACAAAAAAAAGAGAGAGAGAGAGTATTTTTTATGTTTGATTTTTCAGCTTTGCAATTGAATTAACTGGATTTGTTAAAAGTATATTAACTGACTACACCCGACTTGCTAATTGATGAGCCTATACTGTAATTTGAGGGATCCAAGACAAAACTTTATAATTTCACAAGAGAAGTGCTGACTCTGTTTCATTCCCCTGATTTTCTATTACCGCCGACGTTGAAGCTTCGTTAAGTTGGACATATGTAGAACAATGATTGGTCATTTCGAAAAAAATATGTATATAATAGAATGAAATGGAATTTTTAATATAGTATTATACTAGTATAGATTTGACAAATGGAGAACAAAACGGAGAGTACGTAGTAATTGGCTCAAGATTAAATAAACTACAAAACCCAAGATAAGAGAAGAGAAACATAAATAGGAGGCAAAGTATTAAATGAAACCAACCACCACCTTACCTCATACCCTCACTCTCATGGCATCCGAGCTCTTAACCCTCTCTATATAAACTCAACCACCATTACCATTCTTCATCATCCAAATCCATTACTTAACTAAAAAGAGATAAACAAAGTTTAAGATATGGAAGGACTCTTGAAGTTGTCAACTTTGATGATTGTGTGCATGTTAGTAGCCGCTCCAATGGCATCCGAGGCAGCGATCACGTGCGGTGCAGTCACTAGCAACTTAGGTCAATGCTATAACTACCTGCTTCGAGGTGGTTTCATTCCTCGAGGGTGTTGCTTTGGCGTTCAGAGGCTTAAAAGCATGGCTCGAACCACTCGTGACCGCCAACAAGCTTGTCGTTGTATCCAGGGAGCAGCTAGAGCCTTGGGTTCCCGACTTAACCCAGGCCGTGCTGCTCGTCTCCCTGGTGCTTGCCGTGTTAGGATCTCTTACCCTATCAGTGCCAGAACCAACTGTAACAGGTAATATAATTTTCTCACTCTTATTTTATTTCATTTTACTTGAGGTTCTTATATTTTTGTTTGGATTTTAATGGAGTGTTAGTAACTATATGTTTGATGTATTTGATTGATTATGCAGGGTGAGGTGAACAAGAGGAGATAGACAGTGAAGGGTTTTTAATTTCATATAATATACGAGAGAGTATTTAAAATAATTAAGATGTCACTATAAGAGTGTATCCTTTTATTGTTGTTGTTGTGTTTTAGAATATGTGTGTTTCATGTCTTTCTTCATATATATGACGGTCCATTTAATTGGTCGTCTAGTGTTATGTACTCCTCTGAATTACTATATGTATTATTTTCAAATACTTGCCATTCATTTGGTCACGTACGTTCTACTACTTTTATTGCATCCCTTCTTATTCTGCGCGGTATAATAAACTAATACCGAGTACAAGGTTCTTTTAACACATTTTTGTCATTTGAGTTAACTAGAGAGAAATAATAATTTATAATCAACATTAAAACAGTTCAATGGACTGATCAGTATGCTTCCAAAGCATATTTCGATTCCCGATACATGGTGATCATAAAAACAAAACAAAAACTATAGACTATCCATTAATTCTAAAGGTTCGAATTCATTCAATCTATAACATCCTAAATTTGGTTTGTGTTTGCCAAAAAAGATCATCGTGTATGAGGAAAACAGTTGATCTTTACTCTAATAAAACCAAAAAAAGAAGAAGATACATACACACTCTTGCTTTGTCAATCCTTATCTAGTTCACCATCACAACTTGCTCCTTTACGTTTCTCAATCTATTTTGTAATCTTTTTCGTCGGTGACTGACCGAGTGTAAAATATGTTGATCGACCCTACATTTCGTTGCTAGCCTAAAGCACCTTACTTTTATGCAATTCTAACCATTATTTTGTAGTAAAAACCACCCCCCAAAAAATGGCCGATCGACCTAAAGCCTTTTTTTTTCAAAAACCGTTTGTACAGTGTTCTTCATCCATAAAATAAAAGACTAATTTTTGAAATGGACTCCCTCACAATTTTAATGTGAAAAATGATTCTTAGAGTGTGAAATTAGAACATATGGATCTTTTTGACAATAAAATTGTGAAATAGTCCATTTTTTAGAATTTTCCCTAAAATAAATTACATCCATTACACTATAGTTGATGTACAGTAAAGCCTCTATAAATTAATAATGTTGGGACCAGAAAATTTTATTAATTTATAGATGTTATTAATTAATCGATAAATTAATAATTATTAATTTATAGAGAGTTTTTCCAAATTAAAAAAATATTATATAAAAAGTAGAAAAATGAAGACAATACTTCGATGTGTTTTAATGCATTTACATATTAGAAAATAATTATTGCATATATAAATTTTTTTAATAATTTTGATGCAATTTGAGAAGATAATATCATATATTTTTAATATTTTAAGAAAAAATAGAGATAAACTCCAACGAAATTACAAATTTACGAATAAATAAACAATATTAGAATCATATTTCACTAAAATATCTTATATATATAAAATAAATTTATATGATTATTAATTTATGTTATTAATGAGACCATATATTTATATAGAGATTTCAAAAAATTATTATTTTATTATCTTATCGAAATATGTCAATTATTACACCGATCCAACTTGGGATCGGGATAATTTATTAATTTAGAAAAATTATTAATTTATCGAATATTAATTTATAAAGGTTCTATTGTAGTTTTTTTTGTTCTTTTTCGTAAATTGATGTAGATGTACAAAACGAAAAAAGGATTTATCGTGTAGATGAAGATAATGCAGATAATTTCTATTTATAATATATAATATATTTGCCTACGACTTTGTGGAGATCCTCTTGGATTTCTCCTAATTAAGTACGTGTGACCGTATAGCCTCCAAGAGTCCTTGTTCAAAAAACATCCAAATCTCGATTTGTTTTCCATGCATGCTTTCCTCTTGTCCTTTTCCTTTGATGTCTCCAACACTTTTTTTTTTTTTATGATAAAATATCTCCAACTCTTTACCATTTGATTTTTGGTCCATTTAACTTCTACTTGGACCATTTCCCCCTTTTTCTCTTTTTATTTATTTCCTTGAACTGCCACTTGATCACCATTTCGATCCACATGTCCAAGAGTTTTCTTACTCTCTTGGAATCGTGTCACGTATGACCAAAATTTGTGCTTAGCCGTATAGTATTACCTTGTTTGACATGTACAAATAGTACATAAGGTATTTTGAATACTTCAATATCACAAATGCTCAAAATTTATAATGTCTAATTTGACGAGATATGTAATTCGGGCTTAAGCCTAGATTTCTGATGTTACATATTTTTGAAACTCAATTAAGCGAAGATTGGGAAAACAACGTATTTACATTGGAATATGTGTAACAATAAAAATAGTCTTCTTCTCTATATATTCATTAAATTTGCATGCATATGAAACTACGCATGATTAACGGGTACGCATGACGTTCATGAGTTTTCCCAATTATAAAACCCTCACCGACCTTAACAAAGTAAAAGCAATAATTAAAAACAAAAATGGAGTTTGCTCCAAAGATCATCACATGCCTCCTCGTCCTAATTACGATCTACATGGCAGCTCCAGCAGAGTCAAACATCCAGTGTGGGACAGTGACGAGTGTACTGGCTCAGTGCGTGAACTACTTAACCAACAGTGGTCCATTGCCATCAGGTTGCTGCGTGGGAGTCCAGTCATTGAACCGCCTGGCTCAGACCACACCGGACCGCCGACAAGTATGTGAGTGCCTTAAAATAGCGGGTAAGGAAATCAAAGGCCTCAATACCGATCTTGTGGCCTCTCTTCCTACCACTTGTGGTGTTTCAATTGCCTACCCCATCAGTGTCAGCACTAATTGTGACAAGTACGTCTCTATAACTTTTAATTTTGTCTTATATTGGAATATGGAAATAATTTTAAAAACTTCTGTTAAAAGAAAATTCCGTTAAATTTCATTATACACTTGAATTTTAAAAATATATAAAATTTAATGAGTTCAACTAAATTAAACTACCACATTACAAAGGAAACAACTTCAAGCAAGTTATTTAATCAAACTATGAGCTAGATATCATTTTTTCTTTTAAATTTGTAGTTAGTAATCTTTTCAATGTTACTCTATATATTTAAATATAAGTGATGTACAAACACTTTTGGAAGAGATTAATTGAAAATCCAAACACATACAATTCCTTTTTACATATCAAAATTGAGTGAGCTATTTATAAACTCTAACAATAGTTTGAAAAATCATAAAATATTGGTAACAATAATAATTACAACTCAGATTCATAAAAGAAAAACATGTATTTTTAAAAAAATCTTTATAATACAGTTTTATTAAAAATTTGGCATAATTGTATAGTACCTAACAAAAGTTTTGTAACCAATTCAAAAGCCGTGGATAATTAGAAGGATGGATAACGGTTTTTTTTTTTAATGAGTATATGAATATATCCATTTGGAGTTTCTCTGACTTATTGGTTTCTAGTGTCATGATGACACATTTGTTTTTGGTTGTATGAATGTTGCAGCTTATCGACTAACGTGTAAAAGAGGATAGTGAACAGATGTACGACTAATCAAAGTTGCCAGCTTTTATCCTAAATAAAAGTATTCTGCTGCAATTTCCCATTTACGACTTCATTTTCTTAGTTAATTATGTAATGAACAATTTTATATGCATGGTAATAACGACCCTAATAACGTCAATGGAATTCTCTCTCTCTCTCTCTCTCTCTCATGTTTCTTGATAATGAAGAAAGGCAAACTACATAGCTAGCTCTATCTCCCAAAGTATATTTATATTCTATAATATATAGTTGCCTACTTACATTGGTCGCGAAAACAATCACTGCTAGCTAACAACTTCACATATATGCCTCAATACTCAATAGCTTTGTTAATGATGTAAATAACAGTCTAGAAGAATAAAAGAAGATGTGGACGTTTTAAGACAAATTAAAGCATGTTAGAAACTGAAATGCTTAAGGTTATATTCTAATGTAGGCTTGGGGTTTGTTGCTTACTATTAGCAATGTGGTAAAATCGGTAGAGGGTTGATAATTGTAGTTTTTTTTTCCAGATCAACAATGAAATGATGGAACATTAGAATGATAGATAAACCTAAACATGTTAAGCTGAATAAAGTGCGTTAAACAAACAACAAACGTTAGAAAAACATTGGGTTAATTAAGTAATATTATGACGTTATGTATATAACATTGGGTTAAGGTTCAGTTCGTTTGCTCATTTAACATTTTCATCCAAATGATCCATCCAAATAATCCATCTGGATAATTCATCTGAATGTTGTTCATCTAGATGATCCATCTCAATGAACTTTTGTCTGTTTTGTTAATTTTTGCAAATCTAAATCTCCATCTAAATAATTTTACTAAGAAAATAACTAAAATCCCTATGCTTTAATCTAATTATATTTTAATCTTAACAGTATTAATTTATTTTTCAAATTATTATTTTTGAGATTTATAAATTGATTTTGGTCAAATAAAAAATAATTTTAAATCCAAAAAATCGTAAAATGACGTTTTTCCACCAAAATTGCAAAATTTTGTAATTACATTTTTCGGCCAAAACCATAAAATCACAATTTTGGTAGAAATATCAAAATGACATTTTTCCACTAAAACCTCAAACATCCGGAATTATTTTTTCTGTCAAAACCATGAAATCACAATTTTGGTAATAAAATAGCAAAATGACATTTTCTCACCAAAACCGCAGTATTTCAGAATTACATTTTCCACCAAAACGTAAAATCACAATTTTGGTAAAAAATCGCAAAATGGCGTTTTTCGTAAAAACCGTGAAATCACAATTTTGGTAATAAAATCGCAAATGATGTTTTTCCCACCAAAACTGCAAAATCTTAAAATTACATGTTCCGTCAAAACGTTTAAATGGCAATTTTGCTAAAAAAAATTGCAAAATAGCGTTTTTCCGCCAAAACTGCAAAATCTCTAATTTTTTTTTTGTCAAAACCGTGAAATTCTAATTTTGGTAAATTTTTTACAAAATGAAATTTGCCCGTAAAAACCGTAAAATCTTGGAATTACATTTTTTCGCCAAAACCGTAAAAATCACAATTTTGGTAAGAAAATCACAAAATGACATTTTTCCGCCAAAACAAAAAAAATGTTCATGCCGTGAAATCGAACTTTTTGCGAAAAAATCGTGAAATGATGTTTTTCTGAAAAATACCACAAAATCACAGAATTACATTTTTTCGCCAAAACTGTGAAATTACAATTTTGACAGAAAAAACAATATCAACAAACGTAATGTGTAATACGTTTACAAAATTTATAAGAATAATATATTAATATTTATAAACATAATTACAAGTTTAGTAAATAATTATATCAATAATTGTGAAAATAATTATATCTATTTTTATAAATATAATTCAAAAAATAAATATAATTTTATTTATGATAAATTTAGCATTCAAATATTATAAATTGTTGTTGATGTAGATATTTTAAAACCGAATTCAACCAACAAAATAAATATTTGTAGTAATGTTATATTTGTCATTTGCTATTTTGGATTGAACCATCTCCATCCAAATGGTTCAATTCGGTCTATCCAGATGTATCTAAAATTTTTGCCTAATTTTTAAAACTTATTCAGAGATGAACCATTCAAATGCTTCCTTTTTTACATTAAACGAATACCAATTCTCAGTTTCATCTAGATGATTTTTCTGAATGATTTAAACAAACAGCCTGTAACATGTTAAGTAGTTTATTCTTATTTTTTTAATCAAACAACTCAACAAATGAGTCCAAGTAAGTTTTGATCAATAACCCTGGTTCGGTTAGTTAAGTTGGCAGTAATAAATTAATCAAAATAATTAGTTGATGGGCCTCTTAGACTTATGTGACACACGCAACTAATGGGCTCTTAAATATTACGGCCCAAATATTTGTCCGACGGCTCCGTGGGGGTGGAGAGTGGATTGTCAAACTCATCTCGGCTCTGCGGCTCGATTCCATTTCAGACGAGACCAACACGAGCCAGAGCCACCCTTCGTCTTCTCATCGATCTTCAAACCCCAGCAAGTCTGATTACATCAATCATCAATCTATCTCGCTGATTTGCCAATCCTCAACGTGAAATATAAGCTTAGTGATTTGCAATCGCATGGCTGTGATGTGCAAATCTGCGATGTCCTGAAAATGAGCTTCTGCTGCAGAGTTTCAAATCCGGCAAGTATCATTGGATCGAATCAAGACTGCTACTGGCTAATTAATCAACCGATCGAGTCATAATTTAGGGGTTGACCCTAATTGCGATGGATAGAAGTTGGGTCTTGTCACTTCTTCTATTGATTTTGTTTATCTCCCATGCTTCATCGTTTGGGAAATCTCGGGAGTTAGTTGATGAAGAAGCACAAAAGGATTTGAATTCAACCACTAAACAAGTAAATTCGATTGCTTTTTTCCCTTTTTGGGTTTGATCTTGTACAATGTGTGTTTGACTTTACTCAATGTTTCTCCTTCAGAAGTCTCCGTTGCCTAATGTTAGTCATATTGGTGAAAAATCCAATGTTAGCTCATCAGAACCTTCTCTGCCAACTAATAATTCGACGGCTCCTAATCCTAAGGACCCTGATTCTGTGAATCCACCTCCAGCGACTGTGTTAAATGAGAAGAATGAAACTACAAAAGTGTTAAATACAACAGTGCCGATAAGTCCGCCTCCAGCGAATCAAACGGAAAGCCAGGATAATGGAAAATTACTGGCTAAATTGGCGCCGCCTCCTCCAAATGGTGTGGAGAGTGGGAAAAATGGGTCGGAACCTGATAAGGGAAGTACACCTTTGGCTAAAGATACTGATAAGGCGAATGACATTAAGGGGAACTCAGAGTCTGCCAGTTTAGAGACCTGTGCAGGAAAGTCTAATATATGTAGAACTGGGAATTCATTGGTGGCATGCACTCTAAGTATCGAAAAAGGTATATTTCCGCCTCTATTTAGTGCAATTTCCTTTGTTTTCTGTACTATTGGTTTCAACTTTCGTTCGTTCGAAATAATATCTCGGGCATGTGCTTAACAATGGAATGATATAAGTTGTGTTAGCTTCTTGAGTAAAAGCCATATGGCTGGTTTTGTTTGCAGCATAGAGAGATATCCATGAAAATGGTTGGATAAGATGTAGATAACTATTCATTGGGGATGATGGTCTTTATGAAATTTAGGGACTAAACTAGCAGACATTTTACATTATTGGGAAGCCTGGTTGCTGAATCAATGACACAAACTAGTAGATGTTTGACATGATTTGTGTTGTGTTTTCAAATGATTATGATCTCAATGACATGTTACTTTCTTACATATTATAGTGATTCCCCCACAATTTATAAGGTCTGTGCTTTATATGTTCTGTTTTCTCCAGTAGGTCTTGCTTGAATGGATTGAATTTTGATTCTTATCATTGCAGGTTCTGCTAACTGGTTGATTCTAGTTCAAAACGAAGGTGAAAATTCTCTAAAAGCAAACATTGTTCTTCCGGTTATACGAGAGCTGACACTGGCAAAACACCAGAGTCAAAGGGTATGATTTATATATGCTTCCGAGATGATTTCTTTGATAAAAAGCCCTATCTTGCACATGTTTATCTCTGGAAGTCTGAACTATTTTGTGATCTTAGTTATTCCATGGTACTAAACTGAATCAACCTTCTTTCACTTGCACAGGTAAACATATCCATTAGTAGAGACACAAACAAGATCATACTAGATGCTGGGAAGGGAGAGTGTCTGCTTCACATGTACCCATCACAAGAAAACACCTTATTCATCCACTTTCCCTCATATGACAAGCTAGTGACGCCCGTTAATGGCGCCTATTTCTTAATAGTATCAGTCGTTATTTTTGGGGGAACTTGGGTATTCTGTCGGTGCCGGAAGAATCGCCGTGCAGGCAATGGAGTGCCTTACCGTGAGCTAGAATTGAGCGGAGGGTCAGGCTTAGAAAATGAGTCGGGGGTTCATGACGTGGAGACAGCAGACTGGGACGAAGGTTGGGATGATGATTGGGATGAAAATAATGCTGTGAAATCGCCTGGTAGTGCAGCAAAAAGTGTCGGCATCTCTGCCAACGGCTTAACAGCTAGGGGTCCGAGCCGAGATGGCTGGGATCATGACTGGGACGACTAGATTTTTGTGTGTTTTGTCAGTGGAGGGATAATATTACAGAAGAACCAAAACCACTTGGATACGGATACCTACCGACAGAGAAGACAAGATAGAGAAACAAAAATGGTTAATGTACACGCAATTTACCTATATATATCTTTTAAAATTCGTTTTTTTTTACTATGTTGAAATGTCACATTGAAATTTTGTACGTTAGTCTCCCGATCAGAACCTTTGTGTTTTATTTTTAAATGTTTAATTTCATAATCTTGTTTCATTTATACGAACACAGTTACTTTTGTACGTTCCCTTTCTTTTCAGCATTTTTTTTTAGAAATTTTTTGTACCAACACCTAACGGCAAAAAGATAGGATATACATTTTATATTTCTGTTTTTGCTACTACTAGTCTACTATAAGTAATTAGTTGATGCTAACTTCTCTTCTTATTTCTTAAATTAGGGGTTAAGAGTCGAAATATAAAATTTGTTGGTAAATATTTGAGTTAATGGCTTTTCCCCTTTTTGTTTACAGTAGCATCTGTGAATAAATACAAAAATTAAGTTCAACTAACGAAACCTAGTCACTCAAGTCATTAACGAGTTCACACAATAACCTAATAGCGAATGAACTAAATTGCCATGTTTGTGGGTTACAAGCAAAACATTAAGAATAGAAGATGATAGAGATGAAAATCCGATTAAAGAGTCTTTATCCCAAGTCCCAAGTCTTGGAAATCTCCATTCCTTGACTTCATCTTATAAACATCCCAAAAGATTCTGAATCTTTGGGATCTTATATGTCACTGAAAGTTCTTGGCTTTTCTTCTCTAGTGTTGAGCTATCGTTTTTTTCCATTGTTCATAGATGTGAAGTCACAACAAGCAAAACATGCCCATTTCGAAGTTTTCGAACATGCGCGTGGTGGTTGTGGTTCACGTGGGGAGATGTCGATTTGAACTTCTGTGTTGTAAGCTTCTTCAGGTGTAGCTGCAACCTCTCTGGTAACTATCTCTTGGCTCAGTTGAGGACGTCTTTTGATAACATGGGTGCGTCTGCTACCTGAACCAATCGTCCAATTTTCTGATACTTTTTCAGCACTTAGAGTTTGTTCAGCTTCTTTCACTTCCAACTTCTTTAAATAATTTCCACTGCTCCCAACACCTTTAAAAAACCTGCAACCGGATAAAATGGATACTTCCTAAGACGGTTCTGAATAAAGAAGGAACTCTTAAAATCAGCAAAAAGAGACGGTTTAAATAGGTCTAACCAAAGAACTAACCTTACGCCACACTTGAGCACATCGATTCTTGGTATCTCAGTCGTATGATCTATGACCATGAATATAAGGGAGGCCTTGGTAGAACCACATGTACTAGATTTCGTGGATTTAGTAGGATTAGAGCTGCTAAAATGCTGGTTTTCAAGACGTTTAAAGATCTTTGAACAACTGATATACCCAATAAAGATATGCTCTGATGCAATATTCTCTACTGTGTTGCCCTGATTACTCCAACTTCCAACTGGGAAAGAAAAGTCGATCCACAACCCTTCTTTTACTTCTAGTTTGAATGTGCATTTCACAGAAAAACAGTTGATATGTTCTTGAGAGTCTGGAAAAGAGACAACAGCACATAAAGCTAGACCGGCAAGCCTATTTTCGTGCCAATGTAGGGGCATTCTGAGCTCTAATACAGATCCAATGGCTTCATGACAGAACCATGAAGGTAGTTCACTTCCAGGAAAGCAAGTACTGAACAAAGGCTCCGAATCAGAACCCTGCAAAGATATACACAAGAAAATTCATAAATACGTGAATGCTTTTGACACAGAGGAACACATTGAAAGAGATAATGGAAACAACATTGCAGAAATTTTGTGCATCTGAAAGCAGCAGGCATTTCCTTTGAGCAAAGGAAGATATATCTTCTGTTGCAGTCCTTTCGAGTTTGTTGCAGTTCGTGAAAATGAATCTGGAATAGATCTGTTGGGTCGTCGTAAGACATGCCAGTGGATTTGAGACCGAATTAAGTGAGCAACAGCCGTGTGCATCTAAGTGTTGAAGAGTTGGTGGAAGCTTTGGAATAGATGTAAGACTCTTACAATACTTCAAGTCCAACCATTTTAGATGAGAAAGTTGACTGATGTTATCTGGAAGGGAGCTGATCTGATCATTCTTGCTTAACCATAAACATTGTAACGAGGATATCATTGGAATCTCTGTTATGGTTGTACCATCCAATCGTAATATCTCTAAAACCATGATGTTTTCGCCGATTGCCGGAAAATTTTGGAGCTTCGAACAATCTGATAGTATCAATTCTTTAAGAGCTTTCAAGTCATTGAGACAACCTGGAAACTCCTTCAGCTTCGTGCATCCTTTCATATTCAACAAAGCAAGTCTCTGGAGTATACTGAAATTCAAAGGAAGTTCTTTTATTGAAGTGCTATCCAAGTATAGAGTTACTAGATTTTGTGAGATCACCCGGAACTCCTTAAGGTTTGAGCAGTTGCTGAGGATGAGAGTTTCTAGAGAGACTAAATTTATCTCTGGAAGAGACGTGAGACTTGTGCACCCTTTCAGATTTAGGAAAAGAAGACTTTGAGCCTTTGATAATCCCGACAAGTCCCACAAGTTACTCGAGTGGTTGAGATTGACCCACTTTAATTTTGGTGTATCCTGTGATAATACAAGATTTAGCCACCAGTAGAAAAACTATCCATGTTAATTTTAGTCATAGTCAAACGATAGCAGAGGGACACACCTTATGCTCCTTATGCTTATCATCACTCCAGATTCGTTCAATCTTGCTGTATGGAAGCTTCAGGTCGACAAGATTTTGAGGGTTGAAATCTGGTGGAATTTCCTTCAATGGGAACTCTAGCCAGTGGAGATATCGAACCTCTTTCAGTGGGAAGTTTAGTCCATCCGGGAGGTTTATCTTACTGTTAGGTGTACATTGCTGAGGGCAATGAGAGCTATTATAGATCTTGAGGTATCGGAGATCACACATCGGTTTGAAGGTGCGACTGTCTAAGCTCATCTCTCTCTTCATTTCATTCATGTTTAGGAAAATCCCTCTGACTTCTACACCTTCCTGGTAAACAAGTCACGGTCGTCAAATCTAATATTCATGATAGAAACTAGTCTTGAAGAACTTTATAAAATAGATACAAAAGTTTCTAGTTTTTAATCTCACCTCTATGTTCTTTAGCACATTAGATATGTCTTGGTGGTGCCACAACCTATGTGCCCCCCTTACATCTTCAGCATATGCTTTTCGAGAAAGATCCCTGGCGAAAGTATATAGTAAATCATGCATCTCTACTCGGCCATCAGAAACATTAATCATGAACTTATCAATGAGAGCTTTTATTTCACTTGCAGCTTCAGATGAATCCAGTAAACTTGCAATGTAACTCTCATCTTCAGATCTAAAACAAGCTATGTCGAGAAATATATCTTTATGCTCTCGACTCAGCTCATCATAACTTACTTGCAGCACATCTAGAATACTCTGGGTGGAATTTTGTGCGAGTGTAACCAATTTTGTTTTCCAATGGTCCTCGTCTTTCCCATTAAGATCAGCTCCCAACAACTTAAGAGCTAGTGGATGACCTCTAACATAATGCACAAACTCTTTTGATAGCTTCATGATGACTTCGTTGTTGTGTTTGTTGAAATGATGATCAAAGGCATAACGCCCAAAGTGACCTAGGCCGTCTTTGTGGTTCAGTTGTGGGACCACATAAGAATAGTCAACCACACCTTGGAGCAGTGACTTGTCGCTTGTTGCAATGACAATCCTACTTCCCTTCCTAATCCAGTCGCGTCTCCCGAGAAGAACATCTATCTGTTTTTTATCACTCACGTCGTCGAGAACAACAAGAACTTTATGTGTATGTAGTTCCCCCTTGTAAGATTCATATGCACGTCGAGTAGATCTTAGGTCTGAAATTTTCACACCGAGTAACTCTTCCAAGAGTAATGCAGGCAAGCAATCCAACCCGAGCTCCCTCGTTGTTCTACGAATATCTTGGATTAACCCGTGCCTTAAGAACTTACACTGCAAAGTTTTATATAATTCCCTTGCAAGAGTGGTTTTACCAATACCGGTCATCCCAACAACTCCCAAAATCCGAGTCTCTTGACAATCAAGATCGAGCTTCTCCTCCAATTCTTCTAAGCGTTGTTTGAGTCCATAAATCTCATGTTTTTCTCTTCCTAAGGATATTGAAGTGTTTTTTGAAAGATAGACAAAAGCGTCTTTGGTTTCATCCAACGCAATTTTGCTCAGCGCTTGCTTAACCTCTTTGACAATATCATTGATGAATTTGTCCTCGTCACTGCAAAAATGGTAAGAAAGAAAAGCCAAGCAGATCTTTTGGATTATTGATGGTCAAACTCTGAATAAAATCTCAAATCTTTTGCTCTAGATAAACTATATTAGAGGAAGCTAATAAAATGGTACCTGTTTCCCTCAAAGCAGAAGCCAATCCGGTCAGCAACAGAGCTCAAAGCTTCAGACCATTGGTTCTTCTTGTCAACATCAACATTGCGCAAATTTTTGAAAACACAACCGAACTGTCCTCTCTGATACCGAACTTCATATGCTTTAACATTGTAGAAGATGGGAATGATGAGGAGCTTTCCCTTTTCCATGCATTCCTTCATTTTCACCAGCTCGTCCAAGCACCACTTCGACTCAGTGTACCTTGCAGAAAATATGGCCAAGGCGATCCTCGACTCTTCAATCCTCTCAAAAAGCACATCTAAAGGTTTACCTTTTTCCTCATTGGTGTCTATGAAGATGTTGACCCCATGCCTAAGCAATGCACTTCTGAGATGGCTAACGAAGGTGTTCCGCAACTCTTCTCCTCGGAAGTTGACAAACACTTGATGCTGCGGCGGTAACGGAAGTGCTTTGACCTCGTAAGAAGAGGAGGCCTCCTCCATCGGAGTTTTTTTAGGAAACAAAGCGTTTTTGGGTTTCCTTTTGAGATACAAGACGATATGGTTGCACAAACAACCTTCAAAAATCCCTTTTTAAAAAATCTTGACCAGTTCTTCTACTCTTCTGCAGAATAAAAGAAATGCTACAAGTTTACTATACCTTTATCTATCATTCTGGTTTTATTTTAAGTTCAAGTTGAGGTTTGTGAAAAGAAGATATTCTAAGTTGGCTATGACTTCTTCGTTCTTCCCTGCCCCGTGAATAAAGTGAAAACGACCAATTATGAAAATATGAAAAAGAAAAAATCTGAGAAGAAGTCGGCCGGCTTTGATCAGAAAACAAAATTCCAAGAAATTTCTAAGAAGACTCGGTCTACACTCTAATAGATTGGGAACGACTTGTTCATGGTGAGGCACGAATTTCACTAAATTAGAGTTGATCCAGTCTTAAATGATGGAAAATCCACTGAATCGAGAGACAAGAAAAACGTGAGTTTGTTTCTGTTACCTCAAACGCGCCTGATCATGGTGGATTGCAGCAGAGATGTTTACATCAGCTTCAACAGATGGGAGGATACGGTGCGTTACTCTTTTGTCAGCCACCTCTCCGCAGCTTTCCACCGCAGAGGAATATCTTCGTTCATCAGAGAAGACGGCTCCGATTCGCAAAACAACGGATTCTCCAATTTGGAGAATTGTAGGGCTTCTGTAGTAGTTTTCTCTGAGAAATACTCGTCATCCAAGTCATGCTTGGAGGAGCTGGTCAAAGTTTCCAATCGCCGGCGGAATAACTGTTTCGCGGTGGTTCCAGTGTTTTACCCAGTCACGAAACCGTTTGTGAAGAAACAAATCTGGAATTTGGACGACGGCGATGTTAAAACCGCTCTATTGGAAATGGTAGACTTACCAGGCCCCAAGTCATATAACAACAAGCAAAGGTATTTTCAAGGTTTGAATTTCAATTGACTGGTTTTGGATTTATAGATTCTACAATCCTCCACTACAAGCATTTAAAAAACACTTGTATCTTAAGACAAAATATTAATGAGATTTTAAACATATATGGACTTCACTCATTTTCTACAAATTTTATGCAGTGACTCTGACTTTGTAGAGGAGATTGTGGCTGATGTGCGTGAAAAGCTCAATATCACACACAATATTGGAATCTACTCGAAGTTGAGGATGATAGAAACATTACTTTACAAGCAACCATGGGGTGTCCGTAGCATAGGACTATGGGGTATGGCCGGCATAGGGAAGACAACACTTGCTGAAGCTACTTTTGACCAACTTTCTGGTGACTATGAGGCTTCTTGTTTCGTCAGTGACTTTAACAAGGCGTTTCAAGAAAAGGGACTTTATAGTCTGTTAGAGGAACACTTTGGGAAAATTCTTAAGGAAGAGCTTGACACAAAGAGTTCCATTGCGCGACCGATCTTCCTTAGAAACGTTTTACGCCACAAAAGAGTTCTTATTGTTCTTGATGATGTACGCAAGCCTCTAGATGCAGAGTCTTTTCTTGGAGGGTTTGATTGGTTTTGTCCGGGAAGCTTGATTATCATAACTTCAAGAGATAAACAAGTATTTTCTCTTTGTCGGGTCAATCAAATATATGAGGTTCCAGGTTTAAATGAGGAAGAGGCTCTGCAGCTATTCTCGCAGTGTGCATCTGGAAAGGACATTAGAACTGATTGTCTGCAGAAACTATCAATGGAAGTGATTGACTATGCCTATGGAAATCCTTTAGCTCTGACTTTTTTAGGAAGAGAGTCAAGGAAGAATCCTAAAGAACTAGAGAGAGCATTCCTCAAACTCGAGCAATCTCCTCCAAGTGAGATTCATGATGCAGTCAAGAGCACATATAATTCACTTAGTTCCAACGAGAAGAACATATTTCTTGATATTGCTTGTCTTTTAAGAGGAGAAAATCTCGACTGCGTGGTGCACCTTCTTGAAGGGTGTGGTTTCTTTCCACGTGTTGAAATCAATGTTCTTGTTGAGAAATGTTTGGTGAGTATCTCAGAAGGCAGGGTGGTAATGCATAATATGATCCAATACATAGGTCGCAAAATTATCAGTGGAGGTAAGAGGCGTTCCAGACTGTGGGAACCTTTAAGCATTAAGTATTTTCTAGAAGATAAACGAGATTTGGTACGTTAACTTCTGTTATTTTCTCCAAAAACTTAATATTTGGATGTGAGCCAACTTATTGATCTATCTGTTTCCCTTGTTGTTTCAGGACAGTGAAGATATCGAAGCCATATATCTGGATCCATCTGTCTTAAGATTTGATATCAACGCTGAGGCATTTAAAAATATGTATAATCTTAGATATTTGAAGATTTGCGGTTCTAATTCTGGAAACCATCATGCACTACATCTTCCCAAGGGAGTCATATCTCTACCAGATGAGTTAAGGTTACTGCAGTGGGAAAATTTTCCATTGTTATCCTTGCCACAAGATTTTAACTCTGGAAATCTTGTTATACTCAACATGTGTAACAGTAAACTTCAGAAACTTTGGAAAGGAACCAAGGTAAGAAATATCTGATATGCGTTTGACATACTATTTACTATAGCGACTCTGTTGTTATTTACTTAACAATTTGTTTTTCCAGGAACTTAAGATGCTGAAGAGGATCATGCTTTGTCATTCACAGAAACTAGTTGATATTCAAGAACTTCAAAATGCTCAAAACATTGAGATTATTGATCTCCAAGGTTGTGCAAGACTAAAAAGATTTATAGCCACAAGTCATTTCCCGCATCTTCGGGTGATAAATCTATCTGGTTGCAAAATGATCAAAAGTTTCCCAGAGGTTCCACCTAATATTGAGGAGTTGTATCTCAAACAAACTGGCATAAGATCAATACCAGCTGTGACCCTCTCTCCACAAGATAACTCATTTATTTATGATCATGGAGATCACAAATTCTTGAATCGGGAGGCCTCATCTGATTCGCAAAGTCATTCAATCATGGTTTATTTAGAAAACCTCAAAGTTCTTGATCTTTCTCATTGCTTAGAGCTTGAGGATATTCAGAGTATCCCGAAGAACCTGAGAAAGTTATATCTTGGTGGCACCGCCATACAAGAACTTCCTTCGCTGGTGCATCACTCTGAACTTGTTATATTAGATTTGGAGAACTGCAATCACCTTCAACAACTACCAATGGGAATAGGTAACTTAAATTCTCTTACGGTGCTTAATCTCTCTGGATGCTCGGATCTTGAGGATATTCAGGATATCCCAAGAAAATTGAAAGAGTTATATCTTGCTGGAACAGCTATACAGGAAGTGCCATCGTCAATCAAGAACTTCTCAGAACTTGTATTATTAGATTTGCAGAATTGCAAAAGGCTTAAACATCTTCCTGTGGAGATTAGTAACTTAAAATCCCTTGTCACACTCAAGTTATCCGATCCATTTGGTATGCCTATAAGAGAAGGGTCAGCATTAAGCATCCAGGATGCTACAGCAGAAATTGGCATGAGTAATTGGAATCATCTTCTCTTGAATTTTAATGAGAATGCAGATCAGCGTCCAGAATACTTGCTTCCACAAAGGCTGCCATCTTCACGTTTACATGGCTTGGTTCCAAGATTTTATGCGCTAGTATCTTTGTCCCTCTACAATGCATCCTTGATGCATATACCTGAAGAGGTCTGTTCCTTGCATTCACTAACTCTGTTGGATCTTGGTCGGAATGGTTTCAGCAAAATCCCTGAAAGCATAAAGCAGTTATCTAAACTACATAGCCTTAGATTACGGCATTGTAGAAACCTCACATTGCTTCCAGAGCTTCCCCAAAGCCTTAAACTTGTGAACGTGCATGGTTGTGTATCTCTAGAGTCAGTTTCTTGGGGAATTGAGCAGTTTCCTAATCACTACACCTTCAGTGATTGCTTCAATAGGTCTCCAGAAGTGGCAAGAAAAAGAGTAGTAAAAGGTCTGGCTAAAGTAGCAAGCATTGGCAACGAACATCAACAGGTATCTCTCTCTTTCTCATTACTTCTTTCTCATTCATACATACTCTAGCTTATATCTAACTTTTGAATTTTCTTTGTTGGGATCAGGAACTCATCAAAGCACTTGCATTCAGCATTTGTGGACCTCAGACATCCTCTTATAATTTGCGGGCAGGTTCATTTGCAAAGATAGAGCTAACTTCTTCTCTGAAGAAGACACTCTTGGGCTTTGCTATCTTCGTTGTAGTTACGTTTTCGGATGATAGTCACAACAAAGCTGGTCTTAGCGTTAGGTGCATAAGCACGTGGAAGACAAAGAAAAGGGTCTCTGCTAAAGTAGAGAAAGTATTTAGGTGTTGGGCTCCAAGGGAAGCTCCTGAGGTTCAAAGAGACCACATGTTTGTGTTTTATGAAGATGCCAAGATGCATCAAGGTGGTGGTGAAGGAAACAAACCTAATATATTGGCTGATCACGTTGGATTCGAATTCCAAGCAGTAAATGGGAGAAACAAGGTTTTAGGTGGTAATTGCATGGTGACAGAATGTGATCTTTCTGTTATAACAGCTGCGACGGGTGCAGCGAGTCTGAGTGTGATAAATGCAAGTAAAGCTGTGAGTTTAAGTAAGAATCATTCTCTGAAGCTGTCAAGTGTGTTTGGTAAGCTTCGGTTTGGGCGTACTGGGAGATTTGTTGGTTGTGTTTGCTAAAGTATGTATGTAACTCTGTCTTCTGCGTGTTCAACTGCGAAGTAGCAGAAAATTTGAAGTATGAATGAAATGTAACATGTATTAATCTGAAAGAGAATTTAATGATTTCCAATGTAACGTGTAACACGCGTTTCTCAGTAACATCCATCTCTAGTTTCGTTCCATGTTGATAACATTCTGAAATGAAATGTGCACGTTAGACATAAATCAAAAGGGCGGTTAAGTCGACTCTCACAAATATATAGATATCGTTTGCGTACAATACAAGTCTCATTTCTGTCTGGGCATATTTTGTAAAATTGAGGGTTATAACCAATCAGAACTGGAAAATATGAAATATTCGCCATTAGCCAAAATCTGTGTTTTATTTCCAAATTTTTATTGTCAAATTTTGTATCATTTATACGAACGCTTTTAGTTTTGTATTTTCCCTTGGGACCCTTACTTTTCCATTGTTAACACTCTTGGAAATTTCTTTGTACCAACACTTTGTGAGTGGGATACATACACTCACGAACAATTAACGTCAAGAAGATAATGATTCCAACAATTTGTGCGTGGAATATTTATGAACAATTAACGTCAAGAAGATACTGCTTACATTTTTGATTTAAGTCTTTATAATCATTACTACACAAAATTGATAGGATGTAAGCTTCTAAGTGTCGAACAAACAAAAAAATTGGGGTTAATAAGAGTTTGTTCGTCTCTCTATTTGATTTAACATCCTTTACTTGGCCGCTAAGAAGCATGCAATCGCCGGTAGTAGTGTGTTTCTTGCTCTAGAAACGGAAGCGGAAGTGTTTGAAATTGTTAAGAATCGTCTCAAAATCACGTTTCCAGAAACGAATAATTCGAATTTGGAAGCGCTTGTGGTGTTGATTGAAAGCATCGACAATGGTTCACATTAAAATCAAAAAACAACTCAACAACTATCTTTTGGGCTCTTTATCAAAGAAAACACTATCTTTTGGGCTTAATTACAATTCTTTTATTTTTTTTTTCCAATTTAACCCTCTTTTTTTTCCGCTTGTTGTTAAAGGATACTTAACCCGTTTTATTATAATGTAAAACCTTAATTAATAAAAAAAAATGAGATGAGAAATGCACAACTGAAAACTCCTTCGTATATGTTTTCTAACATGTACATATTATATGCTTTCAACATGTATATATATATTTCTAAAGTTTGGTTTTCTCTGTTAAACGCTTTCGTTATCGTATACCTGCTTCTGATTTTGTGTAAGGTTTGACGGTTGATTAATTAATCAATGGTTCTATGGGTGTCAAAAATTAGTTTTTATTATGTTTGTCAATTTTAAATATTAGCAAAACATTAAAAAAAAAAAAATTAAAATCCATGGGTGTCAATTGACACCCCTACTTTCAATGTCCCTCCGCCCCTGGTTCTATGTAAGTTGTAACTTGTAACGTTATACAAATCCGACTTCGATAATTATATAAAGGTGGAAGAGTGGGGTCTATTTTGATAATTACTCATTTGTTAGTTTCCATGATCATGGGCTTTTTTATTCCTTTGTTTCAGTTGACTTCATAAAAAAAAAAAGGACAAGGCCCACTTATATTTGTCAACTGAAACAAAGGAATAAAAAAGCCCATGATCACGTAAACTAACAAAAGAGTAATTATCAAAATGGACCCCAGTCTTCCCCTTAACAAAATTACAAAGCCAGCTCAGCCACGAGGACTCTCACCGGACACAGAAATACGCGTTTCAATTCTCTTTATTTTATGAACTGTCATCCAAATCCCACAATCATACCTGACCAAATCAACATTATCCTTCAACGGTCGGGGCATGTAATTACAGCTGTTATTCCAAGGGCATTATCGTCACTTAAGCCGCCTTCAATTTTCCTCTAATTAACATAACGTTAACGCGTAGAGGGAAGCAACAATGCTGTCCGTTTAGTCCATCTTTAACTATATACTTACCTCCACTTTCTCCTTCTTTAATTAATTTCTTCATTTCATTAATTTTTCCCACTTCTCTATTTCTTTCAAATATCTCAACCTCTGTCTTCTTCCAAAAACTTTCCGATTTCATGGCTTAGGGTTTGTTCTTCTTCCCCGATTCTTAAGGTATGTTATCTTCTTTACTCTTCAGTTTCCTACTACTGAAATCATCTGTTCCTGGTGTTAATTTTGTTCAAATGGAAAAATTCTAGCTAGATTTGTAAAAGGTTCTTGTTCTGCTTTTTTTGCTTTTGCAGTTCGTAGCTTGATTTGTTATTGGTAGATTGGAGAAGCTAATATTCCGGGAGCTTCTCTGATCGATGAAGAAGATCACGGAGGGACGATTCCATATCTCCCTTCTGTCTCTCCTTCTTCTTCTCGTATCAGCATCACATCTAATCTCAGCTGATAATTACACTCCAACCGATAAAATCCTCTTGAACTGTGGTAGTTCATCTAATAATATCACCGACGCAGATAACAGAACATGGAATTCCGATGACAATAACAAGTTCTTATCATCAGGAGACTCCAAAACCTCACCGGCGGAAAAACAAGCGTCTTCTGTTTCCGAAATTCCTTACATGACGGCGAGAATTTCCCTATCTCCTTTCACATATTCATTCCCTGTAGCAGCAGGTCGTAAATTTGTGCGTCTTTACTTCTATCCCAACTCATACGATGGACTCAATGCAACAAATGCTCTCTTCTCTGTTTCCTTTGGTCCTTACACTCTTCTCAACAACTTTAGTGCTGCTCAAACCGCAGAGGCGTTGACTTATGATGTCATCGTTAAGGAGTTCATTGTGTATGTTGATGGTGGATCATTGAACATAACTTTCAGACCTGAATCAACTCCTTCTAATGCTTATGCGTTTGTGAATGGGATTGAGGTGGCTTCAATGCCTGATATTTACAGTAACAATGATGGGACTTTGACCATGGTGGGATCTTCTGGTGCTTTCACTATCGATAACAGTACTGCTCTTGAGAATGTTTTTAGGCTCAATGTTGGAGGGAATGATATCTCGCCTTCTGCTGATACCGGTTTGTACAGATCTTGGTATGATGATCAGCCTTATATTTTTTCTGCAGGCATTGGGATTCCTGATGCTGCTGATCCTAAGATGAACATTACGTATCCTACTGGCACTCCTACATATGTTGCTCCTAAGGATGTTTATTCGACTGCTAGGTATATGGCTCCAAGTGCTCCAACCAATATCAACTTCAACCAGACTTGGGTTTTCAGCATTGACTCTGGGTTCAGTTACCTTGTCAGGCTTCATTTCTGTGAGTTTTCTCCATTTATTACCAAGAGCAACCAACGGGTGTTTGTAATCTACCTCAACAATCAGACAGCTGAGAGTGAAGCTGATGTGATTGCCTGGACGGGAAATAAAGGAAACGGGATCGCGTTTCACAAGGATTACGTTGTGAATCCTCCAGACGGAAAGGGACAACAAGATTTGTGGCTTGATCTTACTCCAAATCCAAGGAACAAGCCGCAATATTATAATTCTATTCTTAATGGAGTAGAAATATTCAAGGTGAATACCTCGGATGGTAATCTGGCAGGTCCCAATCCTATACCTGAACCAAAGGTCAACGATCTATCTAAAGTCCTACGCCCGCGTACTAGACAACCACGGAACCATACAGCTATTGTTGCAGGCGCAGCCAGTGGTGCGGTTGTTCTGGCCCTTATCATTGGTTTATGTGTATTGGTTGCTTACCGCAGACGTAACCGTGGTGATTACCAATCTGCAAGTGATGCAACATCAGGGTGGCTTCCACTTTCTCTGTATGGAAACTCACATTCTGCTGGCTCGGCAAAGACAAACACAACAGGAAGTTATGCCTCTTCCCTTCCATCAAATCTATGCCGTCACTTCTCGTTTGCTGAGATCAAAGCAGCTACTAAAAACTTTGATGAGTCCCGGGTCCTCGGTGTTGGTGGTTTCGGCAAAGTTTACAGAGGAGAGATTGATGGCGGAACCACAAAGGTAGCCATCAAGCGAGGTAACCCAATGTCTGAGCAAGGTGTACACGAGTTCCAGACTGAGATTGAAATGCTTTCAAAGCTTAGACACCGTCATCTTGTGTCGTTGATTGGATACTGTGAAGAGAACTGCGAAATGATCCTAGTGTATGATTACATGGCTCATGGGACAATGCGAGAGCATCTCTACAAAACCCAGAATTCTCCTCTTCCGTGGAAGCAACGTCTTGAGATTTGCATTGGGGCAGCCCGAGGCTTACACTATCTACACACTGGTGCAAAACACACGATCATCCACAGAGATGTGAAGACAACAAACATTCTATTGGATGAGAAATGGGTGGCCAAAGTCTCTGATTTCGGACTGTCAAAGACTGGTCCTACACTAGACCACACACACGTAAGCACAGTCGTGAAAGGAAGTTTCGGTTATCTTGACCCAGAGTATTTCAGACGGCAGCAACTGACTGAGAAGTCTGATGTCTACTCCTTTGGCGTCGTTCTATTCGAAGCCCTATGCGCACGGCCAGCCTTGAACCCGACTCTGGCAAAGGAACAAGTGAGCTTAGCTGAGTGGGCACCATACTGCTACAAGAAAGGCATGCTAGATCAAATCGTTGATCCATATCTCAAGGGCAAGATCACACCAGAATGCTTCAAAAAGTTTGCTGAAACCGCGATGAAGTGTGTACTAGACCAGGGCATTGAGAGACCATCGATGGGAGATGTTCTGTGGAACTTAGAATTTGCGTTGCAGCTTCAGGAAAGCGCAGAGGAGAACGGGAAAGGAGTGGGCGGTGACATGGACATGGATGAGATTAAGTACGATGATGGCAACTGTAAAGGAAAGAACGACAAGAGTTCTGATGTGTACGAAGGGAATGTTACAGACTCGAGGAGCAGTGGAATAGACATGAGCATCGGTGGTCGGAGTTTGGCGAGTGAAGATTCAGAAGGACTCACTCCAAGTGCTGTGTTTTCTCAGATCATGAATCCTAAAGGACGTTAAAGAGTCTTAAAACCCCGGTACACACTACTAAATATATATATATATATATATATATATATTTTTAACTATATATTATTCTCTTTGCTGTTATTTATTTAGAATTTTGGATTGTGTAAAAAATAATGTATTTTTTTTCCTTCGACAAAACATCAAAACATGAATCGGTTCAATGTACCATTTGGTTTGTTATCTATAAAGCTTTTTGATAATGGATGCATCGTTAAGAGTCCATTACAACTCGAATCCTTGTGAATAGATCGCCCACATGAAACTCTTTAAAGAGCCGGTTTGGGGATTGATCATGATTAACGAGTTTAAACTAAATTGTGACACAAAATTGTTCAGGACAGTATTTTCCAACCGGTAACTCCAGTATATTTCTGTATATTTGAACCGGAAAAAGGGTCGAACAAAAAGCTCAAAACTGTACATTTCTGTCGGTCAATATACAAGAAACACTTAAGAAAACCAAATAGTAGAAAAATCTCATAGAGCCTTTATTGACTTATGATGTAAACGTTTCTAATAAGTTGAGTTAATGAAGTATTTGAGTGACAAAAAAAATATATATCCAATGAAAGAGAAAACCAAAGAGTAGAATAATCCCTATTTTTCTTTGTTCTTCTCTTTCATTGGGTTATTTTTTTATTTTTTTATTTTTTTTTTCACTCAAATACTTCATTAACTCAACTTATTAGAAACGTTTACATCATAAGTCAATAAAGACTATGACGAAAAAAAAAAAAAAGTCAATGAAGGCTCTTTAGCCAGCTTATCAGAGCATTAAGACACTCCATCCATTACACACTCATTTATTAATTTTTCCCACGTCTCTCTTTCTTCCAAATATCTCAATCTCTGTCTTCTCCCAAAACTTTCCCAATTAATCGCTTAGGGTTCTTCTTCCCCGATTCTTAAGGTATGTTATCTTCTTCATTCTTCAGTCTTCTTCTACTGAAATCAATTTCAATTTCTGAAATCATCTGTTCCTGTTGTTAATTTCGTTCAAATGGAAAACTTTAGCTAGATCTGTAAATGTTCTAGCTAGTTCCTGATGTTAATTTTATTGTCAAATGAACATGTACTACTTGTGGAAAATTCTAGCTCCTCCATGTTTAGATCTGCTGTTTTTGCTTTGCAGTTCGTAGATTGATTTGTTATTTGTAGATCGGAGAAGCAGATCTTCCGGGAGCTTCTCTGATCGATAAAGATGACCACGGAGGGACGATTCCATGTCTCCCTTCTATCTCTCCTTCTTCTCGTATCAGCATCACATCTAATCTCAGCTGCTGATTACTCTCCCACCGAGAAAATCCTCTTGAACTGTGGTGGTTCTTCTGATCTCGTCGACACAGATAACAGAACATGGATTCCAGACGTCAAATCCAAGTTCTTATCTTCATCAGGAGACTCCAAAACCTCACAGGCGGCAACACAAGATCCTTCTGTTTCCCAAGTTCCTTACATGACGGCTAGAGTTTTCCGATCTCCTTTCACATACTCTTTCCCTGTAGCAGCAGGTCGTAAATTTGTGCGTCTTTACTTCTATCCCAACTCATACGATGGACTCAATGCAACAAACGCTCTCTTGTCTGTTTCCTTTGGTCCTTACACTCTCCTCAAGAACTTTAGTGCTGCTCAAACGGCGGAGGCATTGACTTACGCTGTCATCGTTAAGGAGTTTATTGTGAATGTTGAAGGTGGATCATTGAACATGACTTTCACACCTGAATCAACTCCTTCTAATGCATATGCGTTTGTGAATGGGATTGAGGTGACTTCAATGCCTGATATTTACAGTAGCACTGATGGGAGTTTGATTATGGTGGGATCTTCTGGTGCTTTCACTATTGATAACAGTACCGCTCTTGAGAATGTTTTTAGGCTCAATGTTGGAGGGAATGATATCTCGCCTTCTGCTGATACCGGTTTGTACAGATCTTGGTATGATGATCAGCCTTATATTTTTGCTTCAGGCCTTGGAATTCCAGAAACTGCTGATCCTAATATGACTATTCAGTATCCTTCTGACACTCCTACATATGTTGCTCCTGTGGATGTTTATTCGACTGCTAGGTCGATGGGTCCAACACCTCAAATCAATCTCAACTACAACCTGACTTGGGTTTTCAGCATTGACTCTGGGTTTAGTTACCTTGTCAGGCTTCATTTTTGTGAGGTTTCTCCACTTATTACCAAGATCAACCAACGGGTGTTTACAATCTACCTCAACAATCAAACAGCTGAGTCTGAAGCTGATGTGATTGCCTGGGCGCAAGGAAACGGGATTGCGTTTCACAAGGATTATGTTGTGAATCCTCCAGAGGGAAAGGGACAACAAGATTTGTGGCTTGCTCTTACTCCAAACCAAAGGAACAAGCCGCAATATTATGATTCTATTCTTAATGGAGTAGAAATATTCAAGGTGAATACCTCAGATGGTAATCTGGCAGGTCCCAATCCTATACCTGGTCCAAAGGTGACTGCAGATCCATCTAAAGTCCTACGCCCGCGTACTAGTCAATCACGGAACCATACAACTATTGTTGCAGGCGCAGCCAGTGGTGCGGTTGTTCTGGCCCTTATCATCGGTTTATGTGTATTGGTTGCTTACCGCAGACGTCACCGTGGTGATTACCAGCCTGCTAGTGATGCAACATCAGGGTGGCTTCCACTTTCTCTGTATGGAAACTCACATTCTGCTGGCTCAGCAAAGACAAACACAACAGGAAGTTATGCCTCTTCCCTTCCGTCAAATCTGTGCCGTCACTTCTCGTTTGCTGAGATCAAAGCAGCTACTAAAAACTTTGATGAGTCCCGGGTCCTCGGTGTTGGTGGTTTCGGCAAAGTTTACAGAGGAGAGATTGATGGTGGAACTACGAAGGTAGCCATCAAGCGAGGCAACCCAATGTCTGAGCAAGGTGTACACGAGTTCCAGACTGAGATTGAAATGCTGTCAAAGCTTAGACACCGTCACCTTGTGTCATTGATTGGATACTGTGAAGAGAACTGCGAAATGATCCTAGTGTATGATTACATGGCTCATGGGACAATGCGAGAGCATCTCTACAAAACCCAGAATTCTCCTCTTCCGTGGAAGCAACGTCTTGAGATTTGCATTGGGGCAGCCCGAGGCTTACACTATCTACACACTGGTGCAAAACACACGATCATCCACAGAGATGTGAAGACAACAAACATTCTATTGGATGAGAAATGGGTGGCCAAAGTCTCTGATTTCGGACTGTCAAAGACTGGTCCTACACTAGACCACACACACGTAAGCACAGTCGTGAAAGGAAGTTTCGGTTATCTTGACCCAGAGTATTTCAGACGGCAGCAACTAACTGAGAAGTCTGATGTCTACTCCTTTGGCGTTGTTCTATTCGAAGCCCTATGCGCACGGCCAGCCTTGAACCCGACTCTGGCAAAGGAACAAGTGAGCTTAGCTGAGTGGGCACCATACTGCTACAAGAAAGGCATGCTAGATCAAATCGTTGATCCATATCTCAAGGGCAAGATCACACCAGAATGCTTCAAAAAGTTTGCTGAAACCGCGATGAAGTGTGTACTAGACCAGGGCATTGAGAGACCATCGATGGGAGATGTTCTGTGGAACTTAGAATTTGCGTTGCAGCTTCAGGAAAGCGCAGAGGAGAACGGGAAAGGAGTGGGCGGTGACATGGACATGGATGAGGTTAAGTACGATGATGGCAACTGTAAAGGAAAGAACGACATGAGTTCTGATGTGTATGAAGGGAATGTTACAGACTCGAGGAGCAGTGGAATAGACATGAGCATCGGTGGTCGGAGTTTGGCGAGTGAAGATTCAGAAGGACTCACTCCAAGTGCTGTGTTTTCTCAGATCATGAATCCTAAAGGACGTTAGCGAGTGTCTTAAAAGCGCGGTACACACTACCACCTTGCTAAACCGGCTCCATCCAAAGGAGACGGGTTCGTTTCTCTTATATTTTTTTCTTAACTATTTATAATTCTCTTTGCTGTTATGTATTTAGAATTTTGGATTGTGTATTTGATACTACTACAATGGAGTGTAAAAAATAATGTATTTTTTTTTCTTCTACAAAACATTAAACATAATCGCGTCAATTTACTATTTGGTTTGTTATCTATAAAGCTTTTGATAATGGATGCATCGTTACTGTCCACAAAAGTCGTATCCTTGTGAAATGTGAATTGACCTGACACGCTTCTGAGAAATAGTAGCCACATGAAACTCTTGTAAAAGCCGGTTTGGGGATTGATAAAATGATTAACGAGTTTAAAATAAATTGTGACACAAACTTGTCAAGGAGATTTTTTTCCAACCGGTAACTCCAGTGTCTTTCCTTGCAAATATAGTTCGATTTAAACCATAAAAGGGTCCAACAAAAAGCTCAAAGCTGTATATTTCTTTTGATTAATATACAAGAAACACTTTAGAAAACCAAAGAGTAGAATAATCCCTATTTTTCTTTGTTTTTCTCTTTCATTGCATAAATTGTTTTCAAAAAGAGTGAAATGAGGAAATGTTTTCCAAGCAGCTCTCTTGTTTTAAACTATATCAAACAGAGGAAAACAAAAAACAAAAGACTCAAAGAGGAGGGAATAGATCAGGAGGAGAGTCGAAAGCATTGTCGAAGATAAGAGAAGGATGAGATTCATCATCAACGTTAAGTAGCCAGTTTGTATCTTTCACATCTTTAACATTCAAGAGTGCGTCGTACCGTGCACTATCCTTCTTATTCTCTGTATCTCCTTCTTTTGTTAAGCTTCTTCCTTCTTCTTCTTCCTGGTTACTGCTGCTGCTTCCTTCACTACTACCACACCGCTTTCTTATAGAAGAAGAAGATCTGATGCTGTGTGGGTACAACATTGTGCTCGAAAACGGTTTTGTACTCACTTTCCCATTTCTTGCAACGTCCTGCAATTGGAGTGACACTAGTATCGTTAAGCAACACCTCATAAAGAACATTACCACATTGTTTGGCCACTATAGACATTTCAAATCGGCTTTTTAGAGTTTTAACTAGTGACAAGAGAGTGTTACCAAGTGATTGATAGCCATTTGAACCGAAGCTTTTGACAATTTCCTTCCTGACCTCGTTGAATCCGCAGCAGTTGTAGATGGCTTTACAGACTTTGGAGTTGCTGCTGTATTTGAGACACCTGAAAAAGTAGGAATCAGAGAAGGAGAATGGCCTTTAGGCCTGGTTCTTGTAACATCCGGTGAGGTGTTCCGTTTAGGCGAATTTACAGTCCCTGTTGTTCCCACTGGTCTACCGAACGCTAGAGTGACTTTTTCTTTTAGTCTTGGAGGTGTTTCTGAAACTGATGTACATCCATCACGACGAACACATCCATGTGCTGACACAGACGCAGAACGCACATTGGTCCGTGGAGCTGAATTTGCTGCAATCTGAGTCTTTGATCTTGGAGTCAACGATCTTGATCTTGGAGCGATGTCTCCAGCTTTTTTCAAGGAAGGAGTGGTTGAAGTACTGATTCTTGAAGGGGTTGAAGAAGTTGAAGGTGTTTTGCGTGATGAGGGAGTTAAAGATCGAGAGACTGTTCTCTTTGGAGAATTAACCGAAACTGAAGCTGAAGCTGTTGTTGTCTTCTTAGGAACAGAAGAAGATCTAAGAGAGGGAATGTTGGAGGGACGAGTTGTTGAACCGCTTCTCGTTGGTCTTGAAGATCGATCGTTCTCGTTCTGCGCGAAAAGACGATGAAAAGGTTACATGTACTTCTTTAATTGTATGATAAAAATGATATATCATAGCCAAATTGTTGCATCGTACCCTTGAACCAGCCTTTGTAGTAGAAATAGACTGAAGCTTCGAAGTTACATTTCTAGCTTCTAGAACCAATCTAGAGAGAGTTCCCAATGTAACTTCAGGAACTGTATAAAGCCTAAAAGCAACAAAGATTCTAACTTGTGTTACATTATAGATATATCAAGAATATGATTGTGTATTAATTCAAATGAGGGATTACATCAAATAACTAACTTACGGGTCATTTACATGTTTCTTCTCATCATCGGGTTCAGGCTTAAGAACTTTAGCTTGTTCGAATGAATGTCTTCCTGGTTTAAGCAAAACTGCATACCACATATACTTCACATTAATATGGAAACAACAGTGACTTATCGAAAACCGAATATTGAATACAAAGAATTGCCACAAGAAAATCGAATTTGGTGCATCAGCAAATTATTGCATATCCTCCTCCATCTTAGTAACTTAGGAAATTGTGGAAACCAATGAACAGATAAAAACGGCATCAAACTGATATTGGAATGCAAAATGCGAAAGGGAAGAGCAGTTTCAATGTGTTGATGTACAAAAAGCAAAAGACAAGTCAATGGAGCGATGATAGATAATACCATCTAAAGAAGTTCCACGGTTGACTGAGAAGAGATCCGTATTCTCGTCCGCCGGACCGTTGTTTTTCCCGGTAAAAGACTTTTTCAGACTCCGATCATTCATCGGCGGTTACAACACGACAGAGAACAGAGCAAAAGAAAAAACAGAATTCAGATAGAGGCAAAAGAGAGATAGAGATATGTTCTTTATTTATTTTATTTTTCTGATAATAATAAAAATAAAAAGAGTTGACAAAGAAATGGAAAGAGGGAAGAGATGTTAGAAAGTGGTGGTGGGTCGTTGAGGTTGTTTTAGTTTTTAAGAGAGTCATCTTCAACAAGGCATTTTACATTCCGTGTGGTTTTAGTTTCCATGTCGTTTTCTTGCAGTTTAAAAAAATATATATTTTGATGATTTAGTTTATTATATTTGAAAGCTGCTTAGAACACGAGAGAACCTAATGGGGACGTAGAAACTCAAACTGGAAGCTGATTATATTATGACGTGTAAGTAAATAGACGTGTCACATGCACGGAAGAAATTAGTTATCTAACTCTAACCGTTACATTTATTTTATTATTTTATGTTTTTTTTTTCGAACAATTTATTACTGTTCTCATTAAGAAACAACTGAACACAGACACAAATTGCTCTGTTGTTACATGACCAAACCGGTCTTTGGGGTTTCACTAATTTGAACAAATAAGATTACAATGTTTAGAGTCCAAACTTCTTAGGTCTGAGGTAAGTGGTGCTTTTTTTCAAGCCAGGACCTGAACCTGTTGCTGCTGCTTTGTCCTTTTTTGTTTCTCTATCTCTCTCTTTGCTTCTCACCTCAGACTCAGCCTTATCTCTTCCTCCATTTCTCTTTTGTCTTCCTTCTGCTTCTTCTTATGACTTGTAGGTAAATGGTCACTGCAATAGTCATGCTCTTTCCACTGCTGATATACATTCAGCAGAGTTAGATGATCTGATTCAGGCACTAAAATGGTCTAACAGAAAATATAGGGAGATACTATCGTTGCTCTGCCATGGTCTTCTTTGACATGGCTAATTCACTCACAGTCATAGCTTCTCCCTTCTTCACATGTTGTGAAAATTTAGCTTCACCTTCTTCAGCAATCACAACAGTATCAGCAACAATCTGCTCAGCTGATTTTTCCACACCAAGGATATTACCAAGATTAGAACCTTCAAGCTCCCAAAATTGCTGCCGTGATTTATGTCTAATTTCTTTAACAAGATCTGATCCTTTTTTTGAAATTATAGCCATGTCTCATGTGTGATCGATCCTTTACAGGCATTACCGTCTCCGTTTGCTTTGTGACTTCCACAAGCTTTTTCTGAAGCCCAACTAATAAGGCCCAATAAGAAGACTAGTCCCTTTTTATTGGAAAGGAAACATAGCATATTGTACATGCAGCGAAGCTAGTACAGAATGAAATTCTTCAGTCTAATAATAAGACGTGCCAAAATAGCTTGTAATGTACCGTCTATAGTAGAAGAAACGTATTCAATTACTAAGAACATCATTATTTTGGAGAAACCCATTTGGTTTCTTAAGTAATATTTAATTATAATTTTGAAGTTAAGAAACTCTGTTAAGAAACTTCTGTTTTTGCTGCTTTATTGGTATAAACTCATTAGGGGTTCTTAAAAAAAAGAAAAAAATTTAACTTTTTTTGTTTTATTTTAAATAGAATTTATTTTTTTAATTAAACATAGTTGATATAAAAACATAACATTTTAAACATAGATTTTAAAAAAAAAATGCAAAACAACGCTCAATTCGGGTTTTTTTCTGATCTTGTCTATGAATCGCTTTCTATTCACCCACCAAACGATTCCAATTCATTAACATGTAAAAAAAGTTTAGAATTTTAAAGTTGAAGTTAAGAAAAAGTTAAAAAAAAAAAATTTAACTTTTTTTTTAAGTTAAAGTTATGAAAAAAAAAAAAAAGTAGGTAAAAAAAAATCTAGCAAAAAAAAAATCTGGCGAATTACGGATTGACACGTGGCTAAAAACAGTGTAAGAACCTCCTTAAAAACCGGTTCTTAAAGTTCTTATTTAAGAACCGGTTGTTACACTGTTCATAGTTATTTTATTTTTTTAATTTATTTTTTGGGTTAAGAACGACTTGCAATAATGATGCTCTAATTTACTACAACAGTAGGTGTTAAAAACATACAGGTAAATTATTTCCAAATCCAGCACAAGGTAACCAATAATAAAGGAGCATAATACATAAATAATAATTTACCATTGGAGATTTTGTTCAAAGAATATTCAACTGAAGATCAGAGTAGCCTGCTCGAGCCTTGTGCTTCTCAAACAGATCCTTAAGCGCTTCCACAAACTGGCCATGTAACTTAGTAACCTGAGATGCACATAAACACCATAAGTTGATGAATGCTCAAACTTACACCAAGGCCAATACAGTAGTAGCAGAGTCGAGAATTCCATCTTGATCCCATTCTAAGAAGCTACAAAACAATAAACAAGAAGACTACCAACCTCTTCATCAGTAGGCTGCAGAGTTTTTGTAACTTCTATTGGTTTACCAACCACCACATGCATAGGGAGTCGATACGGTAATGGGGTTCTACAAAACAAATGGGAATAGTACCCTCTTTCAAGATGATTTTATACACAATATGTACCTCAAGGAACTAACGAAAAAAAGGTTTACGCTTACCCATAAACTCCCCAGAAGCAGATTGGGGTAAACCTTATCGCCCTAGATAGTTTAAGGTAGAGGTTCCAATCCGGTTTCCACCATTTGTACACTTGTGACTGCACAAGAAACAAATACATCAAACATACGACTGGAAAGCTGACACGATACAACATCTGAATCACGTAACTGACCAACTATTTAGTTTGAGGTTTCAGGTACATAAAGACAAAACTTTTTCCCTACCTGACCAAAGCAGAAAACTGGAACCAGAGGTGTCCCCTGTTCCATGGCTATGCGTACAAATCCTCTTCTAGGTGAAAGGAAGACGTTCTGCAATGTGAAATACAGTTCAATACAGAACTTACCAGAACGTTGCAGAAGAAACACACCCTCTCTTCTTCAATTTGCATGAGATATCAAAACAGATATAGCTATATCTCAAGTAGTCCAAACTTACAATTTTCTACGTAATCCAAATCTTTCAAAAGAATATAATTTCATCAAAGCAAAAGAATAAAAGTTACCTCAACATCATGTTGCATGTGGAGTGTTTCCTGCACACCACCAGGTACAAGGATACAAGTATAGCCAGAACTCAAAAGGGAAGCGAAGTTCTTCCTAGAGGCAGGGGCGAGTCCACACCATGCCCATAGGTGTCTTAGAAAGGGAGTGTAGAAAATCTAACAATCAATTTTGCAAAACAAATGAGTTTGTGGACAAGAAGGCTAATTAAGAATACACACAAGAGATAAAGCAGTAAGAACTCACAGCATTACTTGCAAGAACTTTGATTTTAGTAAAAGGCATAAACCCTGTGAGATCAGCAAGTGCAATAGCTCCAAGCGGCAGAACTGAATGTGGTTCATAACCAAACACTGTAGTCACAGGTTCAAAAGTCAATGATAGCATCATAAACCCATCTTAAAGTTTGATACTTTGGGCGTTAAAAGGAGTTTGTGACAGACCATAAGCACGATTTGGTTGAAAAGCTTCGTAATCCTCGACGTGAAGAGAGACAGGGAAATAACTGATAAGCCATTAAGAGCTTATATCAAGAAGAAGAAGAAGAATGACGTGGCAGCAGAAAATGACGAGCTGGAATGAGAGTAAGTAAGGATGCTGAGGTGGAGGTCAGCTAAAGAAGACTGAAGAGAGTATACGAAAATAGATATATTGTAATTCGTTTTAAAATAGTTTCTCATCCTTTTATGAATGGGATCTTTGGGAAGTTTGTTAGAGTTCTTTCTCTGCAACCTTAGGCGATTCATCAAGAGAGTGTTCTTGAGTTTCGATTGGATTGATCATAGTTGTTGATTTTCAGTGTGATTGATTTGTAATCTCTGTTGAGTGAAATAAAATTCGACTATTTCTCTTAACAATTGGTGCGGTGAGCATCGCGATTCATAGCGACGACGGAGATGGAAAATTCAGAGCAGACTACGGTAATTACAAGGATCGGTGGAAGAATTAACCGAAGTTGAGATATTACGGCGGATGGAAGAGGTTAACGGAATCAAACACGACGTGTCAATCGAGTGTTGCGAATCGAAGATCGCCTAACAAAGGTGGATCGGAGAATCGAAACGATAGATACGAATCTGAATTCGATTACTAATATCCTAGCTCAGTATAGAAGCTAATCAGTTCATGACGCAACATCCGGGAAGACGATCGATGCTGGTCCTTCACATCGTACAATCTGAAACTCCTATAGATGATCGATCAAGAGATCCTGGTGAAACAACGTTAGGTTATCGGGGAATTCACAATGTGTTAGAAAATCGAGATGGAATGTTGAAGAAAATTGAGCTTCCGCCTTGTGATGGATTACGTCCTTATGGTTGGATTACACAAGCTGAACGATTCTTTGTTTGGGGAAGTATAGTGATGTGGATAAGTTGGATTTGATGTCAAGAAGCTTACAAGGTCCAGTTCTCAATTGGTTTAATCGAGAGATTCAGCGAGAAGAGTTTAAAGATTGGTCTCGGTTTAAGCGATTTTGATTCGAGATTTAGTCAAAAGAAGAGAATCCAAGAAAACGATTATTCAGTTTGAAACAAACAGGTCCTATTGCAGAGTATGTGAATGAGTTTGAGGAACTTTCTGCGATAATCGAGGATCGATGAAGCTAACCTTGAACATATTTTCTACTTGGGATTAAAACCAGAAATGCAAGAGGTTATTAAGATAAAAGAGCCTCACGGATCGACAGAGCATTTTAACTCAGAATGAGGATGGCTGATAGTGCTTTTTGTAGTTTCAGTAGCAGCAGATCTGGTCATTTTACTCTCGCAGAACTACCTATATACCGTTAAAGTCTTCCACTAATTACAATGCTTCAAGATCGTGGGTCACAGCCATCTAGTCATGACAATTCCAGGGATACTAATAAGTATTTTGGGTCGCAGAATGATAAAACAACTCAAAGACAATCAGGAGAACCAAAACTTGAAATCTACTAATTCTGCAGTTGGGGTGAAAAAGATTTCACAGACTGAATTTGAGGAATTAAGGAGGCTGGGTCTGTGTTATAAATGCAAAGGAAAGTGGTCTAAAAATCACAAGTGTCAACAAAGGGTTTACAAGTGATGACAGTGATTAATGGGGAGGAAGTTGAGATTTTAGAAGAAGAATGGATTGATACCTTCGAAGATGAAAATGGCAGAGTGACAAATTAGTAGAATTGTCAATATTGTCTTATTTGGGAGTTGACTCGCCAAGTACTACAAAAATGTGGGGAACAATTGGAAAAACTAAGGTTGTCATAATGTTAGATAGTGGTGCCACACACAACTTTGTGGATCCGACCATCATATCTAAGGCAAAGTTGCAACCATTAACTAACACCAATATGAGAGTCGTTTAGGAACCGGCATTACAGTTCATGGATCTGGAGTGTGTCCAAAAGTTCCTTTTACAATTCAAGAACATCAATCAACAAAGCAGACTTCATTGTATTGGAGTTAGGCAATGTTGATATCATTTTGGGAGTGCAAGTGGTTGAGAACATTAGGGAAGTGTGCGATGAATTGGGGAGACTCATGAGCTGTCATTCAATCATGGAGGAGCGATTGTGAACCTCATTGGAGATCCTACTTTACACAAGCACCAGAATTTCCTTAAGAACTCTCCGTTATTCACCTGATGTGCAACTCGGAATTGAGTAATACTCGAACCATTGGAGGAGATTCAACAGATTAATGCATCAAGGGAACTATTATTGGGTAGGCATTTGAATGTTTTTGCAGAGCCGACTCTCCCACCTAAACGAGGTTTTGAACATGCCATTAATTTGGTGGCTGGAGCTGGCCCCATAGATGCTCGTCCTGGTAGGTATCCTCATGCATATAAGGAGTGAATGGAGAAATTAGTATAACGGATGTTGACAGATGGTAGCATTAGACTGAGTCATAGTCCTTATTCAGGACCTCTTTTGCTTGGTCAAGAAAAAAGATAACAATTGGAGATTTTGTTTTGATTATAGAGCTCTAAACAAGATCACAATCCCAGATAAGTTCCAAATACCTATGATTGACCAGTTGTTGGATGAATTGCATGGTGCCAAGTTGTTTTCAAAGTTGGATTTAAGACCTGGATATCATCAAATACGCATGGAAGATAGAGATATAGAAGATCGCATTTCGATCTACTAATGGCCATTATGAATTTTTGGTTATGCCATTTGGTCTAAGCAATGCGCCTGCAACGCTTCAATCACTTATGAATGAGTTATTCAGACCATTTTTGGGAAGATTTGTGTTAGTATTCTTCGATGACATATTGGTCTTCATTCTACTATGGAGGAACATATTCAAGATTTAGCTCAAGTGTTGAATGTCTTTGTGGTTCAACAATTGTTTGCAAATAAGAAGAAGTGTCTGTTTGGCCAGACTCATGTAGAATATTTAGGCCATGTGATATCCAAAGTGAAGGTGCTACAGATCCAAAGACAAAAGCCATGAATTATGGCCATCCCAAAAACAGTTAAAGAACTTCAAGTTTTTTTGGGACTAACTGGTTACTATAGGCGTTTTGTAAAAGGATATGGCTCTATTGCTCGACCATTAACAGAGTTACTTAAAAAAGATCAGTTCGAATGGACTAATAAGACTCGAGGAGCTTTTGAGCAACTAAAAGAAACAATGATGACTGCACCAGATTGGCTTTACCGGACTTTACACAGCCATTTATAGTAGAATCTGATGCGTCTGGTTATGGAGTGGGAGCTGTATTGATGCAGAGTAATCAACCCATTGCATATTTTAGTTCTGGTCTCTCGGATAGGGAACAAATCAAACCCATTTATGAAAGGGAGCTTATGGCCATTGTCTTAGCTATTCAAAAGTGGAGGCATTACTTGATTGGACGCAAATTTGTGGTACATACAGATCAAAAGAGCCTCAAATTTTTATGGAACAGAGGGATGTATCAATGGACTATCAACGTTGGCTTTCTAAACTGTTGGGATACGATTTTGATATCATTTACAAGCCTGGGGTTGATAATAAAGTTGCAGATGGATTATCCGTAAATCATTGCTTGAACCTATAATTACAAGTTCTGCGATGTTTTTAGCTTTGACAAGACTCTACAAGCTTACAACTACAAGATATATTGGAGGAGATTGACAATGATGATGAGTTAAGTGCTTTGAAACAGCAAGTTTTATCAAACCAGAGTGCACCGTTGGATTTAACAAGAGTGAATGGGCGGTTGTTGCACAAAGGGAGGCTGATGTTATCTCGAAAATCAAAACATATTCCAACAATATTACAAGTTTATCATGATGAGTTAATTGGAGGACATTCAGGAGTTCTTAAGACATACGCGTACAATAGGTTTTCTTTTGGAAAAAAATGAATGTTGATGTTCGAAGTATGTAGTGTAGTGTTTGTCGAAACACAAGTATTCAACTCTATCACCAGAGAGTTTACTTCAGCCTTTCCCAATTCCTTCACAGATTTGGGAGGATCTTTCAATGGATTTTATAGAAGGATTGCCATTATCAAGGGGAGTTAATGTGATTATGGTGGTGGTGGATCGTTTGAGTAAGTATGCTCATTTCATAGGTCTCAAACATCCTTATACCGCAAAAGATGTTGCAGATAAATTTGTCCAAGAAGTTGTTAAGCTCCATGGATTTCTGCTTCTATTATTTCAGATAGAGACAAAATATTTTTGAGTTCATTCTGGAGGGAGTTATTCAAACAAGGACAAAACTCAAATATAGTACATCTTACCATCCACAAACGGATGGGCATCAAGTATTAAATCGGTGTTTGGAAACTTATCTCGAGATGTTTTTTCTTCTTCTCATCCAAAGTCGTGGGCTCTGTTTTTTAAGTGAGCTTTGGTTTAACACCAACTATCATACATCTTTAGGGACAACACCCTTTCATATCGTGTATGGCGAGGCTCCTCCAAGTTTGTTGAAGTTTGAGGAGGGTTCAACAACAAATTTTGAGTTGGAGACAATGCTCAGCGAGAGGGATTCAATGCTGGTTCAGATCAAGAATCATCTTATTCTAGCTCAAGATAGAATGAAAAATAATGCTGATAAAAAACGCAGAGATTGGTGTTTAATGTTGGGGATAAGGTGTTTTTGAAGCTACGCCCTTATAGGCAAAGAAACAAGATCGACGTATGTGTCGAAGTTGGCTGCACGTTATTATGGACCCTTTGAAGTGATTGATCGTGTGGCTTATAGACTAAAATTGCCTTCACTCTCAAAGATTCATAATGTCTTTCATGTCTCTCGCTTAAAACCACAGGCGTAATCATATCATTACTGAATTACAGCTACATTGTCATCCCAAGATGAACTGGTCATTGAACCAGAACATATGTTGGATACTCGTTATGACAAGGATGGTCATTTGGAAGCATTGATCAAATGGATTGGTCTACCGGATCATGAGCGATCTTGGGAGAAAGTGACAACCTTGATTCATCGGTTTCACATCCGAAGCTTGAGGACAAGCTTCGCCCGAGCGAACGGGTATTGATAAGCCATTAAGAGCTTATATCGAAGAAGAAGAAGAATGACGTGGCAGCAGAAAATGACGAATTGGAATGAGAGTAAGTAAGGATGCTGAGGTAAAGAAGATCAAGAGAAGATATCTGAAAATAGATATATTGTAATTCGTTTTAAAATAGTTTCTCATCCTTTTATGAATGGGATCTTTGGGAAGTTTGTTAGAGTTCTTTCTCTGCAACCTTAGGCGATTCATCAAGAGAGTGTTCTTGAGTTTCGATTGGATTGATCATAGTTGTTGATTTTCAGCTGTGATTGATTTGTAATCTCTGTTGAGTGAAATAAAATTCGACTATTTCTCTTAACAATAACTACCCGCGTGCTTACATATGTACCTGCTCAAACAAAAACATGAATTCGAGAACAACAACAAAAAACAATTGGAGATTGAATCAGATAGAGGACAAGATGAAAGAAGTACCTAGCGAGCTTACGCCCGTATTTGCTATGATCGTCGATTGGGATGAAGATAAGCAGAATGAGAACACTCAAGACCCTGAAAACAGAGGATTTCAAAGACTTTCAATTTGAGACCTGTAAAAGCAAAGAGATGGATGGGAACAGAGAGAGAGGTATGTACAGGAAAGATAGAGAAGGAGGAAGGAAAATGAGAGAAGAGAGAACAACAGCGACGTTGAAGTGAATGGAGCCAAGCCAGATGGTTATGGCGATGATGGAGTGGAATAAGTTTGCAGGGATATGTTCCTCAGCTCCAAAGTCTCTGGATCCTCCCATATCGCCAGCTCCGGCGACTGCTTTGCTTTGTCCGCTTCACAGATGGAAAGACAACGCTAAATCGAAGATTTTCCTGAGATCTATCTTTATCTCTTTCTCTTGGGAGAGCCCAAACAAACTAATCTTTAACTAACCCATCTTTAAAAGAGCCCGACAAGATTCGTTCTCATTTGATCTGTAATAATTGTACCGAACTGGAGATTTCAAAGGTTTGCTTTTGGTCAAAGTTTAAGGCTTTAAAAGAAACCATCATCTTTATTTTGGGCCAAGTCTTGCAAATTCCATAGCATTTGCTCTAACAATTTGCAATACCACTTGATATCTTTCAAAGGGATCAGTCCTGCTACATTGAGCGGTAGAGAGTATTTGTTTCTACCTCTTTTTTCAGTTTGTATTTTCAAATGGAAACGTCAAATTCTCATTAACCAACTAAACACATGATTTTGAGCACAATCAGCCTTCAACTGATATTGTGACTCCAATCTCCTACCAACAGTGAAAGCAAGATATGTCTTTCCACAACAAGTTTGTTTTGTATACAGACATTTCAAACTCTTTAATTGCTTGTTGAAGAGGGACACATAAAAGAGAGGACAAACTCAAAAATTTAAACCAAAGATGCCTCCATTTACTTGGGAATGTTGAGCTGAGCATTTCAATTGCACGCATCTTCCACATTTGTTTACTCGTTTAGCTGCAACATTTACTCGTTGGAACATGACATTGTTAGAACTACAAAAAAAATCAAGCGAGAACAAGACAATGAACAGAAAGCAAGCTCCTTTGAAAATGCAGAATTATATTCAAAGTATGTGGAGGACAACAATCAATGTATAAGTTTCAGAAACACACAAAAAGAGCTTTTAAAGAAAGCCATCTCTTTTATCTTGTTCCTGAGCTTCCTTATTAGCAGCTTCCACGGATTTGAACCATAGGAATACCTGTGCACGCAAAAACTTACTTTTATCAGCTGAGGAAACAACACAAAGATCAAATGGCTAAGAGAGACAAGGAACTCACAGAAGTGGGGATTCCAGTAAAAGCAAAGAATCCTAGCACAGGAGTATAAAAGATGCTGTCGGATTCCAAGACCCCGAAAACTGGATTCTTGCTTGAGTACTCGAAAACAGAACCAATCTACAATGACCAAAATTATGCATAAAGATAACATCTTCGATATTGAATTAGCATTTAAAAGACAAAGAGCATGTGAGAAAGAGAGAGATAAGAAGCATACAGCAGCAATGGCAGTAATCGCAGAGGCCAGCAGATAAACATAGAAGGGAATCTCAAAGCTTTCTTGAGACGTTGAAGAACGACCTTCATCTCTAGCCCAAGGAGGTGGCTCATCCGAGTCAGGATTTGCCCAAGACGGTTCACTTTCTTTAGATTTTCTAGAGCCCTCTGTCGCCTGCGTCACGACTAATCTCCTCACTCCACTACGTTCGCAATGCAGCGAGTGACCCTTTTTCTTCACGGCCAGATGATGGCCTGGAAAGAGTGATTTGATTGATGAACGGTTGCAACACTCATCACCATGGCTCAGACCAAAAGTGGTCGGTAGAGATGTTACAGACGCGGCCATAAGCGCTTTCGAAGCATTAGAAGAAAGCACTAGACTTTGGTCTAAAACAGACTCCGAAGCGGTGAATCAATTTTCAGCCACAAGTTGCAATTCATCTATCAGCCTAATGTGGATGAGGGACACGTGGTGTGACAAAACGATTTTTTTAGTTACAATTTTGGTTTACTTTTGTTTGGACCTGGCACTAAGCACTAGTATCCGAGTTTTGCCAAAATCTCCAGGCTAATCTTAGGACTGAACAATCGTCTTGGCAAAATATTTTTCAAATGTTTACCACACACTAGAATCAAAATGGATTCTTGACCTAAATCAGTGACTAGTATGCAACTATAGCAAGTATACGTCATTATTCTCAGAGCCAAGATCATCTTTTGATTAACTTGAAAGACGCAACAAAGTGAGATTCACAGCTTATACAAGTTAGTGTAACCAGAAACAAAGTTTCACTATATAAGGCGGCTTGTACATATGAATGGGACCAGACAAGTGGCTAGGCTACAAATCAAGGATCAACTAAACCTTCCATTACAACGAGGTTGTCCAAGAGCTCAAGTTTCTCATCTTCAAGTGCTTTAACCTCATCCTCGGCTTCTTTTAATTCTTTCTCCAATGCGAAGCTGTCTTCCTCTAGCATCAAATACTTGCGCCTCAGTGCTCTGTACTCATTTCCGGGAGATGAATCTGAATTAGACAACTCAAGTTGATGGGAGATTGCATGAACCTGCTCCGATTTGTTCTTCGTTGAAGCTTTTTTCCCGATTCTTGGTGGTAATTGGGTCAAGGGTTGTTTCGATGTTGGAATCTTCTTTCTCTTTGCTTCAGAAAACGGTGGAATCTTTGAATTTTGCATCTCTGCACAGATTAAAAACAATAAATTTGAGATTTTTCATACAAGATTGAACGCGGAACAGTTCCCAGAGAAACCATAGAATTGAATCAAAGACTAACACATCTCTATTTAAAAGCAGATAATATAGACCATAAATCAATTTCTTGTTGTAGGATTTACCTGCGATGTGTCTAGGGTTTCAGGCGACCAAAAAAATACGACCTCCTCTGCAGCAGGAATTGGGAAAGCAGATTGTGAAGTTGCGGGAAGAAGATTGAGTCGGTTCGGCTTTTATCTAAAGAACCGCCATCGACTTCAAACCGTGAAAATCCGTTTAAACCAAAGCTCAATGGATTGAACCACATGACCCAATAGTAAACCTGGTTTAACGTCCGGTTCGATTATCTCTCTACTAAATAAAAGGAGTTAAAAACATCTGTTTTCAACGAAGAAGAGATCTATATATCTCTAACTTCTCCATCTTGCTTTTTTCTTTTTTTTCTTTTTTTGTAAACGACCCTATGATTTTGGTATGTAAACATATATTCATGCAGAATGGAGAATTGGAGATCTTCGATTCAATCATTTCAAGTTTCAACTCAGAAGACTGAGCATTTTCCCTATATTATATACATATTTAGGAATTTCAGATCAACTACAAATATTCAGGAAGATTGCTATGAGCTTCTGCATTTGGTCTCCACGTCTTCTGAAGCTGGTGGTCATGACTTGATAAACTCTGGAGGCTTGAGAGTGATATCTCCTCACATGTCTGATCTATCTGATGGTAATTCAAGGATGTAATTAAGTTTGGTATATATCTCAGTCTTTACCAGGTTTTTAAGCACGTTTGATATTGTTGATTAGCCATGGAAAGTAACTTTTGCTGATGTGTCATCAACAGAGAAGGGTGTGGAAGAGGTCACATGGAAAAGAATTAGTGAACATACATACCAATGTGTTGAACAAATTAGTTGGGTATTCTCTATAAATTTTTCCATTTATTGCCGTCCTAACTTTCTCCAATGTCTCTTTCTGTTTTTCTCCCTCCCATTCATCAGCTTCCTTCACAGTTGTAAATCATAGCCCGAAGAGGGAAACAATATTGCAAGATTCACCTTTCTCTCTTGCCGTAGTCCGAAATGCATCTTCGTTGTAGCTCAATTCAGCATTTCATTCTATCTCCTCCGATCCAACGCTATGATGAAACTGCAAAATTTAGGATAGAAATGAGACTTTCTTTGAGCGCAAGAGTCTCCGCAGTGAGAGTTGATCCGACAAAAAAAAACTGTAGTGCCTAAAGGAAAAGATCCGAAAAAATTTAGGCATGCTCCTTTCTTTTTAAATGTTGCCAAAATTATCTAATGGGGTTCAGCACAAGAATGGGCCAGAATCCTCCAATGCAAGAACAACTTTGAAAGCACACATGATAATCAAAATTATTACTTGAAACATTTGGTCTTATCAAAATTTCATCACTTATTTGAAACCTTGGAGAAGAGACCGACTAATAAGATGAATACGTCGATGGCTTCAGGGATGAAATAAAAAAAAAAGAGAGAGCACAAGAAGGGGCCAGAATCCTCTTTTACATAGAACGGTTATGTAATGGAGATTAACAATTTTATGGTTTATTATAAAATGGAGACTAACAACTGCTACAGAGTATATTTTTCTTTGAGAAATAAAGACTAGAGAATATCTCAAATGATCAATTTAGGCTATAGTATGCATCAGGGTTTTTTATCCTTGGTTAATAATTAGTGTCAAACAAGTCTACAGTGTACACATGAAAAGTAGACGTTCGACGAAAAATATGTATAAAACAGAGCATAAAACACTTTTGCTTTCAATGAGAAAAAACGTTTGAAGTTGTTCGTTGTTGTAGATTTTAACACTGCATTGTGTGTCAACGTCGTAAACAAAGACTATATGTTATATTTTATTTTGTTTATGATTTTAATTTTTACTTTGTGGTGTTATAATTTTTACAACCAAAATTTCATCGAGCCAACCAAAAGTACATGAAATGGATAACAATTTTTTCTTTCTTTCGGTCGAAGAAATGGATAACATTATAACATAAGAATTACATGTTATAGTACACCGTAGAAGTTTTCATACATGTGAAATTCAATTTCTAGATTTATAGATAAAAGGTACAAGACGCATCTTCTTACATATTATTCTTCTAAACTAAAATTTTAAAATCAAATATAATTTTGCAAAATTGTATTATCAAATATAGAATACCGAATCTAATCGACATTTTGTAATTTGAACTTAAAATTTTTTCTAAAAACCTAAATTAACAAACTTAAACATGTCAATTGTCAAATATATACCCAGGCATATTACATAGACCGGTCGAGATCTTGCTTTGTTTCGCTAAAGATTGGATATTTCTTTCTCTGTTATTGCAGATTAGAAGTTGGAAGAAGTGGGAAGAGGAGACGAAGACAATCGAATAACAGTATTCACACGGTATATATATAACTTACAATAATGGAACATTGATAAATTTGAAATTGAGTGTGAAGTCTTAACATCGAATTTCGAATAATATAGATCTTGAGAGGTTTAGGTTTGCAAGGGATACATCTTTCGGGAGTAGACATTTGAATTTCTGGAGCAAATCAACTATTACGCTTTGGATTGTATGTTTCTTTAGACAGTTCTTTAGGTCTGTTACCAAAGTTGATTACTTATCACTGAGACATGGTTTCATCATGGTAAAAATTTAATCTTTTGATATTTTATCTTTCTATTGTTTAATAACTTATCTCTCAAGGCAAAGTTATTAAGTCATTTGCATGAATGATTCTTCTTTTCTTTCAGGCCCATTTGGCTCCCGGGAGCGATGCAAGATTCGATTTCCGGAAGTATATTAAGAGATCATTAGAGGAAGACTTCAAAACCATAGTCGAAATCAGGTTAGAGACTAATACTGTTTAACAAACTCGGCAAATTTATATTTTATTAATTAAAAATATATATCTAATACTAAAGGACATTGTGGCAATTCAGGACCGGCCCGTAAGATATTAATGCCCAAAGCAAAATAAAATCTTGAGCCCATTTAAAAAAGTTAAATCTTAGCAAAATAAAATCCAGTTGGGTGACCTTCCGGAAAAATGTCCATTTTAAAAAGTTAAAACTTACCGGTTCGAACCTTGATCTAGAAGGAGAGTAAATGCACCTACCAAACCACTACACATTATATCGAAAATGATCCCTTTAATTCATAGTATTATTGTGGCGCCTAAAGCACCAGCTTTATTTGCTTTATCTCAAGGTCGGGCATGGTGGCCAAAAAACCAAAAATAATTTAAAAATTTGCTAATCTATACTATATAAAAGTTGAAGGTATAGTATTTGTAAGCACTCCATATAGGAATTAAAAAAAAAACTGATGTTACTGGTCCATATTAGTATTTAACATAAATTTTGATAATAATCTGTCAAAAACTAAAAAAAGAAAAATAAATATATGCCAAAAACTTTTAAAATAAATTCATCGCCAAAATAAGCAACAAAATAATATAAATTATTCAAAATAATGTTTTTAGTATATAAAAAAACTATGCTTTAATTGCTAATAATTAATTAAGAAATTATTTAATTGCTAGCCTTTAAAATAAAAATAATTGGTCGCATAATATTTATGAATTCGTATTTATATAGTATAGATTTTTGCTAAAAAATTTTACATGATTTTGCAAGTATAATTAATATCTCACGACTCTTTCGCTTTTTCAATGAGATTTAGATGTTTCATGAAACAGAAAAGTATAATATGAGAAATTAATCTCCAATAACTTGAATGGATGAAGCCTACTATGTTAGAGTTTTATGCGGAAGCGTTTAACCGAAGACATACCTTAGCCCAGTTTATCGATGAATTCGGCATGGAATCGACTGCAAATTTTACGCAGAGACCGGGGTTGAAATCACAGATGGAAATCAACCACAAACCACCGTTCAAGTGCCTTTCTGGTTGATCTCTCGAAGCTTTCTCTCTCTAAAATGTTTCTCTCTCTCTAGAATTATCTTCTTGTGTCAATGGTCACAAAGTTTTATTACTTGTTATTTTGTGTCTCTGCGTTTTTCCTCATTTTATAGACAAACGCAAGTGCCTTTTCAAAGAGACACGAATGGTTTATCCAAGAGTTACGATAGTAAACATCACATAACTACCGGTTAATTAAATCTGTTTGGTATGCTGCCTAATCATGGGCGCAAACCGACCATAAACCAATATCTCCCACTCGCACATGATAGGGAGCATAACTAGTACTAGAGAACTCTTAGAGATTAAGCTCGAGAATCATAACATCAAATCATACGACAAATGAACCGTGCGACCCTGCGAGTACACCTGCACTTGGGAGCTAATTTATGCACCTGTTAGGGATACATAACTGCTACAACCCTAAAAAAAAAAAATTGCATTTCAGCATGTCTCGCTGTTCCCCAAACTCATATATTTTTTACATCAATCTCAACATATCTTATCCCTATAGCATATGTTAGACGTTTTATATTATGTGTTCACTATATTCAAACTCTAATTGAGTGATATAGTAGCTGGCCAGCAAACACATATTTGAATGTAAAAATCAAATAGTTTTTCCCTTATGTACTCATGTCCATCTGTTCCAAACTAACCGCTTTCCTAGCATGTTCCATAAGGCTAATTATTCCATCACCGTCGGAAAATATACTAAAGTAGCGAACATTAACTCATCCCTTCAAGAACATAGACGAAGGTTCAAGGGTAACACTTGAAACCATAATAAGGTTTATAGGAACTCACATTGCAAGTGATAGGGATTTCAAAGAAAATATCACTTGCTTCCTATATGGTCGTACTAGCACATGTGGTATACCTCACATGTCATAATAGTTAACTCTATCTTCAAGAGTATATGTCAATTGGTTAAACCAAATACTACTACGTGAATCAAGCTACTACCAGCTCGCTATCTAGCGCCTGATTATGTACTTATCCAGCTCTTCCAAGTATTCATGATTTGGGGTCAATCATGATTGATATCTCAATAAGCATATCTCATCTTGACTCTTTATCAAGGCGACATTGACTAGAATTACGAGGCAAGCTCCCACTAGCGCCAAGCTCGTCATATCTCATCTCAGCATTTCACAAAGAAATATGAGGTGATTGTTCATGTGAGTGAACCAATCTCCTACTTGGTGATACTTATTAATATTTGTGTGAAAGTATGTAAAACCAAAAATTTTTTTTGACCGTAGTATACGACGTCTAAAAATATCACAAGATATATATAAAACATCAAACACAAATACAACGTCAAATGGCAAATCTACACTAGTACGTACATCAAATTCTACGCATTCCTTTAGCTCGAACATGATTGAGATAAATATCTCTTGGGATGGGTTTGGTAAATGGATCAACTTCCATCCTATGCGTAGATACATACTTAAGGACCACATCCTTCTTTGCCACAATGTCTCTCACGAAATTATTATTATTATTATCATGCAATGTGCTTTGGCCTTCCATGATAGGATCTTTCAAGAAAACAATACAAGCTTGACTATCACAATTAAAATCCACAAAGCACGAAGCCTCTAATGTGATATGTAAGTTTTCTAAGAATATTCTCAGTCATACAACTTTTTGAACTGATATTGAACATGCAATGAACTCAGCCTCCATCGTGGATAGAGCTGTACAAGATATTTTCTTGCTACTCCAAGTGATGGCACCACCATTAAACAAGAAAGCATATCTTAAAGTCGATTTATGCTCATCCAGATCGCCAGCCTAGTTGGCATCTGTATATCCCGTTAAGCGTAAATCACTTCCTTGTTCACACAAGGAATATTCCATAGTTCCCTTCAAGTATCTAAGGATCCTCTTCACTGCCATCCAATGTTTATTCCCGGGGTTTGACTAGTAATGACTTACCAACCCAACGACATAACATATATCTGGCCGGGTGCACATCATAGCATACATCAAACTTCCCAAAGCACTAGAGTATTGGAATTATTCCATCTTTCTATTTTCATCAAGGATTTTGGGGTACATATTAAACCTTAGGCCTTCACATTTTACCATTAGAGTTTCAATGGGATTACTATCAAGCATCTTAAACCTTTCAAGGATCGTACGAATATATGACTCTTGTAAAAGAGTTAACAACTTCCTTAATAGGTCTCGGTGTATCTTTACAGAATGCTTCTCCCATTCCTTAACAGTTTTCAGAAACTCTAAATCTTTTCCAGCCAACAAGTTATCATCAACATATAGAGATAAAATTACAAAAGATTTTCCAGTGCATTTGACATAGACCCAATGGTCTTCACTAATCATCGTAAACTCATAAAATTTTATAGCTCGATGAAAACGAAAAATACCACTGTCAAGAAGATTGCTTTAGACCATATATGGAACGTTTCAGCTTGCAAACTTTGCGCTCTTGATGTTTACAATGAAACCAACTCGTTGTTCCATGTAGATTTCTTTGTCTAAATCCTCACAATTGGTGAAAAATATTTCCTCCTAGTTCTTCTTCGATTGCAACATTTCATTCATCCAAATTTGGGTAAGAGATAGCCTCAGAAACCGTCTGAGGCTCTAAGTCATCATGCAGATTAACCATGAAATCTTCTTCTTTGATCTCAAAAATGATGTCAAAGAATTTTTTCATAGTCACTTATGTGCTCCTTAGACTCTTATGAATCACTAACCAATGCCTTTCTCCCACTAACTTGGGATAGTTCACGTGAACTTTCATAAACTCCCATAGATTGGTTAGTAGGAGTAACAATAGTTGGACCATTCATCTCTTGAAGATGGAATTCCTTATCAATATCTCCCCTTCACGGAAAGTCATTTTCCAAGAACATAGCATCTCGTGATTCGATTTCTGTTACACTTCCATTTGATTGTTCACCGATGAGCATATAACTCTTAGAATTCTCTGAGTATCTTATAAAGATACACATTTTTCCTCTAGGATCCAATTTTCCATGAGGATGAGAAGTATCGCGAACAAACACTGCAGACCCCCAAGGTCTCAGATGCATTAGATCAGGTTTTCTTTCTTTTCATAATGCATAAGGAGTAAAAGTAACAAACTTAGAGGGCACAATATTAAGTATATATGCAACAGTCAGTAATGCAACCTCCAATATAAAATTAAAAGGTTAGTTTGCGCCATCATATACTTAACAATTTCAAGAAACGTTCAAATTCTTCTTTTTGGCTACACCTTTTTCTTGTGGTGTATATGGGGTAGTCAGTTTTCTGACAATACCTTTTTCATCACAGAATTCTTTAAATTGTTCGAATAGATATTCACGATCTTGATATGTTCTCAAACATTTGATCATCCTCTCCAATTAATTTTCGATCAAAGTTACATAACGTATAAAACACTCTAGTGTTTCTGACTTATGAAAATTAGGTACACATATTCGAATCAAGTGAAATCATCTATAAAAGAGATGAAATATGAAGCCCCATGTCTCGCCCTCATATTTATCAGACCACAAAAGTCTGAATGAATTAATTGCAATGGAAATTCAGCTCTAGTTGCTTTTCCAAATGGTTTTCTTATTGCTTTTTTAACTAAACATGGCTCACATGTGTCAAGATAAACTCATGAAGTTAGCTTAGAAGACTTTATCTAGTCAATCTATTCATTCGATCGACACCTATGTGAGCAAATCTAGAATGCCACAAATTTATTTCATCATCAGTAGAATTTGTGACATATGAAAAACAATTATCAACATTACTACTAACAATATTTGTAGTAAAATCCAGTAAAATAAAACCATCATAAGCATAACAAGAACCAACGAACGCATACCAAATCCTACTTAATTAAAGCTAAAACAGAGACTAGGTCTTGGCGAATTTTATGAGCATACAAGACATCATGTAAGGTAAGGGTCCTTCCACCATACAAATGTAGCTGGCAAGTACCGATATCCAGTACCGCAACTTTGGAGTTTTCCCCCACATACAACCATCTTGAATCTTTAGGAATCCGCCGATACTTCACAAATGCTTCTCTATTTCTAGCTACGTGGTATGTTGCTTCTGAGTCTTCTTTGCCTCAGTGCTTTCACGAGCAAAGTCACCCAATGAACTACAATTGTAGCATTTTATTTTCGTCTTATCCTTGTTATCTCCACACTTGCCACATTTGGCATATTTGTTTTGCTTCTTAAGTTCATACTGATAGGGAGCCTTCTTTCTCATGTTAACTCTCTTATGCTTCAAGTCCGAGCTTGAAATTGCAACGTTGGCCTCATTGAAGGTTGAGCAGCCTCTAGGCGCTCATTTTCTTACTCAAGATGACATGATATATACTCAAATATTTTTTACATTAATATAATACGTCATTTGAACCTTCATATGATCTCAACTTTTAGGTAACAAGCGGTGAACCATTTGGATTTGCTGTTCATCAAATATAATCCCTCAAGGACATACTGAACTTTATGATACCAAATATCGTAATTGTCACCATCAAGTTTGTCTCCTCGATTTACCTTAACAATAATATTCTTACAAGCAGACGGCATGCATGTTTGAACATTCAGAGACATTATTTAATTTGCATACTTCTAATACACAACACACAATTTTTCAATGAACACAAATTAATCCAAAGTAACTAAATTTATAATATGAGATCGAGAGTTCACTATATTTCCAATCATCACCCGTATTACAATGTCATCACAACAAATTAAGTTGTTTCATGCAAATTTTAAGTTCTAAACAAATTAGAACTCCCACTGAATCAGTGTATTATTTCTAACATGAATTAACAAATAAATCATGTTAGTGTATACAAAGATTATTCTTTAATAATATTAAATTTTTCAGAGTCACAAATTGACCAATAAATAAATTCAGATTCTTAATCTCCACATTGAGACGAATCTAACGGAATTTATATTTTCAAATATGCACATACCAAAATTATTTTCTTGTAAAAAACATATATGTTTTTTCCAGATAAATCAGACACCGATCCGTGATGGTTACTATTAATCTTCTTCCTAACACATATGTATGCATCTATTCAGTATAAACTTGCGCCCCTCACATCTCTCTGTGTACTTAACCAAATTATGCGTTCTATATACCAATAAAAAGATAAATTCAATATCTACGCACAGACACCAAAATCATACATTTCGGGTATCTCTAGACAGAGTTATGAGTGAAACAAAAATTACGGTTTACTAACAATTCTGCCGAAACATTTCGACCCCTATAACTTTCTGTACACTTAACCAAAACTTTCGTAAAATATATCATTGGAAAGATAATTTCAATATCTACGCACAGACACCAAAATCACATGATTCTGAATTTTTTACAGAAAGTTATGAGCGAAACAATTTGCTCAAATTTGTTTTTCTCTGATTCATCATGAATGAACAAGTCTAACACATAAACTTTTTCAAAACATGATTACTAAGAACAAAACATGCCAGAACTGAATCCAAATGCTCTGATACCAATGCTAGAGTTTTATGCGGAAGCGTTTAACCGAAGACATACCTTAGCCCAGTTTATCGATGAATTCGGCATGGAATCGACTGCAAATTTTACGCAGAGACCGGGGTTGAAATCACAGACAGAAATCAACCACAAACCACCGTTCAAGTGCCTTTCTGGTTGATCTCTCGAAGCTTTCTCTCTCTAAAATGTTTCTCTCTCTCTAGAATTATCTTCTTGTGTCAATGGTCACAAAGTTCTATTACTTGTTATTTTGTGTCTCTGCGTTTTTCCTCATTTTATAGACAAACGCAAGTGCCTTTTCAAAGAGACACGAATGGTTTATCCAAGAGTTACGATAGTAAACATCACATAACTACCGGTTAATTAAATCTGTTTGGTATGCTGCCTAATCATGGGCGCAAACCGACCATAAACCAATATACTATAATAAGCATATTAGACCGTTTAGATAAATAACTCAAAAATATCAAGAATCATCATGTTTGGGTTCAGCTGCTCTTCTTTAGCTACCCTAGAGCTAGAAAAATTGAACAATAAACTCTAGAAAACTACATTAGTACGTAGTATTCTAAAATTGAATGTAAAAATGTTAACCCTTAATTGATTCAATTCAACCTTTGTTTTTAATTGGAAACAAAACAAATTGGCATTTTTAGATTCATATTTTTCAAAATTCCAAAAATGTGAGAATAGTATACTTAGTACGAATCTGATCATTGGCTTCGAACCTATTCTCACACTTTAGCAAATAGAATTCAAAATTTGAAGAGCGATTTACAAAACCCCTTAATCGAATGGAATCTTCAACTCCTAGAACAATGAGGGAAGATAGTTCTGCAAAGGCACTATTACATGTGAGGTTAAATTTATTTATTTATTTTCATTACCTAATTTGTGGATAGTACATTAATTTAAAGATTTTCAATAACTAATGCAAATGAAGAAGAAAGATTTGTGGGAACAAAGGTGAAGTGTAAAAATTTGAAATTGAATGCATCGTTGAAGATGTAGTAATAAACTTTCTGAAATTGAATACATTGTGAAGATGTAGTAATAAACTTTGGTTTTAGTCATGTCTCAAAATGTAACATTTTTATATTCAATTTTAGAATACTACATTAATATTCGTAGTTATAAGTATTGTTAAAAAATGTTGCTAAAAATAACTCTTTCTTAGATTCTAATTATATTAAAAGTTTAAAAGATAAGGCGATGGATACTACTTGAAATTGATTAAAATTAACTATAAATAATTGAACTATATCTACAACTTTAAAGTTGACATATATTTACATTACATATTATAATTTAAAAACAACGAAAAGATAAAATCTTACATATGCTATCAAACATGGCATAAGTGTAAACAACCATAAACATAGCATAATTTTTTTTTGTATATATGACGCACTACTATTTAAAAAAAATGACATATTTTAACAAAATTATAATAATAAAGATAATGAATATACAAGATTTTAAACTTTTGAAAGTAGAAATATTTTAAAAAAGTAAACAACACACCCGCGCATAGAGGACCACCACCTACTCGCAAAATCAACAAAAGTTCTTAATGGCGTACTCCAAGTGTTAAGGCACAACCACGAACTCACAATGTCTGCTCTAAAAAGCTCACACTTACTCCTATACCGCTGACTCTACATGATGAATTCCAACAATCATAGGTAATTTAACATAAAATTTATAATCTAACAGATTTTGATGATATATTTATTGATTTTTAATTGATACAAATAAATTGATATGCCATTAAGAGAAGTCTTGATGTGTCAAACTCTTGAAGAGTGACTTCATCCATTATATATAGGATGATTTGGACATTGAACTATTAACTATAAATTGTGAATTAAAAAATCTACATAATCTACACATAAATATTTTTGATTCATTCTCTTTTGAAACTGATTCTGATTGCTCCATTTCTTCAATTTTCTCTTCTCGGAGTAGAAAATACATGATTACTTGGATGACTATATATTAAAAATAAAACATGATCAGAAGATAATTTATTACATTATTTTAGACTCCATTTTAATTGATATGTGCTCTCTTTTATTCAAATTTTTGTTGAAGAAGGATTTTGAAGTAAATGATTTTCTCTGCTCTTATTTTCATCGAAGTAAAAACTTGTAAAATTATTAATTTCTTAGTTAATTTTTTTATATTATTAGTTGATAGAGTTAATAAGCTCTTACAAATACAGTAACCTTCACTCAAATAAATATAATGAGTGATATACAGAGTCTTCGGTAGAAATTTATAAGAGTGGCTCAAAATTTATAATTTTAAACATACTTTACGTTAAAATTTTAGTTATATTATTAATAATAAAATATTTTATTTTCTAGTATTTATTCTTATTGATATTTTAAAATTTGTTAAAAATATTTTTAACATATATTTTTATCTCCTTAAACTCTTTTTTTTTTACTTTGATTTCTTTTATTATTAACTATCTAAGTAATATTCATTAACTATTATATTTAAGTAATATTCATTAAAAAAATTTTATTTGATAATATAATTTTTTTTTTTGGATAATTAATGGGATGATGTGGACACCTTAGATGGAGAGATAACTCTCTCATTATATAAATGATGATTTGGTTAATTATACAAAAGAGTAGTAATTACACTGAAGAAGCGGTCAAAAATAAAGAGTGAGAGAGTTGGTTGTCACGTTCTTCTTTTGTTTCTCTTCTTGACCAATGAACTCTCTCTCCCTATCTGTTTCTAATAAGTATTTATTCTTATTAATATTTTTAAATTTGTTAAAAATATTTTTTAACTTATGTATTTTTATCTCTTTAAACTCTTTTTTTAATTTCTTTTATTATTAACTATCTAAGTAATGTTCATTAACTATTATATTTAAGTAATATTCATTAAAAATTTCTTATTTGATAATATAATTTTTTTATTAGATAATTAATGGGATGATGTGGACACCTTAGATGGAGAGATAACTCTCTCATTATATAAATGATGATTTGGTTAATTATACAAAAGAGTAGTAATTATACTGAAGAAGCGGTCAAAAATAGAGAGTGAAAGAGTTGGTTGTCACATGCACCATTTGTTTCTCTTTTTGACCAACAACCTCTCTCTCCCTATCTGTTTCTAATAAGTATTTATTCTTATTAATATTTTAAATTTTAAAAATATTTTTTTACTTATGTTTTTTTTTATCTTCTTAAACTCTTTTTTTACTTTGATTTCTTTTATTATTAATTATGTAAGTAATGTTCATTAACTATTATATTTAAGTAATATTCATTAATAATTTCTTATTTGATAATATGTTTTTTTTATTGGATAATTAAGCTGATGATGTGGACACCTTAGATGGAAGGAGAACTCTCTCATTATATATATGATTTGGTTAATTATACAAAAGAGTAGTAATTATACTGAAGAAGCTGTCACATGCTCCTTTTGTTTCTCTTTTTGACCAACGACCTTTCTCTCCCTATCTGTTTCTAATAAGTATTTATTCTTATTAATATTTTAAATTTGATTAAAAAAAAAATTTTACTTATGTTTTTTTATCTTCTTAAACTTTTTTTTTACTTTGATTTTTTTTATTATTAATTATTTAAGTAATGTTCATTAACTATTATAGTTAAGTAATATTCATTAATAATTTCTTATTTGATAATATAGCTTTTTTTATTGGATAATTAAGCTGATGATGTGGACACCTTAGATGGAAAGAGAATTCTCCCATTATATATATGATTAGGATAATTATACAAAAGAGTGGTAATTACACTGAAAAATCGGCAAAAATAGAGAATGAGAGAGTTAGTTGTTGCATTCTCCTTTTGTTTCTCCTCTTGACCAACTAACTCTGTCTCCCTATCTGTCTCTACTACCGTTATTACCACTTCTCAAATGCTGCTTGCTTCTGATTAATCACTCTAATACTTGTCTTTCTATTTGAAAAGAAACAACACAAAACACTCTTAACAATTCGTTTTTTTGTTGTTGTTAAATCGCATATTAAGGGTAATAACCATCAGATTAACAGCTCACGTTATATTATTGATTATAGAACATTATAGTATTATGTTCGGAAGGAGAAAATATATGATGTTCTATCAACAAGATTATTGATCCTAGGAAAGTTAAATCACTGTAAAATAAAATATGAGGAGTGTAGTGCTTGTTGCTTTAGCCGCTGCGATAGGGAATATGTTGCAGGGCTGGGACAATGCCACCATTGCAGGTATCTCTCATTCTTTCTTTATCTTTCTTTTTCTTCACATAAAATCTATACGAAAACGCGCAATGACTCTACTTTGGTGGCAGGAGCTGTAATTTACATAAAGAAAGAATTCCATTTGGAGAAAGAACCAAAGATAGAAGGATTGATCGTAGCAATGTCTCTCATTGGAGCCACTTTGATCACAACTTTCTCTGGTCCTGTCTCTGACAGAGTAGGAAGGCGTTCCATGCTTATACTCTCTTCTCTTCTATATTTTTTGAGTAGCATCGTCATGTTTTGGTCTCCCAATGTCTATGTTCTACTTTTCGCAAGGCTGCTTGATGGGTTTGGGATCGGTCTAGCTGTCACTCTCGTCCCAATCTACATCTCTGAGACCGCACCTTCCGAAATCAGAGGTTTACTCAACACTTTTCCGCAGTTCTGTGGATCCGGTGGGATGTTTTTATCATACTGTCTTGTGTTTGGGATGTCACTTCAAGAATCGCCGAGCTGGAGGCTCATGCTCGGTGTTTTGTCAATTCCTTCCATTCTCTACTTTGCACTTACGGCTTTCTTCTTGCCTGAATCTCCAAGGTGGCTTGTAAGCAAAGGTCGGATGGAAGAAGCTAGACAGGTTCTGCAGAGACTCCGTGGCAGAGAAGATGTTTCAGGTTTGTCTTGATGAACATTAAGACCTTTAGATTATCGACTTTGAACTTACAGACTAACTCGGGGTGTGATCTAGGCGAGCTTGCTCTGCTGGTTGAAGGGCTTGGGGTGGGAAAAGACACGTCGATAGAAGAATATGTGATTGGACTGGACAACGAGGAAAACGAGAGAGGACATGAACTGCCGAGGAAAGATCAGATAAAACTATATGGTCCAGAGGATGGACAGTCATGGATGGCTAAGCCAGTAAAAGGACAGAGTTCTCTGGCATTGGCGTCTCGACAAGGAAGCATGTTACAGCGTGGTGGATCTCTCATGGACCCACTTGTCACTCTCTTTGGTAGCATCCACGAAAAACTCCCTTCTGAGAGCATGAACACATCATCGCGCAGCATGATCTTCCCCAATATGGGAAGTATACTAGGAATGATGGGAAGGCAAGAGTCTCAATGGGATCCAGAGAGGAACAATGAAGATAGCTCTGACGAAGATGAAAACTTGAACAGTCCTCTGCTTTCCCCGCAGACCACTGAGGCAGATGAATGCTACCAGCGGACTACTGGGACCATGCATAGGCGACAGAGCAGCTTGTTTATGGCAAACGTGGGTGAGACAGCAACAGCTACAAGCATAGGCGGTGGTTGGCAATTGGCGTGGAAGTATAACGACAAGGTTGGTGCAGATGGTAAGAGAGTCAATGGAGGGTTACAGAGAATGTATATTCACGAGGAAACTGCCAACAACAACAACAACAACGCCAACAACAATCCTTTTTCGCGACGTGGGTCACTTCTCTCCTTCCACACAGAAGCTGGTGTTCCTGATCAGGGGAATGGATATGTTCAGGCTGCTGCACTTGTGAGCCAAGCTTCGATGATGCCTGGAGGTAAAGGCGAGATTACAATGTTGCCACAAGAGGTTCAAAATGCTCCAGGCTGGAGAGAGCTAATGGAACCAGGGGTCAAGAGAGCTTTGGTGGTTGGAATTGGTCTTCAGATACTGCAACAGGTAATGGTTCTAATTTGTTGTCTTTAGAATGTAAAACCACAAAACAGATAAAGGAGAGGAAGCATGTTTGCAGTTTGCAGGAATAAATGGAGTGATGTATTATACACCTCAAATATTGGAGGAAACAGGTGTGTCAAGTCTTTTGACAAACCTTGGAATAAGTGCAGAGTCTGCATCGCTTCTCATAAGCGCCTTAACCACACTTTTGATGCTTCCCTGCATTCTTGTTTCCATGAGGTTAATGGATGTAGCCGGGAGAAGGCAAGTTCTCTATGCTTTGTACCCTTCTCATTTTCACCTGAATTGTATAATTTGAAATGTAACAATGCCCAAAAATGTGATTGCAGGTCTCTGATGCTTTCCACAATCCCCATTCTAATACTGTCGCTGATAACGCTGGTGATAGGAAGCTTGGTTAAGCTTGGAGGCACAGCAAACGCATTGATATCGACAGCCAGCGTTACGGTGTACCTAAGCTGTTTCGTGATGGGTTTTGGGGCAATCCCAAACATCCTATGCTCAGAGATCTTCCCTACCTCTGTGCGTGGTCTCTGCATCACCATCTGTGCCCTCACTTTCTGGATTTGTGACATAATCGTCACTTACTCTCTCCCTGTCATGCTGAAATCCCTTGGCCTTGCAGGAGTCTTTGGCATTTATGCATTTGTTTGCGCTGTCGCGTGGGTTTTTGTGTACCTCAAGGTACCGGAGACAAAGGGAATGCCCCTCGAAGTTATCTCTGAATTCTTCTCCGTCGGTGCAAAACAGCAAGACGTTGCAGCTTCGTTTCTCTCTGATGAATGAATTTGTTTTCTCTGTTGCCTTTATTAACATTCCTGCTGTATTTAAAATCATTAATAAGAACAAATCCATACCATTATTTTGGGCTTCGATAATGCTTCCTCAGGCTGTATAAGCTTTCCTAGATTCTTTGTGTTGTAGCTGCAAGTTGGGAGGTCTTTCCTTTTGTAACCATGAGATGATGAGAAGCAGAGTTTTTATTTTTAGGAGATCTTAATCATAATCACTGTGAGATTAAATACGAACAGAGTTTGATCTCAAGTGTAGCAACAAAGAGGGAGCAACACATACTAGAGCCATTATGAGTCTCTCCGGGGCATTTAATTTGCTGGAAACACTTTAGTTACTGAGACTTTAACCATTGACTGAGACATCTTCGAGCTGCCTTTCCCTAGAGGACCGAGCCTTGGCGTTTTCTTCTTTCTCTTTCACAAAGGAAAGAAAGGAGTGGATACGTGTGGACGGAGAGCTTCTTCTCCTGATCGACCCCTCTGCTTCCTCAGGAGACTGTCGTCTAAACTGACGTATCATCAACACTGTATACACCACAAGAGCAAGAACACATGCCAGTCCACACACCACAAACAATCCCCAAAAGCTTTTAAGCTCCAGCCTATCCACTTCTATCTCAGCGCCTTGCAGAGAGCAAGCCTTCCGCAGCAACCATTTGTCCCTAATTCTCTGCATATCTCCGTTTTCTGATAGCTGCAGAATCGCCGCGGAGACATCCACTGCCAAAGGCGAGTTACGCGGAAATGCCTGAACAGTGGGAGGAAAAAAAAATGTATCATCATCACACTATCACGCCATCAATTCTAAATATTCTGCAGGGTACAGTTTGTCACCAAACCAGTTGGGAATTGTTTAGATTCAATGACAACATATTCAGAACGTTACTCACAAATCCCCATCCGTTTTTTGTGAATTCTCGTCCAACTATGCCAAACTCACACCGGGTTGAGAGGAAAAGCTCCATGAAAACTCGTTCACCAACAATAGCAGCAACGCCACCTTTTCCTGGACCATCTTTCAAGGCCTTATCATATTCCTCTGGAGACTGAAGAGGGACCAGTCTTGACTCATGAATATTGAGTTCGTGAACCAAATAGTCTTTGACAAAGGAGCTTATTGGATACCCAATAGGAACATTGTTTGTTTGCAAAGTTTCTATGCCTTTGATTGGTGAAGACAGCTGATGAACTGTGAGGATTGACGTAAGGCTCGCGGTGTAACTTGAGTTTATTATGAGAACTACAAATAGCCATATTATCAGCACTATTCTTCCAAGGTTGCTGGTTGTAGTCTCTCCTGTATAAATTCAGAATAAAACATTGAACACCTTCTTGCCAGTTTTAAAATGGAAACAACTAAAGAAAGAAGAGGGGGTGTGAGTCCACTTACTATGCGAGAAGAAAAGAGTTGAAAAGCTGAACCTGCAAAACAACGAAACATTTCAGCCAAAAAAAACTGAAAAACTGTAGTGTTTGGAATTGAGTCCATCCAGTTGGAGCTTATTCTTTTTTCACCAGAAAGTAGTCATGACTTGTCTCCGAGGAGAGCCTCGAAAATCGTCATTGTGTTTATGCTCCAGAAACCAGATGACAGCACCAACTATTAGGAAAGAGGCAGCTGCAATAAGCCACATCTGGGGAGTGAACGGCCTCAAGAACGCCATAGAACTGGAACCCAACTTCCGAACAGGAGCCACCACCACTAGCCCTGACTCCACATACGGCTGAGTAAAATCTGCCACTTTGGTTCTCTCTGTAATGATGGTGATATCACCAACAGCTGCATCGTAAACCTGTGTAAAAGATGTTTGAGCCACAAAACATGTAATTACACTCACCAACAGAACCGTCATCATAACAGGTTTTAAAAGAGTGCTTATGTACTCACCCCAGCCGTCATCAAGCGCACTAGCTCAGAGTTACTTGGATCTTCATGACCAGTACCAAAAGCTACAAGTTCAAACGGGACGGCATAAGGTAATAAGTTGAGAGCGGCAATGAATACATCAACACAGAAGCCAGTGATCATCCCGTTGCTGTTAACTGAGATAACCTCTTTGAACCTAAAACGATTTGGAACTCCAATCCTCAAATGTCTTCCATTGTTCGAGAACACCCATCCACGGGGAATTTGTGTTGTCTGTCCTGGCCAGACAACGCTATGAAGCTTCTGTCTCGAGAAAGATGTGTTAACCAGCTTGTCAAGCGGCATCACAGACAAGCCTAGCTGATTATACCAGTAACCAATGGTCCTATAACCAGTACCGATGACATTAAGCACATCAAATGCTGGATTTACAAGGTTCCTGTCTTTAGTAAACTTCATCCTACCAGTTAAGCCGATTCTATCAACCTGTAAGATGCTCTCAAGAAATTTCTTTCCTCCATCAAAGACTTTCAGAGCATCAAGGTGCAAGTTTCCACCCCTAAGCTCAGATATAATCGGATTAGTAGAAAAGGAAACATTTCCACCTTTGTGGAAGAAATCATCAATGGCGTGAGCAAGCAGCCAGACAGTGTCATAAGCATAGAGTCCATAAGTGCTCAGTCCAACATGAGTTAAGTTATGCCACTTTTGAATGAAGTTCTTTTTCATGATAGAGTTGGGAGTGTGCAGGCGCAGTGCAATGACCCCTTGAATGTTATTCATGGTGTCCAAAGGAAGAGGAGAGTCTGTGTCTATGATTGTAGAAAGCCAGTTGGTAGCAATCCACACATAACCAGTGCTCATCATACCAAGATTCTGAGCCAAATTGAACACCTCCAGGCCCCAGATGAAAGAAGCATGAACGACAATGATCCTTGACTCACTCAAAGCTACCTTAATCAGCAAGTCAGTGATGTTCTCTCTGGTAGGTTCGGGGGGCAAAGCTGCTTTGTATGAGATTCTGCAGCGCTTCTCCGCTAACCTGTCTCCCAAGGCAGCTACCCCACTTCGGCCATACTCATCATCCCCGTATATAGCTATCACCTCTCTCCAACCATATAATTGAACAATGTCTGCTATGGCAGCCATCTGGAAGAGATCATTTTGTGAAGATCTGATGAAGAAGGGAAACTGCAGAGGAGACATGGTAGGGTCTGTGGCACTGAAGGATAGTATAGGAATTTTTAGTTCTGTTGCAACGTGAGCAACTACACGAGCGGTTGTTGATCTCTGAGGGCCAATTATGGCCACTGTCTCAGATTCCATGAACCGCAGAGCTATTAATGTGAAACATAACCCAATCAATCAGTAAACCGAAGACCAGAATATAGACATGAGGATACTTACATGTTGTAGTATTAGAAACTATATTATCCAAGACAGAAAAATGAATCAGCGAGCATAAAATGGTTGAATCAAAGGTAAAGAAGACTAGAAGAGAAGATACAGTTTATATTATCCATGAGCAAAACATAAAAAAGGAAATAATAGAACTCAGTCTCACTTACGTTCCATGATGCTCATGAATCCATCGAATTTTGTGTCATGCATGATGATCCGGAGTAGAGTAGAGTTAAGAACGTTGGGGCTAGCATTCACGTCTTCAACAGCAGCCTCCATAGCAACTTTGACGACTCTACCTATGAGAGAACCGAATGTGAAAACCGAGCCGATATTCACAACTTGGGGTCTCGCAGAGACATTTTTGGTGAGTCCTTGTAAAGGAACTGCATAGTAGATGATAAGCATAAGCAGAAACCACTTCATCTTCTCAATTTCAGCACCTTCAAGAGAGGAAGGTCTAGTTATGGAGTCACTGAAATGGCCACCATAACAAAGCAAAACATTATCAGAACTGATAGCATAAATGAAATGTTGAGGGAAGAGGTATGCTTTATATATGGACCTGTCGCTTTCTCATTGAGCGTGAGAGAAATTGGTGGAGCGAGTAATTGAGTGCAGATTGATAATGTGCAAAGTGGAGATCCTCTTTATGTAATGTTGTTCACAGATTCAACTTTCACTCACTCATATCCTTGTGTCTCAATCTTCACTTCATCTTTCCCAAACCCACTCTTTATCTCATATGATTACTTCCATATCAGAGTCAGAAGCTCCTTTAAATACCAAATAAGCACTCAGATGTTAGATACTGGAAAATCTCAAATTTTGCGCATTTGAGTTAGTGCGCAAGAGAATCCTCTCAAGTCAACACCTTTTTGTTTTCTAATCCTAAAAATCAAATAGCTTGCAATTGTTTTATAGCTAATTGTACTAAGATAGAGACTCAGATTGACAACATCAAAAATGAAAGTGTACCATTAGGGTTTTGGAAATTGATTCAAAGGCTAGTCAAAACTCCCCCACTTTCCGATGCCGACAACGCCAAGAAATGGGTTAGTTTGAGGGTAAAACCTAGACACAACCTTCATCTTTCGCTCAAGAGCTTCTCTGTAAACTGCTCTGGTAATAGGAAGAAGAAGAAGGAGACAAAAGAAGAAAGGAAACGAATAAATGATTGATTTTAAAACTATTCAAATATAATAACTAAGTTGGAATGGGAAAAGCAACACGTGGCGGCCAGGGAGCTAATTGATGAGTAAAATAAGGAGGAAGGAAGAAAAAAGAAGCTATTTTTATATTTAAAAGAGATGATTCTGAGAAATAGAAAGCTTTTGATCGGAATCTGGAAATGGCACCGGTGACGGAAGTTTCTCCGATGGTTAGCACTTTGGAGGTTACAGATGACAAAATGACGAACCTTGGCTCCTCTGGCAAGCCTCCAAGGAATCTCTCTGCAATGCGCCATTGCAATAGCACTGCTTGGTTGACCGATTCCGTTGGTTCATCTCTTCTTTGCTCCTTTTTTCTTGTTCTTTTCTCTTCAAAAAATCACGAATTTAACTATGGAATCCCTAACAGATACAATGTAGCTAGATCGGACGTGAATCTTTTCGATCGGATCATGGGATCTTGTAATTCAAAAGCAAACTTACATTGTGAAATGATTGTTCGCAGGAAGGAGATGAAAGGTTTGGTGCAAAATCTCCAGAAGGAGTAAATTCAACATTCCAGCCTGTGTTCAGATCTGGAAGTTGGTCTGATAAAGGACCGAAGAGGTCAATGGAAGACGAATTCATCTGCGTTGATGATCTCACAGAGCATATTGGATCATACACTGGAGCTTTCTATGGGGTATATGACATCTGAATCATCGAATTTTCAATATATGCTCTGTTTTAAAATGCTTGTCTCTCAATTTGTGTTGTTTATGAAAGGTGTTTGATGGACATGGAGGTGTTGATGCAGCATCATTCACAAAGAAGAATATTATGAAGCTTGTAATGGAAGATAAACACTTCCCAACCAGCACTAAGAAGGCGACAAGAAGTGCCTTTGTGAAGACGGATCATGCTTTAGCTGATGCTTCGTCTCTTGATAGATCCTCAGGCACCACTGCACTCACTGCTCTCATCTTGGACAAGACTATGCTGATTGCAAACGCTGGTGACTCGAGAGCCGTGCTTGGTAAACGTGGCAGAGCCATTGAGCTATCAAAGGACCACAAACCAAACTGTACTTCAGAGAGGCTACGTATTGAGAAGCTTGGAGGTGTTATCTATGATGGCTACCTTAACGGGCAGCTTTCTGTGGCTCGAGCTTTAGGAGATTGGCACATTAAGGGAGCTAAAGGATCACTCTGTCCTCTCAGCTGCGAGCCTGAGCTGGAGGAGATTGTGCTGACTGAGGAAGACGAGTTTCTTATAATGGGATGTGATGGGCTTTGGGATGTGATGAGTAGCCAGTGTGCAGTGACAATGGTGAGGAGAGAGCTGATGCAGCATAACGATCCTGAGAAATGCTCTCAAGCTCTGGTCAAGGAAGCTCTCCAACGCAACACTTGTGATAATCTTACGGTAGTGGTTGTCTGTTTCTCGCCGGAACCGCCTCCTCGTATTGAGATTCCTAAGTCACACAAGAGGAGGAGCATCTCTGCCGAGGGACTGGATCTCCTCAAAGGCGTTTTGAACGATTTGTGAAGGAACTGAGCAAGTTGGAAAAAAGGTATGAGAGTTACTTTATTTTTTCGTTTCCTCTCTTTTGATAGGAAAGTCAGAGATTCCAGGTTGTGTTTTTTCTCTGGTTTTTCCAAGTTTTGATTTCATTATTCTTTTTGTAAGGAATTTTTACCCATTTTTGTACTGTAGATCTTACCATATCTAAATGATTAATATTTGGTTTGATAAGTTAAAAATGAAGCAAATCGTTCAGATATGGTAATTGCCTGGATTTGCTTCATTGAAGTGCTTCATTGAACTAGGGGAGGCCTCTTTGGTTTTGTTTGGATCTTTAGCTTTCTTGCTTTCCTTCCTCTAGCTTTTACGCTAAAACCAAACATCAAAATACGATGAAGCAACAATGCAACTCCAAAATCTCTCAGAAACAAACGCAGAAAAGATCCCAATAACAATGTACTCGAATATGGTCCTCATGCTTTAACCACTCTTTGTTGAAGAATCAGCCTATTATGATTACAGTAATGGGACTACCCGCCGTATTTAGATTTGTGGACGTGAATTTGGAAACTTGGGGTATATAACAAGGTAGTCATTTTGTACGGATTTAAAAACCATTTATTGGACCAACTAAATCATAGAATGAAGATGAAGAAAGACGTGTACTTGTATCTGAGTCATTGATGGCTGTGGGAGTGTTAAATCATAAGAAATCCTCACCTGAGACCATTGCCTCCAGATGGTGTCACAAAAATCCATCTTTGGTACAATGAAATAAACAATCAAAAGGGAGAAAACTTTTGGCTCCGACTTGAGCTCCATGTCTTAGTTAATATGATCATACGAGTGGAGAAAATGGATCAGCCTCTGGGCTTGTGCAGACGAGGCCGGTTGCAGAAGATCCGGCCATTGGCCCTCACCAGTGCCGCCATGCCCACACAAATGCCCGTCCACAGCAATGAGAAGAACAAATGCTTGTGCTTGTAATCACTCCCAGCTGCTCAGCATTTTACAGAGTTTCAGATTAATTTCGGAAAAAAAAAATTAACCATCCAGCAAAAGAAAGATCAGACTTACCTTGTTTCAGAGACATTGTTGCAAACCAGAAACTGATCAGAACCACCGACAATGCCACTGGAAAGTTCTGAGAAATCAAATTACTTTGTTATTAGACTGGAATTGTTTATATGCTGAGAAAGTGGAATGGGCGTAGTTTTAAAGTTAATCGATGAATGCTTACGGCTATAGCCTCGAGGCCTCCCTTTTGAGGCACAGGAGCAATGTCTCGGCTCACAGCAACTATGTAGTGCCCTTGTAAGAGATCAATCGAATCCTTTGCACACAGCCAAAATTAACTAGAGTCAGGACCCGTTCCAGGTTTAGGAGTAAGTGATGAAGAAGTAGTCGCACTCAGTTCAAAGTATCATAACTAAACATTAATATATGATGCAAGTATATTTACTGAGAATGAAAAGCCACCGACCTGCTTAGTTCCATCAGCAAAGTTATTCAGGTAATAGCGGACGAGGGAGCTCCAACCATCTTTAAGGACACCATGGGCAGTCCGATGCCCATACCTAAAATCGAGCAGGTTAGAGACACATTAGATGACATGTAGAGGAAATCTACAAAACAAGATTAAACATATGGAAAAAGTACCTGACGAAATCTCCTTTTAGTGCAGGAGTACCAGAGTACTGAATGCTTATGTCATCACCATGATTAGCCCATACTGAAAGGGAAAGCACATAAGCAACACATATAAATTCGGAATTTTAAATCTAAGTTCTACAATATTAGATTTCCTACAAAGATAAGAGACTGACATATTTTGTAATGTTCATCAAAATTCGGATGTGAGCTTATGGTTTCTTCAGCGCCAAAAACTCCAATCCTTTTGAGTTGAAGTTCTAACATCTTTCGACCTATCATGCTCTGCACTTGGCAGGAATTATCCAGTAGCGGTGAGCAAAGGCCAGGGAGATAAGAGCATCATCATCATATTATTATGACTAACCTGGGTGACATTTGTACGGTCTAAGCAATCTATGCAGTTTGTTCGGACAACACCTAGCTGCTCCTTCATTTTCTCACCCTTCTCATTCAATAGAAAATACCTGTGTAATTCAGAGAATGTAAAATGACATGCAATTTTTTTATACAATTATTCATATTTCAAAACTGCATAACTACAAAACATCCAAAAGAAATTCTTACCCATTTTTTTCAAGAAAACCCTCGATCTGCTCGTACAGAATTGATAAGCGCTCAAAATGAATATGCCCACAGATTTGATGGAAATCAAAATGTATGTATCTACAAGATAAGGCACCTCCTTTAGTGAGTTAGACACAATAAGCAAACTGTCTAACAAGCACAATAGACAAACAGATTAACTACCTTATATCATCCCCAGTAATGTGCTGCATAACACTAGCAAACTTCTCGCTTAAGCGCCCTTCACCACCATGCTGATTAGAGAAGAAGCAATTGAGGAATAAAAAGTTGCAGTAAATCTTTGCAACACACTTAACTTAAAGACCAAAATGAGATCACAAACATGACGTGTCACATAACTCCACAATTTTCATGTCCATCTGAAAGAATATGTACCTTATTAACGAGATCAACTGCCAAAACTGATCCATATTTTTTGCTTAGATCCAAAAAGTGACGCTCGGCTGTTCGTGTCTGCAAAAGAAGCACCCAATGCGGGTTAATCGAAAGAAGTAAGAATTAAAAAACAAATGATTAATTAGAAATTAGTACTCACAGCTTCTTCAGGTTGGACAATCTCAAATTTGGGCTTGTAAGTCAAATCCACAATTTGTTCCCACATGAAAGGCATGGATCCTCTGACCTGCAAATGTAGGAGGTAAAATAACATTAAGAATTCAATCATAGATACTTCAGTCTTTAAAAAATCTGTATACAAACAAAGCATGTGAATATTAAGTATCTATAAAATGACTAAAGATTTGCATTTAAAAAACACCTGGACAAATGATGATGAATATCCATTCATTTGTACAATTTGCTCAGTCTCCACAAAATTAGCAACGTAGCCATCAGGATCAGCTCCTCTTCGCCACATTCGCGTACCTTGTAAAAGATCCAAGGTAAGGGGGAAGACACAATCACAACACCATAGTCATCATCTAAATTTCATGCAAGCAAGATTTCTCCTATCTATCTAAAAGAAATAAATTCAAACTGATGTTAAGGCGCCAACCATCGTACTTTCCTATTCTGAAAACAAGCTATTGTGCTTTCCAATAATAAAAACAAGTCCCATCAAGCTCTGTCAATATCTGAACTTCTTGCTCTAGTTGTCTAGTAGATAGATCCTAGTAGTCAAACAAATGACTGAAGTTCCAGCGACCAATTTACACATTCATGTTAGACAGTAATACCATAAAACCTATCAAAACCTGTTGAAAAACTTGAGAGCGAAGTATAACGGGTAAAAACAGCACATAGAGATATGTACCGTTTCTCCTAGTGCATCTCCTTGCAATTAGAGTAATGTCAACAATATCTCTTCCAATGGCTGTTTCGAAACTATTAAAGCGTGGTTAAGGGTTAAGGAAAGATTCACGTAACCATGAGGAGAAAATAGAAGAAAAGGGAATGAAACAATTAATAATCAAAAGGATATTCCCTTGAATTACTGGAAGCAAGAACTGGTCAAGCTGCAAATTTATGACAACATAAGAAAAAAGGTAAGATAGTCTGAAAACAAGAGGATGTGGTGAAATTAAAGAACCTCAAGGATACACTCACCTTATTATCGATTAGAACTTCCAACATGTAATTGTTCCAAAGAAACCTCGGCTCAGCCTGTCAAAACGAAGACAGTACCAGTAGAAATTATTTTCAGTTCTGCCACAGACAGGCAACAAGGAAAGACTAATTAATGCTTCCAAAGAAGTTTGATAAATTTAACAACAGTAGTGATATGGTCACCTGTCTCCACAGAGGAAGTGACTTAGATTCATCACCCAAATCATACAAGCGTTGTGAGCTGAAATAACAAAAAGAAAGATCAACCTAAAAGGAAATAACAACTGAATCTCTTCATAGTAACACGTCAGATACTTTTAGATTAAAAATTTTCTGTTCATGCCTTAGGACAGTACTACAATATACAAAATTAACAACATCAATGTGTAAACAGAACGCATCATAAGGAAGAAAATAAACCATTTACCTCAGTGTTAAGTTAACTTCATACGAGAAATAGAGACCAGTTGTCCTTTCTGCAACACTTAGAAGCTTGGAGAACTCAGTCTCCAGCTTTTTCTGCCAGAAGTGGTGCAATTTTTTGAGATGTTGAGATCCATCATTACTACTAATATATTCAACAGAAAACTTGGGCACAGATTTTTTTACCTGTTCTTCATGGGAGTTTTTAAGTGAATGATCACAAGGAAGAACCTTGAGCGATGTAATTTTGAATATAGGATGGCCTAGAAACGACCCAACACGTTCACTCTCTGTTACAACCACTAAGTATGATCCTGAAGTGAAAGAAATATGCAATCTAATCAAATTCTCGGATAGGTTTCAGATCTAAAAGGCAGTATTGTTCCACATGATAATTTTTTTATTAACCTGCAAGGAGCTTCAACATCCCAACCACACCAAATATGGAACGAATTCTAGGTACACGCAAGGAATTGGATTCTGGAACTTGATCTGAGCAAAGTGAACACAAGCAAAGAGGATGACATAATAATCATTTAGCCACTAAGAGCAAAAAATGGAATCAAACCAAATGTACCGATGAGCTTTATGGAAGCATCAACACGACTAATATCCAAACATGAAGCGCCTGAGCCATCAGCTGGCTCGATGATGTACTGATCGGGGAATTCCCATAAACGTAATCGGGAATGCAATTTGTTCCGAGATTCGGATGTCTCCATACTAAAATCAATACGAGACATTGAAAATTCACAAATCGGAAGGAAAAGCTAAGAAGAAGATAATCATCGGTAAAAGCAAAAGGAAGATGATGGAAAGAAAGATCACCTGAGCTGGGGAAAGAAGAGATCTGAATCTTCGCCGGGAAACGTCGGAAAGTTGTGAGAGGAATTGAATTATGGAGGTGCGTGAGAACGTGCAATGATTTTGCGTTAATCGTTGGATTAAGTCTTGACTTTGAATCTAATAAGTGGGAGACCACACATAGCTTTCGAAACCAGCTAGCTTAGGTCGGGTTCGATTCCTACTTCTTACCATCAACTTTGATATTTCACACAGTGTTACTCCTTCAATTTAACTCGATCCAATCACTTATCTCTTCATTACAATCTTCTGAACAAATTTAATTAGACAAAATCATAGACTCTTGACTTGTTCTTTAAAAACAGAAAAACCAACGCAGTCACATCACGCTATTAAATATGCTTCGATAGGTATGTGATATATATCCTACACGTTTGTATCGTATGCTTTGGAATCAATGCAACAAATTTACAAGAGAGAAAGAAAGAGAGATACGATCCAATCACCATCATCATTCATTCGCATGGGACGATGAGTTTACATTTTGTGACAGTGAAAATATTCCTAAAATGTAAATATTCCTTATTTGTATAAAGTTGATGTCTTAAAGCTTCTTCTATTGAGGATCGAGGATTGCCTAAACGACAAAGCATCGATGGGAGTGGAAGAAGAGGCTGTAGCTCTATGAGGGCTTCTTGGTCGGTTTACGTTCTGTCTGTGATCCTCCATGTCGTCGTTCCTCTGGTATTTGCAATCTTTGCTTTTGTGACCTTTGTCTCCGCACTTATAACATAACTCAGACCAGCTTCTGTCTTTGCATTTGTAGTTTTTGTCTTTGCACTGGTACGCCCAGTGGCCAAATCCTCTGCAATTGTAGCAGACATCATTAAGGCCAGGACAGAGTGATCTCTCCGATCATCACCACGACCGTCTGGATCTCCCATCTGCAAAAAATAAAATAAAGAGACTCTAAGCTTTAAGAGCAAAAACATCTAGTTCATAAACTTTAAGAAACATATCTTGTTCTGCAACTTAAAAGAAACCTACTGGAGCTTTTCCATGAGAACTTTCATGATCGTTTGTCTTAGAACGCACAAGAGAAGCTGGAGCATCTTGATCACCCCAAGCCTAATAGCGATTTGAAGAAGAGATTTTTGGTTATCTCCAACTCTGGAAGCAACAAGAGTGTTTTGTACTGGAGCTTTTCCATGAGAACTTTTAGGAGCTTTTGTCTGAGAACTCACAACAGCAACTCTCTGTTCAAAACCTCGACCGTCTGGATTATGAGCATGTCTCATCTGCCGAAACAAGATAAAGAAACTTATCAGTCAACACAACCAACAAACCAAACCCGATCTAAGGAAACTAATTCCATTTGGAAGAAAAAACACATGAGCAACAAGAGTGTTTTGTACTGGAGTTTTTCCATGAGAACTGTCAGGATCTTTTGTATGAAAACTCACAATAGCAGCTCTCTGTTCATAACCTTAACCGTGTGGATTATAACCATGTCTCACATGTCGAAACAAGATAAAAAAACTTATCAGTCAACACAACCAACAAACTAAACCGATCTAAACAAAAATAATTCCTCTGGTATCTGACATTAATGTTGCAATTTTTGCTTTTGTGACCTTTGTCTACGCACTTATAACATAAGTCATACCAGTTTTTGTCTTTGCACTGGTACGTCCAGTGGCCAGATCCTCTGCAATTGTAGCAGACATCATTAGGGCCAGGAGCAGAGTGGTTTCTCCGATCATAACTACGACCGTCTGGATCTCAACATTAAAAATCAAAAGTGGTATTTTTGGAACACTAAAATAATAGTAGTATTTTTGGCAACAAAATTTGAAAGTGTGGTATTCTGAAGAATTTCTCAATTATAAATCATAGAGAAGCTTTCCCACATTTACTGTATGTCGTTTAAAAATTTAATAATCAATTTCATTGATGGGTTTGTAAAGCATAACCGAAATTAAACCCATACAACAATAGCAAAACAAAAGAAACCAACTGCCATAGTGTTAGGTAGAAAGTATAACCAAGAATGTTCAAAGCTCTTGATATGCAAACATAATTAAGAATCAATTGGATGATGTGATGATTATATCTCTCTTCCTTATGATTTTGGTAGTCTAATTGGAAACATATGTTTTTTGTACACAATTACACATATGTATCATCTTCAATTAATGAGAATAAAAGATTAAACAGGATTTCAAGGAATTTCACCGAGGTAAGAAAATTGGAAAAAAAACACACACTTAAAATTGAAAATTGTAATTCCAAAGAAAATTGTTGGAGGAAGATGAATAGATTAAGACGAAGGAGAGAGAGATATTTATGGAATTATTCTCATCCATAAATTTTGTTACAATAATTCCATAAATTTGCTTAAATCACTTGAACATTTAAATCCTTCTAAAACTTCCTAAAATTTAAATGTAACCTAATAAATCTAAATCCTTAATCCAATATATCCCCTAGTCTTCCATACATTTTAACAGAAATAATAATAATACAAAATCAAATCAAATATAATAATAAAAAAATTATAATAATACCAATTCAATTATTTTGATTTAATCGTTGGATTAAGTCTCGACTCTGAATCTAATGAGTGGGAGACCACGCATAGCTTTCGAAGCTAGCTAGCTTCTCAAAGGTCATGGGTTCGATTCCAACTTCTTACTATCTATTTTTGATATTTCACACTGTGATATTCCTTTGCCTTAACTCGATCCAATCAGTTGTCTCTCTTCCTTGTAATAATCTTCTGAACATATTTAATTAGACAAAATATGGACTCTTGACTTGTTCTTTCAAAACAGAAAAATCGACGCAGTCACATCACGCTATAAATATATTTCTTTAGGGATGTGATATATATCCTACACGTTTGTATCGTATGCTTTGGATTGAATGCTACAAATTTACTAGAGAGAAAGAAAGAGAGATACGATCCACTCATCCTCATCATCATTCCATGAGTTAACGTTTTGTGGTAGTGAATACTCCTAAAATGTAAAAGTTCCTTATTTGTATAAACTTGATGTTTCAAAGCTTCTTCTTGCTGGATATTTCAGGAGATCAAGCCGCATAATGTGTGAACGCAAAAGACTCCCACAATAGAGATAGTTCCCAATCTTGACACCGGTGGTTACGTGAGAGTGTCTCCGATCATGATAGTATGCGATGGGATTCCCATCCAAATTCACCTGCATGACGCCAGCATCCTCCATAATCATAGGTTCATAGCCATACTTAGCCACAATGGCCGTGAGTTTCCTCAAGAAAGGGTATTTCATCGTAAGCTTCCACAAAGTTGTTACTCCCTATTTTCAAAGACAAATCAGAAATGTACACACATACATCAAACCGGATATAACCGAGACCAAAACCAACTCAATAACTCAAGTACACATGTTAATATCATAGACTCAAAGAAAGTATATAAATACCGAAGGCATTGCAATCCAGTAATGCCCATCTCCATCGTACCGAATGTTATCTGGATAACCTGGTAAGCCTTCAATGAATACCTCCACATGCCCTCCATTGATGTAATACTTACTGCATCTTCTTCTGAGAACAACAAAAAGACAACTTAACATCATGAGGATTCAGTTACTACACAGAGAGAGAGAGATTCTGAGAGAGAGGGAGAGAGACATGGGAGTTTCACAGAAGATGATATGAGTTTGATCAGGAGACATGGAGACACCATTAGCGAAGTAGAGGTCTCTAAGGAGGACACGTGTGACTCGTGTGGTGGGATCAAAGCTCATGAGTCGTCCGTGTGGTTTGCCTTCCAAGATGTCAAAACTAAACTGATGAAGACTGTATTTGTAAGAACCATCAGTGAAATACATAACGCCGTTATCTGCGACGACGACTGCATCAGTCAGCTTAAATCTAACGCCTTCCGCTTCCTCCGTCAATAATTCCGTCTTCTTTCCGTCACTGCTTATGTTCAACAGTCCCTACCCACACACAAAAAAAGTCAACTTAAGATTGAGATTTTTCAAAAAAAAAAATTACGCATCGAACCTTATAAGCATCTGCGACAATGACTTCGCCGTGGATCCCGAACGCAATTCCGAGCGGTCTACCTCCGGTATTGACCCAGTCCTCAACGACTGAGTCATTAGCTGAGTCGTGGACACTGACTCGTTTCACCCATCCATCTACACAGCCAGTATAGATATGACCAGAGTCCTGATGGTAGGCGATATCTTCAGGGCTATTGAGAAGACCGACGCCGATAAACTCAGCACCGGTGAGAAATTGGTCATTCAGAAGCGGCGGGATTGAAGAAGTAGAGGAGACGAGCGAGTCAGCTGGAAGATGAGCTGGGTCAAAGGTGTCGAGTCGGTATAGAGCGATAGAAACGAGGAGGACGATGGTGGAGAAGAAGAGGAAATGAGAGGAGAGGAGTAGAGGCATTGGTGAAGGATTGGGTTTGTGGAAAAAAAAATGGTAAAGACTCCAAATTTTGGAATGATATCAGAGAAAAAAACGTTGATTGATGATAGAAATCGAAAAATCAATCGATGACTATTAGATCCGTAGTACCTTACCTAGTACGTTCCGTAAACGTAACCATTCGATAGTTCAGTCTCGTGGGCTTTAACTATATTCACAGTAGGCCCACTATTGTATGGACTCGAAGAATCCTTTTTGTTTTTTTTTTTGGTTAAAGGTTCCTTTGAGTTTTAAAATAGAGTAATATTTGGCTATAACAACCATCAGGTCTGGTTTTGAATGTGTGGAATGGCGTTTGAGACTTGAGACGAGGTTCAATGAATCAAATTCCATGAAGATTTTTTGTCTGAAACGTACCACTTTTAAGATTCGCCGTATACATGATCCATCTTTCTAGATTAACAACTTTATCTGACATTTCATAATCTTGTCTCTCACCCTCGACGATGCTTCCAATTGATCAGAGTAATATGCCTTTTTTTGGTATTGCGTATCTTACACTTTGTATGGTTTGTATTCATTCTTTCAGGCTACTAATATCCTGAGAGGGACACTATCTTAACATCATCATTTATTCTCAGGGACGATGAATTTACATTTTATGATAGTGGATACCTATACTCCTAAAATGTAAAAGTTCCAACTTCGTAAACACTTGATGTTCAAAGCTTCTTGTGTGCAGGATATTTCAAGAGATCGAGTCTAGTAATGTAGGAATGCAAGAGGTTCCCAATCTTGACTCCGCTTGTTATGTGAGAAAATGGATGATCATTGTACAGTGCGATGGGATTCCCATCCAAATCCACCTGCATAACGCCTGCATTCTTCACAAACATAAGTTCAAAGCCATACTTAGTCGCCATGGCTGTGAGTTTCCTTAACAAAGGGTATTTTGTCCCTAGCTTCCACAAAGTTGTTTCTCCCTGTTTTCACAACAGTGATTTAAATAAAATGATACAAAAGATTTCAATTGGTATAAAATACCGCGATCATTGCAATCCAGTAATGTCCATCTCCATCGTACCGGATGTTATCTGGATAACCGGGTAAGCCTTCAATGAATACTTCCACACGCTCCTCACTAATATAATACTTACGGCATCTTCTGCTATAATATAAAAGTATATCAATTAATTTTGAGTTAGGACCGAACTTATATAATTTAAAGAATTCAAATTCACATACATGACGGTTTCACAGAAGACGAGATGGGTTTGATCAGGAGACATGGATACGCCATTAGCGAAGTAAAGATCTCTGACAAGGACACGTGTAACTCATGTGATAGGGTCAAAGCTCAAAAGACGGCCGTGTGGTTGCCTTCCAAGAAGTCAAAAGCGTCTTGACTGATATTGTATTTGTAAGAAGCATCAGTGAAATACAAAACGCCGTTATCTGCAACGACGACTGCATCCGTCAGCTTAAATCTAACGCCTTCCGCTTCATCCGTCAACAATTCCGTCTTTTTCCCGTCATCGCTTATATTCAACAATCCCTACACACATACACAAAAATAAAAATCCGCCATTGATTAATCTCTCTACCTGAAATTTTCAAAATTATTCGATTTTAATAATTCAAACCTTGTTTGCGTCTGCGACAATAACTTCTCCGTGAATTCCGAAATCAATACCGAGTGGTCTACCGCCGGTATTGACCCAATCCTCAACGACTGAGTCATTAACTGAGTCGTGGATACTGACTCGTTTCACCCATCCATCTACACAACCAGTATAAATGAGATCAGTGTCTTTATGGTAGGCGATATCCTCGGGGTTATTGAGAAGACCGTCGCCGATAAACTCTGCTCCGGTGAGAAATTTGTCGTTGAGAAGCGGCGGGGTTGAAGTAGTAGAGGAGACGAGTGACTCAGCGGGAAAATGAGCTGGGTAGAATGAATCGAGTTGGTATAGAATGATAGAGACGAGGAAAGGGAAGATGATGGAGAAGAAGAAGAAGAGAAAACGAGTGGAGAAGAACACAGGCATTGTACAAGGATTGAGTTGGTGAACACTAAAATTTTGAGTGATCGTAGTCTTCGTAGAGATAAGTTACGTTACGTTACGTAACTCATTCGAGAGTCTAATCTCATGGGCTTTGACCATGTTTCATTAGGCCCAATATTGTATGGACTTGGTTTCCTTGAATTAATATTTAGGCCTACATCATTAGGCCCAGTTTTTAATGTGTGGATTTTTTATTTATTGTTTGGTTTTCATTGACTTGTGTATTGAGATGAGAGGTTCAATGTATCATATTCCATGAAGATCTTTTAAGATTTCCCCGTAAATGTTCGTTTTTTTACCCCCAAATAAACAACTTTATCATATAGTCATAATATTTTTTTAACGGGGACAAACCATTTTCTTGTATCATAATCTTGTCTCTCTCTCCCTCAACAATGTTTTCCAAATTGATCATGAATCCAATGGCAGCCTTGAAGCATTCGATCAAACTTTGAAAAAAAAACATATATTAAAACGTAATTGATTATGTAAATCAGGGGACAGAACATTGAATAGCTAAGTTGTTTAATTATTGATTAGTAATTTTCTAAATACACTAAAGTTAACTTTGATAATGTTGCGACATCTCCCTTCTCTTCGAGGAGTTGTCATTGGTAGCACAAACAAAAATAAAAGTAGATAAAAATGTATTCAAGTGTTTCAAACCCTTAATAGCCTATTTAGATTACTTGCTTGACCCGATATATTAGTTTGTTACAAACTTGCCTATTTTCTCATCGAAAAAGAAATCCGATTTGTGATTTTTACAAAAGAAAACATTTTCGTCTCTTTTCCTCTCCCACAAAAAAAAATCTCTTTTTAGATGACATAGACCAAGTTAAATGATCAGGATATAGCATACTCGTCTTTCTTGAAAAGTAAAAATTATGCACACATTGTAAATGATCTTAAGTTGTAATATTAACAAACAAATTTATTGGCCTATATCATAATAGAAATATATTTTTTTAATTCTTTTAACGTATTTATTACTTTATCGACATTTTTTGTTATCAGACCATTGAGCCTTTTTCAGAGCATCTAATTGTGCAGTGGTGGCAATGTTAGTTGTGCTAGGATTCGAACATTGTTGATAATCTTTTAATATATGTTGTCATGTTGATATACCGTTCACTCGTTGAGTTTGAATCCTACTACATAGATAGTAGACTTACCAGTCCGAGTTGAGGTTTAACTATATCTGTAGTAGGCCCAATAATTTTGTGGATACGTTTCATAGAATTATATACGAAGAGCAAGACTTGGGCCTAAATCATATCATTAGACCCGGACCCGGACCCGGTTTTGACAGCGAAGGATGTGTGGATTGACCACACTTATTGAGTCTTTGAGACGAGGTTCAGTGTATCAAATTCCATGAAGATCTTTTGTCTGAAAGGTACCACTTGTAAGATTTCCCCGTACATTACATCTTCCCGTGATTTTGCGTTAAATCATTTACATACGATCCACTATGATCATATTTTCTTCTAAATAAACAAAATTAATCATATAAGCATAGCTCTTGTAACGGAGACAAACCATTATCTTAATTCATAATCATGTCCCTCTCACTCAAAAATGTTTCCAATTGATCATGAATCCCATGACAGCCTCGAAGTACTCAATCAAACCTTTTTTTTTAAACCTTATAATAAAACGTGATTGGTTTAATCATGGGATAAAACATTGAACCTCCCTCCTAAATTCTAATCAACATTAAAGTAGGTATTATCTTGATTAGGAGATCTCTAAATAAAATAACTTTGATAGTGTTGGCAACATCTTCTTCCTCTACACGACAGTCTCGGGAACCAAAGGTGAATAATTAATAGGACCAAATTGAAATGGTCTGCGACTAATGTTTCCATGTTTCTTCTTCTGACAAGCCCACTCTATCCGGCTTATCACAAAGGTAGCATCTAGTTATGGCTCTCTCTATGGTCCTCTGAAATCGGTTTCATGTTATAAAACAGAACATAAAACAGAGCATTCAAAGCTTTCTTTCACCGCCATGTGCATCGTGGCTTAACTAAACATTAACTGTGTATTTAAACAAATAAAATATCCCATGTTTCTTGCACATGCCCTCACTCATATAGTCATATATATACCTCTCCTCTCCTCTTTCTTTTCTTCAGCAGAATCAAGAAACATGGCATTTCCTGAAACCCATCTTCATATGCCCATTAGATCTATAAGTCTACCATCAAGAATCCATCCTCCTTCTGCTAAGTTTCAAGCTGCACTCTCTCAACTTCAAATATGTCAAAACTCATCTGATTCCCAATCTCTTCAAATCTCATTGCTTAATCTCTCTGAGCTTTATCATTCCCTACAACAACTCAATCATTCTCTTCCCACCACTCAAGCCGAACATTCTCTTGACGTGTCAGCCACGTTGCTAGACTCATGTGACGCAGCGAGAAACCTAATCTTCACACTCAGAGAGCATCTCCTAAACCTTCAGTCTGCACTTAGGAGAAAAGACAAATCCATGGAAGTTCGGATCAAAGAGTACTTTACCTTCAGGAGAAAGATCAAGAAAGAGACCAACAAGATTCTTCTTGGCCTTAAGAAGTTGGAAGGTTCTGAGACCACTGAGTTCGCTGTCTCAATCTTCCGCTCTCTTTTCATGTTTCTGTCGACAACAACAGCGATGAAAACAAAGACATGTTCTCTCAAATTCGTCTCTAAGCTTATTGGTGGTGGTCGATCTTCGTCGTCAACAATGAGCGAGTTGCATAATGTGGATGTCCTTCTGCGTTCGGAAAAAGATAACTCCAAGGAAGTGAAGAAGACATTGGAGATATTAGAGGAGAGAACAAAGGAACTTGAGGCTGCACTTGATTCTGTTTTCAAGTCTCTTGTCCAATATAGAGTTTATTTACTTAACATTCTTACAACACACTCCTAGTTTATATATAGTTTAGTCTCTAATTGTACACAAAACATATAGAAAGGAGACAGATTCTTATAGTGAAGAATTTAACGGATTCATTGTCATTGTAATCCGCTAATTATAGCTTTTACCTAAATCAAACACTTCTTAATATACATACACAAGAAATTACTCTCAACAGGGCAAAGTTAGGGACGGTAAAAGATTTGTGTCCGTACTCAGACAGGTGCATGGCAAATTGATGACTTGTCAGTCTACTATTGGTTGAAGTTTACTCCCCTCGTGCACCTTTTTTATAAAAATTTTGATACCACCAATTATGAAGTCATCATCATTATCTAGATCTTTAATTTCGGATGGTCCACTGATTTTAGTTAATCGCTAATGTGTTAATGAATAAAAAGGGGAGAGAGGAGTGGATCTTTGATTCCTCTTGTCCCCACACATCGACACAGCCAACTGTTCAAGGTTGCTACGAGGCCGACCCTATTCCACTTTTATATAATACTTCATATAAGACAATAATAAATATATTATATATATATAATATAACTAACATGTTTTTTAAATAATATAACTAACAGGTTTTATAACAAAATCATAGATATCTCAGTTTTTGCAGCCTGGTGTGCATTGTTTTCACTTATAGGATGCATGTATAACTGCTATAAGCCTATAGACGACTAAAAAAATCATAGATAAATCAGTTTTTGCAGCCTTGTGTGCATTATTCATATATATACAATTAACAAATTTCAATATAATATGTAACGGCAGGCTCCGGGGGCGAAGTGAGATTAAGGACCGGAGATCCAAAACTCCCAGTGTATATATATATATATAATATTTATATTTCACATGTTACACTATAGATGTCGTTTAAAGATTTTCATGTATAGTAGAATAATATGTTTGTTTCTGTTATTAAGAAATTGAATTTACAGGGGGGGGGGGAGCAAAAAAACTTCTTAATGATAAACGAAAGTACAGTGGGAATGCATGGTTTTTACAGTGGGACTCAACCCCCCAAAAAAATATTGTAAATGCATGGCTTTTTATCAACTTTCATAGTAAGAAATGGTCATATACCAAAAGTTTTGTTTTTATTTTGTAGTACCCAAAACATAGAGAAAACATGGGTGCATGAAAGAAAAGCAAAAGGCTTTTTAATTCTCTATAATAATAATATCATGATATTATATTGTTGATATTTTATTGAAGTGAGTAAAGAAGGGAAGAGACAGGGGAAGAGAGCCACTATAATGGAGTCGGCAATAGAGAGGTGAGGCGATGTGGGCAATGGCTCACTAATTATGGCAATTGGGTGGCACAATTATTACACAAAATGACAAAAACCCAAACAAAAATAATGAACAATAAGTGTAATGTTAATAGTTGCTATATTTATGTAACGGAGGGTCCATCCAAAGGAGTAACGTGACTTCACATGGCCCAACTCTTTTTTCTTATCTATCGTAGCAAACTAGTAATACCTAAAATTTGGGGTTGTCGGTTTCCATAACGCCGATCCATGCTACTGAAATGAATGAAGGACCTTAACTTCAACTTCGTTCTACATGTTTTTGTTGGATTGGTTATTAACTTATTAGTAGTTGAATATGTAAAAAAAAAATTGGTTGGAGAGTTTGTTTAATTAGTAATATACATAGAATAGGACCAATAACTTAAATTGTGTGTTTCATACATGCATGGGATCGAACAAAATATCTCAAACAAAATATCTTCTCGTACACCAATTAAGTTGAAAATCAAAAAATAAAAAGTTACATATCGTAGTCACGAGAAGATCTTATTATGGAAAGCCTAATAGTTAGGATAGATATTTGAGAGAGTAAAGATAATGGAATGTGAATATCTAAATCTAATTAGAGATGAGATTATGTAGTTGCAGGCTGTACTTTGATAGAGACAAGTCAAGTTCATGAATTCAAATTAGTTAAGAAAAGGAAAGCGGTGCGATTGTGATTGATTTATTAATTAGTATCGATTTTTTTCTCGGGAAGTTTTCAACAAGACACTCGTGCACACGGTCCCATTTATAGTATTATCCAACCACCAGCTTTTGTATTATATCAAAGATCATTTTCAGTTTAATTATTTGGTGTTTTAGATTATGCTATCGTCCTTTGATCACACAATATGTTAGAGAATATATGCTCACTAATTCAGTAATTAAAATTAATATTAATGCATGATGGTGTTTCCTCCCAAGGTTGAGGGGCTTGACATAATATCTTTGTTTTGATTCTTCTCGCCTAATTAAAGATCTAAGTGGGTATGTAACTCAATTACTTTTTGCTTCAAAAGGAAAACAAATTTAGTTAGGAATACAAAAACGACATGAAATTAGCAAATTAGGTACATGCATATAGAGAGCTTTGATAGAGTTAGGTACATGCATATATGATCTAACTCTAGTTGCATCGGTCGAGATCAAAAAATTAAATTAGAGAGGCATAAAAAGAAACATTAAGTGGGCTTTGATGGAACAAAGAACATTATCCCCTTCACGTGGCTTTTTACATTCACAAGTCACAACCCCAAAAAAAAATCCTATTTCATTTGACCTCTCTCTCTAGCTCCATCTGCCTCTATATATATATTCATATCCAACTTCTCTTTAGCTAAAGCTCTCTCTCTTCTGTCTCAAAAACCACATCAATGGCTGTCTCTTACCACGTCAGGTCTTCTAGCTTACCAGCTCGGCTACACCCACATGGCCTCAACCAAATTCAGCATCTTCTCAACAAGCTTCCTTCAGATAATAGTGATAGTCTCTCACTTCTTTCAAATCTCTACGACTCGATCTCTCATCTCTTCAATGATTCGCCTTCTTCACTAATACTCCCTCATCACTCCTTCTTCACTCACCTTCTTGATCTCTCCCTTGTACACCTTGACTTGTGTTCCAAGCTAAGAGACATCACTTGCCGCATCAAGGACAGTCTCCGTGACCTCCGTTCTGCTTTCAGGCGGAGGAGACACGGTGGAGATTCTACCATCCGCTGCCACGTCAAAGCTTTTATCCGTTCTAGGAAAGCGGTTCATAAGGACCTCGCTAAGCTACTCTTGTTGCTCAAACAAACCGATCTTCCTTCCTCCGAGTCTTCTCATCCCTTGATCACACTGCTTCGACAAGTTTGTTCCCAAGCATGTCTTTCCTTTAGGACAGTCTTGTTGTCCTTATCCACAGCTGTACCAAAGGCCATGCCTTCCAGATGGGCACAGCTGGTGATCAAGAACGTTACTAGTACAAGTGGTCAAGTTCAGACCGGACACAGAAACGAGTTTCAGATGATGGACGAAGAACTACGAAGATTCAGCTTGGCGAAAGAGATTAAGAAGGAACGAATCAAGTCTGTGATCACCAACTTAGACAACGTAGATGTTGCAGTTGAAGATCTGGAGGAGTCGCTTGAAAGCTTATACAGGCGTATGATCCAAGCTAGAGTCTCTTTATTGAACATACTCTCTTTGCATATATAATTTAATTCACTGGATTACATGTGTGTATACAACTTCATCCATATTCTAGAGAAAACATGTTAACCCTTTATAGATTTTGGACACTGAAACAATGGAGGTAATTGTATATAACAAAGAAAAAAACTTAGCAGCAGCGACATTTCAACATATCTAAGCATGTGTATGGTCTTGATTTATCCTCGAGTTCATAAGCAGTTGGAAGTGAGTCCAGATTATAGTTCCCGCAACAGACGCTGTTAAGGTTCCTTAGAATTCCTCTGCTAAAAGGATGAACTCGTTCCGGAATATTCCTGCAAACCCAACAGCTTTAGTATCACACAAACAAAGCGATCCCCTCCGTAAAATAACTTGAAGAACCAAAGTTTCTCTCTTTATTTTCTTTAAACAACCTGATATTATTACTATTATAGAAAATGGATTGAATACCTCATGTACGGAATACGTCTTCGTCTCACAAGTTCGTAAGTGCTTTGATTCGTCAGAATTAGGTAGCTGCAAAAAATCAGTTTTGAAATAGAAACGGAAGCAATTAGACTCAAAAAAAAAGAAGAGGGTATGAGACTGCGGGAAATAACACGAAGTGTGAATATCCCACCTGTGAAAAAGCAATAGAAGCACAACAAAAATCAAAGAGATCACCAATATGACAAGCAACAGTATGATAATTGCATTCTTCCACCTGTTCACATTTCCATTTGAAATTCATGTTAATCAAAACAAGTTGGAGCTACTACAAGGCCTGAGAAGAAATTGGCTAAAACATGAGGAGGAGATGAAAAAGTATTATACCAAGGCTTTGCTACATTACTCAGGTAGTCAAGGTACATTATGAGCGTCCAGATGCATAGGGCTGTTTCTTCACAGATGTACCACCTGATATCAAGGAATCGCGTTTTTGGGTTCTTAAAACCAAAAATCTGATGCATATCATCAAACTCATACCATCCAGCTTTTTATATTTCTACCATTATTAGAAAATGTAATGGTACGAGTTCAGCTTTTGCTGGCTTACCAGAATTTACAATGGTTTTTCTGGCCTATACATGTTCCTAGCCAAACACAATGATGATCAAACTGAAGAACACATCGATCACAATCATGACAATGTTTGGCTCGAGGAGGCTGCAAAGGATCACATGTTTTGAGAGAAAGATTTAAGGAAGGAAAACTTGAACTACCAGGTAAAAAAAAACATACAAGGTGGCTAATTGAATCATATAAGGTTTCAAATGTTACCTGCTCGACATGACAATAGCCGCATGTCAAATTTCTGCAAGTTATAAAAGAAACAATTCAGTAACACTCCTTCCTACTAATAGTTACAAGTTATAAGCTGATTCTTCAGGATTCAAACAGAAAGAAGCGTTGATTGAAGTTTATATGTACCTCATGGATGTTCCTGGAGGGTACAAGTCCAGAACCAACCTCCCCCAGGAGGATGGAGTCCTTCTGGCACCTGAGGCTGATTCTCCTTCCATAGTAACAACTAAGCTCTCCCTTTTTCTGGAAGCATGTTGTCTTCGCTTAAATAATAACACGATGAAAGTATAAACACAACAGTGAGACACACTAAAGTAGAATTCACTTCCATCATTTTGATAAGAATCAAGTAACCAAACTGTACCTCTTATCTTGGAATCAGGATTATAATCAAGAACCCTAACTATATTGGCGACTTTTTCGTAGAGATCTCCTAACTCTCCTATAGCCAAAAGGCTCTCAGTAACCAAATGGGTCATAAGACCCTTACTTTATAATCCCTCTCCTTTTATTAACAGTCTATCACACTTGTTCCATCAAATCCATAGAGTTTGTGACTACAAGAACGAAATAACAATTCTTACATTGAGGTGGTAGGTAGGCTTCCGTACAATGCATTAGTCTCGCAAACATCCCTCATTGCATCAACAACATACCTAAAAGACAAGAAAGAAGGGTCAATTAGCGTATGTTTCAGTTACAGAATCAAAATGAAACACATTTAAAGGCATGGATAGTTAGATTAGATATACCCAGGTGAAGAGGCAGAAGTTATAAAGTACTGCAGAAGTGTGGCGAGAAACAGCAACAAATAAAATGCCATGTACCTGTTTAAGAGAATCACAGAGTAAACAAAAATTTAAGCTCTTTAGAAAAGTGACATGATTGAATAGTCAGAGAGAAATGAGTGAGAAACTACCATGGATCTCGTTTAGTTTTCTCCACAAATTCAGCATCGAAAAGGAAGAGAAAGCCAACGAAGGTGAGGTGTAGCGCTACTAGTGCCAATTTCAAAAGCAGTGAAGATCTTCGAACTGGTAGGTGAAGAGAGGTCACAAAAACAGCAAAAGTAAGCAATTGGTTAGTGAATCAAACCTCAGCGATGGATCAAAGTGGGAAATTGAGATAACTAGGGTTAAAAGAGGGGAAATTGGTACCAGAATCTGAGAGACAAGGAAGGTTGATGAGAAATTGGTCCCGAGCTCGATCCCATGGTTGAAGGATTGGGCAGCAAACGCCCATGGTTGACTCTATCTCCCTCTCTCAAGCAAACATTGGGAGATACGAGAATCCAGTAACAAGCCAATAAACAAGATCTTCAAAATGCAATCTTGTAGAAGAGACAGAGAGAGTAGGGTCAGATTAATTCGCCATTAGCCTTAGTTGCAAAACTAATGGAGAAGAAGATGTTTACAGATATGGGAAAGGAAGATATACTTGAGTTGGGCCTTCTTTGCAAACTTAGGCCCAATTATTATAGGCTTTCACGGTACGATAGTACAAAGTTATTGGGCCGTAAGGGTTTATTAATTGAAGAAAAGAGAGGAAACAATAATACTCGAAATAGGTTTCCAACATAAACATTTATCATATCTGAAAAAGTCTCTACATATGTCAGAAATTTTCAAAAGCAAAAAAGGACACTTGATTTTTCTTTATAGTGTTTGTAAGCTTTCTTATACAACAACCTCTCAAGATCACAATAAGCTTCTTTGTTTGTTGGTTTGGCACAATTATTAGAGAAATTGCATTAGATGACAATGCATAAAACCAAAATGACCATGATTTTGTCATAACATACAAAATAGGTAAAAATAACATATTAGTATTTATCTATAATGTTAACAAGCGAACTCTTTTGTTTTCATACAATTTATTTTTGTTAATAGTATACTCTTTTGACATAATTTTCTAATGGCAACTTTTTAAATTGTCATTTACTTAACTCGAATAATCATTCTTTTACATTTACCAAAATTTCCCCAACTATAATTCAATAACTAAATGTCAACAGACCAAAGACTCTTCTGTCTTGAAAATTTAATAAAACAAAAAGAAAAAAGAAAAATCAAGTAGAAAAGAGAAGAGTGGGCATGCGAGCACGTTCGTCGGTTAGGGAAGAGCAAACAAAAATGGAGAGCACATCATCTCCATCCCTTAAAGCCACCGTCTTCACTTTTACTCACATTTTACGTTTCCTTGACGTCAACTTCTATTACTGTTATAACCCCAAAGCATAGAGATATCCAAAAGACCATAAATCATATGGCCAATTCCAAGAGATTGTTTGGCGTTGTACGAAGGAAACTTCTCCGGCGATCTCATAGTAGAATCACAATCATTCGGTCATCTGCTCCAGAAACAACTCGAGAAGACATTGCCGCCGTCAAAATCCAAGCTTTCTTCAGAGGTCACCTAGTAAGTAAAAAAAAAAACACATTTTCATGATTTCATCGATCTATCTTTGTAAATTTCAAAACTTGAGAACAAAATTGGTAAACCCATTAGGGAAGGAGAGCGTTTAGAGCGTTGAAGAGTCTGGTGAAGTTGCAAGCGGTGGCGAGAGGAGTGCTTGTGAGAAGACAAGCTCGAATAGCTTTACATTGTATGCATGCTCTTGCTCGTTTGCAGGTTAGGGTTCGTGCTCGTCAGCTTCTCTCACATTAATTTCATCATCATCACAGGATCTTTTTTTTTTGTTAACCCTCTTGTGATTGTGACATATATACATCATTGTCCTTTCTAATTAATTCACCGTTTTGTGACTTTTTGTATATGTACTAGTTTTACTCTAACATCCTACATTTGTACTAATAAAAACAAGATCAGTTTAGCTGACACGTTCTGTCTCAAATTTTGTTGAAAAAAGAGTAGAAAAAAATATATATTCTAAAAGGATCCATAGATTATTTGAAGCTAATGGATGGTACCTTGGAAGAGAAGAAAGGGTAAGGCTTCCATGGAGACGCACCATTTTGTCTGATTTTTTTTTAGAATCTCTGAAAGTTACAAGAAAAGATCAAAGAGTTTACACCGATTAGGTAAATAAAAACAACAAAGATAAGCAAATATATAATAGAAGTCGTCGATCTACATGAAGAAAAAGTCCAAAATAGAGACGAGAGAGCACTGAGATATTGGCGCGGCTCAATCAGATAATCTAGAGAATGCATACATATGTGTGTGTGTGGTAAGGAAGATCTGAATGAACCAGGCCAATATCAAAGGGACTTACTCGTGCTTAAAGTCTAGATCAAAGGGGGAAAAGAACAAGAAAGAAGGAAAAGAATAGTGTGAGGAGGAGAAATGAGAATGTCTGTGGGGAGATATAAAGGAGAGGGAGGAATTAAATTAGGGTAAGAGAGAAGGAAATGGAAGGTATGGAGCATTTAAACCACATCTACTACCAAAGCACAAAAGCTGGCTCACCCTCTTTACTCTCTTCTCTTCTCTTTCTCTCTCTTTTTATATTTTCATACATCCATCCTTCCAAACTAAACTGGCTATGCAATGAGAACCTATACTCCTTTGTCTCCTCCTCTGTCTTTCCTTGTTGAGATTCATAACAAAAAAAAAAAAAAAAAAAGATTTGTGAAAGAGGAAGAATTAAAGAAGATCGAAGATGCTCTCTATAATAAATTTTGAGGGAATCTCGCAGAAGAGAGGGGACACTGCCTCTCTGCCTCCAACATTTAATAGTCTCTTACTGCTTTTTCTCTTTCTCTGCTTTTTACAAAACCTCAAGCAACTAAGTTATGAACCCTAATGAGTAATGATGACCCCTCATATACACACTCTCTCTTTCTATTGATGATTCTCAAGAAGAAAGATCTGACTTTTAGTGTCACATTGTAAAAACACCAGAGCTTGTTTTAAAACTTAAAAACCAACACCTTTTTTTTTTGTCTGGTTAGGACTGGTGGGAGGCTAAAACTATTGCACCCTTATTTACTTCTCTACGGTCCATTGCCATAAATTTTATACAGAACACACTTTATCTTTTTCTACCCAATTATATTTTCTTCACTTAACAAATCAAACCAAATTACTTATCAACACGCTTCGTTTACCTGGAATCTCTCTACTTATCAACAACACGCTTCATTAACCTTATGATTCGTTACCATTGAGCAGCTTAATAACAATGGCCTATTAAAATAACACTTAGCCATTAAATGGGAAAATCATATGTAAAATAAGGCTAATAGTACTCACGTGGAGTTAACTTCTGGACCTCCTTTCAAGCTTTCTCCATTGACAAAACCAAAAGAAGAAAAAAAAAAGTAAATGTTGGCAAAGTACATTCATTTCAAATTTCTCTCTAGTTTCATTTTAAGCCATATAAGCTTCCTCTGTTCAGTTACACTGGATGATAGAGAGAATCAGAAACAATTAGGAGATAAGCGAGTTTTAAGAACTTTTGTTAGAGTAAACTCACAAAAGTGGGCAACATGTATGGCGTCTTATGGTATGTGAACCATGCATCTAATCTTGTGATATGTTGAGACTTAGGATTGTTATGGATGCTCTGGTCTGTTGTCAAGTATCTTTGAGATTGTAGTATTTACTGAATCTTGGGTTCAACATATTTCGAATATGAATCACTATCAAGCACCAATCATTTTCTGTGTATAGTGTGAGTGCAATACAAATACATGACAGAAGAAGGCCTACTACATCCATATTCATTCATCATCAACAACAACAGATTACATCGTTACACAAAGGTCTGCTGAATAAATAAAAATTAATAATTACTGGAATGAGTTCCAAACATCAGTGTGTGGCTTTCACGTTAAAATTATACATTTTTATACCAACAAGAGTGACTTGTTTTTTTTATATAACTACAAAAGATGGAACCAGACCATCTCCAATGGTAAGGACCCCATGAGGGGTTCGTACCATTATTTGTAATATAAATATTGCAAAAGTGAAAGTTAAGAACCTTATAAATTTTTCTTTCAATGGTAGAACCTCACTTGGGGTTCTTAAAAAAAAACATTTTGGTGTTTACAACTTGTTCAACAAGAAAACAAAACAAGTGGTGTTCTATGCTAATATCAAAAAGTTTTGAAGAGCCAGGATGCCAATATCAAACCTGGAGTGAAATAAGCACCAACCATGAAGACATGAACACCTCAACCAAGAATATGAATGCTATGGAAGTCAAAAAACCAAAATCAAACTCATGTGAGAAACCAATATCAAGTTGTTGATTCGATGAAAAGGGGCCAATTCAAATGCTTACCAAATACGTTGATTCCAAGTTGTGCATATATCGGAGAGAAGAATCCATCAACAAAGTGAATAAACCACCATGTTATATAGGAAGTAGAATAACATTGCACAAAAAAATTGAGACATAAAACTATCAACACAAAGTTTTCAATCTGTGACAACTTCATCAAATGCCAAAAATCTCAACTCTTACTTACCAGCCTGTCATGAACTTCTTTGACGCCCAGCCCCTAATGAACAAGCTTAAAGTCTGCAGAAAACGTAGGTATAGCATCAAACATGAATGAGCATCACACAAAGAATTGACGGATCCAAACAAAACCAATTAGAAATGCAAATTCATACTCTACTTAATGAAAAAAGGTCAAATTTTTATAGTTTCAGAGCAACCAATATCAGTGTTTGGCTAAGTTAACACACTATCCAACTAATCTAAGGAAGTGTTCTTATGCTAGATGAAATCTAGGGCAAACCAATTTCCCAGATTTTGAACTCAGGGGAAACAGAATCGGCCAAATCAGTAAACACTAGATATCAAAAAGTACTCAGAGCTAGAAAGCAATCCAATTCTACTGTTAATTTCGTATGAATCTTGAAATGAGAAAACAAAGAAGTTAGTAGGTGGATCAAAGTTCTAGATCAGGAGACCTCGTGGTTGGATTGATGCGAAGAAGAGGAAGAAGATGATGACGAATAAGGTTTCGAAGTAGGACCGTCGTGTATTTCGCCGGAATCAGCGACGGGAATCAGAAGCTCTCGATCTCTTTCTAGATTGGCCATCACAATCGCTGGCTTCTCGTCTCCCATGGCCAGTTATCTTGGAGAAACCCAGACGATAAGAAAATCTAGTCGGAGAAGGAAGAAATGCCGGTGAACTGTCTACGGCGGAGAAGAAAAATCCCCCTAAAAGATTGAGACTTTTGCCGTCGACTGTTCTTCTGTGCACAAAAAAGTGGCTAGATTAGAAATTGAGAGAGATGAATGAAACAAAGAAATAAGAGAGACGAAGAAAAAAAATGACGCGGTTCGATTTTTTTTTTCTCATCCAATCACAAACTGACAAGCAAGGGGTTCTTAACATTTCTTAAAACTCTTCATTAAGAACCGATCCTTAGATTATTTATGAGTTTTGATTTAATTTTAATGGTTTAAATCCCTAAGAAACTCTTAAGAACCCTCTATTGGAGTTGCTAAAAGTGGAGAGTATCTTAGAGTTTCTTTGGGAATGTCATACCACCGCCTCTGATAGAGAGAGATGGTCCTTTCACAGAGCTCACCTGATTGGTATCAAGGAATATGACGACCACTGTGATGTCATCATGGAAATGCCTCCTCACTCCTTTCTCTATCTTCTTCAGATCAGAGTATCTCATCTCTGGTTTCTTTGCTGCTTCTTGTAGTGCCATCTCCACCAGTCGCCGTGCAATCCCCTGCATTCATTTTCACAGCAAAGGTCAGAGTCAATATTTGGTTTGGTTTACTGAAATGGAAAACAGAAGAAATGGGTCTCGCGCACATTTCGTGGGTGGTTCTGAACGATGTCAACAGCTTCTTGGTTGCTCAGCTGTTCCCATAGTCCATCAGAAGCGAATATTAGAAACTGATCTTGTGGTAGGATCTCATGCTCCGTTATTGACGGTTCTCCACTCAAGATTGGTCTTTTGAATGGCTCACGGAGTCTATACTGTGTACAATGGTTCTTTGTTGAACTCTGCCTTTTTAAGATACACATCACCTATGGATCTAGATATCTGCAAAAGGAACAAACAAATCTTAGCCTTTTCAATTTATCTTCTTGACATAGCAAATGAACAAACATATCTAGGCATTTGCACCTACTGTCTAGTGTCTACATGCAGTCAGGCAGACAAAACACCGAATCAACTGTTCTGTCAATTTTTCGTGTCTAATTGTCGATAGCTTAATAAAGGGACATACACAAACTGACTTTCAGATACCACCAACTTCAACTTTCAACAAGAGCTCTGACTTTCTCGGGTTGGTGGGTTTGGTATTGGCTATGAAAAAGTCAAGGCTACTACACAATCTAGCCTTTTGAGAGTAAAGTCTAATTTAATGCAGAGACCTTATCGCCATACAGAAAGAACGTTGACAGATTTCTTGGCTGATCTTGACAATTGACATGCTAAAAGTAACAAATCAAAATGATCGTCGTTCTAGTAAATTTCTAGCGGCTTGGCTTCAAGAAACCAGCAAGAAGTTCAAGGCCATATAATTCAGATTTTCTCCAGTTAGTCTTGACATGATAAAGACAACTAATAATCTATTCCTCAAGTGATTTACTTGAGATAATCATATAAAAACTGAGTCATCTGACCTTAAAATCTAATTAAATATAATCCAGATTGAGAAACATACCTGAATAAGACCTTTAACACGCCACACATTGTGCTTTAACATGACAATATGCGAGTCATCCGGATGCAAGGAGTGCATTTCCTGTCTAACAGACTCTATGCTCACATTATGTTCCACTGAGAGCTGAAGCGCAATAACCTCACCAGTCGCCTTCATAGCTCTTCCAAGAACTGCGCCAGAATCCCCAACGTTAGCGATGTAGAGCATCCCTCCGCATATAACACCCACCAGGCAGCACGACCCAACCGCTGCAATCTGTGGCTTAGTTGGTCACTGCTTTGTCACAACACATAGAAACCCTTCTTCAGTCGCCTCATAGGCCTTTCTAATCACATCAACCGACATAGAAGCGTTCTCTGCTGCAAACCCTGCAGATTCAAGAAGATTAGTTTCAATTCAATTTGGCTTAGAAAACATAATATCATTCAGTTCCCTACTTTTTAGATGCTGAAAAAGGTGGTCATTGACAAAGCGTGAGGTCTCAGGGCCACCATTACCATCATAAATTCCAATAAAGGTTCCATAAGGACCAGAGTCAAGAGTACTCAAAGGTCCAGACTCAACTTGGCTCTGATCCTCAAGCAAGTTATTGGCCTGAACAACAGCCATGGAGAATTCACCAACAAGGTGCTGACCAGAGTCTTTATACCAAAGCAATCCATCTTGTTTTCCTGTTGAATCAGAGGACTTGCCCGAGGAAGAAGAACAGACAAGCGCTCAAGAGTTTCATCAACGTCGTTAACATCCCTCATTTCATCAGGACAACCCCTTTTTTCCTCAACATCCGTCAAAGGGATACAGAAACAAATAAGTCGAAAGGATTTAGCTTTTTAAGTATCTGCAATTCAAAAAAAGTTTAAGTAAGGATCTGAACAAAGACAACAGTTTATTAGCTTGATAAAATCTGGAAAAAAAACCGAGACTTGGTTAAGGTGAAGGAGTAAAACCAAACTATTAACTCAAGAATCTGCAAACCCAAATGATTGATGGATCAGATGAGCAAATGGGAATACATTATACAGTAGGGATCACAGGAAACAGTCAGCAAAATAAAAATCCAAACTTTTCAAACTCGAGATATTAGTACCTGAGATTGAGTAAAAGCAGATGTAACAAGGAAGAAGTCACACACAGACTTCAAGTCAGCAGATACGAATGATAACGGGAAAATCAGAAGCAATCTTAATCTAAACAAGATGGATTTAAGGGTTTAGTAAATAAGAGAAAAGGTCAGAAACTATGAACGATGAAGTTACAGGTGGAAAGAAAAAACAAAAGTGAGAAAAATGATTGGAGATCTGAAGGATCGATGTTGAGAAAGAGAGAAGGAATCAGATCCAGAAGACAGAAGGAAGAAAAAGAAGAAGAAGCAGTAGCGTCGAGCTTCTCTTCGAGCGAAAGGCAAAACAAGGAAATGAAAAGGGCTCCACTGCTTCTAACCAGACAAATCCAATCTCAATTACTGGATCAGATTTTCTAAACCTAACCCTTCTTTTTTCCTCTATTTGACTTTTCCTTCCTTTTTAGTTTCGTCAAACGGTCCTCTATCTTTTTAATAATTATGATTTGTTCCAAATAATTAATCTCTTTTTATCAATTAACCCCACCCCCACTCCGAATTCGACTCCTCCTCCTCCTTATAATTTGGAGGCGTATGTGTATATATGTTTCAAATTGAAGTAAAAAAACAAAAAAAAAGAGTTGCAGATAGATGAAAAAGAAAGACAAGTGTGTTTGGTTTGGGTTGATTGAAGAAAGAAGAAGATAAAGAGGTGAATCTGTGAGTGATTGAAAGAGAGACACGTGATTTGATGACATCATAAAACGTTAGCTGTCTAAATAAGACATACGTGTGCACATACACCTCCACCTCCACCTCCACCTCCACCTCCACTTCTTTTCCCATTTCCTTCACTTCTCCCATGTACTTCGCTTTCCTCTTCTCCTTCACAGTTTTCTTCTCTTTTTTCCTCCTCCAATTATTTTAAATTTGCTCATAGCCGATGATATTTTTAAAATTACCAACGGGCCTTTTCTCTACTTATCATACAATGGGCCTTAGATAGGTATGGTTGGTTGGGCCCTATTGGTAGTGAAATCTGATCCAATCCAATTGGAAAATATAGTATTTTTATTTAATTTTTGTGATCATAGTTTAAGACATACAAGTATTCATAGAGGATAAGGCTCAACATCTACGACCCAAGCATCTCGACGTCAAGCTCAAAGGTTCCGTGCAATAGCACACTCTGTTCATTAAGAAATAGATGTCTTTCTCCGCTCAGTGACTGTCCTTACAGAATCCAATATCTCTCTCCGGGAAACAGTACTGGTGTGTTGGTGGAGGATGTGATCCACATGAGCACAGAAGAAGGAGAAGCTAGAGATGCTCGGATCACATTCGGGTTTGTAATTCTTTCAACTTTGAAAACGTATTACTAATGGTGAATGTGTATTACTAACTAGGGCCAATTTTTGAAATGGACCATTTCACAATCTTATTGTGAAAAAGACTCCTAGGATGTGACAAGAAAATTGTAAAAAGGCCCATTTTCTTATAGAAATTTTCATACTAATTAACAGTGCATGCATGCTGATGTCTTTCATATATTACTTTAGGTGTTTTCGTACTAAACACTAAATAACATAAAAGTACTTAAAATGGTGGCAGATGTAGTGAGTCCCAATTAGGGATGTTCCAGAAATCAGCTGTAAATGGTATAATGGGACTTGCAATAGCTGACATAGCCGTTCCAACCATGTTGGCTAAAGCCGGTGTGGCCTCAGACTCTTTCTCAATGTGTTTTGGTCCTAAAGGGAAAGGAACAATCAGTTTTGGTGACAAAGGCAGCTCAGACCAGCTTGAGACACCATTGACTTTCACAACTTCTCTGTAAACTCCTCTTACACCTAATATCTTTTTTTCTTTCTTTTACACATAAGTAAGTTCACTGTGTAACGTACATAATATCTGAAAACAGGCCGTTTTACGTTGTGAGCATCACCAAATTCAAGGTAGGAACTGTAACAGTGGAAACAGAGTTCAGTGCTATATTTGACTCTGGGACATCAGTTACATGGCTGCTCGAGCCTTACTACACTTCAATAACAACAAATGTACGTAACTAAACTATATTGGCTTCTTATTAGATTCAGACCTCGAGTCTTTAGTGTACATTCCAAATGAATCTACAACCTCGAGTACTTTAAGCAATTTTTTTTGTTTTGTTAATTGTAAATGTAAACGTCAAGCGCAAAAGAAAGGAGGAAAATCTTCCCTTTGCGTCTTCACTTTGCAAGAGATATTTTATGAAACAAAACTGAAAATGTTAAAAAAAACTTTAAAATGTGATATAAAATGCAATAACAAAAAGGTGTAAATTGTGTTTGAAACATTCACTAGCTAGAGCTTACTAATTGATGTATATATATATCGACCAGTTTTGTGTTGTGCAGTTTCATCTCGCTGTAACAGACAGACGATTTCCTCCAAGTCAGGATAACCCTTTGAGTTCTGCTACATTATTACATCAGCGTACGTAGGCTATAAATACATATGATTAAAGAATCAAATAGATTTCGATCTAATTAGAAATATTGATGCATGTGTGTTGCTGTTTGCAGTACTGATAAAGATAAGATTCCTTCAATTAATTTTGAGATGAAAGGAGGAGCTGCTTATGATGTTTTCAGCCCCACACTTGTCTTCGACACCTCCGATGTACATATCTCATCTTATATCATATTTGACCATATAAATAAATATATGAATTTTACTCATTGCATTTATTATTTATAGGGTGGACAAGTCTATTGCTTAGCCGTCTTGAAGGAAGTTAGTGCCGACTTAAACATCATCGGACGTTCGTTTCTTTTTTCTTTTTCTTTTATCCTAATCAACAACATCGTCTTGCACATTTTAACTAAATTCTAATCACGTTAAAATTTTTTTATGATAGAAAACTTCATGACCAACTATAGAATCGTCCACGATCGTGAGAGAAAGATCTTGGGATGGAAAGAATCTGATTGTATGTCTTACAATTTAACTAAACTCTTTTCTCCAAAATAAAAAATATTCACGTTTGTTTATGGAAAATTTCAGGTAATGATGATAACGGTTTCAAGGGACCTCCTCCGGCTATAGCGAAACCGCCATCGTTGCCGCCAACGTCGTCTCTAAGACCCAGAAAAAGCCCTTCCACTCGTTTGAAACCTCTCGCTGCTTCTTCACTTTTTATCCTTTGCTTCATTTCTTTTGTATGTTTGTGAGTATGCATTACATCTCTTTGTGCTAACCGCTATATATATATATTTTGTTTTGTTCGTTTTTACCATCTGAGTTTCACATATTATCCAATCCACCCCTAGCAGTCGTTAATTCTCGTTGTATATGGTCCCATGATCGTCCCTTTCATCCAAGTGGGAGATTTTTTTTAATTCTTTTTTGGTTAAAACAAGTGGGACATTTACACTAAAATGTTTTAATTTCAAACAGTCACATTTTGTATGGAGCCGGCAGGAGCATTCATTCCTCTTCCAAATTATAAAACATCCAAAAATCTAATATGGGAATTTTTTAATTTTTAATAACGAGTACGTCATATAGTGATGCAAGAAAATGAATTATTCATACAAGCCAAGACTTCAACGAAAGGAAGTAAATGGGAATGATTCAATTTGTCTATCTGTGGCTTATAGTGCCCTCCTCGTCTGTTGACTTCCTTTTTTTTCCCCTCTCAATTTGCTGTATAAATCGAGTTTAGTATGATAAGAAAAGTTCGTAATAATCCAACAACCCATTTTATTTAAATTAAGTTATATTGTATACTATTGATACTCTATTGCGGCGTGATTGAGTATGTTTGTATAAATTAAAGGTCAACTACAATTAAAAAAAATAAAATCAAATAGAATAACTAAGAAAATGTAAAAGGAGTTATAATATAATAGGAGTTGAGTGAAAAATAAGAAGACTAAAGGGCCTTTTCCGCAAAAAAAAAGAAAGAGTTAACTAACAGACTTATAACGGCTAATTTCAAAAGTCGTCTCCCTTCGAATAAGAGAACTCTGCCCTCGTCAACCATCACTTTCAGGGAAGAAGACGAAGATACAAAATAATGGCTACTACTCCGATTAAACAAGTATCACCTCGAAGAATAAAATTTGCTTCTCTCTGCTTGTCTGGAATAATGCGAAAGTGTCAAGCTTTTGACCTTTTCAATTCCTCGATTTCTTTACATATACGTGATTCATCCCATATTATTTCGTCATCTGAGAAGTTGAAAGTACTTTTACTCCGGAAGCTTTTCTGTGTTCTTGGAAAAATTCCGGGAGTAAAATCATGAATGTTGCAAGCCAAGTGTTTGTGTTATTGTCTGTGTTAGTGTTGTGTTGGGGATTAGAGAGATGTGAGGCTTCTGGGAAGTTTGGCTTCGAAGTTCACCACATTTTTTCTGATAAGGTCAAACAAAATCTTGGGCTTGACAATCTAGTACCGGAAGAAGGAAGTTTGGAGTATTTCAAGGTTTTGGCACACCGTGATCGCTTGATCAGAGGTCGAGGTCTTGCCTCCAACAACGATCAAACTCCGATCACTTTCATGGAGGGAAACCTCACCCTTTCAATCAAGCTTCTTGGAGCGTAATGCCTCGTTTCATCTTGATTCACATTGGTTATATTTAATGGACTCCATTCGTTGTTGAATATGATTTGTATATCTATGTTGTTTCAGTTTGTATTATGCCAATGTCTCTGTGGGAACACCACCTACTTCGTTCCTGGTGGCTCTTGACACAGGCAGCGATTTGTTTTGGTTGCCTTGCAATTGCGGTACCACTTGCATCCGCAACTTGGAAGATATTGGAGTTCCACAGGTTCATTTCCTTTCTTGAAAGCAGATAAATGTTTTCTTTCAAACTACCTTTTGGTTAACTCTTGTTGTTTTCTCTTTCTTTGAGACAGAGTGTACCACTCAATCTATACACTCCCAACGCATCTTCTACGAGTTCAAGGATTCGATGCAGTGACAAGCGTTGTTTTGGATCGAGAAAGTGTTCTTCTCCTTCAAGTATTTGCCCTTATCAGCTTCCCTACTCTAACCGCACAGTCACCTCAGGGACATTGTTACAGGATGTATTGCATCTTGTCACAGAGGATGAGAATTTAGACCCCGTCAAAGCTAATGTCACGCTTGGGTAAGTAATGATATTTCTCCTCTGTCTTTTCTTAACAAAACAAAACTTCAAAGCTATTGCTTCCAAAAATGGTTCATTTCCTGTTAACGCCATGGTATGCGTAGCAAAACCAATAGACGGTAAGATTGAATAGTATTGTGAAATCAGGAAATGTAAAATGTCTAGGTCTTTTGCCTCTCTTAGCACTCATGTATGGCTCCATTCACTGTTATCTGTTTGAGAAATGACCTCTGAGGCAACCAAGGAGATAACAAAGAACTGAATCCGTGTTTGTGGTGCAGGTGCGGTCAGAATCAGACAGGTTTGTTCCAGAGAAATATTTCTGTGAATGGTGTTCTTGGGCTTGGTGTTAAAGATTACTCTGTTCCGAGCCTTCTGGCAAAAGCCAATATAACCGCAAACTCCTTCTCAATGTGTTTCGGGCGTGTCATTGGCGTTGTCGGAAGAATCAGTTTTGGAGACAAAGGCTACACAGACCAGGAGGAGACTCCATTCGTTTCTGTTGGACCAAGGTACGACGTCAAACAGTGCCTAAAGTTTTCTAATTCGATGTAGTATCTACACCGATTCCGATTCTATCTCCAATGTTTTTTTTTTGACATTTTTGATCCGAAATGAAAACTAGTACGGCATATGGTGTGAATATGACGGGAGTATCAGTGGGGGGAGATCCTGTTGACGTTCGCCTGTTTGCAAAATTGGACACTGGCTCATCATTTACACACTTACTGGAGCCAGCATATGGTGTTTTAACCAAAGCTGTAAGTGGAAACTTTTCTTCCTCCGAGAAAATGTTGTGCTGTTAAATCATTAGATATATCTAAAATTTTTGCAATGGATATTGAAATGAGGATTTTTTTATGAAGAAAAGCCGTTCCTCCAAGCTTGTGTTTGTTACAACACCATGATGTTGATTCTTTTACTTTTGCAGTTTGACGAACTTGTCACTGACAAGCGACGGCCAGTTGTTCCCGAGGTTCCGTTTGAGTTCTGTTACGACTTGAGGTCATGCCCGCACTCTTATCAGTGTAGTTATTAGATGGTTTTGCCCATATTAGTAGAATGTGTTGGACTTTTAACGCACGCTAGAACATCGGTACCATTGAATTTATAGAAGAATGTAAAGTATTAGGAATAGTTAAACCAGCCAAGTAACTCGTAAGATGGACTAATCTGTACCGCATTTGAATTTTGATGGTCTTCATCTTCACGTGCAGCCCAAACGCCACAAGTATACAATTCCCCTTTGTAGAGATGACTTTTGTAGGAGAATCCAAAATCATTCTCAATAATCCATTTTTCACGGCACGGACTCAGGCAAGACATGGTGTTCAAATTTTCCTTCTTTTCATGTACTAGCGTATCTATTTACATTTGGGTTTTTGTTTATCAACAATGAGTAACAGGAAGGTAATGTGATGTACTGCTTGGGTATTCTGAAGAGTGTAGACCTCAAGATTAACATCATCGGACGTAAGTATCTTTACACTGATGCTCAAAATCTGTTTATATGCATATAATAATGAGAATATTTGTGGATCACAGAGAACTTGCTGGCTGGCTACCGTGTTGTATTCGATCGGGAGAGGATGATTTTGGGTTGGAAGCCGTCTCTTTGTGAGTGACCAAATCAGAAAGTGGATGTATATATCCTTGGAATAAATTACCATTGGTAACGATCTATTTTGTGTTGAATGCAGGTTTTGAAGATGAAAGCTTAGCTTCTCAGCCTCCTCCACCACCAGGGATCGAAGCTCCTGCACCAAGTGTATCCGCTCCACCACCTCGTTCTCTTCCTCCTGCTGTTGCTGCTTCACCACCCCCAATTAACTCCACCGGAAACCCTGGCACAGGCGGTGCAGCGAGTCTCATCCCTCTTGCATCTCAACTCCTACTTCTCCTACCTCTTTTGGCCTTCCTCTGACTCACAGAAGCCGTTCGATTTATGGTGGTTTGATCATTTTATGTTCATTTAATAAGAATCTTCGTTTGATGAGCAAAACAGTAGTCATTTGTTTGAGAGTGGTCATGTTACCTCCCTGTTACAATGTATGTTCTTTTGTTATATCAAATGTTTTGGATATGTCAAAGTTGCGAGGAGCAGTTGCAGGAAGAACATGTTTTGTCTCATTCAGAAGACATATAACTTAAACATGTTTCAATTCTCCTAAATGGATGACTTTGGTTGGACAATTCTCCCCTCAACCTATGAATTTTACTGTGGGTTCGATCCCATGCTGCTCACTAAAATCTTGAAACAAGTATAGATCAAAGCTTGTGTGAAGATGATGAGGAATTTTTAAGATCATCCTGAGACACGCTAATCAGCTGAAGCTGTACCAGGAATTAATGCAGTGTTTCTGTATCTAAGAAACTCAAGGCGTCTTCTGCAGGCATAATCCCTACCTTTGAAAGCAAGGCATCTCCGGATACTTGAACAACTTGGGTGCTGCGATTTTATGAAGTGAAGACTGCTTAATAGTTTTACTTTTATTGCACTTTGATTTATTTTCTTATTTTCTACTTTGTTATGCCGTTTATCAACGCCATTAAAGGCATTGACTTTCTCATATTTTTCAAAACAGAAGAAGACGTTAATTAGAGTATATTTGGCTGACCAAACAGATCAATAAAAATGGAAGATTCAAAACGACGCTATGCGTTAATCAATAAAAGTACGCCGAATATTTAAGCCAATCACAAATTACTATTGTTAATTTTTCATTATAAATGGTAAGTTCCAAATTCCTTTCCCCTTTAAAATTTCGATGGCTAGAACTAACACCAACCGTGTAAGATTCACTGAGGAATCTTCATCTTCCTCCGTCGCTTAAAGATTCCCGGGTAGATCTTCCATTGGTTGGGATTGCTTCTTCTTAGCCATCAGAATTATCAAGAGAAGAGGAATATGAAACCACTCATGCAAATGAAGAAGCATCAACGTACGTGAATGCAAAACGTGCCAAAAAGGATGAGAAGAAGACGGAAACTGTTACGAAAAGGTTAACTTGTTCCATCTTTATTTCATCCATCTTGGCACGTTTGCATTCAAAGAACGAATGATTTTCAAAACTGATACATGGATGATTTTCGTCATCTGAAAGACTAACAATTGTTTCACTCCGGAAGTATTTTTTTTTCTCGGAAAAGAGCCACGAGAGTAAAGTCATGGACATTGCACGCCAAGTGTTTGTGTTATTGCCTGTGTTAGTGGTAGGTTTGGGATTGGAGAGATGTGAGGCTTCTCGAAAGTTTAGCTTCGAAGTTCACCACATGTTCTCTGATACGGTCAGAAAAACTCTTGGGTTTAACGATCTTGTGCCGGAAAAAGGAAGTTTGGAGTACTTCAAGGTTTTGGCTCATCGTGATCGCTTCATCAGAGGTCGAGGTCTTGCCTCCAACAATGAAAAAACACCCCTCACTTCCGTAGGGGGCAACTTCACAGTTGCAGTTGACTTGTTGGGATTGTAATTCCTCTTATCCTCTTGATTCACCTACAATAGGTTTTCTTCTTTAATGCTAACATAATTTGTCATATCGGTAATATAGTAAAGCGTTATGTTATTGAATGTTGCTAGACTCCATTGCCTTTTGTATATGATTTGTGTATCCATATTGTTTCAGTCTGCATTACGCCAATGTCTCTGTGGGAACACCAGCTATTTGGTTCCTGGTGGCTCTAGACACGGGCAGCGATTTGTTTTGGTTGCCTTGTAATTGCGGTACTACTTGCATCCGCGACTTGAAAGATGCTGGATTTTCACAGGTACCTTTCTGTTTCTCCAAGTTGTTAAATCATTTTCTACTGACTATTTGTTCCGTAACTCTTCTCGTTTCCTTACTTTGACGCAGAGTCTACCACTCAATCTATACAGTCCCAATGCATCTTCAACAAGTTCAAGCATTAGATGTAGTGACAAGCGTTGTTTTGGATCGGGAGGTTGTTCATCTCCTGAAGATATTTGCCCTTACCAGATTTCCTCCTCTAGCAGCACCACAAGCACCACAGGGACATTGTTAGAGGATTTATTGCATTTGGTCTCAGAGGATGATAATTTAGACCCCGTCAAAGCTAATGTCACGCTTGGGTAAGTGATGACTCTTTTCCTCTGTATTTATTAACAAAAACCGTATTGCACCTTTGAAAATAAAGGGTCAATTTCCTGTTAACGCCATGAAAAATTTCTTAAGCAACCTTTTGTATGAGGTGAGATTCGGGACACGTAAGAAGTCTGGGTCTTTTGCCTCTCTTAGAACTTATATACGGATCCATCAACGGTCCTCTGTTTGAGAAATGTCCTATGCGGCAACCAACCAAGGAGATACCAAAGAACTGAATCCGTGTTTGTGGTGCAGTTGCGGTCAGAACCAGACAGGTGCGTTCACAGGTGCGTTCCAGAGAAGTGTTTCTGTGAACGGTGTTCTCGAGCTTGGTATGAAAGATTATTCTGTTCCGAGCCTTCTGGCAAAAGCTAATATCACCGCCAACTCCTTCTCAATGTGTTTTGGGCGTGTGTCATTGACATTGTCGGAAGAATCAGTTTTGGAGACAAAGGCTACACAGACCAGGAGGAGACTCCATTAATTTCTCAAGAAACAAGGTACGAAGTCAATTCCTGATTAACGACGCCTGAAGTTTTCTAATTCGATGTACTACCTATACCAGTTTTGTTTCTATCTCCCATTGTTTTCTTTTTCACATGTTTGATCTAAAATGAAAAATAGTACGACATATGGTGTAAATGTGACGGGAGTATCAGTGAGGGGAGATCCCATTGATGTTCGCCTGTCTGCACTGTTCGACACTGGCGTATCATTTACACTCTTACTGGATCCAGCATATGGTGTTTTAACCAAAGTTGTAAGTGCTTAGATTAGACTAACCATATCTTCTAAAGCTGCCTGACCAAATTCATGTTAAAAACCAGATATGTGTAATCTTTTCTTCCGCCGAGGAAATCGTGCTGTTAAATCATCTCTATTTTTTGCATTGGATATTGAAATGAAGATTTCTTAGAAGAAAGCCATTCCTCCAAGCTTGTGTTTGTTACATCATATGACATTCTTTCTTTTACTTTTGTAGTTTGATGATCTTATGAATGGCAAGCGACGCCCAGTTGACCCTGCGAGTCCGTTTGAGTTCTGTTACGACTTGAGGTCATGTTCGCACTCTTATCAATGTAGTTATTATATGCTTGCTTTTGCCCATTTTAGTAGCACGTTTAAACTTTTAATGCACGCCAGAACACCTAGAAAGTAAGAAAGATAGAAAACACTGAATTTAGAGAAGAAGAAATGAAGTATGTGGAGTAGGTAAACTAGCTAAGTTACTTGTAATATGGTCCCAAATCTGAATTCTGATGCTCGTCCTCTTCACATGCAGTCCAAATGTTACAACCTCTGTAGAGATGACTTTCGAAGGAGGATCCAAAATGACTCTCAGGAATCCGTTTTTTAGAACGTTTTCTAAGGCAAGACATGGTGTTTAATTTTTCTTTGTTTCCTGTGTTAGTGGTATCTATTCACATTTTTTCTTTTGGTTTTGAACACGAGTAACAGGAGCGTACTGTGATGTACTGCTTGGGTATTCTGAAGAGTGTAAATATCAACATCATCGGACGTAAGTGTCTCAATAACCAATTCTGAAGCAAAAGTTATATATACATATAATGAGAGTATGTGTGGAATGCAGAGAACTTGATGTCAGGCCACCGCATTGTATTCGACCGGTAGAGGATGATTTTGGGTTGGAAGCAGTCTAATTGTAAGTGATCAAATCAGGAAGTAAGTGTATATATTTACGTAGGAACAAAGCATTGTTGATGAAGTGTTTTGTGTTTATGGCAGGTTTTGAAGATGAAAGCTTAGCATCTCAGCCTACTCCACCACCAGAGATTGGAGCTCCTACACCAAGTCCTCCTCCTGTTGCTTCTGCTACACCCCCCCGGATCGACCCTCCTAACTCCACCAGAAACTCTGGCACAGGCACTGCAGCCAATCTCAGCCCTCTTTCCACTCAACTTCTAATTTTCCTACCTCTTTTGGCCTTCCTCTAAATCAAAGAAGCCATTCATTTTGTTGGTTGGACCATTTTATGTTCAAAAAATAATAAACTTCGTTTGATGAGCAAAACAATATTCATTGGTCTGAGAGTTGTAATCTTATCTCCTTGTTACAATATATGTTTTTGTTATATAAATATTTTGGATATGTTAAAGTGCATGGAGCAATTGCTGGAAGGAGGAGTTGTGTTGTTTTTCATGTTACTTGAGAAACTTAAACTTCTATCAATGCATCTATGATTCCGAATGTTTAGAGCACCTAAGCAGCTCTTTTCCTTGTTCAACATGTTGGCTTACCAAATATCTCCTAAAGCTGTTGTGCTACCATCTCTAATCCGGTTCAATCCTGGAAATGCAGCAGGAGCATAAGTCATAACCAAAGAGGTGGCTCTTATGGTTCCACAAATCATCAGCACCGGAACTCGCATAATTGAATCAACAGCTCTTAAACTATTCTAGTGTTATAGCAAAACTACTATGTATATTTATAGCAAGACATGAAATGAACCATCAGTCAGCATAATTCAATCATAGTTTCTCACTTTCTTGTTCATTTCTGGTTTAGTTCATTTGGGCTTTGCCTAAAATATTACATCATCGGCTTGGGCTGGACTTGTACTAAAGTGAAAACTCTTTCTCAGAAAAGAGAAAAAAGGAAAAATGTAAAACGTCAAAAATTGTCTAAAGTTGTCTCGTGTTCCCCGTAAATGTTAAAACCAAAGAATCAAATGCAGACGCAAGCGCAGGCCCATTGTATCCATTATTACGAGTCGAAAAAGTGTGACGATTGCTAAACCCTCTCATTTGTTAGGTGAGAGCTGTTCTTTGTCTATTGGTTCTTACAAAACTAAATGTTTCAAAAAGTTAATAATTTTGTTAGATTTAGGGTGTGGAATGGATGCACAGATGAGGCAGACTAAACTATTTCTTTTTAGAGGCAGATTACATTCTATTCCGGTTTTACCTTATTTCTTTGTGAAAACGGATCGCAATTGATTTGCAGCGGTTTTTATTTTATTTTTTTGGGTCCGCACCTGTAGACTATAATTTATGAATGGTAAAAAAAATAATTTAATTTGCAAATAGTTTTATCCATTCTATCGAGTATCTTTGGTAGAAACACACCAGTCAAAGTAGAAGAATCGAAAAGACGCTATGCGTTAATCAAGAAAGAGATTGCCGAATATTTAAGCCAACCACAAAATTACTATTTTTAATTTTTGTTTCCAATTTGATTAAATTATAAATAGTAGTACATTTTATTGTCCATAAACCGTAGTACCCTACCTATTTAAAGCGTTGGTTCCGTTCCATGAAAGACAAAGAAAGCATTCGTTACATATTTTCTCTTCTCCAAAATTCTAAAGGCCAAGAAGAAGCAGCCCAACCTATTTTCAAAATATTCCCATGTATCTTCCAACGTTTGGGATTGTTTCTTCTTCCTTAGAATTTTCTAAGGAAGAGGAACTCGATGATTCCATCAAATTAAATGGAAAAAGATCGTGTTGCTACAAGGAATGATTGAGTTCAAAACTCATTTCTTAAAAAGAGATTCATATTTTATACGGACACTTCCCTTTATGAGTTTTAAACTGAAGCATTCCTTGCAGCAATACAAGCTTTGTTGGTCTACCGATTTTCTAATGCATGAGCAAATACTGTTAGCTCAAAGTGGTGCTGATAATGCAGCTAGCAGCTACACCTTTAAAGTACCATTTATCCAATGGATCAGAATCTTGTATATGGTCTATTAACTTACTGAATCTGTGGCTTTGTTTGTGTAGTTCCCCTATCAGCCAATGTACCTTTCCTGGGTTTGATCCCATGTTGCTCACTTAAATCTTGAAACAAGTAGACTTCTGTTTTAGGTAATTTGTTGTCTGCCCATTTTTTCTATAATAGCTGTTTTGTTTCCATTTCTTACTTATTCTTCATTGACGCAATGTATCATTCCATGCCCTGTCTCAGAAATGTCAATGACAAACTTTACCTTCTCTAAATCTTAATATATATTAGCAGAGAAGAACTTGCGGCAGCAAAATGAATGATGATGGTTAGTTTGACAAACTTTATCCTGTTAGCTTAGTCGATGGGTTTAGGAAAACAAGTTGTTTTATGTTAAGCCATCATCACTTTGAAGTGGTCTTGCTGCAGAATTTTAACTTAAATTCTTTTCTAGGTTGGTTATACTCTTTAGTCTTTTCTTTCTTATGCCATTTCTGGTTTACTTACATTTTACATAAGAGTGAATGACTTCTGAGATTAGAAGTAACTTGAAAGATCTAACTATAGTCTATAGTTAACAGAGGACAAGTATGGCTCTTTCAGCGTGCTGAGTTGACCAACATTATCCAGCTTATATTGGACAAGTGTGAAGTTTAGGTATTGTGCAAATTCAGGTACACAAATCTACATGGGTTTATTTCTCCATCGTTATCTTATAAAACCGCTATGAAACCTGTGAAGCCAACGGATTAGTGCGTTTTCTATGTGTTTGTATTGCAGGATTAATTTATAAGGTGGCAAAGTGATTGGGACTAAGTATATATGGTGTCGTGATCACAGGGGATCTCCATAACTCAACTCTAAGAGAAAGTAAAAAAAATCTGAGTCAAGAGGGCAAGAATTGGTTATCAGCTTCCCTTACTAAGATGTGATGTGAAGCATATTGCCTTTTTGGCTGTTTTGAGAGGAAATAATTGGTGTATCAACAATTTAATTAGAGTCTTTTTTCTCAGTTTTGTTCTGAGAATACTGTTTAGTGGAATCTCTGTTTATCTTTTTCCCCAGAGAGTAATCAAACTCCTTAGACGTTTCCCCTTGAATGAAAAACTAGTACTACAAGAGAGCTTATAGTATTACAAGGAGAAAGGTCTTTAATCCCCAGAAAAAAACAAGAAGGATTCAGAAATGAAAAGAAGAGAACCAGAGGAGAAGTTCATCGGTGAGGAGAATGGTAGCGGGAGAAAAGCGGCAAAGTGGACAGCAAATCTTACGGCTGACATTGAACCACGTTTCAACACAGAGACTATGAAACTCATGTGAACAAGGGAGGGACTTGATCACATCCTCTTCCTCCATTCTCAACAAACAAACACTGCAACATTCTTCTTCTCCTCTTCCTTCTACGCTTGGGTACAACAAAGCAAGCCACTTCTGTAGAATATTCATTTTCTTCTGATTATCTGCACTTCTTGGTGTGTTATCAATTTAAACAGAGTGAAGAAGCGTGTGTGTTGGAGAGACGAACAAAAATGGGTTGGTCGCTGTTGCGTGGTTTGCAAGGTTTTCTCTTTTATGAATTGTAATGTACGTTACACACCTATCTTTATGTTCACACACCAACACCAGATCCTTACTTCTCACCTTCTTTTTCTCTCTATGTATCCTCTTCTCTTCTACTGTTTTTTTTTTCCCTTATTCATGCGTATCACATTCTAAAGTCAATTTAAAGCTCGTTCAATTTCGGATATAATAGATAAGTGTCTGGTTTCCAACAGAAGAATTATCAAGATAAGATGATTTAGCATATCGTAATTTTGCTTTTAAAAATAGTTTTGCTTTGTAATTGGTAATTGGTAATTGGTAATTGGTAATTGGTAATTGGTAATTGGTAATTGGTAATTGGTAATTGGTAATTGGTAATTGGTAAATGTCTGTCTCCCATAAAAATTACTAAAATTAGGTCGTGACTCAATGAGGTGCCTTATCCTAATCAGACCATTTTTAAATCCGTTTTATCTTCTTTTTAAAAAATTGCATAAATGTTCCTGAATTTTGTTTTTCTTATGCCGAACTCTATTTAAATTATTTATCACATAGACGAGTCCACTCTGATCTATTTCACGAACCAAGTTTTACTTGACCCGGCAAAACCGGAAGTCTCCGTCTCTCACAGAAGGTTTTGTCTGCAGGTTTTGCACTGAACGATTCTCTCGCCGCCTACCTTCTCCTTCTTCTGTAATCCCTTTTGAGACCTTGACATAGCTATGATCGTGGGTTAATGGCGATTTCTGAATCTAGCCCTGACTCAAATCTAAGGATCCAAGCTGGAGATGAATGGCAAAAGCTTCTTCTATTCCCCAATTCGTCACATCCAGAGTTCCGGGTCTGCCTAAAAGTTTCAAACTTCTCAAAGATTCCAATAGTATTGCTCATCTCTTCCAAGTCCAAGCGAGGCTAATCACCACTGGTAAATTCTGGGATTTATCTTGGGCTATCAGATTGTTGAAGGGTTCTTCGCGTTTTGGAAACGCAAGCTACAGTCTTTCGATATTCCGCAGCATTGGGAAGCTCTATTGTGCAAATCCCGTCTTTATGACTTATTTGGTCTCTTCTACTCCGAAACAAGCGTTGGTGTTTTACTTCGATATACGGAGATTTGGTTTTGTTCCTGATACCTACACATTTCTCTCATTGTTTCGTTGTATTGGGAAAACGTCTTGCATTGATTCCGCCAAAATGTGTCATGGGCAAGCTATTAAGCATGGATGCGATCAAGTTTTGCCTGTTCAAAATTCGTTAACTTTTGTGTATGCTTGTTGTGGTGCCTTGGATCTTGCTAAGAAGCTGTTTGTTGAAATACCCATTAGAGATATTGTGTCTTGGAACTCGAGAATTGTTGGGGTGGTGAGGAACGGTCAAATTGAGTCTGCACACATGTTGTTCGATGAAATGCCTGAGAAAAATATTATATCTTGGAATATCATGATTAGGGCTTATTTGGGTGCTAACAATCCCGGAGTTTCCATTAGTTTGTTCCGTGAGATGGTCAGAGCAGGGTTCCAAGGAAACGAGAGTACATTGGTTTTGTTGTTGGAAGCTTGTGGCAGATCAGCTAGACTGAAGGAAGGTAGGTCGGTTCATGCTTCTTTGATAAGAACCTTGCTGAATTCGAGCATAGTCATTGATACAGCTCTTATTGATATGTATGGAAAGTGCAAGGAAGTAGATTTAGCACGTAGGATATTCGACAGTCTATCTCGTAGGAACGAAGTTACATGGAATGTGATGATAATGGCACATTGTCTTCACGGTAATCCTGAAGATGGGCTCAATTTATTTGAAGCCATGATCAATAGTGTGATCATACCTGATGAAGTAACGTTTGTTGGTGTTCTCTGCGGTTGCAATAGAGCTGGACTTGTTTCTCGAGGAAAAAGTTACTACGCCCTGATGGTTGACGAGTTCCAGATCAAACCAAATTTTGGACACCTATGGTGCATGGCTAATCTTTACTCCAACGCCGGGTTCCTTAAAGAAGCAGAGGAAATTCTGAAGAATCTGGCAGAGGAAGATGTGACGCCAGAATCTGCAAAATGGGCCAACTTGCTCAGCTCAGTGCGTTTCACAAGAAACTCGGCTCTAGGGGAGAGCATTGCCAAGTCCCTGATAGAGACAGATCCTAAGAACTACAAGTATTACCATTTTCTGATGAACATTTACGCTGTTTCGGGACGGTGGGAGGATGTTGATAGAGTGAGAGAGATGGTGAAGGAGAGGAAAATAGGACGAATGCCCGGGTGTGGCCTTGTGGACTTGAAGGAGATAGTCCATGGCCTGGAACTAGGAAGCCAAGAGACAGAAACGGTGAACACCGAGATTAGTCTAGAGGAATTAGTGATTTACTGACATAATAAGCTAATCCCCAAGTCAAAGCATATATAGAGTTGCTCCTTTGCCAGATCCAGGATATGATCACATAAATGGAATGAAGACAAGATTAGTAAAATTTTGATTTAGAATGAAAGGAAGAGAAGTTATGGTCTCTCTAATTGTATTTGATCCTGTTTCAATTTTGTTTTTTGGGGTCAGATTTACCAATTTTAAAGGCTTTTTATAACACAATCAATGTGAGGGGCAAAATGAGTGATGTGAATCATGTGATTTAAGTTAATAAATTCAGATTTAATTTGCATATTAACAAAAAATTGATGCTTACTTGTCACATGTACTTTAATTAAGTGTTGAAAAAAAGGTAAAGTAAGATGATGAACAAAGAACAAATTAAATGCCGAGAGTCTATAGGCTAAGATCTCTGAAAAATCGGTCAAAATCGAGACTCGTAGTAGTGAAAACAGAATGATCGCCGACGACGATGAGAAGTGGCTTACCGCCGCCACCGCCGCCGTTAAGCAAAATGCTTTCTACATGCAGCGCGCTATCGTATTTCTCCTCTCCTCTCTTTTTCATCAATCAATTTTTCCATCGAGATCTTCCTTCTCATTAGAGCCCTAACTTCTGGATTATTTGCTAACGAATCTCGCAGGACTCCAACAATCTCAAAGACGCTCTTAAGTTTTCTGCTCAGATGCTCAGCGAGCTTCGTACTTCCAAGCTTGCTCCTCATAAATACTATGAACTTTGTGAGTCGTTCGTTACCTTCTTCCTCTGTTTTCTATTCGCATTTTCGGATTTTGGGAATAGCACCTCTGGTATATGATTTTCATTTTCCTTACTGCGATCTGATTTGTTCAGATATTCGAGCTTTTAATGAACTGGGGAAATTGGAGATTTTCTTTAGGGAAGAGACGGGACGTGGTTGCTCCATTGCAGAGCTATACGAGTTAGTGCAGCATGCCGGTAACATTTTGCCAAGATTGTAAGTTTTGTTTTTGTTCATAGTATATACATTTTGCTTTGCATTCTCTGATATAACTTCATAGATACTCATAAATCGAATTTCAGGTATCTTCTCTGTACCATAGGATCGGTATATATCAAATCCAAGGACGTTACTGCTACCGATATACTTAAGGATCTTGTTGAAATGTGCCGAGCTGTTCAACATCCTTTACGTGGTCTTTTCTTGAGAAGTTATCTTACTCAAGTTACTAGGGATAAGTTACCCAGCATTGGTTCTGAGTTGGAAGGGTAAGGCCACATAACTTAGTTTTCTTTCAACCTGCACTTACATGGTTGTTGCTAAGTTAGGAAACACGTGTAAAGAGGCAAGTGCTTTGCTGCTTTCTACAGAGATGTTGATGCACACATGAATGCTTTAGAGTTCGTGCTTCAAAATTTTACTGAGATGAACAAACTATGGGTCCGATTGCAACATCAGGTTGGTTGCAAATACTAATGATGTCTGATCATGTTATTATCTACTCTTTGTGAATTATCCCTACTGAACTGAACCTGAGTTGAGACTTTCTGGTATCCAGGGACCTAGTCGGGAGAAGGAGAAACGGGAGAAAGAAAGAAATGAACTACGTGATCTTGTAATATCAGTAACTTGTAGCTGATTCTTATCATCTAGAAATTTACGAGTAATGATTCTTACTATTGCTGCTAAAAGACACCTTTACTGCTTATTAGGTTGGGAAGAACCTTCATGTACTGAGTCAGTTGGACGGTGTTGACCTTGGAATCTACAGAGATACTGTTCTTCCTAGAATACTGGAGCAGGTGTCTTTTTTCCTTCCTTTAGATAGTTTTAGCATTCAAGCTTGTGTCTACTTGTTCGTGGAAATGAATTTATGTATCACTTTTGTAAAAGGTTGTCAACTGTAAGGATGAACTTGCACAGTGCTACCTAATGGATTGCATTATTCAAGTCTTTCCTGATGATTTCCACCTTCAAACTCTTGATGTATTATTGGGTGCTTGTCCACAACTTCAGGTACTTTTTTTGTAACCGATTCTTCTTTATATGCAGTATTTGATAAAAGATAAGACTGCTGATAAACTTCATTCCATCAGAACATGTTTCCCCTATTTTCCTTTTTGTCATTGTGTTTTTCAGCCGTCTGTTGATATCAAGACGGTCCTTTCGGGTCTAATGGAAAGGCTTTCAAACTATGCTGCATCCAGTGTGGAAGCATTGCCTAATTTCCTGCAAGTCGAAGCCTTTTCAAAGTTCAATTATGCCATTGGGAAGGTAAATCTTGCATCTAATCATGAAGTCAAAAGGGATAACTAAAATTGACTCTTGAATTTAAGTTTATTATGAGGGTGACTACTATTATAACAGCTTAAAAATCTAGCTTAATAATCCATGGTATTGTGATATTGTATAATTTTGTTTCCCTACTTTTCTCCGAGTGTAACATTGATAATCTCTTCACAGTTGTATTCATAGATAGTTAATTGAGTCTACATCTTATATTATGATTCAGGTTGTAGAAGCACAAGTGGACTTGTCAGCTTCAGCATCTGTAACATTGTATCTTTTTCTTCTGAAATTCACTCTCCATGTCTATTCTGACCGTCTGGACTATGTGGACCAAGTTTTGGTATAACTCTTTCTGAGCATGTATAAGCATGTTAAGTTTATTTATGTATATTACGTTTTTTGTATACTTAAAATCAGTTCTGAATGTTGCTAGTATGCATTGTTCTCTATCTTTTTTTTTCTTTAGGGATCTTGTGTTACCCAACTATCTGCCACAGGAAAGCTTTGTGATGACAAGGCAGCAAAACAGATGGTTGCATTTCTTAGCGCTCCATTGGAGAAGTACAACAATGTTGTAACAATCTTGAAGCTTACCAACTATCCTCGAGTAATGGAATACCTTGACCATGAGACAAACAAAGCAATGGCAATCATTATAGTTCAGAGCATTTTGAAAAACAATACTCATGTTGCTACTGCTGATGAGGTGTGTTTTTCCTTCCTCAGTTTAGTTTCTACTTTTGGCGTTCTCTATTGATGTGGCGTTTCCTTTAATTGCTTCTTGCAGGTCGATGCATTGTTTGAACTGACAAAGAGTCTTATCAAGGATTTTGACGGGATAATTGACAATGAGGTGCTAGAACCCTTGTTCCTGTATTCTTAATGCATTTATGTTCACAGTATTCTAGTCACTCGAAAGAGTAGTTTTTCTTTAGATAACTTACCTGTCATTGTACCCAACACGGTTTTAAGTGGAAAACTATGTTGAGTTCTAGGTTGATGAAGAAGATTTCCAGGAAGAGCAGAACTCTGTTGCACGGCTTGTTCACATGCTTTACAATGATGATCCAGAAGAAATGTCCAAGGTGTGTGTTATATTGAATAGAAGTGGTACTATCAATATGGCCTGTGTGTGTGATTCTTAATTCATTTACGTACAGATTATTTTCACAGTAAGGAAGCACATCCTGACTGGAGGACCTAAACGTTTGCCTTTAACGATACCACCCCTTGTCTTTTCCGCTCTCAAGGTTTGTATTTCTTACTGACCACTTCTTCACTCTTTATCTCCAAATTGGAAAGGAGGATAAGTTCTGTTTAAATTTTGGAAAGGAAAGGTTGTGTTTCCAGTTTTGTTAGACATTGTCTTTGGCTTTGGAACTATGCACATAATTTTTTGTGCTGATATGCTTGCGGCAGTTAATTCGGCGACTGCCAGGTGGAGATGAAAACCCATTTGGAGATGACGCGTCAGCAACACCAAAGAGAATTCTACAGCTTTTAAATGAGGCAAGTATACATACATCTTGATTGTTAGAAAGGAATGAGGACAGTTTAATTGCCTTGCGAACATCATTGGTTTTGTCCCAGTGAAATAGAGTTTTCCTTTTGCCAGAATTATGATTATGCCAGTCGATTTTGAATTTCAATTTCTTACAGACAGTGGAAGTTTTATCTGATGTTTCCGCATCTGATTTGGCATTGCGACTCTACTTGCAATGTGCTCAGGTATATGATCGTATGGTTTATCCACTATCAAAACTAACAATAGATATAGCGCATGAGCTGAAAAATTCTTCTATTGAATCCTCAGGCAGCAAATGACTGTGAGTTAGAAGCTGTCGCTTATGAATTCTTCACAAAAGCATATCTTCTGTATGAAGAAGAAATATCAGTAAGTGAATATTTAGGAGGCTACAAGCATATTTCTGTAAGATAGACCTTTGATGTGGCCTTAAATTTTGGTGTTTTAGGATTCAAAGGCACAAGTAACAGCACTACATTTAATAATAGGGACACTCCAGCGGATGCGTGTATTTAATGTTGAGAACAGAGATACTCTGACTCACAAGGCGCAAGGGGTATCTTTCCCAGACAATCCAGTTGACTAAGTGACTGCTGCATTGGATACTAACATGGCTAAATTTTGTTGTTGTAGTACTCTACAAAACTCCTTAAGAAGCCAGATCAGTGTAGAGCTGTTTACGAATGTGCGCATCTCTTCTGGGCGGACGAGTGCGAGAACCTGAAAGATGGAGAGAGGTATGCTACATGTGATTGCGTACTCTAACATACTAAATCCTGAAGTTAAGATTGGGATACGTACACAATTAAGAAGGGGAAAATCTGTGAATGCTGATAGTTACTGGACTTGGCTATTTGAGCTAATATGAAATTTATGAAATGTGAACAGGGTTGTGCTTTGCCTGAAGAGGGCACAAAAAATTGCAGATGCTGTTCAAAAAATGACCAACGCATCCCGTGGTACCAGTAGCACCGGGTCTGTGGCTCTTTATGTCGAACTGCTGAACAAGTAAGTTACTCATTTTAGTTGCACCTATTTAGTACCTATGCGGCAAAATACTTGTAATTGAGTACTTTGCCACAACTTTCTCTTAATGGTTTTACGAGTGAAATGCAGGTATCTATACTTCTTGGAGAAAGGAAACCCACAAGTAACAGGCGATACAATCCAGAGCTTGGCTGAATTAATCAGAAGCGAGACCAAGAAGGTTGAGTCAGGCGCAGGGCCTTTCATGAATAGCACTCTGCGTTACATGGAGTTTCAGAGGCAGCAGGATGGTGGCGTGAGTGAGAAATACCAGAAAATCAAAATGGAATGGTTTGAATGAATCTCTTTCTTACACTCTTTTAGGTTCATCATCAATAATCATAGCTTCGTCTTGTTGGAGAAGCATGAAAGAGTAATCTTAAGGAATAAATCTTGTTTCATTACTTTTCCTTTCCTGAGTCACACTCTCTACAAATAAACATGTTTGCAAGTTTGAAACATTAACATACAAAATATGATCAATTGAAGAAACGGTTGGACTGAAACTGATTCAAAACATGTGGTGTGTGTAATTGTGCATATTACTGAATTGCAGAAGCAAAAGAGGTTGATTCCGACAAACTCCATCAATATTAAGAACAAAAAAAGACCAACCAAACTTGGGTCTGTCCATTAACACATTGATTCATTGTTAGAAGATTAATATACCAAAACCAAATACATAAAAACAGAGATTTCCAATCATCATAGAATGGAGCATGCCTTCTGCGCTTTGCTCTTCTTCTTCTTCTGCTTCGGCGGTTGCAACACCACTCGGATGGCTGCGTCAAACACCCCCTTCACATTCTGCACTCTCACATTATCAACATTAGCATTAAAACTAACATTAGAAATTAGTCCCAAGAGCACACTAATCAAATGTGTACCTCTTGAGTTTTGGAACTGCATTCGAGGTAAGAAGGTGATCCTATTTGTTTCCTCAGTTCCTCTCCCTGAGCAGCAGTAATCGGGACAGCACCAGGATGGTCGATAAAGAACTGTTTATCATCTCGAAGATCTGGAGAGCAAGCAACACAAACTCAGTCGTGCAACTAGTAAATCAAAGGTGTGAAGATCAGTAAAAACAAAGAAAATCTCACCAAGCTTAGTTCCAACAAGGACGATGGGGACACCAGGTGCGTAATGTTTCAACTCCGGGATCCACTGTAGGCACAATTGTCACACTCTGTGAGAAAGGTTTACAATTTGACGAAAACCCAAAAATATGAAACAAGATTGACGGATATATTTTTACCTTTTTGGAAACGTTTTCATAACTGGCTTTACTGATAAGAGAGAAGGCCAATATGAAAACATCTGCTCCACGGTAGCTCAATGGTCTTAATCTGTTGTAATCCTCTTGCCCTGTTTTTTCATACCCAAAAATTTCAAAATCTCATATCCAAAGGTAAAAAAAAACTCATCATTCCAAATTTCAGACAGGTATATGAAGAACCTGCAGTATCCCACAGGCCAAGATTCACGGTGCTTCCGTTAACCACCACATTAGCACTGAAATTATCGAAAACGGTGGGCACATAATCCTGTAAATATAAAAAACCAAGAAACAAGAGATATGTTGTTGTGCTGATGAAAATCTCTATAAAACAAGAAGCATGAAGAGAAATGGACATAACCGTAGGGAAAGTGTTGCTTGTGTAAGATATCAACAAACATGTTTTTCCGACAGCTCCATCACCAACCGTCACGCACTTTACGAACCTCGAAGCGCTCATTTTCCCCTCAAAAGATTATATAATTTCAGGGAAAATTAAAGGAAAGAAAAGAGCAAAAAAAGTTCAAAGATCTTCAGAAAAACAAGTCTGGAATTGGAGATTATTTCTATATCTGATAATCAACCATCTGAGCATTGCGGATTCGAAAGGAGCGGACTTTGTCCCAGAAATTAGAAACCCTGTTCACCCAAAAAAGAGGAGAAGTAACAAAACAAAACAAAATGAAAAATGAAAGATGACAGAAACCAAAAAAAAAACAAAGAGTTTGTTAGTTAGTTAGTTAGCTTTAGCCGGGAAAATGGCGTTGAAAGGTTCCGTTGGAACAAAATAATCAATTTTTCTCCAACCAAACTCTTTTTCTTCTCTTTCTTCTATTTCCGAATACTGTGGATTTCCTCTTTTAATAGCTTTCAAAACAAACAAACTTTACCAATCGATTTGTGTGTTTATTTATGGGAAATTAAATTGAAGAGTTGTCTTTTTCTACCGCCCAAACGAATCCTTTCTCTTTTCTTCTGTTGTGTACAAATATTGTCAATGTTTAATTATCATTAGACTTGCTTTCTTCTTTAAGCAATCCCCTAACTAACTCACTAACTAACAAACAAAAGGTAGGTATAGGTCACTTCCCAATGATTTGACATAACCATTTGTATGGTACTTTGTTGTTCTCTTATGAAAATCCAATCTTCTTACATACTCCAATCAACCCTTTTCAAATCAGTATTCGTGATTGATAGAATATAAACCAAATGATGGTGTTCGTCTCTGCGGATCCTAGATTGGTTTGTTGTTGCAATTGTTATACCCAATCGCAACAGATTGTAGCATATTTCAACACCAAAAATTCATTACATAAAAACCTACTAAAACCAAACTACCAGGTCTATCTCAATCACTTATCAAAGATTTTCATGAAGTTATCCTACATTACTTAGCAACCATTATAAATAACTCAAGGCTTACACTAGATCAGTGTCATTATTGAAGAAGAAGACCAAAGTTATAAATCCGAGATTACATTAGACCATGTCCTTGTATCTACAGTCTCGTGCAAGTATAGAGGGGCAGCAAGAATTCATTCAGTTTAACAACATTTTCCAATCCGTGTGTTCAGGATCCTATTAGGAAATGAAATTTACAAAGGTATCTCCAAAGAACAGATTTGCTATTCTCAGACGCCAATTTACTCTCGTTAACTTACTTCTATCTCGTGATGACTTCATTTTTGATGAATCCACTGGTTCTGTTATCGCCACTGCTCAAGCTTGGGACCAGTGTGTAAAGGTCTTGTCTTTTTTTTTCTCTCTATGCTTTACCTTAACTCTCCTTCATTCTCTTATCTGTTTTGCTGGTCTTACTGATCTTAATTCTTAACATAGGAGTATCCAGACGCAGAGGACATAATAACAAGTGGCTGTCCAATCTACAAGCAGCTCTCCTTGATATTCGATGAAGATTCTATGACAAATGGGAAACATGAAACAGTGCTTCCTTGCTATGCTCATCTTGAGGAAGCCAAAAAGGTTCTGCTTTGAATCAGCTGAAGAGCAGGTTCTCTCTTTCTGAGCGTATAAGAGAACTAGATCAGACTCAGGGCGTAGCAGAGAATGTTTATTTTGCAGCACTTGAGTTCTTCAATAACCCAAATGCAAGGGAGACATTTTTGTCGTTGAAAAGTGACATGCGCTTCCCTTGGCTTCAGTGGAAGTGTAATGCTGCTTCACATAATGCCCAGAGCTGAGAGTTTACTACTTAACAGCTTTATCAATCAATGTATATGGATCAGAAGTTGTTGTCTTGATGAAGTTTTCAAGCAATGATTCAATGAAAAGTCTTTAACCAATCTCATTTTCGAAAAATAGCATAAACTCAACCAAGTTCATAACATTTTACCAAAAGGTTTGGCTTGGATCAAGGAAAATCAGAGCAAATGGTAAAAAAAATTCTAAGGAAGCAACCTCTTGACCTCCTCTTGATCCTCACTGATGCTCTTAGCTTGGTTGTACACAGACTCGAAGGCTTGCATACACACACTTGAAAACCCAACCATTGCCTGAAACACATGAGGGAACCCCATCTGCAAGTTATTTAGAGTCATGGCTCTAGTCACGCTCACTGACTTCTCATGCTTACTTTTCTCTTCTTCTGCTTTTCCTTTTAGCATCTCAACTTTTGCTCTCTTCTCTATCACTGGATTCTTTTTCCTGCTCTCAGGCACCGAGTATGGACTATACTTGCTCTCAAGCGCTCTCAGTGCTGCCGCTTTCTTCTCAAAATCTTTTAACATGGATTCTGATCTCTTCTTCTGCTTATGCTCGTCAGCTTGTTGAGCCACAATTCCATGGACTGCAGTCAGAAAGCTCTTGATACCTTCGGATGCTACTTTATCAGGGATCCGGTCAATAGCTAAATGCCATTCCTCGCAGAAGCTGTAGATCTTTGATTCGTAACTACTCCTAACAAGTGGATTCTTGCTGAACTGGAACAGACTTAATCTGAGCCAACCCGTGAGAGATTGGATGTAGTCACGCTGGGCCTTGACCAAGTTGCAGAAAGAATGATGCCATTGTTGGATCTCGAGCTCAAGCTGAAGAGTTGACTGTCGGTGAAGCTCGGATGTGGGTTCAGTAGAGGGGATGGTGTTGAGATACTTAAGCTGTTGAACAATATGAGTTTGAACTTGGTGGCTCTCGTACATACTCCTCCACATACACATCAGCCTACATTACATTATACAAGAACCTTGTTCACATTGGCCAAATGAAAGTGCTTATTTAGATGAAGTAATGGAATACACAGAACTAACCCTTTAACGAGTTCGACAAGCTGAGGATAGAGCTCGGTCTCTCTGAGCTTGATGATCTCATTAGAGGCGCTTTGGATGGCTTGTGAAGACACTGTGAGCTGAGATTCTAACTTCTCGACGTCTTTCTTAGCCTTCTCAGTCTTCACATACTCAGCTCTCTTCATCTCAAGCCTTCTCACTTGCTCAACCTTCTTCTCATGCTCCATCTTTATGATTTCTGCATTCTGCAACAACCCACATTCACAACACAACAAACACTCACTGCTTGGCAATATATATTTGTGTCAGTGTACATAACCCATTATTCATCAGAATTAAGTACACACGTGGGTCTCTTACACTGTCTAGCTCACGCTTGGACCCACCACAAGCCTTTAATGCCCACATGAATCTAGCAAACTCCAAAAACTTTTCTATCCATATTTAGATGAAAACTAAGCAAGCAGTTTCAAGATTCAAACTTCAAAATGAATTGGAGGATAAAATTTTAAACTTCTTCACAAAACTAAACATTCAAGTCTACATTTTTTAGTTCCAAGACTGAAACTTGTTCAAGTAAAAAAGCGAATTACCTTAACCTCTTGAAACAGCTTCTTCTCCCAAGCATAGAGTCTGTCCACTGTAGAAGAATGGCTACCAACAATGCAATTTCCTCCAACTACGACTCCTCCTGCGTTTCCGTATTCGTTCAACTTAGGAGCAAACCCCCTTGTCCAAAACGACGTCGGATTGATATTACATTCGTAGTTACTGTAGACTTTCCCTGAAGACACAACAAACACACAAATCAAAATCACTTAGCCGCCTTGTAGTAATCGTAACGAAGAAGAGCTTGATTGTTACCTCCTTTGGTATGACCAGAAAAGGCATCGATAGAAGTTGAGATTTCAAGGAGAGAAGAGAGAGGAGCACCAGAATCTGCAGCTTTAAGAAAATATTCATCGACTTCTTTAATAATCTCCATTAGATCTTTACCATTCCTCGACACCACAACAGCTAACTCACTTCCCGTCGTCGTCGTCATTGTATCTTTAGAGAAGCCACTCACTACAGACGAAGCTTGAGGAGTAGATGTCGTCGGAGCAGTCGTGACAGCAGCATCAGAAGCTGTTCCGGTGCCGGTTCTAGTTGCAGTGGTTGTCTCTTCATCCCACTCTTCCTCAGAGGAAGAAGGAGGAGGCGGTACAAACGGATCCCAAAAGTCCCATGTAGAAGAAGGCGGAGGAGGAGGAGGAGGTGGAGGTGGCGGAGGAGGGAGAGCGGAGGAAGTGGTGGTGGAAGTCCATGTGGTTTCTGAGCCAGGACTTAGAGGAGCAGGAGGAGGACGTGGCGGCGGAGGAGGAGGAGGAGATGGAGATGGAGGAATGTGGTGAAGGTGAAGAGGAGTTTCTTTTGAAGAGAAGTTAACAAGAGAAGAGCCGACGGCGCGTAGAGAACGGAGATAAAGCGCGTGAGAGACAGAGAGAGTTTGTCTAGCTTTAACAAGCTGTTTCAAGTATCTCTTCCTTGCTTTACAACGAGACACTATCTCTTTGCTATCTATTCTTGACTGACAACAACCCATTTCTTCTTCAAGTACTCTTGTCTGAAAATTGGTACTTCTTCTTCTTCAACCAAGCATCCAAAACAACAACAAAACAAAAACTTTTCTTTCTTTCTTTACTCTGTTCTTATCTATTTCGTCTTCTCAACAAATCTCACACTCTAAAACAACAATTTTCTTCTTCTTATGAAGTGAAAGAAGTGGGCTTACCTCGTTTATGTCAAAAAAATTTAACCCAAAAGAAAAAGAAAAAGGAAAAATCCTAACTTTCTCTTGATCTAAAACTCAAAAGGGTATTGCTTTAGGATTAGATGTTGTTGAGTTTGATGATTTATTTTTATTTTTCAAGAAAGAAAAAAAAAGGGATTGTGAAGTGAAGACACTTTGGTTTCCCTGAGGAATGTAATTGGAATTTGGGACTTCTTTTTTCAGTTTTAACCTGACACTCTCCTTAGGCTTTGGGCGGAGAGCTCTTTCCCCAATTACATCTCTTCTTTTTACTTTTTTCTTTTCTTCCAAAACAATCCATTTGACCAAACTAACCTTTCTTTTTCAGTTTTATTACACATGTACTTATCATACTTACTTTTCTTTTCTTTTTCTGATAGTCAAAGTTTAAAAGACTCAAAATTAATGCGGATACCAAAATTGCCAAACTTTGAAATAGATTTTGGAATGTAATGTTATTAGAAAGAAAAAAACAAGTCTCTTGTTTTTCACAAAACCGTTTCATTTGCCATGGTTAAACTACGAAGGGCACTTCTGGAACTCTACAATTTCAACGGTTGTATTTTAGCCGAATTAAAAAGGAGTAAGTTAGTATTTACTCACTTTGGTGGCTAGTGGGTAAGCGTTTCTGTAAATTGGAAACAGAAGCGACCAAAACCCTTTGTTTGTCTACTTGTTTAACGGATACTAATTTCCCCTAATTTGTCTACAAACTTAACCACAAAAGTTGAGTGGTGAATCGAAAGAGAATAAGGACAAGTGATACAATATGATTAATAGTAACCACTCGGTTAATAACATGTGGAAACAACAACATTATTTTTGTCTCTCTCATTAGTTTGGTCTACACTTCAACCTATTGTAGATTGGCAAAGAATAATAATAACTTCACAGCTTTTATTATTGGTCAATGACAATAATTGTGAACAAAAAAGGACTTAGAAGCTTGACAAAAACATTAATAAGTCACCAAGGAGAATAAGCTCATCTCCTTTTTGCACTCCCCACCCACTAAACTTAGAATTATAAATTACTAATAGATATGTTTAGTGATTCTGCTGATTGATACACAAAGTGATATCCTGGAACACCTCGAGTCTCTTCTTATCCACTTTGGTTTCTGTCCCTAAAACAGCAGCCAAGATTGCATCTTCAAAGTCCTTGTTGTCTGGTAATCCACAGTCTGTTGCTTTCTTCTCCATTGACAATCTTCTTCTCCTGTTTGTCTCTCCTTCTTCACCACCACAACTCAACATTCCCATCTCTTGGCTCGACGATCTTGTTCTCTTCAGATTCTCGTTATTGATGCCCAACTTTGAAGAGATAAACGGTTTTGCATCAACCCTTAATGTGTTGTTCACTGCTACTGCATTCACATTCCTCTTCATGTTCTCATCACCGGATCCATCATTGCTCAAACTGGACTTGGTTTTAGGCTTCACGTTCTGCTCTCTACATGGCTGAGGTTGCCATATAGAAGAAGATCCAAAGATGGCGTCAAAGAGCCTTCTTTGTTCAACCTTATCATCCCCTCCTCTTCTCATCATCTCAGAGCTAAGATCCTTGAGCATCTGCTGCGCTCTCTCGTAAGCTTTCAGATGCGAATCCACTCCTCTAGGACCATCCACGACTGCGGGTTTCACACGTCGTAAAGTCTCTTTGGCTTCATCAATCCTGCCTTGCTTCATAAGGCAGATTCCAAGGTTGCACATTTTGTTGTTGTCCGGTGCTATTGATAAAGCTCTCCTGTATGCATCTTCAGCTTCCACAAAATCGTCTCGTTGCATCAGAGCCCATCCCAAGTTCCCCTGTTTCGAATCAATCTCATCCAATTTAGAATAACACAAATTTGGAAAACTGCTGCAACGTTATGCATATTTTGAAATTGATGTTTACCAATAACCGAGTGGCTTCTTGCTCGACAGAGACTTGAAATTTCTTGCCTTGAGATCTAGCGGTTTTAGTTCGTTTACCGTTAAAGGCAAGTCCTTTCTGTATCAAGAAGAGCTTATGTTTCAGAAGTCCAATCTGATCATCTAATCTCCCACATCTCTGTAACAACAATCCAATTTAAACAACATCTCAATACAAAAGTAATCAAATTGCAAAACGAAACAGAATAAAAAAAAAGGATTTTTTCTTTGTGTAAAGGACCTTGTAGAGATCTAGGAGGATATTATCCAGAGATTCCTGCGCTTGATCTGAACACCTTGCTCTGAGAGATTTAATAGCTTCAATGGCTTCCTCAGCGCGGTCTTGTTGCTTCATCACAATGGCCATGTCTTTAAGAGCACTGTCCACTCTATCTCCAGCATTAATAGCATTCCAGAACAAAGGAATTGCTCTCTCGGGATCCTTATCCACCAACTGATCCATAATCAACCGCAAAACAATTCATCAGACAAATGCAAATCAAACCCAAAACACAAGTTAAGATTCACTGGAGTTCAGATCTGAAAAAATGGATATGTAATCACCTGAACATTCTTGGCCCTGACATAAGGACTGTCTCCAACAGGAACTTTGTGGATAGCATGAAATGATTCAGAATGTGTGCGGGAGATACCAAGTGGCTTTGCAGGAGAACTTGGAGCGGATCTTGTTGGCCTGAAAACATCTTTCATCATCTTTGGATTGGAGAAGAAGAAGACAAAGAGGAATCTCAGAGGAGGAGTGATTTAGGGGATCTGGTTGAGATTTGAGAAGAAAGGGTTGAGAGAGATCGGATTAATAAAAAAGATTTTAAATTTTCCGACCGTTGAGGTCACTAGCCGTTGCGTTCTATTATGTAATCTTCTATTTTCTGCTATAGATAATGATAATACTATTTCTGGGGGAGCGTTTCTTCATCTACTCCTTTGACTTGCATGTATTTTCGGTTTAGCCCCGGAAAAACAAAATCAAACAAATTTGGACATAATAACATTTGAAATGATTGATACAGAAACATAATTGGTTGGTGTTTCAATTTGAAATCTCGACGAATCGGGAAAAGTCACTAGAAAGAACAAAACATGGATACGTTTACATCATTGTATGGCCCATTAAGCCCAAAGTTGTGAGAGAATCAGATGATGTTGGCTTCTTCAACATCTTGCACAAGTATTGTATCAAAATTGCTGTAAATAGTTTTCACCAACCGCTCATGTTGTTGTGGATCTTCGAGTTTTGGGATCTGCCTCCTTTGTCCTTGTATGTGTTTCTTGAAGACTGCGTCTTTCTACGTCCCCTGGCATCTGCCATGGCTCTGCGTCTTTGCTTGCACAATTTTTTAACCAGCTCTGCATCCTCCTCCTCTTCTTCCTAAACAATAATTTTGAACATTAATATTTCTTCAAGTGATTTCATTATTAGCTCATATTCTCTTGAATTACACAGAAGACACTAACCTCATCATTTCCAACTTCATCTTTATCTTCACTGCTTTCGCCTTTCTCAGTATTATCCAACTTAACTTCTGCCTCAACACCATCTGAACTTTTCGGCTCCTACATAATGCCAAAGCATACAATGTAAGCAGATGACATCTCCACTCAGCACACGTTTCAGTTATATGATGAACTTTGGAAATTTTATACCTTCTCATTCGACTGTAATGATTTCAATACATCGATGTTTTCTTCTTCATTTGACTCACTAGTCTGCTCTTCATCATCAGATTCCTCATCCTCATCAGAATCTTCACTCTTCTCACCTTCAATAAACTGCACCAGATAGAAACCACATGCTCATTCTATATTCCATTTACACAATAGATCACCCAAAGGAATGATGAAACAAAACCAGAGGAAGTCAAGTGCTGCAAATTATAACACAACTGACACATTAGACTGCCTAAAATGCAAAATATATACGCAATACCAAGAAAAAATTTAAGCAGTGTTATAACTGAGCTCATAGGCTCACGTACTTTATCAAGGTCATTCTGCTCCTTTCTTGTGAACCCACTAGCTTCTAGATCTCTATCCAGCGCATTAGCATCTTTAGTTATATCGTAAAAAGATGGTCTGTTATTCTCATCCACCTCAGTCTCATCTGATTCACCTCTATCTTCTAGGAAACAGATATTAAACCTGGAGGAACAGACCGAGACATGGATTTAACAACGGAGAGACTATGTGCTACCAGGTATTGTGAACATATGATATATAAATAAAATCAAATTGGTAACTAACCTTTTCCTGAAGAACTTGAAGATGCATTCAATATCACGGTCAAAGTACCTGAAAGAAAAAATTCATAAACAAACCAAGAACACTGCATGGATATTTAGAAAAGAGTACTGAGGCATGATGCAGAGATAGGACATAACATACATCTGAGCATTTCGGTGTGAAACAGATACCATTTGTGGAAAGTCAATCATCGTTAAGTTCTCTTCATCATCAATCTAAAATATACATATATAAACAAAAGATGTGTCAATAAAAATTATTTGTAAGCGAGTAAAAGTTAGCATGCTTATATAAGTATTAATACATTCAGATAAGAAGGCAACTTCAAATAAATGCATGCAATTTTCAGCAAAAATATCTTACAAAAAGAAGGTATTAATCCCTTAGATAAGTCCAAGTATCTCACCATGATGTTGAATTCATTAAAGTCACAATGAATAAGACCATGCTCAGCCAAACGAACAACAATGCCAATGATCTTCTCGAAAACTGTCTCAGGGTTCTGTAATTGCTTCACCTGAACCCTATCATAAATGAAAACATGAAAAGATGTGACCACAGTAGCAAGGGTATAACTGTTTCTTAGTGAGTGAGTGAAGTACATGGATCAACTTTTTAGGAATCTTGAATGGTTCAGGTGAAATCAATATCCGACCAAAAAGCATCAGTAGATACTGACCAACAGAACTACATAAAATCATAAGATTTTTACTTACATAGGGTAGCCTTGCACAAGGGACATGATAACACAGTGCCTATTGCAGTCAATAGCTTTTGGAGTCGGAAAGTCATGTTCTTCCAAAGCCTGTTCACTCAGAAGCCAAACAAACATTAGGCCACAAATAGTAAAAGATGATACGCCCACATGAATAGTGTTACATATACGGAACACGGCAATAAACCTTCATAAAAGCAAACTCCTTGAGAGCTGCAAGACGGGAGAGATACAACCAGCTGAAACTACTACGATGCCTCAAGTAGTCACGCTTAGATTTGACAGCCCTGAAGGAGGTTCTCCCTAATCTATGTAACTTCATTGCCAAAATAGTTCCATCTTCCTGAGCAACCTCAAATATGTCTATTATATGCAAAGAATCCATAAATAAGGTACATCAGCCACCAACCAGTATCTCTTCAACACACCAATAAATAAAAATATATAGGAAAAGGACTTACCAGACTCTTTACCAACCCCAATTTGACGACCAACACCGGTAAATACACCACGGTTGACCAATGTTTTAATGGCAAGAAAGTCATAACCCAGATAGGTAAGTCGGAATCCATCATCTAGAAAAAGAAAAGCAAACGCCATTAGATTCTGGGGATTTTTTAAACTGCCAATCCTGATAAGACATATGAAGAAGAATTACTAATGCCTATAGAGATAACTCCTCACATTTGGAGGCATCATGGTGCAAAAGCTTATACTTAAGCAAGTTCTTCAAGACCTTGTATGTGCCTCCATGTCTGTGTATATAACAGGTATGTGAATTATACATCAAAACTAATAAATAAAGCTTACTAAAGAAAAGAATCATCCAAAGTATCAATATGAGGCATACTTTAAAGAAGCAATACGCTCCACCAGCTCAGAAGGAACAATCTCATGCTGCAAACACAAATAACACAGTATTATGGTAAACCCAAAATCCCTAAAATTCAATTCAAGAATAAAAAGTGAATAAAGAGTACTGACGTTTCGCATTCCCATCTCGACTGCAGTGAGAACTCGAAAATCATCTTTGGATAAATATCTCAACACATTTACGTCAAGCTTCATCCTTTAAGCCTCAGTGTAACACCCTTTCTACTCTGATTCAACCTGGCTGATAAAGTATAAATTTCTCAAATTGATGGTGATATTGAATTAAACCCTAGACGATAAACCCAGAATAACACTAAAAAGTACAAAAAATTAACAGTTAAGTTAATCAATTTGGAACTCGATGCAACAATACGATTAATTTCTGACAAATCTAGGTGAAGTTACGACAAGAACGGAGACAAATAGGTTTATCAATCGACACAAACCTTGAAAGACGTAGAAAACTGAATAAGCTTACCTGAGAGAGAGAGAGAGCGCGGCGCACAGCGAAGAAATAAATTGTTTGCTCAATTAGTTATGGATTTGTTGGGTAAACGCAATTATGTTTGGATTAATATTTGAATAATATTAGACTTGTTACAATCCTAAAATAAAGGTCGTTCGATCCCCGGCAACGGCGATTTTTTTTCCATACTATTTTCAAGAAATTAAAGTCATGACGACACAACTACGTTATGGCGGCGGTGCTACACAAAACGAGAATTTTAAGGAATTGGGCTCGATGGTACTGACGCTTCATTGTTTGTAAGTTGTGATTGGTTATGGCATTTCTTTTGGTATAAAACCATTGTGATTTTGCATTTTACGTTCATCCAATTATTTAGAATTTTCTTCTGGATCACTGTCAATCTTTTGGTTATAAGAGTTTATGTCAGCTAATGTAATGTTGTTCTCTTCATATTATTTGTTTTTCTCCGATACAGATGAACAAGTTAACTGAGATACAAAGATAGCAAAAAGGGGAAGATTCGAGTACAGGCATATCAAGAGAAGAGATAAGTTGCATGTCATAAATGCAAGGACTAGTATCATAAAAGCTATTTTCCAATGGCCAAGTATGGTACTCTGCGAAAATGTCAATTAAGATTTAAAGCAAGAAATGTCATATAGGCTAGTAATCCAACAAAAACATTTCCAGATTTCTATTCAACCCTTGAACAATCTGAGTTTAAACCAAAGTTACAACTCATAATCTGAGACTGCTACTGTAAGATATGGTTCATGTTTCCTTTGAAGGGCCTTTCTTGGCCGCTTCTGCAGCAGCCTTCTCTGCTTCGATTTCAGCCACAATAGCATCGATTTCCGCTTCTTCTAGCTGCCTCAAACCACCTTCCTCCCTTGTCATTATGGCAACCTCAATGTTCTTTCCCCCACTTTCAACTACCTGCAAATTCCAAAGCGTATCAGCTTTTTACAAGATCCCACTACTTGTGCATCAGCTAAGTAAGCTCATCAAACATTATTATCCAACTCAACTAGTAAGATCTTCTACGTTTACAAGGACTTCTACATTCTCTACTACTGTCACCTTCTGTTAGCTTTTCCTCTAACCTAACACCACTTTTTATGACTACTTGGTTTAGTTATAGAAAATGATAGAATAAACTAACCTCAAGCAGAGCACGGATAGCAAGCTTAACCGTTTCTTGACCAGAGGTTTCTTTATAATTCTTCTCCAGAAACTCCCTAATCGAGTTAGAGTTTCTCCCGGTAGCATTAGCTTTCCAAGCAGAGAATGTACCAGATGGATCAGTCTGATAAAGCGAAGGTATACGAGTGTAGGGATCAAAACCAACAATAAGAGTAGAAAGACCAAAAGGTCTCACACCACCACTTTGAGTATACTTCTGTTGAAGCCCCGCAATGTACCGCGTAATATACTCTACAGTCACTGGATCCTCCAACGTAAGCCTGTGGCTTTGACACTCTATCCTCGCTTTGTTTATCAAGACACGAGCATCTGCCTTTAACCCAGCACAAGCCAATGCAATGTGATTATCAAGGCTCACAATTTTTCTCGCTGATCTGTTAAGAAACAAAATTGATCAAGACTGATGTTATTGAGAAGAAACACCAGCAAGATCCTAAATATCGATAAGCATAATTGGAGGGAAACTAAAAACTCAGATCTATTGGGGAATTGTACACTCGTAGAGAAACATACTTGAGCTAGGGTTCAGCTCGGATTCTACGATCTAATACCCCTAAGTACTAGATTCCCAATTGAGCAGTAGCAATCGAGCAAATCAAGCGATCCAAGTCGAAATTAAAGTGCGGAAATAAAAGCAAATGGACAAAATCGAAATTAAACAACTTGTATCGGGAGAGATCAGAAGCATACCTGGAATCCTGGAGCTTAGGGGTGGATTTCTTCTCGACGGCGAGGACGACAGCATCGGTGCCGCGGACTCCGACGGCGGCGTTACCCTTGCGGACGGCTTCTAGGGCATACTCTACTTGAAAAAGGTGACCGTCGGGGGAAAATACAGTGATTGCCCGATCATATCTCGCCATCTCTCAACTTTCTCTCCTCTTTTTCTGGGTCTTTGTCTTGTGAGTGTTCTTTCTCCTTCTCCGATACTTTCTCTTTCGTTTTGTTTTTACAGTAAGAAAACGATTCCAACTTAGACGACAAGCTAGATTCCCAGTTAATCCCCTGCGGACAGGTTCATGCTAACACTCATTCTAGCCAATCAGAAGGAAGCATCACTTGATTACTTTATGTAGTGAGCCCAATATGAGTAAACGTTAGCCCAAAACTCTAAACACCTGGCCCACTCCTTCAAACTCATAATTGTTTTAGAAGAGGTTCATCATTCATGTGTTTTATTTCCAAAATAATCTGGTTTTGGGAAGTATACTAAGAAAGGTCCTGAGTAGGTGTTTACATAGAAGTTTAGAAGAAACTGTTTTATATAGTTTACATAGAATCACAATATATACAGATGACTAAAATACAAAGTATATAAATAAATCTCCATATACTTTTTCAAAAAGTCATACTAAATGCAAGGCTGTTACTTGGAGCCTTTCTTAGCCTTTAAATCAGCAACAGCGGATTTGGCCAATGTTGAAGGCTTTAAGACACTTTTTGGGTTAAGTGCCTTTCGGATCTTGAAAGCAACCCATGCGGTTCCAAAAGCATGCCCTGCTGCGTCTAGTCCTTCGTTAGTAGCCTCTGCTGCTTTGGTGCCGTACCTGTAAGTCTCACAACAAAATCCATGAGGCTTCTTTAACATCCAAGCACATTTTGATCACTTAATGGAGATAACTCTTGCTGAGAAATCTGATTGTTTTCATATGCCTTTGCTAATCATATACCTGTGATCGACGAGTTCTGTTGTGACAATTGATGAAGTCGACATTACGTTTTTCCCAGCCACTTCAACAGCATCACAAATCTTGCCTGCAGGAAGTAAAAATATCAAGCAAGTAAAGAAGACAAGATTACTAATGCCATGTACCTTGATAGTTCATATAACGTTAGAAGAAACCCAAAAGAAGTAGAGGAAAGGAGACACATTTATTCATGTTGAAGAAACTTCTAGCTTAGAAGCCAAAAACTATGCTCATGGATCATGGTTATAAAAGGAAGAATGAGGATTCAGCATATAAGGCAAATGAAAGACTACAAAACATTGGTAACTTTCAACTAAATCATCCGCAAGGAAAAGTGTTCCAAAGCCTATTAGCCTACATTTTTCAAGGCAGGAAGCAGACCCAAACACCATATCAAGAATTTCTGAAAGAGGTTATATTCGGAAAAACATTGGAAACTTTATGGTAATTGTCATCAAAGAGAAACTTGGATAAACAAGAATGATTATAGATGTCGGTGAGGTGAAAGAAAGCAAGGCAACTCGCGAAATAAGAAGTTTGGATGAGCATGACCGTATTGGACAGAAATTTGGGAAACCAAAAACAAGTAATTTACTTACTAAATCCATCGAGGGAAGCGAGAACAATCTCTCCGGGCAAGAGGCCAAAAAACTTCTTTCCAGCTTTTGAGTTTGCCAGTGAACCAGTGATTAATCCTGAGACTTTGACAACACCGGAAAGAACACCAGTCACCACGTTCTCTGTCATTTGTGTCACTCGCTTAACCCTTACATAGAAACCGCACTAGGAAGGTTAGCACAAGCACAAAAGATGTTCATTCAAGAAAATACTACCATGAGAATTCACATTGATCAAACATTTTTAAACAATAAATTCTCAAAGAATTGGTCTTTCTACAAACAGAAGCATCTCTTGCTACTCAGTTTTCTAATGATCATAAAACAAAGAACATAAGATTCCTATTAGATTCCTGGCCAGTTAGTTTCAAAGTCAAAAGATGCTAAATTCCTAAGTAAGAGTGATGGATACAAGTTCTCATAGAACTGAATATCACCATACCTCTTGATTCTCCTCAATGTCTCAGGACTAACATCCTTCTTCTTCTCAGCACGACTTAGCCTATTCTTCATAACCTCATTTCCCCTCTTGAGTCTCTCCACAGTAACATCCCCACACCACAGTATCCCTCTAATCAGCTGACCTGACCCAGAAGCTATCATTTTAGCAGTCTTGCTACTATACTCCTCAACATTAGGAGCAAGTGTGGTCCAATACGCCGCACATTGACCTTCCACAACATCCTTTCTCTCACTCTTAAGCTCCTCCGGCGAAGCCTGTGCCATCATTGAATTTCCCAACACCTCATCTCCAGTCTCCTTTGCCTTCTCAGACATTCTCTGCTCTGTGAAACAACAATAGTCTCGCAAAACCTTATCGAGCTCATGTAACACATTCTCTTGCCCTTTAGAAGCAATTGTCAATCCGTAATTGAGAATTTCATCGTCCGATTTCGAATTACTCTTCTTTCCTCCATGCTCATCATCTGAATCGGACCCAGATCCATGACCTTTTTCCTTTGGTGGGTGAATCGAAAAGAAATAGTGAGACCCATCAACCTTCGCTGCTACCTCGCTCTTAGCCAACGGCCATTGAATCTCATTTCCGACGTTGGCTAAAACTGCGACGATGTTTTGGCCCTGGACAATTCGAACGATGGTGAGATCACCACACGCGAGTTCAACGCTTTAGGATTTGTCGATTAGGTTGAGAATAGCGCCGGGGACACGGATGAGGATCTCTTCCATCGCCTGAGGTGGAGCAGACGGTGAATGGTCGTTGGATGCATCTCCGTGGTTTGGGAAAAGATTAGGTCCGAGATTGTGCGACGAGAGAGAAGGATAGTGATTAGGGGAGGAAACGAGATAAGGATTAGTCTGAGCAAAAGGATTATCCGGAATGGATTGATCAATATCGGGATACATCGCCGGTCGTTGGTTCCCGTCGGCATTGTGATAAGGATTCATCTCCGTCGCGTCGTCGATTGGATCAGACAGAGAAAAAAACGAAAATTTGAAAAAGGGGCGACTTCAATTTCCAAGGTAAGTTTCTTTCAGAAGGACACGTTGATTTCTAAAAAAGCATTGACATTTAAATTCACACGACATAAACCCAACGCGGCAATTACAAGTGATAAAATAATCATGTGATGTTTACGTCGAGACAGATGCATTGATTAACATTATTTCTATATATGATAGAAAATAAATTAACACAAAACAAACCGAGCTTAGCATAATTTCAGTACCAACATACAAAACCAAACCGAACCGAACCAACACAACAGTAAGGAAGCAACAAGGATTCTAAGCGAAGATTTGGTCGAGAGGCTTGGCAGTTTCGTCGAGGTCACGTTTCTCTTTAGCCAGCTTCTTGAGGCGAGCCAGCTCCAGATCTCTCCCCATCTTTCTCTTATACATCTCTGCAAACGTAATTGGCTCATCCAAGATAGCCTTCTCTCCTTCTCTCACTTTAAGCGGATACACGGTGGCATCCGGCGCCGGATTCTGGAACGTGGCTATAGATAGTCTGCTCGAGTTAGAGTTCACCACCGCCTGATGATCCGCGTTCTTGAACCTCCCGTTGCTCAGATACTTTCAATAAACATTCAAATTTGACCAAGTCAGAAAAAAAAAAGTAGTAATAAATGGAGATTGAGATAGTATCTATACTGACGTGGCCATGGTCACCGAGATTGACGACAAAAGCTCCTTCAACAGGCTGAACCGTAATCCATGTCTTGCCATTGTCACGTGTGGCTTGTAAACCACCGACCTGGTCTTGGAGCAGGAGTGTGATGGTTCCAGGGTCAGTGTGACGTTTAAGTCCGAGGGTTAGATCAGGCTGAGGGCATTTTGGGTAATAATTAACAACTATCTTTTGGTCCATATCGACGCAAGCATTAGTGAGTGCCTCTTTCTCAAGTCCCATAGCTTCAGACAAAACTTCAAGAAGCTTACAAGCCAAACCCATCAACCTCTCGCTGTACTCCTCCGTCACTTTCACCCATCCTTCCGGCTTATCTGGCCACCGTGAGTAGTCTCTGTTTCTCACCGGATACGAGAAATACGTTACAATCTCTCGCCAATCTTGCACAGCCTCTCCCTGCATTTATATAATAATTACTTCATATTTTAACTACAAGATTAACACATTATTCGTATTTAACTAAGTCGATAATTTCTTGGTTACAAAAATAAAATTGTGGTGGCTTTACCTGGAGGTGACTAGAGACTATGAATCCTCCTTTCTTGCCACCGGACATATCAAAACGGAGCTTGTCTTCCGGAGGTAAAGCAAAGAAGTCACGAGCGAGTCTAGTCATATCCGCCACCAAATTGGTATCGACACCATGATCAACCACTTGAAAGATTCCCCAATTCTCACAAGCCTCCACGATCTGACGGCAGATCTCTCCTCTTTTCTCACCAACATCATCTATTCCGGAGAGAGAGATCACCGGGATTTCGTCGCTGAACTGGTTGTAAGCGACTTTAGGGCGTTCGTCCTCGTCTCGGACGAATTTAGAGTTGAGCTTAGACTCTCCGGCGAGCTCAGTCAGAGTTCCTGGAGCCATATTTGAATTAGTTAGGAAGGCAAAAGAGTAAATGAAAAAGAGAGAGAGAAGATGTAACGAATATATAAAGAGAGAGTGGTAGCTGAGAAAATCTTTTAAAGCTTGTGATGACTGACGAACGAAGAGGTCGCTAGCTACCTACCACGGTACTACTCTCTCTTCTTCTTTCTAGAACACTAGTTACTCAAATAACTTCCTGTATTTTGTTTATTTTAACGAAAAATTATAAATTTAAAATATATATTATCTCATAAATATTTTGGCTACATTCCAAATGTATCACATTACTTTTTACACCTTGGTTAATATGATCAACGTTTTTAACGGTGAATAATAAAGCCACGTCTTAAAAATGGCTGTGGTCGGTGGGGAAGCAACGTGGCCGACACTTATTCGACTGCGGGCTTGCGTTACAAAAATGAAAATTCCCATTTAATCATCAAATCTGCATGGTTTTAATAACTAAATCCCATTGATGAGAGGGTAAATGATAGGATTTGTAGTGTATTTAGGTTTTAGTTTTACTAGTATATCAGCTTAGATTTAAGTTAGATTTATGTATTATAGCGTGTGGGTGAGTTCTACATTCAAGTTAATTGTAAAACATTACATTTACAACAAATCAATTCGAATCATACTATGACACAAAAAAACAAATCGAATCATACTATCATTTCGTTAAGATCATTTTAACAGCATGTACTTAATTATATAAGTGTTTGACCAATGTGGGCTTTTATGACTAAGTTGACTTTTTGATTATGTTAAGTAAAGAAACTTAGCAACAGATAGATAAACGGGCTGGGCTATTCATTGCAGCCTTCTTAGTTCATCAAAGGCCCATTCAGAAAAAGGCGGATGCTTCACCGTTATTTCCTTGAGGGAACGGACCCAACGGCTAATTTTGAGAGGAGCCACAACGGCTAGTTTATACAAAAACTTTCTAAAGGCCTATAATATTGCGACTTGATAGTTAAGTGACTCACACTTGTCTCCCTTTCTCATCTTCCTTTTTGGTTTTTTTGCTACCTCAGAAAATTGAGATCGATCGATTTTCCCAGATTATATTTCATTTCAGTTTTCGTTCTTGTCTTACAAAAGGTCGAAAGTCAAAATGGAGACTCCATCATTAACAGGAAGACTCATTAGATCCCTGGCTATCTCTGAAATCAACAATTCTGACTCCAAAATTCCCTTTTCATCATCAAGTATGTTTGTCTCTCTATCTTTTTTATTAAGGTTCTTGTAGTTTTTTTTTCGCCAAGAACCATCTGCAAATTAACCAGTGATCATTATTTTCTAGCATATTCATCCTCTGATTCTCTCTTTTCTATTATCTTTCTTCATTTTGGCACAGAGGATTCATGTATTTGTCAAAGGAAGAAGGTCAAAACACAAGAAGACAGGTCTGCACTAATCAACATAACCAATGACTCACCAATCGTGGGTCTAGCGATGCAGACACCTCCTTCAGGGTTCATGGTTAAGAGGAAACAGAGCAGAATCAAGAGCACGCCAGGTTCTGGTGAAGCCCTTTTGAGAGGACAAGTCAAATCGCTCTTGCACAAGGTTGAACAAGGAACAGAGCTTATCCATTCAATAAAAAATCGTCCTTTTATCCATCTCCTCACTTCTCCAATGAGACTTCTCGCCCCAACTCCAGAAAACACGCCTCAATTTCCCAACTTTTCAGATGATGAAGTGAAGATTAGAATTGCATCTCCAGTTATAGCTGGCCATTTGAGAACCTCTCAGGTATTGATTTTTCTTACAAGTTACAACATTCTGTGATATGATAAACTTGATTGACTGATCATAGAAAGCTATGTTATCAGGAGGAGGCAAGTGAGATATTTGAAGAGAAGACTATGAGCATAACTCGTTCTTTGCTGTTTGACTTCACGGACAAGTCAGCATCGTGGGAGGAGGAAGAATCTTCTTTCTAATCATTGATTCTATTGGGCTCTGCTTTGTATTGGTCACCAAAGAGTGATCTGAATCTTGTTATCTAAAAAATCAATGTTTTTGGGCCTTCCAATTTACGGAATTTATAGGAGAAAAGTCGTTGTCCAGATGAGGATGGGATTAATTTGGTTTGGTGGTAAAACTAACAGAACACATGAAAACAAAAGGAAGGACGTTACAACGAACCTCTCTAGTTCTATTTACCCAAACTTCTTCTTAGTGTGAAGTAAACGCCAAGACATTTTCAAACTATTTTCTGTTTCTAATTTTATAAATAAAAAAATAAGCACCATGAAAAAGTTGTCATCTAGTGGAATTTGTGTCCGTTAATGTGTTACATTTAAAAAATGATGGTCGTATTATTATGGAAGTAATATCACTATGTATTTGAATTACTATATTTTTAATTAATGTGTTACATTGTTTCTACATTCTATCACGATTTTTAGTGTTTGTGACGAAGATGAATTGTGTTTAAAAACTCAAGAAAAATTCTAAGCTATGTATCTATGTATATTTTTTCTTGATTTAATTATAACGTGGTCAATTACACTAATCTATAGTTACCATCCGGTTTAGTAATAACAACAACCAGTTGCAATATCTTTGGGAAGGTGATTGATGTTTTCTTTATAAAAAGCTGATGGTTCTTCATGACATAGACCAACCAGTACAACTAAAGCAACAAACATCTTTTATTGGGAAATATGGTTCGTGCCGAGATTGACACCGGAGCTCCTTTCCGATCTGTTAAAGAAGCCGTCACTCTCTTCGGCGAGAGAATTCTTCTCGGAGATAATTACATCAACAAGTCCCCAGAGGTTATAATGATCAAAATGCATACATTTTTGCATATAATACTCTTAATATATGTATGTGTCTATACATATCAGTTATTAACTTTGTTGCAATGATTTTGGACCGTGTGGTTAGAAAAACAGCTGCAAAAGCATAGAAGCTGAGCTGGTTGAAGCAAAAGAGAGTCTGAAGAAAGCTGAGGAAGAGAACAAGGTTTTGTCTCAGCTTATCGAAAGCCTCACACAAGAGCTTGAAACCACTAAGGAAAAGCTTAACCACTCACTCAGAAATTTTCCAGAACACCCTCAAGTTGAAGACGACCTTAAATTCATAGAGCAATCCACCATTAACGAACCGGACTACATAACCGAGATCAAGATGAACCGGATTTATCAAAATGAAGTCTACGGAGATTATGATGACCGTTTGGAGAGGAGGCGTTCGGTGAAGTTTGCGAATCCACCATTGCTAACGAAGGTCATTGTGAGCAAAGAGGAGGAGGAGAAGAAGAACCAAGTTCTGGTGAAGAAGACGAAGAAGATGAAGCCACTGGTTCCATTGGCTGCTTGGATCTTTGCAAGAAACCGATCAAGTTAACCACTTTAGCAATCCTCATCTCACGTTTAATTTGGTACTCATGTGTGCCTTAATTAGGAGTTCTGAAATAATATCACCAAATTAATTGTTCTTATTTTGGGGATTCATTCTACTTATTTTTGTTACATTTTCTTGTCGAGATGTACGTACATATATACGCATATTTGATATGTGTAAATGTTTAACGGTATTTTAGCATTCTAAATAAAATAAAAATTATTTTATGATATTTCCTACTTCGTTATGCCTGAATTTTGTCTTACTCAATTAGAGAAATTAATCATGAATCATAAGTCAAATTTTGTCTTCTTCAAATCTTCTCAGCATTTGGTGGTGTTGGCCATGGCCCGAGCATCGATGATTCTCCGTGTTATGGCGTTACTTATTATATATGCGCAAAGACAATTGACATATATATTAGATATATATATATAGAGGTGGGCGAGTTGATCGCCATTTAAAATATAAAACATAAAGAGGTGGGCGAGTTGAGGAGTTGATTGTTAACAAAACTTTATTAAGTAAAGTTAACAAAAAAAAAAAGAAATATATCCAAATAATTAACTAATTAAGAATATATGCAAACATTTTATTTATGATAAATGTCATGGTTAAGAATTAAGATGATAAGATATGTAAAAGTGAGCATCACTAACTCTAGTAAAGTACTTGATATATTTTTGATAATTCTGATGATAGAAAATTGGAAAACGCATCACTGTGTTTTCAAATAAATAAATATCATTCCTAACACGTACCGGCCTATCCATTCATTGCTCGATCTGTATATATATATGTCTCTCTCTCCAATTCATTAATTAGTATTGTGAACAACGAGAGCATATAAAATTTCATACGATATATAATGGAGGTAAAGCAAGCAAGTAAAACACACAGAGAAAGAGGAGCTGCGTCACTGACGCAGATGCTGAAGAGATGTTCAAGCTTAGTGAAGAAAAGCAACGATGACGTGCCTAAGAAGGGCCATTTCGTTGTCTACGTAGGACACTCCAGAGCCCGCCACGTCATCCCCATTACATTCCTCAATCATCCAAACTTCAAGACGATGCTGCAAGAAGCGGAGGAAGAGTTCGGGTTTAGCCAAGAGAGAGGCCTCACCATTCCTTGCGACCAAAACACCTTTCTTTCTCTCTTAGACTCCATCACATCTCACTAGCTAGCTAGGTCGTAGTTAGTTTGAGTCTTCGTGACATGATGAAAGGAATAGATGACGTACAACCTTTTTTTTTTCATTTGTGTTCCACGTTTCTTCACATGTGTGTTTGTCTCTATATACAATATACACTCTGATCGAGCCATGATTGAAGCTATATATATATATATATATCTTTATATATATGGTCTTGTTTACATGTAAATATGTAATCGTGTAACTTTCTACTACTTAGAGGATTATATGCTTCTTTTGCTCGCTGGTAAGGAAAAGGGCCATATCACAAAACGTGTATAGGTATATAATGATGGAATTATGGTTTTGAAAATCAGACCAGACCGGCTGGTCGGACCGGTTCAACCGGAAATCGGCCATCTAGACGAGTTCGGTTTGAAACAAAATCCGGATTTGAATAACACCGGTAAAACCGGTAACTCCGGTTCAATACTAAAATCCATTTCACAAAAATTAAATCATATTTTTACTAATTAGATATTTTGATTTAAAATTTAAACTATAATTTAAAGTAATTTTTTTTAACTCTATTTTTTAGTTTTAATAGAAATATATTGATTATAAATTTTGATATCTACGATTTTTTCGTATGTTTTCTTCTGTGAATTATTATTTTATGTTAAATTTTAGAGAAAAAATTATGTTTAATTTTTTGTTATTTATTTTTTTATAATTTTAAATGAGTAATCTATTGTTCTATTATTTTTATTTGGTTGAGATATAATAATAACTTTGATATTTCATGTTTCTTTAAATTTAATGTTAGAATATATATATATATATATATATATTTAAAATATAAATATTCAAAAATCTGGTTTGACCGGTTGAACCGGTCCGATCAACTATTCAGTGATGATGTCGAATCGGTGTCGGTGTCCATTCCGGTTTTCAAAATATTGATGGAAATATAATTCACTACAAACATTTTTCAACATACCAACTTAGTTTTATTTTTTGGACATCACATGCAAACTTAGTTATTGATGAACGTTTGAACTTCCAAAACATTTAACATAAAATATCAAAGATCACCAATTGATTTCGTATAATCATTGGATCTATAGTATCAAAGTCTACATCTTTTATTTAAGTCTGATCTTAGCTAGTTATAAATTAGTGGTGTAAAACACAAAACAAGTAAACGCGCAAGTGCCTATGAACATGACAGAAAAGCATGAAGATGGACATCCTCCCCGCCACATAGGTCTAATTAACCACATAACTAGATTTTTTTTATCAAAGATTTTATTTTTTGGACTCTTTTCTTTGGTTTTATGATTTAGTAGTTCAGCCTTTTTAACATAAAAAAAATAGCATTAGTCATGCGTATATAGCAGCATGCAAGTTGGTTAAAATGGCAAGCCTGCCATTGACGTATTGGCTTTGATAACCCACTCATTCACACCAGACCAATACTTATATTTCTTATATACCGCTGTTAATTACATATCAATAAATGTAACACTTCAATTTATACAGATAATCGAAATAACTCGAAGTAAAAAAAAATCGAAATAACTTATTATGAACAATTCTTGAATTGTTAATTTGGATAGAGTCAGAATGAATTAAATAGTCATTCTGATTAGTCCACAAATGAAAACATATAATTGACTATAATTAACATATATGAAAACATATAACTGTTAGGTAAGATAAAGGTTCGCAGTGGAGAATAATTTATCAGTTTGGTATGCCTTGTACATTCCTTTAGTTTAACAGTCGAAGATTTTTTTTATAAGGAACACATCGGGCTAGCTTAATTGGGCCTGTAGTTTTAATTACTAATTGATTAGGTTACATCGGGCCTCCTTAAACCGACTCAAAATTAGGGTTTCTTTTCGTGAGAACACGCGCTTATAAATTAGGGCTTGCAATAAGAACAGAAACAACCGTGCTTAGAGAGGGGGAAAAGAAAAAGGTTACGTGGTGGTAACGTAATGGGTCGTGTGATTAGGGCACAGCGTAAGGGTGCGGCTGGTTCCGTCTTCAAGTCTCATACTCACCACCGCAAGGGTCCAGCAAAGTTCCGGAGCCTTGATTACGGCGAGCGCAATGGTTACCTCAAAGGATTGGTGACGGAGATCATCCACGATCCTGGTCGTGGTGCTCCTCTCGCCCGCATCGCGTTCCGCCATCCTTTCCGGTACATGAAGCAGAAGGAACTGTTCGTTGCAGCCGAAGGTATGTACACCGGCCAATTCATCTTCTGTGGTAAGAAGGCTAATCTTGTAGTCGGAAACGTTCTTCCACTTAGCTCAATTCCCGAGGGAGCTGTTGTCTGCAACGTTGAGCTCCATGTCGGTGACCGTGGAGCTCTCGCTAGGGCTTCTGGGGATTACGCCATCGTAATTGCTCACAATCCTGACAACAACACCACTAGGTAATTTTAGGTCATTACTGTTTGGTTATTATATTAATGGAACATCATCGTCTAACTTGACTTGAGTGGCACTTAACAAGATTGTTGATGTGAATTTGATATTTTGTACCATGAAAAGGATTAAGCTTCCTTCTGGATCAAAGAAGATAGTGCCAAGTGAATGCAGAGCAATGATTGGGCAAGTAGCAGGAGGAGGAAGAACAGAGAAGCCACTTCTCAAAGCTGGAAATGCATACCACAAGTACAGAGTGAAGAGGAACTGTTGGCCTGTGGTTCGCGGTGTTGCAATGAACCCAGTGGAACATCCTCACGGAGGAGGAAACCATCAGCACATTGGTCATGCTAGTACGGTCAGACGCGATACTCCTGCTGGAGCTAAGGTTGGTCTTATTGGTGCAAGGAGAACCGGTCGTCGCAGAGGTCAAGCTGCCGCATTAATAGCCAAGGGAGACTACTAGACTTGACTTGAGACTCACTCTTCTCTGCTTTCTTTATTTTGTACCCTTTCGTTTACTTTAGTGTAACTTTTGTGTTGAAAGCTTATGAGCTTCGTACTGAATCTGCCCTTACAAGGTAGAGTTTTGAATTGTTTAATTTTATTTGATTTTTTTGGGGTTATCAATCATCGTTATGGTTTATTTATTTTCTTACTACATATAAACGAGTACCTATTACAGATATCTCTTACAGCAGTATATTTATAAGTGAAAAATACTCGATTTTGGTCGATCTATTGAACCATGATTAACTTCAAATGATTTGTTAACGCTAATTTAGGTATTTCTAATTTATTCTTATAAAAACACAACTAGTGTATACTTTATTAGACAACTTCAACTTGACGACGTTTAATTCTGGTCTCTCGTCAACTTGTCTCGTCTCGACATTTAACAGAGTACTTTGTTAAATGAAAGTTGAACAAAATTGAAAGTTTATTTATTTAAGACAAATTCAAAGTTATATCACCACAGCTTTTTTTGTTTCCTCAACAAATGATACAGAAAACTATAAGACAGAACTCTGACTTTTTTACTTCGGAATAAATAATCCAAGTCAAGATCTTCCAAACTTGAATCTCTTAACCCTTGGAGCCTCAGCCTCAGTATTGGGCCTAACCCGATTATGAACAAAGAGACAGCCATTGCCATTCCTACATCCTCTCGCAGTGCCAAAATAGATACACTGCTTCCCAACCTTATTATCTTTCCCATGTTTCCTTATAAGGTCTTTGACATGGTCTTTAGACGTCATAGGTTGTACTAAACCGGTAAGCATTTGAGGTCTCTGGAAGTTGAGGTTCGGTGGCAGAGAACTTGATGGGAGCCATGCAGACAGAGGTTGTTCTTTAGCTATACCAACACATGAACTTGATGGGAGCCAAGCGGGAAGAGGTTGTCCATTTATAGGCCTTAGTGAGGATACGTTTCCATTTCCAGGCATGGGCGGAGACATTCGTCTCTGCTCCGGGTTAGTAAAAGGCTGATGAGAAGCTACAATACTCTGTTCCGGGTTAGTAAAAGGTTGATTCTCACATGTTGCGCCAGCGAGCAGATTTTTGACCATTTCCGGGTCGCTGGGTAACTTGACGAGTAGATCAGTATCGATCATACTCCCATGTTCCTTCTCAAGTATACTTAAGATTGGTGCAAGACCAGAAACCAATTCTTGGAGTGCAGAAAAACCTGATTCAACCGTACTGTGCGATGATTCCTCTTTTGATTCCAACTTTTCCTCGATTGGAGTGAGAGGAATGACAGGAGTTTTGCTGTCGTCAAAATGTTCGGCTTCCACCACTCGTGAAACAGCCGGTCTACATGAAAACATAATGTATCAAGCAAACACAAAACACAATGTTGGATACTAATAATCTAAAAAAGTCTCAAAAGCAAAAAAAAAAGAAGAAGAGGAAATTACCGAGAAGGAATGGCAGAGGAATGCGGATAGATAGCTTCCAACGCCAAGCCGGATCGAAACAGAACTGTTTTGTCCAATACACTTAATGTCAGAGATATGTAAAAGCTTTAAAAGGCTTCTTCGATTATGGATTGTATAAATATATATACCTTAAAGTAGAGGTCTTTTCCATTTGATCTGAGGAATGTTTGAGACATACGGCTTAACTGCACAGTAATTTTCAAAACCAGGTGGAAGATCAGGTTCTTCAGATGAGTGCTTTGAGAAGTTATGAGGTTGAGGCGGAGGGCCAACTTCGGAGGGACAGTGCTCTTTTTGAAACACCTTAACCTGTTCAGATCCGTATTGTTAGAAATACTTAGAATCTCACCAAAGCTTGTTTTCGTGTAACAAAAATAATCACACTAAAGCTTTAAGGAATAAGGACTATAATCAATTTTGACATAAATATGAGTTAAATGTAATCTTCAAAGATATGAAAATTAAATCTCAATTGTACAAGAGTGACTTATTTTATTAATCTTCATAAAAAAATCAATCTTTTCACAATTTCAGTTTTCGTTTACTTTGGATTGGATTAAATAATGAAAAATTAATTAACCGCCAACTCAAAAATCGTATCAATTTGTTGGGGTTAAAAACTTCAAACGAGATTCAAACTCTAAACTTTGTTAAATGAACGTAAAAAAAAGTGAAGGTTTATTTATTTACTATTATTATTATTTGTTTTAGACAAAATTGAAAGTTGTATCACCTCAGCTTTTTTTGTTTCCTCAACAAATGAACTCTTTTTTTTAATCAAAAAAAGAAAAAACTTCGAACAAGATTTATGTAGATTTGATAAGAAATTCATATATCGATTTACAGTAGAACCTCTATAAATTAATACTCGATAAATTAATAGCCTTTCTAAATTAATAAATTATCTCGGTCCCAAATTGGACTGGTGTAATAATTGACACATTTCGATAAGATAATAAGATAATAATTTTTTTGAAATCTCTATGTAAATATATGGTCACATTAATAACATAAATTAATAATCATATTAATTTATCATATATATAAAAGATATCTTAATGAAATATGATTATAGTGTTGTTTATTTATTCGTAAATTTATAATTTTGTTGGAGTTTATCTCTATTTTTTTTAAAATATCAAAAATATATGATATTATCTTATCAATTGTATCAAAAATTTGTATACAATAATTATATCCTCATATGTAAATGCATTAAAATACATCGAAGTATTGTCTTCATTTTCTACTTTCTATATAACTTTTTTTGAAATTTGAAAAAATTCTCTATAAATTAATAACCTCTATAAATTAATAAAATGCTCAGGTCCCAACATTATTAATTTATAGAGATTTTACTGTAGGTTCAAAACTTGCCGGTAGAATCGAGATTTTATATATATTCTGAATATTTTTAAAACCAATAAAAATAATCAATAAATTAGCGGATTTCACTATAAAAAGTAAAAACATGGAACATATGACAATTTGGATTGTATAAATATACCTTAAGAGGTTGTTTCCATTTGATCTGAGGGATGTTAGAGACATTCGGCTTAACTGCATAGTAATTTTCAAAATCAGGTTCTTCAGGTTTCCTCAAAGATGAGTGCTTTGAGAAGTTTTGAGGTTGAGGCGGAGGGCCAACTTTGGAGGGACGCTCCTCTTTTCGAAACAACTTAACCTGTTCAGATCCGCATCGTTAGAATCTGACCAAAGCTTTTTTTTTTTTGATAAAATCTGACCAAAGCTTTTTTTTTTTTGATAAAATCTGACCAAAGCTTTTTTTCGTGTAACAAAAATCACGTAACTACTAAGTGTAATAGAAAAACTTATTTTGATTAAAATTTTCAGGACAATAATCATTTATCCATATAAATGGATAATATAATACACACGTTTGCCTCTTTTCAGACATCAGTATAAGTTAAACGTTATCTTAAAAGATACGAAAATTAAATCTCTATTGTACATGAGTAGTGAAAGTAATAGACTTGTTTTAATAATCTTGGTCAAAAAAATTCAATCTTTTTCACATTTCAATTTTCGTTTATTTGGATTGGATTAAATAATAAAAAAGTTAATTTATCACCAACTCAAAATCGTACCATTTCGTTGGGGGTTTTAAACTTTAAAACTTCAAACGAGATTTAGTTAAGATTTGATAATAAAAAATCATATATATATATATATATATCGATTTAGGTTCATATATTCTGAATTTTAAAACCAATAAATTAGCGGATAAAGTTTACTGTAATTAAAAACATCAAACATATGACAATTAGGATTATACCTGACAAAGCTTAGGACCTTGTGCCCATGAAACTCTGAGTTTCACTTTCTCCGATCTCTCCATATTATAAAACTAAAGAACTAAACAGTGAAAACAAATCGATATTTTTTTTATGTTAACCGATTGTTGTTAAACAGATTCATATATAGAGAAATAGTGGATCAATATGATTCGGTAGATCTACAAATTCCTAAAATGAAACATTTGAGATGCAACGAATTTGATTTGTAGAAGGGGGAGCGTGAGTCAGAGATTGTGTGTGAGACTGTAAAAGGAAGAGATGCGGCACCGGGTAGATTTAACGAGGTTTAGAATTAAAACCCTAGACATGTTTTATCATCTGTGGTCTAATTTTAGACGTCACTTAAGATTGTACTTATAAATATTAGCGGCAGTTATTTTTTAATTGTATGTAATTTTGCTGTACAAATTATAATAATTAAGGACATGTATTTCTATGTCGTAACGTTTCTAATATTTTACAACAAAAAAAATGTTTATAATATTTTAGATTTTTTTTAGTGTACTGAAAGTGTAATACCCAATTTAACAAAGTAAATACTTGAACCTAGACATATTGAATATTACAAAATAGTACGTTTTTACAGAGGACATTCAAAATATAATAAAAGTAGAATTTGTAAATTATATAAATTTTTTGTTTGTTTTGTTTTGACTATTTATTATAAACTTCAAACTATTTTTCAAATGATGTAAAATAAGTCAATAACTATTATAACTTTTTTTAATTAAGAAATAACCATTGAATAAAAGGGATAGTTTAATCGTTTGTTTTATGATTTGGTAAAATGAAAGAGACTTTGTGTGGTTTGGCAAAGTAGATGCAAATAATGAGATTATGTTTAATGAAAACTGTATCTCCCACATACCTAGATGCTGTACTAATGTAAACGTACATAATTTACCGAAGTTTTTTTTATAAGGTATTTACCGAAGTTTATGTTTGATTTTAGTATCTACGTACATGTACACTACATTACATGTCACATGTGATAAAATTTTAGGTTTACTTTTAAATTTGATATACATATATTATATGTTAATATGTCATAGTACGTATACCATGCACACATATATCAGGAATTAGACCCTATAGTTAGATTATATTTATATGGTGTAGTAGGTATGCAATATATATAGAATGAAGACGGTCTCTGATTGTTCGGTTTTAAATTTGATATATGTACGTATGCCATATATATGTCGACATAGTATATACATATATTAGAAGTTTGGCTCTCTAAATTATAAAGGATAAAAGCCTAAAAATATACGAACTTAGCTATCTAAATCTAGAAAATATATAAATTAAAAAATATTTCACAAACTTAATCAATACACCAATTCATATAAAAAATTCTATAAAATAAACAAACTAGAAATTTACTGTCTTTAACAAAAAATTATTTTAAGAGAGTGAAATCTTTCTGTTAAGAATAAATAATTTTTATCAAACTAAATTTGGAAATTCAGTCAGCTCTAAATATTATGGTGTATAGAAACCTTGTTTTTATATTTTTATATAAACGGAGAAGAGATCAACACCCTATAAGAACGTATAGTTGTTGTATCTCTTCAGAGCTCTGCACTTATGAAGTAATTTGGGTTTATTGGGTTTTGGTGGAGTTTCAAATTTGCTATTTGATAAATTTTACATGGTGATTTTTGTTGCGTTAACATAAAGAGTTCTGCATAATATTACGACAATTGTCAACCATTTTTTTTTTTTGACGTCAATTGTCAACCATTTATGTGTATTGTATTTGAATTGACAGTGATCCTGAGAATGTAGACGTAAAACTGAAGATGAATTGGAATGGATCGTTCGTACGTAGAAGACTGTGGTCGGCTAAATTACGTCGGCGGTAAAGTTCATCTTTCTACGGTAGATCCCGATTTATTAAGTTGGTTTTACTTGGGTGATATATTAATAGTTTAATGTAGATCTTCCATTTCTCAAGGTTTGGTATAAGCTAACTCATGAAGAATTATAGAATAGTAAGTTATTACAATGGAGAGAAAATTTAGATGCTAATATCAGAGAGATATGTGTTTTGGCAATGGTTTCTTGAGAACTCATCTGATAAGCATACTCATGTTGAAGGTGTAGAGGATAATGGTAATTGGAGCTGTGATGATCAAATTAATGATGATGAAGTACTTCCCAATACACCTATACAAAGCTCCGATGATGAGGAAGACTGAGTGAAAAATCTGTTTAAGAGGAAAAGCAACTTTAAGCAATGGAAGCTTCATTTAGGCCAAATATTCAATGATGTGCAAGCATTCAAAAATGCTTTAGTGATCTTTGTTGAATGAGCAACAAAATATCAAACTCTGTCGATGGTTTACTGTTGAGAATTTCCTTTTCTAATATTTAATTTAGTTTTTTTTATTTTTCTCTTAATGACATGTTCTTAACAGAGTTATTTAATATTTTATTAAGAATTTATTTGTTGAACAGAAAAAATGATCAGTTTATGTATTTATTGGAATGTTTTATAAGTTTGTACATTAATTTAAAGAAATTAAAATTTATGTAATATTTTTTTAGTTTGTGTATTTTTTAGATTTAGGTAGTCCAATTCGTGTATTTTAGGTTTTTATCCCAAATTATAATTACATGCTATATCATGTGGGCAATAAATAATAATACGTTAACCATGCAGTATAACTAAGGGTAGTTTGATCGGTTCATCTCTATTTTGTCAATCTTTCATTGAATTAAGTGATTTTGTCAAACCACGAAAACAAAAATGAAAAAACGACACATCAACCTAATTTTTAATTTGAATCGTATATTCATTAAGGCATGTAGAGGAATAATGTTGCTCATGTGAAAACATGGACAGGTCCAATCGAATGTGGATTTTGTTAAATGGTCACTTAGGTGGGTTGTTGGAAAAATGACCTAAACAAAGTATATATCATGGAATCAAGCAAACTTGTGTGAGGAAGAAAAGATATAAAATGATTAGAGAATATATGAGTCTATGAATGATGTTTACAATATGAACAACGTTAACACAAAGAAGTGAAAAGAAAATTTAGTTGAGTTGATACGTAGGATTTTTAAAAAAGAACGTGGTACTTCATGTCCAACACTAACACATGACTAACTATATTTTAGTAAGTTATTTTGGCAATTTCGTCAAGTCAATCTTGTGATTTCGTCTTTTTTTTTTACCTATCCTCACCAAACTGTAATTGAATGACGGATACTAATTTTTCCGTATGAGTATCTTTATTTTTTTCTCGTAACACTAAATTTATATCACCTTTTTCTCTATCTAATTCATATCTTCACTGCAATATCTAGACCCAATTTAAAAAGATTATTCACTGCAATATGCACAATAAATAACAATTAATATCACATTATAACCAAATCATAATCAAATCTATATCTCTCATATTTTAGTAACTAACATAATTTTTAGGGATGTATTGGATAAATAATTTGGAGAGATTTGAATTTTAATGAGATTTGAGATGATTTTGTTGAATTTAGGTGAATTAAGAAATTTGTTATTAAATTTTTTGAAATCTCACGTAAAACCATGAGATTTTGATATTTGTTTTTTAACTAAGAAGTCTCATAAAATTTCAGCTGAAACTTTAAAATCTAATTCTTAAGATATTTTCAATAACAGTGGATTTGATTAGACATTTTAAAATCATTAATCCAATAACATTAAATTTTAAAATTCATAATTCAATAACACATGATTTGTCATTTTAACTCAAACATCTCCAAATACTCAGTTCAATACACCCCTCTTAGATTTTAGATACAATATAACAAATCAATTTTCTAAAAAAAAAATGTTGTGTATAATTTAATCAGATTTTGTAGGAGCATATTCTTAGAAGAAATTGTAAAAAATATTAAACAAATTCTCTAAATTAATTATAACAAATCAAAACAATTAATATCTTCTTGAATAATCTTTTCACATATATTCATAATTATGCAATTTCATTCAAACCAAAAAATAATCGTAACACCTTTGCGTCCAAGAAGAATTTCATTAAAAAAAATTGTCAAATAAAATTTCATATGTATATTATTTTATGTCCCTAAAATTTATCAGTTTTTTTTAATAATTCATTTTACTAAATATAATTATTTTAAGAAACATAATTAAATTATGGTTACTCTAATATAGGTATTTGACAAAATCAATTTGATATTTTACATATTCTATACATCGAAATAATTCAAACAAAAACCGGATCCAACCCGATTTAACACTCTTAATCAAACCGTTAGAAATGTTTTAAATAGTCTTAAAAATATACAGATAACACCACTTAACTTTTACAACCAAATTACATCCTAATAGGAATGTCCATTTCGAGATGGAAAATATGTTCCATCCCATATCCGTTGGAAATTTTCCGTCACATAACCTTTTTTAAAAAATAATTATTTTTTGAATACTTTTTAGTCCAACGGGTAAAGGATTCAGACGGGTACACTCATGTTTCCGTATTTTATGTTTGGGTATTTAAGTTTTACAAAACTAAAGAAAATGATCCAAATTTTAATCATATTTTTAAAAAGTACTCTAAAAGTTTTCAAAAATACAATAATTTTCTGAAATATACGACCTTTACCTAAATTAGTAGAATCTGCGAATTGAATTTAATTACTTAAATTTTATATATTTTTAAAATCTATAAAAATAAATTGTATAAACATTTTTTTGCACGTACGTGCGGCTCATAATCTAGTTCATATTATTTCGACACCACTTTTTCTTTTCAAATTTTCTTTCTATCAAACCCAAATACCCTTGTTTTTTTTTTCCCACAAAATAATGCTCCAAAATTAATCTTGCAAACAACTGTTATTCAATCATATATTTAATAGAATCTAAATGCAAACATAACTTGTTGTTAATTAATTTTTAAACTGGTATAAGATTTGTAAATCAAGATTTGAAAGCTTGGTGTTATTCAGTTAAGATTTCAAATACTTCATTTTGATGTTATTTCAAAACTAAAAACTTTTAAACAATTTGTATATTAAATAATTTGAAATGAATTTCAATAGCTTTTCATAAGTAAATGATTAGAAACAAAATTCAAGATAAAACACAAAGATTTTAGAATCCATAAACATGAATTATTATAAATATTATCAAATTTTGAAATCTTGAAGATTATTAAACAACATGGGAAAATAATTTTAAATTATTGTAATTATAATCCTTCTAATCAACTTTGGAGATTTATTTATTAATTTATAAACTATGCTTACTTTTTAAAACCTTAGCTAAATTATTTTGTAAAATTTACAAGTGGTTTGAATTTGTTGAATAGTATTATTTTCCTTGATTTGCCAGAAAATTCTATAGTAAACCATTGATGGCTTTGACCACAAAATAAGTAAACCATTAACGCGTTAGACATAAATTGGGAAACATATCTCTTCTCTTCAGTCAAATATTGAAATAAATGATACACGTTATTTCCTTAACCAATAATATAACGTTCTATCTTCATCCTCAAAATTGACCAAAATAGCCCTATAATTCTACCCTTAAATTGACCAAAATAGCCCTCCGTCTTCAAGCTCTCATCTCCGTTAATGTCTCCTATTTAAATCAACTCAACTCCGAGCCCAATTCAACACAGAGCTGACGTAGCAATCTCTGACCCACCGCGAAAATCCAGATCCGAAAACCATCAATGGCGTCAGAAAGCAACGGATCCAGATCCGAATCCGTCACCACTCTCAACTCTGATTCCACCGCCGTGGAAATTCCTTCGCAGCCAAGGAAGGTAGCACTGATCACCGGAATCACCGGCCAAGACGGATCGTACCTGACGGAGTTCCTCCTCGGAAAAGGCTACGAAGTTCACGGCCTGATCCGTCGATCATCGAATTTCAACACCCAGCGAATCGACCATATCTACATCGATCCTCACAATGTCAACAAGGCTTTGATGAAGCTCCACTACGCCGATCTTACCGACGCATCCTCACTCCGCCGTTGGCTTGACGTGATCAAGCCAGACGAAGTTTACAACCTCGCCGCTCAATCTCACGTCGCTGTCTCCTTCGAGATCCCTGATTACACCGCCGATGTCGTCGCAACCGGTGCTCTCCGTCTCCTTGAAGCCGTCAGATCTCACACCACCGACAGTGGTCGGACCATCAAGTACTACCAAGCCGGATCTTCAGAGATGTTCGGGTCAACTCCGCCTCCACAGTCAGAGACGACACCGTTTCATCCCAGATCTCCTTACGCAGCTTCCAAATGCGCTGCTCACTGGTACACAGTGAATTACAGAGAAGCCTATGGTTTATTCGCATGTAACGGAATTCTGTTCAACCATGAGTCACCGCGCCGTGGTGAGAACTTTGTGACTCGGAAGATCACAAGAGCCTTGGGAAGGATCAAGGTTGGTTTGCAGACGAAGCTGTTCCTTGGGAATTTGCAAGCGGCAAGAGATTGGGGATTCGCAGGGGATTACGTGGAGGCAATGTGGTTGATGCTGCAGCAAGAGAAGCCAGATGATTACGTTGTTGCAACAGAGGAAGCACATACAGTGGAAGAGTTTCTGGAAGTGTCATTTGGGTACTTGGGACTCAATTGGAAAGATCATGTTGAGATCGACCCGAGGTACTTTAGGCCTGCTGAAGTTGATAACCTTAAAGGAGATGCTAGCAAGGCGAAGGAGGTGTTGGGATGGACACCAAAAGTAGGGTTTGAGAAGCTGGTGAAGATGATGGTTGATCAAGATCTTAAGATTGCTGAGAGGGAGAAGCTGCTTGTTGATGCTGGTTTCATTGCTGCTGAGCAGCAACCTTGATTTGATCATTACAAGAAAGAGGGAGTTAAATCAGTTAAATTTCTGTGTTTTTTTTTTTTTTTTTTTTTTTTTTTTTTTTTTTTTTTTGCTTTGATGTTGTTTTGTTGTTGTTGTTTTAGTTTCTTGTTTGCTTTTTAAGTTATCCAATTTGTTTCACTCAATTAGTTGAGGATGAAGAGCAGTGAATTTTGTATGAAAGGGCAAAAAGAAGCCATATAAAACAGTTTTAGTTTTGTTCTTTTATTCATGAATCTCCCAAAATGACTTCAAACAGAAATGATTCTTTTACTTTACCCTAGAATTGGCTCTTTAAACCGGAAGACGAAAGCTCACTGAGCTGTCAATGGGCTTTAGTCTAAAACTCTAAGCAGTTAAACACACAACAATGCTTTTTGCAAATTGCCATTTTTAAAATTAACATTTGGATCGCTCAATCTCAGTCTCAGACCTAAATCAAATTTACATTTGTGAATGTACTTCTCAAAGAAGCTACACCAATTTAAATTCAATTTTCAGGATTGAATCAATTGGATTTATGATATCTGATCCTTTTTTCTCTTTAATCATAAAATGGAGAGCGACAAAACACTGCGTTTCCAAAGGCTAGATTTCTTAGGACGGGGTCTAAGAGAGAAGTTGAGGCCATACATCTCCTTGGACGCCAAATCCATGTCCACGAACCCCATCAGCTTTCCCACAACAGATGCGCTTTCTCGGATATGATCCATGTCTTTGCTCTCTGACCAGAGGCGATGCGCAAGCTGGAGCCGCCTGTGCTTTGTGTTCAGCCCAATGCCCCATCTCAAGAACACGTTCTCTCTCTCTTCTTTCGTCATTTTCTTCTGCATCAACTGACTCAGCTTGTACCTCTCCCTGTTCAGTGCCCTCAGGCTGTTTTGTTTCACGGCCCAAACAGTTAAAAAACTGAACACATTCTTCATTTAAACCGTCAAAGGAAGGTAAGGTGCTTTCGTGTGAATATATATACCTGGACATTGATGTAAGAGTGCGTCCGTTTTCAATAGCTTTGTTATTGAGGTTAAAGGTTTCTCTGATGTACTTGAGCCTACGAAGTTCTACCTCCATGTACAAGCAATCTTTCTGATCTCCTCTGAAGAGAAGGAAGAAGTAACTTCTGTGTGCCATGGAAACGTTGCAAGCATGCCATAGCTCTATTATCTCCATCTCGAGTCTCTTGAACTCCAATGGCCAGTTCAATGGCATGGTTAAATAATCTTGTATGGGGTCAACCGCAGCGTCCTTGAAACTCTTTGGCGATCTTAGAGCCAAGAACTTTTGTTCTATCTCCTCCATCTGCACATGATAGAGGTGGTCCTCAAGATAAAGACAATATTTTAAGGTTGTATCAAGTAGAGGTAAGTGAAAAGCAAGATCTGCGTAACCAAGTTAGTAAAACTAACCGGTAGATGAATGATTCGCTTGTCCCTTTGAGGAGCAGTCTCTTCATCTTCGTCCTGGCTGATTAAAGCTCTACCACTTGTCTGACGTGCATACACAGGAGCTTTAGAGAGAGAAACCTGTGATCCACTCGGTGATGAATTTCTTTTAATGACATCATCTAAAGCAGCTGGCATTCCTGGGGTGCTGTTGAAGTCTTTCTCGAACCAAGTTGTTGGCATGCTCATCCGGCTAAAATGCTTTGGCACAGGTGGCCTCTTGATGTTGTATGGTTTCAGGTTGCTCTCAGCTCTTTCTTTCTGATACCAGCTTGGTGGTGTGTAAAAATCTTTCTCAGACAAAGAAAAGGAAGAGTTCGATACAAAACTTGCTCCGCAGCTTCTGCTTCTAGTATGCCCCATGCCTCCTACAGTCTATGAATCTCCCTCAAGATGCAAAGCATAAGGCTTTTCAGGAGACGGAGCGACAGAATCCGGATATGTATGGTCTCTTCTGATGTCAGAAGACTGATGAGGAGATGATTTGTCAGCAAGTGTCAAAACACAGCATCGAGAGACTTTGATGGGTTCACTTTTGTCCTTTGGTTGGACAGAGACACTACTGACTTCTTTTAATCTTTCTTCTTCGTCTTCTTCTTCTTCTTCTTCTTCAGTTTCTGTTGGTGGTCTTAATTTCTTTGACTCTGGTACACATACTGGTAGTGCACTCACAGCCACAGACCAGTCTGGAAGCATGTTTGGCTCTGGATGCATGATGATACCAGGACTCTCTGTTTCTATGCATTGAAGTTCCGTGCAAGTATCTTCAGAATCCACCTCACTTGGTTCGTCCATTTCATGAAATCGCTCCTCTTGAACACTAGACTGATCTACAGATTCCCCCTTGTAAATGTGCGGTTGGTTTTCACTTTCTGCCCCACGAATATTCAGTCGAACTTTAGTGAATTTCCCAGGAGTTACAAATGATAGGTGTTGTGCTGGACTACTTGCACCAGAATTTATCCTAAAGTCTGAAAGCTGGAAAACATTCTCGTCACAACCGTGCACAGTTGATTGTGGGGAAATCATAATGGACGGTTGAGCAGATAGAGGGCTTTCTGGTGTTATACTTAAAGACTCCCATGAACTGCGCACCCGGAGGTTGGGGTATTGACGTCCGAGAACCACCTGGAGGAATACGAAAATAAGATTATAAATCAGGCAGTTGAACGGTTTATTCATGAAATTGACGTACATTTCTCTGTTCAGAGTCTGTTGATAATATCTCTTCTGTTGGTGCTTCTTCAATAATTTGTTGAAGATCCTCAATCCGAGAATAAGCCCGCTTTAATTGTTGTGCTAGTTGGAATACCTCTTTATTTAGCTGTAAATAATGAAAAGACCATAAAGTCTCTATAGTGAGTGGATCATGAAAAAAGATTTACATGTTAAGATAGATCACCAGTATGAATGCAGTATTACAAAAGATGGTTGTTACAAAAAGTTATTAGGGAAGCGAGTTTTCATACTGCAACTGGTTTTTAGATATCTTGATAGGTTGATAGAAGTAAATGAATTACCTTTTCAATTTGGATGTCTTTATCCTTCAATAATGCAGCTGTGTCCGACACAACAAGAGTTTGACGAGGGCCGCTTAACTCACTCTCCAGTTTAGCCAACTCCCTCTGTAAGTGTCTAACCAGAGCTTTATCAGACATGACGACATTGACTTGTGCATTTGTTGTCACCTCCTTAGCACAGCTTGCGAATAACAGTGTGTTTCTTGATTGCTCAACGTGTATTCTTGCAGGACTCATTGTGCAGATTATGGAAGTTCTGGCGTTTCCTCCCAAGGAAGACTGAAGTATGCGTGTCAGCTTTGAATCTCTGTATGGAATGTGCCCAGTTTTTCGTTTACTGCATTAAGCTAGCCACATAATTTAGTAACATAATAAGAAGCCACTTAAAGACAATACATACATTAGATGTTAATAGCAGCAATTTGCTAATAACTTCATAAAAGACAATGAAAAGCTGCTCAACCATACTTCAAGACAAGGAATTCACTTACAAACTCGAAAAATAAAGAGAAGACTACAGTGGCACAAATCAGAAGTGCTACACAGGCTAACCTTAGCTTTCGAATGACAGTTCCTAGTGTTAGTAAACTTCGGTTTATATGAGAACCTTCTTTCAACCTTGTGCCAGCTGATAATGACTGAGATGCACGTTCACTTCCAGCAAGATCAATGAAATTCTGCAGGATTATAAGTTAATCTCTGAATTTATTCATCTTTTGTTTTAGGATAATACATGATGGAAGATTCAAAAGTACATACCACTGTTGCAGTGAGTGTACTAAATTTATCATTCGCCAAATGTTCACTTGCTGTGCTTTCAACTGTCTGTATAAGATATCAGTCAAAAATAAGCTCCGAAAAGCAACCTGTAGACTGCAGCTTTGAATCGTTAACTAAACCAGAAAAATGCCTTACCAATCTCAAAATCTGATGAGAGCGGGAACTAACTTCATTTAAAGCTGTCTCTCCAATTTGTCGTTGAGCTGCAATGATTTGATGATACTAAGTCAAATTGGTGCTAAACATCAAAAGAATTAACTTAGAAACACGTTTGGAAATCAATACCTATACAGATTGATAAAAGCTCCTTAAAATGATTCCAGTCCCTCAAAGTTTCCTCCGTGCGTTTCTCAACAACTGTTCCTTTCTGTCCCAAAATAAATGACAAGTAAAGTGAGATTATGCATAACCAAGTCCATAAGATGCCAGCACCAACTTTTACCTCAGGATCATCCAAAAGTCTGAGTGGAATAATGTCTGTACTCAGGAGGTCTCTTACAGACTCATTATAAATCTCCATAGCTGAGAACTTCAGAATGAATTCTCTTTCTTTGTGCTGCAGAAAACACATAAAAATTGAAAATGCGCCAGTTACTGAATGAACTGGAAATAGTAGTAAGATTACTGTGAAGACTATGATATTGTTAACCTTACCTTCTCAATGTAATCATATATATCGGCCAAGGCGTAATCAGTAATTCCACTCATAGTGTATGTCTTTCCATTGCTTGTTTGCCCATATGCAAAGACACTAGCTGAAACCAGTTAAAATTTGTATCAAAGATGAGCCGCAGGGGATAAAGACTAAAAAACAGTAAGAGACATGCCTTACCATGAACCCCACTAACAACAGAGAGAGCCACTTCCTTTGCCCCTTGATCATACACCTCCCTGGTACCACACTCAGGGCCAAACACTCTGTCTAGATGCATAGGAAAGCTCAGCAAGATAGATTTAAGGATTAACTTTGATCAAGAGGGAAAAAAAAAAAAAAAAACTTTGATCCAGAAGCTGTCAAGCTGCAAAAGTGAGCAAGTCTTACCAAATGTGTACGCAGTGGGGTACATGGAACGCTCGGATATGGAAAGATGGCTCCTGTATAAGACCGTTTCTTCGTTGATACACTCCCAATCTGCCACATCATTCCTTGCCCTTTCTTTCACATTTAATGGCCTCAGACGAACAGATACAAAAATCTTCTCTTCCCTACCACTCGGTCCTTGCATCTGATCCTCTCCTGTACCCATCTTCATTTGTCACCTCCCTTCCCGCATCCTACCCCAAAAGAAACCGGAACAAAAACAACAACAATGTCATATATATATATAGACAGAGAGAGAAAGGAATTATGAGGACAGCTCAATCATTGCAGATCATGAGTCTTGTTATGAACTTGTCTGATTCCATGTCTCAGGCCGAAAAGCATTGTCTCTATCCACGTGTTTTATATTCAAAATACGTCAGCAGAGAATGATAACGAAATCAGTAACATAGTGGTTCTTTTTCATCATTGTTTGAGACAAACAAACGAAGCTTCATATAATATTCTGAAGAAGATTTGGTGTTTTCTGCAATGGTCCCCTCAAAAAGGTCTTCCTTGCATGTCGCATAAGTTTCAAGCCTACTCTTATATTTTATTCCTTACAATCACAAAGAAAGGCACTTACAAAAGAATCACTTACCTTCAGAAATTTGATATTATAATATTGTAAGGGACTTCATAGCCATTTCTGCAGAATGTTCGATGTGGAGCCAAGAATCTTGGGTAACTCCATGTGCATTGAGGAAACAGAGCTTTGACTACTTACACCTGCCTCCAACAAAGAAAAAATCCAACACAAACTTAGCCGTAAGAACCAAGAAAATAATATTAATAAAGAATACAAAAAATATCATATCCTTTTCAATAGTGACATGCGTCGCCGGAGCATGAACCTAAGTTTCAGCTCACAGACTTCAAAATGGAACTTCAAATCAACCAATCACGCAAAATTCATAACCAGAACTACAAAATCCAACCATCGTGCGTAGTGCTACTAGAATCCGGAACCGCATTATCACGAACACATGCCACGCTCATCAATAACAAAAACCACAAAATCCGGCAAGAGAATTAAGAAAAATCAAGCGAATTTCTAACCTGCGAATCGACGAAGGAGGTACGGAAATTAGAGAAACGAGGCCAAGCGCGAAATGTAGAACAATGGCGGAAGCGAAGGTGAACGATACGGAACACAACGATGTTTCCGACGAGGGAAATAGCATAAAACGATCCAAAATGAGGCGATTGGGAGAGAAACCAGAGATTTCTCGGTGGACCTATTTCGAAAAAATCTGAATTGCGTAGCTGTTAATCGCTAATGGCTTTTTGTTTTCTTCATCGTCATTGGTGAATTAGTAATTAGCTAATTATATTAGCGCGCTAAACAAAGCATCATTTGGAGCAGCTGAGCTAATGATTTTTTTTTTTAGTAGAGTCTCTGGTTTATTGCTGGTAAATCAGACAATTATCCAAGATTATAAATCAGAAAGAGATAAATTTTGCATTTCGTTTCCGCACGTAATTATAAGGTTACCAAATTGCCAAATTTCAAGGATCCTTCCTCATTAATAATTTATGCTATGAACGTGAGTCTCAATTTGATTATCCACAGTTTTTTTTTTAATAAGTTTAGGCTGTATCTTTATTCCAAAACGATAATAATGCACATTGATTTGGATTATAATCTGATAATGTTTAATCCTAAATCAGTTTTAAGTTGGTTGATTAATCACATCATTAACCTAATAAACTATGTTGAACACACATTAGTTCGATCTTAATGGCACATCATATCACGACCACAAAAGCAACAACATGATTTATTTACATTCTTTGCGTTTTTAAGCCAATGTTAAATTTATTTACTTTCTTTACGTTTTTAAGCTAATGTTAAAGAAATTTTAGTTCACTGTCGATAAGTTAATAATAACAAAATATTATAAAAGCAGAGCACATGAAGGCATGTGCGTTTGCCTCCTTTTTTTTTTTTTGGTTACATGTCAAATACATAGGGTGGTTCAATGCAAATTATCTAGATGGATAAATTAACAATAAACAAACATGTAAAAGCAGATAATCTTACCATTACCATATATCTAAAATATGTAAATTTATTATTGAAACGACTAAGCAAATTTATTAACGATTATCAACTATATAACATTCAATAATTTGGAATGTATTGCAAATAAATTTTATCTATGTAGCTTAATAAAGAAATATTAAATCGTGAGGTTGAAAAACAAAAACAAATATTTATCTAAAATGTGTGTTTTTTTTTGGAGATATACATAAATTAGACAAGAAAATAAATAAGAGGGCCATGCACATTATGTGGCAAGGACAAAACCATTCAACCCTTAATTGTCATGAGTGGCACATGAGAATGTTTCCTCTTATGAGTCGGCAGAACAAGGAGGGGTAGCCTGACCAATCAGACTAAATCAGTCATTGGATATGAAGCTAAAATAGACGAATAGTTTCATTTCCAAATTCTCTTTTTCAAACCCTTATCTCCAATATATCCACTGCTCTAGATTCGAGAAAGACCTTTTCTAATTTTCTATCGTGAGACATGAATAAAGTAGCCTGCAAGTGCAAGTCACAACTTGGAAACTAAGCTTTGAAAGTTAAGCAGGTCTTTGCAAATAAAACTCCATGACCAAAAATCATCTCTCTATGTCACATGAAGATGATGCATTTTTCTTTTTTTTGTTGTGTTTTCATGTATTCGAGATGACACTTTTGAGAATTTGCGATCCATAAAGGAGGGGAAAAAAAAGAGATCGAACCCTACCGAAGGTAGCTCGAAGCCACCCAAAGCAAAATGTAGCTTAGGAGCGATGACATGACTTCAAAACCTCTTGGTCCTTTGATGAACGGCGGGACCACAGATACCATTAAGAAAGTCCCAACCAGCCACGAGAAGATGAAAGCACCAGTCCTGTTTCACAATATCAACCTGATCAGGTGCGAATCATAATCAAGAAGGTAGCAGAGGATTTGCAATTAAGATCAGCTTATTACCCGTAAAGGAAAGACCAGAACTTCTTCTTCAGCCTTTGGTGGATGAAGTAAAAGGTAGCTATTAGTGATAACCCAACCTGCAAGGTCGGTCCTTCTTCTGTCGGGAACAGAACGGTTAGAAGGCAAAGAACTGCAAATGTGACTGTCGTTTTGATAAGGAATGCAGTGGGAGGAGTTTGGAATCTCTCGAAAACAAAGTTGACAACTTTGGACTGCCTCACTTGGCGGACCTTTTTCTTTATGTCGATCTTTGGGTTTTTCCGCTCATGGAACTTCTGCATGATAATCTTGTCGTGAGCAGATTCGATTGCATCAACACTGGGTTTGTGCCCTGCGTATTGCTGAATGAGAAAGTTCCTCGCGCCTTGAATCTCATCCTCTGAGGCCATCCGGCTTATCCCAAGCCGTTTATATGGGTCTTTGATATTGATCCGAGGGAAGATAGCTGAACCTATTGTGGAAGTAGCTGGGAACATTAGTCAATTTGGCTTGAATCATTATGAAGGTCAAGTTTTAGCTAAGAATTATGTATTGCATTTCTAGCTAGGTATTGCTTTGTTTACTGACAATAAGTTCAACTCAAAACCACTAAGGTGCTATCACCACTGAGGAACAAAAAACACACTTTACAAGCTTAACCCATGATTATTGCATAATCAGTCTGTGCCAATTAGTATAAAGCTTAACCTAGAATTATGCCTAGCTGAGTATAACGTATTACCAGTTGAATCGTCTGCCATATCACCAAAGGAAGCACTCATGGCACGGACGATCATAGCATTGCTTCTTTGTGTAGGAAGCGCCAAATAAGCACTACACAACACCAAAGAGAAGAACATTACAGATAATCATGACAAAGAACTAGCATATGCTTAATCGAAAAAAAAGCACCAAAAAAATACCTTTTAAGAACAGGCCAAGAGGAATTTCGATTACTCAGTTTGCTAAGAACAGTATAAGCTTGAGAGCTTCTCTGAGATGTACCCAAACGATCTGAACGCCATCGAAAGTGAAATCTGGGCGGAGTAACAGTTAAACCGGACGCATTCATCTCTAGCAATAAATGACCGGAGCTTTCCTTCACACCAACAAGCTCAATCCCTATAATCAAATAAGAAATCAGGTATAAACCCTAAACAATTGTTGCAAAACCAATCACACTATCACTATGGATTCTAAACCCAATTAGCGCAGCTAACATTCAACGACTGAAGAAAATTCGGAAATTATTGTAAAGTTAAAGTTCTCGCATCCCCATGGATTGAACCAAAAGCCAACTCTGAGTTGAGAGTGGCTTTGGAGTATATAAGTCGAACCGAAACAAAAGAGAAGAGAATGTAAAGAAAGAGTACCAGAGGCGAAGAGACGTAATCGCCGATGAAAACAATCAGAACACCAGTTTCCCTTTCCCTCCCGGAACCGTCCACAAACCCCCAACTAAGGCAACGGATAGAAGAGATACGCACAAAGACCTCTTCGACTGACGTTTTTTGTTATATAAATGGACTAAGTCGATTACAGTCAACAATCCGTCGTAGTCTAGCTGGTTAGGATACTCGGCTCTCACCCGAGAGACCCGGGTTCGAGTCCCGGCGACGGAGCTTTTCGTTTTTAGTATAATTAGATTTTTTTTCCCTTCCATTTTTGCTTTTCAATTAAATTTTGAGCTTAAATTTATGAAGACCACAAACAACTCGAATAAATGGGATTTTTAGCCTAAAAGAATGGATATTACCAGAGTAACTGTTATTTATAACCCGTGATAGTAACTAAACAACTGTACAACATATGTTTTAGACATTTGTAGTTTTTGGTACTATCGATAGTTTCGTAGCAGCTTCTTGACGTTAGATTTACAGAGTCTGGTAGAAGATAGCCTCTTGAGTCCCCTACAAAAACATTGATTGATCTTCCACTTGTGAGAAGCTTCGTTCAGTAGACCATAACAACACAAGACAAATTAATTTGAGCCAAATAAATTTCTACAAAATCAGACGGTGAAGACTCATGAACCAAATAAATTTCTACAAAATCAGACAGTGAAGACTCATGAACTTTGCAGTACAAATACGTACGGGCAAATTTAAGATAAAGAAATAATTGGTAAATGGGCATACCTCGACGATACATCATGACTGAAACAAAGTTATAGTGGCTATATGCTTGTTCTTCATCACCTGCAAATATTAACTCAACATAAAGTTTCGCTTAACAATATGCAAATATATAACAAGGTTCACAATTACTCAATCAGGGTTACTAAAAAATGCTTCACCTCAAAAGCAACATTCTGATAGCCGTACACATATGTCGATCCAAAAGGGTTGTTCATTGAGCCCTGCGTCTGAATAGCTGCTGGGCCACATTCCCCAAGTATTTCCTAAGGTGAAAACCAGGTTTCATGAGAAATGTTTTAACTCTCAGATTTACTCATTCTAATCAGTCATAATCATATTGTTGACAAAAAAATAAAATCAGTCATAATCATATCCTGAAATTTCTACATTTGATCATCTCCTCAATGCTGCCTCACAAGTTCTTCCCGTTATGCAATAGGATCCCACAATGATGGAATTGATCAAGAGATATAACATCAATAAATGCTTTCAGGGACAATTTTTCAAGGCCTAATATAGTCTAGCTTTTATCATTCATTTTTCTGTTATGCTTGTATCACTTCGATCTGAAGTTAAACTACCTTAACATGTCCCCAGTTAGTGCTTGGAGTGATCTTGTTTCCACCTCTGTTTGCTTCTGCCACTTCCTCTCCAACTGAAAAGCGACAAGAAAGCATAGTTTTGTTGATAAATTAAGACAACATATATCTGAGTAAAGGACTGACATGAGCTGCTATCATTTGTATCGCTTACCAGAAATCACAAAGTTGCACTTTATGTATGAGTTGAAATCAGCATGACCGGGATAGTTGGTGTGAAGAACAAACTTTTTAACTTTGTGACTCTGCAGAAAAGGTAGAGTCGTGAATAAAGAAAACATATGAAGGGAACATATAACTCTACTGGATGAGTTGCCTACCTCCCCATCAAACAGGATGTCCAAACCACGAGTAAAATAGTTGTAAAAGTAGTCACAACATATAGTTGTTTTAGGTCGTGGATCTGACGCGGAATGAATGACCATTTGATCTACCTGTAAAGCAAAGGAGAATTCAGAAGTAGAAATACAAATGGGCATTGAATTGTGACAGATAATGCAGGCAGAATAGTAAGAGAAGCTAATGTAAGCATCTATTCGCGATATACAACAAACAAGTTTGGAGAGACGGCTACAGATTACCTGCTTCGGGTGGATCCCACATGGTCGTCCTAATTCAGTCCATACATCCTGCATGGAGCACGAAATAGTGAGTTCCAAAAAAGAAGCACAAGACAAGGTACAAACTTTACCTGTGGTGATGCACCAAAAGGTATATGCTGGCCTCCAAGAGTAAAGTGTAATTCCTTGCCAAGCTGCATAAATATTTAATGAAGTCACGCAAAGCGTGAAGAGATGTCCAACTGCTAATTATGTTAGACTTAGAGGTGTTAAAACCCACAAAGGGGAACAGGAGTAAGTGAAAATAGGCACACCTTGACATGAACCTCTTCCATATACAGGCTGCCAGGAGGCAAAGGAGGGACAGAAGCTCTATCCATCAATTTTCCTACACCAACTTTTTTGTCGCTTGAGTTGTCATATATAGAGACCCGGCATGTTACTGGTGTGGTGCCATCTGGAAACTCTAACGGTAGTGCCACTTTGTAGAGGAGAAAATAAAATGTAAGAAGTTAAATATTGGACAAGACAAGAAACATAAACATGATTTCTCTGGAGTTTGGGGAAGAAGATACCTTCTCCGTCCTGCAAGCAGTCCGCGTATTGGTTAGGAATTGGAAACTCGAAGGATAGCCCCTGCCATAGTAAAAAAGAAAGTTAAATATTGACAGAACAAATTCAAACATTTATGGACAAACAGTGTGATCACATTTTTTATTTCTTGCTCACCGGGTAGAACAGAGAATAAATCCCTCTTTCTTTATCATAAATTCCAGGAAAAGTTGGTCCAAAAAGTGCATAAACAGCCACAAATGTGGCCAGTGTTGATGGACCCCTGAAGTAAAAGCAAAAGACACTCGTTACAACAGTAAACTACACCAAACCCACAAATTGTAAAAACTTAACTCACCCAATCATAGAAGTGGCATAGTGCATCTGGAGCCGCTTGACATCAAATATCTCAACAAGCCGTAACCTCTGCAAACAAATTGGAAGACCAAGAGCTAAACTAGAGTGTATATTTAACAAACAAAAGAAGACAAACCTAAGTTTATTCCAATTAAACTAGTCAAATAATCATACACTGAATTGCAGGTAAAACATGAAGATCTTGTTTTCCACTCTTAAGTAGTTGAAACCAAAAGTTTCTAAAAGCAGTGAATTCAGTTTCACCATAAACATGCAAAAACCACAGCATCATCTGTAAAAGAACTGTACCTGAGACCAAGGATCAAATCGAAGATGAAACCCATGATCCGGAAAGCTAATAACAACATCCAGTTTCAAAGGCTCCTGCGTGAGGCAACGGAATCATACAATATCCATCACAAAAATAAGACAGATTGGGATGAAATAAATGGCGAATATAAGCACTAAATTAGTATGTTAGCACAAACCTCGTCGTAGTATTTAACATGAACAACATCAAAGATGTTAGGCTGCTGCTCAATTTCAGCAAATGCTTCACAAATCGGCATTCCTGAAAACAACACAACAACTTGATTGATCCGCCGGTCAAACTGATCGGAAGTTGAAACAGTATGCTAATGAACTAAAACAACTAACACAACGTTTGCTAATACTAAAGATGATCCAGAATCTATCAAATGACGCAGCTAATTATAGAAATTCCACCAAGAAACTTCATCGCGATATCATAGATTACCCAAAACAAGACGCAATCGCCGATCGCAAATCGATTGCTATCTTCCAAGTCTAATAGCCGCAGCGAAGATGATAAACTCCTTCTAGAATTCTAAAACTAGAGAAAAAGCAGCAGAAATTTCGAGAGAATCAATCGCATACCGATAGAGAAAGGTCCGATACCAAGGCCGGGTCGGAGATCGAACACGGTGGCGCCCATGGCTGTACCTTCGCATCGTCGACTAGTTCTCTGCATCACCAGTTTGTCACCGATCTTTGAGTAATCTTTCATTCTTTGAATCGGTTTATTGGAGAAGGAGAATAAATTGTTTTTTTTCTTGTTTCCCTTCCGATGCACCAAATTTTTTTTTTTTCTAATTTCGAAGTCCTGAATAAAGTCGGGTCCAGTTAGTTAGTTCCTCTCGTACATTTAATATTTTTGAAAACTTTTGATCACCATAAACGCATAGTGCTCCTTCGCCAATAAAGTGATACTAGAATATACGAATTTAAAATTTTTGTTACTAAATGTTAAAAAAAGCTGATGTAATACAATTTTTGTAAATTTTTTTGATGTAGTATAGTAAGCATTATTAGATAAGAAGGTATGTATCGTAATTAATTTTGAAGTCTCACGTAACAATAGATTAAAAATAAACTTTTTGATGTAAAAACGTAGAGGGATGTATAGAATCAACCATTTATAATGGATTTATCTTAAAATGACAGACCATTTATTCAATCATGAGCTTTTTAAAAAATATCTAAGACTCAGTATATTGTACTAATGATTTTAATATGTACCTTAAAATGCACTATTATTATAAATGTTTTAAGCATGAGATTTTTTTTGGTAACTTTGAAGTATTTTTAGTTTAAAATACAAATATCTAAATCTTGGTTTTAAATTTTAAGTGGAATTTTTGAGAATTTCACAACAAATCATTAAAACTTTTCTAAATTCACCCTAAATCATCTAAAAACATATGAAAACTCAAATCATTTAAAATACTTTTAAAAAATCAGATATGATTGGTTAACCAACTGGAAATCTAAATGTTAAAAAATCAATTTGATAATTGGCAACCCTCATAACCTCATGTCACATATTCAATTCATGTTTCAATGTTATTTCTTGGAAAAAAGTGTTAGTTGGGTTATGCTAACTAGTCATTCATTATTACTTGGTTTTTAGGACACAAGGAAAAAAAACTATATATTTCTCTGTCAACTAAACCAAATTTTTTTGTTATTTTGAATCCATTTCTATTTGGATGGATAACAAGTATCAAATCCACGTTTTTTCTTTTAAAATTTATTTTTACCAGTGGATTATGTCACTTTATCCATTTTTTTGTAGATAAAATATTTATGGATAATATTTGATTAAAGCTAGATGTGATATCCTCTTTAGTTTGGAGTCATTTCATAAAACTCCACCAATAAATTAATTCAATTAACAATTATATATATATATATATAATAGGATTATTCTATGTATTAAATTTCATATACAATAATATATTACACTCTATTTTCTGTAAAATATTATCTTCTATATTGATATCAAAATTAGTTTTCTTTATTTTAGCTATTTATTACTATAATTCATATTTATATCTAATAAATGAATATTTACCAATATTATATTAATATTTGACTGAAGATTCACATGTTTTCACCCCTCCCTCTCTCTTTTTTGTTTGTTTATTAATTTGTATTTTATGAACATATACTGAATTTGAATGTGTAATTCAAAGAATAAGAGGAATCATCTCGTTTTTGGATTTGCAACGAACAATATAATTAAAAGAACATATGTTAAAGAAATATGAAAATTCGATTAAGAGAAATTTACTTCGAAACTTTATAACAAAAGGCAAAGTCTAACATGCACGTGAACAATGCCCAACAAAGGAACAAAGCCTACCTACACTACCATGTGAGTGTGGCGAATGAAGTTATTTAAGCATACCTAACCAAATCATGATATATCTATGTAACTGCAGTCCTTTTGGGTTACTCCTTAATGTTTTCCATAAATACATGTTTTGGGATACTTCTTTATTGATACTTTTTGTGTGAAAATGATACTAAAGTACGCTGACCATTTTGAGACACAATCTTTGATTATTATCGATGCTTGATTACTTAGCTCGATTCTTTGTTTATTATTATTATTATTATTATTATTATTATTATTATTATTATTATTATTATTATTATTATTATTATTATTATTATTATTATTATTATTATTATTATTATTATTATTATTATTATTATTATTATTATTATTATTATTATTATTATTATTATTATTATTATTATCGATTCTTTGTTTGTTGGTTTGTAAATTAAACAAGACTCGCAGTAAATAGCCAATTTGTAAAATAATTTCACGTATTTGGAGTTTTCATGCTGGATTTTAATAAACTTCATGTTATTTAATCTGATAATACAGTATTTTACAAATTGTCATTTTTAACATATACGAAAAAACATAAATCATTTACGAAAATGTCACTTCACGTGCATGGAGTTTTTACGCGAGAGTTTAATAAATTTCATGTTATATTATCCTAACAATATGCTATTTTATATAATATTACTCTCTATTGTTTCGCAAAAGAATATCATTTTAATTTTTTATTTTTGTTTCACAAATAATATTTTAAAAACTTTTATGCAGATTTTTAGACTAAATCTCAATTTGGTTCATATTATTCAATTTATTAATTATAAAGAAAAGTGATCCAATGTATTAATCGATGGTAGAATTTTTTTTTAACATAGTTTTCTTAATTTGTGTAAAAATGTGAGAATGACACATCTCTGGAGAGTATGTGTTTTAATAATATATGGAAACAAATCATACAATGTATTTACAAAAATAACACCTCATGATTTTGCTAACTTTGGCATGAATAAGTATTTGAAGGGCCAATGACAATAGACACTAACAAGCCATAAATTAGTTAAATGTCATATCTTATAAACTTAAACTTACATGGATAAGTATTTGAAGGTTTAAACATAATCTAACATTAGATTTTACGAAATTAATTTGAAATCTAAACTCTAGAATTTTTGGGAAAATCTATAAGCAGTAAGAAGTTCACAGCAATTTTTTTCTTTAAAACGGAGTCAGAAGTGGGAGAAAAGCCAAAACCAAAAGTCCATTTTATTTTTTCTCCCCCACTAGTCTTCGTTCCAAACACATCACCCCATACTCTCCTCTCCATCATCATCATCGCCAAAATCCCCAAAGAACCTCAGATTAGGGTTTCTATTTCACTAGTTGATCTGCAAGTACTGCTCGTCTATTTTTCTAATTCTTGACTAATCATGGAGAATCAACAGAAGCGGCTCCAGCAAGGTGAGCCGGAATTGGCTGCTATGGCTCGTCGCGAAGATAGTTCGGTCAGGGGGATTGATCTTATGAGTGTTGATCAATGTGAAGAGATCGGTGTAAACCAAGTTCCTGCTCTCTCTAGCCCTGCCACGTCGGTGGGTGCGACGGTTGGTGTGTCCAGTGAGCAACAGACCAAAGTTGCTGATGAAGCTGTCCCTATGAAGCGAAAACGAGGCCGACCTCCGAAGGCACAGGCTAATACGCCGTCTCATACTCGTCCACCACCGCCACCACCACCGCGGAAGGATGAGAAGGAAGACGATGTCTGTTTTATTTGCTTCGACGGCGGAGACCTCGTTCTCTGTGATCGACGGTGTGTGATTGTTAGCTTACAGTGATAATTCTGTTAGATACTATGCCTATAGGGGAGTTTAGAGCCTCTGCGTATGTGTTTTAGTAGGTTACATCTCGGAAGAGCTTAATTAGTTAGTCTTTGTTATCTGTTCATGTTTCAATAACTATGTTCTTTATCTGGCTACAAATTCTGATTATCGATTACGTTCTGGTTAATGCCATAGGTTAGAGCTACTCAATTGCTAGAGAAGCAAGGGGACAGTGTTAATAATCAGTTATTTTTGGAGCTTTTAGAAATTATGTTTTTGGTAAGTTTTGATGGGTTTGTCTTGTCCCTTCAGGAATTGCCCCAAGGCATACCATCCAGCTTGTATTAAGAGAGATGAGGCATTCTTTCGAACATCGGCTAAATGGAATTGTGGTATGTGGTGGTAATTCATGATTTTCTTTTGTTGTCTTTACTGTCAGCAATATAAGGAATGATTATCCGGCACGCCGTCATTTGGAATATCTTAAATGACATGAACATTCTTCGAAAACTGATGTTTCATTCATTCATTTCAGGTTGGCACATATGTGGTACATGCCAGAAAGCTTCCAGTTACATGTGTTATACATGCACTTTTTCTGTTTGTAAGCGGTGCATTAAAGATGCCGACTATGTGATTGTGAGAGGCAACATGGGTCTTTGTGGCACATGTATTAAGCCTATAATGTTGAGTGAGAACATTGCTCAAAAAAAAAAAAAAAAAAAAACTCCCCCATTATTTTTTTTTTTTTTTTTTTAATCACTTAAAAAAATTTGCTTGGGTGTCAGTCGAATTTTTACCAACCTGTCACAATTACCTTAAGAGGAATATAGTTTGTTGATTTGAGTCGTGTCTGGGCTTTATATCTCTTTTGATTGTTCTATTTATTTTAACCCGATTAAAATCCCTTGTTTTGTTGCCATGCACATGATACTCGTACGTACGACACAATAAGTAATGTGATAGCAATCAATCACAAGCTGAAATCATGGAAATTTAGAGATTTGGGGTTGATTGATTTGAAACATATACTTTGAGAGAACTAAGGAAAGGATGGGAGTTTTCCAAATTTGTTGGTCATGGGTTTCGTATATAATTAGCTCTTGCAAGAATCGGGTGAAACTGTAGGACAAGAGTCACTCTTGTTTTGGGAGGGAATCTTGTATTTCCTTAGTATTCTAAGAAAGTTGAGTGTTTTTTCTTTTATATTGTCCTCTTTACACTACCATAATGTGTGTGTCGCTCATAATTATTTTCATTGTTTTTTAGGTTAAGGTGGATTTTGATGACAAGCTCAGTTGGGAGTATCTATTCAAGGTATATTGGCTTTGCCTGAAGGAAGATCTGTCTCTAACTGTCGACGAGCTTACTAGAGCAAATAATCCTTGGAAGGAAGTTCCTTGCACTGCTCCTAGAGTAGACTCACGAAATGATCATACCCCTAACAAAGCTTATTCTTCAGACAATTCAGCTTTAGATGTAGCCGTGAATGGAACAAAAAGAAGAAGGACCAGTGATTCCTCCACCTTACCCAGCAAGTTGGATGCCAATAATTCAAGTAATATTGCAAAGAAGCTTCCTGGAGATGCAAACTGGGCAACCAAAGAACTCCTTGAGTTTGTTTCGTTCATGAGAAATGGCGATACATCTGTTCTTTCTCAGTTCGACGTGCAGGGTCTTCTGCTTGACTATATTAAGAAAAAAAATCTTAGGGATCCACTTCAGAAGTCTCAAGTTATGTGTGACCTGATGCTTGTGAAGTTGTTTGGAAAACAGCGAGTGGGTCACTTTGAAATGCTTAAGCTTCTAGAGTTTCACTTCCTTATTCAAGAGAAACCGAGAGTTGAGAAAACAACGAATGGTGGAACTGCTCATGCTGTACCTAGCCAAATAGAGGAGGATAGTGTTCATGATCCAACAGTCAGGGATAGAAGACGGAAGATGCGTAGGAAAACTGATAGCAGAGTACAAAATGAAAATCTGGATGCATATGCAGCCATTGATGTTCACAATATCAACCTGATTTATTTGAGACGTAAATTTTTAGAGTCTCTACTTGATGATTTCAACAAAGTTCACGAAAAGGTGGTAGGCACAATTTTGAGAATTAAGGTGTCTGGCAGCGACCAGAAGCTGGATATTCACAGGCTTGTTCAAGTTGTAGGTACTTGATTAATGGTCATATTAATGCTTTCTCAAGGAAATAGAGGAAAATGGGGAATTAGTGACCCAAAAGTTTAATAATAAGATCTCAGCTGATTTTGTGGTTATTTAACAGGTACAAGCAAAGCAACAGCATCCTATCAACTTGGCGCAAAGACTACAGATCTTATGCTAGAAATACTGAATTTAGACAAGAGAGAAGTCATCTCGGTTGATCAATTATCAGACCAGAATGTCACAGAGGTGAATATATTCCTCTCTGAAATACTAATTTCTCTACCTTTCTCTGCTTGTGAATAAAAAGTTAAAAGCCGATCTACTAATAAGGTAACCTAGTAATTATGTTTATTTTTTATCTTTAATGTACTTATAACTGTGGTTTTCAGGATGAGTGCAAACGGCTGCGCCAGAGCATAAAATGTGGCCTCAATAAACGTTTGACTGTGGTAGGAATGCGCACATGATATTTTCTCATTCTGAAATTGTATATTTTACCTAATTTGGAAACATGTGTTTTGTTTTGGTGTCAGGGTGACATCTTGAAGACGGCAGCAACACTGCAAGCCATGAGAATCAATGAGGTAGGTGCATTAAAAACAGTGAATATCATTTATATAAATATTGAAGATCCTCATGAGCATAATTCTTTATTGTCCTCTGCTATGCTTCTTATGGATGTTTTGTCGATGTAGGTTCTGGAAGCTGAGATATTAAAGCTCCATCATCTCCGTGATCGGGCCAGTGAGAAGGGTCATAGAAAAGAATATCCTTTTGAGATTACTATACTATATTTGTTGCATTTCGCTTACACTATTTCTCCATGCAACTGTTGCTTGTTAAAGAGTATTTCAATGAGTAGTTGATGAAAAACTTTGTTGAAGAGATGACCATGCTGCTCGTAAGCGCAAAGAACAATTGAGTTTTAGTACACAAATTGGCAAGTAGTCTGGTCTTCCCATTTAGACGTTGACACTGCTTGCATGGAATTAAGTCTTGATTTATCAACTATTTCTTAACCATCTCCCACGCTTAGAGAATGTGTGGAAAAGCTGGATCTTCTAAAGTCACCTGAGGAACGTCAGCGGCTTCTGCAGGAAGTCCCAGAAGTTCATACAGATCCAAGCAGGGATCTGAGTCATGCATCATCAGAAGATGCAGGGTTGGGTACAAGGAACCAAGGTCTCCCACCTTAACCTAGCATGTGAAACAGCTACTTGTTCATTATCTTATTGAAAACTCCTGATTGGTGGATGCTGTTTACAATCTTCTACGTTTCTTATTTGCAGATAATCACGTAAAGGCACCAAGTAAAGGTACGCAGAAAAAAAGAGATATCCTGAACAACTTGGGAAAAAATGCACAGAAAAAATTTGATGCACCAACTTTGCGAAGCAGAAATGTTGTGCATGCTAAAGATGATTGTTCCAAGGACCACAACAACTCGTCAGATATCCAGGTTTGACTACACCTCCTACTCTGTTTGCAATGTAACCTCTCATGATTTTCTATTTTGGTTTCACGTCATATAAATTTCTTGGTCCTGCAGGAAACTGGTAATAATGATGAGGAGAGTGAAATATGGCATTACCGAGATCCAACAGGAAAGACCCAGGGACCGTTTTCTATGGTGCAGCTCCGAAGATGGAAATCTAGTGGCCATTTTCCCCCTTATCTTAGGATATGGAAAGCGCATGAGAAGCAAGACGAGTCTGTACTTCTGACTGATGCCCTTGTCGGACGATTTGATAAAGCAACTACTTTGCCAAGTTCCTCTTTGCTTCCCCAGGAACTAAATTTGTCTCCGCACGACTCTGGACGCACTGGCGTGGATGTGAACTGTGTTCAGAAGAACCTTACGCCAGTCAGCACCAGTGCAGCCTCCTCTTCGTCCTCGGCTGTCAGTGCCCTTCCTAACAATCCAAAAGAGAAACAAGGTGTGGCTCTTGTATCTTGTTCTGGAAATGTTGAGGATGGTAATTCTGTTTGTCTCCAACCTCAAGTTAGTTGTCCAGCATCAATGTCTGTGGTTCCAGGACATGTGGTTACTCCTGCCGTAAAAGAAACTTCAGGAACTGATCAATCCAATGCTGTGCGGGCAGATGGTAAGACTTTAGAAGACGGAACTAACGGTGGTTCTGTTTCCATAAATGGTTCTGTTCATGCACCAAACCTGAATCAAGAACGCCATTTTCTTGATTTTCCCAGTCCTACACCTAAGTCGAGCCCTGAAGACTTGGAAGCTCAAGCGGCAGAGACTATTCAGTCTCTGTCTTCATGTGTTCTGGTCAAAGGACCATCTGGTGTCACATGGAGCACCACCACCACAACTACCACCGATGCTGCTACCAGCACTTCAAGTGTTCTGGTCACTGGAGGACAGCTTCCTCAAGTAACTCAGCAGAATACTGTTGTTTTAGCTGCACCGTCTATAAAGCCTATTGATTTGGCAGCTGATCATGCCACAACTACTCAGACTTCAGACAACACCCAAGTGGCTCAGTCATCTGGGTGGCCGGCCATTGTGGCTGACCCTGACGAGTGTGATGAATCAGTTTCAGATCTATTAGCGGAAGTTGAAGCAATGGAGCAGAACGGTTTGCCCCCTTCACCCACCTCAACATTTCACTGCGATGATGACGATGATTTGACCAAAGGGCCAGAAAAAGATTTCTTTAACCCCGTGGCACGCATGTCCCTCACACCTGAAACATGTAGATTGGATGTTTCTCAGGCGAGTATTCTCGACAATGTCTCTGCCGGGAAAAACTCAATGGGCGCAGAAGCAAAAGACAACACTCCCTTCAGCCAGGGCGGAACCGCTGGTCCAGAGCTCCTGCTCTTTGCAGCGCCAGCGCCAGCTTCAATAAATCAGGACGTGACTCTAACGACAACGGCTCTCAGACTGGGATCAGAAACCACAGTTGAAGCTGGATCGGCCGAGAGGTTTCCCAAGTCTGTTTCAGGAGTTGGTTTGGAACCAAGCCCTAGGTCATTATTATCTCATGAATCAGCCCGTGGACACACCGAGCGCAGTCCACGGGGAAGCCAGCAAAAGAGATCCAGTGGGCACAGCAGAGACCGACAATGGTGGAATAATGGTAACAACAGTAGCTTCAACAACAGCCAAAATAACCGGCAATGGCCATACAGCAGTAGCCATGGATATGATCATGGATCAGGTTCGTACTCAGCTCATCCGCCCAAAGGGCTGAAAATCTGTAAATTCTATGAGAGTGGACACTGCAAAAAAGGTGCTTCTTGCAGTTTTTGGCACCCCTGAACTCTCATTTCTTGTATTTATTTGTTTATTTAATATATGTCGAACATCCTTTTTGTACCCATAAGCCGCATGTTTAAGTAATTAATTATCAAAGCTTTTTCTAACTTTCATTAAGTTTTCAAGTCGCAACTTATTATATGAGAGAATTTTTACTCCAGCAAATCAATTCTTGCTCACTTCTTCTGTCAAGTTGTTTTAACAATATAAATAAATTAGCTGTGGCTAGCTCGTTTAGCTTTTTCTAAACCTGAAAACTCGGAACCAAACAAAAAAAAGTAATCAGATTTGAGTTTGCTTGGATAAAAAAACAATTACTGCTAAATCAAATAGATGAGTGACAATGTACAGAGAAGTAAGCAAACAAACACAAATCACAGTTCTGCTATTAACTCAAAAGAAACTTAAATCGTAATCCTCAGAAAGTAGCAACCTTCTGCTTCTTCCATTTATAAGCAGCTTCAAGAATCTTGAGATTCGTCGTCTGCGATACTTCGGGGAACAAATAATCAATGCATTTTTCATATTCTGTTGAACCGTCTTCTCTAGTGATTAGCTTCCTCTTCGTGAGCTTCTTCGGGAGCTTCAACTGAACAACACTAACATCCCCGAGCACACCAAAGCTCGTCTCCATGTTCAGCCAATCCTCCAACAGCTTAGCTCGTTCTTCCTTCAACTCCGGTTTGTAGTCTTTGTAGTGTGTTGGCTCTATCGAAAATCGCTCTGGCGCAGTCTTTTTTGTGTTCAATAACATCGTCTTCTTGGTCTTCATCTTCCACACCAGAAGCTTCAAACTTTGCAAAACTAACCCACACCTTGTATTGCTTTGTACGATCCAAGAGTTCCTCATATAAAGCTCGTGTCCTCTCTAATTCCCCTTGTGATATCTCAAAATCAATGTATGCCTTCCATAGCAGCTCAGGCATGTCAAGAGCAGGCTGAGATATTGCAAGCTCAAAAATAGCTCTAGCTCTAGCTCGTTCTGTTTCAACAAGAGACCTCTCAAGCTCAGCATACTTGCTCCAAGCATAGCAATTCTCAGGAGACCATTCAAGATACCGCTCATATAACTTTCGATATCTATCTATGTTTCCCAACTGAAGTTCGATTTCAATGTATTTCTTGAATATATTACGCTTTGGAGCTTTACCAATGGCGTTTCCTAATATCTTCCGAGTATTAGACAATATATTAGGATCCCTTTAATCATGCTGTATATCTCTGTAATTACGTTTTCTTAACTCTCGTATAATCTCTTTCCTTATATGTATAGCTCACCTCTGTATATAACAGAGTCTTCTCTATCAATAATAGATCATCGATTCCTATTACCGAGCACCAGTCAAATTCAATTGCCTGATCTCAAACTTTTCAGCTAGCAACCATATTTTAGCAAAAGAGAATTTCCTATGGGGAATAACCTTGAGGCATTCTCTGTATACAGCTCGTGTACACTCTGCACATCTTCAGCTTCAATCTCTTCATACAATGCATAATTTATCCAAAGATGAATATATCTTTGCCAGTAACGTTTCTCCTCCACAGGTGGAACATTAGCAATAGCCTTCTCATAGATTTCTCTGATCCTATCTTTGTTCCTCAAAGTCTCTTCTAACTTAATGTAATCAAACCAAGAATCATAATTCAAAGGATTCTTCCTCACTTCATCTTCATACTGAAACTTTTTCTTATCAACAATTGCGTCCTCAAACCCTTCCTTATCCCCAAACTGTTTCTCAAACGCCACAAACTTTCTATACAAACCCTCAGCTCTTCCTTTAGGGATATGATCAAGACCAAACTTGTAGATAACCCTAGCTCGTTCTACTTCTTTGCATCGTTCTTCAAACTCATCAAAAGCCATAAAGAGCATCTCAGCTTCTTCTTCTTCATCGTCTTCTACAAGAACCTTCTCCGTGGCGTATTCGTACACATTCCTTGCACGCGAAAAGTCACCGTTCTTCATCTCAAACTTTGCAGATCGAATATAAACAGATGCTTTTGGATGACAAACCACAAATCTCTCGTAGATTGTTCTAGAATTTTCGATTTCGTTATACCTAATTTCGAATATAATAAAGCTTGTTGATCCGGTGACCAATTCATCCACCGTTCGAATATCTCTCTAGCTCCGGCGATATTCCCAAGTATCTCTTTACCAGAACTGGTCCACGCGAGGGAGGATCGAAACGGCACGGTCCCAAACGTTTCTCGCAAGCTTGACGAACCTGTTCTTCATCTCGAACTCGGCGTACTTTAGCCAGAGCGTATGGTTTCGGTTACGTCCTTCCAAAGCTCGTTCCCACACGCTTTTAGCACGTGCGTAATCCTTCTGTGACTCTTCCCACTGCGCATAGTTTACCCAAACTTGGATGTTCGTTATCACGCGGCGGATTTGTTCCTCAAATTGCTTCCGACGATGGAGTCTATACTCGGAAAGCTCAGTCGAATCAGTCATTTTCTGCTTAGGCGGTCTAATCTCAGCCTCTTGTCTCTCTCGGGCTTCTCTTGGAATCTGTTCGGCGGTGATTTGCACCGGCGCCGGAGTTTTGTTTTTCACTTGCCTCTGCCTGGGGAGAATCATGTTGTTGGAACAAAAAATAATAATCTGAGTTTGTTAACTTCAGTTATTAAACCTAACACTTATAGCGGCCTCCACTTATTGCGAAAAAAGGAAATTAGTTATCATGGATTCATGATATTTAATTTAGTTTTTTTTTGTTGGGTCTTAATGGGTCTCGGCCCATTAAGTTATGCTAACATTTCAAAACTTATGAATTTGTGAGAACAAAGCAGTTGGAGGGCACCGCTGTAGCAGATCGGAAGAGAGCCTGAAAATGAGCGAAACATAGAGAGAGACTTCGACGACGATAAAGAAGGAGAGACATAGAGGTAGAGAAGCTTGGCGATGAATGAAGGCTCGAGCGAAGAAGTGACGAGGACGGTAATGGAAGAGAAATCTGAACAGCAAAGAGGATCTCTCGAGAAAGGAAGATCGTGCAAAGGCTATCTATATTACTCTTCCACTCTCAAATCCAAAGCTAAAAATCCTCGCTGCGTTGGAATCCCTCGTAATCTTCGTCAAGGTATTTGTCATCTCGATTTTGCCTTTGATTGATCGCTGAGTTTCTCAAGTTTTCCCAATTAGGTTATCCCCCTGAGACCAATTTTTATGTGGCATTAATGGCTGCTTCTTCTATATTAGTGTTCCATAATCTTAGCTTACCGCGAAATTGGTTACTGCCAGAACAGAAAATCATATATATAACATGAAAATTTGGGATTCTTAGTTCTCCGGATTAATGATAGATTCGGATTCACAAGTAATCTCAGAATCAAACTTGTAGGCTGTAGCTATTGTTTGTTCATTTTCATGACGAAAATTGTGTTTTTGCATTTTCCTTTGCTTAAGTAGATTCTGCATAGGCTAATAAGGACATTTAATAATTTCTGCAGTTCCTGATTACGTTGTTGGACAATCTGAAGCTGAAGCTTCTAAAGAAGGGCGGACTCTAGCAGATTTTTACTATGGATGTTTAGGTTATTCTGTCTACATGACTGAAAAAGAATCATCTGCCATTAAGCAACATTCAAAGACACAACTTCCCGTTTGTGTCGGCCTTGAGGTTTGACATTCGAATTCATTGCCCTCCTCTACAAGTTACACATATTGCGCTAGTGGACTTACATCTACATCTTGCTGTCATTTGACAATTATGTTTGTCTTGTCAATCTCTTTGGTTTCCTTTTTGTTGGTTTATGAGTATGCATTATTATTGAATTGGATACATATTGCAAACTTGATTCTCTTCAGTGGCACAAAAGAGGAATATCGTCTACTTGGTGCTGTTTGCAATCTCTATTTTTTCCCGTCAAACTTTCTTATGTTCATTGCAGATATTAGCTGATAGAAGAGCAGCTTCTAGCAACACTTCATCTGTTCCAGCCCGTGTTCAAAATAGAAATGGTACACTGAATCCACTCTCATTCACCAGGTTTTCGATGTTGAAATGTGTCCTGCCTTATATGCTCATCACTATTTTTTGTAAACTCTAGATTCTAGGGAGTTGCCACAGCGTCAGAACCATAAACCAGCACCAGCCACTGCCACAAACACAGAAAATGGCTTCATAACCAGGTAACCAAGAGTTTAAGATATGACTTTTTGTGTCTTAATTGGCCTTTGACTTGACTGCCTAATTGATTATCATGCCTACAAAGAAAAGGATACAAACCTTAAAGTTAGATCCTTGCACAACTCTTGGATCTACAGTAGTTAGTCTTAACCAGTCGTCAGTCTTATGACCTTGTATGTGTGAGTCATAAAATGAGCATTGTTTATAACACACAATATTAATTTTCTGTGGGAATGTATCAGGTTCACAAGAAACGCAAACCTTGTAGCATCAGGGGTGATGAAGAATATGAAGAGAGTTGGTAACTATATGAAAGAGTCCATGGACGATGCCTTGGACCCATATCGAAAGCGACCAAAATGAAGAAACTTTTGCATTACATATGAAGAGAAACCCCAAAACAAACAAATAAAAAGCGCACAGGATATGATGAAATCTTATTTGTCACTCTCCTCTTGAATTCTCAAAAAATAAAATTAAAAAGTATTACAAAATGGCTGTATTGGTGATTAGCTTACAACTATGATAACAGTAATGTCTACCTGCCTTGCCCAATTTTGGTTTACTGATGTATTCATATGCCAAGGGGATACAGTTTTATTCCAGATGAAAAATTCTCAGATGTAAATACTGTTTGCTTGATTTTCCACCATTACCTATAGATTCCTTCTTTTTACCCAAATTGCGATCATGGTGTCGAATCTATAGTTACCTATAGGAAGATGAGAGTGGAATGAAGAATTATTGGATTGAAGTCTATATTTATCGAGATTTGTAGAAAATATAAATGTCACATATTGATTTTAAAAATTCTGAATTTACCCAAGTAATTAAGAGGATTCCGTGTTGCGTTAAGAAATCATGAATTTTGAGTGTTAAAAATGAGTTGCTAAAAATTTGTAGTTTGATTGGTGGTGACTCAGCGGTGGGAGTAACGTCCGTAAAAGCGTGTTACTAATCATGCTTTTAGAGAAGAAGCAGTAGTTGGATGAACGAAAGAAACAGAGAGAGATAGAGGTAGAGGAGCTTGGCGATGAATGAAGGTTCGAGTGAAGAAGAAGTGACGAGGACGGTTATGGAAGAGAAATCTGAAGAGCAGAGAGGATCTGTGGAGAAAGCAAAGATCCTGCAAAGGCTATCTCTATTACTCTTCCATTCCCAAAATAAACGATGCTAAAAGTAAAAACCCTCGCTGCGTCGGATTTCCTCGTAATCTCCGTAAAGGTATTTGTCTTCTTGAGATGGAAGCTCAATTTTGCCTTTCATTGATTTCTGAGTTTCTCAATTAGGGTTCCTTCACTCTCTTATTGTAATTGAATCTTAGCTTATCGCGAAATTGGTTACTGCTACACATAACTAACGAAATGGTTTGAGAGAGATTATAATTCACAACTAGTCACAGAATCAAACTTGTAGACTATTGATTCTGCATAGGCTAATGACTTTGCAGTTCCTGATTACGTGGTTAGACCATATGAAGCTAGAGCTTTTCAAGGAGATTTTTACTATGGATGTTTGGGTTATTCTCTTTACATCACTCAGAAAGACTCATCTGCCAATAACCAAACATACAAACACACAAATCCCCGTTTGTGTCGGCCTTAAGGTTCACTTTTCTCTGCATTGCTCTGAATTAATACACATTAAGCCACAGTGTGTATGCATTATTTTTGAAGACATTATCAACTTCTGCAAAAACTGGATACATATTGCAAACTTGGTAATCTCACTGGCACCAACCAAAGAAGAGGAACATTGTCTACTTGGTGCTGTTTGGAATCTCTATTTTCTCCATTTAACTTTCTTATGTTCATTACAGATCATGGCTGGCGACATAGTTGATAGAAGAATAGCTTCTGCCAACACTTCATCTGTTCCAGCCCGTGTTCAGAAAACAAACGGTACACCGAATCAGCACCAGAACCATAAACCAGCGCCAGCCACTTCTACAAACACAGAAAATGGCTTCATAACCAGGTATCCAAGAGCTTTTGCTTTAGTTAGTGACTGTCAATAAGATTTGACTTCTTCTGGCCTAATTGGCATTTGATTTGACTGTCTAATTGATTATCATGCCTAGAAAGAAAAGGATACAAACCTCAAAGTTAGATCCTTGTAAAACTCTTGGATCTATAGTAGTTAGTCTTAACCAGTCAGTCTTATGACCTTGTATGTGTGAGTCACAAAATGAGCATTGTTATAACACAAAATATTCATTTTCCGTGGGAATGTATCAGGTTCACAAGAAATGCAAACCTGGTAGCATCAGGGGTGATGAAGAACATGAAAAGAGGTGGTAACTATGTGAAAGAGACCATGGACGATGCCTTGGACCCATATCGAAAGCGACCAAAATGAAGAAACTTTTGCATTACATCTCAAGACAAACCCCAAAACAAACAAGGAAAAAGCGCACAGGATATGAATCTTATTTGCAGTTATTAGACTCTACTCTTGAATTCTCAAAATAAAAAGCTACAAAAAAATTTTGTGCTGTATTGGTGATTAGCTATGACTACAATAACAATAGTGTCTACCTTTGTCGATTTTTATTTACTGATATATTCATATGCCAAAGGGATACAGAATTTTCGAGATGCAAAAATTCCCAGACGATTTTATGACCACTGCTTGCAACACTCATGTGAGGTAATGACAAATTTAGATCCGGTGTTTCCTCTTAACAAAATAGAAATTGATTTGTTTCTAACTTATTTATTTGTTACTATTACAGTAAATTTTAAGAAAATTAATGTTGGGATCTATCCACAATCCTACAAAAATATGAATTTAAATATTTGTCTATATCTTGTTGTTTCTCTGATATTCTCTTTTCCGACAACTTGCTCTTCTTAACAGAGCTTACTTGTATTAATTTAAAAAATATTGATGAAAAATCATATTAAAGTTGGATAATTTAGAGATAATTAGCACATGGGGATAGAGTAAATAAAATGGAGATCCGAAGAATTAAACTAAACAGCATTGTGTTGAAAAACGTGCCCAACGTTGGAAAGACAAAGGCTCACGCTTTCTCTATCATCGTCGTCCGTCTGTTTCCATTGATGGTGCTGAGACATCTCAGCGATTTTCCATGGAAGACACCACCAACACAGATTATTCATAACAACGCAATTCCCACCAAACCCATCTTCAAAGTTTTCTTCTTTTCTCATTTCTCTCTCGCAGAATCATTGCATGCTTACCCAATTGGGAAACTCTTGTTTTTCCTCATCACGCATTCTTCCAATTGCGATCTCCCGATCCAGAATTTGGTTTGATTTAATTCTAGTGTTCTATTTTGCTAAATCAATTTTGGGGGAAAAGATTCATCTTTTAGATGGCCGCTTACACGAATTATCTCCGGGTGGCACGACTTGGAACCGGTTCAGGTGTAAACCTGTCGACTCTTAGATCAATCGGTTCACCAAACCCGACATTTGACAAGACTTACGAGATTCGTTCATCTTCTTCATCGTTAGTATCATATTCTTCTTACAGACAATCCCAAGCCAGATTCGTTTCTCAACTTGTCAAAACCAATGGGAAACGTTTGTTTCTCGTCGATACACTCGCCTTGGTAATTACCCTTCTATTTAATGTCTCTATTTTGATTTGAATTCTCTTATCTCAACAGTCAATTCCTAAGCAAGATTGTGAAAAAAAAAAGGAACTTGATTGATTTTCATAATTTGTGTATCTTCTATTCTTCTTCTTGCATTTTGAAATGAGACAGTTGAATGGTTATTATATTCTAGATCAGACTCATAGAAATCATTTGGATGCAAATTTTTAGATATATATAGTTAATTAAGGAGAATTTGGTATGTGATTTTCAGGTTAGGAGCTTAGAAGCACAAGGCCTGCCTTCAAAGCAAGCCGAGGCAATCACCGGTGCTATAACTGAAGTTCTGAATGATAGTTTAGGAGTTGTTTCTCAGACGGTTGTCTCCAAGGGAGAGATGCAAAAAGTAAGTTTCGATCTTTGACAAAGGCTCTGTTGCTTCATCAATCCCAAATAGTAGGACACAGTTATAGCAGAGGTCTAATTATGATCTTCTTACTTCTGGTAGGCTGAAATGACTCAGGAATCAAACTTATCCAAGTTCAAAAGTGAGATTAACAGTTCACTAGTAAGTTGTGTTTTCACTTTTCAGTCTGTGATTACACATCAAATGCTTGGAAACTCGATAGAGCCAATAACACCTTCATACTGAAAGATTTTTGAAAAAAACAAACTGTTTTATGTATAGGATCACCATTTCTCGTTGCTGCAACACGAGAATGAGAAACTACGTAATGACATAGAGCGAATCCGCTCTGATATAAGGTCGGCTCTCTAATAAAACATCTAAGGTTTGACTTGCTATAGACTCTAATCTATCAGTTCACTGACTATTGCAATAACATTGCAGACACGAGATCGACAAAGTCACAGCAGGACAACGGTTGGACCTGAATCTTGAAAAAGGGTCAGAGACATCGCTACTCTCTTTATCTGTTCGTTAACACTTGTTCTTAGGTTATACCTTTCAAAATTGTGTTATGTTTCAATGATGATGCAGGAGGATTAGAGATGAGTTACAAAATCAAAACGGCGAAACCTCTAGTCTTACAAACAAGCTTGACCGTGTTAGTATATCTCGTCTCTAAACTTGTGTGTATTTGTTGGTTTTGGCAGCAAAAGTGTTTATGTTTAGTATTTGATGTTTTCAATCTCTCAGGAGATTCACACTTTGAGAGCTCAGTTGGAAGCAGCCAAGTACGAGGTGATCAAGTACTGTATTGGTACTCTTGTCTCCATCTCAGCCGTTGGTCTTGCTGTCCTCCGGATCGTCATGTGACTCCATCCATGGTGATGCCGGTTCTAAGACCAACTCATCATCTTCGCTGTTTTTTAACGGGATGAAATTTTGGTCTGTACTCTATATCTTCGCTGTTCTTTTCTTTGTCTTTTCTTCATATCCATCTTTTTGTTAATTTTCAACATCAATGTATAAATATGGCGATGTTCCTTATACTTAGTGCATGGAAATTATGAAATAGTAGTACAGTATAATACAGTAAAAAGAACCGTCTGCTATAAACTCCAGCGGCTGAGATACATGGGCCAGCTTAAGTTTATCTTTTATGGGCCAACTCAAGGCCCATGAAATATATTGGCTATTAAGTAATCCCTCATGAAAGTAAGGGCATGATGTTGGAGCCCGAAATGCAGGAAAATACGGTCACATTTATTTGGTTTTCAGAATTCATAGATTTTTGTTATAAAGTCTTTGGAAACTAAAGTATTTTCTTATAATTACTTATGAAACATACTTAAGTACATGTATGAATCATATGATGGTAAAGAGCTTATGGAAACTCTTTGAGAGAACCCGAAACACGAGAACCCTCTTTTGCATTAAGACAAACTTCACGATCGTTGAGAATTGTTTCTCTCGGTAGACTGCTCTTGTTATATACCTTTGCCCCAAATTCTAGCGAACTACGTATGTTGAAAATGTGCCCATTAGTTAAAAATATAACAGATTTGGATATATAAAATGAGAGTGAAAAAACACATGATTGATCCCTATGTTTTGGCATTTTCTTGATTCCATTCAAATTAATAAGGATTTCAATCGATCTTGTATTTAAACTTGATAAATGATAATATTAGTCTACCCAAATGGAGTTAGACCACAATTATCAAGGATACATTATTACATTATAAATAAAAAGGAACCAACGAGACCAAATACTAACAAACTGAAATGATGAAGTATGGAGTTACTAATGGGTGTCGAATGTCCCCATTTCTCAGTGTCACTTATTGAAATTTCGAACGGCTTCATATTCACTCCTCGTCTCCTCAGTCCATGACGTTGAAATATTATCAAATTGAAATGATGAAGTAGACAATGGTTGTTGAATGTCCCCATGTCTTAATAATAGTAATATGTGTCATTTATTGAAATTTCGGACGGTTCCATACTCACTCTATGTTCACTGTTCAGTAACTTTGTATCCCTTCAAATGTTTAAAATATTCAAAACCAAAAAGAGAATATTGAAAATGTAAGTTGAACAAAAAACTATGTATTAAGGTAGATATAACGTTAAAGGAGGGTAAGAGAAAACAAAAAAAAATTAATGCGAAACAAAACAATATAAGAGTTTTATACCTAAAATAGTAAAATCTAAAAAATTACTGCAACTACAACGAACAAAAACCAAATTAAGAGAAAAAAGATGTGAAAATGAACATAATAATCATTGAAAAACTAACTGGAACTAAAACTGAACCGGGTCGGATCCTAATTCCAGTTTACAAATCTTCCCTATTTATTCAAAAACTCGGCACAACCTGAACCTTCTGAACCGGCGGGTTTAAACCGGTTTCATCAGCTTCGTCTGACGTCTCCTTCTTCCGACGCATCTCAATCACTTTACGGTGGTGATTTGAGTGAAGCTCACCCGAGAATGTTGGGCTACAAGCGGGTCTATATTCGGGTAATAACCGACCCGATTTAAAACGCACACCACACGCATTGCACAGCGTCTTCGCTCCCAATGGTCCTCCTCTCCACTGCGGCGTTTTCTGAACGCCACAATGAGTACACCGTCGCGTCTGCGTTTGCGTCGTCTGCGTCTGACCATCGTTTTCCCAAACCTTCGACTGTTTCTTCTCCTTCTTCTGTCGTTTAACCTTTGAGTCATCAAGAAACTCAGCGCCGGAGAGCCATAGAGGGCTTGAAGGACCAGAAGAGGACGACGACGATGTCGTCGAGCTCGAAGATGAGTCGGTTAACGACCAGTCGCTGACTCCGGTTCGGGCTCGTTTGCTCCTGATTTTAACCGGAAGAGGGGCTTTGAAGCAGGTTTCCTCGTTAACCGGTGCTACAGGGTGTCTTCGATTTCCGGTTAACCAAACCGGTTTCTTCGTCGGAAGAGAACACGGCGTGAAAGAGTCTTCAACGAAATTCGATAACCATTCAAGCTCCGCTATATCATCCATCTAACCCAAATTAAAATGAAATTACGGATATACCGGATTAAAACCGAATTTATACCGGAACCGTTCATTATTGAGGATGAAAAACTGAAATTATACCGGAACGGAGAGCTCGCTTGTGGGAAGAGACCCAAAGTCTTCAACGGCAGTGGAGAAACCGTTGCTCCGGTGAAGCGTATTTTCGTCAATTAAGGAAACAGAGACTCCTTTATTTCGTTGCAACTTCAATTCAGCCTCGTCCTCAACGAAAACGTCGTCGTTTGAGAAGTCAAGCAAATCGTCAACGGAGAAATCTTCGCCGTTTTGAGCGCCGCCGGTGAGAGCTTTCAACGCCAATTCAACATTTTCCATTTCCTATCAAAACCCACCAAACAAGGAAAAAAACTAAATTCATTAAAACTCAACAATTATTTTAAAATAAATGAAACATAATTAAAAAAAACGGTTCCGTTTTCCCCAATTCAAACAGAAAACAAAATTCACGAGAAAACCCAGAACTACAACTTCGAAAAACGAACCATGATATGACTAAGCCACAAAAAAAAGACAAAGTTGCTACTTTTCATGTCAATTTGAAACCTATCAAAACAATGTCACGAGTAAACTTCTAAAAAACCAAATTCATTACCCTAAAATTCGAAAAAGAAATTGAAAAAACCTGAGATGGAGAGTGAGTGAGAAGAGAGGAGGAGATGTCGGTGAATTTAGAAGAGGTGAGTTTGGTAAAGCATTGAATATGATAGTGCTCTTACTCTCTACTAAAAGTGCCCGTTTCTCTTTTTTTCTTTTTTTCTTATTTATCAATTCAAGAACGGATTTTTAAAATAAATTAGTTCTTGCTTGGGGCGGGGTTTGCCGGTTTGGGATGGGATTTTTACCCAACCGGCAAAAATGTAAAAATATGTCTACTTTTTGTAAATTCCAAGTGTATGTAATATATGCGTTATTGAAAATTACAGAAGATTAGAGAAAAAAATGGTAACGTTTTTCAATACGAAGAAGAAATATATGGGCTGGGCTGTATTAATGGGCTGGGCTGTCTTAATGGGCTGGACATCTCATTAATAAAGTTCGCTACTATGCATTTTTGTCCGAGATTATTTATTTCTCATATTCCAAAAAAAAAAAAAAGACTAGTAGAACACAATAAAATGGTCAAAATTGTAAAACATAAAATTAAATTTTATCACCAAAGCGCTTATTTTCTCTGAACATGAAACATGAATATTTTTATGGTAAAGTTATGTTTTAAATAACATAATGCAATTCCATAATCTTTTTTTTATATCCTGCAATTCCATAATCATGCGTGAATGAACACATATCTAGTTCAAAGTTGTAAAAAAAAAAAGTTATGTTACAGCCTTACAGGTTACCATGGTTAATGGTTTATAATATAGTTAAAACTGTACCAATATTTGTTTATTGTAAATTTCACTAGTATATATCAATCATAATTTTAGAAGATATATTTACGTTTTTCTCTCATTGCTTTTGACTCGTCCTTTACCGCATTGAACGCCGCTCATGTAGTTAACATTTTTTTATTTTACATAGCTTATACTTTTTTTTAACTCTTTTCTCCCTATACTTTTCATTAGTTTTAAAACTTCTAGTAAAAGTTAAAGGTAATCTCTCTATCACTTCCTTGATAATGTTTTTTGAAGTTACGCGTGTATTTTTTTTTTCCCTTTGCATAATTGTTTATTCGTTTTCGCTTTTGTAAATCCTTGCAGAGTATAACACAGCCGTGTTCTGGGACATCGAGGATTGTCCGATCCCTGATGGTCTGAGTGCTTCTGATGTTTCTCACAACATTAGAGAAGCCCTGAAGAATACGGGTTGTCAAGGTCGAATCGATATACTTGTTTATGGTGATACAGATAAGATGGCCTTGTTGATGGCCTTGTACCACAAGGAATCGACAAGCTTGACCAGACCTAGGTCGTGGAAGTGACCCTGTCTTCATAGAACAAATACCAGATTGGAGTGACCTTTCTTGGGTTGCTTCTGATCCTGTTTATCAAGAGGGTAATGACTCTGATCCTGATTATCAAGAGAGTAATGATGCTGATCCTGATCTTGAAGACGATAACGATGCTGATCTTGAAGAGGACAAAGATGCTGATTCTGCAGCGGACAAGGATGCTAATCCAGCCAGAGTATAAAGGATGCTGATTCTGATGATATTATCATTAGTTGGAATTGGAAGCAGGAAATAATTTAACAATATGTTTCTTAGTTATTCCTATGTTGCTTTGAATTCGTGGGAATTCTATAAATTATGCGTTTTCTTTACAAGTGTCTCTCACGTTATCATGGTTACTCTGTAATATTTAGAATAAGGCTTCGGATTTACAGAACACCATCTTCTTCAACTCTTACTGTCCAAAATGTCAGTTTCTCTTCTTTCATATCTCTCTCTATTGAATCAGTATTTAGGCACTAGATTAGGAAGTTTTGGTTTGATCCGTATTTGTTATGCATCTGCTGATCGAATTAGTATTAGATTATGTACTTCGTTCTATTTTTGGACTTTGAATTTGGCTAGCTTTCATTTGTTGTTTCATGATCAGATCTATTTCATATGTATCATGAAACTAAACTAAAAGACTTGTGGTATGTTATGATAATATTTGATAAAATCTTGATTCAAATTCAAAGTCTCACAAGAGAAGATCATAACCATGTTAAAAAATACATAAATGAAGTAGGAAAAAAAATTGTTCTAATTAGTCTATAGTTTGACAAGACTAACACTATAACTTTTACCAATGTTCTTTATCCAATTCTTTGCAACACACAAGAAGTTTTGAGATCATATATATATGAGTTATATTTGTATACTATAAGCCTGATTCTGCTATGTTTCAAATGCAGAGATTCAGATTACTATTGTCTTTCAAGAAGAAGTTTGAATTGTATCTGGTCTCCAGAATCCTTTTTGTGCACTTAAGATTCCTTCTTGGTGTTTAGAGAAAGTTAGATGAACATCCCAATGCAATGACTTCAACATATTCTCAACTTCTCTTATCACATTTGATTCATCACGAACAATGAGTTTACCTCCTGGTCTTACTATTCTATCCACTTCTGCCATTACTGGAGTAAGATTGCACCTTTCAAAACAAAACAAAAACAAGAAACAGAGAAATATTTTCAAGATTGGTGATGACAATTACCAAAAGTGTGGATATGCATGAGTTAAGCTTTTTTTACCTTGTTTTCAACTCGGAGAAAAGATGATCTGCATGCAAGAGATCATAGCTTCGAGGGTATGTGCTAAAAGACTCACACCAATCATGATAAATCCCGAATAGACCTCTCTCGTAAATTATCGGCAGTGTATCTGGTGAATTTATATTAACTACATTCATCACCCATACTTGCAAGTCCTTTAAAGCTGCTGCAAATCTGTATATTGACATAGTTAGAATAAAGCTTTTAGTTTTTGGTGATTTGAGATTTTTTTGTTTGATTGATACTTACCCTCCATAGACAGCTCGCATGTCCATTACATTTCTCACATTAGACCAGCTGATTCCTATTTCATTCATGTATACTTTGCTTACAACATGTTTCCAATGTTCATAATCTGTAGTGAAATCTCGAGGAGCTGGTTTCCCATAAATCCCCATTTGAGAACTGTTAAGCCAGTAAGGAGGATTTTGAAGCCGACGAGGCCAGTTCACAGGCCACTTGCTTCCCCTCTCAACCACATTTGTAGGAACTTTATGCATACATGCTTGTAGAGGTACATACCTGAAATATTCATTCAAGTATTCGACTTTATTTGTTCTATTATTATATACTTTAGCTATTTTGGCTATCTATGCATATTGTGGAAACAATCATACCAAGCTGCATTTGCATCATCATTACTTTTGCACATTGGAGGCTTATTTTTCTTACGTTTCTCATAGCATTCATTTGTGGCAGGTTTCTGATAGATTGCAGCACCAACACCATTGAGTTTATCCTTGTTGATTGTCACAAGTTCCCAACACAAGGATTTTGTCAACGCGGACATTTCTACATTACTCAAAACATGTCAGCTTATAGGTGAAACAAACAAAGAGGAGGAACTTTAGTTCAAACCTTACCTTTCCAGATTTGTACATCTTCTTCAAGCTTTTGGTAAACTGGTGTTGCAGACCAAACAAAATAACCACCTGGTCTAAGCATCCGATTAAGTTCAAGAAGAAGCATACCGCCCTCACTGTGCCATGGGACTCTACAACGTGCACAGTGGATAAGGTCAAACACTCTACTCGGGAATGGTAGTCGCTTAGAGCCCATCACCGCTGATATGGCTGGAATCTTCCTTTCAAGAGCAAATTGAACCTGAGCCTCATGTTCATCTTTTGGTGCAAGAGACATTGCTATAACATCTCTTTCAAAGAGGAAACCACCGAAACTCGCAACTCCACATCCAACATCCAATATGACTCTAGTACGTTTACCCCACGCAATGTTTTTCAAAGACTACAATACCAAACAAAAGAAGCATTATTATTCAAAAATCTATATTTGTTGCAGTTTCTTTGATAGTTTGTAATCAAGAAATGATTTCACCTGTTGAAGAAAATCAATGTAATGGAGAGCTCCATGGATAAATTGAGTTCCACCACCGGGAAATGTTAAGAACTCTCCAGTGACCTTGACCCAGTTCTGATGTCCTTTCACCTCTGCTAGCTTTGTATGTGGGACATTGTGGTACCATATCTACTAGATCACATATGAGTCAACTTCTATCTAATTTCACATTATTTTACCTTAGGAAAACTTATTTAGATAGAATATTTTGACCTTATCTCTGCTTTCTGGCCACTTTATGGACTCTTTATACCCTTCTGGGAGAGGGACAAGACATTTTGGTGGGTCTTCTGGACAATGTCTCTCTCTGTGCTCAAAATGTCTTCTACTTCTCAGTTTCATTATAGCTTCTTCGTTATCTAGACATGGTATATAATCATAACCTGCAGTTGCATTGCATAACACCCATGCGTTTCCACTCATAATGTTCTCTACCGTATTTGATTCAGATGTTTGTCTTTGTTTCTCATCCTTAGATTCTGTAGCTTGACTCTTCCATGACTTTTGTGATTCTGCAGATTCTTTTGGTATTCCAGAGCCAAACCCACTTGCTTCTGAACCTTCTTGTCTTTTTTCCTCTCTCGGCTCTTCTTGTTGCTCTACGTTTAGGTCCTTTCCTGCGCTTTGTTCTTCATTGTTTCCGCTTTCTTCCTCTGTTGTGCTATGGTCTTCCTGTTGGCCATTCTCATCTTTCATACTCTTCTCTTCCTTCCCGTTTTCCTCACTTAAAGTGTTCTTCTCCACGTTTTGTTGTCCGTTTTCCTCATTCCCTGAGTTTTGTTCCTCTTGTTGGTTTTCTTCATTCTTTGAGGTCTCTGATGTCTCGCTTTGTCCTCCTTCCATAGGTTGTTCTTGTTTGGTTGCATCTGTGAATGTCACCTGCGCATTTGAATCTTGCTCTTGCCTTTGTTTCGTTACTTGTTCCACATCTTGTCCTTGTTTCATGTCCTGTAATTCCTTCCCTTGTCCTTGCTCTTGTTCTTGAGTGCCTTTGGATTGAGTCCCAGCGTCTTCGTCTCGCTGTTCCTTCTGTTCTTTCTCAAACTCCTTAACCACTTGTTTCATCTGACCTTCCTCATTCTCTTGCACCATCTTGTTCTCTTTCTCCTCGGGAAACTTTTCATCCTTTTGTTGTGTCTCTTGTTTTTGAGTCTGTCTTCCTTCTCCGTCTTCTCCTCCTACCTTTGAGCTCGTCCTTTGTTCAATCTTCTCTTTTGCTGACTTCCTCTGCTCGTCCTCAGACTTGATTGCATCGTCTGGAAGCTTTCCCGGATTGTCTTCAAATGCTGGTTGCTCCTCAGACTCTGATTTCGTGGGCTCGGGTTCATCATTAACATTTGAAGAGGCAGACACATCATTCCTCTCCGTCTCTGAAACTATCGTTCTAGTGGAGCCTTGTGTGATCTGTGGTGGGACAACGGAGTTGGAAGAAAGCATCCACACACCGATGACACATAGAGCCACAAAGATGACCATTGTAATGGTCGACGCATACGACGACGTCGCTGCTCGTTTGTTGCCACGTCCCTTCCCAAATGCCATCTTTCTGGTCTTGCGTATGCTGGAAGAAAGAAAGAAAGAAAAAAAATGAAGGAGTAAAATGGGAAGTTGAAGGAAGTAAAAATAGAAGAAAAAAGAAGAGAAAGAGAGGTTGTGAAGAGACAAGACTAGATCAAAGATCCTACAGAGTCGGACATGGGACTTTCAATTTCGCGCCTCTAAATTTAGTTATGGTCTTTGTGTCCATGAAAATTTCTAAACCATGTGATGCAAATGCTTAAAGGTCAAGGAAGAATATTAAACACTAGAAGATTGTTTTTTTTTTTTTTTTGCATAATGGATTCTAACGATGTTTATTGTTTAATTTGAGTTTTTAATTTTGGCTTTGATTGGTTCAATATGGTTTTGATTTCAATTTTTTTTAGGTTTTTAATCCAACGCTTGGTTCAATTCTCTCCTTTCTAAAACACATAATTCAATTGTCAATCTGTCGTATACACATGTTTTCTGTTATTGGTCCATTATATGCAGTTGTCCCACTTCGTCTTGTTAAATTGCAAATGTGTATATTTGCTTATTGTCATCAATGCATCAAAAGGCATCCAAATATTTTTGATTTTTTTTAGTGGAACCTGACCGCTTTGGATTAATAAATGTCGGACAATGACAAATTTTAGATTTTTAGGCTTCTGATATAGTCAGTATTTTTGGCTGTCTTCCTAAAACATTAAATATTCGAATAACAGATATCAAATTTACGTATAACATTTAAAAAAAAAATCGAATACTGCATTACACTTGTGAATCTATTTAAAAAATTAATATGAAAATGAATCAAATTTGTGGGATAAGAGAAGGTAGATACGGCAGAGAGTAAAAGTCGGAACGAGTCGGCCGATTGGACCGCAGCACTATTTGAATGGACAGGACCAAGTTTACCTAATTTATTATAATGTTTTCACGCAATCCCAATTGCATAAGAAATTTTTAGCTTTATACCATCTCCACAAAACTACTAAGACCAACTCCAATGAAACACCAAAACATAATTTTGGTGTAATTTTTATACTAAACTTTTTCCAATAAAACACTAAAAATTATATTATTTTAGTATAATATTACAGTGTTACGCCAAATTTGGTGCAACACTATGCACAACACTAAACAATATTCACTTATTTTATTAATAAAATAATTAATTAAATAAGAAAAAACAAAATTTTAAAAATATATATAAAATGAGAAAAAAATAAATATTTTTTGCATGATATGTTTCTAATGTAACATAATTATATAAAAAAAATTTGATAAAACTATTAAATATCAAAAAAAATATTTATATTAATAATAAAATAATATATAATTTTCTAATTTATAGTGTTGTGGTTGGAGAAAACAACTTTTTTAGTGTTAAAATTATACTAAATATAATATAGTTTTAACACCAAAATAGTATTTATGGTTGGAGATGCTCTAACAGTATTGAGACATTACAGCATTGTTATGGTCCGAACAACAAGACCAAATTCACTAAACAGCCAAGATGAGGTTTCAAAAACCCATCTCTTCGCTTCAAAAAATTTCCACAATACATAATAGTTTTTTTTTTTTTTTACATACAGTTCAAGAAATCCAAACAAAAATTATTGTGAGATTAGATCCAAAATACATAATATCTCATCATGAAGAGAAGAAGGGGTTATTTGTGTTTAAATAAATGAGCAAATTAAACCGTATCGATTGGTGAAAAGGAGGGGAATGAGGAGTAAATAGGTTTGTGTGGCAGGACATATTAATTATGACATTGCATTTTACATTCCCTATTTTAATATTTCTTCCACATCCTCCATGAGAATCTGCAAATCTATATGTGCGTAGGACAGTAGGAGATGGAAACAAGCATGTACATGCAATATTATATATGTACGCAAGCTTAGAAGAATGTCTTATTATGATCATTATTTTTCCTTCACCCTCTGATCTAATTAGTTATGCTCGACAGCTCGAGCAAATATACAAAGGAAAAAAAAACATATATATATTAGATAGTATTCTTACAAAATAGGTTAGCTTTTTAAATTCTATTACATTTTACATAATCTTACTTAGAGACAAATAAGATATTTTCTTGACAAAAGTTTCAATAAAATCATTATGAATTGTTGTTTTAAACAACAGTATTACAGTAAACTATTTTAGTTCTCTAATAAAGAACCTAATTGTACAATTAAACAATAAATAGTTTAGTATTTCTTCTGTTTCATTTTAATTGTAGATTAAGATTTGTACACACAAATTAAAAAAACAATAAAAAATTTTATTTTATCCTTCATTAATACACTAAACAAATTATTTCATTAGTTATTATATGAAATAACAGGAGTAAAAGTAAAAAAAATATTTAAAAATTACATTAAAAACACAAAATAACACTTATATTGAAACGAATTTTAAAATGTAAAACAACACTTCAAATGAAATGAAAGAGAGAGAGAGTAATCAAAAGACTAGTAGAGGCCGGCATGGATAGTTGGGATTAACGTACATTGTTGAACGCACCACCCTCATGTCACATCTATATACATCTCGCTCTTAAAAAACATAAATATATACTCATCTAGTCATCTTCTCTGATTCAATCACATGTCAATTATGGCATATATGAATTACTAATAACCAACGAATAATTCACTTTAAAAATCATTAAATGCATGGGATGGGCAGACCATATTGTCTCAACGGAAACCATGGCTGAAAAAATATTAAATTGTTCTATAATATGTAATGAATTCTTCTATTGGTTAGAAGAAGACACAAAAGGTGATATATAAAGATGAGAAACATTATCTCCGGATTCTAAGCTTACGTGTTACACAAACAAGCACCAGACACATTAATGAAACAAAAGATTCAGACAACAAGAGCTATATTGTGCTCCTAACATTTGAATAATACACAAAACTATATTATCCTCACAGAATCATTATTATAAGATGTATTATTTGAATTGAATTTCCATTTAAAACCCTAAAATTGCAACAACTTTGAGAATTAACGGTTTAAAGCCCTAATTCTATTCTAAGAATTCAAAAGAGTTATGTTTGCTTTATGTCAAATTTTCATCACGATCTTGGGTTGGGAAAGAATTGTGTACCGGCCATGAATGTATTGATCGGAGTTGGATAGAGGGCGGCTGGATCAATATTGTAAGCCGCCGCCGCCGCAGAGGAGCTGCCAATACCACCGACGTTTGGAGTAGAAGAAGAAGCGGTTGCAACCGTCAGAGAGCCAGCTGTTACGAGGTTAAGCAGTTGAGCTCCACCACCACCAGAAGAGCTCTCACCAGCGGCGATAACGTTGTAGCCACCGCCACCGCTACTTCCAGCACCGTGGTCGTATAGAATGCCTTTGAAAATATGACCACCAATGCTTACGGCTGTTTGGTATGCAAACTCTTCTTCTCCATCTTCTACTGAACTCACACGCACGCATCTAAACACTGCCGGTGAACTCACCTCCGCCGGAAAATTCCCAACCTCTAACCCTAGATTTTAAAGACATTTTAGATGTTATATCACATGTTTTTGATTCTATAGAATAAAGAACATTAATATTCATTTTCTCATTCGAAATTCAGGTCACGGAAATTAGAGAAAGAACACAAATTTCAAGATCGATGAGAACAGCTTGTTCCTGTCAATCCAACTGTCAGTAGTGTTTACTCCAACACAGTACTTTCACAAATTAAATCACACACAACAAAAATAGGTTAATCATTACTTAAAATATAAAAATCTGATTTTCACAACCTTATAATAATAAAAACTTATTTCACATTACACAAACGTATACCTGAATGAGAAGGTATGCGAGTGCAGACAAGAGACGAGGAAGTTGCCGGTAAATTATCACGTTGGCGTTTCGGAACGCTCTCACCGCGAGGTAACTGCGTTTGAGGCTGAACCGTAGCTAACTGCTGTTGTCTTTCACGGCGTTTAGCAGCAGGAACCCACGTGCTCCTCACGTGAGTAGAACATTCAAAGCCACGGCTCTTACAGCAAGTTCTACACCTCATGTGAGCACAATCTTTCTTCGCTTGATTCCCACAATCTTGACAGCTCACACCAGTTCCTCCTCCTACGCTGCCTCCACTCCGCATCATCATCAACGCCGAAGCTCTTCCGGCGCCGGCGGTTGAAGTTTCACCGGTGATATCGAATTGGTTATTACTGCTTGGTCCTACGCCTAAACCTGCGGCGGATGAGTAAAGATCCAACCTTTGTTGATGTTGCTGAAACATGATTTCTTGTTGATTGTGGTTTTGCCATAGCTCAAGTGTGCCTAAAGCAGCGTTTGAAGAAGAAGGAGCGTTTGCGTTTGTGTTTGTGTTAGCGTTAACGTTAGGGTTTCTATACCAGAGCCAAGTCTCTGATACAGGCGGAGGAGGGTTAGTGTTACTCCGGTGTTCTTCTTGGTTATTTCCACCACCTCCGCCTCCTCCTCCACCGTCTAGCGAGAAAAAACCCGCCATTCACCCGCACCACCAACACCACTACCCATACCACTCTCCAATAGGTGATGAATTACAATAAACCCCAAAACTAAAAGATCCTATCTTTTTAATTCTATACTCTCTACTCTTACTATAGATCTTAAAGACTGTTGGGAAAGGGAGGATTTATAGGGTTTTAGGTAGAATTCATTTGTCTGGGTTTGAAGTTGGGAATAGCTTTTTAGAGAGTATGATAAAATGCAAAACCTGTTTGTCGGTACGAGAGAGAGAGAGTATTTAAGAAAGCCACAGAGAGAAGAGAAGTAAAGAAAGAAGAAGAGAGAGATCACAGAGGTTTCATCGTCTTTCTCGCGCTCTGCAACGCCGCCATGATCTTAATAATCTCTCTCTTCTGCTCGTCTAATTTAATTCTCTGTCTCCTCCTCTTTCATCTCTTCTTCCTTTGTTTGTTTCTTTGTTTTTTTTTCCAGATTTTGCAAAAATATCTCTTTTTTTTAACATATAGTTTTATTTGCTCCTATTTTGTATTTTTTTCCCCTTTTTTCCCCAAACCAAAATGCAAATGGCCACAACTCGTTACAACATCATCTCTGGTCGTTGTTATCTTTTCAGTTTTACAAGCGGACGGTAGATATATTGCCACGTAAGCACATATTATTTTCACTGTCTCCTTTTCTTCCGGGAAACCCGCTAGTTCTTTCTTCTTTTTCTCTTACAATATTCTGCAATTTATATATTTTTTTGGTGGAATGTTAAATAACTAAATTTCCTTGTAAAAGGAATAAATAATACTAATACTAGTTTTGATTATCCTAAGATAAGATAGTTCTATATATTCGGACATACTAATTAGACCTACTAATCAAGATCTATAACTGACGACAGAACCTTGTCAAAAGTCTACACGTCCATTGATTTATTTTAAAATTTATGTTAGATTTAATTGTATCAAACGCTGCAAATATGTTATTGTCGACGAATTAGAGCATCAGCATACTAAAAATACTTGAAAATATGTTTGGCATAAAATAATGATTGGTTTCACAAAAAAGTTAAATCAAGGTTTCAAAAACCCTCAACAAACATTACTCCTTCTGTGTTTTATAATGTTACATGTTTAAAGTTATGCATACATATAAAAGCAGTAAAAGCTACTAATAATTTTAATAAAAGGATTGGCAATTATCGGCATTGATTAATTTTATAGTTTTCTAATTATCCATAAGCCCATAATGTTTTTTAAAACTTTTCAATTTGGGTACAAATTACACCAGTGGCTTAAATTAAGCGTCTAAAGTTTGTAGCTGGAAAGCAAATGCTTTTGTCCATGTTTCCGAGGAAACAAAACTATAATGATATACACACATTTGTATATATATTATGATAATAGTAGTATTTTAGTATTAAAATAAAAATGCACGTAAACACATTCTCTCTCGTAGTAGAGACAAACGTACGATTCTATTGAGATGCCCTATGTTCTGCATTATCTTTGTATAAATTAATAATGTTTATACAATTTTATACAGACAAACACACCTCTATGCCCGCGCCGTGAGCATCATGGATCCTAATTAATTAATCATTATAATTACTAGTATCAGACTACTGTATTATACATTTATACTCCTTGAAGTTGCCTGAGAATAACGGTACGAAAAAATATGTCGCGATAAATAAAAAAATCTAGAGAAGTATATGTATGAGTGTCATGTAAATAAAAGTGAAGACATACAAAATTTTTTAAAAAAAAATTAGAGATGGGGACGTTTAAAGGAATTGCCAAAAGGGTGGAGAGAGTTGACTAATTGAGAGGGGGCTAAATTAGACATTTTTCAAAATATTAGATTCAAAATGGGAAGAATGAATAGTTTGAGACAGGCTAAAAGCACCGCGTCGCCGCCCTACGCTTCCGTACCTCTTCTTGATTTATTTCCAAAGCCATAATATTTCTCAATAATTTAAGCTAAAATAATCCATTGATTTATTGCATTTCTATATGCAACAATGTTTGTTCCTTGTATGTTGATATATAATTTTCGAGATAAATAAAAATTACAAAGATGTCGTCAATAGAGGAGATAATTAATTCAAGAGGGTTATGATGGATACATTACAATCGAGACAATGACATTTTTTCTCTCTCTCTCTCGTATTCTTTATTTGCTACATTACAAATCTATCTATTAATGTCAAATAATTTTAAAAATCATTTCCGAATAAAAGTTTCAGGCATAACAAACTAACACATAAATTTAATTGTATGAAATTTGAGAAGAGGTAGATGGAACTGAGAAGCCTATGAATCTGGAGTAGATTTGGACTATGACGAAACTTAGGATGTTATCAGAACAGCAGAGAAGCTGCACTAACACATATACTACTATACAATTTAGTTTTACAAAAATATTATTATACATGTCAACATTGCACGTATGCATAGAAAACCATACGCACATATATGTATATATATATATACACATGTGCGTGTGTGTAAGTAAAAGTGTGTAGAAGAGAGAGTAAAATGCAACTTTGCATACAATTAAGACAAGTGATTATACGACTTTCGTGGCCTCTCTCTCTGCACCCGTTTATTTATCAACATTTTTTTGGTTACGAGTTTTTTTGTTTTTTGTTTAGTGCTTATCACTCATTTCTCCAGGCCCATTCTCTCAATCAATACTCCAAAATCCAACAAAAGGTTCCTTCCCTCAGATAAATTCAAAATGCATGGGGCATTTAAATACCACGTATGTTTAAAGGTTTTATATAAATTCAGGCTGTCGAAGAAATTAGAAATACTAGTTAGAATGTAATAATAAAAAAACTATTTATAATAAACCGATTTCTCCAAATTTTAACAAACAAAAAAAATAAAAAAATAAACCGATTTCTACATAATAGTTAGAAAATAAAAAAAGAAATAAACTAATTAAAAATGACCCTTTATGTGTAGAGGATGGTGGGAATCAGAGTTGACGTGGAGGAGAAAAAGAGAGGGAGTGAATGATAAGAAGAGTGAGTCCCCAAAAAAAGGGTAGAAGCCGCAGAGTCTTGTCTCTTCTCGAGCCCTGTGTTGTGTAACTTGTCTTCCTCTTCTTTATTTATTTTTTTGTCATTTATTTCTTAATTTCCAAATTCATTTTCACAAATATACGTATATAAATGATATACACAATACGATGACATTTATACGGCGTAGAAACCATGCAAGAGACTTTAACCACATTTGACCGTAACCATATGCGTGAGTTAATCAATTGAAGATATTCATGAATCTAATTTAGGGCTTAGTTTGAAGGATACATATATAAGACAACGTATTATGTATATAATTATGTTGTAACCAAAATACCAACCTATTGGCTATTTGTATAAATATTTGGCATCATCTGTTTTTGTAGATATTTTTATCATTATTATTTTGTTTGAATCATTTATTTAAGTGTAGAGGGAGATTTTGGAGTATAGCGTTTGGTGGCTTCTCATCACTGCTACTTAACAGATCTTTCTTACAGAGACAGGGAGAGAACAGTGTTTCTACAATGAGCCATGCTTTCACTGTCATCTCATTTATTGCTCCCTCGTATCCATTTTCTATTCCTTTTATAAATAAAAAGTTAGTTTTATAGCCAAATAAACAAACAGAAAAATAATCGAAGAAAAAGATTAGGTTAGGTTACTTTTTTATATATTTTGTTTCCAAGGCAAAAGCCAATATATAAAAATGAGCTTTTAGTTTCTTACATTCTCTTTGGTGCAAGAGTAGTTATTGTAGAAGAGAGAGACGAAGGAGAATGTAAAGTTGCAAACTTGGTTTGAGTTTCTGTGATGTTCTGTTCTCTTGTCTTCTCTCTCTCGCTTTCGTTTCAACTCCATATCTAATCAGATACCGAAACTTCTTCACATGGATTGTGTTTCCATTTGGGCCCCACTTCACTTTCACTTCGTATACAATGCATTCATTTATCGTATTCTCTATATATACAATACATGTATCTTATTCTCTATGTATAATGCCGTATATTTTCTTCATTTACGAAATAAAAAGTTTACAACCAATAGAATATTTGTGGGTCCTCAAATATTGAAGTTATGGCGTCTTACCATATCATGCACATGCATACACGTATACACACTCGTTACAAAATGTTATGTCATTTGATATTACGTTTCATTAGACCCAACTTATAATTATTAGTTTCTCTTTAACTAGTAAAAGACTTATTAGCTTGTCATGTGGTATTGTGGTTGTTTCAACTCGCATTACTAGACCCACCTTATCAGTTTCAAAACTTTCCATCAATTAAAGTCAATAGTATATTTGATTGGTAACACTATGAAATCATGGAAGAAAATAACATACAGTATATGATTGACATAAATAGAGAACACAAAAAAAACATTGATTTAACTAAAAATTTGCAAATTAACATAACCTTTTCTTCGTTCTGTATCATTGCTTTTGTGAAAAGCTAGAATCTTTAAATGTGGATCGCGGTTGTAAAAAATTATGACTGATAAAATTTATTCTGCAATTATGTGGGTTTGCGGCTTACCAAACATAGTCGTAAACATATATGAATGTAAACTTTGTCTTTTATAACGAATAGCAAGATGAATATATATATATATATATATATATGTATATTATCATATCCTGTTATAGTCATGATTGAAATTGAAACCACGAGTTTGTTTCTTTGACTATATCATTATAGAGCATTTACGGCAATGTTTGTTTGCATCTTGTTGTTTAGGTATCTCGAGGATGGATGTGTGTTACGTTGTACTTATATACACGCTTAATGGTGATGGTTACTCGTCTATATTAGAAAACACCGATCGAGCCAAACCAAACGAAATAAATTTGGTCAACAAAGTTTAACCAACCGGTAAGATCGACCTGAAGGGGCTGGACCATAGAATGTAGAAAAAGATGGCCAAACAGTGGATCGGATCGGGTCTGATCGTGGCTGATAACAAGTCCCCACACTAGAAACCAAGGGGTGTGGATCAAAGTTGAAAAAAACACATAGAGGCTGCAAAAACAGGACCACTAATTTTCTTCATTATTCTATTATTGTACCTTCTAAGGAAATTGCAAAACCCTAGCTAGATAATTTATTACGGCATATATAAATCAAACACATGTTATTTATCTCACTCTTTTCCTGACCACAACTCTACGATTAATTATTTCTTATTCGGTAAGAATTTTATAGTACGTACACTATATGGGAATTAAGGGTTTTAAGATTTTCCAAATCTATACGACCAAATTCAATTACGTTTTACTACGATACACATGCATACAAAGTAAATATAGGCTTGCAATGTTTTTTCTTTTTCTTTTTTTTTTTTTGTTTGGGAGTGGGTTGGGTAATTTATGAACACTCTCATCTACATGACAATTGAAGTTTTTTTTCTCGACACTTGAGTTTAATTTAGGAAAACGTAATAAAGTTCATAAATAAATGAAGGGATAAAAAGGGCCAAAAAGAGAATGGAAATAGAGTAGTGCCCATATTAAGTGATCTCGTGAATCTCTTTGCATGCTTTGATTAGAAATATGCTTTTCCCGTCACCTTCTACATTCCTCATTCAGTCTATGTATTTGCATTCTCATTCTTTCATAACTAATGTTTTTATAGATATCCAAATAATGAGATGTTTGCGTCTGACCAAAAAAGAGACTTGCAGGAGAAAAATAAGAATAGACTTACACTTAATATATGAGGTATTGAGGTAGTTACACACGAAACTTTTTAATTCTAAACAAAAATTTTGGTTTAATCCGTAATTAGTTCCGTAATTATTGCATCTTTAAACTTTAATCCCCTATCTACAATTAAATGATTAAATTCATAGGCTATATACTTTTGGTTGGGGTTAAAACAAAATGTAAAAACATTAGAGATGAGAATTTCCAATCTTAATAACTCGGTAGATTGTAGATTAAATCATAAAATATGTTCATATACTAACATTTGAATCAAGTCCTTGATTTATAAATGATTACATCATAGATGATGATTCAATATTGGCTTGTAAAGCATATATAAATATTGGTGTAGCTAATCTATTACCAAGAAAATGTAAAATACCGATTCTTGTCCAATATTTATGCTAAGTATATATCAATATATCAATTTACTTCGATTAGGTTATTACATTTTTAATTTCTTCTTTTTCGGCACTAGGAAAATGTAAGAACGTCAGCAACGTAAATAGCATCAAATTAGACCTATAGAGCAAATGCACGCCTTTTGTTCAATATTTGTTATTGTTTGGCTGTATAATGATGGCTTTTACCTTTGTATTATTTTATGTAAATCATTACACCACTCATGCCTCCCACATTCCCATTTGCAAATTGAGGAATATATTATTATTACCAATAGCGTGGTCCAAAAATCTATAACTTTTAACCACATCGCTGCATCAATTATTACTGGAAGCTAAACCTATTTATTTACAAACCTATTTAGTTTTTGTTCAAAAAAAAATGAAATGTACGATTAGTCCCATGAAAAAAGTGTAGCTTTATACCGAGAAAAGTTCTAAAAAACGAAAGTTTTTATTTATTTATTTTGTTTTCCAAGATTTCTCTTAATTAAGTGTCACAATAATTCCATCAAAACATCAAAATTGAAAGAAACACAAGTCCTACATTCGCATCTACCATTTTTACTTTGGATTCTACAAAGTATAAAGTTATACAGCTGAAACCAGGAAATAAGACACTGAATGTACACCGGTATACTGGCGACCTGTGCCGCCGTGCGGGTGGGACCGGCCGATTCAACTTCCGTAACGAGGAAGTAAACTCTTTGAGGTTTCTATCAAAAGCTAGAGGAAGGTCGAGGCTTACCTTTAATGGAGTTTAAGTGCTGAGTAACGAAAATAACTGCCATCACTACTAAGAGACATCCTACCAACGAACTAAAGAACAGAGCCCCTGGCTGTCTGGTTTGAACAAACCCATAAATCCCATTTGATGTCATCACTATCACATCCGTTAGACCATCGTTCGAGAAGTCATCAGTGACAAGTGCATGAGTAGGCTGAGACGGTAACTCGATGGAAGCCAATATACTTCCTCCCGGAGAGATTACTACCGCTGCTTGATCTCCTCCCGCAAGAATCATGGGCTGGTTATCATGAATGCGCAACGAGAACGGTTTCAGGGTCGGGACCACCGTCCCTGATTCAGTTAAACCCGAAGGAGAAGGAAGATTCGACCATGTGGCTTCTGTCTGAAGCTGCCATTGCCAGACTGCATCGTGGCCGTGCACATCAGGCGTGTATGATGTCACCTGATACAGAACAGTGATGAGCTATTGAATGAAATTCAAAGTTCCAAGAAACTAAGAGACTAGATCATCATATATAGAAAGGAAATAATTACCTCTCCACGGTTTGTCAAGAAGATTACATCTCCGTGGCTTCCTCTGCGGTGTCTATGTCCGTCATCTGTGGGAATGAGAATAGGAGTTGCAATCTCCAGAGTAGATGTGTCTCTTGTCTGAGCAAAGTGTCTTGAAAACTCTCCATAGTGCATGAAGTTGAAAGGGGAATGATGGCAGATCGAGACGTTAAAGAGCTGTTCACGTATGGGAACGCCTGAGGTTGCCACTGCCCAGCAAGGCTTCAACACTTCCATTGATCCGCTCACTACAGTTCTCTCTCCAACATTGCCTCCTACAGTCTACGGTGGACACAGAATTTAATGGTCGTAAAAATTGAAGATCCATAAGAAAGCCAACAAACCGAAAGCAGCAGCAGTGTCTGCTGTGTGTACCTGGACATGATCAAGTACACCATCTCCGTTTATGTCCGCGTGAAGCCCCCCTTCAAGAAGATGAAGCTGGAGATAGGAAGAGGTTAAGTAAGTTGACAGAGTTAAAATTGGGCATGTGAAATAGTAAGCTTGTTCATGATCTAAAGGAATAGCTACTAGGATCTACCTTGCAAAGAGTTCGACCAGTAGGCAAATGAATAGCTTCGATTCCTTCCTTTTGATGCGCCACAACAACATTAGGAACCCACCAAAGCTTAGTGTAATTGGTTATAGTCGGAATGTATTGCATACCCTACATCAACATGTTGCTTTGCTATCAGAAAAAAAAAATATGGGGATTTTTCATGCAAGTAGTTTACGATTTATCAGAGCTTCACCTTCTTGGATTTTGCAGAGCCAGCATAGCGGGCAGCCTTCCCAATCATTTTCGGAATTTTTCTCGACAAGTCCTTTCCAGCAGGTGTGTGTTCCTCAGGTTTGTGAAATGGATAGGTCGTAGACTTACCAGCTTGTTTCTTCAATGTTTTCCTCTTGTGTTTCCTGAAATGAGCAAGCTTCAACAATGTATCTTCACGTCGGTCCTGATACAAAGACAACAATGTACTTTGAAACAGTTTTTCAAAGCATACTACAGTAAGGAAGCAAGTAGTAGGAGGCATAAGACTTACCCAGTGATGGGGCATTACACCAAGAATTGATTCTCTAAATTCCCTGCATTCAAACTTCAGCCAAGCATATCTCAGCTTTCAAAGCTTTCAAATCATGATAGTGCAATAGAAATATCTTAAAAGAAAACTAAGAACAGGTTAACTACATCGCTCAATGATCAATGAGAACAAGTTAACTTTACCTCTCCTGGGTGACGGCTATTAAGAGCATGCACGTCGAGCTTGTAATTGTGTTGTGGGATTAATTGTGATGCATCTGAGCTGTGAGCTTCAACATCCTAAATGAGAAGAAAAAAAAATATTCTATCAATCTGACCACCAAATTTGTTGCAGGTAATAATAATATAGGTAAGCAATATGTGCAGAAAGAAGTGAGCATAAGAGGATAGATAACTGACGTCAGTCTTTTTACTCCATCGAAGAACGCCAGTCTTGCCAGCAAATGCATAAACAGAAAAGTGACGCAGGTTTATAGCTCCCGAATCTTCAGAGGCCTGAAAGGAAGCTAAAAGTTCTTTTAAACAGTCCAAACTCAGCCTTTATACAAACTGGAATATGTATAACTACAAATGTATAGCTCTTGCTTCAATTTGTTCAGTTGTAGATAAAATGTGCAAGGAAACTACATGTAAATGATACACAGCTAAGAAGCAGTCCAAGGTAACTATCATGTAATTGGACCTGATTCTCAGTAGCACTTCTTCTGTGTTGCTCAGCATTTTGTGCTGTCATGCCAAGTTCCTCAAATGGGTCCATGTGATTCTACAAACACGAAATTAATCTATTAGTGATACATACAAGCTAAAAATAAAATCAACAGAGAGGATTTTTCCTCCTACATACATATGGCTGTATCTCCATCCGTCCACCAACAATAACCAAACCCGTATCACCGTGCTTCAATGTGTAATTGCTTATCGAAATTGCTATCTCTCTATGGTGTGCATTATGTGGAAAATCCTCCTGTCATTCCACCAACATGGGTAAGTAAAAAAACACATACTCAACAGAACTAAAGCAAACTTTTCAATGGACGAAAAGGATTCAAAACCTGCAGATTCGTTTCCCAAAGCTTTTTCAGGTTATGATCAAAGCAGAGCACAGACCAACCTGAGGTAACAACAACCAAAACCTGCTTCTGAGGTGTTCCATCTTTATAGTACCTATCAATAACACCTGTAGCCATGGCCACGGCACGTCTCCCTGACGCAACACGGATCTTATCAGGCAAAAGTGGAATCTCTGCAAGAACACGAGCTTCACTGAAACCTTCATCAAGACGCCTAGAATGAGGCTCCAGAACCTAATCCGTCCAAACATCAAAAGGTTCATGACTTGATCCAACTCATAAGAAGAAAAACCATAAAGAGAAATGCATAAACACTAAGCCACACATGACTGATTCAAACAAATGTACTGACAAATGCAGAGATCAGAAATTATAAGAAACAAAAAATACCTGAATTTTTGCATCATTTGTAGCAACGAGAACCTCCTTCTTTCCATCACCATTAAGATCAGTTACAATAGGAGGTGGGAGACGATCAGCTTCGTATTTGACTGGGTATTCATCGTACAAATGGAACCATGCTTCTTTGAACGCAAAATCACCTTCGTGCTGCAAAAAATCAAGAATCAATCCTCACATATCAAGTAGAATTAAGCTCTATAAACACCAATAATAGCCAAATCTGAAAAAAAATTACAATCTAGCTAACATTTCCACAACTCATGGAACAAATTGACAGTTGAATTCTATCGGTACAGGAAAATTTCAAAGCTTGCTCTAGTTACAGATCGATTAAGGGTTCTTAGAAGTTTATATGCTAATATAGAACTAAGAAGATGATTAGTGGGTTGGTAAATTACCTGAAGAGTGAAGAATATTGCAAATCCAGAGAGCATCAAAATAGCCAAATCGCGTTTCCTCATCTTTTTCTAACCTCGAGCTGATGTTATCAATGGCAGATTTGCATCAGTATGAAGCTAATCTTCCCAGAGCGAGAGAGCGATGAATAATTTGGGAAGCAGCCGGACAAAGCTACGTCGTATCAAAATGTTGAATGTTTCATAGCTAAACAGCCTGCCGTTTTTATTATATTGAACCGAACTTTATGTCGTCTATTTTCTCAGTATTATTATCCTCGAAACGGTGAAGATATCCTCCGGGAGGATTAGTTTAAACCAAGGAGCCAAACACTTTCATTAGTCATCGACTCATCATCGTTCGTATCTCTCTAATTGGGGGCTGAGAGAGAAAATTAAATTCCCAGGACACTCACTGCTAATTTTTGTGCAATTTATTCATCGTCGTTGTCGCTTAAACTGGTACCCTTTGATCTATTCGCTATGGTCGTAGTGTTAGTGTTTAGCTAATTTGTTGATAGAAAAATCCTTAAAAAGTTTTTTTTTTTCAGATTTATTCACAAATCATTGAATTAGTAGTCTTTTTGGTTCTCTGTAGATTTTTTACGAGATTTGGTTTTTGCAAAAGTTGAATATCTCAGAGTTTACTTGTGTAGCTAGCTTGGTATAGGCCAAGATGATGCATCTATGTTGTTTTGGGTTGTATGTAAGACTATGCGTTATGTATTCTGAGTATTGAGAACTTGTTCATTTCGAATTGTTGTTTTGTAAACAGAGAATCAAATAATAGAACTCACTTTGACATTGGAAATGGAAGAGACAGCAACAGATACAGAACATCACACGATGATTGGATTTACAGATCCAATGAAAATTGATCGTAGAAGAGATCGTTTCCCATGCTGCATTGTGTGGACACCTCTTCCTTTCATCTCATGGTTGATTCCTTTCATTGGCCACTTGGGTATTTGCAGAGAAGACGGTGTCATTCTCGACTTTGCAGGACCTAATTTCGTCTGTGTTGATAATTTTGCCTTTGGAGCTGTGTCTCGATACATCCAAATCAACAAGGTAACGTTTTGTAAGATATTGCCTTTCGTTTTTTTTACCTCAGATGGAAACCAACATTTTTTAAGGATTTTTAATCAGGAATCATCTCGTTCTTCCGATTCTTGTATGTTCAATGGTGAGAGCAGATATAAGGAAGAAGAAGACAGTAATGAGAAAGAACCAACATGGGATGATGCATTGAGAAAAGGCACACAAGAGTACCAACACTATTCATATAACATATTCACTTGTAATTGTCATTCTTTTGTAGCCAATAATATGAACCGTCTAGGGGTAAGGTCAGGCGGGTGGAACATTGTGAATCTCGCGGCACTTGTGTTCCTCAAGGGACGTTGGGTGAGCAAAGCTGCTATGGTAAAGTCCTTGTTGCCTCCAGTTATAGTCTACACTCTAGGGATCTTACTTGGTGGTTGGACTTTCGTAGCTTCCTGCTCGATTCTTGCTGTTTTACTTACGGGTTGGTTCATAATGGGAACCTATTGTTTCAAGAAATTGATCCAGCTGTAGTTAAGAGAATTATGATGTTGATGAAATGGGGTTTCAATGTGAACTTTTTGTCTGGACGGAGGTACCAAGAATGTTGTACTTATGATGTTATAGAAAGAATGTGTTTTGTGTGTTAAACTTAAAAAAGGTGTTAATTGTTAGAAGCTAAAAGTTTGAAGAGTAAAGTGGGAATATTCATGATTTTGGTAAAGAAGGAAGGTGGGTATAATTATGTGAAACGAAATCACGCGTCGAATAAAGGAGAAAGAGATAAATATTGATGGCAAAATTGTGATTTGAAAAAAAGTGAGAGAGAGCATGCATAAAGCAATTGAAACACAGAGGAAGAGGAGGAGAAGAAACAGAACAGATCAACAAAAGAGAAAGAGAGAGTAAAGATCTCAGCGAAGATGACTGCAGAAGCAGGACAAGTGATCGCATGTCACACCGTTGAGTCATGGAACGAGCAACTCCAGAAGGCTAATGACTCCAAGACTCTTGTAATCTTCTTCTTCTCCCCAAAAAAATTATGATTTTGATTTGTTTGGGTTAATTGCTTCAGAGTCTTTGATCTATCGTATTGATGCAGTGTAACGCGTTGATTCTTTCGATTTGAAGTCCTCATTCTTTCTTGACTCTGAATTACCATATATTAGATTCTTGGGTTAGTATATTAGATCATAACTAATGACTGAACTGTAGTCATATTGATGTTTCTATTAAATTAAAGGGACCCTAGAAAAATGTTTAGCCTGAAGACTGATGTTAATGTGTTCTCAATTATTATGATAGGATCGGTTTATTTGGTTAAATTAGTGTAAATGGTTATTTTTAATAGAAACGAATCATGATTGGTTTTGTTGAAGGTGGTGGTTGATTTCACGGCATCTTGGTGTGGACCATGTCGTTTCATTGCTCCATTCTTTGCTGATTTGGCTAAGAAACTCCCTAATGTGATTTTCCTCAAGGTTGATATTGATGAATTGAAGGTAAATTCAACAAAATTTCCCTTTTTTTATTGAGAGATATTATTGTTTTATCCAATCAATGAGCTTAAGAATACAATCCCTTTTTATGTGTTTATGGAACAGTCAGTCGCAAGTGATTGGGCGATAGAGGCGATGCCAACATTCATGTTCTTGAAGGAAGGAAAGATTCTGGACAAAGTTGTTGGAGCCAAGAAAGATGAGCTTCAATCTACCATTACCAAACACTTGGCTTAAGTTTTCTAAACAATTATTTAGCTTTACCAATCTTATGTCTTAAGATGTTGGATTAATTTGCTCTACTACTTTTGACGTGATAAGATAGTGGCAAGTGAATTTGACTCTGAAAATTGCTTTTGTTTATTCAGTAAATCTATTGCTTTTACTTGTTTCTACTTTAAAGTACTGTATATTAGAAAACTACTTCCTCTACACTTGTCTTCAAAAGTTTTTCTACGCAATGGATATGTTTGGTACGGATAGCAAATATAATATATATATCTGTGTAGATTGAGTTTCGATATGATCATATTAAATTGCAAAAGGATCTGCATGAATAATATAGTAAGTTAAATTTATGATTTTTTGAAAAATAAAATCCTCTTTGATACTAATAAATTTTCAGAACGTTAATTCGGGAAACTCGATCTGATAAATCAGTTTCATTTAAGAAAAGAGAGAAATTCCCCCTGAAAAATACTGGCGAAGCAATTGTATATCCATAAATATCTAAGTAAATTATGCAACTTAACAAAAAAATGCAAAACTTGAAACATTTTCATTCATTATGTTTAGTTTTATATGACCCTAACATAAATGAATATCGTCGGATTCATACAAAAACTCAAATAAACTAAAACACCAAAAAAAAAAAATCAATTCTCTTCTGCTAATAAAACGCACAGAGAATATCCATCCACCTTAACTAAAAAAAAATCGGATACAAGCAGAAAACCCTAATTGAGGTAAAAGAATGGGTTTTGCTCGATCTCGACGTAGTTATTTTTAATATATCCGCGGCCTTAAAAGCTCTAATAATAACCGTAGCTATTATATCCGCCGGGAAATGGGTATTGATGATGGTAAGGTTGCATTGCCGGCGCTTGAGAATAGTACCCCGGCCAATACGACGACGTTGATTGGCCAAAGGGGTTTTGATAGTTGTTGTAGAAATTATGATGATCATGTTGTGGATAATATTGCGTTCCGGTTTTAACAAAGGCCATTTCAGCATCTTTGCCTCTCGTCGAACCCATCAGTTTCAATAGCTTCTTTGGATCGCCTTGACCCGTTACATATGCCATTCCTTCGTCCACGTCTATCCAAAAATTCCCTCCTAAAAATATTATCAAAAAGAATGAAAAAAAATCAAACAAATGAGATTGTGTCGACGAGGAACGTACGATATATATAATATTATGCTTATAGAAAAGAACAAACCTTTGATTTTCTTGAGGATTTTCGTCATGCTCTTGTGCCATTCGGGGGAGTTAGTGTTCAATTTAAACCCACAAGTCTGCAAGAAAATGTTCGAAAATGTAATGAATTATCAAAGGATAAAATGAGAAATATGAATATGTAATGATAGATTGAAAACGAACCAGGCTTGTTGTTGTAGGACGACTTGACGAAAACATGTTGGTCACCTTTTTATATGTATTCGGGGAAGAAAAAAATATGAAGTTGTTTGTGCAAAATGGAAGAGAATAGTGTATATTTATATTGGTTTGAAGATGATAATTTGGATTTTAAATCTATATTTATTAGGTAACCATATCTATCTTTTAGAAAATGGGTTCCATATCAGGAATTAGTGTCGTTAATGGTAAAATATTTGTTTTCCTTATCTGGCGTATACTCTGATCCAAATTCTTTAGTGTTATAAAATTAAGATGCAAATCTCCTCTAGCTCCATAATTACACTATATCTTTACAAAATATACGCATAATTATCGAAATTTTGTTTTTAATGAAATTTGGATAGAGTAATATCTGCATGATTTACTGATTTTACGTATCTTTTCATTGAGAGTTAAGTGAGACCCAAACGCCACATTTACGAGCCCAATTACACTAATAGGCCCATAAGGCCCATTAGAGTGGAGTTGGTCTGTTCAGGGTTTAGCTAGAGTCCTCCGTTGGAATCGACGGAAGTGAAATTTCGAAGCTTTGAATCGGTTAAGTGAACAGCTTTTAGGATCGGAATCTGTTCGCTGATGCTGTGGTGAAAATGGGTTTCGGTGCAATTAGAGCGATTTTTCGACCATTGTCGAGAACCCTAGTTTCGCGTGCCGCCGCTACTTGCTCGCCGTTCCCTGCGACGATTCCGAGTGCGAAGCCTGAGTTATGCTCTTTCTTCGGTGGATCGATGACTCATTTGAGGCTACCATGGATTCCAATGGCTAACCATTTTCATAGCTTAAGCTTAACTGATACTCGGCTACCAAAGAGACGACCCATGACTCATCCCAAGAAGAAAAGATTCAAATTGAAACCTCCAGGTTTACCATTTCGTTTATTTCGCTTATATGTGTTCATTGTTAGTGTTAGGACATTGTGAGTGGCGCAAAAATTGATGCTTTGTTTGATTGAAATGGAGTTAGTGTAGTAATCTTCATAAGGATTTACTAAGCATTTTGTGGGTTTAGTTATTGATCTCGTGTACTCTTAAGTGGAAATTGATATGGCCAGAGAATCTATGGTGGAATTGTTTTAGATGAATTAACAGATTTGAGGAAAATGCAGGGCCTTATGCATATGTTCAGTATACACCTGGCCAGCCAATTTCTACAAACAATCCTAATGAGGGCAGTGTTAAGAGAAGGAATGCGAAGAAGCGCATTGGACAGCGGCGTGCTTTTATACTGGTTTGTTTGATTTCTTTCTACCTTGTTTTAAGAAATTTGATACCTTTTTGATGTTTACTTCTGCATTATTAGGGTCTGATTGTTAGATGAGAAATCTTGGAAGTTGGCATGTTTAAGCCATAGATTGTACTAATGAGGAAAAAAGTATCAAGGCTGAGATGTCATAGTTTAGCCATGCTTCCTGTTTTGTTCCATTTCTTGGCATAACACAATCTGCGATGTTTTCTTAGTATAGATTTTGTTATGAATGAGTGATTGTTTTCTAACAAGACGAAATCTTCCTGAATACTTTTTCACAGTCTGAGAAAAAGAAGAGACAAGCGCTTGTGCAAGAGGCGAAGAGGAAGAAGAGAATCAAGCAAGTGGAACGTAAGATGGCTGCTGTCGCAAGAGACCGGGCTTGGGCTGAAAGACTAACTGAGCTTCAGCAGCTCGAAGAAGAGAAGAAGAAATCAATGCCTTCTTGAGATTGTTTTCATTTGAATCAAACATAGAATAATCCCAAATGACAATCTCTTTTTTTCTTGTCTTGAGTTAGGATTACTCCTCTTTGTGTGTGTGTTGGCGTCTGTTCTCTTAAGAGTTAAACTCGACTTTGTCTTCTACCATTTTGTGATAGTTACTTGACGTTTCTGTTCTTTACATTTCAGTCATGTGTTTCTTGTTTCATTCTTTTACTACTTACGGTAACTCTTGAAACTGAAACGCCACGTGTAACCTAACGAGAGGCCTGGTCTCATTCTCCGCCACGTCACGTGTACATCTCAATTTCTCAACTCTTATGTAATAAAGTCTTCAGCTTGGTCGCTGATTTTTGAAGTAGTAATTGTCAAACTTAGTCGGCGTCTCGTAGTCAAGATTAAAGAGGTTCTGGTCGCCGCCGGAAATTGGACATCTCTGCTGCAACATAGAGGCGTAGTTTTGATTCAAAGTCTGGTCCTGATCGTTGTTTCCAGAATAGTTGTATATAACCTTTGTCGGAAACTTTTGCATATCGAGTTTCCTACAGTGTGAGCTCCTACGTACGTTACATTCTTATCATGGTTATTAATTAACGAAATTATAATTTATTTTTTATCATTATGTAATGGTTCGTGAAATATATCTTTAATAGAATTCATTTGAGTATATATATTATATATATACCTAAGAGAGCAACAAGATCGGTGTGATCGAGTCCATGAAAGTTGAACATGGTGACAATGGTCTGCAACGTGGAGTTGGGAATAGGAATGTTCTGGTTGGAACCACTTAAGCTTGCTTCTCTTGAATCTCTTCTTCCAAGATATACTTCCCAAGTCGGTCCACCACACTCTATATAATTACAAAATTAACGAGTATTTGTAACAGTTATTAATCCCAATGGAGATTTGACTTACAATAACAGTGCAGTCTCTAGCAAAGATTAAACAGAATCTGCTTCAAGTCTTTTATCTCGCTCCTTTTGATACCAAAATGCAGTTTAAAGCTCTAAATCTCAACCATGTAGTCTTGCAACTCAACCACGATAAAACAGTAGCAAAACGGACTCAAGTAAAACAAAATATTCAAAATAAAGGACAAAATAAATGGGTTGAGACACTAAAAACACAAAAATCGGCCCGTGTGCCAACACTACCTTAATTTGTATCCACTTTAAAAGCTACAACAGTAGAAATTAAGCTAAAAGCCATAAATGAAACGAAAAGTATTTGAGTTTTCATATTAATTCCATGCAACGAGCATAGGCAAAAAGCCACATTATATTCTTTTTGGTTTTAAAAGCCAACGCCATCACATTTTTATACAATACATATATAGTAGTTTAATATACGAAAACAAGTTGAGTCTAATGATGAGCAGCACCAGGAAGCTTCTCTTTGATCTTCTCTATGATGCCTTTCTTCTCGCCAGTACCGGTACCATCATAAGCCGTGGTAGCCCCAGTCTGGTGATGATGACCTGGCAGCTTCTCCTTAATTTTCTGCATTATTCCCTTCTTCTTCCTCCTCCTTCCACCAAGCTAGTCCATCGTCCTCCTGTATTATTCACTAGAAAAAAATCATCATACAAAGCTACAAGGTTTTGCAACACTTTCTGTAATTTATTTAGTAGTTTTTGAAATTTGGGTTTGCATACATTAAAAGTTTAGTCAAATAAATTATATAACAGTTTATCATTTAAGAGAATGTTTTATATAAAAACCCATAAATAAATTCGAAAGATTAAGAGTGCAAGGCAGGGATTATTAGTTTATTACATACATACATACGATATATGAGATGATTTACGCAACTATGCAACACAAAAAATACCCTCCCTTTTTAAAAAAAAACATTTATGTAAATTCTTAAATTGTTCCTATTAGTTGAAGTCTAAATAAACGAAATAATACATTTAAGTGATATAGTAAAAGCATATTGTATATTGCAAAAGAAATTTAATTGTATAGGAAATGTAAAAATATATCAAAATTTTGTAGACACGGAAATATATATACCAAGCTAGAGCTACGCATGCCGCTTAAACCACCACCTTCAGCAATGACCGGAGCTCCACCGCCAGTTCCATAGACTCCGGCGGGGGTTGGAACTGGATTCCCGTATTGGTCAAGTTGTTGGTCCGTCTGCTGCACTCCGGACTGGTTTTGGTAAGACTCTATTTTCCTCTTTCAATCATATTCATATACATTATTCAAATCAAATGACTATTGATTAGGAGAGATACATACACGTGGCGATTACGTCAGACCTTGGTGTAGTGTTTAACGACATGTGTCCGTAGATAATTTACACCTCTCAAGGCGTCAATTATGTTATTTGGGCCTTTTGGGGTCAAAATAGAAGCCCATAAAGTGCATATTTTCCGACGTCGTTTCGTTTTTGTTTTCCAGCTTTGATATTCATCTTTTGATTTTGGGAATTTTTTCTGCTCCAGATTTGAAATTGTTAGTGAATAAACTCAGATTTCGATTTCTTAAAACTGCTTTTTTTTCCCCTTTCAGGAAGGAATCGAACAAGGTATGATCTCGGAGCTTGAATTTTCTATTTCTGAATCCCAACTTTTTTTTTCGTGGCTGATGCTTTCGAGCTGTGTTTCAGATTTTGGTGCTAAAAGATGGATCCGGATGCGGTTAAATCGACACTATCGAATCTAGCATTCGGAAATGTAATGGCAGCAGCTGCCAGAAATTATCAAAAGGTAAATCATTTTCTCTTTTGAGTATTTGGTTAATACTTAAATCTATCAAATGCGATTTTTGTAGTTACCTTTTTCTCAAGGTTTTGGAAGTTGTACGATTATATCTGTGTTATGGTGTTTCTTGCATTTGAGTATTTTATGAATATGCTATTTCACATAAGTGGTTGATCTGTGTTACAAGTAAATCATGAAGAAAGAATTTGTTGAAATGATTTATCTGTGTTGTGTCATTTCTGAAAAAAGTTGTAGACTTTACCAGTGATAATAACCCTGTGAAGGGCTTGTATGTTTCTGATACTTTCTTTTAACGGCTGTGCAGGAAGTTCTTGCGAATGAGAAGGCACAAACGTCGAATCCTGTTAATGAGGAGGTTGATCTTGATGAACTTATGGATGTAAGTACAATGTTGCTTGTTAGACTGTTGTATTTACGATTTTCTTAGCTTTGTGTCTCTACGGTTGATTTACTTGCTCATGTTCTGTAGGATCCAGAGCTAGAAAAATTGCACGCAGATAGGATTGCAGCACTCAAGGTTGTAACTTTGGCATTTTGTTGTGCTCTATCTAATTAGTCATGCAGCTATTGTGGTATGTACTAAACCTTCAAGATTTTATCTGGGCAGAGAGAAGTTGAGAAGAGAGAAGCGTTCAAAAGACAAGGACATGGTGAGTATCGCGAGGTTAGTGAAGGAGATTTCTTGGGTGAAGTCACCAGGAGTGAGAAAGTGATATGTCATTTTTACCACAAAGAATTTTATCGGTGCAAGTAAGATCTTCCATCAGCTTTTTTCTTTGTTTGTCTTCTAATATGCAAGCTCATAACCATGCCTATGCACTGTATCATTGTAGGATTATGGACAAGCATCTGAAGACTCTTGCACCTAGACATGTGGATACAAAGTTCATTAAAGTGGACGCAGAGGTTAGTGAACCACTTGAGTAAAGTTAGAAAAAAGGAAATGGCTTTTCTATAATTCTTTGAAACTCTGTTTTGGTTCTGTTCTGCAAAGCTAATGCTTGGCTGACATAAATGCAGAATGCTCCATTCTTTGTCACGAAACTTGCAATAAAGACTTTGCCTTGTGTTGTGCTTTTCAGGTTTCCCCCTTTTTTTTATTCATTCTACATACATGGTTTGTTGTTAGGTGCATTATGATAAAATATGATTTTCTTTATCATTCTTAGCAAGGGAATCGCGAAGGATAGGCTAGTCGGGTTCCAGGATCTGGGAACCAAGGATGATTTCACCACGAATAAGCTAGAGAGCGTACTGGTTAAAAAGGGTATGAAGAACCTCGCACCCGCCTTTTTTATAATTACAGCTCAGTTAGAGAATTGTTGGTTAAAAAGTTTAAATCTTTAACAGGAATGCTCAGCAAGAAGAAGAAAGAGGAAGATGATGAAGATGCCGAATATCAAGAGAGCATACGGCGGTCGGTTAGGTCTTCAGAGAATCTGGACTCTGATTCTGACTGATCATATAGTTGACATCACATATCTGTCATTGCTGCTAGTCTCTGTTTTGCCTTTTGCTCTTTTTGTTATATGATTATTAGAAAGGAAATTTCGATATTGATATTCAAGAGGTCAAACATTGTATGTTTGGTATATGTAATACACCAACTTATTGTCGCTGATAAATCAAACATTGATCTAGTTGCTTAAAACGTGCCATCAGGTTCTGCGCGGTTGTGTTTTCATCCACACTCCTCCTCTAAAGCCGACATCTTCAATCGGGAAAGACTCTAGCTCTGGACACCAGTTTGCGGTCACAGTCCTAAGATTCGGCATTGACCGTTGCAGCACTTCCCAGTCAATGTCTAGTTCCGACAACGAACTCAACATCAAACCTTCGATTCTCCAGTGAGTGTTGTTATTCTCAGATCCCCAGAATGTTTCATGCATTTTCACCAAATTACCTGAGCACATTGACATGTACCTCAACATCGGAAGCTTGTTAGGACTCAACCACGATGGACTCGACTTTCCAGGATAGAATTGTAGAGAAAGCTCATAGAGCTGGTGTGGAGGAGTGAGCGCATCTATTTTGGTTATGAGATCATCTCCATAGCTATCGTAGCAGTTGATCGAAATGGATATAAGCTTGCTTAGGTTTATCAAAGAATCAAGCTCATCTTCTTCGATCTGATCGCCATGAGTCAGAGAAATACCAAGTTTTCGGAGCTTTTTCAGATTTTTCACTTCGCCGAGCTTGCACCCATTGTTCAACCTTGCTGGTTTAAATCCCAACAGTACTTCAAGGTTCAAGAGACTTCCGATACCCTTGGGGAAGCACTCAAGTGATCCACAATTTGTCATGTCAAGTACAAGGAGTTTCTTGAACGTGACGATGCAAGGTTGAAGTTGTTTCAGATTCTGACAGTAGCTCGCGTCTAGAATCTGAAGATTTTGGAGATCTTCCATGGAACGAGGAAACAGGATCAACGGATGTGTGTTACTCAAACTAAGACACGCCAAGTGTTGAAGGCTCGCAATCTCATCCAAAATATCAGATATAGGAGCATCAAAAATGGATTTTGAGATATCGAGAACTCGAAGATATTTGCAATCTGTGATTTTCTTAGCTAAGTCTGAGTTGAGCTTGTTCACCTCACCTGTCTTAGTTGTTGACACTACTCCTCTCAGCTTATGATTAACTTTGATCTGCTTCTCATCAAAGTTTCCACTAATCCCAAGGTGACGACAGTTGAGGCCTTCTGGATTAGAGAATGAATCTTTCTTGGCTATATCGATCACCAAATCACGAACCATGTCATGAATCTTGCAAGTGAGGATGGTTCCGCTGTAGGTTTTGTCAACAACTTCTATCAGACACCTGTTTGTGAGCCCAGAAAAGCAATCTTCTCCGGATTCAGTTGCAGATTTTCCGTTTCTCAGCATGACAAAACCTTCCCCAATCCATCCGTGTACTAGCTGTTGTTTTGGTATAACAGTGTCTTCTGGATAGAGCGAGAGCGTGAGAAAGCATGATTTAAGGTGGGAAGGCAGTTCGTCGTAGCTCAACTGCAGAGAAGGCATCACATTGTCAATTGCAGAACTGTTTCCTCTTAGTTCATCCTGAAAAGACTCTTCTATTCGTTTCCATTCATGATAGACATGGTCTTTGCACAGAAGCATCCCACCAACAGCTTTGATTGTCAAAGGCAAGCCTTTGCATTTCGTTACAATCTCCTTGCCAACATTTTCTAGCTCGAGACTCTCACAAGTACCGTTCTTTGCTGCAAACGCCACTTTACAAAAGAGCAGCCAACTGTTATCAGAACTAAGGAGCTGTGGACGGTGAGTCTTGTCTCTTCTCGCCTGAACCTTTACCGCGACATCTTCAGACCTTGTGGTGACGATAACGCTGCCACCTTGTCCTCTAGGCAGTCCTTGGTAGATCTTATCCCACCAACTCAAGTTCTTGTCCCACACATCGTCCATCACAATCAAGTACCTTTTCCCCAAAAGATACTGCTGGATTTTTCTCAGCAATGTTCCAAGATCATCTCCAACACTTACGTCACCCAAGTTCCGCAGTATGCTTCTCATGATCTGTTCTTCAGTAAAAGTCTGGGACACAGACACCCATATCCTTCTTTCGAAACGATGCTCGATCTCTTTGTCATTGAACACTTCTTGAGCAATGGTAGTTTTACCTAACCCTCCCATCCCCACAAAGGCCATAATCAATAGCTCATCCTCGTTTGACCGAAAGAGCCAGTCTTTGATCTTTTTTTTATCTCCTTCCAAACCAACCACTTGAGTATGATCATACGCAGGAGAGCTCCACCGATCAGTTCCATTATCTCTTCCAACATTGCTTTGTGTTCTGATATTGAAATAAGGCTCAACCCTACTCTTTATCCCTGATATCTTCTCATTGATCTCTTTCAGACGTTTGCTTTTCTTGTACTGCAGTGAAACACTGGCAGGAGAAGAAAACAACGAAAGCCAAGGCCTGTGCTCGTTACCATCATCATCATCACCCCCATCCGCGACCTGACAATCAGCGAGTATGTCCTCAGCTTCATAAACCAATTCTCGTAACTCCACCACGAGTATGCGCAAGACTTCTTTACTTCTCTTCTGCCTCTCTGCATCCTTCAGAAAAGACTGCATATATTGCAACTCATTTTGCAAAATTTCTAACTGTTTTCCGTATTCCGAAACGGTTCGGCCTTTCTCTTCGAAGATGTTCAAGGCTTTCTCCAAAAACACTGTCACTACAGCGTCCACCATTTCTCAGACCTGAAAACTGAAGAAAGATCTCTAATTGGTACAAAATTTCTAAGAAATAACTCACTCGGTTATGTGTATCATTGGACCTAACTTTCAATAAATCAATCAACCAACGACTATAAAATCACTAACCCAAGATGAGATTTTCTTGACTAATCTGTATTTTCTCAAGAAGCATGTAGAATCCTATAAAATCGAGATGAATCTAACCAAAGTAACCATCTCTCATGGTAAGAGAACACTTACAAGGGAGTGATTGAGCCGATGAAGGATCTTGAAGCTCTCTGATGTTTAGATCTTTGTGTCGTTCGACTTCTCAGGAATGAGCGGAGAAGAAACTTTATCAAAATGGAAGTCAACGGTTTAAAAGTCAGAAGTCAACGGTTTAAAAGTCAGAAGTCAACACTCAACTATACACGTTTTCTCTCTTGGTTAACTTTCTCGCAAGTCGCGCAACTAGCAAGGAACTTGTAACAACTTGATTATAACATTCTATAACCAATAATTACTTAATTAGTCTGCTAGTGTATAATACAAAAAAAGAAAAGAAAAGAAAAAAAAAGGGCAATTCTTGATTTATTTTTTTTTAATTTTTTTTGTTAAACTATAATTCTTGATTATTTTTAGTATGTCAAAAAAATTAAAGAATAACAACAAACTTAAAACTATCTTTGAGATCGAAGATAAGTTTTTCTTCAAAGCTATTAATTATTAATTTTGGGCTTTGGCATCATTTTCAGATTTCTTGGCTTTCAAGAAGACGATCAATCCTTGGAGTATCTTATCCACAGAGTCATTCCTCATCAACTGTTCAGCTACTTCTGCTGGTGTGACTTCAATTTCACGAATCATTTCCTCAATCTGCTCAAAAAGCATATGTTCTTCAATCTCGAGATAATTTGAAGCCAAAACCTTAAAAGCATCTGGTGTACAATACGACATATGAATTTGCATGTCCATACGTCCTGGCCTCAACAATGCTGGATCCAATTTTTCCTTGTAATTAGTCGTAAACACTATAATCCGCTCGTTACCACAACTTGACCATAGTCCATCTACAAAATTCAATAGACCAGAGAGTGTGACCTGAACCAAAACATTAAGAAATGAGTTTACGCTAATAAGCAAGAAAGATCATACAAACATATTAAGTGATAGGTTAATGAAAATGCATCACCGTTTTATGCAGCCGACCGTTATCTTCCTGATCAGTAGTAGCCCGGTCTTTAAACTCGATTGAACAATCTATATCTTCCACAACAAGAATCGAACGGTTTGCAGTAGACATGAGTAACCTCCGGAGCTCAGCATTGTTATTAACTGATGTCAAGTCTAAGTCATAGATATCAAAGTTAAGATGGTTGGCTATGGCAGCGATCAAGCTTGATTTTCCTGTACCGGGAGGACCATACAACAAATACCCTCTCTTCCAAGCTTTTCCCACTCTCCCGTAAAAGCTTTTACGCTGCAAGAAACGATCAAGATCCTCTTCCAAGTTTTTCTTCGCCTCGGGATCCATGGCGAGAGTGCGAAACGTGGAAGGATGGTCGAGAGTCACAGAGGTCCATTCCACTGAGTAAGAATCAAGAGTGAAGATCTTCAAAGTCTTGGTCTTTTGCTTCATCAAAGCAGCTTGTTTCACCACAAAGGGTAAGTAAGTTTCAAGAACCATGTTCTTGAACTTCTTTGGGAAGCTGAGCTCGTAAGTAAGCACTTCTGATTTCAAAGTGGAGTTGAGATCTCGCGGGTTACGGAAGTCTTTTTTATCGACATGGTGACATACGAGGATCCAACTAAGCTTGACGCCATCAAAAGTATCCATGACTTCTTGGTCACGTTCCACAGTGACACTATAATTGCTCTGTTTCTCAAGCTTGTTCACTTTGATTCTTCTAGTGGACTTAGATATCTTGGTAGCGAGGTAAGCTTCTGCAGCCTCAAATACTTGATTGTGTTCAAAACCAACAAATTCTTCAATCACAGCTGTCATCTGAAAAGACAAGTAGCTGAAGAATCTGCGAAAGCCGTGAGAAATAAATCCATTGACCTCTTCAGGCATGTAATCTTGAACCACTGATCGAGCTAGCATTCCGACTGCAGCCACCGATGCAACCGCGGTGAGAGCTATTTTGGCCGTGGCTAGATGAGATTCAGTAGAGGAACTCATTTCCTTCAATCTTATCCGAAATCAAATTAACAAATTAGTTCATAAAAATCAGAGTCACAAACAATAAAATTGATCTTGAAATAAATTCCAAGCGACTTAAGTACTTATGTCTAATGAATATAGAAAAAATATTAAGGAATGAAATAAATTTAAAAGGTTTATAACAAAAAGTGAATTCATTAAGAGGTTATATGTGGGAATAAATCTGATTCGATTAATCAAACGATGCTATATATTGAGCATAACTGAGCATAAAATTGAAATTCTAACAATTCGATAAGCAAAAATAACAAAAATTGTGAGGCTTAAGAGATAATACCTTAATACAGTTCGTCTCCGAAATAAAGGACTTGTGCGATCACAATACCTCAAAAAATTAGGGATGAAAGTTATTATTTAATTGTGTTGAAGATGATGAAAGTAAAACGAATTGTGCATAGTGGGCCAACATCTACGGCCCATTTAGTAAGTATAGTTAAAACTAAAAGCATAATAGCTCTAGAGTCTTCTAGAGTTTGGTCGTTGCAAAGGACAAAGGACAACATCGAATAAAAGTCTCATTCAATTATTATTCCAATTATAAATAGTTTATTTCTTTTTTTAAAACATAGTTTAATTATCTTTATTTGCCTCTCTCGTGCATCTCATTAATTCATTTAAATTTACACTGCCATTTATAAAAACTAGGCATATACCCGCACAACTAAAATCGGTTTAATAGTAGCTTTACGATAATTTTAGAAAGAAGAGAAAAATAAAAACACAATAATTATGATGCAGTTTTATAGAACTAAAAAATTGGTTTATTAGATGTTTTGCAAGTTTTTAAGTTAAACAATTAATTATATTTAACTTTTGTAATTATTAATATTGTATAGTTAAAAAGTGCTATGGCATCGCCTATGATAATAGGTCCATCACTTTTAATAGCGGATTTTGGTATTGCTATTGTATCTTCATTTAATATAGTGTTTGTTTCTATGAAATTATATATTCTACAATAACAAATGTAATTTATTATTAATTGTTTGATTCATAGCATTTTTCTAATTTTATTATAGCATACAATCGATATATGCAATGATTTAATGTAGTTAGATCCAATGATTTTTATTTTCTATAGCATTTATATTTCTATTAATTATTTTATTAATAAAATTCTACAACATTAATTCATTCCTATAATTGTTCCAGTAATTTTATTTAAATTACTATTTATATAATTAAAAATTAATACACTAGAAAAGAAAATTGTCATAAATTTATTTATTTAGGTTATATTCGAATTTTATTAACCCTCATTTTTTCATGTCAATTGTTAAACGATAACATAGTACCGATCATGGGCCTCATATGAGGAATCATAAGCCCATTAGATTGCTTCAATATTAGTTTATCCATTGATTCCACAATAATTCCACGTGGTTGAATGGATACCATATTAAGGTAACATTAACATATCTCGCATTTTCGAGAAAAAAAAACTTTCAAGATTGAAGAGGTTTTTGACTTTTTGTTCTCTCTACCAAACATTGATTTGATTTACCCGATTTGCATATGTTCCTTCTTCTCCAAACGATTTTCAACATATAAAAGTTACCACTTTTCCGACGAATTTTAAGTCTTTTATTTTATTTTATATTACGATGGGTTTATTCTTTGTTGACTTTATTTTCCTTTTTGGAAATGCTAGCAGCAACGTCTTCTCTTCTTCTCCACTTTAGCCTTTCCTCCTACCTTAGAAGATCGAGACTTTCGATTCGATTTCGGAGCTATAGTTCAATCATCTCTCCTGGGTTTCCTTTGTCTGTTTCTGGCACTGGATCTATGACCGTTAAAAGATTCGCTAGCAGAGACCGAGGCAGCAGTAATGACGTCAACGAACAATTTGGGGCGTTAGAGCAAGAATCTTTCATCAATGATTCGTCGAAGCTCCGGAACGAGTTAGTCACCGGCGGTGGGATTGAAGCTATCGCTAATCGTTTGGTTAGTAATGGAATCTCATTGATGCACGCAATGTGTTCGACGAAATGCCCCTTCAGTATTATTATTAAATGTGTGTTTCTTTCTTATTACGTTGTTTCAATTAATGACAGAGCAAATGGGTTGTGTCTGCTCTATTTGGTTCCATCATTCTTCTGCGACATGACGGTGCAGCCTTATGGGCAATCATTGGATCAATTTCGAATTCAGCTCTCTCCGTAGCTCTCAAACGTATACTTAACCAAGAGAGACCTGTCGCAACCTTGCGATCTGATCCTGGGATGCCATCTTCTCATGCCCAATCCATTTCTTTCATATCTGTGTTTACTGTTTTAACCGGTAAGTAGCTACAAAATTCAACTAGTCATCTTTCACTTATAGACAATGGAGTCAAACTCGGGTCACATTTTCTGCAGTTATAGAATGGCTTGGAACCAATGAAGTCTCCTTGTTCCTTAGTGGCTTTATCCTTACAGTGGGTTCATACTTTGTAAGTCTGCTTGCAAAACTGTAACATGTTTCATTCAGCAACTAATGATAAAAACCTTAAATGTGTTTTTTTTCGTAGATACGGTTAAGGGTTTCACAGAAACTACACACAAGCAGTCAAGTGGTGGTGGGTGGCATCGTAGGTTCTCTTTTTTGCATCTTATGGTACACAACATGGAATTCGCTTCTCCTAGAAGCCTTTGAGTCATCTCTATTACTCCAAATATTTGTGTTTCTGGTTGCATCTGTGTTTGCGTTAGCTTTTGCAATGTATGTTGTACTTAACTGGTTCAAAGACGACAGATAAAAGCAAACAAAGCTTTTAATTGTATCCCTTGATTTCTTTTAAATGATAAATTTCAGGATCATGAAGACCGTTTGTGGAAATCAAGATAACAATAATCTCAAAACATAGCACCAAAGGTTTCTTTTAGGATGTAAGCAAGCCAAGCACCTTACACTAGAGCTAACATTGAATGTTAATAGGAACCAAATATTAGTGACTGTGAGTATGCCACCGCAAAAAAAGGAACAAAAGTGTTTGCAGCTACTCGGAGCTATACATCCTCTTGAGAACAGTTCAAACAATAACTGAATATGTATATTTTTCTATTCACAAGGCGTACGCTAAACGTCCTGGATCTTATTTCTCTTGCTCTCACATTCAAACCCGTTATGGATACAAGAGACTTACTTAATCATCCTTGAGAGGTTGTGATACTTCCGATGATGGTTTGGCTGCAGGAATGTAAGACCATGCCAATGCCGCGCTTCCTAGAGTAATGGTTGCTGCAATTGATCCCCAAATCCATCTCTGCCTCTTCTTTCTCTTCTGCCTTTCTCGTCGTGCCACCTCTGGTATCAACAAAATTGGGAGATTATATTATTTTTAAAAAGAAGAGAAAGGGATACTTTGGCGAATGAGAGTGATTTTTCTTCTATACCTATGGCCTCTTGGTTTCGTTGGGACATTTCTCTGTTCACGGCTTCGTAGTAGTGTAGACGGTCAGACAACCGTGTGATTTCAAAGTTCTTAGTTTCGAGCATAGATTCCATCTCCATCTCTACCTCCGCCTTCGCCATACCTCTGCCTAATGAGTCAGAGACAAACCTAGCAACCTCGAGTTGGCAGCGTAGTTCTTCTGATAGATTCAGGTTGTTGGTGGAGGAGCCGATAGGATCAATAGGAACAAACAGACCCACCTGGGCCAACTGCTCTCGGAGTCTCTGCCAATGAATTTGCATCTGCTCCAAAGCCTCCTCTGTTTGTTTTCTCTTCTCGATTTCCATTAGTAAACTCAGCCTTATCTCCCTTAGTTCAGCTTCGATGTTGTTCACTGAACTCTGCATTCCACTGTCGGTTGATAGTTCTGAAAAAACCAAGAAATCAGATGGATTACAAAATAGTTCCCAATCATACCGTCAATCTTCATTTGTTTACTTTGCAAGTACATGAGACAGGAGTAATGCAATAATTCTCATAATTTAGAAAATTTCCTCATCACTCACAAGATATTCGAAAGGACACAGAATTCCCAAAAAGGAAAAGCCTACTACTGCACATTTAAGAAACAGTACTAACATATCTCCAAACGCTCAAAACTTAAAGACAAGGAGACTTTAAATGTGATTAATCATATTATCCTGGGCACATTAAGATCATAAGCATTGACATCTAGCTTAGAAGCATATAATTAGCAGAAAGAGAGTAAAAGTACCATCCCAAGCATCATAAAACTCTCCCACAGGTGTAGCAAGTCTTTGTGAACCTTCCTCTCCTGCATCACCTTCTACCTCCGTGTTACTTGTGAAGCTAGCTGATTCACCTGGGTCATAGAAATCTTCAGACTCACTCTCCTTGTCTGTTTTGATGTTGACAGGCTCATGCAGCTTATTTTCCCGGTCCAAACAGTTGGCAGCATTATCCAACTCTGACTTTCCATTCCAAGTTTTCTTGTCAAGCGGACTCCAATTCCCAACAGGACCATCAACAATACCATCAAAATTATAGTTTCCAACTGCGCAAACATGACCTCCACTGGAAAAATCCTCTTCAGTAGCCTCATTTATAGGAAATGAGAACGAGGTGGACTTCCTCCGAGGGGAAGCTTTCACATCTGTTTCAGCAGTAACAGATTCCTCTTTCAGGGTCTTCTGGTGAGAAGAAGACAAAACATTGGCCTCAGAAGAGCTTTTTAGAAGACGAGGAGGTCCTCGTGATTTGTGGTTGATGATATAAGGCGATGGTGGGAAAGAAGATGGCGAATTAGGGAGCGAAATCGCGTCAGGAGTGGCGTAGAGAGCCGGTGACATCTGAGGACGAGTAACAGTCTTCTCATTAGGTAATTTCTCCAGTTTTGATATTGGTGGCTTTGAATAAAACGACATTGTTGTGCTTGGAACACTCTCGACAGACGTGGAAGCCCCTGGCTCTAGCATTCTATCCAAAGCTATAGCAGAAAAAGTAGGCATGGCTCTGCATTATTTTGAACAATTTCAAATTAGTCACAATTCTCTTTAACGCCAGATGATAAACCACAAAGAGTGTTCTTCATTTCAAATCGAATCACAAAATGAAAAAAAATGAAAAAAAAAAAAAAAAAAAAAACTCAATCAATTAAGATGTAAGTGAGAATTAGTTAATTCGGAATGTTTCAACGCAAACCCCGCTTTCCTCAAAAACCAAACCATCGCTTTAAACCTAAACAAAACATGAATCAACAACAGATTCTCACGAAATTTCGAAAGGAACAGCTCACGAAACCCTAAAATCGAGAAGAAGCTAATAAAATCAACCACAAATCGATAATCTAGAAGCTAACAAGAGGTCAATTCGAATCTCCCAAAGATTCAGACCTACGATAAACGAATTTTCCAGAAATTTCCACCGAATAAACGATTAACTCACCGCGGAAAGGAAATCTCCACGGAAGAAGCTGAAAAAAAAATCCAACGGAGAGAAGAAGAAGAAGAAGAAGATAGATTCAGCGGTAGAGATCGTGGTCAGACGAAAGCGAGAAGACGAAGATAGGATGAAGAAAAAGAAGAAGCGTGATACGACATCGTATATAGAGATAGAGGAGGAGGGAAGAAGAAAACCTCTTCTCCAAGGCTTTTTATCGCAAACAACGACACCTCCGCTTTGTCTCTCCGCAAATATTTGAAACGCTCTTTTTTTTTTTTCTCTTCTTCTTTGCTTCTCTTATTCTTGGCGACCCATTTCTTCACAAAAATTCATTATTTTATCTTAATTCTAATTTGATTCCTCTACTCTTGGTTTAGCTAAACCCAAACGTGTTTTTTGGAAAGACGGGTATAACCTTTGACGGTAAGAGTTACGAGAAAGGTCGGCGCGATAACGAAGGGTATTTTGTATAAATAACTCAACGGTAGGGTTTCGTGAGTACTCGAAACGGCGTCGTTCAAGGGATCTTGTTAAGTGGGTCATCGCAAAACCTTGAATATTCCATTTTAACGTCATAGAAAACGGTGACGTGGCAATATCGTGTCCTAAAGCAAAACCGATGGCCCAATTTGTCTGTTGACGAATCTGTAAAGCCCATTTTGAAAACGATTATAATATTTTTGAAAGTTGTTTTTGTCTTCTTCAAATCTTAGAATCTGATTTTTTTTTTTTGAGAGCCAGTTTCTTAAACGTGACTCATGCGAACACGCTTATAAGAAAGAGTATTCAAAATTGGTTGACTATAATATTATATAGTTTTTATAAATCTGGTCTTCAGAAAAAATGAGACTTATTATCATCTACTCCATATTATAATGGTTTCTAACCTTTACTTATTTGATGAGAAGAAAATTTCAAATGCATCTGCCATTGAATTTTTGAAATTTTCTTCCTTTTATTTTGAATTTTTAAAAGAAAGCTAAAGGTGGGAAATGAAGAATATAGAACTTGATTCAAAGCTAGTAGCTCTGGACCGCTTCTATATCAGCAATAACGACTTGATTTGATTCTCATAAACATATCTTTATAAACTAAAAAAAATCAAAACCAACTTCTTGATCATATATTAACTATTAAGGTCAAGTGTACAAAACATTTATCAATTCGTAAAAAAATGACAAATTCATAGTATAACATCCATCTTTTTGAATTGCATCACGAATTGTTTGATTTTCTCTTAGATTATATATATATATATATATATATATATATTATATATATTAAACGATATACAAATCTTTCTTTATTCATCTTTTATTTTTGATAAAGAAATCTTTATTCATCTTCATTCACGAATCTATCTGTAATGAATCACAGGTGCGTTAGAACTCGGATCCCACACACCTCCTTCTTTAATATACTCCATATACCTCGCAAACTCCGGTTTCGCCGTCGCCAAACTCTTCTTCGTCGTTGTCTTATTCTTCTTCCTCTGAAAATGAACGTCAAAGAAACTTATCAAAGGATGAACAGAACCACCGGTTGGTTTTGCCGTCGGTGACTTCTTCACTTCTTGAATAGGGTTTCTTGATTGACCATAAACACTCGCCGGAACGCTCGAGACCCTCTTCAATCTCGCTTCTTCATCACCAAGCTTTTCATAGCCACCGTGGATTTTCCTTGTGCTCATAGCTCTAAACATGGTGATGTGTGTGTGTGGGAAAAAAGTTGAGTTCTTTTTTGGTCAGGTGTGTTCTTGAATCTGTCTCTTGACGGTGTTTATTTAACTAGTAGGCCAAGTTTGCTTTGTGATATGAAAAGGAAATAGTAGATCTATTGACTTTTATTTTAATTTAATTTTTATTTGCATGTACGTAGCGATCTCCGTCTAACTAAATTAATTTTGTGTATAGATAATTAATAAAGCATGTGTTAAAGTGTTACACCCACATGATGTATACATCTTCGTCGCTATTAAATCGCCGGTCAAATATGTTTTGTGCTGACTATTACATCAACATCATTTAGACAATTCAAAATGGACAATGGCTTTTAGAGTTTAGACTAACTTGTCTTGTGGGAAACTAACTTCTTTGTTTGATGATCCATATCCAACAATTCATTATTCTAGGAATTAACAAAAAGAGGTTTCTAACTTTGTCGAGCTTACAAGAGTAAACCTCTCATAAACAATTAGCAAAGATATATATATATAAGCACTTCACTTAGTTTTAAATCCACTTAAAATGAAGAAGTTGGACTGATGTGTTGATCATAGAATCATATTCTAGGTCTTGTTTTAGAACCTTCTTTGGACTTTTATTTTTTTGTTTAATGGGTTAATTATATTAAAGCAAAGAGAAGTTTTACAAATGAAAGAATAAGAGACGATATAGATGAGAAGAAAACGATGAAAAAAGAGAAGAGAGAAAAGGAGAAGAGAAAAGGGGAAAAATACCTGCCTCGTTAAAACTTTGCCCGGAAAACCCAAAATGGGACAAAACCGGGATGAAGAAAAAAGAGTACAGCTACTAAGATCTGGAGGTGATGGTAAAGATCGAAGGACGAGTGTTGGAAGTGGCGGCTATGACGTCCGAGATGGGAGAGGTGGATTCGTGAGCGAACCACACCTGTAGGAGAGAGGGTCCCTCGGAGGTGAGGAGTGCATAATGGCTAGGAGGTTCGTCTTTGTGATAGTGATGATCTCCTTGAGGAGTTGGGAAGGGAGTCGTGAGATGTCGGAATGGATGCGAGAATTCCTCTCACGCCAAAACAAGTACGAAGATGCTTGGAATAGAAGGTGATAAATGAGTCTCATGGACGAGTCACTAGAGGAGCTCGGGAGCCACTGCAAAATGGAAAAAAGTCTAAATCAGGAGGAATCATGCAAAGGGCAACAATGATAAGATACTTAGAATAAGGGCAAGTGAAGAGAAGATGCTCCCTGGATTCTGGGGCCGAGTTGCAAAGGACGCAGACAGAGGGAGCCAAAGGATAGAAGCGGCGGATCTTATCACGTGTAGAAAGTCTATCACGAGTGATAACCCAACAAGTGAAGGCATGCTTAGGGATTCTACCTGAAACCAGTTAGATTTGTGCTAGGGGCATCTGAGGGGGAGGGTTGAGAGCTTGGAAAGTCTTGGGAGCGAAGAAACGCGCTGGAGTAGAGTGGTGGATCGTCTCAGGATTACCGACTATCCAAACGAAGGAGTTACTGATGGAGAGGTGGAGGAGAAAGTCCGCTGGAGGGAGGATACTGCGGATAAAGGAAATCAACTGATTGCGAGGATCTGGAGGAGAGGATCCAATGACCATGATGAATGGCTTAAGAGACTGTGGCTGAGGCTGGGATACCGGTGAGACAAATAGGGTCCTGATTTATCAGGAGAATAAAGGGACCCCAAGCAGTCCAGTTATCCTACCAAAAAGAGCAAAGATTGCCCATGCTGACACGACAGAAAAGGAAAGACCTAGCTGAGTGATGAAGCTTGAGCAAGCGACATCATATCCAGCTACCGTGGGGCTAATACGAAGGGATATCCTAGAAGGATTGGGATCCGATGTGATGCGATTTGATCCACGAGACCCAGAGAGACCCAAAATTGGTGAAGAGGAGCCAAATAAGCTTGAGACCCAAAACATTGTTCCACTTGGCTATGCGACGCAGACCTAAACCACATGCACTCTTAGGAGTGCAAACATAGTCTCAGCTAATATTGGCGCTCTTGGCAGAGAGGGTGGAGCCGGACCAGAGAAAAGCATTACCAAGCTTCTCAATGGAGAGGAGGCAAGAGTTTGGCAACATGAAGATGGAGGCCCAAAAGTTGATGACTGATTAGATGACTGATTGAAGCAGCTGGAGGCAACCAGCAAAGGAGAGAGGATGGTTAGTCCAAGAAGTGAATATGGAGTTGAGGCGATCAATCAACGGCTGAAAGTCTTGGTCGCGCATCTTGTGAGGAAGGAGCGGAATGCCTAGGTATTTGACTAGAAAGATATCCTCAGCGAGTCCAAAAGTACTAACCTTCTTTGAACTTAGTTACTTAGTCCAAGTTGTTGTGTGTTCTTATCATAATCTTTTGGGAGATGATCATACCCAATTCTTCAGCTGTCAATATTTACACTGTTCTTAACTTATTTCTACATTATCTTCTTGTAAAAACGAATAGAAGAAAAAGACAAATGCGGTACGAATAAACGGATTGACCCAGTTTACTTGAAAAGAAAATGCTAGAAGGGGGTCGGATCTCCGACCTTGTGGTTAACAGCCACACGCTCTAACCAACTGAGTTATTCCAGCAAATTGTTTAAGTCTTAACTTAAAACTTTATATCCTAAAACATTTTTCCTTTTATTTAAAAGCCCAATTTTATCATTCCGTTCAAACACGAATAAATAAGGTATAAGGTTGCATGGAATCAAAAGCAGATATGCGGAAACAAAAACGTTTAGAAACATAAAAACAAGTTTTTTTTAAAATTTTGGAAGTGGATATGCGTTGAAAACGTATACATATATATATAATTAAACATTACACTATATTAAAATTTATTATTAATAACATAAATTCAATATATTTATATGTATATATAATTAAACATTTATTGTATTAAAAATTTGCTACGAATAATATAAATTTAGTACTTCATTTTTATACAATTCAACTAAAATAATTTTAAAAATTCTAAATCATCATATTTATTATAATTTTAAGTTTTCAAAGAAAAATCATCATACTTAAATTTTTTAAAATTATCTTATTCAATTAATTAAATTAATCACTTTCAACATTTCGCATATGATTCAAAATAATATTTTTAAATAAAATTTTGTATAGATAAAAAAACAAAATAATATATACAATTATAAAATTACTATATTAGATTTTAATTATTTTAATATAAAATATATAAAAAGAATAGTTATTTAAAAAGAAGCATAAACTTCTAATTTAAAATTATATTTTTGGAAGGGTCATGAACCGAAATTCCAATAGCTTCCGATTCTGAAGCTTCCGTGCTATCTAGACAAAGAATTATAATCCCAGATATATAAAGATCAAAACATATCATATCATCCAGATTTGCATCTTCAATCCTAAGTAGTCACGGATTCATACTCATGACTTTGAATAATTTGAAGGGCAAAAAAAAAAAAAAAAGGGTTTGATTCACTTTTACAGATCACTAGTGTTACTATTCCTCTTCATTGCTTGCTTATTATTATGGATCCAAACCTTAAAAACCTGTCTCCTCAGATTCACCATCCTACAAAACTTATCAATCTCTTCTTCATCTTTCTTCTGCATCCTCCACCCTAATCTCTCAGCAAATTCCTTCATCTTCTCCTTTTGTTCTTCATTGATCTTGGTCCTCACCCTCTTCTTCTTCCTCATCATCAATCCTTTCCCATCAACAACATTCTGATTCCTATGACTCAAAATCTTCTTCATATCTTCGCTAGACGACGAAGTCCTACGTCCAATAATCTCACCCGTTGGATGCATTCCACGTGGCTGCATTGCCTTGTACGAGCTATTGTAAAACGCCGGAGTTATCATCAGCTGATCTTGTTTACTGCTGCTTCTATGTCCATACACTTCTTTCCTGTGGAAGCTCCGGTGACAATTACAGGCGGCGCATTTTAGTGCCCCGAGCGCACCATCTTCTCCACCGGCCATGAACTCGCAGCATCCGTCCACCACGTGTCCTCCTGTTGAAGCCGCGTGGTTCTTCTGGCATTCCTTGTACTTCACTGCTTGGTCGCCACGTGTCCTCGGTTTTTTATTTTCTTTCTTGATCGAGAATGGAGCTAAGGACAGATCTGATTCGGGTTTGGCTTCCGGATCTTGGTACGGTTTGGTATGTGGCTTTACTTCTAAGGTTTTGGTTGGGATCATTGTTGTGGAAGTAACTGCATTAACTTTTCCTCCGAGTTCCATTCTAAATCTGACTCAAAAGAACAAAACTTTGTTAAATATTTAATACTTATAATTATTCACTAATAATGCATACAAAAGATGAAATCTAATGAATTTTGGACTCACCTTTTTGTTTTTTTTGAAAATTTTCGTGAATTTTGGACTCACCTTAGGGCTTATAGAGCTTATTGTTATAGGGGAGAGTAGTGGAAGATGAGATTGATATTGATGAAGAAGAAGAAGAAGAAGAAGAAGGAGAAATAGAGTTGGTGATGATGACGACGTATGTGTGTTTGTTTCCTATCACCCATCAAGTTTATTATTTCACATGAAAATCCAACAAAATATTGATTTTAAAAACATAAACCTACTAGAGAGAGAGTGTGTGTGTGTGGTGGTGCCTCTTAATTTCGAGACATTGTCATATGTTTGTTATCTCTCACCACCTGCAACTTTGGTCCATGTCCCATTACCATTATTGCATTTATCTTTCTCTATTTTCCTTTATGATGATGGTGTTACTAATTAATGTATGTCTTCAAAAAAAAAACGTAGCTTAGTCAAACTATTACCTACTAGTAAGAATTTAGGAGTGGGGATAGAGATAAATCATGAGAGGAAACTTATGGGTGTATTGAATTAGTTATCTGAGTTAATTTTCAAATACAGTTTATACATTTTTATAATTTAAATCAAATATTTGAAATTGAAATTATGAGTTTTTTAGTTATGTAGTTTATTTAGATATATAAATTGAAACAGTGTTTAGTTACACTGTTAAATATAACTTTTGATTTTAGCATACTAGGGAATCCATGTATTAAGAAAATTATTACATCTTCAAATTAATTTTAATGTTTGTCATTTTTCAATCTCTATCTTCACAAATTCTCTAGCAGGTTTAATGTTATCGTAAATGAGAAAAAATAACATTAACAATAACGGTTTAGTGTTAGATTGGGTTGGCATGGAGTTTAATATGAAATTATGGTTTCCCATTTACAAATGCAATCATGGATTCCAATAGAGGTATGTATGAAAATAATTAAGAATTAATCAGAGTAAATCATAGTCTTGAAACAGAAGACATATCAAATAATTTTTCTGGTGGGTAGGGTTGAGAAATTAAAGTGTGAAAGAAATAAAAAGCTGGGCCACATAAGCACAACAAAACCTGCACTTTTATTTATCACCACATGCCTCATGTCTTGTTTTCCGATTCTTCGTTTCCCACAGCTGTGTTTGCACTTTATGATCATCTTTATTTCTTATTTATCAAACGCTATTAATGTCAATGAAATTTAGATTTGACATATACTAAAAATTTCAAGACGTTGAATGTTACGCGTTACATCTTTTGTTTAGATTCCTTTAATCCGAGCGACAACATTAACCAAAGAGAAGCAAGTGTTGCTTTTATTCATTATCAACACATAATTAGGCCCGCTAATACATTGGGCCAAGCCCAATACAAAGCGCAGAAATATGCCATGCTCACTAAGCAAAACGAAACAAACTTACATAACATACGTAATACAGATAAGGTTTCTCTGACGTGCTATAATTTACAAAGACAACTAGAGTAGCTTCATCGTCACAGGATTCAAGTTTAGTTGTCCGACCAAGAACAACTTTGGTCTTGACTTGAGTAATCATTACTGAAATAATTTGATTAGAACAAATCATATTAACAACCATAACTACCAGAATATAGAAGCTTCATTGACATTTGCTTATTTGGACAATTTGGTGTTACGAGACTCGATAAGCCTCCACATGTACCATGAACCAACAGATCTATAAGGACGCCATTTTTCACAAAGCTGCTCCATCTGCAATGGACTTGGAAGATTTTTCAAACCATAAAGATCTTTCACACCTAAATCTCCCACAGGTAAAACATCAGGCCTATGCAATGTGAATATCATAAACATATGAACAGTCCACAAACCAATTCCTTTAACCGAAGTGAACCGATCAATCAACTCTTCATCACTCAATTTTAAAATCAATTCATCGGAGAGAACACCGCTGTTGTATTTATCAGCTAGATCGTGGAGATAACTCGCTTTTCTCCCGGACAAGCCGATCTTACGGAGATCAACGGCGGAGATCGAGATAACGGATTCAGGAAGAACACCTGATTCTCCGCCGGTGAATAGAAAGATGAATCGATCGTAGATGCATTTCGCTGCTTTGGTTGCGAGTTGTTGGTAGAGAATAGATCTCGCCAGGGAGATGAACGGAGGATTGATTGAATCGAATATCGGAGGATTGTTGTGCGTTGTGATTAAGAATCCGAGGAGTTCATCGGAGCTTTGTAGGTGACGGAGAGCGAGATCAATCGTTTATTTTAATGAGAGTGGAGATGCGGTGATTATGATCCTCGGCGATGAATTGAGAAGATCTGACGAAAATTTCCGGATTCTAGAAGAAGAAGTAGATGCCTCTGTAACGGCGGCGATTGAACAATCCGGTGATAACGAAGGTTGGTTCACGACGGTTAGGGTTTAACCGAGAGACATGGCGACGGGAGAATTAATTAGTGGTTCTCCCTCGCTTTAAGACCAAGTACTTAATTGGGCCTATTGCTAGCCCAATTACACTTTGGGCTCAATTGTGATGACACATATTATTAATTATATAATATGATTTCTTTGGGTTTGAGATTGGAGAAAGTTGAATATATGTCGACGACTGGATAAAATATATATATAAAATATGAGACTTTTTTTTTATAAACTTGTGATCGTGCAGGATAGATTAAAAGCTGGTAGAATTAGTACAAACATGTTGCAGAATCGGTTCAGTAAAATCGGAAAAAACTATATAATAAAAAAAAGAAATGAAAAATATTCTTACGAGCGCATATTGACACGAACAAAAGGTCAAGAAATGGGATAGTAAAGGACAAAACGACGGTCAAAATATAAAGGGAGAGAAACAGAGCATAATACGACAAAATAAGTTCATTAAATCACTACAATGCTCTGATCCAAACTGAAACACAACAGTACCCAAAACCCACATTGGTACGATCAGAATCTAATCTCCCAATTCGACGATCAGATTTCAATCTTCACTACCAAACAACTAACCCCAAAAAAAAATTTCCTATTTAATGTATTTTGGTTTTTATATTAACCAATAATAATAATTAAAGTCTCAGTTGTGAAATTCAGGGACTCAGGTGGAACTGAAACTTCTCCGTTCAACTTGAACTATATACATTAAAAGAGTTATATCCGATGTCTATATTTTTGGTCTGTGTTTTTCTTTTGTACATCTTTTTACTTTTTTTATTTTATTTCCTAATGTTTAACTTTGATTACATCACTGTGAGCGTTTGGTGTAATATAGCAGACCATGTTATTTATTTATAAGACTAACGCAAAGAAAATTTCCATAAAAAGAAGGTTAAATTTTAAAAAATTTAAAATAGAAAATTATTTAAAAATTGACCAGAACGGTACTTTATAGATAAACCATAAGTTAGACCGTCGCTATCAATAAACATCAACATCGTCTCTCGATATACACTTCTACTATTTTTTTTTCGAACATTTTCTTCCTTTTTTAAATTAGACATAGTAATAAATAATTAAACCACATGGAAAGTTTAAGAATCTAACGTCCTTTTCTTTTCCTTTCATCTGGTAAAGTCATGAACAAGACTTGCCCTATCCGCCACATTAAGCCTCCACGAAAGGAACGGCACGCCACCGTGAGCACCGTCAGAGTCACCGTTGATAGCTCCTCCGCCACTGTAATCATCCATGAACCTGATCTCGTTTGCCGGATAATTACACGGAACCCTCTGCGTCGAGTGATGAGCCCACGGAGTTCCACTATTAGTGTTACCAGTGGCAGTATGGTAATTATTGTAGCCGGAGTTGTGATGTCCATACTGGTCGATTGGTACCGGTGCAGCTCCGACGACGGTGTTGCCTGAAGCCGCTGTGGTTCTTCTCTCTTCCTTCTTGAAACGAATGCCGCATGCGTTGCATAGGGACTGTAAATTCAATAACCATCCTTATCATTTAACCATCAATATCACTATATTTAATGTTGTCTCAATAAATAAAGCTATAGAGAAATGGAAATTATTCAAAACAAAAGGATGAAATTAATACCATCTTCTTTTGTAAATATCTATTTATTTTTAATTTTTTTCAAAACACAACGAAATATTTTTGAACCACAAATATCAAATTTAACGTTGTGTTTCAATAAATTAAAGCTATAGGGGATTTATTGGTTTAAGTGAAAAAAGAGGAGCAAAATATTTTTAAACAAGTATGATAAAATGACAAGAAGTCACATTTCGAATTAATTAGTTACCTTAGGGCCTCTAGGACCGTTCCTCCATAGTGGGGTAGAAGTAGTGTCGCAGTTGGCACAACGCCTGGCGAGAAGAGAGTCTCCACCGCCACCACCGCCGCCGCCTCCGCCGGAACAACCACGTGAAGGCTTGTTGGTGGAGAAAGAAGGAGCGTTATTAAACGGCGTCGTTTTGGAGTTGTTTTTGGTGTGAAGCAAGTCCCAAAAGTTGGAGATGCAAGAAGAAGCACCAGAGGAAGTGGAGCGTCTGCGTTTCTCGTCCTCCTCGCAAAGCCGCGTTGAAGGAGTTCCAAGTGAGAGAGTGCAGTCAACGACGGAGGAAGAGTGATAGTCCTCGCCGTTCTGCTCGAATACAGCGCCGTTTTGCATGGAGAAGACCATCGAGTAAGAGCCGGCGTTGGAGTTGTTGTAGCAACAGCTTTGGCTATGGTGGTGGAACATCCCACAAGAATGGCAATATTGCCCCTGCGTTGATGTGTTGTACGGAGTCTGCATCATCGCTCTCACTCACTTCTGACTCTTTGTTTGAAAAATGAGAACCCTTATTGTAAATTAAGAGAAGCTAGGGAGGAATAATTTAAGTTGCAGGTTTCACGTTGGAGTAAAGTGAAGAATGGAGAAGAGGGTCTCACACCTATATATAGAATCAGACATGTATATGTGCTTTATATGCAGGTTTATATTCAAAACGAATATTTAAAATCAATAGAATATGTGGGGACGCAGCTTTTTACGAAGTAATATTAATAATATCATTTACTCAAATGGGATTTGCTTGCCTTTTATGTTTTCTTTATTTCAAAATACGATGATATCAAGTTTCTTCAGACAGCCAAGAAAAAGAAAAACATATTTTAGTCACTTGTTTTTCTACTTAAATAACACATGCTTGGTCTATATAGAATCTGTGTGATTGTGTGAATAATTAACTCAATTAAAATAGACATATTTCTAGCACTTATTGAGGTGATTAGGCTTTAGACAAAGGATATTAGGATAGTAAGATATGGAGATATAACATGACATACATAACAAATGTGATGGAAAATGTATAAGTAAAATGAAAAAAAGTTGAAACTATGCAGAGAAATTTATCTTGGTAAGAAAGGCAAAAGTCTGAGCTAGTCGATGGATGTCAAACTTCCGAATGTATTAAATGCCAATCTTGTGAAGAACAGATTCGGTAACATATGCTAAAATGAAATAATTCATTTACGTGCCTCCAAATATTATAGATTGAAGATTGGTTTAGGTAGATATGTTAGATCTTATAGTTAATAATTGAGATGGTGAAAAACATACGACTTTTGGACCATCATGAGTTTTAACTCTTGCTAATTCATTATTTCTTTTTGAAGTAATTATTATGTCACTCACACACGAATGTTTACTAGATCTATAAAATTGTAAGAAGGATTTGAAATGATCAATTTTTTTTATAAAAAAAAACGTTGAAGAAGAAGAAGAAGGAGAGAGTGTGATGTGATGTTGATGGTCACTGATGAAGGGTGGTCAAAATTTAGCCCACGTGACAAGGGGGAGAGAAGAGAAAGAAGAGTACAGTCATCACTGCAAAAATCTCCGATCACGAGGCTCAAATTTTCATTTTATTTTGTTCTCTTCCAATATAATGCTATAAACCTCTGTCTCTTTCCGTATCTCTGCCCTAAAACCCTGAATCTCACGCGCTTCTTGCTCACTCGCGCGTGGCCTCGTCCTTTACTTCTCTCCACATCGCAATCACACGTTCGATATCTGCTCAGCCTCATGTGGTTAATGATGATGATCCATGATGATGTAAATAAAATAAACTTAGATTTGGTCATTAGATTTCTTCATAACTTGCAGCTAGCTACAGTCTACTCTACTCTTGTCGTCAACGAATACTAGTCTTCTTCCCTATAAAGGCCTATTTTATTTTTATGGATTTGTATGTTTATGCTTTAATTAACTACTGTTGGAAAAACCCTTAATTTCGTTGGATACATGGACTCGCAATTTGTAAAAGCTATAGAATTCGAATAGAAACGATACCTAAAATCAAATTTATGATAATATTTAGTCTGCTCTGCAACCATTTTCATCACGCCATGCGTTACAAAACTCTTCTGATATATATCATGATGCAGTACTGGAACGAGTTTATAATTTACTTTCATCGGAGCATAATATAATATTTTATATAAAAAATAAAGAAAAAATGTTGAAAAATATAATCCAATTATATGTCTGTAAGTTATGTTGAAAACAGATTTTAGCCATGAGGAATACTGTATGTCTGTACAATGAAATTTTTTTAATCTTTTTTTTTTTAACAAAAGAAAAGGCAAATTAAACAAACAATTTATTTTTATTTTTGTTTGTCAAAAATCAAAATACTAAGATTTCGGGCTACTGAAATAATATGTTAAGCAAAGAATGTCTTGCAATTTAATGAAAATGAAATTCTGATCAAGATTGTGCACACTTGTAGCAGAGTGAAGTAAATTGCCTTCCACGATTCATGCACCAACAAACATACCTTCTATAGGCAATGTTTTAAATTCCAACCCAGACCTGTCGAACAGATTGGTAATAAATTGAAAACTCGATCACTATTTTACTTTGGGTGTATTGCTAAAACTCGCGATTTACCGAATTGGCAAACTTTCAAAATATCTACCAATAATAAGTTATCTGTTAATAACTAGTAATCTGATCACATAACAATTCAAAAAAATATTCTAATAATATTAAGAGGGTTTAGTTTTTAAACTTTTTACTTTTTTTAGCGCAGCTAGAAGATTCTAATTTTTTACATTGGCCATTGATTGTTTTTTCTTCTAAAATTTGCAACCAAAGTGGATTTTCTCTAAAAAGAATACACAACTACAAATTTTCTATTACTTCTATTTCATTATATAAGATTCTCTAGCAGCATGAAACACTAAATTAAATATATCATAAATTCTAAAAACAAAAAATTAAAACAGTATTTAATATGTGATAAAAATAAATTAACCAATCAAACGTACTCCATGATCACTATACAAAACACTAATTTTAATTAAAGTCCGGACTTTTTTCAAATATCAAATAAATTGAAACCAAACAAATCTTATATAATAGAAAATATCAAATTGATCCGATGCCAAGTGATCGAAGATATGCCAATTTGTTTCACATTGGGTTTTAAAAAACATCGGATATGCCATTAAAAGAGTGTTTTGCTACCTTACACTCTTTTTCTGTATTAGCTTCTCTCACACTTCATTATTACTTAGATCAATGCATAGCTAGGTATGTGATCGAGATGATTTCTTTTTGTTGGTGCTTATATTGTTTACATGGACAAGCAACCCATTTAACGTTTATCTAACGAACATAAAAGAGTATAAATCCGTCGCGGATACAGCTTTTAATCTCTTGTGACTCACATCTATTCTCTCTTAGCTCAATGTTAGTTTCCTATAACACCAACAATTTACTACAATAATATCAGCGCTATATATCTATATGTCAACCTCGAATTTTATTTATACAGAAACCACCTTTTTTTTTTTTTTTACTATACCATCTTGACCAACCAAGTTCAAACGATTTCAAAGTCATAATTGGGATTACGGATTACCTCCGGTGTTTTATCTTGAACGATGCGTAGTATAACAATTGTATGTTTTTAATGTATTAAAGATAGTATTTACTTTTTAAGATATCCTTGTGAAATGTTAATAGAAATATAAGTGTTCAAATTAAAAACAAAGAAAAAACGTAGCCAACTAAACTAACAAAATCATTTTATTCAAAGCAGTTAAGTGATTTTATAAAATTTGTTGGAGGCAAGCGACCCACTTCCTTACAACCACGCCCCTGAACATGTGGCATGTCAAATAGTCAATCTCTTAGATACTAGTATGTATTTGTTTTTTCACTTGATGAAATGATGGTTTGCCGAAAATATATGTAAATCTTTTTTACCTATTTATCACATTTTGAGAGATTTTTTAATTTTATTAATCAAGAAATATATTTTCTTTATTTCATATAAGTGTATTTGATCAATATTTCCGTTTACCAAACAAAATCAAAAGAGGTGATATTATTTGTCGAAAATATGCTATGAGGGATTATACTAAGATTGTTAAGATACAAATCTTCAATAGCCTCGTATAAAATATAAACGTTAAAAAAAAAAAAAAATTTCTAAATAGTCGCGTTAAAATCACTCATGGTCGTAGTATGGCTGAGTACGTATCGAAGCCCCATGAGAATCCAATTCCTTGTGGGGTTTTTAATAAAGAGAATAGGAAGTTAGAATCATAATGAGAAGAGAATATCCAAGAAGATTTGGAAGATAGAGTAACAAGAAAAATATTGCATGAAAAGAAAAGCTAATAGATTAGATTGTGAAGAACCCAAAAGATAAAGGGAAGAATCCCCTCAATTCAAGTGAAGTACCTTCCTACAATCATCAAAGCAACAACCCAATTAACCTATGCATACACATGTATGAACTGTATATCTCTTTTTTATTTAATATTTGTTTCACTTTCCATGTTTTCTTAGCTAAGCAAGAGAGAGATTCTGCTCTTGAATCTTGATGGGTCAAAGAAGGACTCTCTTAAAAGGAAAGGTCAAAGAACTAATAATACTCCCCATAAATTTGATCTTGAACTAGTGAAAAGAAACAAAGAAAAAGCTATTGGACCCACCTCTTAAATCATTATACCTAATAGTAATACCACATGATAACTTCTTTTTTCTCTATAGCCAAAATTTCAATCTATGGCACGAAGAAACGTACTAATGTTTCGATGGATAATCACGGGGTTTTACTATGCATATTAATCTTTGAACAATATAATTTTAATTCAGTCATTATGATATTCTACAACAAAATTTTTTAAATTAAAGTTATAGCTTTGATCAGTTTTTCATGCAATTAAGTTTAAGAAAAAAATCCATTAAAAATAAAATAAAAATAAAAGAAAGGGTCTGTCAATTTTGATTATGCATACATTCTAAGACTTCATCATGCAGTATTATAAATGAGGGCTATAGCTGAAAAAAATCCTAAAAATGTATGCATAAAAATGATTAGTTTTACTCTTTGCTTAACAGTAAAATTCAGTATAAAATATGTACAGATTAAAATGGTCACATCATTTTAACCCCAAGAAAGTCTTCATATCATTTAGCAATACCGTGAAACTTCGGAATGACTAATTTTTCTATCATCAATAAACTTACAGATGAAGAAATATAAATCACAATTGATAAAAAATGTAGGAAATATATACCCAGCTATCTTTTTGTTTCACAAGTTACCTATCAAGTCTTAACATTTAAATTTTTGAAAAAAATGTATATATATAAAAAAAAGTGAAAATCAGATCGTCTTGAGATTGCCGAAACTTAGTTCGACTAATGGGACGACCACCACTTTCCAAAAGATGCTCTGTCGAACGTTTATATTTATACATTTATAACTCCAATTATTGTACGTAATCTATATTTATAGTAATTTGATAAACTCGAAACATAAAATCGTGATTACCCCGAGACACGAAGCGTTTCGTCTCGCCACTACATGCATAGCTACTAATACCTCACGCGACCCAACCACCCGTGACCTATACGCTCCCATCAAACCACTCGTTTTAACAATTCACTCGCTTCAACAGCGACTGGTTTCATAGTGATTTGAATAAACCAAGCATTTTGCTAATGCCCATAAACAAAAAAACTCAATACGTTACTACACCCCGGGATTTGCTTTATAAGGATGTTTAATTTGTTTTTAATCTATTTCCAATACAAATATTTAACCACGAAATACTTTGTATTTCTGGAATCAATGACAATCCATAATCTATAGATTATTTAGAATTTTTTGGTCGTATCTTGACATATTAGCTTCGAATGGATGTAGTGTACAGAGTGATAATCATTTGCAAGATTAAAGTATAAAAGTTTACCATTTATAAGTTATAGTGTAGTAGTATAGACATAATTAAATAAAAGAAATATACTGCGGGTCAACTGCAATTTATTTTTACAAAAAAGAAAATTAAAAGTTTAGTAAACTGTGAATCTCCCCACAAATAAAATGAAATAATCTACCGATGGCTTAGTCCATTTTGTGCGCAACAACGAAGCCATATGTGTAAACAAGAATTGAAAAAAAGGAAAAACCAAACGGCTACGGAAAACAAAAAGAGACCGGCTCGTAGTCCAGTACGAGAGCAATAAAACTACACGATGTTTGATGATGATGCAAATGCAAATGATGATGATGTTGGCTTCGGTGGATTCGGTGGGACTCACAACGTCCCCGAAAAAAGTTTTCGCGAGTTCCGAGATCGTATATTTTGGTGACGACGAGTCGATTACTTGAATTAATCCCTTTGTCGTTAATCAGGGTGCCACGTGGAACGGAGCCGCGAGATTTAATTCTCCGCATGCATGCATGTAAAGCGATCTAATGATAAGTCATTAACTGTTTAATTTATTTTAATAATTTGATTTTTTAACATTACCAATTGAATATAATAATATAATATGTGTTGGTTTAGGAGTCGTCTTGGTCACATTAATTTAAAAACGGGACATTCCTCAAAAGTTACAAAACACGACTGGAATGTTTTCTCCTCTCTGCCCTTTTGATGGATTCTGCTTTCCCTTTTTTTTTTGTTCTTCTTGAAAATTCTGTTTGTATGGTATGCGTTCTTAAAATATGTAAAATCATTATAGGGGCTAACTAAGAATGCTTTCGACTTTTTATATTATACACAATAAAAATAATATGAATATATTGTTCCCTATACTCTATAGGTAGTTGGTCTATAGGTTATTGTTTTTTTACACAAAATATAGAGATTAATTTCAGTTTATTCGTAGTGAAAATTTGAGTTTTCAAAGGACTTATTGAATAGTCTATTCTACATTGAATTAGTCTACTATGGCGCAGTGTACTCTAAAATAATTTTGATTTGTAGAAATTATAGTATTGTCATTTTCAATTACTTTTTTTTTGTCAAAGTCATTTTCAATTACTTACTAAGATAGTTTAGAATTTGCAATTATTTGTTTTATTTATTTAATATTACCACCAAAATCGTTATGAAGACTTATTCAGACGAATTAGTTGGTATTTTAGAAGTCAATTTAGACAATACAAAACGTGTCCCTCGATTTACTGTTCTTTGTTTTTAAAATTAGCAGGTCGGTTCTATGGCTTTTATTAAACGGTTAAGTAGAATATTCATTATAAATACAGAAGTACAAATTCCAGCTGTCATATGTTAAGACTAAATTTTGTTGTCTACGGCTCCTGTGACCTCATGTTGTCCCTTCCAAAGCGTCTCTTCAAATATCTTAAAGATTTATTTTATGAACTCTTCGGCGTATATTTTTTTTGTATTCGGTCAACTAGTATGGGTTGACTGTAGTATATATATACTGTACCCCCATTTACAATTTTTCTTCATTTAAAAACAAATTATCTTAACAAGCACATTGATCACATATAACTATTTTTTGTGTTGGTAGGACATAAATACTTCACTCTAAATTTAGTTATCAATGTAAATCGTTACTTAAAATTTAATATTCTTTCTGTTTTATATTAATTGTCGTTTTGGACTTTAAAATTCGTTTCATATTAATTGTTTTACGTTTTCAATAAATATGTTTGATAAGATTTTTAACTTTATCCTTCATGTTTTAATATTTTTGACAATAAAAAAAATTAAATAAATATTAATTTGGGGTAAAACAGAAAAATTAAATGTTTTTTTAATATGTGTGAAACAATTTTAAACGATAATTAATTTGAAATGGAGGGAGTAGTAATTTTTAGTTTTGAAAATCTTAAAAAAAGAGGGGGAGAGTGGGGAGGGATGTCTTACTCCTTTTATTTCTTTAATTATTTGGATGAATTAATCACATATATCAAAGAAGATAAAAATAGAAAGAAGCAAAAAAAAAAGAGAAACAAATGTGGGAGTGGTCCAACGTGAGCGAAAAGGGCAAAAGTGGGAAAATAAAATTGTTGGACCAACTAGAGGAATGCCCCAAGATTGGGAGAGGTATCAATCATGATACGAAAAAAACGTATGATATGTAGTATATAAATATGATCAAAGGTGGTCACTTTGGTCCATGGTACATCCTAGCTTGACCAATTCTTCTAGGGCACAAATGTATATTGGATTTGTTGTATCATCTTTACCCAACAAGTTTATCTTTTATATATTTTTCGCTCTCTTACGTTTCCCAATTAAATCACTCCACTTTGAATCTTCCACTTATATTCTTTTGTCTTCAACACAACACAAACTTTTTCCTTGTTCTTGTAACCCAATAGCTTTGGAGCATAAAGAAGGAAACATCCCATCTTAATTCGGATAATCGTCGATTTCTTTATAAAAATCTAATTTTTTTTTAAACTAATGAAACTATATAAAGATCCAATTTCCACTCTCAAAGCGTCGTTCCAATTTAGTCTTGGATCACAATATGAAAACGATAGTAGCAACAAAAAAAAGTTGTATACAATGAGAATTGATCATTATATTCGATTATTTGGTTAACCACTACAAAATTACGTCAAGATAATTTTTTTATTTTATTTTTGCATATATATATATATATATATATTTACACACAACATATCTATTGGATAGTAAAAAAAGGTCAAAAAGCTGGTACTGGAAAATACAGAGATGGATCATAAGAATTTCAAAAGGTAGAATGATAATTGGATATGAATTGGCACTTCAACCATGTCGAATCTTCAGTCTTCCCCCATCGAATTCCGTTTTGACTCTTTTTACACAACGCACGCCGTTCGGCGTTGTCGTACTTCCTATTTTTTTTACATTTTAGCCCCTATTCTCTCTATTCTACTTTTCTTACCTACATTATCTCAACACAAACTTGACGTTTTTAAATCTTAACTTCTCGCCGTTTTTTTTTTTTAATATTCTCAATCAGCATACAATTCCCTTCCAGGCCCACGTTAAACCATTGAGCTGCCAATACAGCCCAAATTAGGCCCAGAGGATAAAAGGAGGAGAAGACTATTTCTTACAAACAATACACTAAAATGAATTACAGAGAGCTATGAAGTTCATGTTTTGTTCTCTGTCATGGTTCGTGTAAGGTTTGAAGCTATCGACCACGCCAACCGGAAACCGACTTCGGGACAAGTGAAATCGCATTTGAGGCAACTTCTAATCTGTACAATGCCAGAAAGTGTAAATGTTTGTTTCCACACAACCAATGCAGAAAACAGTAGAGAGATTGAGAGAGAGAAAGGAAAAGGGAACAACTTTGATATTTCTTCAACAGCCTTCATGACTTCTGCTGAGCTAGTTTCGAGTACTTGTCCTCCAAATACCATCTCATCTAACACCGCATGCATCTGCAACATGTGAAACAAAGAAAGAAGAAGACATAAAACCGTTTCTACTAACATGCTTGTTTCATGTAGTTATCTAAAAAGAGTGACCAAACCAATCTACAGCATCAGCTTTTGAATATAATATCAACTATTCCGTGTAACACCATTACCTTGCTGTAGTTGAACACAATGTCGAGTTCGCAGACATTGCTGAAGCATTTGTCCAGTGTTTCAACAAGAACTGCCAATACTTAGATTATCATACTACGAAAGATACCTTTTCACAGCTTTAAGCAGGCAAAAATATCAACCAGCAGAGGAATAGGCAATGAATGATTCATATTAACATCAGTCCGTGCAGGCTTAGTCATTATTATAGAACTCACGCAAGTATACTCTCAGTGTTCACTAAAAAGTAAAACGAAAGAACCACAACGAAATTTGATTAAAGAGAGTCTCAACTCTCAACCCAACACCAATCTAATAATAATCAACACCCAGATCTCGTTTAAATAAATACATCCTATACACACCAAGTGCGCTGGCACACTACTTGCTACATGGCAACAAACTTTAATGAAAGAGCTAATACACTGCAAAAGTCTACTATTCAAGACTCTGATTCCAAATTCTCTCTTTCTATATTGTCAAGCCAATGGTTCAATATATGCAAAAAACAAGCTACAACTGTAGAACTGTTTCATTCCAAAGCACACAAATTGAAATGGGAAAACGGTTTATAGCAAGCCATTTCAGATTATATTGGAATCTAAGAACATATAGGGATTGACTTGAAAAAAAAAACGAACCTTGAATGAGATCAAGCATAGCTAGCTCATTTTCTGAACCATCAAATACAAGAACAAAATAGAGAGTAGCATAGTGCTTGTATACAAGCCGCGAGTCCTGTAAACACATTCAAACACATTAAAATAAAGTTTTTGGAGAAACCCATCATTGAAATTACATATCACCATCATGAAGAAAGCCATTACCGGACCAAACAATGAATCGATCTCCAGAAAATTGCTTACGTTCTCAGGTCTACTGCACAATACTGTAAATTTACATAAATCAAACAAATTCCGAATTTTAGCAATCCAACAAAATCAAGCTCAAGTTTGACACGATCGATTGAGATCTTAGTAATGCTGATACAGATTATGAAATTGCTGATTAGAATCTGGGAAAATTCAAGAGAGAAGGAGAACCTGAAAACACGCCGCGGATGAGCTCTTGTTGCTTCTCTACAGGCTGAAACCAAAATCCCAAATTGAGAAAATCAATCACAGAAACAATTGATTGAAGAAAACCAAAATTGAAAATTATCTGACCATGAAATCGTAGAATTTGGCTAAGCGTGGTTTGCCTTGTGTGTTCATCATCATCACTGCCTTTATCATCTTTCACCTCTCGCTCTTTCTCCTTCTCCGTCAACAATGAAACTCTCAAAAACTCCGATCTCAATTTTTCATTTCCTATAGCCCTCTGTTTAGCTCAGAGGCTTTTCCATAAGTCATTTACCAATAAGAAACATCCACGTGTAATTTTATTCGAGTTGCCCTATTTTAAACGAAAATTTGAAAATGAATCGAGAAGCAGCGCAGTCGCGAGAATTGATTAAATACTTAAATCAATGGCTTTCCGAGAAGACGACATCGACGAAACTGACCACACGACCGGAGAAAACGAAGTCGAGGGTGGGAATTTATCTTCCGGTGAATCGGAGCTTCAGAAGTACCGCATCAATTCGATCGAATCAACGGTTGTGATCCAGCAATTACCGTCGCTAGGCATCTCCTTCAAGCTATGGTTACCTGCAACCACTCTCGTTACGCTACTCGATAACTACTGTCGTGATCCAAGCAACAGTCCTCTCAATCGCGTACTCTCGACTTTTCCGGCCGATATTTCAGATTCTTCTTCCTCGCTTAACATCGTCGAGCTCGGATCTGGAACTGGAATCGTCGGAATCGCAGCGGCTGCGACGCTTGGTGCTAATGTCACGGTGACGGATCTCCCAAACGTTATCGAGAATCTCCGGTTCAACGCCGACGCGAACGCTGAAGTCGTGGCTAAATTTGGTGGGAAAGTACACGTGGCGTCTCTCCGTTGGGGAGAAATCGATGACGTGGAGATTTTGAGTCAAAACGTTGACTTGATTTTAGCGTCTGACGTGGTTTACCACGAGCATCTTTTTGATCCTCTCCTTAAAACGCTGCGTTTTATGCTCTTACAAGGAGAGAAAAACTCTAATAAGAGAGTGTTACTCATGGCTCATCTCAAGAGATGGAAGAAAGAATCGATTTTTTTCAAGAAAGCTCGGAAGCTCTTCGATGTTGAAGTTATACATTGTGATGATCCTCAAGAAGGTTCAAGAATCGGAGTTGTAATTTATCGTTTTTCACCAAAAGGTCAAACCCAAAAGAAACATTTTGTCAAATGTTGATGATAAAAGATTCTTCTTTCTTTGTTAAAATAATGGAAATGGAAAGACTTTGTTCACCCAATCAAAAGAAACATTTTAAATATGTGCACGTTCCTTATTAGAGCTTCGAACCCGTGACCTTTGTAAGTAGAGAACACTTGTTAATCAAATCAATTAGGTCGCTCCGTACATGAAACAAAGGATTGAGAAGAAAGAAGAAATGACTCTGGGATTGATAAACGCGAATCCAGTTGTGCAAGCTAAGAAGGAACGGCTTGTTCGTAGAGAAGATCAATATAAAGATGATGGTCTTGATCCTCTTGAAATCTATGATATCCTTAATCTATTTTTGAGTTTGGTTTAGATCAATTTTTTTCTGCTATTTGCTGTTTTTGGAGTTTTTTTTTTGTTTTATGTATACTTTTGGATCTTTGACGAAAATGGACAAAGTATGTAAGAGATATAAGAGATCCAGAACATCCTTATTCTTTGGAGCAGCTAAGTGTTCTGTCTGAAGAATCTATTACAATCGATGACAAGCTCGATCGCGTCCTGTGAGTTAATTTTAAACTTCATTCTTTGCTTCAATATTTATACTTTCATTGGTTTATAGAGATTATCAGAAGAAAGCTCCAATTTTTAACATAGAAATTGGATCCAAATGTTGAGGCTTTTTTTTATGTGTTTACTTACATGATCTATATAAATTTTGATTTTGATATTTAACAAAAAAAATTGGTTTTGGGTTATGTGATAAACTCAGGATAACATTTACACCGACGATTCAGCATTGTAGTATGGCAACTGTAATTGGTTTGTGTTTGAGAGCTAAGCTAAAAGAATGTTTACCACTTCATTATAAGGTCATCTATGCTTTTAAAAAGCTCTTCTCTCTATTTCTGATTATGATAAATTCTCTCAAAGGTCATTTGTTATATATGTTCAGGTTGATATCAGAGTGACTCCTGGTTCTCATGCCGATGAAGAGAAAGGTGAGGAGGTCATATTAATAAATATCCACTACACCGTCTCTTCGATATCGTTTAAGCTGATTCATTCATATATGCTTTCTATAAACCTTAACAAGTGTAGAGCTTGCAAGAGAAGGGATGTTATGTCGATACTACGGTTTAAGCTGTTTAGTATATTGTAGTTTCTAATATAACATTACTGTGAAATCTATCTTTGTATTTGATGAAAGTTTGTTTTTTTTCCATTGAATCTTGATGCGTTGGGGATCATTTTTTAAAAAATTGCAGTGAATAAACAGCTGAATGATAAAGAAAGAGTGGTGGCTGCATTGGAGAATCCCAATCTCCGCCAGCTCGTGGATGAGTGTATCTACACCGATGAGATATGATCAGAGCATTTACTTCTACTCTTTTGTACAGGTTTCATACTGGATTATTATATATGTACCTTAAAGATCGTTCTTTATAATATCCGAATACACATTTTGCGGTTTTCTAATGTTGTTTACGATACAAAACCTTTTTCTTTTTCAAGGTAACTGCAGTTTGGAGTTACCAGAAAAGAAGCTGCGATAGATGGTTCAATCAGACGATGAAACCAGTTTAATTTTCGGTGTGCTTGACTTTAAATTATAGTTTTGAGTATGGGTAAGAGTTTATAAGATATGAAACAACTCTCTCAATTAAATTATATACATGATGTATCATCTGTCATTTACTTGTAATCTGTACCTTAAATATGAATCTAATCCATAGTAATTAAAAGGAAAATTGCTAGAATTCTTCAATACAGTGTGGTGAACAATGGACCAATCTTGATATTGTACAAACTTCTTTGTAAAGTTGTTCAAAACAGGCAATGTAGAAGACAAACTCTTACAACCATAGATTTTTTAATTTCTGATAGACAATATCAATGTCATGTCTGCATTAATCACACATATCCTGTCCTGGTCAATGTAGTTTTTGTTTTATATCATTGAGGCTACTTTGGTAGTTGGGGTAAAATATTCAGTTGACCGTTTGTTTCTGTGGCAAGGAGTTAGTTTGATTTAACTAAATGGTTAAATCTAATTGTATGAACACAAACATTTGTTATGTTTAATCACTAATGTGAATGAATTTTTCAGTTAATAAACGACTGAAATTGTAATATGCATAGAGATAGATAACTCGGAAAAGAGTTGATAGAAAGAAGAAGAAATGAATGACTTTTAAGCATATCTTGAATAATAAAGATGTGTACCAACTGATTTTCAAAGCATGATTGAGAACTTTGAAATCATCATTATATATACAACCAAAAACAATAAATATTTGACCCACCGTATCTTTGTTTCTGCATTCATACAATTGGTTGAAGATTTTTTTTTAATATTTCTAACTAAAGATTAGTTAGAATCATTATGTATTCACAAACAGAAGTTAGAAAGCAAAATTGGAGAGAGTTTTTTTTTTTTTTAGTATTATGATTAACAAATGAGTGCGACTTTGCCTCATTTCAATGCTAAATTTCTTGAGATTCTGGCCATTCTGCACATCCAAATATTAAACAATCAATTCCTTTTATAAAAAGCAAAAGACAGAAAATATTATTGTATTAAGCAAAAGAATTTATCAAAAACTCCATCCCACTTTTCCCAAAACCCGAATATTACAATTCCAATTGCTTCCGCTTTCATCGAGAGATTTTGCCTTTTTTTTTGTTCTGTGATTTTCTCCAATGGCGACAGAGAAGTCTAGCTCCAAGAAGCAAGCATGGTGAAGAACACAAAACACTTACTTCAATAGTCAAAAACATATGTTTTTATGTTCAAATGTTTATAAAATTGTTTTCTCTAATTTTTGATGCAGGTTTTTTTGTACCACAGGCTTAGCCAGTGACATCGAAATCGAAGTTGATGATATGATATTTCATCTTCATAAGGTCTTAAGAATTCATTCATCTTCTTCTCTGTTTTGTTTTACAGAGTTTTCTTAAAAATTTAAACTTTTATTTTGTCTGTTACTTCAGTTTCCTCTCATGTCCAAAAGCAAAAAGCTTCACCAGCTGATTACAGAGTATGAACAGAGATCAGAAGAAACCATCAAGCTCGAGAATTTTCCCGGAGGTTCAGAGATTTTCGAAACCGTGGTAAAGATAAGCTACGGTTTCAAAGTCGAGCTCTCTGCTTCAACAGCTGTTCAACTCCGTTGCGCCGCCGAGGAACTCGAAATGACAGAAGAATACTCACCGGAGAATCTAATTTCAAAAACAGAGACGTTTCTCTCGCACACCGTCTTCAATAGTATACGAGAATCCATTCAAGCTTTAAAAGCTTGCGAATCAGTCTCGTCTTTAGCTGAATCGCTCGGTATAACGGAACTATGTATATACTCCATCGTCTCCAAAGCTTCCTCAGCTGATCCGTCGTCGTTTTACGGTTGGCCAATAAACAACACCGTCGATCGAACAAACCGGAAGAAACAGAGCAAGAATTCAAAAACAGAGCTTTGGTTCGAAGATTTAACGGAATTAAGCTTTCCGATCTTCAAACGAGTGACCATAGCCATGAGTCCTGAGATTATAGAGAGATCTCTAATTTCTTACGCGAAGAAACACATTCCTGGAATTTCACGTTCATTATCATCATCTTCTTCCTCCTCAACCACCATAGCTTCCGAGAATCAACACAGAGAATTGTTAGAGACGATAATCTCAGATCTTCCATTAAACAACTCCTCCTCCTCCATAACCGCAGCTACAACGAGATCTCTCTTTGGCTTATTACGATCCGCCATCATCCTCAATACCTCCGAGAATTGCAGGATCTTGCTGGAGAAAAAAATTGGATCTCAGCTTGAGAAAGCGACGCTTGATGATTTGCTAATCCCAAGTTACTCATACCTCAACGAAACGTTATACGATGTTGATCTTGTGGAGAGACTATTACGTTACTTTCTCGAAAACGCCGCCGTGTCGTCCTCTTCGTTGACGGTGGTTGGGAAGCTGATCGACGGAGTTCTTGGTGAAATCGCATCGGATAATAATCTCAAACCGGAGAAATTCTACAATCTGGCGATTTTGCTTCCTGATCAAGCACGGCTTTACGATGATGGACTTTACAGAGCCATCGATATATACTTCAAGGTATAACAAAAATTTAAATTATATAAGTTTGGTGCTGCCCAGGATCGAACTGGAGGCAAACGTGATAACCACTACACCACAGCACCTGATGTTATGTCACTGGTTTTTTGATTATTTATAGACGCATCCATTGTTATTGGAGGTGGACAAGGAGAAGATATGTAGTGTAATGGATTGTCAAAAACTGACTGTTGAAGGATGCACACACGCCGCGCAAAACGAACGTCTCCCACTACGAGCCGTCGTACAAGTTCTGTTTTGGGAGCAATTACAGCTCCGGCAAGTGATCACGTCAGTGACGGAGGAAGACGGTGATGAAACGGCAGGAGAAGGAGATGTGGTGGAGTTTGGGAGATGGAAGAAAATGGTGAGGGAGAATCAAGTGCTTCGCTTTAATATGGATACGATGAGGACTCGTGTAAAGCAGCTAGAGAAAGAATGTTCGGATTTGAAGAAAGTGATCAAGAAGATCGATAAGGAAAGTTCGTTGGAGGTGAACGATGGGCCGAGAGAGTGGTCGATCAGTAAGAAGTTCGGATGCAAATTTAGGACACAAGTATGTAATTCGCACGAGGCAACGATGGTCGATCGAAGATCAAAACGTTCTTAGCTAGTACATAAATGGAAAATCATCTTGTGCTTCTTGAAATTGTTTTTTTTTTTGTTTCCTTCTTTTATATTATCCATTAAAAAGAATATTTGATGATACTTTAGATTGGATGAAACTGTAAACGCATTATTTTCACATACTTTTACACTTTATATGGGTTTGATTTTAGAATGCATAACGTTTTAGCGGATTATGTGAGTAGATTCATGATAAGATAGATTCATGCTTAAATGAGTTTATTAAGATAGAAATACAAACTAAGAAATGAAATAGCTCAAAGAGCTTTATTATGAAAAAAACTAAACGATGAAAAATTAATTGAATAACACCAAGCTTAGTAAATCTTTGGTTGATATATCATGAAAGGGAAAAGAGGAAAGTTGCACAATGTGACAACTTTCAAAGTTATCTTACATTGATGTTCTAAACACAAATTTATATGAATTTCTAATGAAATTCTCATTGAACACTATTTTTTGGACTTTTTATGGATCCACTAATACTTTTAAAGTGTTGCAAGTAGAATAATGTGTCATTAATTTGGTCTCGTTTGTTACAGAGAATGATGTCAACCATTAGTTGAGATCCATCTGTGACAAAGAAAACTATTCGTCACATAGTAGTTTCATTATTTCATAAAACCCTTCGTCGTTATCACATATACTACATGTTGGTTAAATTCGATTAAAATAAATAAATAAATGATATCATCATTTTATAATAAGACAAATCAAATGTTTTTCTAATAATATATTTCCTTCTGTTCGAGTGTATAAGAGTTTTAGTCAAACTAAGTAAATATCCAGAATACGTCACAAGGTCTTTTCATTTTATTTTTGTTTATATTTATATTTAGTAAATTATTTTTTATAGGTAATTGAGTATTTTGTTTTCAAACTGATTTGTATTTAGTTATTGTATATGTAAATTATTTTAATTTTTGCTTAGATGAATGAGTAATTTGAAGATAAGTGAGTTTATTTCGTTATATTTAATTATACTATAATGATTCTTATGCCATAAAATTGTATAAACATTTAATATTAAAATGTTTGATTTTTTTTTATTCTAAGATATGTTGTATTTTTTTTTTGTAGATTCACAATGTCTTCAAATTTGTGTTTGAAATAGTTTCGTTTGATTAAGCCATGTTAAGAACGTAATTGCATAATAGGTGTTTAATTTTCTCTCTTCTCCGCGTGAATGAAACTTGTTAAAAATTATTTAATATCCTAAAATAAGTCTAAATTTATCTACAATCTTCGTCAAATATTTTTATCCGATCAAAACTTATATTCGTCGATGTAATTAGGGGATTGAGACTGAAGTTTTGTCTCTATCTCCGCTTTTGTTTCTCTGTTAACATCTATGTCTCTATGTCTCTATTGTCTTTGTTGTTCACGTCTCTGCCGTGCCGTCCGTTTCTAAAATCTGATGCATTTATTTAAAATAATTTTAATGGATTAAATTTTTATTTTTTTCTATAAAGTCTGATATGTTTAATTAAAATAATTTTAATGGATTAAATAGTTTAGTTTTTTCTATAAAGTCTGATATGTTTAACTAAAATGATATTATTAGATTAGATAATTTTTTCAGTAATTGATGTAGCAGCTTAATCTGATGTATATTATTGAAATAGTTTTATTGGATGACATTTTTTTTTCATTTATTAATATGTTATGTTCAGAATAAAAGTTATGGTTGATATATCATTTCAGGAGAGACATGATGTTTTATTATAGATTTGTTTGTTCTATTTAATAAAGATTTTTCAAATATCTATACAGCTTTTCAATAAATTTAATCTTATATAATCAAAAATTTTATTTTAAAAAAAAAGCATGCTTCTAGCTAAAAACTCATATAAGTACCTTTTAAAACTAATTTTTTCTTAATAATAAAATATTCGGGTATCGTTTTTAGTTTATTTGTTTATGTGATAGTTTGTTTCCGAATAATTGAAGTTGTCTAACAAAACAGAACAATTTAAATGCCACGTAGCTAAAAAATAACGCGTAAATCAAAGGACTAGATCAACTTTCAATCAGAAAACGACACGTCACTCAGAAAAATGGTTTTGCGGCGATAAACCAGACCAATTAAAAAAAAAAAAAAACAGAAGCGTGAGAGAGAAGACGATCTGGATATTTCAAAGTCTAGCTGGAGGAATAATTTGAAGAGAACAAAAATAAAAAGAAAAAAAAAATCCCCTCAAATTATTGTCTTCGATCAAACAAAGATCGATTTGCTTCAGCTGAGGAAAGAAGAAGAAAAAAAACAAATGGGTCGTTTGGATTATCTGGCGATGAAGACTGACGACGTCGATACGGTTGCTTTGGTCAATTCCGATATGGAGGAGCTTAAGATCGCTGCGAAGAAACTGTTTAGCGATGTAACGATGCTTGGTGGCTTAGGCTTCGGTGTTTCTTTTCTCAAATTTATCGCTTCTTTCGCTGCCATGTGAGTTTTTTTTTTTTTTTTTTTTTTCTTTCTAACTCTTTTTAAATGATTTGATAGTCGATATTTGTGATTCGAACATGTTATATTCGAAAGCTGACTTTTTTATAGGTTCGATTTTGAAATTGAGAATTTCGAGATCGAGATTAACGATTTCAAAGGTCTATGCTTTGTGATTCTGATGCTCTGTACTTGATATTTTCAACACAATTACGTTTTCTCGAGGCTTTAACACAGTAATTTAAGAAAATTTCAAAACTTTTGGTCATTTCCAGTAATCGAACTATACTATTTGGTGCATCTCTGATTGGTTGAAACTATACTATTGATCACTGACCCACAAAATGTAATATTTGTACTGCAATTACAGGAATTATTCTGTTTGTATCTTACTGCAGAGATTAATAAGTGATCGAGAAGCTTAATTTCGGTTTATTTCTGTCTGATTGGTTGAAACTATAGAATTGATCAGTGACCCACAAACGTGAAAAAGGCTTTGTTGTTTTTTTTACTTGAGCTGCAATTTACAGAAATTTTCTTGTTATTTATGTTTCCTTAACGTTTTGGTATTTTGATGCAGTTACTTGTTAATATTGGATCGTACCAATTGGAAAACGAAGATGCTTACATCACTCTTAATACCATATATCTTCCTTAGCCTTCCTGGTGTTATTTTTAACTTTCTCAGGTAACACAATCTTGTCAAAAAGTTACAACTTTGTTCTTAAAACTACTCTATAAAGTATTGGTTAAAGTGACAATTTCTATTTCTATTGTCAGTGGAGACGTTGGGAAATGGATTGCTTTCGTTGCAGTTGTACTCAGGCTTTTCTTCCCTAAGCATTTCCCAGGTGATGAATTCTTCTTATCTTTCTTATTTGTGCCTTCATACAATCACTAAAGATGTCTTGAAAATCTTAAATGTTTAATCTTTACTATAACCAAACACGCTTTGAGTTCAATCTCTACTTACATTCAAGTCATTCCTACTTACATTTTGTGGTACTCAAAATTGGCAGATTGGCTTGAGCTGCCGGGTGCTCTGATCCTTCTGCTGGTAGTTTCTCCACACTTCCTTGTTCACCATATACGCGGAACCTGGATTGGCACTATCATCAACCTTTTCATAGGTTGTTATCTTCTTCAAGAACATATCCGAGCATCGGGTGGGTTCAGGAATTCATTCACACAGCCCCGTGGAGTATCAAACACTTTAGGGATCATCCTTCTCTTGGTATACCCTGTTTGGGCTCTAATTGTTCGTGTCACATAATCACATTCCTCTTCCCATCTCAAACTTGTTTCTTGCTCGGCTGGTCCAATAAACTGCGTGTTCTTTTCTTCTGATTCTGTTGCATATTCAAAGCTCAATCAATGTTCAATATATAATCAGAATCTCATTTTTTTAATTATATGTTTGTCTATTGTAAGAAGAACTTTTGAGTTCTGAAAAATTTGTTTCTATGTAAATTTCTTGATGGATTCTGTTTCGTATATGCAGTCGGGGAATGTTTATTGTTTTGGTAAAGCAACAGGAGAATAAACTATACACTGTTTTTTACAAGCAGCCTTCGATCTAAGAGCATTTTTAGTGGAAGTTTTTCACCAAAAAATAAAAAGAAAAATAATAAAAAGTAAGAAAAAAAAGAAACGAGTTTCTCATTGCTTTGATAATTTTTTTAGACTCCTTTGCCGCATGTATCAAAATGATTGATTTTGAATGTTCTTTCTAAATTAAATTCTAAATAAACAATTACATTATATAAAATTTATTAAAATAACATATTTGAGAGACTAAGAGAGGTTTTCTCCAATGCTGATGCTCTAATTGGGTTTAGAACTTAGAACTAAAGTCACATTTTTGTATTGGCAAAAGGAGAATAAACTACACGCTGTTTCAGACTCAATGAACTACTCTTCATGTCGTTTTGAATTCGGGAAAGGAGGAAAACTACGCGCTGTTTTAAAATTAAACAATTAAACTTCTTGCCGTTTATGAGTAGTGGGACGTCTTAAAAACCCTAGCCCTAGTGCGGTTTCTTTATAAATAGTTTCCGCTCTCCGAACTCTGAGTTTTACACTAATTTGACTCTCTATTCTTTTTGTTTCCGGTGTTTGTGTTCGATTTCATATCTTTCGCCTCGGATTTTTTCTTCTCTTATATTTTACTATCTTAGATTAACGATTTAAAAAAAAAGGGTTTCTCAGTGATGAATAAGCATAGATGACGAGTCCGATTAATCCATTCATTAAATCATGGGGACGAACGAGGCATTTGTCTGAGAGGAATCCTTTTTTTGTATATATATATATTTTAGTTTCAGTATATTAAGATTATGTCGCTTAATGTTTTCAAAGTTATTGATATTGTGATTTTGGAAAGAAAGGCATGATGAGGATTGTTTTATTGTCATCTGATTAATGATGAATATATACCTCCTACTCATTCTGAATGCCTCTTTGTTAATTTCTTTTCTTTTAAGTTTTTATTGAGTCATACATGGATTTGCTTCGTACTCAGACTGATCGAAATTTACCCAACCTAAAAGTCGATATTTTATGTAATTGTCTAGAAATTGGGTTTTTAAAGCATCAGTCTTGCGAGATAAATAACCCTACTCATCGCTTAATTTGTGTGACATGAAAAGGATGAAAGAAAAATAATTATTTGATGATTAATTCTGCAAATTCAAATTGGAAGAATTGCAGTTTACATGGTGCCCTCGAGATTCAAATTATATTTACTAGGGGCATTATTATTTTGAATGATCTCACTCTTCTATGAATTGCAGACTTTAGATAATAAAGTAAAGTAAAATAGATATAGTTTTATTGCAAAGTCGTTTGTTTAGTTATCACATTTGAAGTGTAGACTACAAATCTTCTCTAGAGTTGCAATTAAATCTCTTACAATGTTCAGATCTGTATTCAAGCAGTGGAAAACTCCGATTGTATATCAGATAGGCCATGGCAACGGTTCACGAACAATAAAATATGAACTAGATGATGCCTACGGACTCGGAAACAAAAGCCGATCATCAAGCATCTATGAATACAAATTCGTAAGATTTCGATGTCCTTTGTAATTCTAGAGGTAAACGTATAAAGGTAACATATATATAACTGGGCCACGAAAAATAATTCACATAGAATCTTATGTTACTGGGCCTCCAAAATTTTTTATATAAAACTAGTGCCCTATGTTAATGTTTTTGTTTTTCTGCACTTGATACTCCCCTAGGTATGGTGAAACCTTGCCGAAATATACCTTAGAAGTTAGATCACTTTGATATTTGAGAACTCGCTAAATTGTTTACTTGTGCTTTCATTCAATTCGAAACAAACAAGTGTTCGGAGAGATGTGTGGTTTTGTGCGTTTGGTTACCAAGTTAAATGGCTCAAAACGCAACAATTGATTTATAATATGAATGAAAAATGAGTCGACCAAAAGAACAAGACGATATTTTAACAAAACAAAAGAAATACTTTTACTCCCTCCATTTTAGAATATAAGATATTTTGGCTAAAAACATGCATATTAAGAAATTACATAGAAAATAAAATATTATTTAATATATAAAAAAACTAATTTAACCAATCAATAAAATAACTATAAATTATAATTAATCACATAATATTCAATAAAATAAAAAATTACAAAGAAAAGTGAACATTTTATATTTTGAAACACAAAAAAAAAACTCTAAAACATCTTATATTATGAAAAAGAGGAAATATAAAAAAATACCTTATCATTAACTTACCCAAAATACTATTGCTTTAAAATAGAAGAATTATTTTTGCATTACAAGAATTTATTAATGGTTTTTAAGATTAGTTTTATTCCATGTAGTGAGAATTTTAGGGCCAATCATCTTGTTAAACGTGCAAAATTACGTGGTTTCTGTTTTTTTATGTAAGTCTATCGGCCCGATTGGCTATTTTGAGAGGAAAATCATTTTCAATAGCTTATTGGGTATTGATGACAAAAAAAAAAAATGACGAATGTTCGAACTTCGAACTTCGAACAGCTTCCAGAGTAAATAAATTAATGATTTTCGTAAAAAAAGAAAAAGGTTTTGTTATACCCACATCAGCATTTCAGATTGAGACAGTATCTATATTTCCACATCAGATTTGAACACGTGGCGACCAAACAACCATATACTCCTGAAACAATCCAATGAACAAATTCCAACTTATCCGACCTTATCTTATAAGCGAAAAAAACTCTCTCCTTCGATTATTACATCTCAGCTTCGCATTCATCACTCAACCAAACAAAGACAATCATCTTAGACTTGTCGTCATGGCAACTTCTCTACAAGCCGCCGCGACTTTTCTTCAGCCGGCGAAGATCGCCGCTTCTTCTCCTTCTCGCAACGTTCATCTCCGATCAAACCAAACCGTTGGCAAGTCCTTTGGTCTAGACTCTTCACCTGCTAGGCTCACTTGCTCTCTCCAATCTGACCTCAAAGATTTCGCCGGAAAATGCTCTGAGGCCGCTAAAATCGCCGGTTTCGCTCTTGCTACTTCTGCTCTTGTCGTCTCGGTATAACTTTATATCCTCATTAAACTCATAATTTATAGGCCTTATGTTTATAGGAGGTACAAAATTAGGATAAGTCGTTGTTGATCTATCTCAAAGTCAAATTCATAAAGGAATTTATATTAGGTTTGTTTAAAATAAGATGGAACCTAAAAATATTTTATACTAATGACATGAGCAAATCCACTTAGTATGAAACGTAGACAAAGTCCATTCACTGCTAATTAGTTTCATGTTATCAACTTTATAGGAACAATTTGTAGATTAAAATTGCATATTTTACATGGAAAATTTTAGTTTTCTCTCATTTAATATATATATTTGGGGAATTGAAGGGGGCAAGTGCGGAGGGAGCACCAAAGAGGCTAACCTACGACGAGATACAGAGCAAGACTTACATGGAGGTTAAGGGCACCGGTACGGCGAACCAGTGTCCGACTATCGACGGTGGCTCTGAGACATTCTCGTTCAAACCTGGTAAGTACACAGGTAAGAAGTTCTGCTTCGAGCCCACTTCCTTCACCGTCAAGGCAGATAGCGTAAGTAAGAATGCGCCTCCAGATTTCCAAAACACCAAGCTCATGACTCGTCTCACTTACACACTCGACGAGATCGAAGGACCCTTCGAGGTTTTTCTTCAATCACTTAATCCAATCTCAGTTTCTAGTTGTTGCTTCTACAGCAAGAAACTGATAAGTGTAACTGAAATTGTCATTTGACTAGGTTGGTTCTGACGGAAGCGTGAAGTTCAAGGAAGAAGATGGGATTGATTATGCAGCAGTCACAGTTCAGCTTCCGGGAGGAGAACGTGTGCCGTTTCTCTTCACGGTTAAACAGCTTGAGGCTTCAGGGAAACCAGACAGCTTCAGTGGCAAGTTCTTAGTTCCTTCGTACCGTGGCTCGTCCTTCTTGGACCCAAAGGGTCGTGGTGGGTCTACTGGTTACGATAATGCAGTGGCTTTGCCTGCCGGAGGAAGAGGAGACGAGGAAGAGCTGTCCAAGGAAAACGTCAAGAACACGGCAGCGTCTGTTGGAGAGATCACACTGAAGATCACAAAGAGCAAACCGGAGACAGGTGAGGTTATCGGAGTGTTCGAGAGTCTTCAGCCGTCGGATACTGACTTGGGTGCTAAGGTACCAAAGGATGTGAAGATCCAAGGGGTTTGGTATGGTCAGATTGAGTGATTTTTATAATTTGCAACTTTTGTAAAACTGTATTGAAACCTCTTCTTTATATTAACGAAAATGCTCGATAAATATGAGTAAATAATTCGAGAAAATAAGTTTTAATTCATCAATTTTCTAGTTACACGTGAGTTTTATGAACCGTAACAAATGGAAAATGTGAAGTTTGAGTTACGTATTGGTTATAAGTTATGAGTTTTCATGAAAATGGGAATTTGTTAGGAGTTAGAATATGTGTAGTGTCAAATTATTTTCCTTTATATATATAAAATGGTTAGGTGAATTCGAGTTGGGTGTGATGTTATGTTTCAGTATTCCAATGATGTTAATATTAATATAGATGAGGATGATTGATTTGTGTTTTTGCCTTTTCTTTCTTATAATTAATAGAAAGTTGACTAAGTTTTATATAATAAGATGTGTGGTCGGACTACAGTGTCAATTTAGGTATATAGTACAAGTAAGAAAATATTTGAAAATGAAAAGTTTATAAATTTAGATTTTAGAATACACACCAACAATAAACAAATGGCTATGACACAACAAGAATCAACAATTAAACCAGCCAGTTTGTTTCCATCTGTTCTTTGATAATAATTGCATTTGTATTACTAAGAGTTTTTTGTTTTGTTTTTGAAAAATAATCACAAAAATCTTAAGTGTGTTTTTTCTTTTCCCATGTACACTTAATAACATCTTATATGCTCATAAGATTTGGTAACATAAACAATTTTCAAAGCTTAAAAAAAAAAGTCTTTTGACTGGCAATAGATTCTCCCTTCTCATTAATATAGATATAATAAAAAATTTTAAATGAAAACTTTTTTAAATTACATAATCTAATAAAAATGTTATTTCATAATGTTTAGTTTATGAAGTAAATTATTTTTGTTAACAACAAAAAGCAAAAGAAAGAATAAAAGAGGAAACAAGTCCAATTGGCAATTCACAGGTAAGACCTTTGGCTTTATCTCTCTCTTTTATTTTTTTTCTTTCTCAGAAAAATTTCCGAGAAAATGAATTGAATTTTGCTTTGGGGATGATGAAGAAGAGAAAAAGAAATCAAGAAATCGAATGGAGAAAGTGCCGGGATCGTTCGGCACAAGCGCCAGCTTCGCTCTCCGGTTCGGTCAAACCGTTTTCTCAGCTGGTTCACTCATCTTTTTGTGCTTCGATTACGATTTCTACGACTTCACGACCTTCTGGTAAAATTATCCAATTTCAGCTTTTTTCTGTTTCTGGGTTTCTAGAAATTTGTTTGAATTCGATTGATAAATGAATCTGATTAACAAAAGGAACGAAATTTAGATAAGGGTTTGTTAAATCAAACACCTAATTGTTGAAAAATCTAATCTTTAGTTAGTGGTTTGCTTTGGTTAAGCATCAATTTCATAAAGACTGATTTTGATCTCTGTGTTTTTGGTTTAGCTATTTAGCAACTGTGATGGCAATTGTAACTCCATGGAGCATCTTACTTGGCTTAACCGATACATACTCTGTTTTAGTGAAACTACTTCCTCAAGAATTCAAAGTTCTTTTCATTCTTGTCGCCGGTGATTTCGTAAGCTAATATGTTCAAATAGAGTTTTTGCCTTAAATCTTGATTTGCATTTTCTTTCTTTCTTATTTGTTGTAATCTCTGTCTATTGTTGTAACAGGTACTATCGTTTCTTTCTTTGGGTGGAGCTTGTGCTGTAGCTAGTGCAACTGATTTGCTTTTGTCTGTTGGTGAACAAACCTGTGATGGTAATCTCTGTAGTCAATACCAAGTCTCGGCTACATTAGCTTTCTTGTGTTGGTTTCTATTACTTGCTTCAGCTCTTTTCAATTTTTGGTGTTTACCTTCTTTATACTATTGACTTTGACATACTTATAATGTCTAATAGGAATCATAATTATAGGACATGAATGTACATTTATATAAACTTTAGACATGTTTTGTTAAAGTGAAAAATAAAGTTTTACCAATTTTATATACGAACACTTTACAAGAAAATGGGTTTTGACATTGATTTTAGTTTCATATTATATGAGTTGGTTTGTTTTTCAACCGAACTATAACGAACCGAAATAGAACCAAACCAATAAACCGACCTTAACACAAAAAGAATCAAACTATTTTTATTTGAGTTTGGTTAGAGTTTTCTTAATACCGAATTAACCAAACTCGAACCGAATCTAAACTTAAACTGAAATGTCCATCCTTAATTGCTAAACTCGAACCGAATCTAAACTTAAACCGAAATGTCCACCCCTAATTGCAATTGTGTTAATTTTCATATGTGATGTTGCAAGGAAACGACGACGTTTTAAGTTAGCAGTTTATTTTGCTAACCTTAATGGGCTGAAACTTTATCCATCCTTAATAAGCCAATAATATCAGCAATTTCAGATTAAACTATGAAAGTTCAGCAAAAAGTGAAACCTAAGTTTTTTCCTTCTGTTTTGGAAAAGAAAACAAAAAATTGGAAATACCTTTTTGTTGAAGGGTTTTCTTGAATTAATTAAATGGAAAATTGAAAGTACAATTTTTTTTTGTTTTTGGAAATTGCAAGGATATGACTTGATGATAGTCATAGTGTTCAAGAAAGTAGTTTGAAAGTTAAAAGCTTAAGCTAGAAATAGCATGATTTTTGAGAAATCACTATCTTAAAAGATTAGAGAAAGAGCAAGAGAACAATAGTCTACTCTAGCCTATGGCTTAAAATCGTTTTAATATTAATGCTCTAAACTTGACAAATCCCAGTTTCGGATCAATTTCCTTTCGAGGATCAATGGGAATACAAAAAATTCTAATTTAAAGTAGAACTTGTCAAGTTTACAATTCTCTCCACATTATATGTTTTGTACATTTGTGTTTAATTCATAATACAAAAAATTTCCTAAATCTTCTAATTTAAGGTAGGCCGATAAGTAGAAATAGTTCAGTTTATATAATGTGGAGAGATTGTAATTTATTGTGTTATTTTTTATTTAACCTGTCGAAATTTTCTTGTATGAAGTATTAACTGAGCATGCGGTTTGAGTAATTAAATAGAAGTTCGTGTGTGTTTTGGTCTTTAAAGATTGAAACATGTAATAACATAAACAATTCTATAGGCTTAAACAAAATAACCAATTCTATTGACGTGGGACAGCACATGATACTCCAGAATGAAGAGATTATATTACTTCTTAAACACTACTCAATTAACATCTCATATCAATGATTTGATTAGATTTTTATATATTCTAATTATCCAGATTATTTAGTTTCAAATTACTGCAAATCTTACAATTCACTTATCGAGTATCAATTTGAGTTGATCCATTACCCGCTCTGTAAATATTAGAGTTGGACAAAATATCCATAATATCACAATTTTTTTTTAATTTTATTAAAATGACGTTGTTTTAATTAACAATTCTTAAAATTCATAAAAAAATTAAATGTGAGTATATCATGAACTAACACCGGGATAAAAAAGATTAGTTTGGTTAAACGCAAAGTTAGAAATCTGGATAACGGTTTGACCAAAAAAAAAAAAGATCTGGATAATGAAAATATGATTTTTTTTTTTGCTAAAACAAGACATGATTAAATTCAATGTCATGAATTATTGCCTGGCATTTGGCTCGAGAATTAAGGGTCATCTCCATCGGTAGTCTCCAAAAGAGTATTTTAGCTATTAAAATAATTAAAAAAAAAGTAGGAAAAAAAGAAAAAATTATGAGATACCGTTTCTTAAACAAGAGACTCTAAAAACTCATTAGAGACTATCGAAACACTTGTTATTCTATTAGTGATCAATTTTTAAAAAATATTAATCATATAATTTAACTATGCCGAAAGTATTATTATTATATTGCTAAAAAACTCTAAAGAGTTTCTCAACCGCTGCAGATGCTCTAAGCAAGTAGCAAGTCTGGTACGGATACCTCCTGCTTTGGGATGGCTCAGTTTTGTTGATGCAGTTTGGAGAGTCCAGTCTAAGGTTGGCGGGTTTGGATGGCTCTATCAAGACGCATTAGGTGAGGAAGACGATGGTTACTCTGCTACGTACCCGCTCATACCTTCAACTTTGATGGCGGAAGCATGAGGGGTGAAGATGACGATGAAGCATGGGCTAGAGAAGGTTAGAAGAGTTCTACTTGTTCTCTCTGATTCTCAAACGCTGATTACTATTTAAATCTCCTACAACTCAAATAATTAGCTTTATGGGATTTTGAAGGAGATTCGATGGCTTAGCTCCAAATTTGCATCAATTTTTATTCGTTTGTTTTGGGTTTAGCAAAGAGTAAGATGGATGCCCTCGCAAAACATGTTTTTTTTTGTATGTTCGAGGAGAGTACTTCTAAAAGACACTGTTTTTCTTTTCTGGTTAGTTGGATGAAATAATATAGGTTTAACGAAAAAAAATCCATGTCATGAAAAGAATCGAGAAAAGCAATGGCATCGTTTATGCATGCATGAAATCCTTGTTGCCATAGCAAGAGATGGAGACATATATCCATTGTAACCCAACTTCGTCAGAAAGGTGAAATCGCCATTTACACTATAGAAAAATCCAAACACCAAGTTGAATGCAATTCATCATACATTAATGGTCAGCCAAATTCTGTCCAATAGATAATTCCATTAAATAATTTTATAAACAAAAAGTGTTTTTATGAATGGGGATTGGAGATTTTATGTTGTTCGCTGGATTCGTTTTTGTGGGTTTGTTTTTCACATTTTCCATTGTTTTTGGCTAAAACTGATGATGATTGTAATATGCTTTCACTTTATTGGTTATATATTTTTAGATGACAAAAAAACAAAAAAAGAATGGGGGGGTTTGGGGACTAGTTTATCCTCCTCATATGTAAAGAACGTGAGAAATCGAACAAAAGCACTTTTATTATCTTTCAATTATCATACGCACAAACTTAAAAAGAAAAAAAAAAAATCGCCACGTGTGGTCCTAATCCCATACAACATTTGAAAACCATTATAATATCTTTCTTAATTGTAAACACTAAAGTTAGTTTAACATAGACAAACAAAACAATTTAAATTTAACTACAAAATATTTCTTTTTGGGAAAAAGAGTAAAGTGGTAGGGAATAATAGAGGTTCATAACTTCATATAATTGAAACTTATGACTTGACGATATACTGTGTTTGGTTACACAAGTATCCGACTTTAGATACAAAAACAATTCTTTAAACTAAAAAGTTCAACTGAAAGCGATATTCCTCAACAAATCGATCCTAATTAAATTACTTAAATCGAATATTATACCTATGTTATAAGTTATAACTTATAACAACACCAAATGCAGCGTTGTGGTCCTTGTAGACCATATGGACACAATAATTTCGAGTTCAATACATTATTGGGTGCACGTTCATACGAATTTTGAATTATACTAATAATTATGCACGTACATAGACTTAAAGACCCGAATCTCTCGTTAGGTAACCTACAAACCGAATGTATCTAAATGGGACCGAACCGACCCGGTTGGTCCATGCATGGTTCATCTCTATTGGCCTTCACGTGATCCTCCATAAGCCGAGCTTCGTGCACCCATCTGCCGAAGACTAAACCTCCGGCCACCTAAGCTTGTCTGCTTGCTGATCTTGTCTCCACTCTCTTATGTTTGCCACGTGTACACTTTTCTTCCTTTCTTCTCTCCTTCTCCGCCACGTTTCTTTCTCTATTTTTCCTAATATACCCCTAACATTTACTTTTAACAACGTATCTTAAGTCTAATGAAAAGGACAATTTTATAATTGTAGTTAGACAATAATATTACTTGAGCTGTCCTGTCTGATTCTGACCACTAGACGACAAAAATCTAACGTTACTTGAAGTTTCCGAATCACGAGGCTCTCTTTTATTCCTCTTTTGTTTCCATTTCGTTACTCTTTATATAAAGCCTCCACGAGCTTCGTATCTCCTTCAAAACACAGACGAGATCTTCTCTCTATCTCTCTCTATAAACTTTTCAAAGTCACGAGTCAACTCAGCTAGTTATATACAAAGAATACTTAAAATGGGAGCTTGTACTTCTCGTGAATCTCGGAGAACGGAGACGGCGAAGTTGATATTACCAGACGGAACGTTACAGGAGTTTTCATCGCCGGTGAAAGTATGGCAGATTCTTCAGAAGAATCCTACGAGTTTCGTTTGCAACTCTGACGATATGGACTTTGACGACGCCGTTTCAGCTGTTTCTGGCAGTGAAGATCTTCGGCCTGGAGAGCTTTACTTCGTTTTACCGTTGACATGGCTTAATCATCCATTAAGGGCAGAGGAAATGGCAGCTTTGGCTGTTAAAGCTAGCTCTGCGCTTACGAAAAGCGGTGGTGGCGATTTGAGTTACGGCGATGAATGTAAAGTTAAGAGGGTTAAGAGAAACGGTTGCAGCGGAAGAGGCTGTGGTGGTGGTGGTAAAGGGAGGAGGAAGTTTACGGCGGAGTTGAGTTCGATAGCTGAGTAGGGGTAATTTGGTCAGACAGTGTGTAAATTGTAATTAGAAAGTTTGACTTTTTATCTAAGAAAAAAGATATCCAGTTGTACGCTTTTTATGCTATAAATGGTCAAATTGATACTTCACGAGCACGACTCATTTTGGATTTTCGTAAAAGAAAAATGAATAAACTGTTACACGAGGATGAAGTGATTCAAAACAAAGCTTATAAATTGAAATTGCATTTTGCGTAAAAGAAAAATGAATCCTCTCCAGCTTTTTCTTTAGTCAACACCGCGTAAAATGGTTCGCTTTGTATATTTACGCTTTTGCCCTCAGTTCATTAATTTATCGTTATTAATTAACAGTTAGATGAAACGACGTCGTTCAAGCTGCACAAAAAAGTGTTGATATAAGTACAGGGCCCATTTTTGTCATGGGCCATAATAAGCGCAAAGGGTTGAAAACGATAAATCGTTGTAGTTGAGTTTGCGTATAACATAGAATTCAAGGACTTAATTGAAAATTAGTTTATATTTCCCGACCACATAAATGTTGCTTTGCTTTAGTTAGTTAGGCGCAGGATAGCCAATCGGCGGAGGAAGTTAATGGCGAGAGTTGCCTTTGCCTCATCATCGCCGCCGTTAACTTCAGTTCGTAATCTCCGCCGTCATTTCTCAGTTTTTGCCGCCGCGAATCCCAAAATCCCCGAAATGCCTCGCCTTTACCACAGCTCTCTCGAAGTTATCGGCGGCGGAAGCGATCGTTTCCTACCACCTCTAAAAGACTCACTCGCCAAATCATACAATGCGTTTCCTCTAATCGGATTCAACCGCCACGTGGAGACAATCTACGCAGCTTTCTTCCGCTCTGTTCCAGCCGTTAGACTCCGCCGTGAGTGTCTCCGCACTAAAGATAACGGCTCTGTTGCCTTAGATTGGGTCGCCGGCGACGACACTAACCTTCCTCTTGAATCTCCGATCCTCATTTTATTAGTACAATCTCGAAATCCGAAAACCAATCAGTGTAATTGAGTCAGAAACCAAAAAAAGTTTTGAGTCTTTTACTTGAAATTGTGTAGCCAGGTTTAACAGGAGGGAGCCAAGATTCGTACGTGAGACATATGTTGTTACGAGCTCAAAGTAAAAAATGGCGTTGTGTTGTTTTCAATAGCCGTGGATGTGGAGATAGTCCTGTCACTACTCCTCAGGTTTTGATTTCTAATCTTTCATAAAGTATCTTCCCTTTGTTCTGTTTTCATGCTCTGATTAGCTGGCTGTGATAATGCAGTTCTACTCGGCTTCATTTTTAGGAGACATTGGTGAAGTGATTGCTTATGTTGGTGATAAGTTTCCAAAAGCTAATTTGTATGCAGCAGGATGGTCTCTTGGAGGCAACATTCTTGTTAACTATTTGGGTCAGGTTAGTTAGTTAGTTTTAACACATGAGTTTTGAAATCTTTTTGTTAGGTTATAAGAAAGTTCTTATCTTTTTTGTTTTTGTTTTGTTGTTGTAGGAATCTCATAACTGTTCTCTCGCTGCTGCTGTTTCTTTGTGCAATCCTTTTGATTTGGTTATAGCTGATGAAGATTTCCACAAGGGTTTTAACAATGTTTACGATAAGGCCTTGTCGAGATCTCTTTGTAGAATTTTTAGCAAGTAATTGTTTTGTTTCCACTGCCATCGATCCTTTCTTCTTGTTAGTTAGTCATTGTCACATTATTAGTTCATCTCTTTGCAGACATTCTCTTCTTTTTGAAGACATAGGAGGTGAATTTAACATTCCCATGGTTGCAAATGCTGATACGGTTAGGGATTTCGATGAAGGCTTAACCCGGGGTTAGCTTTCGTCTACATTCAGGATAATCTTTTCACTTTGATACTTTGATAAGATGAAATGGAATCTTGAGGTGGAACTTGAGGTTCTTATTTTGTTTTCATGTAACAGTGTCATTCGGTTTCAAATCAGTGGATGAGTACTATTCGAAGTCTAGTAGCTCCAAATCGATAAAAAATGTTCGTATACCCTTGCTTTGCATACAGGTGAATCCCCTGAACAATGAGTGATGAATCCATACGTTTAGAGTCTTTTTTTAATCATACATTAACGTGTTTATATGATATGAAAATGCAGGCAGCAAATGACCCGATTGCTCCCGATAGAGGGATCCCTCGCGATGACATCAAGGTAAGAGACGAATGATCATTCATTTACTCGAAAGTGATAATTTTTGGGTCTATCTAACAAGTAAAAGTGTCAGGCAAATCCAAACTGCATGTTGATAGTAACACCAAGAGGAGGGCACTTGGGATGGGTGGCAGGTGAAGAAGCTCCAAACGGAGCTCCTTGGACCGATCCAGTAGTTATGGAGTTTCTGCAATATGTAGAGAGTCGTGAAACCATTAACGGCGAGAGATTTTTCGAGGATGTTCATCAGATTCAAGTCTAATTCTGTTGAATAGTATGTTTCACTCATACACTGTTGTTGTGAACAAGAATTATAAACATGCAAAAGCAAAGAATCATAGTATATATGAGTTATTGTATTTCCCAATACGGATGGTACTATCTTCAATAATGGCCAATCCAACACCGTGAACTATAGCAAGAATAAGGCACACACAGAAGAAGAATAAAAAAGAAAGCATGTGGCTCAATGAAGATCATATTGTTATGGTGAAGATGGAGATTTGATAGTCTAAGTGACGAAGAAGAAATGATCCTTCAGCTGAACCGAAAATTGGCAAAAGTTGGATAAATATTGAGTTAACCAAAGAATATAGAATTTATGTCTTGGTTATCTCTATAAAAGGAACGAAGTTATTTTTGAGTTTGTTAAGAGGTCGTACTAGAGTCGTTATAACTTATAAGTTATAAAAAAGATTTGAGCATCTTCAATTTCAAGATCAGTCGTGGTATTATTCTTGTAATTCCGTAGATCTAGTGAATTGTTAACAAAAAAACCATATAATGTTTTTGTCCTCATTATAGCATATTGATTCGTGACTACCACATGCATTATATTGAACTGTATGAATCGTTGATTGATTATTGATAGCAATTGATGTACATATATATACTACTGAGAATGATCTAGAATGAATCCTATACATGGTATGTAATATACGAGAGTTATGAGAATAATATCGATGGGATCAATTAGAGGAATTGATCAAGGACATTCCATATCCTATCACACGCCCTCAAGACAGACGGTCGGAGAAGGTGAGTCCGATCTTGATTGCGAGTGTTTGAAAGCGGGAGCGGGTAATAGCATCTGCAAGCTGGTCCATGGCGGAGATGTGAGATACACGAACCTGACCACTTTGAACAAATTTTTGAACAAAATGGTAGTCCAAAGCAATGTGCTTCATCCTTGAGTGAAAAATGAGATTTTCTGCAAGGTAAGTGGCCCCGATATTATCACAATAAATTGCAGGTTGAGTGGTGATTTGGACGCCCATTTCGGAGAGAAGTGAGGAGAGCCAACATAGTTTGGCGGTAGTTAAAGCAACCGATCTATATTCAGCTTCGGTGGAGGATCTTGAAACGCCGGTCTGTTTCTTCGACGACCAAGCAATATGATGAGAGCCAAGATAAACGATATATGCACCCGTTGATGTGTAATCATCTTTATTTCTGGCCCAATCTGCATCGGTGTAGGCATGTAGAGTTAGTGAATTTTTGGTGTGAAGTTAGATGCCTCTTGTCTTGGTGTCAGATAAATATCGAAGGATCCATTTGACCTCCGTCCAATGATCGGTTGTAGGCTGGTGCATAAATTATGAGAGCTTGTTGATGGCATAAGAGATGTACGGACTAGTGAGAGAAAGGTATTGAAGACTTCCAACGACAGCCCTATACTCGGTAGGGTTGTCGAGAGCTGATCCGGTGTGGAGAGTAAGGGTGGTGTTAGGACATATCGGTGTGGCTATGGGATTTGCATTCTCTATTTTTGTCTTGTGAAGCAAGTCTGCAATATAACGATGTTGCATTAAGTGTAAACCTTGAGAAGTTCTAGTTACTTCGATGCCTAAAAATAAGACAAATCTCCTAAGTCTTTAAGTGAAAAAGGTTAAAAAAGAGAAGTAATAAACCGGGTTATGTGTTGGGGGATGTCACCGGTGATGATAATATCATCAACATAGATCAACATATAGAGGAGAACACCATTTGTGTTGTAGATGAAGATAGAGAGGCGTCGACCAGTGAGTTCTTGAAACCGGATTGAAGTAGGAATGTGCAGAGCTCATTATATCAACCGGATTGAGTCCATAGTCGGCTTTTCTTAGTATGAAAATGGTTTGTGATCTTTGTCAAGAAAACCGATTGGTTGGGCCATGAACATCTCCTCATGAAGATTCCCTTGAAGGAAGGCATTGTTTACATCTAGTTGACGCATTTGCCAATCTCTCGAAACCATGGTACTAAGGACAACTCTGATCGTAGCTGGCTTAACAACAGGGCTGAAGGTGTCTTGATAATCAATTCCTGGTCTTTGAGTGTAGCCTTTGACAAATAAGCAAGCTTTGTATCTTTCTATTGAGCTATTTGGACGCCGTTTGATGGTAAACACCCACCTGCAACCCACAACATTAGACGCATTAGAGTTATTAACAAGATCCCAAGTGTGATTTCTAAGGTGAGAATTGATTTCTTCACTCATGGCGTTACAACAATGTTCATGCTTCAAGGCTTCAGCAGCTGTGTTAGGGATAAAGTCCGGAGAAATAGAGACATAGGCATGGAGATTCAGTTTTTGAACTGGTTTGCGTTGTCGTGTGCTTGCTCATATAGGAGCCGGCGGCGGAGGCGGTGGTGGAGATGCGGCATCCTCAGCCTCAGAACCTTGAGCCGAAGAAGGTGTATTGGATGATGAGGGTTGTGCATGAGAGTACTCTGAGGCTGAGGATGCCGCAGCTGGACTCGGAGGAGTATTATGATTAGCCGTAGAAGAAATCGAGACTGAGGGAGTTGGTGTGGGGACCAGAGGTTCCGGTATTGGGGCCGGTGCTGGTGCCAGTGCTTGTGCCGTGTGTGTCAAAGGAGAAGATAAATTGTTAGGCAAGCAAGATACAATAGATATAGGTGAAGATGTATGCAGCTCACAATCAAAGACACTTGATGTTTCAAGTGGTAATTTCAGCGAAAATGGAAAAACAGATTCATGAAAAATAACATGACGAGATGTATACATACGAAAGTTATGAGAATAATATCAACATGATCAATTAGAGAAATTGTTCAAGGACATTCTATACCCTATCACATTATACATATATGAACTTCACCGAATTCTATAGAATGTAATGCTTGATATGAACAGTTTTTATTGATCACATGATTAAGTAGAATTACATAAATTTTGACATTTTACTCTATATATGTGTAGGTCTTTATCAATAAAAAGTTGATTTAATTTCAACTTATCTTATCTAATTTTCGTTTCAATCCATATATAGGTTTCTGTAAGGATTGTCCAATCTCCGTACTGAAATGGTATGTTTACAAGAGATTATATATAGCGAGAAGCTGCCTCCATATAATTCCTTGGTAACAAGGTCTCTCATGGCACTTTTCTATATCAAATTGGAATTATGCATTTCCTTTTTTCCAACAACATGAATGATATAACACATCGGCGACATTAGTACAATCACTAGACTATAAGTCATGGTTAACAATCATACATCTTTTCATAAAGTAATCTTTACTATTCCAAAATAAAAAATGTAATTATGCTTCCTTTTCAAATCGATTTCTCTTTCACATAATAAATCCAACACAAAAGTTGTTGTTTTACACAAACTAATTAACTATGATAGAGATTTAGATATAATTACATATGCAGAGATAATTACACTTAACCAATCCACCAGTACGGCTAAGCATGTTTGAGGTCAATACTTGCTCGAGTATAATTTTCCACCATCACCATACATTCAAAGAATTTAGTGTAAAATTTACCATGAAAAAAGAATTTAGTAAATTTGTAGATCAGATGTTTTATATTAATAAAGTACATGTAACATTGAATTAAATTATCAACATATGGCTTCTGCTGTTCCATAAAATTAACTAGCTATAAAAGAAAAAAATAAGAAAAGAATGTGAAAACATCTTAAACTTATAGAAACTTGCAAGTGTATCTAATATATATTCATATTCCATTTAAATCATTCCCTTTTCAAACAAACAACTTAGCACGTCTTCCAAATGTATTTGTAAGTGCCACACACGAACCCAAATTGAGAAAATAATTTAAAATTTACACCAAACGATCTTATATAAGTGGTTCTCATGTTGAACTAAAACACAACTAAAAAAAAAAAGAAATAAAAGAGCAGTCACGGGTAGGATGAGATCCTCAAGAATGATGGGGATTGGTCATTGCCTAGTTATTGCCGTGCTCTTTAGTGCCATTGCGACCATAGCGACGGCTTACGATTACTCCTCTCCAACACCACAATACACTTCCCCAGTCCACAAACACGAATCACCTTATCCACCAAAAAAGTATTCTCCATATCCCTCGCAATCACCACCACCACAATACAGAAGACAAGGCCCTAAATATGTGCCACATCCAAAACCATATATCTACAGCTCCCCACCCCCTCCACCTTACTACTCTCCTTCTCCTAAGGTAGAGTACAAGTCTCCACCACCACCATACGTCTACAGATCCCCACCACCTCCACCTTACTACTCTCCTTCTCCTAAGGTAGAGTACAAGTCTCCACCACCACCATACGTCTACAGCTCCCCACCACCGCCACCTTACTACTCTCCTTCTCCTAAGGTAGAGTACAAGTCTCCACCACCACCATACGTCTACAGCTCCCCACCACCGCCACCTTACTACTCTCCTTCTCCTAAGGTAGAGTACAAGTCTCCACCACCACCATACGTCTACAACTCCCCACCACCTCCACCGTACTACTCTCCTTCACCAAAGGTAGAATACAAGTCTCCACCACCACCATACGTTTACAGCTCCCCACCTCCTCCACCTTACTACTCTCCTTCTCCTAAGGTATACTACAAGTCCCCACCACCACCATACGTCTACAGCTCTCCACCGCCTCCACCGTACTACTCTCCTTCTCCTAAGGTATACTACAAGTCCCCACCACCACCATACGTCTACAGCTCTCCACCGCCTCCACCGTACTACTCTCCTTCTCCAAAGGTAGAATACAAGTCTCCACCACCACCATACGTCTACAGCTCTCCACCACCTCCACCTTACTACTCTCCTTCTCCTAAGGTAGAGTACAAGTCTCCACCACCACCATATGTCTACAGCTCTCCTCCACCTCCGACGTACTATTCTCCTTCTCCTAAGGTACACTACAAGTCTCCACCACCACCATACGTCTACAACTCTCCACCTCCTCCACCATACTATTCTCCATCTCCTAAAGTAGTTTACAAGTCTCCACCACCACCATACGTCTACAACTCTCCACCACCTCCACCATACTATTCTCCATCTCCTAAGATGCACTACAAGTCTCCACCACCACCATACGTCTATAAGACACCTTTCTATTGATTCTTGAATGGCTTTGTAAACTTGTAACATGATTGCAATCATTTATTTGCTTATTTGTCTCTTTAATTCTTTTGTTGTTGCACTTTTGTTTTACAATTTTCTTTATTTAATAAATTTTGTTTCTTTCTAAATGCACTTATTCTTTACTCTTTGTTCGAACTAAGTGAAAATATTTACATTTTTCTATCGGACTGTATGCCATTCTTATTAGGATTTAGGTATATCAATGGTATATATAAGAGAAACATTAAGAATTTATGGATACAATTCGTACACTAAGGATGGTTGAAATCTTAAAATTTAACACGAATTTTTATATAGAAAGAATATGGAGTTTATTTTTATCGCGATTTCAAGAGATTTGAATCCACAAAAGAAAACAAAAATAATACAAAAAATTCGATTGCAAGGGGTATACTATCTTCGAGATAGAGATAACATAATACAATGGGAGTTGGTTTTGACTGACTAGATCTTTATGTGTATTTTGCTTAAGCAAAATTTGATTCAGGAGGGTACTATAGCTTCCTCACATGTGCCCTTGTATATATTTCATTTGTTAACTGCTCCCTGGAAAAAACACATAATGAAGAGAGTAATATTAAATCTGAAGATGCAAATTTTTTCCGCCAAACAATGTTTGTTTATCAGATAAAACGTTGGATAATCTGAACACAGTTTTCATATTACATCTTTCTAAAAATGATATATGACTTTGAACATTCTGAATCATTGATGGAACTAGCACCAACGATAGTTTTCATTTCTTAGTTAGTGTTTTTAATGCAACGATTAAAACATTTTTGGCAAAATTTTCTTCCACCTGACGGTGTTTTCTCCCATTCCCATTTACTCACTCAAAATGTTGTCATGCTTTTGTTGCATTTTCTTTCTACAGTAAATATGCAGATTTGAAGCTAAATGATAATGCATGGAATAGGAAACACTAGTACAATCACAAGACTATAATTAGTCATGGTTCACAATTATACATCTTTTCATAAAGTAATCTTTACTATTCCAAAATAAAAATGTAATTGTGCTTCCTTTTCAAATCGATTTATCTTTCACTAAGAAATCCATTACAATTGTTTTTTTATTGATAAAAAAAATCCATTACAATTGTTATTTTTACACAACTAACTATGATAGAGACAAGACGTGGTCCGTGGACAATCAACCAATCCCCACCAGTACGGCTAAGCATGTTTGAGTTTAATACTTGCTCGATCTTTTTTCTTGGAACTTCCCATCGACTATAATTCTCAACCATCACCTTACATTTTTATCATTCAAAGAATTTAGTAAAATTTATACCAAAAAAAAAAAAGAATATAGTAAATTTGTTGATCAGATGTCTTAAATCTATAAAATACATGTAACATTAAAATAAACTACGCTTTTAACACATCAAACAATTATCAACATATGGCTTCAGCTGTTCCACTAAAATTAAATCAAGTTGCTATAAAATAAAAAATAAAGAAAAGACTGTGAAAACATCATAAACTTATTTAAAGTTGCTAGAGAATATAATATATTCATTTTCCATTCAAATCACTACCTTTTCAAACAAACAACTTAGCACGTCTTCTAAATGTATTTGTAAGTGCCACACACGAACTCAAATTGAAGAAATAATGTAATATTTACACCAAACGATCTTATATAAAGGGTTCTCATGTTGAACCAAAATACAACTAAAAAAAAAAAGGAAATAAAAGAGCAGTTACGGGTAGGATGAGATCCTCAAGAATGATGGGGAATACTCATTGCCTGGTTATTGCCGTGCTCTTTAGTGCCATTGCGACCATAGCCACGGCTTACGATTACTCCTCTCCAACACCACAATACACTTCCCCAGTCCACAAACACAAATCACCTTATCCACCAAAAAAGTATTCTCCTTATCCCTCGCAATCACCACCACCACAATACAGAAGACAAGGCCCTAAATACGTGCCACAACCAAAACCATACGTCTATAGCTCTCCACCACCTCCATCTTACTACTCTCCTTCTCCTAAGGTAGAATATAAGTCTCCACCACCACCATATATCTACAGCTCCCCACCACCGCCACCTTACTACTCTCCTTCACCAAAGGTAGAATACAAGTCTCCACCACCACCATACGTCTACAGCTCCCCACCACCCCCACCTTACTACTCTCCTTCTCCTAAGGTAGAGTACAAGTCTCCACCACCACCATACGTCTACAGCTCCCCACCACCCCCACCTTACTACTCTCCCTCTCCTAAGGTAGAGTACAAATCTCCACCACCACCATACGTCTACAGCTCTCCACCACCACCACCTTACTACTCTCCTTCACCAAAGGTAGAGTACAAGTCTCCACCACCACCATACGTCTACAGCTCCCCACCACCCCCACCTTACTACTCTCCTTCTCCTAAGGTAGAGTACAAATCTCCACCACCACCATACGTCTACAGCTCCCCACCACCACCACCACCTTACTACTCTCCTTCTCCTAAGGTAGAGTACAAGTCTCCACCACCACCATACGTCTACAGCTCCCCACCACCCCCACCTTACTACTCTCCCTCTCCTAAGGTAGAGTACAAATCTCCACCACCACCATACGTCTACAGCTCTCCACCACCACCACCTTACTACTCTCCTTCACCAAAGGTAGAGTACAAGTCTCCACCACCACCATACGTCTACAGCTCCCCACCACCCCCACCTTACTACTCTCCTTCTCCTAAGGTAGAGTACAAATCTCCACCACCACCATACGTCTACAGCTCCCCACCACCACCACCACCTTACTACTCTCCTTCACCAAAGGTAGAGTACAAGTCTCCACCACCACCATACGTCTACAGCTCCCCACCACCCCCACCTTACTACTCTCCTTCTCCTAAGGTAGAGTACAAGTCTCCATCACCACCATACGTCTACAGCTCCCCACCACCTCCACCTTACTACTCTCCTTCTCCTAAGGTAGAGTACAAGTCTCCACCACCACCATACGTCTACAGCTCCCCACCACCGCCACCTTACTACTCTCCTTCTCCTAAGGTAGAGTACAAGTCTCCACCACCACCATACGTCTACAGCTCCCCAGCACCGCCACCTTACTACTCACCTTCTCCTAAGGTAGAGTACAAGTCTCCACCACCACCATACGTCTACAACTCCCCACCACCTCCACCGTACTACTCTCCTTCACCAAAGGTAGAATACAAGTCTCCACCACGACCATACGTTTACAGCGCTCCCCCTCCTCCACCATACTCCTCTCCTTCTCCTAAGGTATACTACAAGTCCCCACCACCACCATACGTCTACAGCTCTCCACCGCCTCCACCGTACTACTCTCCTTCTCCTAAGGTATACTACAAGTCCCCACCACCACCATACGTCTACAGCTCTCCACCGCCTCCACCGTACTACTCTCCTTCTCCAAAGGTAGAATACAAGTCTCCACCACCACCATACGTCTACAGGTCTCCACCACCTCCACCTTACTACTCTCCTTCTCCTAAGGTAGAGTACAAGTCTCCACTACCACCATATGTCTACAGCTCTCCTCCACCTCCGACGTACTATTCTCCTTCTCCTAAGGTACACTACAAGTCTCCACCACCACCATACGTCTACAACTCTCCACCTCCTCCACCATACTATTCTCCATCTCCTAAAGTAGTTTACAAGTCTCCACCACCACCATACGTCTATAAGACACCTTTCTATTGATTCTTGAATGACTTCGTAAACTTGTAACATGATTGCAATCATTTCGTTGCTTATTTTGTCTCTTAAAATTCTTTTGTTGTTGTACTTTTTTCTCCTATTTTCTTTAACTAATAAATTTTGATTTTTTTAAATGCACTTATTCTTTACTCTTTGTTCGAACTAAGTGAAAATATTTACATTTTTCTACTCGAATGTAGGCCATTCTTAATAGGATTTGGGTATATCAATGGTATATATAAGAGAAATGTTAAGAATGTATCGATACAGTCATACAAATTAAATTTCTTTGGTGATACAATTCGTACACCAAGGATGTTGAAATCTTGAAATTTAACACGAGTTTTTATATAGAAAGAATATGAAGTTTATTTTTATCGCGATTTCGAGATATTTAAATCCACAAAAGAAAACAAAAATAATAAAAATATCGATTTCAAGGGGTATACTATCTTTGAGATAGAGATAACTACTTAACGAGACGCTTAGTCTCATTCTTCATCCAACTGTAGAATCCAAAGAACTTATTCTTAGAAGTTTTTCTCCAAATCAAGATCGGAAATTTGTACTTGCATACTTTTATCCATGATTTTTATTATATTACTTTCATTTTATTTTTAATGTTTGATTGTCTTAGCTTAGATGATTTTTAACATCTTTCTTCCTATATATATGTGTGTGTATATCTCTTTGTACTCTTGGACTTATATAGTTATAGCATATCCACTTGTGCGCTTAATTGGATTTTTAAAATTTGACTTGAGTGTTGATTTTGAGAATTTTCAAACTAACTCTCTTAACTAACAGTTAAACAAATACGAGAAACGTAATACGGAGCGAGTTGTTTTTTTATGCGGCTAGATCTTTATGTGTATTTGGCTTAAGCAAAATTTGATTCGGCTATAGTTTCCTCAGTCCTCACTTGTTTATATTTCATTTGTTTACAGCTCCCTGGAAAAAAGCACATGATAGAGAGTAATATTAAATCTGAAGATGCAAATATTTTCTGCCAAACAAAAATTGTGAGGGGATATAAATTTTTATACTATATTTTTATCAGATAAAATGTTCAATAATCTGAATATAGTTTCCATGTTATTTCTTTTAAAAAACTGATATGAGACTTTGAACATTGTGAATAAGTGACGGCACTAGCACAAACCATAGTTTTCATTTCTTAATTAGTGTTTTTAATGCAACGATTAAAACATTTTTTGCAAAACTTTCTCCCACCTAAAACAATGTTTGTGACTTTGTGATAATATATTATTTTGTTTTGATATTTAAATCAAATAACAAGTTAATAAACAGCCTAAAACTATATAAAAGTACTAGTTAATGCAACTATTCTAATTAAAACCCCATATGTGAAGATAAGATTGGTTGCAAAAAAATTATACAGTTATATTTCGGTACTCATGAAAGAAAAGCAACCAAACAAATATTGAACACAACGCTTATATAGTTATCAAATATTCTTAAAACCAAATTCCCATAAGCAGTTCAGATTATCATTATAATTTATAACTAGCATTTTATACCAATTAAAAAATTGGTAAATTTATTGCTCAGATGCTCAATTAATAAAATACATGTAATATAATATTGAAAAAACATTTTCGTTTCTCATATTAAACAAATAAATGTATTCATGGCTAAAATAGTTATCAATACTATACACATTCTTCTGTTCCTATAAATCAAGTTGTTAAAACAAAAAAAGACAAAAGAATCTAATATATTCATATTCCCTTCAAAGTTCAAATCACTACTTTTCAAACAAACAACTTAGCACGTCTAACAAATGTCTTTGTAAGTGGCTAAGTGCCACACACGAACCCCAATTAGAGAAGATAATTTTATTATTTAGACCAAACGATCTTATATAAAGGGTTCTCATGTTGAAACTATTTCATAACAAAAAGAAAGAAATAAAAGGAGATGAAAAGATCAGCTACGGGTAGTATGAGATCCTCAAAAATGATGGGGCTTAGTCATAGCCTGGTTATTGTCGTGCTCTTTAGTGCCATTGCGACCATAGTGACGGCATACGATTACTCCTCTCCAACACCACAATATACATCACCGATCCATAAAAACATATCACCTTATCCACCCAAAATGTATTCTCCTTACCCCTCGAAATCACCACGACCTGAATCACAATACAGAAGACAAGGCCCCAAGTACGTGCCTCATCCAAAACCATATGTATACAACTCCCCACCGCCTCCTCAGTACGATTCTCCATCTCCTAAAGTAGAGTACAAGTCTCCACCAACATCATACGTCTACAGCTCTCCACCGTCTCCACCTTACTACTCTCCTTCTCCTAAGGTAGAGTACAAGTCTCCACCACCACTATACGTCTACAGCTCTCCACCGCCTCCACCTTACTACTCTCCTTCTCCTAAAGTAGAGTACAAGTCTCCACCACTACCATACGTCTACAGCTCCGCACCGCCTCCACCTTACTACTCACCTTCTCCTAAGGTAGAGTACAAGTCTCCACCATCACCATACGTCTATAGCTCTCCACCGCCTCCACCGTACTACTCTCCTTCTCCTAAGGTAGAGTACAAGTTCCCACCACCACCATACGTCTACAGTTCCCCACCACCTCCACCGTACTACTCTCCGTCTCCTAAGGTTGAGTACAAGTCTCCACCACGACCATACGTCTACAGCTCCCCACCACCTCCACTGTACTACTCTCATTCTCCTGAGGTAGAGTATAACTCTCCACCACCACCGTACGTCTACAGCTCCCCACCGCCTCCACCTTACTACTCTCCTTCTCCAAAGGTAGAGTACAAGTCTCCACCACCACCATACGTCTACAGCTCTCCACTGCTTCCACTGCACTACTCTCCTTTTCCTAAGGTAGAGTACAAGTCTCCACCACCACCATACGTCTACAGCTCTCCACTGCCTCCACCTTACTACTCTCCTTCTCCAAAGGTAGAGTACAAGTCTCCACCACCACCATACGTGTATAGCTCCCCACCGCCTCCACCGTACTACTCTCTTTCTCCTAAGGTAGAGTACAAGTCTCCACCACCACCTCTACCGTACTACTCTCCTTCACCAAAGGTAGAGTATAAGTTTCCACCACCACCATACGTCTACAGCTCTCCACCACCTCCACTGTACTATTCTCCTTCTTCAAAGGTAGACTACAAGTCTCCACCACCACCATACATCTATAGCTCTCCACCACCTCCACCGTATTACTCTCCTTCACCTAAGGTAGACTACAAGTCTCCACCACCACCATACGTTTATAAAGCGCCTTCCTATTGATTCTTGTATTGCTTCCTAAACATGTAACATGATTGCGATAATTTATTTGCTTGTTTTTTTCTTTTATTCTTTTTATAGTGTACTTTTGTTATACTATTTTCTTAAGCTTTTCTTTAACTAATAAATTTTTTTTTTATTCTAAATACACTTATGCTTTACTCTTTGTTCGAATTTTATACAAATAAAATTTCTTTGGTGATACAATTTGTACACCAAGGATGGTTGAAATCTTGAAATTTAACAAGAATGTTTCATATAAAAAGAATATGGAGTTTATGTTTATGTTTCAGGTTTTTTTTTTTGAAATTGAAATTTTGGATAACATGCTTTTTTATCGTGATTTCATTCAAATTCAAAATAGTAAATAATACAAAAATCGATTTCAAGGGATATACTATCTTCGAGATATACTATCTTCGAGATATACTATCTTCGAGATAGGGATATAACTACCTAAATAGACGCTTAGTCTAATTCTTCATCCAATTTTAGAATCCAAAGAACTTTTTCTAAGAAGTCTTTCGCTAATCAAGATCCGAAAATTGTACTTGCGTACTTTATCCATGATCTTTAGATTACTTTCATTTGATTTTCAATGTTTGATCGTCTTATTAGCTTAGAGGATTTTTAACATCTTGCGTGATCCATCTCTTTGTAAAACTTAACATCTATAGTACTATAGCATTCACACTTGTGCACTTGGCTTTTTAAAATTTGACTTGAGTTTTGACATTATCAAACTCTCTTAATTAACAGTTCACCAATTACCAGACAATGGAGCTCCGTTTCGTCAATCCTCCCTCTGTTCTCTCTTTAATTTATTTTTTTGTTTAAAATTTCAGTTTCTATTCTTTCGTAAACTCAAATTAGACTAAGCAACATCCGCAACTATTACGAAAATTAAGTCTAAGTGAGACTCTCTTACGAAAATCTTCTCTTTTAGAAGCTGAAGATGCAAATTTATCATAGTATAGTTTTTTTATCTTAACATATTTTTGTTTTCTTTAACAAAAAAAAACATATTTGTGTTGAAGTACTAGAGCGTTGATCAAATTTCTATATGGATTTATGGTTTTATTAGCTTCCACGAAAAAACAAAACAAAAAATGATCTCCTTGTTCGAATTTATTATTTTTGAGATTTTTTTTTGTTAAAAGGCTTATTATTTTTGAGATTTATTCTTTTTTGTTTAATGCTTTATTTTCTTTTCTCAAATATTTTCATGAAAAATAGGGTTTGCTAAATTTTCAATATCTATCGTTCCATCTTACTGGTGAGGCCGTTTCGGCATCGAGTCGTGCGACAACAACCAAAAAAACAAAATAGTAAAATATAAGGCATCTGTTTTCTGATTTCGCCGCAACGACTAATTCAGGTTTAGATGAAGGCAAGTTTTCAGTCGTTAGAAATCACAGTTACAACCCTTTTTCTTTTGTTTTGTGTGGCCGACGTCTCCGTATTCTACCCAGAAACCAAAACAAAGATGTGCTTTTGTTTTGTTGATTGACTGAAAAAATGATTTGATTTACTAATTGTTTTTTTTCTAATAGTTACATTTCGATTGATTTAAGAAAAAAAAATGGTTTTAGTTTATTTTGTTTTCTTTTGATTCGGTTTTAGTCGATCTCACAACAATATTTACGCAAATAATGTTCTTATACATTAAAAAAAAATTGGCTAATTAACAGCAAATATAATTAAGCGAACATACCTACATGAAAAAATATTCGATCTAATAAAAGATAGCATAAAAGAATAAAATAAATATTAATTACATTTCCTGGTTTATTTAGCTTAGCTTCGACTAGCTTCATCTACTATTATTATTATTATTATTCATCTATTATTATGTTCATGTGGGAATTATTAATTTCGTTGCAACAAAAAGAAGATTTATTAACTTTATTTGGCATTGGTATGAAGTGGAACACATGGTATCAACTATCAAGAGTCCTTGTGCTTCCAGCAAATGCCATCAAATCTTCTCTGTCATCTATTTTCATTTATTTTTCAACTAATGAGTTTTTTTTTTTTTTAATATAAGAGAGTTTTTTGTTTGTTACCGCAAAGTTCTAAGCAATGGCCCGTAGTTTCCGTTGGTCGGAACCGGAGCCCCTCAAAGAGCAGTCCCGCCCCAAAATTGGTGTTCGAACTCGGGTCTGGTGTGAACAATTCTTATTTCCTGATTCACTTTAGTTTAGCTTCAAGCCTGATTCATTTCGAACGTGCCATTCTTATAACAACAATTTCAAAATGGTTTTCTAACCTAACATTGTAATCACCTCGTATATATAACTTTTCAGCAATGTAAAATAGACAAATAAATTCAGCGGTAAAATTATAGTGACTAATGCTATACGTAAATACATCGCACTGAGTTAAAGTAAAATAATAACATTAGATTATAAAATTTAGTTATATCCGAACTCTCACTAGTTTTGTAACTTTTGTTCAACCATAAAGGTAAGTCTATATCATAGTCTGAGAATAAACTATGCAAAATAAACTAACTACCCAACCAACCCCCTAAATTTATGGAGCTCACAATCTACGTAAACAAATCATAAATATTTGTACGACTAACACAAATTATGGAATATTTTATATTCTTCGATTAGAAGATATCAGGTTTTTAACCTATAGCCTTTGGTCGACTTAAAAAAAACTATAACCTCTGAAGAAGAAAGAAAAAAAAAAACAGCTATTTTTGGCCTATATGTTCCACTAACGAATGATTTCACGGTGTTAATCTCCATATTACCAATTTTAATCCTTAATTAATACATCACGGCATGTGCATTATTTATTATGTACGTACACAAATATTCAAGAAAGTGGTGGTTTGTTTTGTAAGCCTCATCAAGAATCTCAAGATTTTTACAAAGATATATAAACTGTCCCCACATGAACATGAACAAACACACAACAACTTTAACAATTCAAATTTTGATTATTAGTCTCATTTATAATAATCATTTTTAAACAGCAATAACAATGTAGAGAGATAGATGGAGATGGCGTGGCTGACTGGTCACTGAGAAATTAAAAAAAAAAGTAATGTTTAGAGAGAAAAGAGGAATATTTTTTGGTGCAAGGCCCACAAAATTCATGTAATCATCAAAATCATGCGAAGAGAGAGAAGAGAAGAGGAGACAAAGGTAAAGTGAAAGATAAAGGAATCGTCTTAGAGACAACCCATTTGATGCATCTCTTTCTCTTCCTTTCTTGTTCTTTATTGTTTTGGCTTTTACTCTTCTTTTTCAAATCCAATCTCTATTTTCTTCATTTGATATTTTACATTAAAGCTTTGTTCTTTGATTCTTGAAACACCATAATTATATCTCCAATCATTCATTCTACACACACATTCTTGATTAATCAAGAATTTACAGATTTCCTCATTTCTAGGGTTTTTTTTTCTTGTTTTTCCCCCAAATTTTCTACAATTGACTCTTTCCTCTCTCTGTTTGTGTCTGTCTTAGATTGTAGACTTCTGGGTCTCTTTAATGGTGTATGAAAGGTGAAAGCTTTTAAGGTTTTAACAATGGCTGAGATCAAGATTACAAAAGGGCAAACGAAGATTAGGAATGTTCCAGTAGCTGTAACACCTGAAGGTTTCTGGTGTTGTCCTTCTCCTGTAGCTTTTCAAAAGACTCTTAAATCTCACAACTCTCTCAACAAACACAAACAACAATCTTCTCCTCCTCTGCATCCTCCTCCTAAACCCAAACATACAACAACAGAGAAGAAACCATCATCAACCACTATTAGATCTGTCATCGCCTCCGATGAAAATCAACAGAGTTTAGGTAATTCAGACACAATCCTTCACAGTATTGCTGTTCCAGCGACGGTTCAAGAGAGAACACAGAGGCAAAAGGTTGAGACTTTACCAAGAAAAGTAGCGATTGAGTTTGGTGAACCGGGAAGTAGTGATGCTAAAGTGATTTTAGTAGGGAAGCAAGGTTTTTGTGTGAAGTTGAGTGTTCATAAGAAAGTTTTAGTTGATCATAGTAGTTTCTTTACTAATAAGCTAGCTGAGAAAGATTCAGTTTTTGCTTGTCTTGAGATTGAGAGCTGTGAAGATGCTGAGATTTACGTTGAGACTATTGGCCTTATGTATTGTAAAGATATGAAGCAACGGCTAATGAAACAGAATGTGAGCAGAATTCTTCGTGTTCTCAAGGTAATTGCATCTGAATCCTTCTCTATTAGATTCTTGTTTTTTCAAGATTGGTTACTCAATTTGGTAACTTTAGAGGTTTAGGGGAATTTTCTACGGACTTAGGTTGTTGTTATTGCAGGTTGCAGAGCTTCTTGGTTTCAGTTTATGTATACAATCTTGCTTGGATTACTTAGAAGCTGTGCCTTGGGTTGGGGAAGAAGAAGAAGAGAGAGTTATCTCAGCGATTCTTAGATTAAAAACTGAAGGAGTTGGTGTCACGCCTGTTTTGAAAAGAGTTGCTTCTACTGCTGTGGATTCACCAAAAGAGACGCTTTCACGTATCATTGAGCTTGTTTTAAGAAGCAAAGAGGAAAAAAGTCGACGTGAGATGAAATCTATCGTCCTGAAGCTTCTCAGGGAACAAAATGGAGCCAATGTTGCTGATAACTTCAATGAAACAATCTATTCCGCTTGTCAAAACTGCTTAGCTTCAGTTTTGTCTTTGTTTAAACAAGCTTGCGCAGGAGAAAAACCCGAGATGGATACCAAACAGATAGCGGTAGAAGCGGATAACCTCACGTGGCTGCTCGATGTTTTAGCGGAAAGACAAGCTGCAGAGGAATTCTCAATCACATGGGCTAATCAAAAGGAGCTCGCTTTGTTACACGAGAAGCTTCCTTTAATGTCGCGTTACCATATAAGCCGTGTAACATCTCGGCTCTTTATAGGGATTGGAAGAGGAGAATTGTTGCCTTCAAAAGACACTCGGCTTTTGTTGTTAACCACATGGTTGCAACCGTTGTTTAACGACTATAACTGGCTCCAACACGGTTGCAGATCGTTCGATGGTAAACTAGTAGAGGAAGGAATCGGACAGACGATATTGACATTACCATTGGAAGATCAGCAGAGCATTTTGCTGTCGTGGCTCGGGAGTTTTCTCAACGGTGGAGATGGTTGTCCGAATCTTCAAAGAGCTTTTGAGGTTTGGTGGAGAAGATCATTCATTAGACCTTACTCAGATCGTCAGGCTAATAATGGTTCTTGTCAAACAGATTCGACTTCAAAAGACTGATGATAGCTTGTAATAAAAAGCTGAGTAATCTTTTCTTAGATTGTACAGTGTGTAATGTAGCTGTGGGAATGTGTTGGTTTGCTCTGATCTTGATTTCCGGTTTGGTTTTGTTTGGTTTAGATCGTACCATGGAGAAGTAATGACTTGCAAGGCTTTAAGTGGTCGATTTTTGTTTTTTTCTTGATGTTTTTGTATTTTTCGATTTTTATTTTGCTGGATGTAAATTTCTGATTCGAGTTTATACCAATTTTAATGTTTGGTTTGAGCCGGTTTTCCTATACCAGAATTTGAAAGAAAGAATGGACTACACTGGGACTCTTGAGTATGGGCTTTAAATCAAAGAAAGACACGATACTTGTCCTATGTTGCATGAAAAATGATTTTTTTTAGAAAAATTAAGAAAATGTATGTATTGGAAACGTTATATATTTATAATTAACTAAAAATACATAGTAAGAGTCCAAACCCATATTTAAAAAAAATGTTTGATACTTAGCTTAATTAAAAGTAAATGATCATAACCATCAAAGTTTTAAAAAGTTATCATATATAAGTCATGTTTCTACATTATTTATTTTACGAATTAATTGTTCAAAAAAAAAAAGTAAGTTTCGGAAACGGAAACGAACGTCTCCGTCACCTTTCCAAATAACGAATTTTAGGAATTAAGTTTCTACCATATTTTTCTGTGCTTCCAAGAATTTTCGATTGCAAAACGAGAAACTTGCATGCAACATAGATTATAGCTTTAATTTAGTCGATAGTAAGTGGTTATAGAGGATAAACATCTTTTAGCTCACTTCCTAGTTACCTACAACACAAAACTTAGTAAGAAGTATAGTTCTACATCGTATCAAGCAAAGAAGATGAGATTAAAGTGGGGAAATCAGTAGATTAAAACTAATCTAAGCAAATATACTTCTGAGGTTGGACAACAACTTTTTGATCTTGTTGGTAACAACTTGACGACCATTTGGTTTGCGTAGCTTGTAGCTCTGGAGATATATCCGACGACTTCGTTTGTATTCAGTTTCTTCAAAAGAGAAACAGATCGAGTGAGAGCCAGACCCGTTCCCTTTGAACCTGTCGATTTTCTTCTTGGTTTTCCTTCTTCATCCCACGCACTTAAGAAAACCAAGTTTGATGGTGTCCTCTCCATTCTCTTTTTGTCTCGTATTCGAAAGTATTTTCAATGTAACACTAACAAGAAGATTATGTTGCTTTTCTGTCTTTGCTCGAACTGATGTGTATATATAACATAGAGAGAGTCGGCAGTTTTGTTTCTTCTAAAAGGATTAAGATTTGAATTTAATTATTAATTGTATATTTTCACTCATTAAAAGGAAAATCATATATTTGTTTTTCGTAGTACAAACCCTTTAAACTGACTTTATCCTAAGTTAGAAAAGAAAAGGAAATATATACTTTAACAACAAAACAAAAGAGGAAAGGAAATAAGTTTCATTATTGTATAAATATTAAACCAAGCAATTGTATAAACAATTTTTTGGCTGAGTTAATTAATGGGTGACTTTGTGGATCACTATACGGTTCTAGGGTTACCTCCTTACGGGGAAGATAATGATGGTGTGAAGATCAGCAAAGAGCAAATTCGAAAAGCTTATTTGTGTAAGGCATTGAAATTACATCCTGATAAAAACCGCGATGATCCTAAAATAGCTCACGAGAAATTTCGTAAGCTCAAGACTTCTTATGATATTCTTATTGATCCCAAATCTAAGGAATTGTTTGATTATCTTCTCAGGACCAAGTTGGAGAAACAAAAAGCTAAGAGACTCGTGATGAGGATTCCGAATTTAGGAACAATATTCCGGAAAAACATAAGGAACAACCTAAGAGAACTCAAGGGGATCCCGAGTTTTGGAAGAAGAACCGGAGTCTGATTGCGATAGTGAAGCGGTTCGTCATGAAAAGGAAACGCTTCCAGAGCTTTACAAACAGGTAAAGGAGATACGTGTATCACATGCAAAGAAACGTGAAAATCTTGAAAGATTTGTTAATATGATCAACCAAAGGTTAAACCTAGATTTTTATTTCGAAGAAAATTTTGAATGGCTGAGTTCGAGTCATACGAGGCGATGGTGTTACGTCGAGTGAAGGAGGCCGCCGGAAATTATAAACGATCTTCTTTCTCCGAGCCGGGATTAGTCTAATTATTTTGGTAATTTCTGTTTCTCATCAAAATAACTTACTTTTTTTTTTTTATTATATATGATCTTGATTCTACTTTACATGTGACTCGTTGCTATATAGGTTGATTTGGTTAATTAGGATTTAGGAGAAAGGAAACATGCTATTTGGGTACATTACACACACGAGAACTCGTAATTTGGCATTCTAGAAAGAGATTTGATGTTTAGTCTATATTATTTGGTTCGCTTGATTGATCTATCCACTTGTATTTTTCTTGACAGGGGCGCGGCAATGTTTCAAGGAGAAGGTAAAAATATTGGGACAACTATCAAAATAGTCTAAATTTAATATCAAAAAGTAATAAATGATAATCTTCAAAAAAGAAAATTAATAAATGATGGTATATTTTCAGTGATAAAACAGTTTAAAAAACCTAAATTCTAAATTTTAAACCCTAACCATAAAACTTAAATCATAAATTCTGAAAACAAACCAAATGATCTCCAATATTACACATGAAATTGTTTAATTAAAAGAAGTGGTTAAATCGAAACAAGTATCCGGAAAATAAAAAAACTTTGATGGGCCTATATTATTTTATGTTGTGCCCCTATATGTATCATTTATTGGAAAACGTCTGAAGCCCAATTCAATAGTTTTCCCAACTATTTTTTATATTTATTAAATATTTAAAAACTACATTATCTGAGAGTAAATGTACTTTTTTTGGGGCCATATAGTAGGTACACGATATATAACTCATTTTACATTAAAGTTTAAACCAATGCTTTCCAAACCAAAGCAAAATAAAAAGAGGAAAAGTGAAGAAGATACAACGAATGTTCAGCAGAGGCCAAGTCAGAATAAATTCTCGAACTTTCAATGATGTCTTTGCAGGAAAACTTCATTTCTATTAAATTATATACTCATAAATAGATGCCTTCAAAACTGCAAATAGAATAATTTCTGGTTTTATCTCTATACTATTATTTGAGCAATATTAAAAATAAAATAATTTTGCATTCACGTGGAATATTACATCAAATATCACTGGAGAATATTTTTAATCTTTTCAAATCCTACTAATAATCATAATAATTTCCTATTTAATAAATCAATTCCCTAATAAATAGCAAAAACAATCAATACATATTCATTTAATATTCTAAACAGATTGTTAGGAGTATATTTCTATAGTGAAACCAAATATAAGGTTTAAATTTTTTATTTAATTTAACAAAAAATATAAAATAAAATTTTTTCTGCAAGATAATAAATTATAAGAAGGTCAACTCTGCTCTGGAGATTCTATGAAACCAAAATTTACTTTGAATGAAGAAGTGTTTCAAATAACATTTATTTTAGATGTAGCTATGTTTAAAAACATAGAATATGGTCACACTACGGATCTAGATCAGAGTATAATTTACAAAACAAATTATAAAAACATATAGTATAATCTAATGAATTTTAACATTTGATCTAAAACGGATTAGTGTTGGATCGTCGGGTTACTAATCCGATTGCAGGTTTGGATCGTAATATGACACATAGTAAATTAAATATATAAGATTATAAAAACATAGAATAAATGAAATAAATAAAAAAAATTAATATTCTTATTATGTAGCAAACCAAAATTTAAACAAATATTACTATCTAGTTTATCATGAACATAAATAAAGCTTAAATATTCATCATTCATAAATTCATTCCATCACAACTAAATAACTTCACTTCGTACATATAATAATTAAATCCCTAAATACAATTACAAATTCACGCACAGAAACATTATTCCGGAAAATAGCAGCTAGGGTAATAATTAACAAAAAAAAATTAAACCGTCATCATTTGACGAAACTCTTGAAAATCAAGAACACCATTACCATCAATATCGTAAAACTTTATCATGGCTTCACACTCTCCGTACGTTCTTGATTCTCCTAACTTCACAAGCATCTTTTGCAAACCCTTTGGCGTTATGCAGCCTGATCTTTTTTCCACCTCGAACATCTCAAACGCCGTCTTTAAATCTCCGGTACCGTCACCTTCACCGTCAAGATCTCTTCTTGTCATCAATCCAACGAAATCCTCAAACCCTAAAGACCCGTCTGCGTCCGTGTCAACTTCATTGATCGCCTCTTGAGCTGTCTCGTGAGATATATACTCACCGACAGAGCCGAAGTAATCTCTAAGCTCAAAGGCTGAGATCTTACCGTCGCCGTCGCTGTCAAAATGGCTGAAGACTCGACGAAACTCGTCGTCGGAGTGGTAACTCTTTGTACTGTTGTCGTCGGTGTTGCTTCTTGGGGAATTTAAGGTTGAAGAGGAATTAGATTTTGGTGATCCTCGTCGGTTTTTGAAGCTTAGGTTTAACTTTAAGGTTTTAGTGGAAAACCATTTGAAAGAATTGGAGGAAGGCTTCTCTTGTTGAGTTGCCATGTTGGATTTTTGATATTGTATGATGTGGTGTGTTACTTAGTCTTTAACTCACCTCTTTATATAACATATGATAAATCCACCGTGGGAATATATATATATTTTAAAATGCATATAAATAAATTATCTAGGAAAGTTTGTTTCTTGTGCTTTATTAAAACAAAACAAAAATTGTTTCTTGTGACGATCATATCCAGATTTTAGATTTTTTTTGTTTTTGTTTTGGCAGCCCGGATTTTAGATTTAATTATGGAAGTTTTTAGACATTTTTTTTTTAATTTTTTCTTAAAATTTTTAGACAGTTACTCATAAATACTAAAAATACAGTATTTATCTATACACATATATACTCACACTTAATTAGGAAGAAAAAAAATAGAACTATGGACATTTGGTTCATACATCTCTACGTATTGAAAAGTATATACTTAAAGAAATACGTACTTCTTCAAACAACTTTCTAACAAAGTTCAAATGTTTTAGTACTTTAACTTACATTAATTTTGTAGTACTCAAACTGTAAAAATATATATTATTACAAGTATTTGATATTGAACTTGTTACTAGATACATGTCTAAAACTTAGATTGTGAGAAAACAATAATACTATTTGAATTTTGAAACAAAAAATAAATAAAGAGATTGATTAAATAATAGTAAATAGAGGACATGCAAATATCATTTTCCGAGAAAATCCAAGGGAACAAAAAAGAGGTCCATGTCTTTACCTCCAAGGGAATTTCGAAGAAGGTGCTTTTAGATTTGTATGTCAAAGATTAAATTATTAGATTGGAAAAAGACAAAACAATAAGAAACTTCATCGCAGTTTCCTCTAGCTAGTGTTATTAATTATTTTATCTATATGTCCCATTTCTATAAAATTCGAAACTCTTCTTGTTACATTACATTTTAAGTAATCAATCATTAGCTTTAGGTGCACACATTTCTAATTTCGAAATTCCTCAAATTAGTTTGATGCAAGATATTTCACAATTAATTTGATTCAAAATGATTCACCAATAATTTGATTCAAAAACTACTCACCATTAATTTGATGCTTTTTTGTTGTTTTAATTTTTTTAAAACTTCTGATATGCATTTAAAAATACTACACTGCTAAATTCAAAACCAAAAAAATTAAAAATACAACTGAATATCCCTCGCAGAACCACACGTATCTGATTATTTGCCTAATCACTATTCTCTTGTTTTTACGTTACAGACAAATTTAACCCTTTGCTTTATGTGTTATTATAGGTATAACGAATAGAGAGTATGCTTAAGAGCACATATATCGGTGGGTCTCTCAAAATAAAATAAGTCTTTAAAAATTAAAATATTAATAATTTTAATTAAAAAAGAAACTGATCACTCAAAAAAAGATAAGTGGCAGAAACGTTTTGAGTACTCCAAAGTCTCTTATTTGAAAAATGTTTCTTGTTTCTTTTTTGTTTTTTTTTGAGATACCTTCTAAAATAGACTGATGGAGGTGCTCTAACGTGTAAACCAGGAAACAACATCAACAAAATAGTTTAGATTTGTTAATAAAAAGTAAAACGCATTGGATTAAAGCATTTAATTTAACATAAATACAACACAAAATGTTAATTCGGCCCAATATTATAGAGCCATAAAAGGACTCATGTAAAGCTGTTACAAGCCTAGTTTCTCTCACGTGGTTTAGCCCTAAACTATACTCTAAATTTCTGGGACGTTGGTTGGAGTTTCGCATTTTCAAGACAACTTTAGAGAACTTTTTTCACTTTACATTTACAAATTTTAATTATTTTGTAATGTTCAATTGAAAAGATCTGGGCTAAAAGCCTATACATCTTTTTACTGGAGCTGTAGTAACCTCTCTCAAGTAATCGAACTAAAATTCATTAAAAACACACACACCTTTTGTTATAAAATGTTACTAGACTTATCTGGTATTCCAAAGTTGAATTAAGATTAACTGAGTAGAAATTTTCTAAGTCCTTATCAATTTTTGAATGTCTTAGGTGAAAGGACGGCCTTCTAGTTCTTCTGACAATAAATGGGCATATCAAAACCACTTTTAAAAGATTATTTCTCTGATAGATTCATGGGCCTATTAAGTTATGGATCGTTTTTGTGTGCTTTGTATTTTCACAAAAAAAACACACACACACACACACACAAAAGTATGGCCTTCTCGTATGCCCAAGCCTGCACACAGAAAACGTGCGTTTCCTGACGCGTTAAATTCGTCGTACACGAAAACAAGAAAAACCAAAAATCGTCGGCGATTTTGACAAAAAAAAAAAGAGAGAAAAAAAATGCAAAATAATCTTCATCTACCAAATTTTGTTGCGACCCCGATTAGTCTAATGAGAGTTGGGTAGGCTGATCTTTGGCATATTGCACTCATATGTAATAAGTATATTTGACTTTTTAAGCTTTGACGACTAAAATATCTCTTTTAAGCCTACTATATATCAAGTGTATTTCAATCTTCTTCTTTTTGGTTTTTTTTTTTTGTTTCAATGGGAAACGAGACTGCATACTTAAGATTTTAGTTTTAATCTATCTTTAATATATTAAGGAGGATACTGTTTAAATACCTAACTTTCACAAAATACCAAAAAGTATTCCAACCATTTCTCTTAAATGTTAAATACGAACTCTTTTTAAGACAAATGCATATGTAAAACTCAGATAAAATGGTGCAAAACTTTGAAATTTCCAAAAATGAAAGAGCTTGAATCCCTAATTCTACTAGACTCAAACTCTCAATTTTTTATTTTTTTTATCGAAGTCGAAGAAGCCAAAATGTTTCTCTCTTATAGTAATTGAGTTCATTAATGGACCTTAAGGAGAAATTAGAGAGATTACGCCGAATAATTTTTAAGGATATACGCTTTTCAACTTGGATTTTTTTACATTTACCGCCATTTTAACATAGATAACTTGGAGTTTTAATTTGACGATTTGTTTTTGTAATAATATTTTGGCAACTTTTTAAAAAAATGTTTGGAATTCGAAATTGTAATGAAACAATTGAAGTATTTGTTGGTACTTTGTGAAAGTTTAGTATTACTATAACATTTTTCCGATATCTAAATCTGTATCTACAGCCCATGACTCATGTTATATTAATTCTTGAGTTGACCTAAGGAGAGGATCTAAATTAGGTGCATGTTCATTGGTATACTACATTATATATTAATCCGTCGAGATCCAGGCGTAATTCCCATTGAATTTACCCACGCGTATCATTTTTATACTCATGAAAACATTACGTAAACATACATAATGTAGTTAGCATGTGCAAATTAATCAATGAAACTTAAATGGGTATGAACCAATAGGCTACGGTATTTCAATGTAAAACTTCTCTACATTATATATATACACACAATATATAAGTTAAAACTATAAAAACTAATCTCCGATTATCCGATAACTCGATAGGTTCTCTCTCGCTGTCTGGTCAACGCCTAACGAATTATCAAACATGCGTATTAGTATGTATATTATATCTAAATCTAAAATAAAATAAAAGGAAAATCTATGAGTCTACGTACGTCAGTTCTACTCTCAGCGACTTATGTTACTCTGTAAGTCTACGTGAGTTCTGTTTAGTGTTTACCCTAATTAGGCGATTCAAATATAATATTCCTTTATACAATATTGGGTTTACAGAGATAGAGCTCATACGTAGACTAAGACAGAAGTAAGACTTATACAGGCCACCAGCGTAGTTGCATCTTTGTTTAATCACAAATAGTCGAGAACGCGTTGACTTGTTGACTTTTGATAAGTATTGCTGTAGTTATTAAACTACACGACAACCAATACTTGGCCGGCGAATTTATTTCATTTACGTTCGGAAAAACTAAGTACTGGATATATGAATATATAAACAAAATCAAGTCTTATGGTATTATTGACTAGACAGCTCAAATCTATGGATTCGAACAAATAAATTGCTAAATTGCTAAATACCATGACAATATTGTCATTGTAATCAATATCTGCCAAATCAAATTCAATAACTGTACTCAATTTTTCTGCATGACTTATGCTATATAAAGTATGAACTATATATATATATTTATCAAAATCTCAATCCACACGACAAAAAAATATATTATTTTCACTGTAAGATGCATTATATTATCCAAGATGAAACTTTCACAGCTTTTGCTAAAAAGTTAAGGAGGAATTCTTATTACAACACTAATTAATCATTTAATCATTTTTAAATATAGACAGGTTTGTAGAGAAATATAAGAACAAAACATAATTTTTAGCTTAGTTTAAAAATTATGACTCATCATCATATTTGTATTTTACACTTTCTACTTAGCTGATGTAAATAAAATTATAAACATCTTCAGTTTTGTTTATTAAGAAAAAAAACTTCAACGATGCTGCATTTAAATGATCAGTTCAAAATAAACGCCTTAACGCAGTATCATTCTGATTCTTTGTCTTTTTTTAATTATGTAACAAAGTTAATGATGTTCCAGATTTTAGTTAGCGTCCATTAAAAAAATACAAACAGGATGGTAAACAAAACCGTTATGTTGAAAATTCATAAACAGAAGCTTTCATATATTTATTTGTTATTACATCTTTAGACTCGCCGTAGTACATTCGGTGGATATATATATATATTCACAATTATTACCTTATAGGTATCGAATTTATTACGCTAGAAGCAGGTAATGAGTTACGAAGGTAACAACTAGTATCACCAAACTAATTACACATTTGACTATCCTTAATTCCTACTATTATTTTATTCAAGTATTGTTCCTCTTCCTATTCTACAGATCAAGTCAAAAATATATTTGTTTTTGTCTGAAAAAAGGAGAAAACTAAACATCTAAATCTAACTCTCGATAAGGTCGAACCGTGGCTCTAACAAATCATAAGGAACCCAAAGCGCATCGAGCGGGCAAGCTCGACCCGTGTCTAACCTCACCCAAGGCTTCCCTTTCCCACTCCAATGCAACAAACTCACTGGACCTGGATGCAAATCTCTACACAGTCCTCTGAAATTATCTCCTCCTAAGCCATGTTGGTTCCACCGGTGATCTACCGGAGCTATGTTTCCGGCGAAGACAAGTAAAAACGGTGGTAAAGAACCTAACTCATAGATTCTGATCCGTTTCTGTAACTCCATCCACTCTACGATCTTCCTCGTATAATCTCCTTCACGCCACTTCTTTAACTCGATAACCATAACTCCGGTGTTGAAGTAACACGGTGGACGACGGCGGTCAAGGGATAGTGTGATGGAGAGAGAAGGGTTTGACCAAAACGTCGGAGTGAAGTAAGTGGTGAAGTTAGCGTTGCAATACTCAGGCGCAGCTAGAACGATGTCGTTTGGGATATGAGTAGAGAAGAGCTTGGAGATATCGTCAACGAGTATAAGATCTGAGTCAAGGTATACGACACGTGAGAGGCATGTGGGGAGGATGTCCGCGAGGTAGTTTCTTGCGTAGTTTAACGGAGAGTCAAGTGCGGAGCGGATAGAAGTTGAGATGAGGCCGGAGATAGCAGCTACGTCGTAAGGGTAAATCCGGAATTTTAAGTAGGGGAAAGAAGAAACGACGTAGTTTTGGAGTCGGTGGGTTTGTTTTGAAGTAACGAAGTGGAAAACAATGTTTTGAGGACAAGAAGTGTGTTGGAGAACGGAGAGAATCACGGCCATTGAGCCACGGAGGTAAGCGGCGTCTAAGGTCATTGCCACGTGGACATATTTGTCTGAACACACGAAATCGTCGTCGTTTACGATAGTGAGACACTCCGGGGAGTTGAAGAACTCTGGAGCTTCTTTGAATCTTTCGCCGCCGGCAAAATAGGCGGTGAAGATGAAGAGGATGGTGAGGCATAATAAAAAGCTCGCGTGCATATTTTTTCGTTAGAGAAGAAGTTAGACGCAAATGCTTGTATTTATTAGATTTTGAGAGACAGAGAGAGAAGATACAAAGGAACAAGTTTCTTTAGGAAAAAATTTAGTGAGTTTCAAAATCAAAGTGCTACGAGAAAGTCAATGTTATTGAATACATTTGTCGGCGAGATATTATTCGTTTATTTTAGGAAATTATCATTTTTTCCTGCCAAAAAGAGAGAAAACTATTAATATTATTAAATGTTGGTTTTGTTTCCTCGAGAGTTCAGATTTGGCGTGTTGTTCCCCTCTAAGGAAAAATATATGTATTTATTTATAGGTGTTAAGGTTTAAGTCCTGGGTAACTTGCAAAATCTATCAATATTTTGGGCCGATTCAGTATTTTATTTAGCATCATTCTTAAACAATAAACATTACTCCTTAACTCTTCTTTAGCATTCTATCCCACGCCAGATTAATGTATCAGCCATGTACACATATATTAATATGATTAACACTCAGAGATGATTAAGATTGATATATGTAATAATATATGTATATATTGATATGATCTACATTGAGAAGAACTAAAATTGATAATCCATCAGTTTCAAATATATGATATTTTGGTTAAAAACGTTGTTTAAAAAATATTAATTTTTAGTCAAAAAATTATTTATGAATAACTGAAAAAAAATTATTTATGAATAGAAAAATAATCAATCAAATGAAAAAATCTTATTAAGAAACTCAACAACTTTTATTTAAAGTGATGTTTTATAATTTTCAATAAAACTTTTAAATCGTTTTGATTGTGTGCTTTATAATTAATTCAATAAATTTTTTTATTGAATTCCTTAAAACATTATATATTTTAAAACAAAAAAAATTTCTTAAACCTCTTATATTTTGAAACTGAGAGAGTATATGATATACTGACATAAGTGTGTGTGTTCCCTTTTTGGTGAAGTTGTTGTCTATGGTTGTACGTGACATATTTTGAGTGGTCGTATTATCCCTATCACATTTAATATGGGATGCATTACGTGTTAAAGCTTAATAAATTAACTCACTCTTATTAAATAACTCGTATCAATCACATCATCACTTTTCTCTCCCCGTGAATTATTCAAAATTTTACTTTTAAAAACTTTAGAACAAGTTGGACATGTAAAACATTAAACATGTAGTTAACTAGTTATTGGACGAATTATAATGATTAATTTGACACACACACAAAAAACTATTGGCCACGGTAAAAACGCTCATTTAATCTGCTCAGTATTTGATTTCAAGAGATTATATATATTTGGCTATGTCGGTGTGGAACTGACTTCATCCTTAATTAATAGAAAAATTCTAAGTTACAAAAAGAGAAAGCTATTTATTTGTTTTGTCTGAAAAATCTAAGTTAAAGCGATTAACTGATTTTCCGGTCAGTTCGACCCGGATTTAATTGGCGGGAGTTGGGAACACATACTAACGATTTGCCACGTATCATATATTCTAGGTCCCATTGAGTGTCACCTGACCTACCCACCCATTAGGCAAATTAAATCTACCGAAACTGATAAATCACTTAGCTTTATTCAAAAATATGATATTCAACTAAAGAAATTGATTTTTGTTTTCTAAAATTTGAATTGATTTTAATTCAAAATATTTGAAATAACAATTGCGATAATCATTTAAAACTTGTCAAAGAGATGTTTCTACAAGAATACATATGATTATGGATAGTCTTTACTCGTTTACGATTCAAAACAACTGTATTTTACTATTAGTTTTATGCTTTGCATTAAACGCATTCCATTGGATTTTTATTTATGTTTTCTTCCTCAATGTGTAGATGTCGATGGGAAAGTAACAGATCCGTTTGAAAATGATGTCTACGACTACTTGTAGTTGATTTGCATCTAACAAAAACGAGCCGTGTTTTCGGCTAATTAATTACGTCGCTGATTTAAGTTCCAAACCGTAATTAATTAATTATCCCAAATGACGATATATGTGCCATGCATGTGCGCTTCACGTGGGGTTTCATTTGAATTGTGTTGCTTTAAAAGTTTGACCCCAGTCCCTGGTGAAGAAGATTAAGAAGTATACATTAATTTATTAATAATGGTTACATTAATTAACCAACGTATACAATATGTTGTTTCGCATATCAATAAACTAACATGCTACTCCCTCTGTTTTTTTAAAAAGTGTTATTTTAACTATTTTCACACAAATTAAAAAAATCAACAATTATATAACTATGCCCTTATTTAATATACCACTTATTAAATGATATTGAATTAAGTTAAAAAATTTAGTTTCAATTTGAAGATATATTATGATTATAGTCTAAAAATTTGCATTGGAAAGGTAAAACAAAATTTGTTTTGAAACAAGAATCCAACTCTAGATCATACGACACTTACGATCGTCGAGTTTATTAAAAATAACCGGATTGGTCAAGTTTACCGGTTTAATGAGATTTTTTCTTTCGGAAGTCTATCATGTATGATAGTAGAAATGTTCCTTGTTGAACCATTTAAGGAGTTAGATTTGCCTATCGTGAATAATATAGAAGATTATCATTTTAATATGATGATTAGAAAAGGGTATTATGCTTCTAGTGATAGTGCAATAGAAATTGTTTTTTGTGTGAATCTGAAAGGAACCATGTATAGCCGTACAGGCTAGTGATTATCCCATTGGTGTCAGTGAGTGAGCAATCGTCCCATGGATTTAATCCTAACCTCCGTGTAGTGTGAGGTATCTAAGATGGGCCGGGCCAATGGGCCTAGAAATAAAAATTTGTAATTAAAGACTGAAACAGCATGTAGCTTTAATTGTTTCACGAAACAGTGTGTAGTTTATTTAAAGTAGACGTTGTTTTCTTTCTAGAAAAAACCGGAAGATTTTCATCGATCAGCTTAAACTACTCTTCTTCCGTTAATCCCAATATTGAGTTCAAGATGACAATCTCTATCATATAGAACTTGGATGCTTCAATTATTCATAACCAAGCAAGTCAACATGACTTCCCCAAATCGTATCGAGCATCATATTTCATGATTCGATCAGGTCACGAAGAGGTTGATCAGATCATGATCGGCGGCCACAACCACAAGTGCACAAACAGACGTACGTAGGTGTGCCAAGTAAAGCAGCTTGTCCTAACTCGTGTCTCACTAAAAAAATGGTCATTTGCATCACTTATTTTTGATGTAAATTGTTTTTGCTTAATTTATTTAAGTAATTTTAGAAATAGTAATGCAAAATATTTGTATTGGTTGAAAAAAATATTGCATCAATTTTGTAATTGATGTTAAATTTGCATCAGTTACAAACAAATAATATTAATTTTTCATCATTTAGTATAAATGATATTAGTATTTGTTACAGTTCTAACAACTTATGTTATAAACGGTTGTATCATTTATTTATAATTGATGTTATAATAGCATCTCTTGTAAACAATTGATGTTAAAATTAGTTAATTTTTATAATTAAATTTAATGAATTAAAATATTAAATTTATATGATAATATGTAAATTTATTAATAAGATCTCACATATTATTTAGTATTTAATTAAAATAAATATATTAAAATAATAACTTGATGATGAAATTTGTTTTCATATAAATCTTTATTAAATTTATTCTAAAATAATGAGTTTATTTATATAGGAGTCATTTTCTCCTCATACTTTGCGATGCGTGACAAATGTAAGAAAACAGATTGCATCATTTTTTAAATGGTAAAATTTTTGTATCATTTAAAAAATTGATGTTAATTTTTTTATTTTACATCATTTTTAAATGATGCAAATTAAGATTAATTAGCATCAATTTTATCTAATTGATGTCAAATAACTAGTAATGACATCACTTACTGTAATTGATGTGAATTTATAAATTTTGTATCGACTAATAATAAGTAATGCAAACTAACATTATTTATTTAATTGATGTAAAATAAATGATGCAACATACTTTTTTTTGTAGTGTCTATCAGTCTATGTGGCACTTCAAATAATGAAACAACATCAAATGCTCTATTTGTCCGATCAGTTAAGTTTTGTTTTGCATCAAGGGCCAAGATAACAAGCTTAGCTCGCCCATTCTCCACAACTCCCAAAACTACAAAAACCCAAAAGAAAAAAAAAGAAAAAAAAAGAAAAGATATTTTTTTGTATATGTCCAAGGAATGAAGAAACTAATTGTAGTTTTTAACGTACCTTCAGTAATTCCTGCGATCAGTGTGCACATCTGTGCATGAAAGAGAAGAGCAGGGCCACCCCAAGGCATTTCTGATTAGTTAGAGTAAATATTTTGAGATGAATAAAAAAGAGAAACAAAAAGGTTGAAAAACTGTGTAAGCATGGGGGAAGTATTTATAGTAGAAGATATGCACATATGAAATACTATGTATCTATACAATGCCTGTACACGTTCAAAATATAAAGCACTATAGTAAAATTGGTTTGTTTTTGTCGACTTGTCCTTAATAAAAATTTCAAAATAGTAAAACTTGTAAAGAAAAAAACACCTTATTCGGGCAATGCGATGTATCTATTCAATTCTCTTTTTATAGCATTTTGAAATAATTAACCGTAATGATATGTTATTGTCTCTCTCTAATACTATCGCATAGTAATTCTATAGCCTAGTTCTCTAACTTAAGAATGAAAATAATGCGAAATATTAAATGAACCTAAAATGTCGACAAATAAGTCATTAATGCCATTGAATCTTTTGACAATGCGAAATATTACATAATGCCATCGACAGTTCGAGGCGAAAAGTAACGATGAAGATGTGTAGTTAAACAATTGATCTCAATCTCAAACCCTTTATTTAAAGAGGGTTATGCCATAATGTAGCATCTTATTGTTTTTCATATGAAAAAGTTATCTGATCATAAGTAAGCAAAACAAAAGTAAAAACTATACAAAACATAAGCAAAAAATAAAGTATAATTCAATTTTGTTTTCACGTATTTGTATTACCCATGAAAAAACTTTTATATAAAATGCTATATCATCTCTTCTTTACTGCTATGTCCGTATTTGGCCAGCTAAAAAAAATCAGTAAATAACTCTAATGCAAGTTCTCATATATCATATCACTTTTCATACTTTTTTTTTAATTTTCTTTGTTAATGTAATGCATCAGTTAATGTAAGTTCGGTTATAATAACTCAAGTTTTAAAAATCCAAAAAAGCTAAGAAATAACACGATCCATGGATTAAGAACTATTAAAAAAAATATGTGTGCAGTAGAATTTTTAACGAAATCCAACAGTTTCCTTAGATCAAATGACATTTTTATATTATTCAAATATACAAAATAAAATACCAGATCAAGTAACCCACATGTAAGCCTAATTGAGTAATTTATAAAACTCAAACTAGTTTTAAGCAAAAAAACATAAATTACTTTAACAATATTTATGCAATCGATTTAAATAATTATAAACAAACAAAACTATAATCACAAAATTCAACGAATATGCGCGACTCGGGTATTCGTCTAGTTAAATATATAATCTGAGATTCTTTCAAATGTCGTTGTTCATTTACAAATATATGTAAGTAATGGTGGTGAAAAGAGGTACATAAACATTTGATAGAAGAAATAGTATACCATAGATTGGAATTTGTTTACAATGAAACATATAAAATAAACAAAAATTCAGGTTTAAACACAATTCGTATATGTAAAACAAAGTCATGCGCAACTGCTCATCTACTTTAGACAGTTTGACTAGAGACACCATTAAGTCCTCTCTTTGAAATTATATTTACTATAAACATAGAATCTTTTTTTTTTGTTTTTTTTTGTTTTAGTATAAACATAGAATCTAACACGAGAGATTGATGCTCTGTTTATGTTCCTCTATCTTGTTGTATTTGGCCCATCTGAAACTTTGGATTTGGTATACAATATAGATTTTCTTTAGTCCCTTACATTTATGCCGTGAACCACTGACCCTTTAATATTTGCTTTACATTCACTGATGTTTTTTTTTTTTCAAAATATTGGTGATTAAAAACTAGCATCGAATTTCTAAAATTCATTCAAATATATATTCTCATTGTTCTATTTTTGGCGTTATGATAATCATATATCATTTCCTCTTTCTTCATATGTCCAATAAAATCATGATCTCAAATGTATCCAATTTATTTTTAAAAATGCTTACATTCATTATTCATATACCCACTTTCGTCAGCCACAAAATCGCTTTCTACATAAATTTCATACGCGGATGTAAATTAATTAGCACATGTTTCACCAACATGAGCTCGTACGATAAAAACTATAGAAACTAGAAAGTATCAATAAGATAGAAAGTAAAAGACTAAAAATACAAATGTACTATTGAAATAATGTCCCAAAAGATATATATATATATATATATATATTATTTTTTGATAAAAGATATTCTATTGAAAGCAGGTCGAAATGTTACAGCATGGAAATATTACAAAAGAAGAACAATAAAAAAGATACTAGAAGTATAAGTAGCTACTCAATGGTAGAACCAAAAGACCAAGAAGGAACCCGACATCAAACCATCAAAAATAGACGACGGCATAGGGAGAGTATTTGCCATTCAATACTCTCTTAGAAGATTAAAGATCACAATATCGATAAAACATCTAATTTTGAAAGAGGGTCAACCAAATAACTCAAACATTCCATTCGAACGCAGAAGATGAGCCGCACACAGACACAACCAAGGAAAAGCTTCTACCACGAAGCATAAGCCCAGAGAAAGAAGAGGAAAACATTGCCGGCAAGACCTGAACGTGAAGAGGATCAAAGATCGAAGCCCCATCTTTCTTAGGTCCCAAAGATATTAACTCCATCATTTTGTTTTCTTTAAGAAAATTTCCAGCATTGTATTTCATAATCCTCTTATACCGACTTCCCCTAGAAGCTCAGAATTTTCACTTCGCACTTGACATAGAAGAATATTTTCCGATAAATGATTTTGGCACAATGGTCTAATTCTATACCGAGAACAAGAATTCATTTAGAAATACAAAAAGATACCACAACGGTCACGTGCATTGTAGGGCTCGAAAGCCCAATGGGTTGTGTCACGTGTGGAGCAAACCAGGGCCCACAACCTCTGGTGCGTTACATGTACTGATGTACATGTTGACCTGACTGGAGCGGGAGGTGCTGTGTAGGGGACCACTGAATCTGGGCCGTTCAAACTTTAATGTCATCGTGAGATCTGATGAACCACAATTACCGGAGAGACCTCAAAAGGCATCTTTTTGTAAAAAATCATCATCATCACTTCAGAAAAGATATTCTTCTACGGCTTCACATTTCTTCTCGACCGTGTTCTCGCCTTTTTATCCGTTGGATTTAACCTCACAGATTCTGATCTTACGGTTGAAAAACCAAAATCAAAGATTTATCCCTTTTCCGCCGAATATTTGTCAGATGAGAAAAGTGGTTCATTTTTAATAATAAAACTCCCAAATTCAATTTCAAAGTCAAGCTTTGAAACAGTAAGTGAGGTCATAAATCCACCTAATTTTTTCATTTTCCCTCTTTCTTTTTTTGTCAATAATATGCCAAAATTAGTTTCAAACTTTTTTTTTTTTTTGGTTACAAACTTACCAATCATATCAAAAAAATTTAACTATGGTTAGTCCGTATTATACGTAACGATATCATATGGGTTTGCATCATATATATAGATACCTTTCTCCAATAAATTATTGAAGAAAAAAGCTTTTAACTTTTGCCTACTTTTTCTCCTCGTGAAGAAAAACCTTTAGTCTTTTCTCTCCTCGAGAATTACGCAACTCACCAACAAAAACCCAGAAATAACTCAGAAAATCGCAAGTGAAAAGTAAAAAACAGAGAGAGAAGAAAAGAGAGAATGACGGCATCAGGAGGCGGAGGAGGAGGAGGATCAACGGCGGCTACGGGGAGGATGCCGACGTGGAAGGAAAGAGAGAACAACAAGAGAAGAGAAAGAAGGAGAAGAGCCATCGCAGCTAAGATCTTCACAGGTCTTAGATCTCAAGGCAATTACAAACTTCCTAAGCACTGTGACAACAATGAAGTTCTCAAAGCACTTTGTCTCGAAGCTGGTTGGATCGTTCATGAAGATGGCACCACTTATCGAAAGGTTCAATTTCAAACTCACCCAATTTTTTTTTTTTTTTTTTTTAATAATTTTCAGACAATGAAACTGAAATTTTTTCGGACAGGGTTCCCGACCAACAGAAGCAACACCGCAGCGCGTGAGCGCGTGTTCGTCAATCCAACTAAGTCCACAATCATCGGCCTTTCAAAGCCCAATTCCGTCGTATCAAGCTAGCCCATCCTCGTCGTCTTACCCAAGCCCAACCCGGTTCGACCCGAATCAATCCTCGACTTACCTCATTCCTTATCTCCAAAACCTTGCTTCATCGGGAACTTTCGCTCCTCTCCGGATTTCTAATAGTGCTCCGGTCACACCTCCGAGTTCTTCTCCTAGAGGCTCAAATCCGAGACTTTCCAAGTGGCAAAGCAGTTATTTCCCAGTCTCAGCTCCGTCAAGCCCAACACGACGTCTCCACCACTACACATCGATTCCAGAATGTGATGAATCTGATGTCTCGACGGTTGATTCAGGTCGATGGGCTAGTTTTCAATCGGTAAACGTTTCTCAGACGTGTCCGCCGTCGCCGACTTTTAACCTCATCAAAAAGAACGTTTACGGTGGAGGAGGAGACGTGTCGGTGAAGCCATGGGAAGGTGAGAAGATTCACGATGTTGGTATCGATGACTTGGAGCTGACGTTAGGTGTCGCCAAAGGACGCGGCCTAGGTTGAGACTTGACACTTGACAGGAATAATATCGTAATTTTAACTATTAGTAAGGGATTCGGTTCGGTAACGACGTTTTTCCGGTTCAACCGTAGCTAATAGGATGATCTTGGTCTTGGTCTTGGTCTTGGTCTAGGTCTAGTCTATTTGTACAGTTATTATTATTATTATTATCAAATGCTTCAATTCGCAAATCTAAAAATTTCATTTTGTAATGTTTTTAAAATGTAATGGTGGATAATGAAAAATGTGCAAGTGCGTGAAAATGAGAGGGACCATTCACCATGTGGTGATGGGGTCATGTGAATGTGACTTTTCAATACCTATCACAACATTTTTAGTGCACCTGTAATTTTTATTTTATTTTATAGAAATTCAATGAGAAACAAAAAGGGACTAGTATGAATTTATCGTTACGTGACTATGATTTTATTGTTGGACAATGCTGTTTTGCTATAAACATGAGAGGTTTTGTTTGGTTGGTTCATGTATTCTGAGATTTCTGTCCCTATATAACACGTTTTAACGGAAAATTGTAAAAGTCTGAATGAGACTGATTTTTTTTGTAAAGGTTTTAGCTTTTTGTTGGCGAATGTTCTTTTTATTTTAAGAATTTTTTTTTGTTTTTTTGTAGAATGATTGTGCATTAGATATCTTTATTTAGTTATTCAATTCGGTTTATTTTACTTGATTCCATAGTTCTTAAAATATTAAACCAAAGACTCTCTTCGTTTCATGAATAAGGAGTTTTTAGCTTTTATTATGAAGATTTATTTTTGTTTCATGAATAAGGAGTTTTTAGCTTTTATTATGAAGATTTATTTTTGTTAGTACGTTCAGGTTTTAATTCACATTTAGTTTTTTCACAATATAGTAAAATTCAAATAAGTTAAAGTTATTGTTTTTTTCTTTTTTTTTTTAGCAAAAGCAACGCTACGAGACAAAAGACAATTCAAAGCAAAAGAGGACCACAAAGAGAAAAAAGATGCGCGAATAGTGTTAACAAAATTGAAATGAATAGTGTTCGAGTTATTTTCGTATTAGTCTATTTGGTTCCACACATACCCAATTTGCTTGGATATCAAATATTTCTTACATAATGTATAAAATGTTTTTGCCCATCTGTATGTTATTTTTTCCCCATCTCAATGGGCTTAAAACATGTCATTTAGTAGACCAGAATGGGCCGAAACTATATGACGAAATTGCACTAGAGATTATAATCTTCTGGGCCAAAACTATATGACGAAATTGCACTAGAGATTATAATTGAGATGGTAGATAAATAGATCTAGTTGGGTAACCGGCAAATCTACAGACGAACACAATATATAAGATTATAAGTTTATAATGCATTTAGTATGGGCTGACAAAAAAATGCATTTAATATGAGATGACAAAAAAATGCATTTAGTATGTACATTGAGTTGGTCCAGTTGTCAACACAGGACCTAACATGAAATGAAAATAAACTAACAAAGTACTCTTATATAAACATTTAGAAGAAATTGATTTATAGCTAATAGTAATTAGTGAATCTGTGTAACTCATAAACTATAAGATTATTATTTTTGTTAAACATAAACTATAAGATTCAATCCACCAGATCACAAATTTCACTTAATTCTACAAATCTACGATATATTAGACAGAGGCTAAGCGTTAATATAAGATTGGTAATTCGTTTTAATCCTATGTGGGATATTATATAGTTGAGAAGACGAGGAAACACATATTAAACAAAACAAAAAACGCGTAAATTAGCAATTACGATACAGAATAAAATATTATAACTCCCTATTGTTTAATTCCTGTCGATGTCTTCAATAATTGAAGAGCTGAAAATTCGTAGCCGGCGATAACACTATGTATATATACACAAATTTATATAATAAAAAAGAAAATGTGGAATTTAATTATGGCTTTTTACTGATACAGATTTTGGCTTCCACAAAACTGTGAATGGTAAACAATATAGTTCAAGGTTGTAGAAAACATAAAAAACCAAAAAAAGTGATAGAAAACTATATTAGTAACTCCAAAACTTACCTCTTTGACGTTAATTTCAGCAGGAATAGTTATTTTTCGAACGAACGGCTGCTCTAAACTAGTTGACTTGCTCATATATAGCATCCGACATGGGGTCGTTTATGGGACTCCGACGCTGATATATCTATCCGAATACGATACCGTGACTCCAACGCTGATATATCTATCCGAATACGATACCGTTCACGCAGTCCAATGTTGAATTGTTCTCCATCATAGAATGAAGTCAACTGTCGATAGTAATTACGATTAATTATGAGAATGGGGACGCTTGATGCCGAGATAAGATAAGTGGGATAAATATCCGTCTGGTAATAAAAGCCTAAAAGGTTCATATTTATTCACGGACTTAGACTTAGGTTTTGAATGATAATGGTTTTTAAAATGGATTTTGGTTTTAGATTTTTTAAAAATCTAATTTATTATCATTCATGATTTTAGAAAAAGTGGATTCCACATTTGTGAAGAAAATCTAGAATTTCACTTATAAAATTTTTTAGGATATTTTGAAAAACAAAAATTTAGAGGAAATCAAAAATAAAAAAAATAAAAAACCAAAAACTAAAAACAAAAAACCAAAAACCAAAACCACAAAAAACTATCAAACATTCATGGCCTTAGTAATATGTCCTCTGTTCTTTATTAATCTTATTTCTAAGAAAAAAAATTGTTTCAAAAAGTTACATTTTTTTATTTTCAATGCATTTTTTATCAGCTATTGATGATAAATTGTAAATTTCAAAAAATAATGGAATAATAATGTTCAAAGTTATAATAAATTTTTGTTTCACAAAAAATGATGCAATTTTAATATGTTTTATTAAAATATGTGAAAATTCTAGAAATAGTATTAATAAGGAATAGAGAGGGTAGTTATTACTACATATTACTATTAGTCTCTCCATATCAAAGATTACTTTCGAAGCTTTTTGTTAGTCGCTCAAACGGATCCTCCAACATATTTTATAAGAAGTCCAATATGTTTTTGTGTGGCAAAAAGAGTAATTTCTTATTCAATTTCATGTTGGCACGTGAAAATTTTCATGCTTTTGAGTACACAGTACACACCATACGTACAAAAAAAATCTATTTAAAACAGATATAATATTAATTAAGACGTACGACTGAATAGAATCAGTTTTCTGGAAGCACTAATTAATGTTTAAGATGGGTTTGGGACAACGTGGATTTTAATTTATGGATAATGAGTTGTGTGCGATTGGTTACCTATATATATATATCGTTCTAAAGGACGCATATTCCGACCATGAGGCTAGGAGCCTAATACAAAGTAATCCGATATTGTCCATTTGTCCTATTTATTTATCGTATGCACTCAAGTTGAAATTTCAAATATTCTGACAGACGTATGTCAAATTAGGAGATTAAAAGTTATAATGCAAGCTAATCTTATGATCTTTCATCTCTTATTCGTGAAGGACGACCTATCACATTTTCTCCCACATTTGAAAACTTGTTCTTCACGGCATCTCTGTCGGTTTTCAGAAACTCGTTTTACATATATAATGTAATCCATTTACTTTTAATAGTTATGGCTAAATTGGTGATCAATTAGCCACTATGAATGGTGGCCTTTTAGCCACTACTTAAGCAATAATTAAATTTTTGGCCATGATCACGGATTTTACGAGTCGTTAAATCACCATGAATAATGACAACGGCTTGATTCGCACAGGGTTTTGTAGTGGTCGCGGCTATTTCTATGTTTGGCAATGGTTTTTTTCTTTGGGCACGGATAAAATATAGATACAGTTAAATTTCTATAAATTAATATTCGATAAATCAATAATTTTTTTCAATCCTAAATTTGATATTTGGACCCAAATATCACCTCTACAAAGTAATAAACATGACAATTTTTTAAAAAATTAAAAATACAACATTATTAATTTATATAAGTTTTAATGTATGTATTATTTTTGACAGATTTATTGTGGTGTATGTTGTGTAATTATAGTAGAGGATTGAAAAATAAATTGAAAGAGAAAAAGACTGTAATTATAGAGGATTGAAAAAGAAAAGGACAGTGTAATTATAGTCCTTAAGAGGAATCGTTGAGACACTCAAAAGAACAGGGCCATATAGTACGCATTGTGGCGATTATTAACCTCTGGACTATGCATTAAACACACAAAAATGGTTCACTAATTCACGCGACGACTCACATGGTTAATTTAATTTCTATATAAAATTTATGATATATCTCTACATACAACTGAGATACGTACAGTTACACCTACATATTTGTATTTATTAGTTTTCTTGTTTGTATAAAACAATTAAATCGTGGAAGATAATGTCTAAAAAAAAAAAACTAAAGCGGTAGATAAGACCTTTAATTTATTTACAAACATTTTAACGAGTTTCGATTCTATAAATTACAACTCACACTTGCAACTATCAGACCGACACAACATAAAAAAAAGAAAAAAGAAGAAGACAAAAAAAAAACAACCAACGTTCATCTATCGAAGCTATGAAGATTACAAAACCACATGCCGCCATGTTCGCTAGTCCAGGAATGGGCCACATCATCCCAGTGATCGAGCTCGGAAAACGCTTAGCTGGATCTCACGGCTTTCACGTCACCATCTTCGTTCTTGAAGCCGACGCAGCCTCATCTCAGTCCCAGTTCCTCAACTCACCAGGCTGTGATGTGACCCTTGTTGACATCATCGGCCTCCCGTCTCCGGACATCTCCGGCTTAGTAGACCCATCAGCCTTTTTTGGGATCAAACTCTTGATCATGATGCGTGAAACCATTCCTATCCTCCGATCAAAGATCGCGGAGATGCTACACAAACCAACGGCTCTGATCGTAGACTTGTTTGGCTTGGACGCATTACGGCTCGGTGATGAGTTCAACATGTTGACTTACATCTTCATCGCTTCAAACGCACGTTTTCTCGCCGTGGCTTTGTATTTCCCGACGTTGGAGAAAGACGTTGAAGAAGAACATATAATCAAGAAGAAGCCTTTGGTTTTGCCTGGTTGTGAACCGGTTCGGTTTGAAGATACACTTGAAACATTCCTTGACCCGACCGAGCAGATATACCGGGAATTTGTTCCTTTCGGTTTAGTTTTCCCAACGGCTGATGGAATTATTGTGAATACGTGGGATGATATTGAGCCCAAAACTTTGAAATCTCTTCAAGATCCAAAGCTATTGGGTCGGATCGCTCGTGTACCGGTTTATCCAATTGGTCCTTTGTGTAGACCGGTTGATCTATCTAAAACTAATCATCCGGTTTTGGATTGGTTAAACAAACAACCGGACGAGTCGGTACTTTACATTTCATTTGGAAGCGGCGGCTCTCTCTCGGCTAACCAGCTAACCGAATTGGCTTGGGGGCTTGAGCTGAGTCAGCAACGGTTCGTTTGGGTGGTCCGACCCCCCGTGGACGGTTCGGCTTGCAGTGCATATTTCTCAGCTAACCGTGATGAAATACCAGACGGTACACCGGACTATCTACCAAAAGAGTTCGTTAGCCGGACCCATGAGAGAGGCCTCGTGGTCCTCTCGTGGGCCCCGCAAGCCGAGATCCTAGCCCACCAAGCCGTTGGTGGGTTTTTAACCCACTGCGGTTGGAATTCGATTCTTGAGAGCGTTGTTAGTGGCGTTACGATGATCGCTTGGCCGCTTTTTGCGGAACAGAAGATGAACGCGACGCTGCTCGACGAGGAGCTCGGAATCGCCGTCCGATCAGAGAAGTTGCCGTCGGAGGGAGTGATTTCGAGGACGGAGATCGAGGCGTTGGTGAGAAAGATCATGGTGGAGGAGGAAGGTTGTGAGATGAGAAAGAAGGTGAAGAAGCTGCAAGACACGGCGGAGAAGTCGCTGAGTTGCGACGGCGGAACGGCGTACGAATCGTTGTCGAGAATCGCCGAGGAAAGCAACCATATTTTGGACCGTGTCAGGTGCATGGCACGTGGTGCCTAGGAACGTTTACCGTTAATAGTATTTTACTTTTTAAACTGCGTGTCGTTTTAATGTTTTGGGAATATCCGGGTGATGTCACATGTTTTGTGGTCAACGCCAGTTGCTATCAGTGTATCACTAATGTTTTTTGTTTTGTTTGATAAAAGTCTGTCACTAATGTATTTACACTCTGCAAATAAATAATCGGTGTTTACTTTGTATAATAAGGTCTTTTCTTTAATCTCCAAGTCTTCGGTTATTTAACAAAAGTTTGTGTATGACGTCGATCTTTAACTTTGATATAAAAACTTTTGCATAGGAATCTGATGATGTAGAAGATCATTATGATAATGGTAATTACGTTTGTTATATATACTACTTCGTCAGATTTCCTAATCAGCTAATCATTCCTAATGTCATTAGGTAATTTTATTATAATCAATATAATACTAAACGTTACATCTAGTTGACACATTATCAATCTAAAAGAAACTAAATGAGTAGCTCAATTTTGTCTTGTACTTATTTTTCATCCACCTTTTTAAATCTCTCTATATGTTCTTTATTAGAGAATCTTTGATTTTTGAAGGAAACTTTAATTTAATTGGATTGAGATGAAGAAGAAACAAATAACACATTATCGATCTAGAAGAAAGTATCCAATTAGTTAATAATAAATCTTTGATTATTTATATGGTTAATTAGGGAATCTTAAATCTAATTGGAACTGAGATTAAGAAGAAACAAATAATACATTAGCTCGGACGTGACAGTTATCTACCTCCAATATTTTCGGGACATTAATGGGTGCATTTTTTTATTTTCATGAAGTGTGAGGATTTTAAAAAGCCGATGGAGTTATTTACACATATGGTTTCATATAAAATACTTCAATCATTTAAAGTGATGATGTGTGTTACAATTATTGTTTTTGTTTCTTGACTTTCGTCAGTGTGTTACAAATATTTAACCCCAAAAAATATTCTGTACATAAAACTCAAACTATCCTAAATCACTCACTTTATTTATTATGCATTGTCCACCGGGGAATATACGGTAGCTGTGTTTTGGACTTTTAGTTGATATATACATGTATCGTAAATTTAAATCTTCTCCTATATAAGTGCTTAAACTATGTTTTTTCAAATGTTCATTTTGTCTCCTCCTTCGTATAGACAAACTTTTCGAATTTTAAAATTCTTCTCCTATATTAACCGAGTGACTGTGTTGGATTCTGCAAACCAAATACGGCCCATGAAGCCCAATGAGAATCAGCCTAAAGCTCGTTCTATTATTCTGCACCTTTAACTCACTCAACGATTTATTTGCATCTTTTTGGCTGGGACGATGTGAATATTATATCTGAATTTCTGTGAGAGGAACATGATGAATTTGTAAAGTAAAATACAGAAAATAGGAATGAAAAATGACAAACCAAATACAAGAATTATATTGTGATCGAAGGATGATGAACAGAGACGAGATTTGATAATCCCATTCCTTAATTCTTTAAAGGTCCTCCAGTGTGACAGTTTGTTTTCTATCTAGAAATGTAGAATGAATGAGAAAAAAATTCTTAAGCTCTTTCTTCAAAACGCAAAACGCAAAACACAAAACGCTCAACCATTAAAAGTATTCATTAGGAATCACAAAGTTGTAGAGCAATGACTGCGCCGGTTTCGAAAGAGAAGTTTGATTCTATGTTGACTAAATCAAATAGAGCATTCAAAAGTATATTATCGTTTAAACAATAATAGACTATTGACTATTGAGCCAAATTTATATGTGTGGGAATAAATTTTAGTAAAACTACCGAATGTATGCTTATATTAAAATATTTTATTTTGACATATTAGGATAGACCTATTTCTTAATTTATCAATTGTTTAATAAAAATTTCAGAAATCCAAAATATAAAATTCAGAAATACTTAACTGTAAACGAAATGGCGTAAAACGATGCGGTTTAACTGTTTTGAGATTTAAAAGAAAAAAATTGAACCCACGGTCTTTATCAAATTTTCACATGCTATTTACCAATTGATCCACAACCATCGTCAAAACAAATAGACATATTTATATTTATAAACCTAAATAATTTTATGTGTTTGATTTTAGCCAAACGACTTCGTTTGCCATTGGAGGAAATTTATCAGGAATTTCGAATTCGAATTCAATTAAAACTTAATTAAGTTTGTAATAAAAATTAAATGTTGTAAAAAGAAACATCATTTTATGAATATTTATTAAATCAAATATTCATAAAGTTATGTTTCTTTTTACAACATTTAATTTTTATTACAAACTTAATTAAGTTTTAATTAAATTCGAACTCCCTAGATTTAATAAATTTCCCCCCAAATGAAAACGTCGTGTTTGGTTAAAATCGAACACATAAAATGATTAAGACTTATAAATATAAATGTTTGTGTTAATCTTGACTATGGTTGTGGATCAATTGGTAATTGACATGCAAAAAAATACTAAAGGTTATAGGTTTGAGTCTTGTGGTGTCCAGATTTTTTTTATAAATTAAACCCATGTGGTAGACATTTTACGGCAACATGATTATTTATTTATTTAAAATGGGCTGAAACTTTTTTTTTTTTTTTTACCATTTTCATGTATCAAACTGGATTGATACTGAACTTTAAAAAATATATATTTCATCTATATTTTTATTTTAAATAATTTAATTTGTCTTTTTCTCTACTCTGCTACCAATTGGTATACTCCATATATGTATATCAAAATTTTCTAAAAGAGTTGAGATATGCATGCATATAGGGTCCACATATAAAAGGAAATATGAAAAGGAGAAGGAAAATATTTTACTTAAGAGATAAGATTATATCTAAAATATGACATGCTACTCATGCAACCATGCTAATAATTGCTTAATTTTTTTTTCCCATTTTTCCCATTTTAATTTAATTAGTTATAATTGTCAACTAATACATAAAAAAATTCATTTTTTCACGATCCCACCAAACCATCCATTTTTTTTCTTCAAAATTTACAGAAATATCCCAAAATTTTGCAGTAGTATTATAAATAGGCTTCTAAACACTTTACTTTTTTTTTTCTGGTTAAAATTCTAAACACTTTGTAGTGTCATATCTTCTCACTCAATTCCAGTCTCCAAAACTGAGAGCTCCAATGTCTCCGGCAATGAAACTTCACTCAAAATATACTGTTTTTATGTCTTCATTTCACTCACATGATCATAACGAGTCTGATAACAGATTTGATTTTAGTATTGACAGTGAATTTCTTCTCGACGCAAACGAGATCACAATTGGAGAGATGATTGTTGATGGAGGCTCATTCTTCGTCTACAAAGGACTGTATGTTTCATCTCTCCTTCTCTCTTACTTTTCTTACTTCTCCTTCTTCTAGTTTCATTTTAAAGGTATTTTTTATTCTTTCATATCCGAAACAACTGGGAATTTTTCATTGAGACAGTAAGTGAAGTTTTTGGTCTAATATTGTCATGAGGCAACTTAAGAATCATTATAAATGGAGCATATTTACTTGGGTTTATAACCTGATGTTGCATGAGAATAATTAATGGCCAAATCTTAAGCAGTCGCATAAGATTCATGAAGTATCTTGCTAATAACTGTTTGTGATTAGCCTCTTATAATTAATTACCTCAAACATTTAAAAACTCCGAGATTATTCATATGTTCTCTCTAATTGTTTATAGATTCAAAAACCAAGTTCATGTGGCGGTGAAGATGGTGGAGCCAAGTAGAACATCTGCTGTAAGCGTAGAGGATAAAGAAAAGTTTCAAAATGAAGTCTTGTTACTATCGAAGATGAAAAATGACAACATTGTGAAGGTGAAAATGAGCAAAACAAACAAATCTTTTGGTGTTTTCAATATTGTGTTATTATGAGTAACTAGACATGGTTTATGATGATTTACAATTCTTTGGAGCTTGCATAGAGCCCAAAATGATGGTTGTTACCGAACTCCTAGGATGCAGAACTCTGCGGAGTTTCTTGTGGGAATCTCAGCCAATCCCTCTTGATATAAACACGTCAGTAAGCTTTGCTTTAGATATTGCTCAAGACATGGAGTTCTTGCACTCAAATGGCATCATTCATGTCTTGTATGTAAATAGAGAAACAAATTAACATTTTGGCGTCTGTTTGTTTGTATAGGAAATATGATGGTAAAAAGTGATCTCATACAAGTGAAGTTGGAGTCCGTTGATACATTTGAGCTCTCAGTTTTGGAGAATAAAAGTGAGTTAGAAGATAAGTGACACTGCAAAATGTATAGAATTTTAACCAGAAAAAAAAAATGTTTAGAAGCCTATTTATAATACTATTGCAAAGTTTTAGAATATTTCTGTAAATTTGAAAAAAATGGATGGTTTTGTGGGATAGTGAAAAAATGTTTTTTTTTTAACGTATTAGTTGACAATTATAACTAATTAAATTAAAATGGAAAAAAGTGTTAAGCAATTAGCATGGCTGCATGAGTCGCATGACATATATTAATTATAATCTTATCTCTTAAGTAAAAAATTTCCCTTTTCCTTATCATATTTCCTTTCATATGTGGATCCTATATGCATGCATGTGAGCAATTCTTTTGGAAAACTTTGATATTGCATATATGGAGTGTACCAATGGTAGAGGGTGAGAGAAAACAAAATATTTAAAATTTAAAAATGGAAATAGATGTAAATGAATTTAAAAATTCAGTATCAATCTAGTTTGATACATGATATTGGTAAAAAAAAAAATCAACCCATTTTAAATAAATAAATAATCATGCGGCTAATATTTTAGTGATAACTCATTTTTCAACCTATTTTTTTATCAGTTAATGCTCTCTTTCATTTAAGGGAAAATATCTCCAAATAACTCATTTTTCATATTTGTTTCTTTCATTTAGGAAAAGTATCATTGAATAACTTATTTCATTCTCTTTTATTGAGTTTACGGTAAACTATCCACCACATCATGATACAACTATTAAAACTAGATTTAGCTAAAGAGAAATTGCCATATTTTATGTGACTAAAAAGATTTGTTTGTGAGACCCCATTCGATTCAGTTTATAGTTAAAAAATTTGAACCAAAATTTTAGAACCTTTAATATTTTGGTTTTATTAAAAGCCCAATTTTTTTTTATTAATTCCAAAATAAAGATGTAACAAGTCTAGCCCATTAACATAAACAACTAGGGTTTTGGAAAGAGGCATCCATTAATGTGGCAGACGCCAACGGAGATGAGTACAATAACGACGAAGTAGAAAAGAAAGGAGATGGTGGTTGAGGGTAAGAAGAAGAAGAATCTGTAACCGTAAGGATGGAGTAACCAAAATCCAGTCTAAGAATTCACTATGAACTCAGAGATTGGAAGAAAGACAGCCCAGATGGTGAAACGATTTATAGAAGTTCACCTTCAAGAACCAGAATTTTCGTAGGGAATGATGTTTAGGCGATGAGCAGAGAGATAAAGAAATGGGAATTGTTTTATATTTGGATATCTGAATCAAACATGAGTTTCGAATATAAATAGAATAACAAATGCAACAGAGCGTAAAAATAGGAAAATGTGGGTGAAAGGAGGAAAAGTGGAGATGATGGAGGATCGTGGGTGACACTGTCACAGTACTCCCTCCTCGAGATTATCCTTGTCCTCAAGGATCAAAGTCTGGGAATCTATGTGCAAAATCCTGATAAAATTCCTATGTTGCAGCAGAAACTGGTTCTTCTTTCCAATGAATTAACACTTTAGTGACTGCTTTGTTGTGGCGTTTGGTCATTTTTTTGTCGAGGATTGCCTCAGGTTGCTTGTCTTCTCCTTCATCGTGCAGGTACTGTGGCAATGGTGTTGTGTTGGAAGGCGGATTTGGGCAGAATTTGAGCTAACTGACATGGAATGTATTATGGATGGAGGCGTGTTGTGGGAGCTGGAGCTTGTAAGCGGTTGTGCCAATGCGATCGATAATAGGATAGGGACCGTAGTAACGAGGAGATAGCTTATGAGGCATGTGTTTACCTTTGAGAGAGTGTTGTCGATATGGCTGCAACTTTAGATAAACGTAGTCTCCTGTTTTAAACTCACGGTGGGAGCGTTTAGAATCTGCGTACTGCTTCATTCTATTATGTGCACGAAGAAGGTGGAACTTGAGGAGTGCGATCAGCTCTTCCCATTTGCGCAAACTCCTGTCTATCACTTGTGATGAGCTTTCCCCGGGGAGGTAAGGCAGGTGAATCGGTGGTGGTTGTCCGTATACAATCTCGAATGGTGTACTTTTGATGGCTGAGTGAAAAGTCGTGTTGTACCACCATTCAGCTAAAGGAAGCATCCTTGACCAAGTGTTGGGAGCGTCCGATGACATGCACCGTAAGTATGTTTTGAGTGTTTTGTTTGTAATCTCCGTTTGGCCATCGGTTTGTGGGTGATACGATGTAGAGAAACGAAGGTCCACCCCATGAACACGGAAAAGTTCTCTCCATACGTCGCTAAGGAATGTAGGGTCGCGGTCGCTGGTGATATCTTTTGGCATCCCGTAAAGTTTAAAGATATTATCCATGTAGGCTTGAGCTACGTCAATCGCCGTATAAGGATGGGAGAGAGCAATGAAGTGGGCATTTTTGCTTAACTTGTCAATTACCACCAAGATACAATGGTTACCAAAAGAGGGCGGAAGACCTTCGATGAAATCCAAACTTATTGATTCCCAAACACCATTGGGTATGTTGAGCGGTTGGAGAAGTCCTGGTTTGGCTGCGCATTCTGTTTTGTTTCTCTGACATGTGCTGCAATTTCTTACATAATTTTGCACTTCCAAACTCATTTTCGGCCAGAAGAAAAGTGACCGAATGCGGTGTAATGTGGAGTCGCTGCCCGAATGACCTCCAAGAGCTGAATCATGAAGCCACCAAAAAATGTGAAGCTTAACATCAGAGTTGTTACCGACAACAGGCTTTCCTTTTCTTCGTAACTCGTCTCCTGTGAAAGTATAGTGTGGATGTGAGTTTTTGTCTACCTTCAAATCGGAGATGATTTTCTGGAGGTTGGAGTCAAAATCCCAAAGTGTCCGGAGAGATTGATAAAAATCTTCATGAGCATTAGAAAGAGTGATATGGAGGAGTTCAGACCCGGTTACTCGAGATAATGCATCAGCGATGAAATTTTCTTTCCCCTGCTTGTATTGGATTTCAAAATCATATCCCATGAGTTTCGATACCCACATATGTTGGAATGAAGTTGTTATTTTCTGATCCAAAAGATATTTAAGGCTCTTCTGGTCCGTTTTGATTACGAAATGGTTGTGTGCGAGGTATGATAGCCATTAGTTCTTTCTCATAGACGGAGAGCTGTTGGTGACGAGAACCAAGGGTTCGACTGATGAAAGAGATCGGATGTTGTTCCTGCATAAGTACGGCACCGATGCCTGAATTGGAGGTATCTGTTTCAACAACAAAAGTTTTCTTGAAATTCGGAAGGGCAAGGACCGGAGAAGAAGAGAGTGCTGCTTTGAGGTTAGAGAAAGTGAGGTTGGCGTCATCATTCCAAGTGAATCCATCTTTACGGACGAGTCGAAAGAGAGGGTTTGCGATGATACCGTAAGATTGGATGAAACGACGGTAGTAATTGGCGAGGCCTAGAAAGCTCCTAAGTTGTTTCTGTGTTGCGGGGATTGGCCATTTCTGTATCGAAGCTATTTTTGCTGGGTTTGTTCTAACGCCATCGGCAGAGATAAAGTGGCCCAGATATTCAACTGTTCGGGCTCCAAAAGTGCACTTCGATGGTTTTAGGTACAATTGTTGTTGGCGGAGAATCGAGAACACAACGTGAAGATGATGTAGATGTTTGTCCCATGTGCTGCTGTAAACCAGAATATCGTCAAAGAAGACGATTACGAACTTGTGAGAAACTTCCTGGAAAACATGGTTCATGAGTCCTTGAAATGTGCAAAGGGTATTGGTAAGACCGAACGACATGACGAGATACTCGAAGTGACCAGAATGTGTCTTGAAAGCAGTTTTGTAAACATCTACTGGGGTCATTCGTAGTTAGTGAAACTCTGAGCGGAGATCCAGCTTGGAGAAAAAGACTGACCCTCCGAGTTTGTCCAAGAGATCTTCTAAAAGTGAGATAGGATATTTGTCTTTGACTGTCTGTTGGTTTAAGCCTCTGTAATCGACACATAGGCGCCAGTTTCCATCTTTCTTTTTGACGAGGACGATGGGAGACGCATAGGGACTTGAGCTGTGTTGGATGACACCTTGTGAGAGCATGTCTTTTATCATCTTATTAACAATTTCCTTTTGAAGAGTAGAATATCTGTATGGCCTTTTATTTACCGGATTGGAGCCTGCAACAAGAGGAATTGAATGGTCGAAGCCTTCGCAAAACGGGGAAAGAGCAGTGGGTTCGTCGAAGATGTCAGATTATGAGGCAATCAACGCCTTGAGTGCTGGTGTTTCTGACATATCGGAACCTGTTGTTGTGATATGTGCAAATTTGCCCTCATGTGTTGTTTCAACTGTGGCATGATTGATTTCTCTAACCTGCAACATCGCTAGCTGAGGGGACTGTGAGAGAAGCTTGTTGAGGGTGCTACCTTTGATCAATTTACCATTGGACTTTAGTGAGCCGCGGAGAACGTATTTCTGGTTTTCCAATGTAAATTCTATTCGAAGATTAGAAAAATCCCAAATGATTGGGCCGAGTGTCGAGAGCCACTGAACTCCAAGTACAAAATTGCAACAAGCTAGTGGGAGGACACGAATTGGAGTGTGGAAAGAGTAGCCCTGCATCGACCATTCGAAATCAATGCACTTATAAGTTGTGATTATATTGTCTCCATGGGCTGCTGTGACTGCCATTGGGGTGGTTTGTTGCAGTACAATGCCAATCTCGTTTGCAATACTTAAATCCAGAAAGTTGTGTGTACTGCCAGGGTCGATGAGTACGTTGATTTTCTTCTTGCCATATTTTCCCATTAAGCACATACAGTTGAATGTAGAAGAACCGTTTTGGCGTTAAGTGAAAGAACTGGAGTGTCGCTGGAATGTCATGAAGCAGTTGTGACTGAGGTGCTGGTGTGTCAATATCTGCATCGGTAGACTCAGAGTCATCATCTTCACCTCCATCACATATATATGTGATTTTTGGTGTTTCAAATGGTGCCCCGGAGTGTATTTTTCATCACAGAACATACACAAGCCTTTGTTTTTCCGATCCTGCATTTCCTCGTAAGAAATTTTTTGAGGTTGTTTCTCAGCTATGTTTCGTGGTATGAAGGTTGGTTTTATGGATTGTGGTGTAGTGGGTTCCGGTTGGTGGGTGGTGGGGTATTTGTAGTAAGGAGATTGTTTTTGGTAGGTTGTGGGATTGGAGTATTTGGGCTTAGTGGTTTGCGAGATGGAAATGTAGGTTTCATGTAACTTCGCTAAACGTGCTTCTTCATCGACTGTTGTGATGTTGAATTGGCGGACGTGTACAGCGAGTTATGGGTTGAGGTTGGGTAGGAAAATGTTGAGGGCGTGTGAAGGGGGAAGGGATAATCGTATTTGAGCGCACTCGAACTTCTCCAAGTAAATATCAACAAGATCGTTTCCCTGTTTTAATTGAACCAATTCTGAGAAGGGGTCAACGTAGGGTTCGTCAAAGCGCTTTGCTAGGGCGATTACATATTCTGACCAAGAGGGGTAGGCGCCATATCTCTCTGCAATGTAGTTGTGATGCCATTTGAGAGCTTTACCCGACATGTGAATTGTGGCAAAGTGCACCCGTTGATCCATTGGTGTATTGTCTAATGTGAAAAACTGTTCACATTTGTACATCCAATCTCGCATTTGGGAGCCATCGAAAAGAGGAAAGCTGACTTTGGAGACACGGAAAAGCATGCCACCGAGGTTGTTTAGGTGAGATGTGTGGATGGTTGAGGGTGAGCTTTGATGGAGATGGTTTTGTGGGTCGGGAGGTTGTTTTGGTGGTTGATAAAAAGGAGGGCTTTGGTGAGTTGTTGTTTGAGTGGGCGTTTGGAGTATTGATTCGTTTGAGGAATAAAGAGGTTGTTTTTGTGGATCTTTTGGAAAGATTTTCGCCAGCATACTTGTGATCTCATTCATGCCGACTTGGATTTCGGTGAATTTGAAATCAAAGCCAGATTTCATTTCTGAAATTTCAGATCGCATTGCTTCCGCTTCTGCAGCATACTTTGTATTGAGCTCTTCTAGCTGTTTGTTCATTTCAATCAGAGATGTGGCACAAGTATCCATTAGAAAAAAAAAATTCGAGGTAGCAGGATAAGGCTCTGATACCAATGTAACCGTAAGGATGAAGTAACCAAAACCCAGTCTAAGAATTCACTATGAACTCAGAGATTGGAAGAAAGACAGCCCAGATGGTGAAACGATTTATAGAAGTTCACCTTCAAGAACCAGAATTTCCGTAGGGAATGATGTTTAGGCGATGAGCAGAGAGATAAAGAAATGAGAATTGTTTTATATTTGGATATCTGAATCAAACATGAGTTTCGAATATAAATAGAATAACAAATGCAACATAGCGTAAAAATAGGAAAATGTGGGTGAAAGGAAGAAAAGTGGAGATGATGGTGGATCGTGGGTGACACTGTCACAGAATCGTGAGAGGAAAAAGAAGAAGAAAAACAAGAAGAGAAGGTGAAGCGTGAGAGGAAAGAGGAAGAAGATGAGAAAAGTGAGAGAAAAAAAAAGGAAGAAGAAGAAGCATCATGAGAGAACAGAAAAAATGTTGAGCGAATGGGGGATGAAAGTGTAGATCTAGGGTTTATATTAAGGATATGTGATAAACCAATCGATCTAAATTTGGTTTTCGGTTTAAAACTGAACCAAAATCCAAAGTTGATTTATATTTCTACCAATCTGTTTTGCCTCTAAACCAAAACTAAATCGAAATGGCCAAATTTTGGTTTATTCAGTAATTCTGCTCAGGCCTAATAAATACCAATAAAAATAATGAATATAATAAACATTCATCACCAAACTGTACTATATCTTATCAAGTGGAAAATAAAAATAATAATCGGATCCATGTCAAATATTAAAATATTATTATTTAATGAGTAGAAAGGTCTTTTAAAATTGTTGAGTCTGGTTGTATCGATATAAACTCCACTATGATCCGGTTTGAAAGATGAAGAATGATGCGATCCAACTAAAACCATGAAAAGCACCTGCAAACAACTTACACATGAAAATACATCGAAAATTCAAAAAAAAGAAGTATTTAGATACTAAACCCCTAAAACAAAACAATTATGCCACAATATAGAAAAGAGAATTCTTAAATTGAAGTGAAAGCAAAGATAAAGATAAAACTTGATTGAGATCGGATAGCCATCTCTGCTAAACTATAGTGAGATCCATAAACCTCTAACAAGGAAACAAAGACATGAATAACAAGAAGTGAGGCGTTTGCTTCATCTCCAAAGATGAAACACTACGATAACCTTCTTATCCAGCGACTCCCTCACTGCAACATCTTCACTCCTTAACCCAGGGATGGTTCTAAGGGTGTGCGAGAGGTGCAACTGCACATAGCCTTAATTTGTTTCTTACAAATGAGGGTCCAAAATTTCTAGATTTTTCTTTCATGGATAGAAGCTGCGACAAATGTAGAAGAACATAAATAATTAGGTTTTAGAAGAACACAATTTGGGCCTAACCATTATTTTACTAAGCCTAATATCTTTTTTCTTTCCACTTTTTGTTACTTGCATCTTTAACAAAAGGACAATATTAGTTTCTTTTAGTAAAGGGCCCATCACCTCTCTTTTCAATTCCCCATCCAAAATCTTTTTTTAGGTCGTTTGTTTATCTCACTGTTTTTCTCAGAGTTATCATGTCTCTATAAGTGGATTTACTATATAAAATCAATAAAACATCTTTATTTCAAAACTTTTTTAAAATTATAATACTGATTTTAATTATTTAGAAAATTCTTTTTTATTTATTAAAAATATAAATGATTTGTAAATTAAATAAGAACAAAATTGCCATATTATATATATGAAAATTTGATTTTTTTTTTTAAATGAAAGGAGGGTATTTTTCAAATTATGAAACATACATAGGGTATTTTTCCAAAAATTCCTTTACCAAATTTACTAATGCAACATTTTGGCACCTTTTTTGGCAAACTTTTTAAACATTTCATCATTATTTATCATTAAAATACGAATTTCTACTAAAACTTATGTTAAAATTAAGCAATATTTATATGTTTCAGTATTAATAAGTATGTGTTTTAAAAAATAAATACAAATATAGATTGTGTTAAAATAAGTATTTATATGTTTCTACTATACATTTTGTCACAGATTCGTCACTACTACAATCTTTATTTAGTTACTCTCAGTTTCATCACAAAATTGTGACTCAATAGTAACGATTTCGTGACTATATAATTTCGTCAAAATTTCGTATATAAATTGTCACAATATTGAGACATAGTTTTTTGTCATAAAGATTGGTCACAATTTCACAATATCGTTTATTTAGCTATGTGTGAAATCCCTTCATGCACGTCTCTACTGCGTTACCCACCAAATTGAGCAATGCATTTTTAACTTAAACTTGAAAGAGAAAACTTTATTAATGAGATATTAATAGATTTGTAACTAGAGGGTTAACTTAACCCTAACATTGGACTTATCACTTATTGTGATGGGTCATATTGTACCCTACAATTATTAGTTTCGTTGTAAGCTTTCATTTTAGTGAAAATGAATTGAAAAATAAAATATTTCGGTTTTCCAAAGATTGCTATGAAATTTACAATTTAGTATTACATATGTTTAAAAATTTTAGGCCTACATTGAGATTGATGGGCTTATATATTATGGCCTAGGCCCCCAAAGAAATTACAGCCTATTTCCATTATTATGATGGCTCCGTCGTATTAAGAGAGATTTAAACGGTTCTTAGTGTTGTTGTCATGTCGTGATAATAACATGTCACAATATCGTATTATCATTATGGACCTACGATACGACTGGCACAGCCAAAAAAAATCTATTCTCGAATCTCTTTTTTCTTTTGGTCTATCGAATATCTAAATCAAATCAATGGTCAAAAAACCGAAAGGTAAATTTTCAATATTCGACTGAAAACGTAACAAAAAAAAACAAATGGGACCCCAACTATTCAAGATTTGGAAAGAGTTTCTATTAAAAGAAGTAAATCTCATCTCTTTATACCAATTCTGATTAAGGCAACGAAAGCAAAACTATTCCATTTATTGCATTTTTCACGGAATTTAATTAGAGTCACTCATCGTCACTAAAGATTTCTTTGCGTTCAATTCAAGAATAAGGAATTAGATCGATCACTGTTAAAAATTTAATGTAAAAAATATTTAATATTGAACCCTTTCATTCAAACGGAAGTTTCAACTCACACTACGTTATTGAACAAGAACATCTAAAACCCCAATTTCTCTCAAAACATATTAGTGTATACTTATAATTTTCTTCTACCAATGTCTTTTCCTGAAAACTCTCCTGATCCAAACGTCGAGGCCACATCGATGCCGCTGTTTCCTCGAACCAGAGCGGAGAGTCCGCTACTTGGACCATTTCCATTACCAACCGCTCTACCTAATCCAAGAAAGTCTAGTGTGGTCTGTTTCGGACCAAACACAGATGAATTCCCCATCATGAGCTCTTTCAAACCCGAGCTGCTTTCGCCACCGCAAGGAAGTCCCAATCCTAGTCCATGAGGGACTATTGCATCCATAGAAGATGAAGTTGATGAAACTATCCCTAATCCGCGGAGCAATGAACCTCCTGAAGAAGCTGGTCCCATTTGTGCTGCTTTTTGAAGCAGAGCGGTTGCGGACATAGCAGGCTGAGCTTGGAACCGAGTTGACCCGAGAAAGGATGATCCATGACTTGTTGAAAGACCCAAAGAGATGGGTTCAATGGATGAAGATGGCGCGAATAAACTCGGTGAAGAAGAAGATGTCGTGTATATACTCGGAGAAGCTGAGGAAGATTCGAATAAGCCTGCGAAACCCCCATTACGTGCAACATTTAAACCAGTAGGTTTTGGAGCTTCTTGAACGATTTCAGGGGGGGTTTTAGGGGATTCTGCAAAAATTAAATAAAAAATCAAGAATGGTCATTAGTCTTTTACATAAAGTTTGATACTTTTTCAATCACATCTTTCGATTTCTTTACCATAAAGAATTAATCAGCCAAACAACTACTAAATTTACCAGACGAGTTATGTTCTTAATCAGGTAACAGATAAAAATAATACAACACTACAGACAAAAAAATATATACTAAACTCCAAGATCACCGACCATTAACAGAGATTACTTTTGCTATCTTCGTTTTCAGCTAAAAACAAGAAACTAAAGCGACAAAAAAATTGATCCAAAATACCAAAACATTCCCAATCTAGAACTTTTTACCTGATTGCTTAATTGTTAAAGTCGATGAAGATTTGATTTTTGCAGACTCAGTATCCACCGGAGCAAACGGAGGATTCGGGTCGGGTACGGGGTTTTTCGGGGTCAAAATTTCTTGATTCTGTTTCTTACTTTGTTGATTATGGCTTCTCGCACTTTCTTCAGCCAAAGCATCACAAAAAGCTCTATGCGTTATAAAACTATCCCTCCTGCCAAAAACAGAAAAAAATACTCAGAATTTTATTTTATTTTTCTTTTAGAAATTTGAATTGAATTTTCTGTGGTTTGAATCAAAAAACGCAAAAATCTTTACCTAGAAAACAGAGTACCACAATCACATTTATACTCCTTAGTACCACAGATCTTGGAATGGGCTTTCCAATCAGATTGAACTGCGTATTTCTTTGAACATTTATCACATTTCCACTTCTTCTCACCGTGTTTCCGACAAAAGTGTTTCTTGATTCCGGTGAGATCTCCTAAAGCTCTTGAAGGGTCGTGATGAACACAGTTAAGCTCAGGACAAACGTAGACTTTTTTCCTTACTTCTTTGCTTGATTTTTGTCGGAGTTTCCATGGTAAATTATGACCTCGACGATGAAGTTGTAGATTCTGGTCTCTTTGAAATCCTTTGTTACAGATTTCACAAACAAATCGGTTTGTTGCTAGTAAAGTTTTTGGTGATAAAGCTATAACTTCTGAGTCTGGATCTGCAAAAAAAATCAACAAAATCAGAATTTAAAAAATGAAAATTTTGAGTAGTAAAGTTTGGATTTTTGAAGTTGTTACCAGGCATGCCGGGGAGATTCCGTTTCTTCTTTCCGGTGGATTTTCCGGCGGATTTTGGAAGTTGGGTTTGGTTTCCGGTGGATGAAACACTTGCTTCGCCGGAAACTGTAGAGGAATTATCTAAATCTACCGGCATCTTTAATAAAAATAAAATAAAAATCTCTCTTTTTTCTTTTTTTTGGTTGCTACTGATTCTTTAAATACAAATGTTAGAATGAAAAATGAAGAAAAAACTTTCAGCTCATTATCGTCAACCAAGTTTCAACCTTTAGGGTTTATCTTTTTCACACACTACTTTTTTTTTTTTTTTACTTTCTATCTATTTCTATAATTCTCCTCCGTTGTTCTTCAGCTACCAGTCAATCTGCTTTTCGTTAAAAAAAAAATCATTTTTGCTACCTACCTTTTCTGATAACAACAATTAAATTCTAAATTAAACAAAAGTAAAAATAGAAACCAAAACTTTTACTGAAAACGTCGATTTTTCAGATCCAACGGCTGAGATTCCACCGGAGAGTTATGCCGTCGGAGTTTGATCTGATTTCGAAATAAGGCGGCTAGTGAGATTTCGTGTGAAACAAAGCGACGACTCTTTTTTTTTTTTTTTGGGTTCTTCCGAGACAAAGGAGCCTTTTTTCTTTAGTCTCTCTATTGTATTGGCACAATTATTTTAGTTTCTTCTCTTTAGTCGATTTTCAACTTTTTCAGCACTTTGGATATTTTAAAAAATTTTGGAAAGTTTTTTAAATAATAATATTTTTTTTAAGCCATCTAAAAGAAATATTTTGTCGATCCTTGTGGGGTTCGAGTGTTTTCAAGTATCTATCTGTGATTCTGGACTCCCATGCATTATAGTATTTATTAAAATATCAATCTCGTTGTCTTTCTTTCCATGAACTAATAATCTAATTTATTTACTCATTTTAGTTTGAATGGTCAGAAACATTATGAAGTTTGTAGATAAAGTAGGTTTATGTTAATGATTCTTTATAGAAATATGCTAGTGAATACAAATATTAGATCTATTAGTCATAAATCATGTTACATATAATCAGCTAACCATGTACAAATATTACCGTTATGTTACTAAGCAATTAAAAAAAAAAATCTAAGGTAATAAAATAAGATTTGAGGTAAAAAGTGGAGTTAAAAAGATTGGTATTTGTCTTTAAGCGAAGACAGCGGAGGATTTACCGTCGCATTGTCGGACCAAACACCTCTGTTAAAAAGGTATTTCCATAATTGTCGATAAATGACAAAAGGAGAAAAACATTTACGGCAAATTTTGAAAATTACGGTTGATTTTGTCGTCTATCGATGTTATCAATTTTTTGATTATCATGCTATTACACATTTAATGCAATTGATCGCGTTATTTGTTGACTTTTACCTTTTATAGTGTATCTCTACAAACTTGTACGTGATTTTGATATACGCCTCCTTAGTGTTTGAGGTGCTAAGATGTTGCCACGTGTATCGTAGTGTTTCATCACGCCCGTTGGATAGAACTCAAACCAGATAATACCTTTTCTTAACAATAATTATCATCTTTGTCAAATAGTATATGTTATTCATAAGATTGGATTGATTTTATTTATACTTTTGGATTTGATAAAAAAAGAGAAAGGATCAATCCTACTCTTCTGCAATATCCAACAAAAACTACTGTTTGACTTTATTTTCCTTTTTTTTTTTCTGTCTTATATTTTTTATGAGTTCCAAAAATTATTTAAAGCATAACATGGTCCCTCAAAATTCCAGAACACTATTCAGCCAGCTTTGAAATTCCATTTTCTACAGAGAAAGTTTCAGCACTATCTAGTAATCAATAGAGAAATCATAATTTCTCTCTTTACGTACTTTAAGCGATAATCCAAATACTAGTTCAACAAAAATGTGATAATCCAAAGATTGCAAAGACGAAACAAAAATCCAAAGATTCCAGAGCATGGACACTATTGGGCCGAAGTCTCTATATCCGAGCTTAGCCCATTCGAGTTCGTATATTCTTTAACGTTTCTTGTGTTGTGTGCTTTTTTCCAACTCTCCTGTTATCTTCCCCCACAACGAAATTAAACGTTTTTTTGTTTGTTTCAATAGTACCATTTTTTTTCCTTTTCTTTTTCATTCGAGTTTACAAAAGAGACGACGAAAAATAGGAGTAGAAAAATAAACGTTTGGAATGGAAGATCATGAGATAAATAAATACAAGAAAATGCATATAAACATATACTAAACAAGGTGATCATAACATATGATATAATCCAAACTGTTGTGCAAAAACAAAAACACATTGTACAAAAATTCTTAGGTTAAACTATTGGGAGCGACTCGGTTTGAATAGATCTAATCGATCTTCCCTCCAATGTGCTGTTGGGAATGGAAAAAACTGTTTGTATTGGTTCGATCATTGGAACCCTTTTTTTGTGCTAATTTATTTTGGTGACGAAAATTCTAAAAGATTTCGTGTAAGAAAATTCTCACACATTTAAGTTAACAAAACAAAGTAGCTTAATTGTGTTTCACCTATAAGGCTATAACTAGGAAACACCTAAGATTCGAATTGTTTGAAATAGTCTAGAAGTAATTTCGCCATTATTATCTTAACGAAAAGTTAAGCAAATTACTCACAATAGAAAGCAGAGTACATTGATGTTGAAAAATCTTTAGATATTTCATTGTTTTGAACTTTTGATTCATTGGAGCACAAATAAAAATAGTTTGTAGACGATATTGGACGTTCCCATTACGAAGTAAAAATGTTTGTTCGGATGGGGACAAACGTGGAGCTGAGGTGGCAGAACTTGCTGACGTGGATGAGGCTCAAAGCCTCAAACATACTTAGACAAGTGGAAGTGGTTCCTTATACTAGGATCGACTCATATCCCTCTTCTTCAGGTTTAAGTTGGTCATACCGTTCACAAACCCGTTGAAGATTGTTTCAATCTTATACGCAACATGTTAAAAAAACATCTCGAATCATAAAAGGTGTATTTCAAAACAAATAAACGTTGTAAATGTGCAATGTGCATAATCAAAATAAGGGTAAAGATTACCATGGGAGTTTCATATAGTACAAGTCTCTTAATAGCAACAAAGGTTTTGTATCATGGCAAAAAAGATTTAAATATATGGTGTCCGAAGCTCATATTTTCCAGCTAATAATTAAAGCCATTGAAATTTACTTTGCTAGTTTTTTTTAGGTAACAAAAACTTATGGTGAAAAAACGTTACTGACAGTTTTTATATGATCAAGAAGCGACAAATCACGAAGGAAAAAAGAGCGGAATTAAAATACAATTTTTCAACATTTGGGGACTTTCATTTGATTAATTACTTTCTTCCTCTAACCAATTTATCGAAAATACGATATTTCCTTTTTGGTTTTCTCTACTTTTCTTTGTTTCTTTATTACCGATTACAGTTCCAATTATATACTGCTAAAGTTTCAAACACTTGTTGATGTAAATTTCAAGTGTTGACTAGGTAAGCTATTTCTTGGTACCAAACTTTCTTTTAATAGATAAGTGAAGATGTTTGTATCCCCAAGTTACAACAATTCTCTATGTTATGGAAAAAAACTATTTGACTGAAATTTCCTAGAGCTTTAAATAACATCATACTCTAATTGGTAAGATGACAATATGATCTTATCTATAACAAAAAAAAAAAACATTTGTAGAATTTACTGACCCTTTATAAGTTATTAACTCGCAAAACCATATTTAATCAAACAAAAACACAAAGTTTCGGATGATTTATATTTGTTTTAATTTCTAACACAACTACGACATCCACTAACGTCTTGTAGATTTGAATTTGATAACTAAAAAAAAAATGATAATTCATCTTTGAAAAGAAAAAAAAGAAGAAGAAGAAGACCGATAATGGCGTGTTTGTAAATATGTCAAACACTAGGGTCCACTATTAGTTGCACATAACAGAGACGTGTCGAAGATGGCCAGATCCAAAACCCTTACGTCTTTTACACAAACCAGCACAAAACTATTCAATCTAAACCCTCCATTTATCCACGTCATCGATCCTAAACACCTAAATCCAACGGTTATAAACACATTAACTAATTCACACAAAATTCTTCAAAACCAACCCGCCCCCACTTTTTAGACCCCTTTTTTTCCAAACCCGCCCCAATATTTTCTCAAAATCAATTAAAGAGCCCAACAAAGAACAAATGTTTAGGTTTTTGTCTTCCTCACAAGGTTTAGTGGCGACTGGTTTGTGACCGTACAAATTAGGGTTTCGGTAATAATCCAAAAGAGGGGTTTTTCCGATTCTGTATCATCCTCTAAATCAACTCTTACCTCCGTCAAGCTTTCTCTTTTTCCCCTTTTTGTTGCGTTGTGAAATCTTCTTCTCTGTATTTACTTCAAAGATACGATTTTTGTGAGCTTTATAAGGTGGGTTTTGGTTTTGATGGATGAGATTTGGGAAAGAGCTGTGGAAGCGGCTCTAGACGGTCAAACAGATCATTTGGCTACACGAACGCTTACACTTGATGGAGCTGTGAAATGTGTTCAAGGACGTTTACCACCGCCTAGTCTTTTGGAAAAGTTTCAGAATCTTCAGCATCTTTCTGTAGCTAACATCGGTGTTTCTTCTCTGGAGCAGTTTCCGAGACTTGGTAATTTACAGAAGCTAATCTTATCTGATAATCGAATCACTGTTGGTTTGGAGTTTCTTGTTGAAGCTGGGCTTGATTCGTTGCGTGATTTGGATTTATCTAATAATCGGATCCAGTTTGTTGAGGATCTAGCTCCTTTAGCTGAGTTGAAGCTTGTTTCTCTTGATCTGTATGAGTGTCCTGTTACTAGGGTTAAGGATTATCGATCTAGGGTTTTTGGGCTGATTAAAACTTTGAAGTATTTAGATAAGACTGATGCTGAAGGGAATGAGAGACCTGAGTCTGATGATGAAGATGATGAGGAAGATGAGGAGGATGATGAAGAGGAAGAGGAAGGTGATGAGGAGGATCCTGGAAGTGGTGAGGTTGATGGAGATGAAAGAACAGAAGCTCCTTGGATGAGTAATGGGCATAGTGGAAGGTTAGATGGGGTTGTGGATGTTGATGAAGATGAAGAGAGTGATGCAGAGGATGATGAGTCAGAGCAAGCTACTGGAGTGAATGGAACTAGTTACAGACCTAATGGGTTTCGTCTACAAGCTGTAAATGGGGACGAAGGGGAAGATGATGGGGACGATAGTGAGTCTGGAGAGGAGATTGATGAGGAGGAAATAGGGGAAGATAATGATGTGGTTGAGGTGCATGAAATTGAAGATAGTGATAATGAGGAAGATGGGGTTGATGATGAAGAAGATGAAGAAGAGGATGAAGATGAAGAGGAAGTTGATAATGATGATCATGGTCTTGGTGGGTTAGGGAGTACAGGTAGGTTGATGAACGCAGGAGAGATTGATGGGCATGAGCAAGGAGATGATGATGAAGATGGTGATGGCGAGACTGGGGAAGATGACCAAGGGGTTGAGGATGATGTGGAGTTTGGGGATGAAGATGATGATGGTGAAGAGGAGGTGAGATACTTGGTACTTATAAGCGTATGCAATGTTTTGATATATGAGTGCGATGCTTGGATTTCAGTTTCACTAATTTTGTGTTGTTGTTTTTCACTGGTTTGTAGTTGCTGTAGATAGGTTCTTGATAGACTTATCACTTCATTTTGACAAAATTTTGTGCCTAAGTTCAATTGACTGTTGCTATTCAGAGATTGATGTTTAGAACTTTGGTGATTGATAGTGGACAGTTAAGACGGGACTTTTAGTACCATCTCTAATTTTGCTAGTGGTTTAGGATATCAGTCCGGTCTTGCATTGTTTTGTTTGTTGCGTAAAATATCAGGTTAGATTACAGTGAACCCTGTTGTGTTATGTGAAGACAACTAAAGATAAAGTTGACCCCTTTTGTTGCTGAAATGTTTCCATGCTTGAAATTCTGATTTGCCAAATTGTTGCTGTATGTACTGATTGCTTTTGTGTGTAGCACTAATCTGGAATTTTTATGACTTTGATAGGATGAAGAATCCGGTGAAGGGTACCTTGTTCAGCCAGTTTCTCAAGTGGAAGATCTTGATGCTGTGGGTAGTGACATCGAGCCCATCAATGAGGACAATGATCCAGATGAAGAAGAAGAAGTCGAAGATGACCTGCCAATCCCTGACCAGTCTTTGCCATCATCATCTCGCCCAAAGAGAAAAAGAGAAAACGATGATGATGGTGATGAAGATGATGACGATGATGATGATGATGATGACGATGATGATGGTGTTGATGATGAAGAAGGTTGAACATGAAACATAGTACGAATCAGAATCTCTAGTTTGATGAGTTTTGGATGGCAAAGAAGCTCTGTTCCTTCAGGATTAGAGCGGCTATAACTGAATGTTCAAATGTCAGTTATAGTCAGTTATGGTGGGATTTTCAAATGACGGTTACTCAGCTTGGATTTACCGCCCTTTTAGAAACCCCGCTTTATGGAGGGAAACATAAAACACAAAAACAACAAAAAAAAAAAAAGGAAGACAGTTTCGAGACCTTGTTTCTCTGTTAGAGGGTCTTGTAAGATGCTTATGTGGATAAATCTTTTGAGTTATATCGTCTTTTGCTTTTACATCCATTACACTTACACATGTCGTATCATGATTGGTTGAGACCGGTTTTGCTAGGATTGTCGTAGTGTGTGTTGATGCATTATAAGATCAAACGGGTGAGAAAGTTTTGCTATTTTGTGTGGTTAACAGTTGAGAGACTTCAAAATCCAATCTTTCTCTCACTCTCTTTCTTAAAATGCTTCGTCTATCTCCGATCTCTGCTCCTCTATCACCGTCGTTTCACCGGAGAAATGGGATCCGGCGATCAGTTAAGCTGTCAGGTAGGATTGTAGCTAAGGCTAGAGACAATACTGACACTGGAGGAGTTCTGGAGAAGGTGGCTATAGGCGGTGGTGTAGTTTCAACGCCGGTTGTTGGATGGTCGCTCTACACTTTGAAGACGACGGGCTGTGGTTTACCTCCAGGACCGGCTGGTTCAATCGGAGCGTTGGAAGGTGTGAGCTACTTGGTGGTGGTTGGTATCGTGGGTTGGTCTTTATACACCAAGACAAAAACCGGGTCGGGTTTACCGAATGGGCCGTTTGGTTTGTTGGGTGCTGTGGAGGGCTTGTCGTATCTGTCGGTTCTAGCCATTCTTGTGGTGTTTGGTCTTCAGTTCTTGAATAATGGGTCGGTCCCTGGTCCACTTCCTAGTGACCAGTGTTTTAGCTAAACCACGTGTAATGTTTGTATCAGGGCATGCAGTGATGTGGATTCTAAGAGAGATACTCACTAATTAAAAAAGTAAATTATTAAAAAGTAAAAAAGAGAAATGAAAGCCAATATGAGAATTTGACATATGTATCGATGGGATTGGTTTTGTTTTGTTTTGTTTTTTTTTTAAAAAATTTAAAGAAATAATTAAACTATCTATAAAGATTAAAATAATATATGTTAAAGTATAAGGGGTTCTATGCAATGTGGATGCTCTTGGAATTTCTAAAGTATCAATTAATGTTAGCTTTCATTGACCATAATCGCAATTTGGGCAGAGATTATATTAATTTACTAGAAAAATTGGTGAAATTATAGAAAACTGAGGAGAACAAATTGATAATATCAACATGGTGTCGTTTTAACATTTTCTGAATGAATGGATGCTCAAGGTTAGGACTTCCGTCAGTCTCCAATTATTAATGGGCCTTAACTTTTTTTTCTGGCCTTTAAATTTTCAGGGCCAACTCTGACTTCATGTACAAAAGCCTTCAAGGTTATTAAATTTTAATCCCCTTAAAATTTGCAGATTGATGTTTATTTAGAGAGGAGCTGCGACATGTGTTCTTCAGCTTATGCTTGTTTGTCTCTTTTCTCAACTTCGATGATTCTTGATAACTCTTGTTTACTTTATTTTGATGTCTATACTCTATATATTGGTAACTGAATAAATTTTCAAATTAGAGTAAAAAAATAAATGTATTTTTTGAGTCAAAGAGTAAAACAATTAATGATTATCTTTACTAATTTGCTTCGTAGCCAGCCAACAATCCAACTTCTATATAAATACATTAGCCAGAAAATAAAAAGTCTCAAAGAACAAAAAAAATATGAAGAACAATTCAGTTTTTGGTTATAGCCTCATCATAGTCTCATTACTGTTTGTCCTGGCTCGAGTCACCATCTCCCAACCTCAAAAAGGACTCCCAGGAGCTGATGTCAAGCCACAAGAAACACTCGCGGCTCACAACAAAGCCCGACCAGAAGTAGGGGTGGGTCCAATGGTGTGGAACGACACTCTTGCAGCCTATGCACAGAGTTTTGCTAACCAAAAGATCGAAGATTGTGATCTAACGCATTCCTCGGGACCTTACGGCGAAAGTATTATTGTCGGGAAAAATCCGGATTCTAATATGAGCGGGCCTGTCGCGGTTGGATATTGGCTGCAAGAGAGGCTAGATTACAATCATAGCACCAATACGTGTGATAGTGTGTGCGATGACTATACTCAAGTCGTGTGGCGTAACTCGGTCCGGCTTGGATGTGGCTCGGTGAGGTGTCAGAATGATACGAACATTTGGATCATGTGTAGTTACGATCCTCCAGGAAATATTCCTGGTCAACTCCCCCATTGATGTTTACCATAATGAATCGCTAAAGCATTTAAGTACCATGTTTATGTGGTTTTATGCTATTAATTAACAAAAAAATAAAAAGTTTATTAATGAAAATTTTGCAAGTTATGTTTATATGCCCTTGTTACATGTGTTTCATTACATGGTAACATTTGATTTAACATAAACAAATACGCTGCAAATCAATTATAAAAAAAAAACATTAGTTTTTACATCCTTAAAATTTTTAGAAACAATGAACATAAAAACTAAATATCACCACAAGTTTGAGCCGGCTATATCAGTATATCAAGACACCCATTTCTTGATAACCGGGATCCGATTTGAGCTTGATATTGTGTTTTGTTAATTTTGGTTTTGTGTCTGAAAATCCCATCCGAGAAAAAAGAAAAAGAACCTGAGCTCCGAGATCTCTTTGTCGCCGCCATGGGAGATGACTCCAGCAATCCTTTCATGCGTAACCAAAACGCCGCCGCTCAAGCACAAAACTTGTCATAAACTTGGTTAAAAAGCTTGTCATAATTGAAACAGTTTAAAGTGACATCATCATCATACATGTATTACAACTTGTAGCTTAGGTGGATTATTATTTGGATTTGGATTTGAATTGGGAGATGCTCTTTCATACATAGGTCTGTCTTGGTGGCATCATACTTTATGGCATCGTATGAATTTTGTTTTGTTTTTTTGGTTTTAACGTTAGTGATGCTTGCGTGAGAGAATATGTTGTAAAAGAAAGTTAAAATGAGAGACTTAGTTTTTGGTTAAATATTTATCTCGTCTTCAATTAGTATATGCTTGTTTTATTCAACGTAGATGAAACAAAACCCGTGCTACTATTGTTAAGTTCCACTATTTTTTTTTGTTTTTATAAAATTGGGAAGAAAAATTAGGCAGAAAGTCAAGATAATGACGTGGCGATTTTTCCCCAGTTTATAATTACTTTATTATATAAATAAAAACAGTAAAAGCTCCGTTGCCGGGAATCGAACCCGGGTCTCCTGGGTGAAAGCCAGATATCCTAACCGCTGGACGACAACGGATTTTGTTTATGTCTTTCCATATCAAATTTAAGTACGTGTCAGTGATTTACACCTTCATACATCTCCGGTCTTGATGTTCAAAAAAAGAAAAAAGAAAAAAAACTTATTAAAATCCAAGGAACACTTCGTGCGTTAGAGTATATAAACATATATATTTTAAATTTTATTATTATAATTATACAAACACAACATGTCTCTTGTTGCTTAGGTTGGGACACATGCTCAAGGGTCGTATTCGTGTAAGAATTAAAATAGATTACGATTACTACACATATAAAGAGCAAGCCAAATTATTTATTAAACCTTTTTATTTTTGTTAGTTTAATAATCGTTTTACTTTACATTAATTTTTCTTTTCTTATTGTAGATAGTTACTCATTTTTGTTTGTGTCATCGTTTTGAAACTTCGTTTTTTTTTTTTTGGGAAAGAAAATGGCATTTTCTTTGTCATTCAGTTCATATGTTAGTTTAAAAATCAATGACGTTTAAAAAGAATACACATGTTTAAACGTCATTAATTTCTAGACTATATAACATATACATTTACATTTTGATCTACAACGTTAAAATTTGTTGGGTTTGGCTTAAGATGAAGGAAATAAGTCAATAAACTATACATGTGATGAATTTGAATATCTGGTGTCCCATTAATCAACATTCATGAGCAGTAACAATCGCAAACGAATCTCAGCCCAACTGGCTTATTTCTCGGACATGGTTTATATAATAAAAACAATGGGAAAAACGTAATAATAATAAAATATAAAATCAGTGGATAAAAACTAATTATGATAATAATAACAAAAATAAAATCTGGAAAGGGACCAGAGCCGAAAGTTAAAGCGGAATTTGCTATAATGTTAACCCCATGCGAATACCTTAGAGGGTCCAACAACTCAACTTCTTCTTTCTCTCCTTTTCTAAAATATTTTAATAATGTTTGTCATTTATTAATATATATTGTAAAGCCTTTTTTTACTACAGTCAAATAGAAAACCATGATTTAAAATTATATCTTTTTTAAAACAATCTAGAGTTTGTCTTACTAATGTTTGCCATTAACCACACATACACATAACCTTTGTTAGTTAAAATTAGTTTCTTTTACTTTTAATATCATTTGCTTCATGGGGCATCGATTTAAAGTTTAGTAGCATCCTCTTTTCATTCCTTTGGTTTTTACTCTACATAATTATGTTTTTATTTTGCCTAATTGTGTTTTGTCTATGAACAATGAGTAATAGGTCCATGTCGGGGAAAAAATCTCCAGAAAAATCTAAACTTATATGTAGATACGTATCAAACTATATTTTTTTCTTTTTACATCAACTATATTTGTTCGCAAAACAAATTATGCACTGTATATAGTTAGTTATAAATCTAGAAGTTAGAAGATATATAAAAGAATAATTTATTAAAATATGATGGTTTTGAGTTTGAAGCATAATTCTTCATATGGTTTGAAAGGTCCATCTTTGTTAACTCATGTATAATTTATTGCTGGTCTTATAATAAGATTGGTTTGAGATAGACCACTAAAAATCATCATCTCTAGATGATAAGTTAGAATGAGTCATATATTAAAATTTAGAAAAAGTGTAGAGTAATATATAAGAGATATGAATAAATTCACTTATTTTTATGTAAATTTCTTCTATTTAACTTCTTTTTTCCCCTCACAGAGGTACTCTTTTGAGATACGAAGAGTTAAGTAAGATACTTGAGTTTTAGGAACTAGAAATTGAGAAGATTAGCAGTACAAACAAAAGACAATCGATCAAAGACATGATAGGATGCAATCAAGTCGGATGAGAAGGTTTTGTGATGGTTTGGATGAAACGGAACCAATTGGAGAGGTATGATTCCTAATTGATCTTCAGTTATTACCCCATGATTCTTCACAAACTATAAGCACAATACTTTTTGAGAATTATCAAACATTAGTTGTACAATAATTCATTTTTGACAACATCTATAAGAAAATTTCGAAGTAAAATATGACTATATGAGTCATATCCGTGTACTTTAACTATACATTTAGAATAACCGTTCTAGGAAAGCCTTTCTGAAATGGAGAAGGTAAAGACAAAAAGAATAGAAAGGAAAGAGTCAAGCATTGTGAGCAATGACTAGTTCTAAAAAGTAGTGGGACGATATGATTCAAAGCATGAGAAATTTGTAATACATAAAAAACTTAGATGTCGAGCAAAGTAAAATCGATAGAAATGAAATGAAAATGAATTGAAGGAAGAGAGAGCGATGTGTTGGTTGCGCTCGTGAGCAATGATTGAAATGCAATCATAACTTTTGCAGGTGGATGTGGGGAACCCCCATGCATCCTTTCTTCATATCTTCACCTAAATTTCCATTTTTTTGTAATCTGCAGATTTAAAATTTACTTGATTGGTATTAACAAACAAACAAAAACTACTTGAATGGATATAAGTGTATGTAATCTTTCTTTTTTACAACTAATGATAATTGTATGTAATCACGAAAGTAATTTAATCCAAACAGCTAGGATTGGTGACTGAACGGTAGAATAGAAGAATAATTTGAGATTTCACAATTTTTACCAATTTTCTTTATTTATGTTCGCTCGTTACTTTAATACACTTTTGTTTTCTATTCTAAAACTTGCATACATATATTTTCGAATTTGAATATGCGTTCTAACACGGCTATTAAACGAATATGAACCATTAAACTGCATATTCTGACTGTAATTTAATTTCTTATAACAGTCAATTTATGATTTTACAGTGTTAATATTTTATTTAGATGTGCAATAGCTATTCGATTTTGTGTAGCATTATACTTTCTCAATTGTTTATTTGTGTGGCTTTTCAATGTGAGACATTGGAACATTTATGTACTTTTTTAAAAAGAATTGGTCATGTTGAGAAATGGTTTTTACAATTTTTCATGAACCACACACTAACAAAACAAATTTTGTCCTGCTAGGTAGAGAATGGTTTTTACATAATACGTTGATGCGTGCGTGTGCTTGCGGAAAAGGAAAGTATGTGATATGACAGAGATCGTAAAAATAAAAATGATGCATTAAATTAAGGTCTATTTGTCGGTCGAGAACTCTAGGGATGCAAAGTATTTTGACGTGATTGGAATCAATCTAATCTCGAGAGGAAAAAAGACAAAAATACGAATCAAGAAACGTACCTAACAAGTATGTATGATTGAGGTATTTTCATATTGATTTGATAGAGATAGTGTTGATATGTATGATTGAGGTATTTTCATATTTGATTTGATAGAGATAGTGTTGATCCCATTCTTATTTTTTTCATTTGTTTGTAGCTATCTCTATCTCTCTCGATCTGAGTCTTAACTTTTTTAGTTTTCAGTCATACAAAATTTGACTTTTGTTAAGCCATATCAAATTTATGGATTGTCGACAGAAATAATTGACTCCAATTATCTAGTAGCTATATACGTGCGCCACTAGATCGCGGCATATATATAAATTAATTAATAAACCTATCTAACTTCGTTTGTCATTTATTTGTCATTTTCCGAGTTTAGATAAATCAAATTACGTTTTGACAAAACAAAAATGTAACATGATTAGTGGTGGTTCGAACGTAAAGGAAGTTTAATCTTAAACCCCTAATTTGAAATTTGTTTAGAAAAAGTGTTCATTTTTGGGTAATAAAAAGTGAGTAAAAAGATTGAAGTGAGAATACAGATTTACGAAACTTATATATATATATATATATATCAACAATGACCTTACAACAAACTCAAGGAAAACTAGTTTTGAGAAATTATTGAAAAAAATTCCGTATAGTAATATTGCAATTTGCATAAGAAACTATTGAAACAGATTTACGAAACTTTGTTTTTATAAACAAAAATTATATATCAACAATGACCTTACAACAAACTTAACGAAAACTAGTTTTGAGAAACTAATGAAACAATTTTGGTATAGTGATTGGTTCAAAAATATAAACCATATTCAAGTTTGTAATTCCTGAATTTAATTAAATTTGTTAAAATTTCTAAAATTGTGTAAGTATACATAATGTTATCTAAACCAGACGTGTGTGGACTGTGGACTGTGGACTGATCGATAAATTGTTTCGTCGTCAATGATAAACTATTGAAAGTCAGATTAGTTTATGATTTTGTAAAAATTGTTAAAAAATTGAAAACCCATTAAACTATAAAACAAATGGTACTAGTAAATACTGTATTATTTAGTAGCTTAGTAGCGACATGCTCCACTAGATCGCGTCATTATATAAAAAATCAAGTCGGTCTAACTTCGTTGGTCCTTTTATTTGTCTTTTTCCGAGTTTTTATAAAAGTCAAACTACTCACAATAAAACAATTTTGCTCTAGTAATTTGTTAGAATTAAAAACCAGCCGACAAAAAACTAAACTATATTAAAATTTTAAGTTTCAGGGAAATTAACCATCGAAGTACTTCGTGAGTTCAACTTCAATAACAGATTTAAAATTTTGTATGTGATCATCGAGATCAATGTTTTTCTCTTAACATCTAAAGCAATTTTATTAACATGATAAGCTAATAATGTTTTCAAAGAAATATTATTTACAAAATAAATTTACTCAACGTTTTTATTCAGTAAATCTGATTCGTTAACTATCCATCAGTTTTGTTTTTCTTTTTTCTTTGTAATCATCTTCAGAGTAACAAGTTCATATGGTACATCATTTTGATTCTCTTTTAAAATTTTCGATCATATGTCTATAATCATCCAGATCAATCTTATGTAAGTAAATATGCGTGCGAATGTAAGAATTTGCTATTTCTTAATGACTAAATTTAATAGTGAGATTGGTTGTGATTCTGTAAATAATACTTTGAAAACAGAAAAAAAAAAAAAAAAAAAAAAAAAAAGAAGAAGCAAAAATACCTTCACGACATAGTTTATAAGCAAAATTTTATGAATACGACGAGAAAGAAAGTTGGGATAAAGTGTGATGGTGCATGGTTAACTTTCACGAGATTTAAACGGCGATTGGAGATTATAAAAAAAACTTGTAAAAATTTCTCAAAACTCGAAAACAATTCAAAAAATTATTCTCATAATTTCATTTATATTTACAAAACTACGAGTACGATAAACATTATCCACCGAATTTTTTTTTTTGTGTGCGTGAACAGTTTACTTTGATCAATTCAACAGTATTTTGATTCATAAAAACAAAAAGAAACAATGCTAATTATTTTAGTTAATTCGAAAAATTAAACCAAGAAGAAAACAAATTATATGAGTAATTAATTTCCCCAAAGATGCTAGATTGGAAAAAAAACAAAAAAAAAAAAGTTTGACTTTTCATAGGGAGAGACAGCTGCTGGTGGGTTTAAGGAGAGAGAGGGTGAGGTCAGATCAACAAATTTGGGTTGTAAAGAGGAAAATGCTAAAGCAAACGGTTGGTGAGAGCATTTATATCACAGCCCACTCTCGTCTCGTCATATCTCTTTCACTTCCCACACGTGTGACTTGCCACGTGTCTCTCTCCCACCTCCTCCATGCCCCATTACGGCAATCATTGGGCCGCCGTTACGTCCCCCCGCACCCGCACGAGTGCTTCTTTCTCCAATTTATTTTATTCCTTCTTTTTTTTTTTCTCACAATTCTTTTTTTTTTTTTTTCTTATTTCTACAATACTACTTTTTTACATCATCACATTCATTAAAACAAGTCTCACATTTAAAACGAATAATTTTAAACACATATAGTAGCAGACAAAATCAGTTTTGACATTTTCCTAACAATTTTGGAACTAGTATAATGTAAAACCTAATTTTCTTGTCCAAAACAGCAAGAAGTCAAATACTTTGTTCCCTTTTGTTAGTACTTTTTGTGTCATCTTGGTCAGCGAACATATAAACGTAACACTATTCTTACTTAATCGATATAAAAGTGTGTTTGTTACAAATTAAAAAAAAAAATCGAATAGTATCGATTTGTAACACAACGTGTTGAAAACTACAAAATTTTTTTTTTTCACAATTTCTTTAAAAAATCCACGTACTCTAAAATTTAAATTTAAATTTGAACGTAAAAAAGTAAAATTTTACTAACGGGAAAAATGGACCCATTGTTTTTTTTTTTTTTTTGTAAATAACATATGTTATTGACTATAGTATATAATAAGGAGAAAACTCGTAAAACTAAATATATTTGGTTTGTTGCACCATACATCCTTATTAAGGAAACAGAATTCGAAATTGATTGATTACAGTATTTGTTTTCTTATTTTTAGAGAAATATATAAATAAGAAGAAAAAGTCATGTGAATTTGGGAGAAAGCTGGTGGACAAGCAATTGCACGTGAAGTGCAATAATGTGCACACATGGACGTGCCCAAAGTATCCCCCATTATCATTCTCTTCTATATTTTCCAAATAGTTTTAATTATATATAGATTTCCATTAAGTCGACATAAAAAATATAGAATTATAATATTCGAAATTCATTCATAAAATATTATCCAACGGTTATACATATATGTATATAGTTACATACCTGTTTATAATAAATAGTGGAAGGTAGTGGCAACATAAAAACAATTTTCCTGAAATTTTAAATTTACAGTACAAGTCAATGCTGCTTGAAAAGTCAATACAGCATGATCAATGCATATATACATATACATATATATGCATAGTTATATTCGCATTATACACAAAAACATATGGTTAAAATGTGAAGCCATTTATACACATAATTAAAACGATGATAGTAGTTTTGAGAATTTTATTATGTTGGTTGAGGTTGTTCGCATATTGATTTAGGTTGGATTGGATGTAGATGTAAGTAAAAAATTTGTCTTCGGTTTTGAGCTACAAATTCGTTTTTTTTCTTTGTCATTCAGTTCACATGATTTGAGTCTGGTTCTCAATTTGGATAAAACAGACAATACAAATGGGAAATAGTCTTCCATTATATTATAATCAAATCAATTTTTTTTATCTTTGATTTTTAAATATGGATTTGATATTTTCGATTAAATGCTTGTTTTTTAGTCTAAAGGAGAATAATGATCGAAGTTTAATTAAATAAAATCGATGTGACCAAAAAAAAAAAATCGTTAAACTTTTGGTTCAAGGATATCTTTTTGGATTTGGTTTACCTTCCATGTCCGATCATAGTTACATACATCATTTCTTTGGTTGTTATGAATATATTTAAATAGTAATCTATTATGTGTTTTGATTTAAAATCTTGATTATTAAAGTATATACGAGTGTGAATATCCATATTATCGATCAGTCCAATCATGATTATGATTCTTGTGCTAATCCAGCAAACAAAAAAGAAAGAAAAGCGTACATATTAACAAGAGTCGAGAGTATTGAAAAAAACAGAAAATAAGAAAAGAGAAAGAGCAGTGACCCATGGAGTATGTGAATAATTATCAAACGGAATAAGAGGTGACAACCAAAAGGTTGTGGAATAATGGTCCCTGCCAGCTTTCTCTCACAATCAACATCGACCCTATTTGGATTTTCTAAATATTCGTTAAAATTTGCGATAACGATATTGAAATATATTTAGAATTAAAAAAATTTGTTAGCTGATCTCAATATTCGTTCGGGGTGTATCATAATCAAAATCTGTTTTAAATACTAATAACCATTGAAGACTTGCACACTGAATATTTTAGCTTGGTTAGCAAATACAGGCACTGTATAGTAATTTATGGAATTTTCTGTTGTTATGTATAACTCGGATTAACAAATATGTTAATCAAGAGGATCTTGTATGTTTTAAGAGAATTCAACATATTCATACACAATGTATACTGTGATGTGAAATAAAATTTACACTCTTGGTAATCATCATGGAACCGTATACTACAATCACCACAATATCATTCTCTCTCTTTTTTTGTCAACAGTAAAAACGATATTTTTTGTCGTTTGTTAATTTTTTTCTTGGATTCCATTCAATGATCTAAAATGCATAGATCTTGTGGGTTACAGTTTCGAAGACCTCTACAAGCGTGTAACCATCTGCAACTATTAAATTGCTTTCTTTAATGCATCTTTAACAAATTTATTGTTAGTTGGAATTTAATAAGAGGGTACTTGTAACAGTTTATCATTCTTTTTTTAGAGATGTGATTATTCAAAATACATTTTTAAATGTATAGAATTAATCTTATATTTTCTTAATTATCGATGAAAAAAGTTTCAGTCATATTCATATACTTGCAATGCCATGAAGATTTTGAAGTAATCCAAACCTGATCATTCTTCTATTTGCAATGCCATGAAGATATTTCTTCCCAGAAATTTATCTATATCTTTCATTTTACATGATGTACTACCATATACTCTTGTTGCCATAATGACAGCCTCTACAACTGTGATAGTCAATTTTTCCTGCAAATAATAAATTTATGTATTCAATGCTATTATTAATAGAAAGAAACTGCTGAGCACTACAATTTCATTCAATTTAAGACAAATATTCAATTTACACACCTTTGACATCTTAATTTATATAAAAATTTAATTAATAATTACCGTCGTGCAATTCAGAATTGGAACAACGAGAATAATAATAACAAAAAAAAAAAGCATTTGTGACTATTGATTTTAAACTATTACCAAAAAAAAATTTATACCATTTTGATTTTAAAATGAGCGTTTGTGACTATTGAGGGGCAAAAAAGGACAATGCCAAAAGTCTACGGGTTTGACTGTCCAGTTCGGTAATAATCTAATAACTCTGTCTTTGACCGCACGGTCATGTAGGGGTCCTTCTGACATTTTCACTGTACTACCCCTACTCATGAGTTCATCCTCTGTGTAACCCTGAGGGTATTTCTGGAATTCTCAATTGAAACTGATGGCGACCGTACCGGACTTCCTGGGATTCTGCTGGAGCATTTATCAAAACTGGTTTTTAAGTTAAATTTTATATTAGCACGAACACGAATGGTTTTATTTTTTATTTTTTTTATTTTTTTTTCTCAATAGCACGAACGGTTATTAATAAAAAAACTTTATATTTGATCAGATAATTCATATCAACTTTAATATGATCGATCATCAACGATTTTTTAATTGGTGAATTTATTAACCAGCAATTATAAAATTTGTTACAAAAAACTGACAAGGACACTTCTAAGAATTGTGAATTGTGATAGACACCGTCACACCGTATAGCATGCTGTTAAAAATTTTGTTTCCTAAGAATATAATTATTTAGTATCTCGTATGAATTATATAACAGTATTTAATATGTAAAATAATATATCATACACACATATATATATATATATATATTTTTATTTGACATATTAAATGCTTAAATAGATATAGAGAAATAAGATGGGTACCTACAGAGAGTTACGTATTCTATGATTTTTAAATTATTAAATAGATATGTATCAAATTTTACTTGGCAAATTAGATGTCTACCTAAAAAAAATCATCCAAAAAGCTAAAATTTAATCTTGCCCATGGATTATAAATCTTCTTGCAAGTTTCTTAATTACACATTTTGTATTTGGCTATTTGCCATCTACTCCAATCACTCTTTTAGTTGTGTAATGTACGATTATCTTCAGTTCTTACAATCTGTATTAGTCAAATGACTTAATTACAGTAATAACTTTTTAAACCACGGTAAAAGAAGTTATATTAGTCAGATATGTTAGGTTATATCCATAATAGTAGTATAAAATAATACTCGTAGCTGTTAAACAATTTCGGCATCGCAGCTTTCTGCAACTTTGTTGTTTTTTCGAATATAATAATAAATAAAGGATTAAAGCATAACGAGGCAACAAAAGTAATGAATACGGAAAAAACAAAAGGCAGGAAGCTCATTGGTTATGGTAGCTTAATCGAAACATTTATTAAATTAATGACGATGATAACAATAATAATTAAATTAAAATTTCGGACTTCTTTAAAACCTCCTCTTAGAAACAGAAGCTCCCTTTTTCAGTAGAGGTCCGATTCCCAATCCTCCCAGAAAAGAAAAAGGCAAAAAAACATAGAGAAAGAGAGAAAAGAGAGACTCCATGTTCGAAACAGAGCATACTCTCTTGCCTCTTCTTCTTCTCCCTTCACTTTTGTCTCTTCTCCTTTTCTTGATCCTCTTGAAGAGAAGAAGTAGAACCAGATTCAATCTTCCTCCGGGTAACTCCGGTTGGCCATTTCTTGGCGAAACCATCGGTTATCTTAAACCGTATTCCGCCACAACTCTCGGTGACTTCATGCAAAAACATATCTCTAAGTAAACACGTCTTCCAAAAACTCATCAAGATCCTCTGTTTTTAAAAAATTTGTAATGTTTGGGTTTCTTTACAGGTATGGGAAGATATACAGATCGAATTTGTTTGGAGAACCAACGATCGTATCAGCTGATGCAGGACTAAACAGATTTATATTACAAAACGAAGGGAGACTATTCGAATGTAGCTATCCTCGAAGTATCGGTGGGATTCTTGGGAAATGGTCGATGCTTGTTCTTGTTGGAGACATGCATAGAGACATGAGAAGTATCTCACTTAACTTCTTAAGTCACGCTCGTCTTAGAACTATTCTTCTTAAAGATGTTGAGAGACATACTTTGTTTGTTCTTGATTCTTGGCAACAACACTCTGTTTTCTCTGCTCAAGATGAGGCTAAAAAGGTTTCTCTTTTCTTCTTGAACTCGAATTGGGTTTTGGTTTTTGAAAATCTTGAATCTGATTTTATGGGTTTAATTGAGCAGTTTACGTTCAATTTAATGGCGAAGCATATAATGAGTATGGATCCTGGAGAAGAAGAAACAGAGCAGTTAAAGAAAGAGTATGTAACTTTCATGAAAGGTGTTGTCTCTGCTCCTCTTAATCTCCCAGGAACTGCTTATCGTAAAGCCCTTCAGGTACATTTATTAAAATCTGTAAAATGTAAACCTTTCACTATAAATTCTCTTTTTTGTTTTAATTAATAATTTTAGTTTATATTTTAGCTAAAAAATTATACTATGGTTGTGTAGTCAAGAGCAACGACATTGAAGTTCATTGAGAGGAAAATGGAAGAGAGAAAAATAGAGATTAAGGAAGAAGACGAAGAAGAAGAAAAAGAAGAAGAAGAAGAAGTGAAAACAGAGACTAGTAGGAGTGATCATGAGAGGAAACATAGAACAGATGATGATCTTTTGGGATGGGTTTTGAAACATTCAAATCTATCGACTGAGCAAATTCTCGATCTCATTCTAAGTTTGTTATTCGCCGGACATGAGACTTCTTCTGTCGCCATTGCTCTAGCTATATTCTTCTTACAAGCTTGCCCTAAAGCAGTTCAAGAGCTTAGGGTAAGATCATTATATCAATACACGTTAATTACTACGAATTATGACGTGTTTATTTAGTTTATGTTACTAATTTTTTCGGTTTAAACTTTTTGAAGGAAGAGCATCTTGAGATCGCGAGGGCTAAGAAGGAACTTGGAGAGTCAGAATTGAATTGGGATGATTACAAGAAAATGGACTTTACTCAATGTGTATGTTATTTTGATTATTTCATTTATTTTTATTGAGTTTTATGATGAAAACAGAATTATTGATATATTTCTTTGTCTGAAGGTTATAAATGAGACTCTTCGACTGGGAAATGTAGTTAGGTTTTTGCATCGCAAAGCTCTCAAAGACGTTCGGTACAAAGGTAAACTTTACGTACAAAATTAAATAATGAAATCCGAAATATTGAAATTTTATTGGATGAAAAATATTAAATAATATTATTTCTCAATGTTGGAAAAAAGGATACGATATCCCCAGTGGGTGGAAAGTGTTACCAGTGATCTCAGCCGTACATTTGGATAATTCTCGTTACGACGAACCTAATCTCTTTAATCCTTGGAGATGGCAACAGGTAAATGTTTCGAATAACTGTATAATATATAGTTTCATCTTATTCATGAATTAATGATACGTCATACGTGCATATACATTGACTACTTATTTATAGATACTATACGAGAACTATTAATCTGGCAGACTTTATTTTATTTTATTTTTAATTCTCTTTGAAGTTAGATCTTAACACGTCATTTGATCATTCATCACATGGACTATATAAAAAAAAAAAAAAAAATCATGTGAAATTAGAAGAGAGACGTGGTGGTGTATGTGAAGAGAATTAATTAGTAGGATGTTATGTCTTTAATGACGTGGGAGCTGCGTAAATTCTTATAATCTCACAAAGAGGGTTGAATCGTGACCGTTGATTTATAGTCAAGCTCTAGATTTGACGGATGATGGTACCACGGCTTTGACGGATCTCACACGCCCGATGACTTGTACGTGTGTTAGATTCTGCCACGTTGACCGGTCCCATTCTCTATTAATTTTAATTATCAAAACGGCGAATTAGTAAAATAAAATAAAAAAAATACTAGCATTATGATGTGATTGTGGGATAATACTTTAATAATAAAAAGAAATGAATAATAATGTGAAGTCATGATGTTATTTAAGTGAGTGGGGAAGGTAAGAGATGATTAATGACCCACGTGGGGTGGTGCCAACAAGCACGTGTTCTTCTTTGCCTTTTTCTCTATATTTTTTTGGGATTATTATTGTTCTAAAACGGTTTGTCGTTTTTTTTTTGTTACGAAGCAGCAAAACAACGGGTCGTCTTCGTCAGGAATTGGTAGTTTTTCGACGTGGGGTAATAACTACATGCCGTTTGGAGGTGGACCAAGGCTTTGTGCTGGTTCGGAGTTAGCTAAGCTAGAAATGGCTGTGTTTATTCATCATTTGGTTCTTAATTTCAATTGGGAATTAGCTGAAGATGATCAACCTTTTGCTTTTCCTTTTGTAGATTTTCCTAACGGCTTGCCTATTAGGGTTTCTCGTATTCTGTAAAAAAAGATTAAAAAAAGAGTATTTTATTCTCTATTTTTTCTTAACGTCTTTTTTACTCTCTTTTTAAAAATAAATTCTTTTTTTTTTTGCCCGGTGATAAAAAATTGGATAAAGTTAATATTATTGACAGTCGATTTTTTTAGTTCGGGTTTGAGATGAGGCTTTCGACAATGTTCTATATAGTTTATACATTAGTGTGCGATACTTTGACATTGTTATTATATGTATAGAATGGATGTTGTTGATTATTAGTGTCGATTACTAATTAAATTGGATTTGGATAAAGCCCATTCATATTACGATAAAATAACAAAGCGAAAGCTCATGGGCCTGATTTTCTTTTCGTTATCAGACAATCATATGTGTGTGTGTGTGTTCTTTTTTGTCGACACTCGACAGTACACTTGCATCTTTATATGAAAAGCCATTTCAATTTTGTGCATTACATTATATGAGAGGCAGGTTTGCCAAGGCTTTCTTGTTTTAATTATGGTCATTGGACTTTGTGGGATAAAAAAAACTCGAATCTTATATCTCCTAACTTCATAGCAAGTATTTTAATTATTGGATCACCATGAAGTTAAAATATTTAGTATGAGGTATTTGTAGATCTTCACGGTGAATCCTGTAATAGAGAATATGCTTGAGAGTTAAGATATCTTGCAACTGCGTAAAGCATATTCTCATTTTAACAATTTTATGGTGTTTAATTTCCAGGGTTCTTGTTCTTTGGTTGAAATGGATCATTATGGTCTTATAATTACGTAATTAACTAGCAAGAACTCATATGAGACGTAATGGTTAAGCGTTTTGTTAGTTGTTAGTGGCTAAAATGTAAAAAAACATTATGCACATATTGCTGGCCGCTGCATTGTTTGCTTATGAGAGTTACATCCGAAGAAATTTAACAACTCTTAACTTTGGTAGAACACAAACTTTTTCCGAGTTACTATCTTTACCTTACGCTCCCATTTTCTTCATTTTCAACCACAGTTACAGTACATTCAAGAATCTTGCTTTTCATAGTTTATATCTTTCTCATGATAATGTCAGAAGCTCACTTGTAGCATCCAGCTTCTCATACTTTGCGCGCAGAACTTCTCCTAGTTGCCATTTGTCAAGCGCCAAAATTTTTACATTTTGTAAAACTTGAGGCATATGTTGTTACGAAAAACATGCTTTAAATTCTAGCATAATTATCCTCTGCTGGATCAGCATCCTTTTCCTCTTCAAGATCAGTTTTGTTATCCTCGTTACTAAGCTCTGATATGACTCTTTTGAAGACATGGTCTTTTCCAAGTCCTAGGTCAGACCAAAGCCATTCTGTACTTACATCATGATGAATCGGTATTGGTTTGCATTTAGAATAATGTGCTATGAGAAGATTGAAACCACCAACTGTCAAAGTGTGCCATCCAAAGTAGCTCTACCTCTCCCATATTGATCTCTTGAAACCATATATATGTTTTACAAGAAACTACTTATCAGCCGTAGGATCTCGATTAAATTTTAGGGTTTTAGATCTGTGGTTGCATGTTCTCCAAGAAACTGTTCAAGCAACGATTTTTATTTTGAATTTCACCAGATCTTCGTTGCTAGTGATTATATATACCACAATTTAGTCCTTACCATTATAAAAACCTTCACATTTACTGTTATACTAAGTTGATGTCTCAGTGTTGTGTACGGGCTTGATTCATGGATAGAGTTTGGTCCACTTATTGTGTATCTGGTTGAATCTAGTCCTCGGATCTCAGATTACGCAAGGATGCTCCTCATACACCTCACTTTCTGTCTTCACCAAATAACCATAGGCCATCGATCGTTCGAATTAGCAAAACCATTAAACTTCACTAAAGCCCTTTTAGGCCAAGTCACAACAGAGAAAAAAGTATATATTATGGGAAAAAACTTCTATTCTGATCTAGCAAACTCTTGTAGTATTCTTTGATGCATCTCTTGATGTAGTAAACAACTGGTAACAACTACCTCTACACTCTTTTCATAACTCTCTCATACAACTAGAGGGTCATATTTATATTTCATACAATATATAGTGCCTTAACAAGTCGCTTATACTTTTCTAAAAACTGAGTCTTTAGCTGTTCTTCATTGTGCCAACTCATCAGCATCCCCAGCTTCACCAAACTTCTTCTATCTGAAGTATGAACATTATATCATTATAAAAAAAAAAAAAAAAGTATGAACGTAATGGTCTATCAAAAACTTTGCAAATCCGACCAGAATACACACGACAAAAGTAATACCTTTCAAGGGGATAAAGTGTAGAGTTTCTCACTCGCCAGAATCGAGGGTTAACCTATGATGAAGTATACAGTTAAAATGAATGCATAGGGGACTAACTAATTAATTAAAATTTAGACGACAAAGTGAGTTAGCTGGTCAATAAAAGGGTACGAAAGTTAATTGATTATTCGGATAGGGACTTTATTTTTCATAAACAAAAAACCAAAAAAAAAATGGGATGCTTTAAACAAAAAAAAGAAACACCAAAACATTGTTTTTTGTATGAGATAGTCGTCACCAAACATTTCTTTACTGGCTAGTTATTTCCGCCTAAATGATTTCCCAAGTGTATTAATGGATGAGTAATGAAAAGAGAGTCATTTTTCTTTTCTGATTTCTGTTTGTAAGAACTTTTTATCCAAAAGTTTTATTTGCTTCCTAGCAAATTTTCTTCAAAATATTTAGTTGAAAAAACACAAATAGTATTGACCAAAAATATATAAAAAAATTGAAAAATATTTAGAAGAGAATTAAAAAAAATAACACTTCGCAAAAACATTTATCAGATTTCACAAAATTTTGTAAGTTATTTATCAAATTATGGTTCTAATTTTATTTTTTATAACATACTTGTGTAAGTTTGTGTTTAAACAATATTAATGTTGATAATCAATATTTTCAAGTGAATTTCAAAACGATATTTCCAAGATAAAACATTGATGAAGACAAAGGAAAAACTAAAATTTTACCTTCATTATTAGACTAGAGTTTAGTATATCTTATCTACACAATATGATAAATAAATATACTTTGGTTAATAAAAGCTTGAATTAGATTGAAAATTAGTGTTAAAAACAATGGATCGGAGGACACAAAAATGGGTAAAAGATTGCTTAGTAAGAGATGAAATGAAAATTGGTATAAAAAAGCAAAGGACGTGACAAAAATGGGTAAACACATAGAGAGACTTTCTTGGCGATGACTCAATGCCACTCTTTGGTCATACAGACAATACCCCACCGATGACTTGGATAGAAAGAAAAGACAAATCAAAACCCTTTCATTCTTACTCATGTCCCTGTCACACACCACTCATTCTCACCTCTCTTTCTCTATCCAAGTCCACTTGCAGATAGTTGCAATGAAGAAACACTAAAGTGGCATTGCCATTTTCAAAGATAAGTCCTTTTCAAAAATATTATCTTCTTCATTCTCCTTCTATGTAAGCCAAGGTGGTCACTTGTTGAAATCATTAAGAATTTAGAACAGTCCATGTCATTTATTAGTAAGAATGTTAAAAGTGAATAACAAAAGTAGATTTGGACAAGAGACTTTATATATACCATGTTTAGTAACGTAGTTTAGTTAGTTAATTTATAAAACAATGTAGTGGAAGTAGGCCTTTTGACGCGGATACAACGATGAAATGAAAAATAGTGATGTCTCAAGACTCAAGCAAGTGTTGTTCCCATGTGCTTTTTATTCTCTATTGTGTTTCTTTTTCTATATTTTTCGCTTTCGTTATAAAATTTTACAAAGTCACTAAGAGCATTCGCATCAAATGGGTTCAAGCTCAAACCTCAAATATGCAAATTCTCGTATATATTATGTATTCATGTTTCTAGAAGCTCCAAATAAACTTGGTTTATGAAAATATAGAATATGGTATTGAAGACTTGAAAATCTATATTCCTCTTTTTAACTCTTTTCTTTTTCTTTATTGCGTTGATCTTTTTTTGGGTATTTCTAGTATTTTAGGTAATTTTTAGCTTTCCGTCTCCTCCATTTCTTCGTCAAAGATCGGTCTAACAAATACTTGTAGGCCCCATCACCAATCGCTTTTGCTCCATTGTATATGGGCCTACGTACGGGCCCACAAGCCGTCCTCCTAAACAATAACGTTCAGATAAAATACATACGTATACAAATAAAACATGTCTATCACTCTATTGTTCAATGTTTTCCATAAGTCATATATCATATTTTCTTTTTTTGTGTTAGTGGTTTTATTGAAGATGTTAGCTTAGTTTGTCGAATTGATTTTCCAAAGTAAGTGAAACTAAACCAAGTCACTGATATTTGTAAACCGGTTTAGTTAACCAAGTAAAATTCAACCATCCCTTGGTTGTTATTTGTCAAAACTTAAGAAGACCTTTGCGACTTAAAAGTACAAAACTATAATATAAAATTAAGTAATTAACCTATCCTTTTTACTTTTCTTACATCAATCTTTTACGTGTTCTGCTTCTAATTTTACTTCTTTATTTGTCAGAGAATTTACCTTTATAATATTTCTTAAATAAATAAAAAGATATGTATTAAAAGTTGCAGACGACATGCAGGTGACAAGTAGCAGAAGACAGTTGTCGACGTGTCACATTCATCATTCATCAAAGCCATTGATCTGATTCTATGAACCAAAATCAAACGGTGGAGATGATGTCACACTCTTCGATACGTAACTGCCGATAGATGACGTCATCGTGCCGGTGGGTTCCACAAGAGAGAAATGGTTTTACTCTTTTTACTCATTTTAATAGTGGTATTAAGTATTAACTATTGAGGTTTCTGAAAATATTGATTTAGTGAAAAATACAGAATCATGGGATTTCAAAATTTATTTATTTATTTAAAATAAAATTTGATGGAAAGTGATTCTGATATCTGTTAATAAATTTGTGACATAAGTAAACACAAAAATGAGATTCTTAGTAAACAATACTAATAACACATAATATATACTACTATTTTTTTTTTTACAAATGATCATCTGAAACGATAATTTTGTAGCTGCAAAACTAAATAGGTAACTGATTAAACTTTTCTTTAACCAAAAATAAATTCATTAAAAACTAACAAAAATATTCACAAAACATAATAAAATGAAATAAAACGAAATGGAACGGACAGAGTATGATAAAAGCTTTGTCCACTTTCTAAGGCGGGGAATAATCCAAAACGCTCTCTCCCTTTCTCTACTAAAATCTCTCATTTGTTCTTCTTTCTCTGAGCCTTTCCCAATCACCACCACAAGTAACAGACACTATAAACACCTTCATCGCCGGCGAGAGTTAGCCGGAGAATGGCGTATATGTGCACCGACAGTGGAAACTTAATGGCTATAGCTCAACAACTCATCAAACAGAAGCAACAACAACAACAAGAGAAGCAACAACAACAAGAACAACAACATAATCCTCCGCCCAATCAATCCTTTGGATATACTCTTCCCGGTTCGGGTTTCTCCGACCCGTTTCAAGTATCCAACGACCCGGCTTATCAGTTTCCACACTTGGAGCATCAAAACGCCGTCGCTTCGGACGGGTTAAAGTTTTCTGATGGAGAGTTTGACTCTGACGAGTGGATGGAGAGCTTGATCAACGGTGGAGATGCGTTGCAGACCAATCAAGACTTATCAATCTACGGTCATGATCCAGTCTTGTCATTCCCGAGTCGACTCAGTGATCCGTCGTATCTAAACCGAGTCAACGAGGATAACTTAGCGAGTCAACCGCCGGTTTCCGCAGCTATGTGGGACCCATCTCCGCCATCACCACAACATCCTCCCCCTCCGCCTCCGACGCAGCTGGATTTTGACTTAGACCGGCCGATTTTAAAAGCTATCCACGACTATGCAAGAAAACCGGAAACACTAATTCGAATCCGAGAATCCGTATCCGAGTTAGGTGACCCGACGGAGCGAGTTGGATTTTACTTCACGGAAGCTCTCTCCAACAAATTATCACCGAAAGAAACAGAATCGCCGGCGTTATCGTCGTCGTCGTCGCTAGAAGACTTCATCCTCGCTTATAAAACCTTAAACGACGCGTGTCCTTACTCCAAATTCGCTCATTTAACGGCGAATCAAGCGATTCTCGAAGCTACACATAATTCAAACAATATTCACATCGTCGATTTCGGGATTTTTCAAGGTATTCAATGGGCTGCTCTTTTACAAGCTTTAGCGACCCGAGCTTCTGGAAAACCCACCCGAATTCGGATTTCGGGTATACCCGCTCCATCTCTCGGTGAATCACAGGGTCAATCGCTAATCGCTACCGGCAACCGTCTCCGTGATTTCGCGACGCTTTTGGATCTCAATTTCGAGTTCAACCCGGTTCTTACTCCGATTTATTTACTAAACGGGTCGAGTTTTCGGGTTGACCCGGATGAAGTTTTGGCTGTGAATTTCATGCTTGAGCTTTATAAGCTTCTTGATGAAACGGCGATGACCGTTGATACTGCACTCCGGTTAGCTAGATCGTTAAACCCGAGAATCGTGACTCTTGGTGAATACGAACTGAGTTTAAACCGGGTTGAATTTGCAAACCGGGTTAAAAACTCTCTCCGGTTCTATTCCGCGGTGTTTGAATCACTCGAACCAAATTTGGAGCGAAATTCGAAAGAAAGGCTGAGAGTGGAGAGAGTGTTGTTCGGTAGGAGAATATCGGATTTGGTACGAACCGATAGTAATGGTAAACCGGGAAGCCGGTCAGGGAGAATGGAGGAGAAAGAACAATGGAGAGTATTGATGGAGAGAGCCGGTTTTGAGCCGGTTAAACCGAGTAATTACGCGGTTAGCCAAGCAAAGTTGCTCTTATGGAACTACAATTATAGCACATTGTATTCACTAGTTGAATCGGAGCCAGGTTTCATCTCATTGGCTTGGAACAATGTACCAATCCTCACTGTTTCCTCTTGGCGTTGACTTTCGAGTTAGTTTTTCAGAATTGAATTATTTGGGGGATATATTTGGGATTTTCTCTCAAGTAGTGAATTTTACAAATGTGTTTTTAGATTTGCTATTTTTTTTTTACTTTTTTAAAAACTTTTTTTTTAACTAGTGCTTGGAGTGGTGGTCTGTCTTTTTTGTTCATTTGTAGTCTAATATCTTGTATTTAACACTCTGGCCAAATTCATTCATGTAATAATTAGTAGCTACTTGGCTAAAATATTGAACTAAAATTTTTATGTTTAGCCTGTGTCTGAAAATTTCACTAGACGTTTTTACTCGCAGTCTTGTAACTTTTTATGTAAGATTTAATCATGATTCATGAATAGTTGAATACTGCAAGAAGTGGTCAAACCTATCGAACTATACGTATCACCTTCGAAACTCACTAAATTACTTTTATTCCTCGAACCAAAAGATTAGAGTTCTATTCGTTTCATTAATTCATAGTCCAACATTTTGTTGTTTGCTTTTGAATGAGCAGAGTTATGATTTTATATAAACGAATGAAAATATGGTTTTCACTTTTCAAAACTAGTTTTTGTTCTCCACGAAAAAAAAACAAATAAAATATGTATTTATCCGCTGAAATTGGAGAGAAAAGTAGATTTTCTTTGTCAATTATATGCATAATACGGATTTAAATTTACGTGATACAAGGAAAATTATTAGTAGAAGAAATAAAGTTTGATTATAAAATAGAGTATGATTTTATTTATTTCTTATGGTCCCATAAAAGAGACTGAAAAATGAAAAAAAGTTCTACATACCATTTGGTTCTTCCTTTTCATCATTTTTACCTCTCTTTTTGTTTCCATTTTGTCCCCACGCCTCTTGCCTATTTTGTTTTTGTTTACTTCATAAAAATTGAATATCATATTTTTGTTCCATTTACTAAATTATGAAATAGGAGCATTAAGGAATAAGAAATTATTTAGTATTGAAGTAAAAGCCAACAAAAAAATAGTTTTGTACGAAGCGCACTGACCCATTGACTCTGTCAGTGTCAGTCTTTCTCTCTTTGTTAAAAAACTTCAAACGTGCCATGATGACATCATCTCTCGATCTTCTTTAGTGGTCTTGTGGACCTATCTCTATGGTCCCAAGTCCTCACTTCTTACTTCTTATACCTCTTAACGATCCATTCTCATTTCTGTTTATAACTTTTCTCTTGGTCCAAACGAAAGGGCCTAATCTCTGTCCCATTCCTTGTTTTTGTTTTAAGTACTTTTTCTTATTAGGTACAAAACTAATGTTTTTAGATAAGATCAGACAGACCGGTCGGACTGATAAACTTGTTACCCGATCAATAATTCCGAGTTTAGTACTAAAACTTGGATGTTAAAGATCCGCTAAAACCTAGATAAACCAATAAAAACTGGATAAATCTGGATGATTAATTTATCGAGGTTTTACTATATTGCTAATTTGTTTTAATTTCATACAAATTTAATATAATATCAAAGCGTAAACTTGACCCGCCTATGAGATATTACCAATTTTAAAGTAAATTTTGGTTAAGATATAGGTGAAGGAACTATCAAAAGTGAGATGAAATGTAACAGCTAACAATTACTGAAAACGTTTTTATTAACAAATATTTTATTTTATTTTTTGATAAAAGATTTCTTATTAACTAATATTTACTAGTTTATTGATAGAAATTGATTCACTTGCAAAGCAGATTATGATTTGAAAATCCAACTGTGAAGATGGACTTCCAAGTCATGTATACAAGATCTCGGTTGCTCTATGAAAAAGTTAAGTAATGATATTTTTGGTATTTTCCTATAATGAGATGAAAGTGGCCTCTTCGCATCACGACACGTTTGCATAAACAATGTTCAATGGAACTTCCAAGCACATGATTGACAGCCCTGGTCCTTTGACTGCCACGTTACAAATAAAATCATATGAAGATATTAATTATCATTATCGAGATTTCACAGAGTTAATATTTTTGATGGTAAAGAATAGAAACAAGAAATAACAGCGGACAATGGATAGACTCTCAAGGCATCTAGCTTCACTGCCACGTGCCAGCAAAGCACCGAATAAACTGCATACGCACTGCAATCAAAACTAAGAGGGCTAGTCGATCTCTGTGTCCAGAGAGGCATGTCGAATAAATCAATTGACCCGCTCGAAGATCCTTCTCAGTTATGCTCAGCTACACTCAGCAGATTATCAACCATTGGATATGATATTTGCGATCTCTGTGGCGCAAAGTTTGCTGCTCTTTCGTCCCCCGGTTGTATCATTTGTGGTATGGGAAGCATTAAACGGTCTGATGCACTCGCTGGACCCGTACCTGTATCCACGCCCTTCGGCTAAAGGTGGTAGACATTGTTATGATTGGTTTAATTAACGCAAAACAAATTTCAAACTGGTTTTACATGTAATTCGATCGATTTTGTGGGGTTTGATTTCGGTTTATCGTCTGTATATGGTTTGATATTTGTATTTGTTTATCTTATGTATAATACAATTTGTAACGTTACTCTTCTTTGCCGACCATTTTTTTCACGAGGTTTTCATTTGTTTTATATTATTTTCAAAAAGAATATTAAACGGCAATTTTGTTTTTTATCAGAATATTTTTGTGGTAAATATTTGAGAGAGAACGTACGTATTAGGAATAATGTACCAGAGGTTAATAGAGATCTTAAGTGATATATAAAAGATATTGATCAATCTATTTGTTGTTATTTAGTTTTGAGTTGCAAATCCATAATCTAATATAGTATCATAGTCTGATCATACAATGTTTAATCCGATCCAAAATCGGTTCGATCTAAAAATTTGGTCTACCGATCTATATCCAAACATAGCAAGATCAATGGGTAGAAATATCATCAAGAGGATATATTAAGGATAATGTCTCACATCACTTTATAATCTAATAAAGTGTTGGACTTGGAGAAAGAAAACAATAAACAAATGTAATTTCTTGATTCCGATCTCAATATGTATTAAAATTTAAAACTTTTAAACAAGAAAGTAAAACTATGAAATTAAGTAATAGTTACTAAAATGATTATCTGCCAAGTTTTTTTTTCTTTCTTTTACAAATTTTTCCTCTTTTACTTATAATTTTTTTTGTTCACTGTCTTTTTCATAGTTTCAATTCACATAGATAGATAAAAATTAGAATGGTCATATTTCAAAAGTAATGTATTAATCTCATACTCCGATGTTTAAAATTTAAGTGTTTTTGTTGGACATATATCGATTTTTTCATGAACTATTTTCTTTTACTATGAAATTATCGAAAACGACCTTTTTTATCTTCGCTTATAGTCTTTAAATCTTAAGGCCGGCCGTGGATACAAAGATAAAAAATAGCGGTCAATTGCATTTTCATGTCTTTTTTCTTCAATTTTCTTGTATTTTCTGCTTTTGTTTTTTTTAACATTTACCATATGGTCATGCGGACTAGGGGTGGGCACAAGGCGGGTACCCGCAGTTTTGAGCTGGTTTGATACTTGTCTTGCCCCGAACGGGTCGAAATTTTCCTGCCTTGATACTTGCCTTACTCCAAACAAGTACCCGTCCAAACAAATACCCGTCCGAAAAACCATTACTTGCAAGTAACTTGCCCCGGACGGGTATCCGTGCCTTGCCTTGTTCGTTTTTTACCTGCCTTGCCTTGTTTGCATAAATATCTTATTTTTCAAGTAATTTGCAAGTAACTTAATAATGTTTTAACATTTCAAAATATAGAAGTTTTAATTAGGTAAAATGAATGGTAAGTGGTCTAGTAAGAGGTATGTAAGTAGTAAGGCGGGTATATAAGTAGTAAGGTGGATAACGGATAGTAAAGCGGGTAACGGATACCAAGGCGGGTAACAGATACCAAGACGGGTAACGGGGCAAGTAGGAGAAAAAAATTCTGGCTTGTACTTGCCCTGCTACTTGCAAGTAATTCAAAAACGTGTCTTAATACTTGGCTTGTACGAGGTGGGTACCCACTTTAACGGGGCGGGTATGGGGCGAGTCGAGCGAGTCGGGTAGGTAACGGGTACCTAAGCCTAGACTTAATGCGGACTCTCGTATATTATATATTCACGTTAGTAGAAATGAAATAAAACCAAATCGAACGAACAGAGTTGATCAAAGACCTCAGCTCTCTCTCCCCACTAAAATCAAAGAACTATTAAAAGTGAGATGAGGCATAACAAGTATTGGAAAAGTTTTTATTAATAAATAATTACTAGTGTATTGATAGAAATTGACACTTTTGCAAATTAGACTGTGATTTGAAAATCCAACTGTGAAGATAGACTTCCAAGTCATGTATACAAGATCTCGGTTGCTCTAAGAAAAAGTTTAAGTAATGAAGTTTTTGGTATTTTCCTATAATGAGATGAACAGTGGTCTCTTCGCATCACGACACGTTTGCATAAACAATGTTCAATGGAACTTCCAAGTTCCAAGCACATGATTGACAACCCTGGTCCTTTGACTGCCACGTTACAAATCATATGTAGATATTAATTAGAAACTTTTTATACCAATCATTATCGAGATTTCACAGAGTTAATATTTGAAGGTAAGCAATAGAACAAGAAATAACAGAGGACAACGGATAGTTCTCACGTGCTCCCATGTGATCTTGAGCTCCCTCAAGATACGAAGATCATTATCATGCCAAATGAATGATATTATATAACACTTTTTGGCTTACCTCTTGAAGAAATATTCATATATAGAATATAGTCATATAGATCAAGCTTGATGGATCTATGAGTTGGACATTAATCATAGCATTAGCATCGCAACACCCTATATATATAATCAAACTTACAATCCAAAGGCTTAGATCTCTCATTCTATCTACAAGCGAGTCTTTGTAAAAACACAATGGCACGCTTAGAAATGCACAACTTCAGTAATGGTGCTGCTAGAATCTCTTTCTCTAACGAGTTCGTCGAAATCAGATCGGAGAAGAGTAACAACATTAACACGAGAAGTTCCGTCTCCAAGTCCTCTACTGATTTCGAGTTCTCTGTCACGGATTACTCTATGATTCCCGCAGATGAGATCTTCCTCAAAGGAAAGATCTTACCTCTCAAGGAGATCAGTCACGTCCATAGGACCTTAAGAGAAGAGCTTCTAGATGAAGAAGAGGGCAATATCTTCTCCCTCAGGCCACTATCGTTGTCTTCTTCGTCCTTTTCCACAAAGGGCACGTGGAAGGAGCTTTTGGGCCTTAAGAGAGCCCATGTTAGATCTAAGAAGACTGATAAAATCAATGAAGAAGATATTTGTTCATTGAGTCAAGATCACAAAATAACCTCAGGTATACAAACAAATCCTCTTTTTTCTTTCTATTTAAAACGTCCACAATTATCAACCATGATTGAAATCACAATGAGAATGTTCAAACCCTGATTCAATAAGGTTCAATGTTTTCATATGAATGAACTTGTCTATTAATCTCTCATTTGTGTTTTTTTTTTGTCAAAAGTCTCAAACATTGAGTAATTTTTCATGGGGTTAATTTGGGCTAATGAAATATTTTTGGGTTTCAGGAAATGTTGCGACAAAGGAGTCTAAGTTGCAGATACTTGATGAATGAATTAAAGAGCTCTCACTTTGGTTTCTAAACCTTAATTTAGATTATTTATGATAATCTAGATTGACTGTATCTAAATGTTCTTTGAACAAATAAGATGGTTCCAACAACTCTTTTCGTCTCACGTGTTTTGTTCTTCTTGTAAGGCTTTTTGTTTTGTTGTGGAAACAATATCTTTGTGGGAACATCTATGATTCTTAATGGAAGTGAAGATTTGTGTGTACAAAAAAAGATAGTTTTGTCACTTTTAAATTTAATTTTAAGTTGTCCACATGTAATTACTCACGGCTGATTATCTTATCAACCAATCAAACTTCTCTACCCACTCAGATGGTTAAGTCTATTTAGCAAGCACTGTTGATTTATGAGTGATAATTAAAATATTAGATTTTAATCAGCCTTGTATATAACGACTCCATTTGAAGTATTTAATCCCGTAATTTATTCGTAATAAACTTGTAGAATGCTTGATTGTCAAATATTCAATCAATGTATACAGATAAATTTCACATGAACCAAAACAAAAGTAAAATAAAAGTAAAACAAACAAAAAACACATTTTTAAAAGAAGATAAAAGCTAAAAAAAATATGAAAAGTATAAAATTTCAAAAAATCTACTAAATTCTTTTTCCGTATAAACTACTCGAGTGTGAAGTTGTTATGGTGATGATTAGTTAGAGAACTAGGGTGATAGAAGTCATTTTCTCTTTTTAAAAAGAAGTGGAATCACTAGAGGAATCAATAAACAAGTCGAAAATAAATAAACTCTAATTTGTTTAATTATACCGAGCGATTTTTATAGTTTATTTTCTTCTTAACCCGAACGATATTGTATTATAAGATATATATAAAAAAATCATAATAATTAACCATGCATTAAAATGGTCAATTTGGCCGGCTAGGCCGAATAATACTGATTTTGCGCGTTTAAACCGCATTACATATTTGATCTACCAATCTTAAAAAACTCGAAGCGTTTGGATGTTCATGAGTGCCTAAGCGTCGACATACCGATTTTTTGAACTATGGGAAGAGATAAAGATTATACCAGTAACTTCACATTGAACGATAAAATTACATACCTATGCCCACATGAGTATCGTGGATACGTTTTGAGCTTCTTCCAGTTGATAGTGGTGTCCAAGTGAAGCCAGTATCAAGTAACTGTTTTGATTCGCTGTTTTGAGGATGTGAATGAACATTGCAATTTTCGTTGTCAATGAGTGAAGAGCCTAGACAAAAGTCATGTTAAAACAAGAGAAAAAAAAAAATCAAACTTTGTAAATTAAAACAGAAATTCTCTATATTGGGCCGTAGAGTCCAACTTATGAAAACGAATAACTCAAGAAAATATTTATAGCTCTCTATGCCACTTCTTGGCAAAAAAAAAAAAACAAAAAAAAAAAAGAAACAAAAGAAAAGGTAAAATCTTTGCCTCTTGGGTTTTAGTGCACATTCCCGCATCTTTGTGTTGTGTCAGTATCTTTAACCGATCAGTACAAGTACGACAATGAAACATTTTAATCATAACCTCTGAATTTTTACACTGAATCGTTGAATCTTGAGTTCTAGTATTTTTAAAGTAAGCGAAGTAATAATGACCAAAAAGAAAAAAAAGGAACAGAAAAGGAGAGACCAAAATAAAAGGTGTAAAAAGTTATTAATAAAGTCATTCTTGGTTTAGGAAATTGAGAGTGTTATGACCATTTATTTGCTGGTAGAAAACGACACAAAAATTTTTAAAATAATAATTTCTAATAAATCCAAGCTAGATATATAAATTAAGTACTTAACTCAAATAAAATAAAGTAACTAAAAATGGCTTTAGTTGGGAAAACTAAAACCAAATTGTAACTTTCTATTTAAGCTGCTTTTCAAATTTATAAAATCTTTCAAATAACCAAATCTGGATTGTGGAGTAAATATATTTTTGTCTAAGAGCATGTGAAGCACAAGTTCATAGTTAATCACTAGAGTAGCACATAAATCCAAGTGAGAATAAAATATAAACTTTACACTGAAAAAGCCTGATGAATAAACAGTAATATTCCTTTACCACGTCAATTTCATCTCTTTTTCCTACTCTATACTCTATTTTTCTTTACATTGTACCCAAAAAATAATAATTGAAATTCAATATAACGATGTAATTTTTTATTTTTTTTGTTTGAAGTGGACAAAACTATTACGAATATATAAATTTATAGGCCCTATATATTTATGTAAGAAAAGAGTCGAAAGAATCTTCTGGCCAAGGTATATAAACACAGCAATAATGGTACCTATATTAGTTTTCTGTCTTTTCTTTTTTTCGTTTTTTTCACATTACAATAATATTCATTTTTAGTTTCTTACTTTTACACCATTTTAAATTACTCTTAGTTTTTTAGTAATTAAAAATTCGAGAAAGAAAACATGGATCTAATTAAAGACAAACGAAAATTGGAGTTTATGGAATACATGTTATTGATTATTTGAGAAGATATCTACATTTGGATTTTGCCTAGAAAAAAATCAATAAGATTAATATATATGAAACCAAATATTATTATAGAATAGAATAGCAATAAGTACTTGGTGAATGATCATCATCTTCATCATGGATTCAATTTAACCCATTCGTATCGTCCACCAAGTGGTTCATCTTTCTCGAAATCAAAGTTATACCTACAAAATTCATTTTTAAAATATCGTTACACTAAAATATTTGATTTTTTGAAACCAAACAAATTTGAATTAAAACTTACTTCATAGAACATTCCAACATTTTATTCCGGAGATCTCTCTCCGCCGTCTGGAAAAAATCTTCTAACTCAGCTTCTTCCACCATCTCACAACTCTTCTTCTTCTGTTTCCTTAACCGGCGACGAGACTCAACATCATCGGACTCTTCAATCTCCATAGCCACCGATTCTTCACTATATGGATCACTCCTGAGATTTGACAAGTCTTAATTATATAAACACATTATTTTATTAACTGAAAAATTCAAATTCGAAACTGCAAATATTAAAATTTAATACCTCTTATCATAAACCCAAGACGTTCCGGTTTGATCATCACCGTTATTTTCCTGAAAACAAAACTCCAAAATTAAAAAAAAAACGAATCTAAAAATAAAAATAAAAAAAAAACTCAAAAGATAACAGTGCTAACCTCAAAATCAACAAACTCGATTCTCCGTTTCGATTTCTCTTCCGATCTATTACTAGAACAACACAAAACCGAATACGAAGCACGATGATCTAAATCATTTTCCAATATCGGAATCTGACACTGTTCTTCAACCGGAGAATCTCGCCGTCGAACAATAACAACACTAGTCTCCGACGCTCCAGCTGAATTTCTCGCTACAATTCCAGCGCGATTCGTTGCTTGTACACACGGAGATAAAATAATCCTAGATTCCACTACACCTACTTCCTCCTCCAGCTTCCTCCGTTTCACCGTCGGCGTCGTCGCGGCTCCATTTTCTTCCGCCACTTCTCGTTCTCTTCTCCTAACCGCCGCCATCTCCGACGTCACCTTCTTCTAGATCTCTCTGTCTCTCTGTAAAATCAGTTTTTGTTGTGCGTGTTTGTTTCTCTCTCTATCTCGAGTCTGTTATACTAAGTAGCGATGATGACGATCGTATTTTTTAACGGCCACGATTTACTCTTGTCATTTTCGTTGAGAATAAAGCCTCGTGTGAACATAGGAATAGTATTTTTGTTGTGGTGGGGACCATTCTAGAGTAACGGGAAATTTGACGGCGCCGTTATACTGATCGGAAATCTTATAGGCTCTATGATCGACACGTATACCATCACTACGTATGATTCTACTTAACGGACTCAAAACGTTACAGAATCGGTGTTCTCTTGTATTTGTTTTGCTTGTTCCAATGGAATCAACGAAGAAAGAGAGAATGAGAATAATTCGCGTGGTTTAAGATAAGATCGAGATTTGTTTATCTCTAAGCAGTGGTAATAATTGCGAGTTTACATGAAAATACAATTACATCGTTAGCTTTGTAGAGAAACTACGATAATGCCATCGTATCATCACCGGTCTCACGGACGAGCAAATAGGAAGAGAGTGTAAGACCATCCCAAATTATTTTATTTTCTTCATCATGAGAATTTTCAGGTCTTTCGGATTTTAATTTTTGTAAGAAAAAATGTTAAGAAACGTGATGTATCATTTTAAATGGTTAGGTCTAATAAGATCAATGGAATTTGAATTCGGATATGATATGTGTTTTTCTTTATTTTGCTTATTCAAATTACTTAGTACTTTACTACTTTACAGTCACATCTTATTAGTATTTCACGATAAATAGTTGTGTCTAGTTTTAGCATATAGTCGTAAATCGTAATATTTAAGTTAAATAGGGGGGTCGACGTATCTAATAAGGAGAAACCAAGTGTACAAATAAATAATAAATCTAGGGCCATGACGGTATTTAACAGTTAGGTGATAATGAAATGAATGCTGTAACATGCTGATTGATTTGTTGAGGCAATAAAATACGTACACAAACATATTCACATGCTTAAATATTAATTTACACAGTGAAAAAAATAATTGAAATTATGCATGCATTTATATGGTTGGATTAATACGAAATGGGACAATATTTAAATGGGAGGTCAGGGATATAAATGGGAACACCGTAGTTTACCAAAAAAAAAAAATTAAAAAAAAAATGGGGGCACCGTCACTTTTTTTTTTTTTTTTTATCAACCGGGGCTACGTCACTTAAATATTTATTTCTTCTGTCTTTTATTAATCATTTTTCTAGAAAAAAAATTTTGTTTTAAAAAGTTGTAATTTTTATATTTTCAATGCAAGTTTTATTCGCTATTGATAAAAAATTATAAATTATAAAAAATAAAATTATATTGATTTAAAGTTATTAAAAATTATTAATTATAAAAAATAATATATTTATAATGTGTTTTATTAAAATATTTGAAAATGCTAGAAATATAATTAATAAGAAACATATGTAGTATTTGTTTGTTTTATTAAATGAGAATTAAATTTCCAAAGTAACATCCATCATCTTTCGTCCTGTATTGGTTCTTTATTTTCATTGTCCTATATTAGTTCTTGAATCCACAAGACACACTGTCTGCATATCCATTATACCATTCAATTTAATAATATGCCCACGAGCCTACTCAATCATTACCAGTTTTGCGCAATATGTAGTTGAATACCCTATAAGGCTATATTATATATTGTTGACTAAAAAAATAAAAGCTATTGCAACAGAAAATCAAATTATCATATATACATTTTAATTATTAAACGAAAAACATTAGTAAGGTTTTAAAATCTATATGTGAACAAATAATAAACGGTTTGATAAATAATTTTAAAAACTAATTGTGATAATATATATCGAAAAACCTTACCTTTATATGTGTACCAAATTTTATCCAAATATATTGAAAGACTGTGGCTATCATGAAAAGTGAATTTGTAACACATCTAAATATATCTTTCTAGAGGGAAAAAATATATCCAATGAAACGAAAAAGACTTGAGTTAATGCAGACATGGGCACATGGGATCTTTAGTGATTTGTATAGTGTGGGCACGAAAATTGATAATCAATAAAGTCTATCATGATCATAATTTGTAATTACGTATAATTGTTAGTTCGCTATTGAACGAGTCTACAAAAGCACTTTCTATATATTTCTTTTCTTTTCAATTATATCAAAAAGAACGTGACTGTTTTATAACAATTTACAACAGTACAAAAATTCGGTTTAATCTATAATGCATCAAACCACAACAAAATGATATAAATACAGTGTAGTTTTAAGAAAGTTTGCGGCTAAACGTATATGCAGACCAAATCGCGAATCAAAACAATTCTCTTTGTAAAGTTTTGTTTCTACCAAAGTAATACTAATTAAGTTACTAATCAGAAAATCGAAGTTTCAAACCAAGTTTACCGTTTTTGTATTCTCTCTATTTTTTTAAAAAGTTCGAATGGTAAAAACGTATCCAATGGATATCAGGTGGATCAGACAGACCAAACATATCAAATGTAAATTAAGTGGTTCAAAATATATGTTGAATAGTGAAAATTAAATTAAGTGGTTTGAATAGTAAAAAATAAAAAATAAATATTATGTAGTACAAATTCTAGACTAAATATTATTCAAAATAATAAAAATATTAAAATAAATTATGAATTGTTTACCAAAAATATATAAAAGTTTTTTTTCCAATATGTGAATTTTTTTTATTATGTAGCATTTATTTAGTTACTTAATTTTTGATATATCATAAATTTAAATTAAGTGAGGTATAAGTATAATAATTGTTATCATTGTTTTTTACTTTGATAAAAAGTTATATAAATATATATAGAATTAAAATTTACCAGTATAATTAAAAAGTAAATATATATATATATATCACTATTCATGAGGGTTAAATTTTGAAACACCTCAAAGATGGAGTGTTTGTACGACCACTAGTGTTTCTTTGAATAATGAACAAAAAAAAAAAATTGTAATTGTGGTTTGTGCATATATTTTTTAGCTGATCAACAGTATAGTCTAAAAATTGCATGGATGGTAACCAGTTATTTGTTAATAGCGTTCCACTATACCCGCCTTTTTTCCACATTTCTTACACTCTTCCATTCAGACCTTAAGATGTCTTAAGTCTTAAATTGAGTTTGATATGCTTAACAGTATCTGATTAGTGAGTTAAGACTGTTAAGTGATAAAGTATTAAGTAGAAACCCAAAACAAACCAAAAATGTCCTTTAACTTTACATTTGGTGAAAAAAGTATTTTCTTTTTGTTAATTTCAAGTTCAAAAATATTTTGGTGTAGTTTTCCTTTTAATATTGTTTTACTGATAGAGGAATCGAACCTTCATTATATGACATTTCATAGTTTGTCCGTTTCTTAAGAGATTATCGTAATTTATAAATTTAATTTGTATGGAGAATATATAGGTGTGAAGCCATCACATGATTCATAACAACTGTTGGATTGTCTAAGCAAAAAAGATAAAAAGAGCGATAATTGATGGATGTTGGAGGGTGGACCCATAAGAAGGCTGAATACTCCGAACTAAACCTTAATTAAATTGATAAAGCTAAAATGTAATATTCTGATTTCTCGACCTTATATATGCGATTCAATATTGTCCTTTTATGAATTAGAGCTCTCATGGGATTTATAGTTTACTTAACATTTGAACATAAAACATGATCGACTTGCCATAAGAGACAAAACAAAAACAATAACGATAACTAAGGCGATAAGGAATCAGAGTAATAAACGGAATTAACTGCATTTTTCTTTTCTTTTCAAAATGAAGGACGTACTCTATTTCACAATAAATTGAGTTTACCAAACATTTATTTCACCATTATTTGCAAGACGTGAATGATTGGAAACTTTAACCTTACTCAGAAACTTGATATGACAGGCCTATATTAAGAATATTATCAAATTGCAGTAAGTAAAACTGTACCTAAAAGCTAACCTATAATAAAGATTTTCCTTTTCGGAAAGTTGAGCTCTTGTTTCCAGGTTTTATTTTCCGCTGAAAAATGATGATTTATGTTTTAACAAATATTATCAAAGGTTGATTGGAATCAAAATAGTTATATCTAAGTATTAGTATATACATAATTATAAAATAACAAGTAATATAACTAGTCATATGTCAAAAACAAAGATCTATATATTTCGGACAAAATGTCCTTCAACTCAATGCATTATGCAACTTATTTATTTATTTGGCAGCATTTTGTTAAAGGGTTTCAATGCAACTTGTTTAATGCAAAATGCCACAACTAAATGTTCTTATTAAAAAAAACTTATCCCAAAAATAAAAACATTTGAAAACATGTCTTACTATTTTACAACGTGCTTCGGCTATTTAAATAGTAGTAGAAAAAAAATTCATAATCAATATATTCGGTTAAAATCTATGGACCTACGAGAACTCCTCGATAGTAATAATAGTAAAACAAAAAGTTCTTGTTAGAGTTTAGAAATTATATACCCGCTTAATATGTGCCCTCGTTATAAAATATTGACAATTTATATACTTACCCAATACCTACACGAATAGTTTCAATTAAACTACACAAACAAAAATATTTTTCAAAAATGTAATTTCGTTTAAAAAAAAACGAGTAACAAGGGGAGGAAAAAAGTGTATAACTTCATATGCCAAAGAAAGCTGACGACAACTTTATATAATCAAAGAGAGGGAAAAAGGTTAATTATATTTTTCTGGGTACTTTTAAATATTATTCACGCAACTCAATTATAGTGGGAAAAAAAGCAAATCACTTTTTCAAGTCGAACTTTTCCTTTTTCTTCCTCCGGATTTCCCAAGGCTCCAATTACCCTACAAGCCTCTCTTTCCGAAAGGGAGACTCATGATTTATTTTATTAATTGAGAAATAAAGCTGTTTAAATCTTTCTTCTTCGAGTATGCATCGAATCAATGGAGATATGGAAAAAATGCATTATTCACGTGGTTTTCGTCTCTGTCAACCTTTTCTTTTGTAATGAAAACAAACTAAACTTTCATGCGTTCCTTATGAAATATATCAAGATTGTTGAAACGTATAACATATTATCATCTTTAAAACAAAATTTGGTTAGCTCAACCATTATAAAAAGTTGTTTTAACGATATGAGCCAAATGAAGAAGCATGTCAATCTTTTGTGGACACTCAAAATGTTTTACGTAAGCAAATAAAAATAACAAACGATTTACTAGTTCAGTTTCAACATGAGAGTTACGTCTATTTTTTGCCGCTATAATTTTCACTATGATTCATAAAACAAAAGAGTCATAATTCTACTCTCTTGTTTCATTATATAACAAAGGAAAACAACAAGAAAAATATATATTTAAAATACTGCAATATATTTATTATTTAATGAACACTTTTATTTAAAACATTATCTACGGGTCGTGTAGAGACCCCTCCCTCAATCGACGTCACCATTTAGATCGATTAACGTGTAGTGCGATAGTCGAATTACGCAGTGGTTTAGAGAGATTAGTCTCCACAATTCAATAATAACATGCTCTAAAGCTATATGAAGACCCAATTATTGCATGAACTGATAGCATTATCTTGTTGATTGTGCCAATTAAGCTTGATAAAATATAAAGAAAAAGTGTCAAATTAGAGTCAGTTGGTAGAATTGGCACACAAAAAAAAAATCTAAAAATACCAGCGAAATAAAACTAGTATGTGGTTTTGCATGTGGAATCCGTATAAGATACATTGGTTAATATTGCTAGCTAATTTTTCAGTTAAAACAAAAATGGTTTTGCATGTGGAATCCGTATAAGATATAGACGATATATGGCCAAAAGATATATATACCTGTCCGTGTAAGATATAGACGATGTGTCCATTCCAAATTGTAATAAATATATATATCTCTATCGATAATTGGCACGATGGTGAAGTAGCAGAAGAGGACAAGCTACATTTTATTTAGATGTTAGAAGCTATGCAAATAGCTAGAGCCCCAAAAATCAAATCCATTTAGGGGCACCTACGTATACGCATTCATAAATGGATGTACGTCTCTACAAATTAATATACGCCTCGCATACGTATTAAACACAACGATATACATATAATTAAGGGTTGGTTGGATATTTGGATAACATGCCACAACCGATACGGCAACTTTCATATGAAATTTGAAACATATTTGAACAGATTAGTCAAATCAATTGACTAGATACATAAGAAAACTAGTTATTAGATTGTAGTATATATAGTGGTGTAGTTATATTTTTGTGGCGGAAATATTATAGAACATGATTGTAAGCTATACACCATTTAGAACAAAAAAATATAGATAAAATAAACAGTATGCCCTGGTTCTGCTTAATTTCAATTACAGCTGAGTTTAATAAATAAATAAAAGGGCTGTATTTTATAAATGTAATCATAATATTGAAATATATAGCTGCAATTGTTGGGTGATTTCCCTTTTCTTAGAACGGGGAATATAAAATAATACACGAATAAATAGTTAAAACATAAAAACTTAAAGTACGAACCTTCTCGCATCAGGCCTCTTAGCCTCTTTCGTAGATAAAACCTATCCGCATGAGCATTATGCAGCTCTATGCCAACATTGCCAAATGCTCTAGATATCACAAACCTTCCACGGTCCCATTAGTAAACTTCTCGAAGTCCCTAGAGATATGCATGTCAGGTTCGGAGCCATGTCTTATAAAATGCGTATGTACAAAATATTTGTTTTGATATAACGCCGAATTTGATTTGATATGAGCCGTAGTGCAGTTGATTTATCGATATGGATATAAAGTTATAAACGTAAACATTAGATCTCTCACACCATAAATTTCACCAACTTCTTGCTCGGACAACTAGTAGATATATAGTGGTACTGGTATCTAGATCCAATAAAATCTCCTAATACTTGAAGGAGATCTAAAAGTCGAAAAATATGTTTCTTCATTTTTGTTTTGTTTACCAAACATGTTTCTTCGTTGAAAGAGGAATAATTCTGTTATTATTTTTCCTTTTTTTCTAACAAAAACATTTATATTTCTGTGATTTACTTTTTTTTTTATTTCTTCTAGGATTTCCTTTTCTCTAATGCATACCTATGAACGAGAATGTTGTTCTTAGTCTCGTATCTCTCGTAAGCCAAATTTTTTTGTAGGTAAAAATGTTTATATTATTGATTGCCACTTAGTGTCATATTTTTTTATACACGGAATCATTGAGAGTCAAAACAATGGATTCAATAACCACGACATCCCGACATCGTTTCATAGGTAATAAATTCGTTAAGACTTAAGAGGTGGTTATGTCCGGATAAATATGGTTCGATTAATAAATGTCAAACGATGCTCCATGCTAATCAATTAATGATATATGAGCATAAAACTTGAGATTCTAAAAGTCAAACTTAAGAATTTTTTTTGTTCTTTTTGGTAGGCTAAAATAAAATTGTGATAAGAACCCAAAACTTTATTCACTATATTAAAAAAAAAATCGTTTTGCTTAGATACGCACATATACGTGTTCTTGCTTCTCCTCTCTCATCTCCATTGTTTTATTGTTGTTTTTTGATAAAACAAAGTTTTTAATCTCATCTCTATTGTTTACAGCTACCACTCGGATTCAGAGGTCACTACAAGAAAACATCAAGAATTCCAACCAACGATTTGGTCGGAATTCGAGTATTCCGACGAGTTTCCGATAAAATAAAATTAATCAGAATTTAAAAGTCAGAAACATATTTTACTCAAAAATTAGTCGAAAATTAGTCAAAATTTTTCTGACCATTTTTTGTCCGTTTTTTTTCTAAAAAATATTAGTTAGAAATTAGTCAAAACAGATATTAGTTGAAAATTAGTCAAAAAATATTAGTCATAAATTAGTTGAAATTTCAAATTTATTTTTTTAAAAATATCAAAAACACCAAAATTATGTTAAAAATTAAAAATATAAAGAAATTTAGAAGATTTTAAAAGTAAATTAAGTATGGAAATATTTTTTAAAAAATGAAATTTGAGAGTTTGTAAAGAATTTATAAAGTTTATAGGTATTTTAGAGAAGTTTGAATCTTTATAAAGTTTAAAGATATTTTAGAGATAATGTAGTTAGAAAGTTTAAAGTGATTTGGGAAGGAAATATTTTATAGTTTATATAAAAACACATTAGTTGGAAATTAGTCAGAATTTTTTTTTAAAATTTCCGACCAATTCTCGGATTAGTCAAAAATTGGTCAAAATAATTTTTTCAACTAATTCCCGGATTGGTCGAAAATTGGTCAGACAATTTATAGAATTTTAAAAATTTAAAATTTTTAATATTTTTTAAATAATTACAAAATTTTAAAAAAATTTCTATCTAATTTCTGACCAATTCTCGGGTTGGACGGAAATTAGTCGAAATTTTTTAAAAATTTCAAGACTTATTTAAAAACATTAATTATTTGTTTTCTTTTAAATAAAAAAATAAAAAAGTTAAATTTTAAAAAATTATTTAAAAAAAATTCTGACCAATTTTTGGATTGGTCGGAAATTAGTCAGAAATTTTAAAATGTATTCAGACCAACTTTTGACAAAATATTTTGCAAAATTTTCCGAAATATTCCGATTATCAGAGTTAGTCGGAATATGCATGTTTTCTTGTAGTGGGTACTCTATCTGATCTGCTCAAATTTTCCATGTTTTGTTTTTCTGTGTCTGGAATATATATTTATATCAGATGAGTTGTTATCTTTGTGCGTAATTGCTAGATCTATAGGGGTTTATGCTCTGAATTTGCTTTAATTTCGGAATTCTTGATAATCGGATCAAATCTCGAAATCTTAGGACTAGATATTATAAATTACGTTTGTAAACAGAAATTTGGTCGTTAACGATGAGATTCTGTAGTTTACTAATGTAGCAACAGCGTAGCGTAACGATCAAGAAACTTAGTAACAACGAGAACTAAGACTTGAACGGAACTCGACTCGATTTCGCAAAAGAAAGGCGAGAAGAGGTTTTGAGAGGAACTCTCGATAAAAGTTTTATTAATCAAAAAGCTGAGCATTACAAAATACCAAAGACTCTACTTATACACATAGATGTGTTAAGAATGAATCTCAAAGAATGTAAGAGGATAAAGCCAACTCTTTCGTTTATAGTAATCGATAAAGAAAGGAAAAAAAATAAAGAAACACAAAATTAAAATAAATGAAACAAAACAGAATGCAAAAATAAAGCCCAACAAGGAGAGGCGTGAAGCCTCGATACGACAAGACATCATTTACTGACATTGCAAATCTTGCGAGTTTGAATAAAAGGAATTTTTCTGTTTAACTGAAATGATCAATTTATTTTAGTGGAATAATTATGTGAAGATCTTTGTATATATGACTTAATCCTAGTTTATAACTCTGTAGCTTCTTTAATAATTAAGATATTGATCTCTCGTTAATCCTCTTAATTCCAAATCTCACAAGTTAATGTTACTTGTCTTTTCATGTTTGGCCTTATCTTGATTGTTCTCGATCTTCTCGACTTATAACAACACTCAATAAAAAAGATGACAAAAAAATAAAAACAACAACACTAAACCCTCATGAAGAATCTTATACTTTTTAAAATTATTTAAACTGCACAAGAGAATCTATGCATTACATAATACTTTGTATAAAATTCAGAATATATTATCTGGTACATTTTTAATTTATTCAAGTTTAATACATTGTTTATTTCCCTTAAATCATCGACCGTTGATGACTGATAGCGTTACCTGATTTATTGTACTACACTGCGGGATAGTCGGCGCGGAAGCAGTCCCACCGAGAAATTTAGAGTAGAAATAATTTGGTTTCTCGGGTTGAGGAATTTCTATGGTGGTTGTTGCCAACATCAACGCGACAGCTTCAGTGGTTGGTCTATCGTCAACGTCCTCTTGAACACACACGAGACCTATCTGAATACATCTCAAGACCTCCTCCTCAACCATTGAAGAATCAAGGTAATTCGAATCTACTAGGTGAACACCGTTCCCTTGGCTCCAATGCTCCCATACCTTTATCAAAATATCAAAACTTAGCAACATTTAAAATTATCTAACCTTTTTTTACTGAAAATGTAATTAATGCAAGATTTGATTCTAACATAGTCGAGAAGACTATCGCCACGATGCAAATGGCAATATTCGGTGTTCCTTTTTCCCGTGATTATTTCGAGTAGAGTGACCCCAAAACTGAAAATGTCGGATTTTGCCGACATTATTCCATGCATGGAGTATTCTTCGGACATATAACCGCTATGTAATAAAAAAAAATTAAAAATTAAAAATGAGTGCTTTATTAGTTTAAAAAAGATTATTCAAGAAAAGACTTTATACTTTCGAAGACTACTTACCGGGTTCCGACCGCTTTTTCAGTTTCAGTTTTTGTTTCGTCCCCTTCCAATATCTTGGCCAGTCCGAAATCTGATATTTTTGGGATCATACCTTTAGCAAGTAGAATGTTGCTGGGTTTTAAATCTCTATGTATGATCGGAGGGGTTGCGTATTTATGAAGATACAGCAACCCCTCAATGATCCCCTTAATAATGACATGTCTTTTCTCCCAATTTAGAGCTGAACTTTGAGCTTCATTTACGGATCCATTATAAAACATATATATTAAAATAATTCATTTCTAAAATTTAAATTCTAGAATGAAAGATACTAAACGAACAGGTAATTGTTGAGGCTCGAGTTTTCCAAAAACTCATAAACCAAAAGCTTTTCTTGTCCTTGGTGGCAACATCCTAAAAGTCGGACGAGGTTGATATGGAGAACATTAAGAATGATTTTTACCTCATTCTTAAATTCCTTGGCCCCTTGGGATGATGATATTGATAATCTTTTAACGGCCACCTCATGTCCATTAGATAGTGTTCCCTGTTATCCCATAATTCTTAATTTCATAAACTGTATTGATGTATTATAACTAAAGATCCACTAGCTTACCTTGTAGACTACACCGAAACCACCTTCTCCAAGTTTGTTGGCTTCACAAAAATTGTTAGTGGCTTCCGCAACAGCTTCAAATTCCATGAATTGAAACTTCTCTTGTCCGGCTATTTCATTCGTGATCATTGTCTTGGTTGGTCCTAATGGTACATAAAAATTGGAAAACAATCAAAAATAAAATAACATTGTAAACTAATGAAAAATTCGTATTCAAAAGTTTATTGATTTACCGTGAGTTGTGATTCTTTTGTGCCGTTTCCAAAAGTAGAAACCGATAAATGTAGCAGCAACTGCTGCTGCTATGACGGCTCCGATAATGATGAGCGTAATCTGCAAAGAACTGAAACGCACATCTCTTGTAGCGGTGGTCGTCTTGTCTTCTTGATTACAAAAAAACAAAAACAAATGAAATTATTAAGTCACAAGAAAATGTGTACAATGATACTGAATCTAAACTTGTATATGCTACTTCTAGTATATAAAATTGTTTATACTACTTAGACCACCTCCAATGCATATATTTAGAAGGTCTAATGGTGGGTCTTAAGAAAAGAATAGTCAAATTTATTCAAAATTTAATTTTTAGAATTAGACCCGTGTCTAATAGTAAACCCGTATCTTATACACAAAATTAATATTTATTGACAGGAGAAAGACCCACAAAGACACATACAATGGGTGTCTCCATTGGATGGATCCAAAACATTAAATTACTAAAGTGTGTCTAAAAAACTAAATCCACATAAAACTTACTAATTGTACATAAACAAATGAAATTATTAAAACACTCTTGCATAAGTTAACCATTGTACATGCCCTTATAGTATATTAGTAAAAGAAAATGTGTACGTTGGTACTGAATCTAAACTTATTTTTCTAAGTCTTTATTCAAAATAAATGAGTTATTAATGTAAATATAGCTTCTTTAATAGTTTCTTAGACTAATGATATGTAGCATGTTTACGGTTTACCTAACTTCTCCATTTGTATATATATGACTATTGATTGTTAATTTATTTTTCAGCTTGTCTTACCAGATACTAATGGTCTAGTCAAACGTGTGTAAACTCAAAAATACTTTTATAGCTCCAAATAAAACAAGTACATTGTTCACTTTAGTTCAAACTTACAAGATTAAATGCAAAAGAATGAGGAATATTTATGTTTGTTTCATTGTTTGTGTTTTTGGACTAACCGTAATAAATATTTCTCGTATGTCAATACATAAACAAAACCGAACAAAACCAATTGACATGGTTTTTATACGGTTTGTAGTTTTAAGAGGATTTATTAGATATATTTCTTAGAAAGTTTTGATAGACTTACCGTGATTGATAGAAGCCACTTTGACATATAGATCTCGACCGCCGACACTATAGTTTCCGATGTCGATGAGTTCTTCGAACCAAATGAAACAGCTGGACTTGCCTTTTAGGATATCGACATAAGCATATGCGGTACAACTACAATTCTCACGGCACCACTTTTCACACCCTTTCTTTCCAACTACTTTATCCACGGTTACATTTTTAGTCTCCGGCAACTTAACATTTTGTAGATGTAACAACCGATCATCAACGCAATTCAACTGCGTCTTTCTCCGACACCCATCTTTCCAATCCCCCCTCGCCCATTCCTTATGCCAAACTGGTTCGAACCCATCGATACAATTACATAGGGTTATCGTGTTTGGTGAACATAATCCATAAGGTCCACATTTCTTATAGTTACTACAATCATATGAAGAAGACCAAACGTGGTCCCATTTCATTTTTTTTGGGTTTCCAAGTGAATATGTTAACGGTTGTTGTGTCCAATGTCAATCTTGAATTGTTTTGGCCAATCATTAGGAACATTGAATTAGAGTCTTCAGCGTTCTCCCTCAGTTTAAACTCAAGCGGTATATCAACAAACTGCTTCCCATCCCAGGGATCGCTCCGGTACATGCAATCTAAATCTTGTTGCCACCATATAGAAAGCTCAAAGAGTCCCGCTCTGTTTTGAAGTTGCAAAGAGAAATAATCAGTGATTAACGGATCATCATCTGGATTCCACGAAGTAAGGATTCTGTTTTTCCCAGTTTTTGGATCCCTCCCTAGCTTCATATGTGGTAGTAAAGTATCTGTGGGAGCATCGAAGCTCTGCCACAAAAATCCATCTGGGTCATCTCTCTCTCTCTCTATCTTTACAGTTACCAACGTTTCTACGTAAGTGTATATTTATATAAATTTTGAGTTTCGTGATCAGGTTGGCCAACTTCAAATTTCTCTATCCTCCTAACTCTAACGTAGATAACATTACATATGATGATGATATGATTACCTAATTTTTCCTGATAACATGTATTGTTCTTTTTGTTGTTGTTGTTATTGTAGGGGTGTGTCAAGAGTCTTTCAATCTGATATTTCTAATGCTCTTCGTATTAGGGTTGCCAGAGTCTAGTTTTAATTTATTTGCTATAATAGACCATGGAGATGTCTCGACAATTATAGAAATAATTTAAAAAACTCAGAATTTTGTGATTTTACTTTTTAGTAATTTAGCTAACGAAAATATTATGAAATGCTTAAATTTATTTTCTGGGATAATATCTCCCTAACATGTTCTTTTTAGGCAATATTGACATCCCATGATGAACATAAATACGCCGACCGATCAATTGCAACATAAACCCTTTTTACGTTCTATAGTTCTCGTGACATATGCACATATCATTTTAGCAACCTGAAATAGAAAGATTCCCATATGTAAATTTATACCAATCACATTGCATCGTTGTTTGTAAAAATCGACGGAATGCGAGTACCCTAGAATATACACAAGTCTCATTGATAATTGATTATTACTAAAGTTTTGTGTTTACTAGTGATTCAATTAAACTAGCTTTTCAACAAGCCACATACTTTTGTTTGCTCAATTCATATCTTTGTATTTGTTTTGACCTGATCAACTATGAACTTGAATATTCATAATTAGTATCGAAGAAATGAGAAAAAGTGAATTTTTGTAAGAACTTCTAAAAATAAATGACCAGTCTTGTTGTTTAATTGTTTAATTAATAGCCATTCCCTTTTCCCCTAATTTCATGGATATAGCTAAATTTAGGGAGTTTACCTTATATTTTAAAAAGGCATACCTTATACAATAACTAGACCGGTGCCCGGTGCCCGCACGAGTTTATAACTGTATATGGAGTATTATTTTATTTGATTGAGAAATGTATAATTTTTTGGTAAAAACTGATATGAAAATATTATTAATATGAAAATAACATCTTATATACCACTTCTCTAAAAAGAAAAGTTTTCTTAGATATTTAAAAAAAAGTTATATATATATATATATATATGTGACATATTAATTCTGAAATGCTGTGAAATGCAATTTATCAACTGCATAATTTACTATGTACATTAGATTATATTTTATTACATACCTCTTGCACTGTATTTTGAAGATTATGATTTGTTTTTCATAAAAACATTTTGGAAATTGTTCAGATATAATGTTACAGCTTTGTTATTTCATATTTGTAAGAATTCATATTCCGCAAATATCAAATCTGTAGCAAACACAACAAAATGGTTTGTTTACCAAGGCATAAATAGGAATTAGGACGATATTAATAATATAGTTCGGTGATGAACTTGACTTTTTATTTATTTTATAATATTCTATGATTTTTTTTTTTTGGTATTTTTGATCTAAGATAGTGGAATACAACAAAGCTAAGGCGGTTGTGTTTATCTTTATTTTTTGTGTGCGATTTATTCTGTAAAATTTTGGATTTATTTGCTTAATTAAAATAAATTTAGTTTTAAACGATACAATCAAAATTTTCTAGTTTTTAAAAGTGAAAATTCTAATGCTCTGTTTTTCCAATCTAATGTTGCAACAGAGAAAGCAGGCCTCTTAAGTTATTAGGCTCAGTTATAATACACAAAGCCCTTTGTGTACCCCAAAGTTACTAAATGGTTTTTTTTTTTTTTTTTTTAAGTTACTGACTGATACAAACGTTTAAAAATTCAGACTGGCTCCCTTGCTTTGTAGTTGTTGAAAGTGAAAACACATTAATGGCGATTCGAACACTCACTTCTCTTCATCACACCCGTAAATCTCAATCGTTTCGTGTCTTCTCTACTCTTCCACACGATCCACCATGGCTTTTCATTGGCTAAAAATCAGCAACAAAGTAGAATTTGGTCTTCTAATGAATCTCTGTCTGTAATTAATACTAATATTTTCATTTTCAATTTCTTTAATGAACCCTGAAAGTTCGAAGTACAACGCACCACTGATTATCTTTGAAATAATGAAATAACATTTCACGAGTCCCGAATAAGAGTCTCTCTTAGTCTTTATAAATAACGTCGATCCATCTCCACAAAACATTTCTTCCTCTTTTTCTGATCTTGCTGTGACTTTTATAGAATATTATAGAATAAAATGTTTGTTCTTACACAATTTAACTTATCTTTGAAGATAATGCGTTTAATCCTTTGTTTGATATTTTGTGTCTTGTGGCTTGAATTCCTATTTTCAAAAAAATTTCTCTACTTGTCTCTTGATGTTTGATTGAAAACAATAAAAATATAAGTTTGGGAGAGTTGATATATTACTTTTTTAGCATGATTTTTATTGCATTTTTTCATTAATTTTTTATATTTGCATTGCATATTTAGATTTTTGTAAAAACTTCTAAAAATAAATAGTTGAATTGTGTAATTTTAAAAAACGAAGCACTAAATTTATGTTATTTATAGTAAAATTTTAATATATTAAATGTTTAATTATATGTGCATATAAATGTATTGAATTTATATTATTAATAATAATTTTTAATATAGTGTAATATTTAATTATATATATACATATCCGTTTCTGATTGTATGCAATCTAGGATAGAAGGGAAAAAGACAAAATATGATTTCACTTGCGATATACAAAGTATATTTTTAAAAATAAATGAAATTTTTTTTGATATGGCGGCGGAGGTCTTTGTGACCTCTCTGGCGATGTTTCCTTGTATCGCCTTCCTCCTCGATCTCTAGCGGTGGTGGTGATTCTGTATTGTCTATGTCTCCAGCGGTGGTTTTCTGTATCGGTGGAAGCCAGCTTCGGGTGTAGTTCTTCTCGGCGGCCGCGGTTTTCGCGTGTGGTTGATTAGGGCTTCCTCCGGTTTTCCTTTGGTTGGGCAGTTGGTTCTCTTGTTGGGCCGGCCGATTTAGCTTTAGGGTTTTCTGCTGGTTTAGGGTTTGGGTCTTTTATTAGTTGGCCCATTTGTAGTTGGAGTAGGGTTCTAAACCATGCCCACTATGGGATTGTTTTGGTTAAAATATAAACCAAAAAAAAAATTGATATGACCTTTAACGACTGGCTTATCTTTTCTGCATGAAATCTTATTCTGTTTCTTGGGCATTATTATGCTTTACAGCATACAGCCAAACAAACTACTTAAGTGAACTTCAGTCCTTAAGTTTAACTTCCTTCGCATGTTCTCCTTTCTAGAGAAAACTAACATGATTTGAAAATATAATTTTTTTTGACGAAAACATATTTTGATACAGTAGAATCTCTATAAATTAATACTCGATAAATTAATAAACACTATAAATTAATAAAATTTGCTGGTCCCAACGCAGACCGGTGTAAAAATGAACAAAATTCGATAAGATAATAAGATAATAATTTTTTTAGAATCTCTTTGTAAATATATGGTCCCATTAATAACATAAATTTATAATTATGTAAATTCTCATATATATATATAAAAAGATAATATAATTTTGTTTTTATGAATTTATGTTAGAACTCATAAATAACTTTTCTTATATAAAAAATATTATGTTGTATTTAAACTATCTTATTATTATAATTTAAATAATTTTTTCATAAAATAAAAAAAAAACTTTTTTATAAATTTTTAAATTATAAATATGCATAATTTTTATTTCAATAGTTGTATAGACTGTTTAAATATAACAATTAAGGTTACTAATCATAAATTTAAAATTTATGTTAATTGTTTATATAAGTGAATTCATCTATAATTTTTATTATTTATTAGCAAAATAATTTAATTTTCTTTTAAATTTTAAACTTTCAAGTCCAAAACTATTAAAATTTATAATATCCAATACATTAATTTTATTTATATCAAAAAATTTTAATTTAATTTTTGACAAAAATCTCTATAAATTAATAAATATTATTTTATACTATAAATTAATATTTATTAATTTATAAATAAACTAATATCACTATAAATTAATAAAATATCATGGTCCCAATATTATTAATTTATAAAGGTTTTACTTATTTATCAATTTATATCTGGTTAGTCGGATTCTATCGTTAATCTTGGAATAGAGTTCCGGAATTTATATTCATATGAGATTTTCTCATATTTGTAAAATTGTCGAAGAAAAAACTTCCGTGACAAAGTATCTGTCGGACTTTTTTGTACGCTAAAAAACGGGATTGGGCTTTTTCAATATAAATGATTTTTAACTTTCTTTCGAATCAAGAAATTAATATAGGTTTCAAATATCAACTAATTGGGCCTGCTTCTCGATTTTATGGGTCAACATCCAAAATCTATAGATCATTTATTCTCATAGCACAAATCTATTGTAAGCATGTTATTAATTGGCCTACAATCATCATTTTATTGGGCTATCAATAATTTTCTTTTTCTTTTTTTGGTTAAAAAACTATCGATAATTTTATATTTCAAAGTTTTCAACGTACGCGAAAAAATGAGTAATTCGAACAATTACAAAACACAGGACACGGCTCAATAAACTTAGTATTCCCACAACAGTATCATATATATGCTTTCTGGATCTATCTAAACCCAATTAATCCATCTTCATATCTGGGTCTCACATATACAATACGTAAGTTAAAGAGACAGATCCACCACCAAACATTCAAGTATCGACCAAATTATATTTAAACAATAAGCTATTTGTTATGACTCGCACAATTTGATTCCTATCTCGATGAGAGCCACGTTGGATCCCACTCAAACGTTCAAAGACTTGAACCATGTGGTACCAACTCAAGTACTTTTCGTTTGCTAGGCTTAATTAAATATACAAGGACAAGACAAAAAATAAAACAAAGTTCTTCTCTTCTTCCTTTTTTCCTTTTTCGTTTTCAAAACAAGAAAATTAATACATTTATCTAAGAAAAAAACTAAGAAATAAACTATTACAACATATGTGGTGGGTGATTAGTAATATGGGCTGCCTTTTCCAACATATAGTTATTTTTCTCTAAGAATAACAACGAAGGAACACGTATTATTATTTGTAGGTAAACTTTATCGCATGCCTAATCATAATAATGATTATATATTTCATTTTGGATGCCTAGCCTTAGTAATGATAGTTATACAACTTATACATTATATATCTATATGCCTATCGTTTATATGAGTTCATTCAAAATTTCACATGAATATGGTAGGTGCATTTCCTGACTAACATATTCGTTAATCATGATTAGCACTCATAAGTTATAACGGATAAACCGTTAAGAAACTATAATGAATACACTTTTTGACACGACGTTGTTGATACAATGACTTCACCAGTCTCCATCAAAGCCTAACATAAAAGAATTGTGATGGTCTTCGACTAGCCTCCGAAAAAAAATGTGTTTCTTCCAATAAGCATTCATAATCGTGTAAGAAACTTCTAATTAGTTTTAATCTTGTATAGTGTCGAAGATGATCAATTATTTTGAGATAAACACATCAATTTCAAAAAACTTGTCAAATTTTCTAAAATTTGTAAAGTTCCACAAAACTTATGAAGGTTTTCAAAAATTTTAGGGTCAAAATCTTGATGTATGCGAAGTAAACATTTTGTTTTCCTTCTTGTGCAACTAATTTTATACAACCAAGTGATTGTATCTTAGTGGTTTGGGGTTGGATATGTATCCGTTTCAAGATCTGGATTCAATTACACTTAATCAACCCACAACAAAGCTGTACGAAAAGGAAACTGAGTTTAAAGAGGATTAGTTTGAACCGAATGTGCGATGATCCTTTTGGATTAAAAAAAAAACTAATTTTATACATACATTTTTATTTGTTAAGTTAGTTTTACATATGTATAGATCTAAATATCTAATATTTGCCATGTATGTGTGCATTAAATATCGACGTATGAAATCACACTAGCCTCGGGCTAACAATAAATAGGGTTGCTCAAATAAGGCGCTACTATCAGTGGACCGTCTCAAACTGCGTCAAGCGCGGTTACACTATTTTATACTAACACAAATTAAACAATACCCAGTTATGTTTTATTTTTATTACTATATTTCGTAAAGACCAAATAAATACTCCCTATTGATTCTGTTTAATAAGCCGACCGGATATAACGTACGGTGTCGGTAGCTCTAACTTTTCTATGTCCTTGTGTTTCTATTTGTTTTACTTTTGTCATTTATGCGTTTGTTTTTTCAGTGGCTAATTGGCTAATTCTATGAAAATGTATTCTCTTAAAAAAAGACTAATATTCTAGGTAAATGTATTATTCTTAGACTTTTTTGGATTAAAATTAATAATATTGTAAAAGTATTTCAACTATTCGTTTTATATATATCTTGATCAACACTTTCAAACTAACAACATTCTTAATAGATAATATATTGAAAAACTTCAAAAGTCTCTTTCGTTCTCCTTCCGCTTCAGAAATTTAAGTCTTTTTCCCACAAGACTCGTTCAATGGATACTAAATTAGTTAAATTATACACAAAGAATTAGATCAGTTATTAATTTAATGATCAAATAAGCATAAATTAGATAGATATTTAGACGAAGAGGGACATAACAACTTCCGCTGAACAAGGTTAGTAAATAAAGACAATGTACATAATAACTTAAACAAGGTTAGTAGATAAAGACACTGTAATGTGACAAATCATGATTTGTCCCAAAGAAAAGTTGGGCAAATATTGTTTTGTTTTTGTTTTGGTCTAACACTCAACAACTTATTAATCTCTAACTGAAAAAGATTTATTCAAATTTATTACCACAAAAGATTCACCATTGAAGAATTATTTGTCATTATTATTCTTTTCTGTAAAGTAGAACTATTACTAAGAGTAATTTAATGTAAATATTGAGTAATTACGCAGCAAAAACTAGATGTTAAATGAAAAACAAAAGTCAAAAAGTGTAACGTTCAGAAACTCCATAATGATCACGCGTGACACAGAGGCTCTCTTCACTTTAATTTAAATTTTATTCATCACATAAGCTTTAAAATAATCAACATAATTACCTTTTAATTAACTCGTTTAACTTTTGGCAGTCAACTCATGTATAGACTACTTCTTCAATATTCCGGAACTTACGTAATGACAACAAATGAGAAGTATTAACAAGTCAATCCCGAAATAAGGAAACATTATAAAGCTTCAACAATTCAATTTCCTGATCCTAAAAGCTTTGAATTTGAACAAGGCGGAAAATAAAAAACTAAACCTAATTAATCAAAAATTAATTAATTTATAAATCTGTTTTTATTTCCGAGATTAATTAGCGAAGGAGAAAAAAAAAAGACAGTGCCCATGTTTTAATGACACAGTGGCTCAACTTTCCACGAGGGAAACTTTATAATATACAAAAATCTTTGCTCAGTCTTTCTCAATTTGCTTAAACTCTTTTGGCTTCTTCTTCTTTCTTCCTTCTCAGATTCTCTGTAGTGGAAATAGGACTCATGAATCCATCATCTCATCTCTGTTTCCTCTGTTTCATAAGCTTCTAGAAGCATCAATGGCTGAGTTCATCTGTTTATTCGGCAAGGTTCGTCTCTGTATATCTTTCTGTGATTAAGCTTCTGGGTATCTCTGCATGTATGTTTCTTCAATGGAATCTACCAGCAAAAACCTTTTTTTTTTTTAGATTCCATAAGAAAAAACAAGTTATGATTTTTAAAACAATCCCATGTCTGTTATCTCTGTTATTTCTCCACTCGATTGATTTATGATTTATTACTGATTCTTGTCTGATCTACGTGTTTTCATATTCTTGATTTCGACTTTAATTTCAACTAAATTTAGTTAAAATATTGTTTCTGTTTTGACAGAGAGAGTTTTAATTTAGGGGTTTTCACTTATCTTCTTTGCTATTTAAAGACTCTAATTTGATGTTGTTCTTGGAGCAGGATAATGCAGCGATTGTTATAAAGCAACCAAAGAAATCACCATTGTTCTTAAGAATGATAGTTTTAGTGTTTTCCATGGTTTGTGGTCTCTACATCTGCTCAGTTTGCTTAAAACAATTCGGTTATGTCAATCTCCAAAACTCCCAACTTGTTTCAAGTCCTTTTGATTCTCACTCATTACACTTTGTTACTCGGATTCATTACCCAAAGCCACAGACTTTTAACAGGTAATTAAACTATTTAATCATCTCTGTTCTTGTTTGTGTATTTGACTTATAAGAACTCTTTGTTTGTTGTAATCTTTGTTTGTATGTTCTCTTAAACCAGAGCTGAATGTGGGAATAATCCGGTGAGGTTCTTTGCGATATTGTCAATGCAGAGATCAGGAAGTGGTTGGTTTGAAACATTGTTGAATAGTCATAACAATGTGAGTTCTAATGGAGAGATTTTCTCGGTTTTGGATCGAAGAAAAAACGTTTCTTCGATTATTCAAACTCTTGATAGAGTTTATAATCTTGATTGGCTTACCAGTGCTTCAAAGAATGAATGTTCTGCGGCAATTGGATTCAAATGGATGCTTAATCAGGTATAAAAACACAAATCTTGAATCGTTACCGAGCCAATAACTTTCGGTTTTTAGAAGTTTTTTTAATCCGGTTCTGCGCAGGGTTTGTTGGATAACCATAAGGAAATTGTAGATTACTTTAGCCGAAGAGGCGTCTCGGCTATATTTTTATTTAGAAGGAATCCTCTAAGAAGAATGGTTTCTGTGTTGGCAAATTCTTATGACCGTTATGCTAAGCTATTGAATGGAACTCATAAGTCTCATGTTCATTCTCCTGAAGAGGTTTGTATAATATTAGATACAAATGTCTTTTTTTTCTTTTGTTTTTTCGGATTCTTGATTTCGATCGATTGGTTTCTTGATTCTTTTGATTCCATTGCAGGCAGATGCACTTTCTAAGTATAAGCCGGTGATCAATTCGACATCGTTGATCCATGACTTACAAGAAACAGAGAATTCAGCTGCAATGGCTTTAGAATATTTCAATACCACTCGCCACATCGTTGTCTACTACGAAGATCTCATAACAAATCATACGGTAAGGTTCGAACTTATAGAGCAAAAGTTTTGTTCTTTTTGTTAAGTTAGCATCTCTTATAAAAACTCAACACATTCAAAGTTAGAGATTTTATGAATCTTTTCGATGTTAATGGCATTGTGGTTTTGATGCAGACATTGAAACAAGTTCAAGAGTTTTTGAACATTCCTGTGAAGGATTTGTCAAGTAGACAAGTGAAGATACACAGAGGAGATTTGTCAGATCATATAAAGAACTGGGAAGATATAAACAAGACACTGAATGGGACTGAGTACGAGAAGTATCTACGAGCAGATTATTAGTGTTTTTAGCTAATCTACGTTGAAACTAGAAAGTTTGCAGAATGCAAAAAGATCTTCTTGTTTGTTTTCTCTTATCCTTTTTAGAACAGTAATGATTTTGTTTTTTTTTTCCTTAAATATTCTCATTAGTATGTATAGGAACTGGAAATTGTATTTTGCTTATTTTTAGAGGTCAATCAAGTTTTTTTTTTTTTTTTTCACTAACAATCAATTCCATAAACTATAGGATTTCGCCATCAACCACAGATCTTTGCTCTGTGCATCAACAAAATACTAGCAAATAGATTCAAGAGATCATCACAAAGAAGAAGACGCATTGATGAAAATCTTTTTCTTGATCCTTAAACAATTGAGGGAAGAAAAAGAAAAAGAAAAAGCATAAATGAATGAAAAATTATTAATGTAAGCTATATAATAGACTAATAATCTCCTCCCTTTTTTTGCCTCATGCAAGTACTTGAACCTTACTAAATCTGCACCGAACTTGGAACATAAGAAGAGCATATAAATTGGATGACATCTAGATTCTCCGAGATCCACTTCTTTGTAGTATCCACCTTCTCCAACCATGCAAGCTTTGTAGTTGGTCCACCTTTTTCTGCCTACATCTATATATCAATCTTAGTATTAAGAAGTTGCCCCACGACACTGCATTAGGCTCAATCTTAGTTGTAATCTATATTGTCATCTCTAATGCATAATAGCTCCAAGATAATACTGCAAGCTTCTCTTCTCTAACAAGAGATAGAACTATACAATCTTTAACACAAAAGTGACATGGCAAAGGAAGACACCAAAATCTTTCTCTTGTAAAATCAAAAATATAGTAAAGATTCTTTCAACGCTCCTTCCACTCGAGTAATCAAGTAATTATTTCCCTTCAAGGACACATTCTGATCATATATGTGCCAGTCGACTTTGATATCAAGAACACTCCATGATTTTGACATTGCAGTGAAATACTTGAGATATTTTGACTTGCTTAAGTTTACCGATACTCTTTATAAATGGATCTACCAAGTCTTTGTGGTTATGGATTCCATGGAGATTGAATCTCGTTAAACAAGCTCTGTAATCATACATCATGATCACCAGAGTCTCCTTGGCTGCATTAATACCACAATGATTATTTTTAAAACTCGGATCTTTGGATAAAACGTAAGCGTTCCATAGTTTGCAAGTAGATCTCACTGATCTTAGAGAAATCATCGGAACCTGAGCCAATATCTCCTCTACCAAATCCTGCGTAAGATCAGACATCGACGTCATTGTAGTGTTTTTTTAGTTGATTTGAGTTATGTTCTGTTCTTTGGTCGTTTCGTATTAACATTCTTAAACTCTGTTTTCATAGATGAAATGGGCCCTGAAAATAGGCCCAGGAAGACTATTCGGAATCCCATTTTCTTCTTTGAAGTTCTCGCTTTTTTTCTTCTACGTTGAAATGAATTCCTTCTTCTCTTTTGTGTTCTTTAACATTTTTAAACTTGAACCATAGAGATAGTTAACTCATACAAAGTTTAAACTTGAACTTGAAGTATTTGATTTTGGTATTCGATCCCAGAAGGTTGAAAAAGAAAAGGAAATAAAATGATATTATTCAAAAAAAAAAAAAAAGAGAAGTATTCGATTTTGACTTCGATATATTCGAGTTCTTGTAGTTGTGGCCTGTAAGGCTGTAACATTATTCATGTTGCGCCTTTTCTCATCGCAAAAAGAAACATGTAAACTATGGTGGAGAAACAACTGTTTTCACGATAAGTGTTTTAAATCTAGTTAAAGATTGTAAATATTACATAAATAAGAGTACATGCCCTGTTTATTTATGGTGGTAAACATGCAATATTACATAAATAAGAGTACATGCACTATCATTTAAAGATTGTAAACATCTAATACATGTAAACTATGGTATTGGTGGAGAAAAAACAAATCTTTTGTTAGATAAACAATTTTGGCGCAAACTGTTAATGGTTTCACGTGAGTTTTAAACAACTAAAATGATATTTTATTTTATCTGCATATTATTTTATTCGATATCACGCTCTTTGAAAGAATCATATGCTACTTTACATAGTCATTGATATGTGAGTTTTATTTAATATATACGATGACATGTTATTTTATAAAACAACATAATTACGCGCAAGTGCGAATGCTATTTAAAAAAAAAAAAAAAGAAGTGCGAATGGTAATTTGGTCAAAGTCAAACCATACAAAAAATGATTTTGCTACCAAAATGATTACTTACATAAGTCTATAATTAAGCTATCAACCTCATTACACATGGTTATTCTTAAGTCGGTCCGTATGATTTGGGTGTTTATTCTTTAATTATGGTTCTCTCCTTTAGTTACATGAGAAAATATTATATAACTTAAAACAGAGATTGTACTACAGTACTGATCAATCAGAGGGAATAATATCTTAACTTTCATTATAAAGATTCACTTTGGCCTTTGGGGCTAAAAAGTGACAAAAGAAGTTTCGAAATAACATAATTTAATGGAAAAAGGCTGTAGCAATAAGAAGCATACCAAAAAAAGGAAACAAAGAAATGGAAAAAGCAAGAGTGAATGCCTCTGAACCGCTAGAATTTTGAGACGGACCAACTTTAGGGTTGGAAAGGTGTGGGAAAGAGCCGATGCGTGTTACAAATTTATGATAGTGAGCTTGTGATTCCTTATATAAATTGATTCTTTCATGATGTTTAATGGAATATATAATGACTTTTTCTATGAATATATAAATGTTAATTACGCTTTTTTTTTGTTGGTCTGTAAAACCGAATCCATTAGAATTAAAAACAACAACAAACATATAGCATTCGTAAATGCTTAAACTAAGCACAATCGATTTGATCATTTATTATGTTTTCATACTTATATTACATTGGTTTTTGTTTCATAGCCAATTAATGACGAGTTAAACTCCACTAGAGTTTAAACTTCAATTGTATGGACCTCCGCAATACCAACACGAAGCAATGAAGCATACATTGCACACCACATAATTAAAATTAAATTTCTGATAAACTCAATTACAACACCGAATAGAATATATGCCAACTACGTATTTTCTCTTCTTTGGTGCTTACCTTTCAAATCGCCGTTTTTAGTTCTCTCTTTTATAATTAAAGAGAACCTAATCCCTAAACTTCAAATGTCAAAATCTTATAGGACAATCACACGTCCTCGCGATCTTCAAATTCTTCTTTCCATTCCTTTTAACTTCCTAAACCCATAAAGAAATAACACATGCTTTCTTATGTCAAAGTAATCCTTAGTTAACAAAGAGAAATTCGTTACGTTAAAAAACAAAGGGAAATATTTTGTTTTCTCTTCTTCTTAATCTTCAAAACTCTACCTGTATATATGTATTTTCATTGTTTATCATAAATAGTTTATGTAATTCATAGACTTCTCAAAATTCATGCTTCAACCTAAAAAATTTAAGTATAAGACCCCTAACTCTTTAGGAAGTCGTGGATTATATATATATATTGATATCTTTATGTACATACCTATGACCCGGTTCTAAAAATTTATGTGTCCGTAACAATTATGATTTGGAGGTCAGATCCTTTATAGAAAATTTTTGTGTTACAGCTTGGGGTCCAATGATCTATGTATATTAAGTTATTAACCATTTAATAATTTGGAAGTCCAGACAAGTATATCATCAGACTCTCCTCGGGACCAACCCTGCGCATATGTAAACGATATAATTGTAGGACATACTTAATATATATATAGAGAAAATTGGAAGTAAAGGAGTTATATAATTTTTTTTGCCTATTTATACCTTTATTTATAAATTATCACTTTTTCTTAACCTATTTATACTATTAGATTAATAATATTTTTTTAAAACAAACCAGATAAACACGTAGAAATATAAGTTTGAAAAAGAATTAAAGAATAAACTTTTTGATTTTAGACAGTTTTAAGTATATTTTTTGAGATTTTAAAGTTGTTTTAAAAAATTTAGAATATATTTTCTAACGTACTGAAACTATATGAATATATTTTCTAACATTTTGAAATTATAAGAATCTGTATTATAAAAGTTGTACATATTCTGAAAATATTAGAATTCGTATTCTAAAATTTGTACATACAAATTTTAGGAACAAAAATTTAGAATATGTGTTCTAAGATTTTTAAAATATTCGAATTCTAATATTTTCAGTTAATGTACAACTTTTAGAATACAAATTCTTATAATTTTATAACATTAAAAACATATTCATATAATTTTAGAATGTTAAAAAATATATTCTTATAACACTGGCTTCGATTTCTCTTACTTTATCTTTGATTACACATTAAAACACCACAAAATTCCGGACGAAAAATCAATTAATTACACACAACCATTGAGAATCAATTCTATCAATTCTACTATTGAGAATAAATATCCAATTCTATAAAAAATTTAAAATATACATATATTTATAAGGGTAAAGGCTCTCTATGAGTTAGAGGATTTTAATTTTTTTTATTTTGTTGGAATTTTTTTTGAATTTGAGGATAAATTGGAAGTTCAGATTTTTAAAAAGATTAATACACCCAAAAATAAGTAAAAAAGTATAGATGGAAAGTTTTTTTGAAAAAGCTCATTTATTTCTAATTTTCCCATATAAATATCAAGTTTATTAGGTAGAGAAGCTAATTAATGGTAGTTATTATTATGATCAAGATTTGAAACTTTCAATGTTGAGACTAAATTTAAAAGCAACAAAGGTGATTAAGAGTAAACACCTTAGACCATCTCCAATGATTCTTCATTTTTAGAGAAAACATAAAAAAATGAGAGAAATATTTCTTTATAAAAGACAACAATTTGTTAAAATACATACATTCATTGTATGTATAAAATATGAATAGTTCTGCCTGTGGTGGCGGAGGCTACATACGGTGGGGCCCTTGGTGGAACTTCCCTGCGTGTAGGAGCCAACCAAATTGAAAAGCTTTATTTCACTTTTCAACATGTCATTCAATATTTTGTTACTTTTATAGCCCTTTTCCCTAATATCAAGCGTCTGTATATGACATGCGCATTCTCCTACCAATACTGCAGTTCTTCGATTTCAAAACTAATCATTTCGATATATTTATATAAAATAGGTGCTAATCATTCTATGGCAGACGATTAATTCCGGCTATAGCTACATCATTCACGTGTTTTAAAGTTGTTAACAAAAATATATGTTTATGCATAAAATATAAAGATAAATATATATATATATATATTTAGAATCGAATAAACAAAAGTTCTGATGCTATTACAATTATATTACGTTTAGATTTTTTTTTATTTTAAATCTTTCCTAAAAATGCTAAAGCTTGAGGAGATTGAAAAGAAATAGGCATATCCGCATATGAATCAAAATTTTGAGAAGCATTAGATGTGAATGTCTAGTTACGTATATCATTTTATGTTTTAATAGTCAACGGTAATAGTATTGATTTTGTTTTTGTCACCATGGTGATTATATTGATTAAACTCCTAAAGTAATATGATACAAGTTGTATCATACAACTTTTGTTATGTCCTTGTGTCCTACATATGAAAAAGAGATTAATTAGGTGAAGACCAAAAAATTAAGTGAGTCGTGAGTGACTGGTAGGGACCAAATAGTGGTTTTGTTGATGGTGATGGTGCCTTTGACTTTATTCTAGTGAATCTATTGACTACTTTGCTTTTCTATATTTTGTCTATGTTTTATTCCATCTTTTAATATGTTTTTTTTGTCACTATTGTTAATTTGGAAATGGTATATTCTTAGAACCATGGCGGCGTTGTCGGACACATGCGAGTTGGCAAGGAAATCACTAACATCCACAAGCATGAAATGAGTCAATAAAATGGTTCTAATATAGCGATTTTCGTCCCCTCAATTGAAGACTCATATCACATTTTTCTCAAATTTAAAACTAGCTAGTCTTTCATTTTAGTTCATGAGATTCAGAACAAGCAGCACATTCTTTTTTCAACTTAATTATATGATGCATTTTAGAAATTTTAGTGAACAATATATTCTTTATGACTTACATATCATTTAACAATCTCACAATTAATGAATCATGCAACATACAATACTAAATGAAAATTTAGCGGACAAGTCAACCTATAATGTTTGTAGTCCAAATACATTTAATAAATAAATAAAACTTGTTATATTCATTGGAAAATCACGTAAGGTAATTCGAAATAAACACAAAAATTAAGGTAGCAATATCTGAATATTATTGAGAGATTATTGGCTCACTGCGAAGTCTTTTCATACAACAACAAGAAAATGATGGTAGCCAACCTTTTCGTGTGGGATGGTGGAGGATCTTATATTTGTGGCTGAGATCATCTTATTATGCTTAGGATGTAAAAAAATATTACACTACACATAGAAATCTCAACAGTATGCAATATATAATAGTCAAACATGCATAGAATCATATTTAGTAGTTACATTTTTATTCGACCTTATAAAGGAGAGAAAAGTCAATTAAGAATATCTTTTGTCAAATCATTAGTCTTCTTTAAACTCGTGTGAAATTAAATAACCTTGTTTGAAATGCATTTCTGTGGTGGCTAAAGGGCGGCTTTTCTTAGCCTTTGAATTCATTTTGAATCAATGTGTACCAATTAATTTAAATTATTAATATATAAATCGCAAAGCAAATGTAATTATTTCAACATCTGTTGTTACAAAAATATCAGAATACAAATGTGTGTTGTTTATTCAACAACGGAGCACTATGAGCGGTATAGGATCGACTTTGTAATATAGTATATTTCACCTTCAATAGATATAGCAATCGACCATATAATTTGGAATCTCCTTTAAGCGTACAGGCTATATTTGTCGTCCATTGAGAGTCTATTATAGCATTTTCTATTGTAATTAACAACGAGCAACAAAATAAGAATGCGAGCCCACTTGTTGGTAATGTATTCAAATAGGTGTATATATTTTATACAATGCCATCTATTTGCATGTGCGAAAGGAGAATTCAATAAATAACTAATATATATATATACACATTTTTTGGTATTCCATGACAAAGTAGCTGTTAGAAATGTTCGACATACGAAACGATTTAGTTTTGAAATGTCAATTGAATTCTATCTCAAGTTTCAAAAAAAATTAATTTATTTCTTTATCAATTGACCATCTCCTTGATTTTTGTTGTTAGGAAATCAAGAAACTAAATATAAGAAAATGCATCATTTCATCGAAAATTATTAATTTGTGAGTAAATGTATTCGAACGTTGTTTCATTTTAGAACAGAACCCTTAAAAAAAATTAAAACGGTCTTGATATTATATATGAATATTTAGTAGTATAATCAATATTTTTAAATTGATATATAGACGGTCCAAAATCAATCAATGTGGCCAATGTCCGCACTTTTAAATTAGTAAACGGCAACATAAGCAATCTCATGTCACTATAAATACAATCTCTTTGGGGCATTCTTACTCCAAATTTCAGCACCAACTACACATATATACAAACCCTTAAATCTTCTAAATCCCTCCAAAAGAAGACACTATGAAACTATTCACTATCATTGTGATCACTATAGTCATCTCGATGGTATTTGACCTAACACCGATCAACACCGAAGCAAGAAGGTTGAGGAAAACAGACGGTCAAGATCATTTGAAAGCTGGATCAATGAATGAACTAAAAGGTAACAGTCTTGGCATGGGACATAAAAAAAGTAATGTGAATGTTGAAGGGTTTCAAGATGACTTCAAACCCGCGGAAGGAAGAAGGTTACAGAAAATGAACGGTCAAGATCATTTCAAAACCGGAACTATTGACGATTTCGCACCTACTTCTCCTGGAAACAGTCCTGGAGTAGGCCACAGGAAAAGGAATGAGAATGTTAAAAGGTTTAAAGATGACTTCAAGCCCACGGAAGAAAGAAGATTGCAGAAAACTAACGGTCAAGATCATTTCAAAACCGGATCTATTGACGATTTCGCGCCTACTTCTCCTGGAAACAGTCCTGGAGTGGGACACAAGAAAATGAATGTGAATGTTAAAGGGGTTAAGGATGACTTCGAGCCCACAGAAGAAAGACGATTGCAGAAAACTAACTATCAAGATAATTTCAAAACCGGATCTACCGATGATTTCGCACCTACTTCTCCAGGCAACAGTCCTGGAATGGGCCATAAGAAAGGAGATGACTTCAAGCCCACGACACCAGGACATAGCCCCGGTGTTGGTCATGCTGTCAAAAACGATGAACCTAAAGCTTAAAAAGGTTTTAATAGTTTATAGCTTCATTTAATACATTGTTTTACGATATGTATTTTTTAATTATTGTATAATATATTATACCCATTTGTAGTATTTTGTAATGGATTCATAATTCTAGATCATGAATAAAATTAGGGAAAATAATTGTTTCGTAACATCTGAGACTCTTTGTATGGTATGAGTTTGTATGTTGATATTATTTGTTAACTAAGTATGATTTTTAATACTTATTATATGGTGTGTCATGTCGGTATGGACTAATAATTAGCTTCTACCATGGAGTAGATTAGAATTCAAAAGGACGTGCATATTCAAAAGTATTTTTTTCCGACCAAAAGTATTTAAATTTACTATGTTCAATTATTTTTTATACATGCCAAATAAGAGTTTTCGGAACAAGATAACTAAATTTAAGGTCTAAAGATTTCCATTATAATAGTAATAAAGTGAAGAGTTTAAATAAAAATATTATATTTTTTAATTTATTTTTGCATCCTTTGTAAGTTCGTCTTCCATAACGGTTTAACTAGTAATACTATATCAGACTATAGAATACAGGGATTTTGAAAACTGTGGTAAGTCGGAAGACATGATATCAATTCAATTTTTTTTCTACTTTTGGATGATAGGCCAACCAACCTTAAATGTTTCTTTTCACTTTTGTTTGTATAATCAAGAAACATTATTTGATGATTTCTATCATGAAATCATGAAATCTACCCCAAAACCATTTAGACTTAATTTAATTCAACCATTTTAATTTTCATAAGAAGAAGAGAATGATACTAACATTGATCCATGGTTGATTGAGTTTAGAATGGGCACAAGTCTCCAATTAATTTCTCCTCCCTTACATGTCTTCTTTTATTGATACTTTGATGGAAAATGATCCAAATCCTTTTACAACATTCTAAATTTTTTGCAAAAAACCACCATCTATTATTTACCATATATCTATGATTCCACACTAATTTGGACACCAAAAGTGTTGTACATTGCATGATATTTTAATGAATAAATAAAAGAAATTTTTGAAAAACAATTATACATTTCTTGTGGACTGCACACATGTTTTTCTATGATTAGCACACTATGTAGTATCAAGCTTAGTTTAGTTCTCCAAACTATCAAAATTCTCCTATCTTCATAAGTAACATATATTTAGTAACTGTCAAAACTATATGCGTATATAGTTTTGAAAAATATTAAGGTTTAAAGATGCCATCAAACAACTTAATTTTTTTAAATATGAACTAGTGTTGTTGAGAACTTATTGTATACATATAGTTTTAATTCTCTGCCAATATTAAACACCAAATGTGAAAATAAAAATAAAAGAAACAAAAAAAACATATATTTTCCATTCTATATTCTCAAACTGACCTAATAACTTTTCAGGGAGCTGAAGATTTGTAGAGTTACTACAAAAGAGAGAAGAGTATCATGAAAGTTAAACATATGTTATAGTCTCAGATTATTTTTATAAAAAAAGAGTACAAATCAATAATACCAAGTGTTTTACATCAATATATCATGTGACATCTTTTGGTCTTGTGTTTCATGACAAATTGGCTTGGCTTTGCTTTAAAACAAAAAAAAATCTTCATCCAAAAGAATAACTTAAGAAAAAAAAATGGCAGATAATCATTTAATAACTATTATTATTACTTCATTTCATAGCTTTACTTTCTTGTTTAAAACTTTTAATATCTATACATATCGGAATCAAGAAACTACATTTGTTTTTCTTTTTTTCTGTCCGAATCTGATATCTATCGATTTCACTATCTTTATAGTCTTCTTTTGACTCACTTTTAAATCATTTTCATAACTCATGTAGGGATTTAGTTGCACATTTGCATATGCATTGGTATCTTGTAGGTTATGAAGAGGAATGGACAAAATGATGATCAAAGGAGTAAAAAAAAGGAGATCATTTGAGTGGATTTGATGAAAGAAGTGAATCACAGAGGTCGTGTAGCGGCATAGGCGCAGCAGGTGGATGACATCGGGAAGACGTAGCGGGATGATGCAACTGATGGAGCTCACCGGGCATTCGCAGCGGTCAAGGCTTGGTCGCGACGTAGTCGCTGAGGAATTCCTGGGAAGCACAGCGGTCACTCGTAGCGGTCAAAGCCTGGTCGCGACGTAATTGCTGAGGAATTCCTGGGAAGTTCAGCGACCAGTTGTAGCAGTTTAGGTGAGGCCGATGGAGCTTAGCGGGCATTTGTAGCAGTTTAAGGCAGACTGGTGAGCAACAGCGGCCATGAGTCAATCAATGGAGTTAGAAATCTTATGAATCTTTTATATGTTAACCGGTTTGTTCCGGGTTTAACTTGGTTTATTGCATGTTAACCAATCTTTTTTACTATAAATAGCTTAAGAAAAACCTAATTAAAGTATGCTTTGTTTTAGGGATCTTTGACTAGCCACTTTGGGATTTTTCTTGAGACATTGTATGATTTTCTTATTTCCATCTATAAAGCTTGATTTTTTTAAAGATCTTTCCTATTTTCATCTTAGCAACATGATTTCTCAAAGTTCAAACTCTTGGATTTGTGTTTTCATGTTGATGGTTGAATAGTCTTTTTAGAACTCTTGTGAAGGTGGATCTAGGGTGATTAGTCATTGATTAGTGGAGCTCAGATTTGTAATTTGATAAATCCATGCTTAGTAGGTGTTATTAATGCTAGATTAGTCAAGAAATTGATAATCTAGGATTTAGGTATTTTCATGCTCACAAGGTGTTTGTTAAAATGCTTGAACCAAAATACTAATGCACTTAGCTTGCTTAGCCTATGAGAATAGTTGATTAAAGATCTAAGAGGTAATTTAGACATATTGGTAATGCTCATTGAACATTTAGTAACTAACGATAGTTATTGATTACTAAGTGATTAGTGAAGGTATTAGTGCCACAAAAGTGGATTAGTATAGATTAAGTGTCTAAAACCTATGGAATAGCTTTAATAAGTAGAATTAAGCTCCATTGATTAGTGATTGATTACACTATCCATCCACTATATTCCCGGGAATTCGTTTTTATCTTTATTGAAATTTTAAAACCGTGTTTTGTCTATTTCCCGCATTCTTTAGTTTTAAAACTTGTTTTCAAAACCAAAAACCTTTCCGCCTTAGATTGAATTAAAAAAATCTTGCATTCTTAGTGTGTCTAAACATATTCTCTCATGGATACGATCCTTACATGCTTGCACAACGAGGTTATTTGATTTTCTAGACCGTAAAAAAATCAAAATCAGAATCCGACACTTTACATTGGTTAAGGAAAAAGAAAAAAAAAAGTTGCCGTTTAAATATTCGTTGAAATTAATATTAAACCAATGAAAACCCTAATGATAAAAACAAACTCGGTCGGCAAAGAAGAGTAACGTTACAAATTGTATTCTACATAAGATAAACAAATACAAATATCAAACCATATACAGACGATAAACCGAAATCAAACCCCACAAAATCGATCGAATTACCTGTAAAACCAGTTTGAAATTTGTTTTACGTTAATTAAACCAATTATAACAATGTCTATCACATTTAGCCGAAGGGCGTGGACACAGGTGCGGGTCCAGCGAGTGCATCAGACCGTTTAATGCTTCCCATACCACAAATGATACAACCGGGGGACGAAAGAGCAGCAAACTTTGCGCCACAGAGATCGCAAACATCATATCCAATGGTTGATAATCTGCTGAGTGTAGCTGAGCATAACTGAGAAGGATCTTCGAGTGGGTCGATGGACTTGTTAGACATGCCTCTCTGGACACAGAGATCGACTAGTCCTCTAAGTTCTTCTTGCTTGCTCGCTGGTGCCTTTGAGAGAAGAAGTTCCAGCATCTGCTTTGAGTAGCCATAGTTTTGGACTTCCATGTTTCTTTTGATTGCAGTGCGTATGCAGTTTATTCGGTGCTTTGCTAGTAGTGGCAGTGAAGCTAAATGCCTTGAGAGTCTTGCCATTTCGTCCTTTGCGCTTAATGCACTTGCGCCTTGGACTCTTTGTAGCCTCAAGATTTCCTGCAAATGGGAGAGATAAGAAAGAAGCATTGATAAGATGATTTTATCTTTTGAGCAGAATCTAAACTCATTACAGGAGAGTTAGTTACCCGAAGGAGAGTTACAGCAATCTTGTACTGAGCACAGATTGTGGCTTGAGCTTTGATATCTGCTCCACGTGATTGATCCTTAGCCAGAGCCAAGAATGCTTCGTCGAAGCAAGACAGAGCATCTGGAAGCTGGTTTTGTTCAAGATGGGCAAGTCCAGTCTTGAAACAAACCGGAGCCGCAGCTCCACGTGGAACCTGAGGAGAGTAGCGACAGTGAGTTTTATGCACTTTTAAGTGTCGAATTTGATCTTTATATTTGATTCCAGAAACATTTGCAATTTTAATTGTGAATTTCAAAATTAAAATTCACATTTACCTGTCCAGGGCAAACTGTTGCAGGAGGCGATTGAGGCTGTCCAGGAGGCTTTCCAGAATCACCGGTATTTGGAACTCCAAGAACGCTAAGATCAAGAGGTTGCGTAGAAACGGAAACCTGTGGTGTCCCGTGAGTCTGACCAGGAAACTGTGGAGGAACACCACCGTCAGGAAGTCCAACGGTCTGAAATGGAACACCAGGTTGTTGACTTGGCGGAGGAACACCACCATCGGGAAGACCAATATCAGGCAGAATAGTATTATTTGCTTGATTTGCAAAACCCTTTGCAGCTTCTGCAGCTTGAGCGGCTTGATCCAATTTCGAAAGATAAGTGCCAGGAGGAGGCAATGTCTTGGCAACCTCAACAGATGGGATTGTGTTTTGGAAAAAGTCTTCGGGTATCGGCGCGGCCACACCAGGTGGAGGTGGTTGAGAAACTGGAGGAGGTTTCTGTGTCCACGATCCCATCGCAAAAGGATCAACAGGAGCAGATGCAGAACTTGGTGCAGTTGTTGTTCCAGCTGTTGAGGAAGATGGCTGACTTAACATCTGACCCAAATCCTGGGTTCCAGCATTAATTGATTTCGTTCTACTCATTGTTAAGCCAAGTCCATCTCCAAGTTTAAACGTTTTAGCAGCTTCTTTAAGCTTATTGACATCCACAGTGGTGGATGTTGGCTTTTCTCGTATTCTAATCTGTAGCTTCTTAGGTTTCGGTACACCTTCCTCGTCACTGCTGCTGCCATCACCAGCGACACCATACATTGTTTTCTTGAATTCCTCAGCAGCCTTAGCTTGTTCATCAGCCACGTTTTGTTTTCCAAGGGATTCCAGACCCATCGTTGAACTGGATTCACCGGCAGGAAGTGCCAAGGGTTTATCTGATACAGGTTTACCCAACAAACTAAGTCCTCCAGGTTTAGTTACTAAGCTGTCTTCTTTAATTTTAACCACATTAACTCTGCCTTTGACACAGCCCAAGTAAACACCAATATGATCAGCTACTATTGAGGGGATGGTTCCATCATCATTCTTCATGTATGGCATTACTTCCCCAGCTAGCTCCCACCGAGGTATACTCTTCATGTCCGTTGGAGTCTTGATTTCCCAGTTGCCACCACCCCATTCTGGTCCTTTTGGAACCATACTCTCAGCTGCAAAATTAGCAAAAATTCCCTGGGTCCATCCCGTAGATCGTACTCGTAAAATCCTTTCACAATATCTTCTCAACTCAGGATCTCCGCTTTCTTCTTCCAATTTCTGGGCAAGACGACGCATAGCACTAGGGTTGAGGTGGCATATGAAAAGATCTAGCATGCTCTCATAGTCGGCTATTACTTCAAAAGTTTCCTTTGCGCTATCAAATTGACCATATCTACAGTGCAAAATGTCCACATTAGTTAGATGACTGAACCTTGCCAAAAAAAACTATCCACAAGAAACAAGCGTACAGATGCAATTTAGGTACAAGGATCAAGAAGTCTTATATCCAAGTTCCAATAAACTATGGATAGTAACTGAGGGACCCTTTAGGTAAGAAAATACTTCAGATCAACTTTTCAAGGTTTACTTTAAGATGCACTAAAACTCCCACATTATTAGTTCAACGGAAAATTGTATAGGCCGTCCAGCAATAACTAACTATATATTCAGAGATTCAGATGCTATATGTCCTGCAAAGAAAGTTTACTTACTTGATACAGGCATATCCAAGTTGCCGGAACCTCTGGAACAAAAGAGAAGTTGGAGGACACTTTGGATAGTCTCTAGATCGTAAGAACTCGTCCTTTAAAACTGACAATGCCGTGGAGAATCGAAGAGCCTTGATTGAATATGCACAACGTAATACCTAAATTTTTTTGAAACCGTTTAGTAAAAGAACACATCTTCAGGGGGAGAGTTCTGGTCATAAGATTTACTGAACTCGACTCACCTGGTTAAACTGAGGGCCTGCTTGAGCTAGTGATACAGCAAGATCTCCGCATACTGGAGTGCTTCTAGCAAGAATATCCAGAGATCTTGGAGTAATTCGCAAGCTATCAAACCTGCAACCAATATATCAAACAAAATAAGGAGACAATATAGTTAGGATGGGAATGGAGTCAATAAAGGTAGCTCGGGAAAGAGACAAAAGAATTCATTCCTGTGTCCTGCATATCTATTCCAAAATATTTGACGTTAAATATGTTAACAAATTTCAAACGTGTAAGAGAAAACCTAGGACAGGAGGAATACCTAGTGGTTATTTGATACAATATTTCAGAAAGGTCCACTTTCTGCTCAAATGTTTGTTGCATTGTAGAAAATCCGATTAAAAGTGGTTCAAGTAGCCCAACAAGACAGCTCTTGATTTCAATGCCCTTTTTCTGCTTCGGACTTATATCAGTGGGACTAGCGAGTAATAGGCGGTCATTCAGAGCACCAACCAAGGCTGCGTTGAAGAGGATAAATTTAAGAGAATGAAATACAGTAAAATCACTTTTGAGCATTCAGAGAACCAAGATCTGCTTACCTGCGTATGGTGTACTTATAGAAAGAATGGTCCTCACTTTCCCATCCCAGCCAAGCAAACATACAGCAGTTGTTGTAGAAAAGAGTAAGGCAGGCCCAATCCATAGAAGAGATCTATAGTTCACATACGTTAAGGTTTTTCAATAATCAATGAGCACACATCTAAATAGTGTTAACATATAGTGCACATAATTGAAAGTAAAGAAAGTTAGTTTAATCAGGATATTGATGGTAGTCCTCTATCATATTTTGTCGAACTGCTTGCCAATATATCAAAATCTGCAGACACCATCAGCACCCTTTGGGTTGTTAATATCCCTGCAACATATCCCCGGGGTGTTTCTTGCCATTGAACCTGTAGATTTTAAGACAATAATTAGTTCTTTATATAATTGGGGGAAAACTGCTTTGGAATTCTAAAACATATTTAAAAAATCTCTACATAATGCAAAACTTGATCGACCAGAACTTCAGGAACAGGTATCTCATTGACTTTTGTAGAATAATCCAATTTTTGACCGTAATAGAACAGCTAACACCAAAAATGACGAGTCATTTTCCTGCCATTCTTAATTTTAAATGAGAACATATTTATTTCAAAAGAGAACTGGCCAGATGCAAACCACATCACGGGTTGGGAATAAAACGACTGCATTTATTGGGCTGGTCATTGAATCAGAAACTAACTATCAAAAGTTTATTTGGTTGGAAAATTTCCACCAATCTATTGGTAAAAAGTACTTAGTTACAATAGATGCTGCAGTCTGCAAAAATCAGCAATCAACAGGTCATTCAAGATTTGTACAGAATTTCATACCTGAAGAGCTATTTCATGTTTCTTCAGCTTGATTGACTTTCGTCCATCGCCTTGTGTTGAAATATAATGACCATCTGAAGCTGAGAGACGGTAGCCTTGAAACAACTTTGCCAGCCCAATTTGGGTTCCATTACAAGCAAACATCAGAGTGGACTCTGTAATCAAAAGAGGCATCGGTTAGCGATGGCATGCACCCATTAATAAGTAAATTTTTAAGAATAAGAATATCTGATGCAACACACCTATAGGTGTGGAAAAAACACGATCGACTTCTGTCTCAAACAGGAATTGTTGTGGACCCTGAATTGCAGAAGCATTCGCCTCCTTGGTTTGGTTCTCTTCAGATAACAAATTCTTCTCATTCTCTTCCATTGTGGTAAGTTTTGGGAGGATATACATAGACAGTCCTGTCTTATCCTCGTCAAGAATTACAAATTGATCGTCATTTACGCCGATAAAGGCAGCATCACAACCTGCGTAGCAAAAAAATATAGCTTTGAGATTAATCCTCCCTTGATAATTTACACATTTGGACACTCGGGATAGCAAAAAGGATGAACGCCAAAAATAATTTTAAGGTTGCATCTCTTTCAAGTTAACAGAGAATTTGTTGAAACCTTCATCTTCTGTGATTGTTAGTTCCTAGATAAACAGCATTAGACCCTACCATCAGTCTCCCAGTAGAATAAGCACCTACTGTTTATAGCATACATTGTAGCCCTGCTATGTCTAAATGATTGGATGCAGTATGATACCATTTAATGTTCTCAAAAACTAAAAATTCCGAGGCGGGATAAGAAGTTCTCTAAAGACTAGCAAGTAATCCAATAATTAGACAAACCTTTAGCAGTGCTTCCTTTGCTGTTAGGCAGCTGAGAACCTGTATTTTCCCAGTAAAGCACAACTTCATTTGTTGCACCACTGAATTCAAAGACAACCAGAAAGAGGTGCCTTTTGCGACTGTAAACAATGTATTTTGAGTGATATTCTACATTTCCAGGAATCTGAAATAAAAAAGTGCGTAAGTAAAAAAAAAACCAATAAATAAATCAAAATCACATGATATCTGATATTACCGATGTGTACAGCTTCTTGTAGATACTGTCCGTTCCTGAACAGAGACTGTGAGCCATTAGGCTAAGGCCCTCGATATAAAAGGCCCTCACAGGATAATGAAGAACCCTATTTGGCTTGTTGAAGAAATTCAGCTCCAAATGGAATGGCTGTCAAAAAATCCAATCAGTCAGGCATAAATCAGCCACTACAGAAATGAAGCTCTAAACAACAGTTACATGCCTGGCAAACAGGAATGTCTTTAAGTTGATCCTTTGTATCCACGACGGTAATAAGGGGTAACCTTGATATTGGAGCAGTTTTGGCATGACCCTCCATAAAATGCTGTATGGATTAAGTCACGGACTTAGTTATAAATAGTTCCAAATAATAAACCAGACATACTGTGTTAGTAAAAAGGTAAAATAGTCATACACTATACAGGAACGCCTTCCGTGCAATATCTGAAATTGTTAGCTGACTCTGGCTGCAGAAAAGTAATAGAGTGACATATGAGTCATTAGGTACAAAAGTCACGGCATATTTACAGCATATGATAATTAATCTTTTTAGAAAATATCCAACATTGATTGCATGAGGTAATATCCACCTACCCCTTGTTATGATTCTCCTGTAGCAGAGCTTGGAGTTGATGCTCAGCTAAAATTCCAGAGGAACCCATCGATGATAGCTTTTCCTTTAGAACAGAAGCTGTTAATCACCTCAAATGTTAGAAAGCAAGATATAGATACCAAACAATCCTGGTCGAACACGCAACCCTTGTTGTTAAAAGAGGAATAGGGACTCTCAAGAGGCACATCCGTACACCTTAAGAAGTGCATTGCTTGTTATGGGCAAATTAAATTAATGTTCAAGATTCACCTGAAGATCCCCTCGCACTTTGCAAAACTGCAAAGAGCTGCTTCCTTCCTTCCCTAGTCTGAGCTGCTCGGTTTTGAGTGTTCTCATTACCCACCATGTTCTGCAAAAATCCAAAACGTTAAAGACAGAAGCCACTAGGAATGCCACTAGGAAGTAAAATGAATATTCTTAACTGCAAAAATCAAAGCTGCTAAGTTCAGCTTTGGGTGAACTTCTAACGTTTTGATTCGTGGTAAAGGGTAAACAGCTTCCCCACCCTGTTGAGAGAGAATTCTAGGAATGTCTATTGATTCCATAGCTGCAAAAACAACAGGATAGTGTTACGATGTATAATCACAGTTTTCAAACCAAATCATGGGCATTGTTCCTAAATCTAGGAAAAGACATATCCTCATCTGTGGATCCACTTTAAGAGATATCAGGCTTACCGGCAGGCTCAAAAAAGTTTGTTTGTGTCGAAGGCCTGTTGGGATTGATTATTACCCGTGTTTTCCACACTTGAAGAGATCCATCCTTGGACACAGTGACAAGAACACGCAACATAGGAAGCCAAGATATTGAAGTGATGGGTTGTGAACCCACTTGCGTACTGCAGTTGTACCAAAAGAAAAGAATCAGGAATGAATTATTACGGAAAGAAAATGTGATAGCAATCCCATGCCAGTGACAGAAAGCTGAATGCAACAAACACACAACTTACATTCCAATCATATTTGGTCTTTCAGTTGAAACATCCCACGCTAAAAGTGTACCCCTCCTATCTCCAACAAAAATCCATTCTAGTGTCGGGTGAAAAGCAAACGCACTGGCGCCAATCAGTTTAATAGTATTATCAACTGCAAGGATGGCAAAGAACTAATGTAAGTAGTGGCTATTGCTCATGATACCCCAAGCGAGAAAAAATAAAGATAATGATAAACATAAGATCCTCCTATACTCACGCTGTAGTGTATACTGAACAGCATAAGTATGAATGTTGTAGGCTCGTATCAACCCCTCTGCATATGCCACATACTGAAAAGACACGACAATGAACAAAAAAGTGAAGCATTTGTACAAGAAAACCAGATTCCACACACTAAGATGAAAAAAAATGAAGATGTTTCATCATCATACCAGGACAGGAAGTCTAGGGTGGCAAGCAATATTCACAATTGGTTTCTTCAGGTCTGTCTTAATTTTCGTCGGAGCTCTTCCACCTTCAACAGTTCCAACAACTACAGAAAAAAAAATTAAAAGGCAATCAGAAAAACAAACATGATACCTACTCGTACACATAAATATCTAAACATAGAAGAACTCAGGAACCGATAATAACCCAACCTGTCACACTCATTCTTTTCGGGAATCCGAAAAACACAACCTGTTGGAGTGGCGTCACAGCAAGATGAACTTCTGTATCAGAGGAAATGTGCTCACTCCTCTTCTCCGGTGAGTGCAAGACACAAGTCTGCTCCGTTTCAAAATCACAAGACCTAATTGTACAATCCTAAACGATCCGAAAACATAATCAGTTAAAAATGCTGAACACCGAGATAAACTAGTATTCCAAATTGATGAGGAAGATAACTGAGGTTTCAGTTTTCAATATGATTCTTTTTTCGTATTTGTTCGATGAGAAATGCGAGTCAGTTTTGCATTGACCTCAAGAATGGCAACAACAGCATTGCTGCTAGTAGGACTATACAACATTCTAACAGCTGGAGATCCAATGTCAATGGATGCGATCTTACATCCCGTAATTGCATCAAATTCTGCAAACCAATACGTTTCAACATCGAAACATTATAACTATGAATCAAGAATCTTCATACTCAAATGACGATAATAGTTTCGCGAGATTTGGTTACCCATGATGTGAGAGCCAACGGCAACAGCAATTACGGCTTGCGTCGGATGAAACGCTGCCGTATGAGGTTGTAGCGGCTTGTTGACACCGCGACCTACGTGGCGTAGATCCAGATGCTGCACCGTTGCCCACTCCATAACTCTTCTGTGTTTATCATTACGCAAACATAAGAGCAATTACGATTCAGATCGATCAGAGAGAAAAAGAGAAGCTGATAATAAGATTACTGATCTGATCTTTGAAAGATATATTTTCGAAAATTTGAAAATTCGTTGATAGCTTCTTCAACTGTTCATTTTGCTTTACCTGCTCTTAGATCTGCTTGAGATTTACGAGTTCATTCAATTTGCTTCAACTCCGATGCTGAGCATAAGAAGTTTTTTAGAAAAACAGAGTGAGATCGAACGGGAATACGAGAAAATTCAATAGATTTATTTAACTAGAGATGGTAAAAGCTAGAGGAAGAGGACGAACATCGAACCAACAATGTCAAAATTTTGGGTCGGGTTGTCCGGATATCTCGTTTCTCCGGGTCGGATCTTTCGGGTGTTCCTTCCATAGGTCCATTGCTCTCTGTCTAATTCATAAACTACGCCGTTTTATAAATTCGGGCTCGACTTACAAATTCAATAAATTGGGCCTAAATGGGCTTTACTGTTACGGGCATAATCAGGATATTAGTCAAATTACTAAAAATATTACATATTTTTGTTCTTTTTATTCTTCTGCTGGTTAGGAATATTCATTCTGATTTTCCAAAAGATATTTACAAATAACTCAAGATTTAAAGAGAGAATATTTGACAAGATATGAATTTATCTTTGTTATACTTTTGAGATTGACCTTAAAAACAAAGAGTTGAATTCTTCTATATATATAAACTCATCTAGTCTCATAGCATTCTATTTCTTCTTTATACACACTCACAAGTAATCTCTTTTCTACCTTAACCATGAAAAACTCTATAATCTTCGTAGCAGCATGGCACGCCCCGTTTTCTGATGGGTCGTGACTGTTGTTGTGGCTTCCACTGGGACATCTAGACTGCCAAAGTTTGACGGTTCTATGGTTCGAAAGACCTTTTGGAGTTAGGCAGACCGATCCGATTGAGTTTGGGGTATCTATCACTGATCGTGGATCTAACACTGAAGAAGGGACTAGGCCATCCCTGCACAAACTGATCGGGAACTGGAGCCGTTTCCCTGATAAACTCAAGGCAAGGCGAAACCAGTCGAAATGAAGGCTGCCTCGGTGTTCTTGAGGGACATCGAACGCCGCACGGTCTTCAGGAAAAAAGTCCGTGACAGTCAGCAATTCTTCTGCCTCATCGCTTTTCCGACAAAACTGTTGGAAAATATTTGGATGGATGGCCGAATCCGTTTTTTAACACTGTCCATAGTTTTAGCTATGGCGATTCCAAAGTTTGGAAATGTACTTATAGCAATGGATCTGCTCCAGCCATTTCTATCTCCAATCCTGGATCATCTACTCCTTTAACTCCATCAACACCGCCTCCAACTCCCAAAACGTCTCCACCGCTACCAACACCGTATCCTCCACCTCCGGCTCCCAAAAAGTCTCTACCGCCTCCAACGCCAAAGAAATCTCCATCTCTGCCATCAACACCGTCTCTTCCACCTCCAACGCCGAAGAAGTCTCCATCTCCACCACCAAGTGATGATCATTCATCAACTCCATCAAACCCACCTCCGGAGCATCATCATCATCAACAACAACAGAATCCATGGGAACACATCGAAAGCTGTATGAGAAACATGGGACCAGTTGGGATGTGTCGGTGGCAGATGGAAGTCAGTTTCCACACGAGGTTGTTTCGTGTTAGTGACTATTGTTGCAACCTTGTCGCCAACATGAAAAATGAATGCGACGACGTCGCTTGGGGATTCTTTAACGATCCTTTCTTTGTTCCTCTTGTTCGTTACACTTGCCATGTCAACTGCTAGTTTGATTTCTTCTTTGTTTTGTTTCTTTATTAGGGCTTTTTTTCTTTAATAATTTGTTCTTGTTTTTAGTTCGTTTAGTCATGCAATATTTGTTGCTGTTCATATCTAATGAACGGGTTTTTTGTTAAGTTTAATTAATGGAATAATATTTATTTCTTTGTTGCTTGTTTTATGTTCGCAAATGGTGAAGAAAATATCAATTGCCAAAAGATTCAATCGCAATTAAAAATATTTAGGAAAGAAAACTGTTGTATCATTTATATGATGTAGTTAGAAGAGTGTGATCTTTTTTATATTTAATCGAATATTAAGTTAACAGATTCACTAGTATATTTAATATATATATATATTTCTGGCAAATCACCTTCTTTCGTTTCCTCCTACAAATTTTGTTTAAAAATCATATAACCTGGCAAAATGGAAATGGGTATCAAATTTTGGTATTGTATGATGATTAAAAAAATTAATTAATTGTAGTAACAACATTATCGACATGTGAATGTCGTGAGTTGAGACCTTTCTTTCAATCAAGTCAAATATTAAACTATGCAAATGGATGCATGGTTCATCACAAGACTTGAAAAAGTGACTCCCTAGAATATATCGCAATGGCTGTCCTCAATACTTTTTTTTTTTTTTTTACAGCTGGGAACTGCTAATGGTTGTTCTGGTTTAATTTGGTGTTTCACACCACGTCACCTTCTAGTTTCTTCACTTGTTTTTCTTAATTAATGGTTGTTCTTGTTTTAAGGCTAGTTTAGTTAGCAATGATGTTTTTCAACGGCTTTTTCTTTAGGTTTATTCAGTCAGCAAAATGATAAATACATATTAATTACCAATAAATTTAGTCGCATTCAATTTACGTGAGATCGTATAAAGAAATGGATTTTTGGACCCGAAAAGATAGTTAGGAAAGCAAACTGTTGTATCATATCGATCTCGATCGGCGCAATCTCTCTTTCTGTTATATCGGTTTGTAAATTATAAAATTAAATTATAGATAAACATAGAAATCTCCATTCAACAGTTGGATCTTCTTCTTGGATTTAAATAGAATATTCGCTCAAATAATTATTTAGAAGACGAAGTGTATCACGCACGATTTGAATGTTTCTTTTCCTTTTTACTCGTGATTTCCAGTCTTTTGTCTTTAATTAGTTTTATTCTTATTGATTATTTTCAATAATTTTGGCTTGCAAATCATATAATCTACCAAATGTACGTATATTAACCTTTTTCATAATTTCCATATTCAAGTCTTTGATTTATTTCGATTGTGATAATATTCTCCTTTTTTTAGAAACCATTTTGAAATATATTTGTAACCACAAAAAGATATTTCACGAGATAATGGTTGCAACAAATCAGTTTATAGAGATAATAACTTCTACAACAACATATTCGTAGCATATACAAACTCTATCTTCATCATCATTTTCTAATTTTTTAATAAAATAATAAAACTCTATATAAACGAATCCATGCATTCTCACTCATTTTTGTTTATACACTCTCAAAAAAAAAAAAAACTTTGTTTACATCGCCTCAAACCATGAAGAGCATCATTATCATTGTAGCTCTCCTATGCCTCGTCTCTCTCCCAAACCCTACCGTCGGGTTACAAAAGAAACCGTGGCCTAAACCGTCCGATCTAGCCAACCACAATGGAAACTTCGGTGACTCTAAAGTTGGTTGGGCTTGTTCCTCCTCCTCAGACCCCAACGCTCCTCCTTCACCGCCCGGCTCGTTCCCTAACATCCCCAAAATCCCTGGAATCCCAAACATACCGTTTCCGACCATCCCTGGGATGCCTACCATCCCCGGACTTCCTAACATCCCGGGACTTCCAAGTCCTCCGTTCCAATCTCTTCTCGTAGCTCAATCTGGTGAGCTAGAGAAGTGTTTGTCCAAAGATGGGTTGAAAACGAACGAGAAATGTTTCTCACAAGTGTTTTCGAGCTGGGCGGAGAATGATTTCGTATTGGACAAAGAGTGTTGTGAGATCGTTGTGACTATGAACAAGAGGTGTTATGGTCATCTTCACATGATGTTTAAGAGTCATTTCTTTGCTCCTCTCCTTCAATATTCTTGTCACATCAAGCACGCCAAGAACTAAGCATGCCTTTTTTACGTGCCTTCTCAGTTTGGGGTTTTTCTTATTATTTTGTTTTAGTTTTCTGTTAGGTTTTTTTTTTTTGGTCCATTTCTCATGGACATCTCTTGATTTGTTTTTCTTTAAGTAATAAAATAAACTTTTTTAATAAATTTGTTCTCTCTTTTGTTACGAATATATCTTCAATTGTGAGGTTCGATTTTATTTGCATGCTCGTAGATCCGCCTGAAATTACGGGTAGAGGTTTGTTGTTATTTTTCCGGATCTTTCTTTTCCACTGGTCTGATCTATTGGGTATCCGTTTAGGCTTAATATTATAACATTATAAGTTTATAAGGCTAAGAAGTTTTACAGTAGGGCTGGTATGGGCTTTACCGGGTTATCCAGTTGTGCATTTAACCATTTTTAATGGTTTTTTTCCAAACATATTTTATGGGGTTCTCAATCTCAATTCTCCAGTTCTCAACCAATATCTACATTTTAAACTTCGACGTTATACCAATATTATTTTTGAAAAATTAAATAATATTTGTACGAATCTATAATTTAAAATTTTTTGTAGTAAAAATTTAATTCTAATAGATAAGGATGAACTCAAAAATATTTCTGTAAAATTTTGAATAATTGAAAACTTTAATAATTATTTACTATTAAAATCGTAAAAATTAAATTATTTTAAAACTAAGATAGTAGGACTAATTAACTAAGATTTTTTTTTCTCACAACAAAATTTACCAAGTTGTTCGTAAGGAGATAGTGCAGATGAATGAAGATGAGCCGTAAAATTAAATTTGAATATGGACCTTATCAAAAATAATCTACATAATACTTCGTATATATTTGGAATTATTGACAGTTTGATACAGTACAAAATTTACATAAATAGAAAGATATTTAAAATGAATTTTATAAATTTCAATCACAGCTAACTCACCAACTCTATTGGGACCTCTAGAATTAATGTTTATTATTGACTTCATCCCCACAACTCAAGAACACGCGTAGTTAAAAACAAAATTATTTTAAAATAATAAATGTATTTTTGGTGACGGTGCGAGAGAAATCAGGATAAAAATAAACATTTTCCATCTCTTATTTATTTATTTATTTTGTATTTTCGACATTCCATCTCTTATTTATTTTAACTAGAAGGAGTCATTGTTTTTAACGAGAATATGATGAGAATGACCAGACATTGTGTTATTATCATAAGCTTATTCATACACGGCTAGGTACGATTTTTAACTTTGTTTGTTTTTAATCATCAATATATATGCTAAGTATCATACATGCACAGATGATGTTATATATATATATATTAGTTGAATTTTTGCGTTATCTATTTCAAATGATCGAAGGGAATTAAAAGAGGATGGAGGAAAGATCGAGAAGTTTAGACCAATCATGGTCCATGGAGGATATAGGATACTCAGTTCCCCATTTCGGGTCCCATATTTAATGATTTGATATTTGTATTTGTTATTTTTTTTTTCTTGTGCAACATATTTGTTAGTTTCTTATTGCCATTTCTCCATATATAGTTTTTTCAAGTTTTTCTCTCCCCATATTTGGAAGAGTCTATCAACACAATCCTAATCTTTCACAATTCACATTGACAACCCCATCCAATTTGTCTATTGTAATGAAATATCAGTTAAAGACAGAACGGGTCTTAAGCCAAAACATAAAATTTTAGGCTCGTAGTTTTAAATAAATAAACATTTTACAAGCTGCTAAAATCATATAATACCTTTGTAGTCTATTAAAATTGATCTACCTTTTGCTTTCAGCTTTCACATTCTTAAGAACGGCTCTATTGTAGGATAATCTTGACAATTCTAAAAGTAAGAAGAATGTTAATAAATTTAAGTAAACTAAAAGCAAGGGAAGTGTTATTCATAACTCATTAATTCCAAAAGTGTAAGAGTAATGTTATCGGCGATCCCAATCACATGGTGCTAAGTTTCGAAAACTAAATTACGTAGTAGTACTATATGAGTGTATATATGTAAATCTAGAAGCTTCGGTGAAATATGATAAGGATAGATACATGCATATGTTTTTCTTTTTGGATACTAGATACATGCATATGTTATATTTGTATGTATATGTTTGATATGCCAATGAGCTGTATACAGAAGAGGAAAGGGGACAACAAATGTCCAACTTGCAAGACAAAAATAAAAGCCAAATCTATATAGAAAATCAAAGGAGAAATAATAATATTCCCCATAAAAGGAGAGCTAATGGGTCAACCTATTAAATTAATCATAAGATTTTTTCATTTCATATAAAAATATCTGAGATTCGTTAAAATGTTTTACAAACTTTGTATATCGGTTTATATCACAGCGATCAGATAAAATTAATCAATCCCGTTATCTTTTAAAAAATCAAATATTAACAAAAGTTTTCTACACTAATTAGAATTGAGTAACTATGTTACGAAATGAAGACTATTCAAAAATGCATAAACACCATATATATTATTTAAAAACTCGCATTTGGTGACACATTTGATTCCTATTCTTGATCAATTGATAGAACAGAATCCTCAGCCACTTAATTTACAAAAGCCCACATTAGTCTTTTCGAAACATCTTTAGTCTAACAAGTAGGAACCAATTGCTACAATTTCTTCCACATGTCATGTCTCTTTTTGTTGTTTTTGTTTCTCAACATCTTTGTCTTAGAACTACACGATACATTGGAGATTGGACACCATCTTTCACCTAGAAGGCTAGAACATATATATCGATCTATAATCTATATAGAATATTAATTTAACTAACGTAATTTATATTTATACTGTTAAAACTATATGGCAAAGTGAACTTATTATTTTATTAAAGTATATGAAATATAATTATCTAAAGGACAAAAAAAAGGTGTGGATGTGTGTATATAATAAAGCAACCAAAATTTATCTAGTCCACAGGATTATATCTCCCTCTCTCAAGTCTCAAGACAATCTTATTATATTGTATATTAAATAGACAAAGAATGAGAGCTTAGAGATTGGCCTAGGTTAAGGGGGCAGCTTACGTTGACAACTTAAAATTTTTTACATTTCCTTATTTTAAATTTTCATTTGTATCCACAATTCAAAGAGAAATAGATATAAAGAGATCAAGAGGGTGAAGAAAGGAAAGATCATAAGATGAGAAAAGTAGGAAGTTCTAGCTCCGGCGGCAAAGGCATAGCGGCGGTGGTCGGCGTCGGTCCAAAGCTTGGCCGTTCCGTTGCTCGTAAGTTCGCACACGAAGGCTACACCGTCGCTATTCTTGCTCGCGATCTCGGTTTGATTACTTCTCCTCTCTTTTTTTTTGTTTGGTTCTTTTTATCCATATCCATATCTCTAGCTATACATATACACTTATCCACATGTATACATATGCTTCTTTTTTTTCTTATGTGCCCACGGAATATTTCTTCTCTATATATTCCAAAGAAGATAAATAAAAATTGCGGCAGTTTCTTTTGCAAAAAGAGTTATTTTAGAATGATTTTTCTTGCAAGATTTAACAAATATATTAATGCAGCTAACATTTTCACACATACATACTTTGCGGACACCAAAGGTGCATTTTTATAGTCTGAATGTTAGTAAATTTTTATTTCAGATTTATTCTTTTCAAGACTTTGGGTTTATACATCAGTACATCACACTATATAGGCTTAGCTGGTTGGTAAGAAATAATCGAGTAAAATTTTCAATGTAAATAAATAGTTGGGTGCGAAAAAAAAAAATTTATCAAAAATTTGGGAAAATACCCTATTTAGTGTTGATCATTATTTTAAATAAAATTTTGAAACAACTTTAATATTTAGATAGATTCTAATAATTCCATAGAGTTATTTAAAATATTAAATATGTTTCAAAAAGTTATTCAAAAAATGATCAACACTAAATTTTTGTATCAATAAAATATTCGGTTATTTTAAATAATAGTTTTATATTTTTAAATAAAGAGGGTAGTTTTCAAATTTGTAAACATAAATAGGGTATTTTCAAAAAATCCCAAAAAAAATTAGTTAGATTGAAATATTTTATGTTTTTTTTTCCCACAAAAGTAGCTGAAAGAGTTACAGTGTTAAACTTTATTCTTCACCATGCTTGCTCGGTGATGAAAACATTTGATTTCACTAGTTTGTATTTAATTCCAATAATAAGTAATTTTTTATTATTATTTTCATTTCTCTTAGTTTATCTTTTCCTCCCATTTAATTTCCTCTTTAACATATAACAAGTCACACTTATATTAGTCACAAAACGATGCAGTCACTCACCATAAGTATATAAAATTATATATGGTCGGATAAATTGTGCAGGTAGGTTATCTCGAGTAGCAGAAGAGATAGCAAGAGAAGCAAAGGCACAAGTGTTTGCTATAAGAATCGACTGCTCGGATCAAAGAAGTGTAAGAGAAGCCTTCGAAGGAGTTTTGTCGTTAGGGTTCGTGGAGGTTTTGGTGTATAATGCTTATCATTCTTCTTCTTACACAAGTCACCATCCCACTTCTTTCACTCACATTCCTTTCCAATCTTTCCAAACTTCTCTCGCTGTGTCTGTCTTCGCTGCATTTCTTTGCGCCCAACAGGTGAACCCTTTGCTGAATTCGCGATTATTATATATATATGAACAATGTGTTTTCTTTTGAAATTACTGACTTTTTTCTGAATTTAATCGCGATTTTTTATGTATTGGTTGAAGATCTTGATAGTCATGGCCCGAGAAAATTAGAAATATCTATGGTTTCAGGATAGTCTGTGTTTCGAATCATAATTAATTTATCTAGTTATGAAAAACACTTGTTATCATCAGTATCAAAAAAAAAATTTAGAGATTTAAATCATTTAGTAGTTATTTTGATCGTAACAATAACTTTTTTTTTTGATAGATTTAATCATTTGTTGATGTACTAGTTGTGCGAAATACTGTCTTTATTGTGTGTCATGAAGCTGTAGGGTAGATGTAATATTGAGTGATTTCGACATTAAAAATTTTCTTCTTCTTTTTTAGCGTCAACATTTTAAAAAAATTCAAAAAAAATAATATTTTTCTATTTTAGTAAGGTTTCCATTTGATTTGATTTGTATAAATATATATATATATATATGGTACCAAAAGGTTATTCCGGGGATGATGGAGAAAGGCAAAGGAACTATACTCTTCACCGGTTGTTCGGCGTCATTGAATGGCGTTGCTGGTTTCTCCGAACTATGTAAATTTTCTCAAGATTATAAATAATGATAATTTATTATATCCTTTCAAAAGTGGGTTTAATAACTAAAGAAATATTTGAAATTGGATTAGGCTGTGGAAAATTTGCATTGAGGGCACTTTCTCAATGCTTAGCAAGAGAATATCAAGCTTTTGGAATACATGTGGCTCATGTTATCATCGATGGTGTGGTTGGACCTCCAAGGTACGCAATTATGTGATTATTTTCTTCAAAAACTTTCATTACAAATATAAAATAAAGTAAATCAAACAAGATGGAAATGAACCACGAATATATATATCCGAGAAAGGGTCTTTTTAACTTTTTATAGCTTCCACAAACGGCAAGATTCTAATCCAAACCGACAAGATTCTCTAACTTTTTATAGTTTTGTTTTCTTTATAATCAAACTTTATCACAAATTGATTCGAGATTCACATTCAATGTTTGTGGTTCCATTTCTTATTTATTTAGTTTTCTTTTACACTGTGATTCCTAAGCCTCAATTTAATTGCTTTATTTCTTGAAATTCACGGTCAAAGATTAAAAAAAGGGAAGAACTTTTATTAGAGTCCCCACAACCACAATGGTCCACACACTACACACTATTGACACATTAAGCATTTGAAGATCTAATGAAAAGAAATAGTAATGTATAGATAAAATCTCTTGAAAATGTATTTTCAGAGAAATAAACATCCCTCCTCGAGGAAATGTCGCAGAGCAATTATCATTCAACATAGGAGGTGAAGATGGAGAAGGAGAAGGAGAAAGCTCGGGAGTGATGGGAATGGATCCTGATGTATTGGCTCAAACATATTGGCACCTCCATGTTCAAGACCGGAGAGCTTGGACTCATGAACTCGATGTTCGACCATCAAACACAAGATTCTAGCTAGTACTTAAAAGTATGATTTGATTCAATGTTCTTTTATCCATTTATAAATGTATGTTTATTATTGTATTTGGAATTATAATTAAGTACTTTTAAAGGGTTGGTTTATATGATTGGTGTGAATGATCTATCAATCAATCTCGTATCTATCAATCTTGGTCTTGTCGGGTAAGGGCTTGAACTTTTTCTTGTGGCGTTTAAGTTAAATAGGGTACAAGTGACTTCGTGTTCAAATTCGGGACACAAAGAGGATCCGACAAGTCATGTGAATGGACATAAGATCCGATCAAAAAATAAAAAAAAAAAGGGACCCAAATAAAGATAAAATTAGAAACAATTGTCCTTTTTAAGTGTTGTCATGTCAAGAAACTTGTATGTCTTTGGGTCCATTTTGTTTCACACAATAGAGTAAAACTTTGATGATGGGTCAATTCCTCAAAGAGAATAATATCATCAACGAGTCTTGAACCTTTCTTACACCTTTTTAGAATATTAAAGAGTAATGATAAGTAGTGTTGATGAAGAACATACTAAGCACTCTTCGACTACACATTTGAGCTACCATTGTGTTCTTCGTATCGCCAGAAGAAGAGAAACTAGAGCAGGAACACCCTATGAAGAATGGTATTCATGACAATTGGTTAATTCGCTTGGAGTAGGTTTAGTACAATCATGAGACTACTTCGTACTTATGAGTAATCAAAACACAAGTTAACAATAGCCATTATAAAAATGTTTAAACTCTCTGATGAAGCTTATAAAAGTGTAAGTTAAGAGCATGTATAAATTTTCGACATCTCTTGCATTAACGAGTAAACCAATCGTCTTTAGCCATTATAAAGTCTTTAGACTCTCTGATGAAACTTATATAAATGTGAAGAGAACAAATTTGCAACATCTCTAGCATTAAGGTTAAGAGCATGTATAGAAACAGTATATGATTTTACCTTTGCAAGAGATTGATCGTTTTGATAAACTTCTTCTTTGCTCCTATCTTTTATCCTGAGAAGCCGATAAGATCACACGAAGGAAATTATATAATCGCCGAGATTCCACTATACACAGAGATAGATTAAAGAAAAAAATGGAACAACAACAACAAGAAGAAAAGAAAGAACATAGAACAAACAAAATGGCTACAAATCAATGCTTAGAAACTCATTTCAATACAATGTGCTTAAGTTCATCTAATCGTAGATAAGACATGTTTATACTTCAATCTTGTTTCCCTAAACCAAATCCCAACAGAGATAATAGTGACACAAGTTAAAGAAATCTCAGGAACATGTCCCAATTTCTTACAGAAACTTTTGAAAATCTCATCCCAAAACAAAACGTATGACTCGATTCAATAAATTTCACACAAAATCAAGCAAAATTGTTCTCTATAAACGATTCTTTGTTTAACTACAGAAACGAATTTATTAACCAAATCGTTACATTTCAATAAAATCCAAAGAAGCTCAACAAGAAATCGATATGCAAAACGAAGCAAGTGTGAACAAATCAAGGTTTTATAAACCCTAAATTTAAAAACCTTTGAGTAGACGAGTGACTTTATCTACAAGAGAGTCTTCGTCGTTATCCTCTTCATCTTCTTCATCACCGTCATCAGAATCTGAATTCGAATCTGTAGAATCATCTTCGCTCCATTCGCTATCATCTCCACTGAATCGAATAAATCCAGAATCAATCAGAAACTACGATTAAATCGGAAAATAGATCGTCACGAAGTAAGCAAATACCTCAGACTCCGATCTTCTTCTTCTTCTTCATCATCATCATCATCTTCTTCGTCGTCTTCGCTACTCTCGCCATCGATATCATCTTCTTCTTCTTCGTCTTCCTCATCTGAGCTATAGATATCGATGATCTCCTCCTTCTCGTCCGCCATTGAAATTTCAAAGAGCAAACGGCTTTTGATTTTTATTTTTTTTCAGTAACCTTTAAACATTGTCGGAGCCCCGATAGAGTCCAACTGGAGCCGCTTTGTTTGTCGTTATTTACAGTTGGATCCTTGAGTTCTATTGGTATAATAGATAAATTACTCTTAATTTTTCTTGATCCTGATTTTAATCCTCAATTTTTAATAATTTAGTTTCGTTTAAGCTTCTCTAAAATATTTTGTTTTAAAACAATGAACTTACCAGTGAGATGGTCCTTAACTTACCAGTTTTTATTTTTTACTTACAACAATGTTTCAAATTTAAACATAGCCAACAAAATAACAATAATGAAAAAGAAAAAGAGTGAAAGAGGCTAATAATATTTTGAAGGTTTTGCAGGTTATGAAAAAACTCCTTAACGAAAAAGATTAGAATACCATATTTCTATAGACACACTAGATACGTAATCCAATCAAATGTATCATGCGTTCTATTGATTTGTTGAATTCTCTTTTTGAAATCTTATTCTCTTCATAATCTTATTGTAATAACGATTGCTTTTAAGGTCGGTTCTGAGATTTAAAAAGTTACAAACAAGAAAAAAAAAGGATGTTTTACATATTTTATAATAAGAATTTTGCTTGATCAAAAATAATTTAATATATGTTAAAAACAAAGCTTGAAATTTTTTTAATTTGTTTTAGAAAGAAATACAAAAATTACTACTTATGGTTTAATCTAATTATCTTTTTGGAGAAAATAAAAACTGAATAAATGCTATTTGAACCATCGAACCTTGGAGCAAATAGACTTAACAAGACAGTTTGGAAAATAAAATTTTCAAGGCATGAAAAACCAATTTAGTATGGCTCATTTTGCATTTAAACAAAATTTACATCGATGTAATATCCGAATTAAATTTCCTCGACAATCTAAGGCATGAGATAATCATTGATATACTGATAACTTGAACCAAAAAATATATTTTTGTCATTTTAAAAATGTTTTTCTCATATTTTGCTTATGTTTTTCTTATACAAACACATACACATCAAGCATATGTATGTATGCAAAGTATCGATCTTGGTTTCAAAAATTTGAACTTTGAATTAATTAGGTGCCTCTATTGAATGGAATTGAAATATGTTCTTACTCTTCACAGATACCCAGCAACCAGACACCGGAGACTATCGTTCATGAAAAGAAAAGAAAAGCTGAACCTTCGGAAAAACAAACCTTTCTTGTCAATGACATTTTTTCATTTCCTTAAAACAAGCATATACACAAAATTTTAATTTCTGTCTACGTAGTTTCTTGATCGAGAAGTGGTTTAGTCGTCACTTTCACTTAGAGCATACGGACATGTATAGAATCTCTTAGCTCTGTTTGATCAAAGTTTTCACTTAAGCTCTGTTTCCTTGACCAGTTAAAACAGCTCAACTTTACCGAATTCATTGTAAATATTTTTTTCTTTGTTGATTAATCAATTTCATATTTCAACCCAAAAAAAAAAGAATCTATGCAAACCGATGACTGCCCTAATAGTTTAGTGGCCTAAAGCAAATAATACAAATGTAGTTTTATTTTGTTGGATGAGGTGTTAAATCTTAATTTTTGGTGGAAAGTGGTACATTCTATTAATATACAGTTTTTGTATTGTAATAGAAATAGTATCTTACTGTGTTCTCTGTGTTTGAAAGATCAATGATCTGTTAAAAAAATTGTTCAAAGGATAAGCACATATGTTCTTTTAGGTGCCGCTGCTAGGCGACTGCAAAAGACAAAATGAAAATAGGTAGCTGTCAAAAGATCAATTTTCGATGTGGAGCCACCCGTGGATGTTCAGTCCCACAAATTTCACGCTTCAAATGTCCATCCTGAGCATGAGGGAAGGGGAGAGAGGAGGGGGGTGGTGTATTAGAATTGTTCCACATCAGTTGGATGCTTGAGTAATGTGGTCCTTATAAAGTATGTGGCAATCCTCCACTCTTGAGCTAGTTTTTGGGTGTGAGTTATGTCTATTTCTAATACAGGGCTTTGGACAATCTGTAAATACTTAACCGAGGACCAGTGTGAAGTTTTGAAGAAGAATATTTCCATGTTAGCATTCCTAGACCAAGAGGTCTATAAGAGATTAAAGGAATCATGCGTCCATCGCATATACTTTTAATCTCATGTTGCTCCGTTGCCATGCTTAGCATTGAGAATTGCACATGAGCAGACCATAAAAAGAAGGTAATGCAGCGGGTAATAGAACAAATCAAGTGATACAGGGATTATGATGAATGGAGATGAAGAATTGAAATGAAGAAGAGTTTGAAGCAGACAGTGAAGTAGTGGAATGAAACAGAGGGTTTGAATGAGTGAAGGAAGGTTGACTAATCGTGACCGTTGATGGAGTGAAGAGAAGAGACACGTGGACAGAGGAGATGATGACAGGGTGTTGTGAAGATTGTTAGATGCATCTGTTAAAAGACGAAAGAAACAAATAAATTATTCATGCGATTGTTTTGTGTTCTTGTAACTGCAATTTTCTCTGTAAATCTTTTAGGGTTTGATATTTCATTGTTGGAACCCTTCACTCATAAAATTAAAGAAGGTAATGTAACCTTCCTTCACTCATTCAAACCCTCTGTTTCATTCCACCACTTCACTATCTACTTCAAACTCTTTCTTCACTTGGTTCGTCATTTCAATTCTTCATCTCCACTCATCATAATCCCTGTATCACTTGAGCTGTTTCTACATTATAAGCTCTAACACATGGAATTTGGATTGCCGTTTTATGACCGTGGATTCAGTTTAGGTTTTGTAATTTAGTTAATCGATTGAGTTACAGTTTTTCTTTATCATCAAGCAATAAGCTCTCGTCGAGAGAGATCAACCTGATGCTAAGAAGTCGATTAAATCGTATGAGAGATAAAAGAGATCAAAGTCTTTTGAGATAAAAAAAGACTTCCTCTAATTTGATGATCAAGCATAGGTTTGTCTTACTCTGATTCGTTAAGGAATGTCTACATATTTTCTTCTCAGAATTTAGATTTATTGCATTAATACGAGATTTGTGATGGTTTTTTCTTTTTCATCATCTATTAATGCATCAGACACAAGTCAGCCTTATTTTCATCTATTAACGCATCACAGACTCTTTTTTACTTTTCTTGGTTTTTGGTAAAAAATGTATTAAACCAACAGAGTAATTGCTTTTACAAACAGAGTTTGAAGAATTTTTGTGGATGATTTGAACCCTTGACGAAGGAGTCACGAAGACGGACAAAACAGAGAATCAAACAAGTTCTAAGTAGAGCTCTTAGGAGAGACATACAAATATCTCAATACAAATCTCATAACATATCTTCTAATTAGCTTTGATGGTGCGACTAGACACACCATGTAGCAATTTCACAAATCCTAGAAAACTAAGCTTTCCATCAGTATGTCTAAGCCAATCATGAATCACTGCGTGAACCGGTACAGAAGGACCAAGACCAAGTTCCTGAAATAAATTTAACCCATGAGTCCATTAGAACCATTTTCACATTTAGAGTCTAAAGAGTGGTTAGGTAAAAGAGACAGACCGAAGCGAGTTCATCGATCATGATGGGTCGGTTTCCTTCCTTTTCGAAAAGCTCATAAGCACAACGAGCGTGTTGTTCCCATCTATCAAGAGCTTCTAGCTGGTGAACACTCAATGCTGCTGCACAGAATTCTTCAAAATCCATTCTTCTATATTGAAGAGCACTCAGCTATAGAGATGATCCAATAAGAAAATCAATTACCAAGTCAAATTGTGCGATTCAAACATTACATTGCATGAGTTAAGACTCTTACTTGTGCTAAGAATTCTGGAATACGCGAATCCTTCATTGCATCTGTTGCCATTTTCATCAGAGCCTAACAAAGAGAGTTCAAGCCAGTGTCATTATAATAACCAAATCATACCAGAAAATGAAGTAAAACAGGACGGAAGATATAAAACTTACCGATTTGATGTTCTCTAGACTTATGGTTCCATTTTTGCTAGGTTCTAGTAAAGCAAACTGCTCCCTCAGATAAAACAGTTCATCAACCGTAAGTGTTTTCGATAAGGCCTGCAAGAAAAATGGTGAATGGTAAGCAAAAGAAGAAGCAAACAGTAGACATACTGACAAATCGATCCACCAACCCTTAATGCAGCTTTACGAAGAGACGATGATCGCAAATAAGTTCTCATAAGTTTGAAAACCAGAATATCCAGTGGAATCTTTGCATCATTTGAGTCCTTTATCCATGGATGACCTGAAACGATCGATAAGATTACAATTTTTTTTCACATTCAAACAATTGTGTATGCATTCTACGCTTACTTAAGGCTTGAGCAGCTGTTAATCTTTTACGTGGGTCTTTGTTTAGCAACCGCTTTACAAAATCTCTTGCCTCAGAAGATAACAAAGGCCATGGAGGGTCGTCAAAACTTGGATCAGCTTTTAGAACAGCACGAAAGATTCCGGATTCTGTCCTAGCCCAAAACGGTCGGCTTCCACACAATAGAATATACACAATCACACCAACACTCCAAATATCAGCTTCTGTGCTGTAAGATCTATGTAGAACTTCAGGTGCTACATAGTATGCACTACCAACAATGTCATTGAGCCTCTCATCTGCAAATGGAATTGTCAAAGAATATAAACAAATGTTGGTCTCTAGATTCTGAGATCTAAATATACAGACTGCATGCAATCTGAGGGCTTTACCTGGTCTCACGTAATCTGACAAACCGAAATCTATTGCCTTCAATTGAGAGGTGTCTTCTTTTGAGGTAAAAAGAAAGTTCTGATACAAACAATTTAAGAAACTTCATTAATATTGCCACGAACATCAAATGTGTAACTAGATACAAAGAGCTTTTATTACCTCAGGTTTAAGATCTCGGTGTACAACACCTTGGAGATGACAAAAGGCAACCACATTCAATATTTGTATCATAACAGTCTTTGCATCTTCCTCTGTGTACTTCCCACCTCTGCCATATAAAACACCAGATAGTTCAATAAAAACACAATCCAAAAACGAACAATCCTACTTCTAAAGTGGAGACAATCTCTTTACCTTGAAAGGATTCTATCTAAAAGCTCTCCTCCTTCACATAGCCTAAAACAACAAAGATAGAAACAACACTTGTTAAGCCTTGCCAATAATGCTAATTCGCAAGCTGATAAGTTAGAGCAGAACTGAGCTTACTCCATCACAATATAGACATTATCATGATCCTCATAAGCATCATAGAAATGAGGAAGATTTTTATGACCAGACAAAGCCCTCAAGATCTTCACTTCCCTCCTCACATCTTCAATTGCAATAGCCGTCGTCATCTACACAACAAACAAACAATCAAACAAAAGAAATCAAACACACACAAAAAAACATCACCAAAACATGAAAATTGAAAATCTTTCCAGGACAGATATAAGCCAGATCTCGTCACTACAATCCATAGAAACACACAATAAACAATCAAAAATCTCTAACCTTAGCTTTGGGAATAACTTTAACAGCGACTTCTTGTCCTTTATTATCACCTTTCTTAAACTTAGCAGCACAAGTATATCCAAAATGACCACGACCAACTTCATCACCAAGCTCATACTTACTAGAGAAACTCTTCGAAAAACCAAAGCTTTTATCTAATCCAACACCACCTCCTTCAGCTTCACTCCCTTCAGGGATCGCCGCAGAATTAGGCTTCACAGAGCCGTGACGTCTCGCTAAAACAGCTCTGATGTGTTTAGCTGGAGAAGGAGGAGGAAAAGGTCTTTTGAAGAATCGTTTCGGCGTTGAGTTTCCACTAGCGTTGTTGTTATTAGTCGCCGGAGATCTCGCCGGAGTCTTCTTGGAGAAGAAGTAGTGAGCTGGACTTGGACTATAAAAGGGAAAAAACGGAGATTTCTTCCCTTCATTGTTAGTTACACATTGATCTTCAACGTTATTAGGGTTTCCTCCATTAACAGAGGAGCTTGAAGGCTTGACGGATTCAGAAGCCGGAAGTGGACTATTCCTTGCCGGAGTTTGATCGGAATTAGGTGAATTCGGATTAGGATGAGCTTTCGAAGTACATAGACCCATCAAGAATCTCTCACATCACACGAAATCAAAATCTCAAGTGAACCATTTTCGAAATCGAAACAACAAAACAAAACCCAAAATCAAAATTCAAACTTTCAAATCTTGGTTATGAAAAAATGGAATTTCTATAATTTTGGGGAAGTGAAAATTTTTGCTTCTTCTTCTTTGGAATTGTCTACTTTGTCTATGGCGAATTCCAAAGCGAAAGATTTGGATCCAAAGAGAATGAGTTAAAAAAAAGAGAAACGACGATACGTTCACTTTTTAAAAGAAATTACATTGAACAACTATACTAATTACACAATTAACTAGTTTTTTAATCGGTTATTAAACTAATTAATAATTAGTTGTAATTTTTTACGCAGCTTTCGCTACAAGTGAACAAATACATTGTAGTATTAACTAATTTATATATCTTTTTTGTTCGTGGTGATATATGTAATAAATACTTGTATAGAAAGAGACAAAGACCAAACTAGAAAATAGGAGAATTCGGTGAAAATTTTCCATTTTAAATAGGACATGGATAATTCTTAAGGTAATGTATAATGTTTTTTGGGTGTACTTTTGTAATGAATATAAATTTTTGGTATTATCACAATCAAGAATGTAAAGTCTAACTAACTTCATTACTTATTTGAATAAGTTATTTGGGACGAGAATTAATTCGACAATTTAATAGACATTGACAGGGTGTTGTATTATTATACATATACAGATGCATTTAAAATCCTGCCAACTCTTAAATGTGTAAGATTTCAATCAGATAAGATAACCTTTTTTTTTTTGGTAATCCCGCTAATAGTAAGTTAACCAATCATAGTTTCATATTATGGATTTAACTCGAATCACGCGTTTTGTTTTTTTTTTTTTCTTTTTTTCTTTTTTCACTTATTAAACTAATTACTTTCTAGTCATATTTTATAAATAGAATATAAGTAGTAGTATTAAATTAGCTAAATAACAAGGTGACAAGAAGAGAAAAACCAGATAAATATTGTCAGTCATATATGACTTCAAACAAATTTCATATGCTAACAAGTTCAAATTCTATTTCGCAAATAACTTTTTTCAACTATAAGTAACAAGTCTACAACTCATCCCAATATATTATCCAGTTTGAACCAAATTATAATATTGCGAACATACTAGTTCAAAGAAACTCCTGATATGTCCAAATTTTTTTGTTGATATCCTTTAAAACTTATATTTATTTTGTCATCAAAACTTATATTTATTGGGTTTTTTTTCCGCCAACTTATATTTATTGTTAGAAACATAAATTGTACGTAAACTCCGGCTTGACGAAATGAAAACTGTCTTATACGGTTATACCATTATTTTATTTTATTTTTGTTAAAACGGTTATACCATTATTGTTCATATAATAGAAATGATTGTCAGAATTAACAACAAATTTATATTTTGCTTCAGTATCTCAAAACAGTCAGAATTTATAAAATTCTAACATTTTTTTTTTTGTAACAACTTACATTCCTTTTATTAATAAGAAAATGAATCTCTTAATACATGTATAAACAATATAACTTGGAACATACCGATAAAAATTCTAACTATTTTTATTGATTTGAATAAAGAACTAAAAATGAGAAGAGAAAAGTGTAGAGAAAATGTGATGTAATAAAAATCGGAGATCGACGTAAGGAGGAATAGAGAGGTGGTGGGTAAAGTGGGACCCAGTATGTGAGTCTGGTGGTCCAGCTCGTTAAATAGTAATAATTAATAATTAATAAGTAGTGAAATAGTAATATAGAAGTAGGTTTGTTCCTTCCTTAATTAACGCTATTGCCATTTCGATTTATGGTGGGGACTGTGTGGATGCTTCCTCTTAAGGGTATAACCGTCATTACAGCCTCTATTATTATTATTTATTTTTCCCTTGTCCACATCTCATAATTCACGACACGTCAGTAATTCAATTTCGTTATGGTCATTGGTCAACGCTGTTAGCTTCTCACGTAGAACACAAATGACTGCTACTTATCAGATTTTGACAATTGAACAATCTTAGCTACACGTTATAGGCGGAAAATTTTGATTTAAATGTCAGAGGTTTCGTGTAATTAATAAAATAAAAACAATACAACGTGAGACTAATGATTATGTTGTTTATGTATTATTGTATGAGATCAGTCATGATGAAATGAAAAAACTTGGTTATATATATAATTGCTTGTTGCACCCCGACACATTGAGAAGCCAATTCAAATTTTGCAGCTAGCTATCATTTTTTCCCACTTATATTCGTATTATTGATTTTTTCAAATGCATGCACACGGAGTGGTAAACATATTCATTATGTATGATGTATCCCTATATGATATATGTTTGATGAATATGTATTTCCCTATTACAATTAAGATCATTTTGTAACCAGCTTGATTATATTTTCATTTTATTTATCTCTCGTTCAACTGAAACTATTATATAGTTAAAATATTTATACATAGCTCCATAATCAAGATTTGATTGTTACTGTTAGTTTATGTTTGAGTTTGTGATTGGATAGGATCATTTATAAATGATAAACGCAAGAAAAACAACGTATAACATTCAAACTTAAAAAAAAAAAAAAAAAACTATGCATTTGTCACAACTAAGATATCGTTTTCACATTATAGATTTTTTGCAGTCTAATTTGTCAACAAAAAAAAACTAAAATTGTGTGCGTTTAATTTAAAGAGAACTAATGGAGATGAATATAATATTTCGACATGTAAACGTGTATATAAAAGTTATGATTAATGAAATCTAGGATCAATTTTTTATAGCAATTAATTAACAAGAGTCCTAAGCTAAAATATGATCAATGAGAGAAATGAGAAAAAGATACCTTTTTAACCAAAAATAAAATAAAATGACAATTGTGTGTAATACCGTGAACAGATCATATAGTCAAGGTGACTAATTAGTGGCTCGAAGCTTAACATCCCATGAACCTATCAATAGTTTCTTTAGTTAATAAATCATTTATACGATTATACTATATGAAATAAATAAATTAAAAGAATGTTAATATTTAACAAGATCCAAGAATTTTGAATGGACTTTTAACCTTTATTTAATTTTGTGCCTTCTTATTAAAAGAAGGGAGGAATAAATTTAATCGATGTTCCACTAAGGTCCCAAAGTCAACTTCGAAAATCTTATGATATATATGGTGCAGGAAAATTATATATAAAGTGATGTATAGATTATGATTTATCGCATGGTACACCGCAATGATAAATATGGCCACCCTTTTTATTCTCGTCTTCCACGTTTCCGCTATATACTCTTACATTTTCCTCCTATATTTTTTGGTCTTTGTTTCACAATCTTTAAATGTTTTCTTCGATAGAACCAACTTCAGTATAATATAAACATAAATGGCTCTCAAACGTGAGTATTTCACCACAACATCATTTACATTACTGATATACGTATAATATATAGCAATATAGCATAAGTTTCTTAGAAACATATGATAAGCTAAATATAAACTAGTGAATAGTTTTCATTAGACGCTATTTCGATCTATTTAATTACCATTACAAATTTCAAATAGCTAGCAACTAGAAATTCCAGAAATAAAATCTAGACTTTATTGTAAGAAAAAATTATAGCTAGGTTCACTAAAAAAATGCGATAGAGAAAAGCAACAACTTGATACTCATATACTTCTAATGATGACAATCATGGAGCTTAGGAAAATAACACATTTCTACTTTGTTCATCTATTTATAGTTTTGTCATTTTTACCCCTTTCCCATTGCCGCCAAAATCAGGGAGCTCTGGGGCCAATAATGGTCAAATGGACTCAACGTACCTTTCTTCCTTTTCCTTTTTGATAGTGATGGCGCCAAAATTAAAGGACACTAACTCAGGGATAATTCTGTAAATACAAGATCTCTTTCTCAATCTCCAAGAAACAGAAAAAAAATAAGATGATGATCCCAATGTTTAGAAAGGGTCACTAGTTTAATTTAGAGTTTAGTTAAGTTACCAAACACTTCATTGTTCAATGTTTCTATTCCCAAACTCCAACACTGTATCTCTCAAAACTCCAATAGTAGTATTTGGGACATCACGATTTGGTCCCCCTTCAGAATCTTATTTCATTTCCCATATTGATTATTTTCAGTCTTCAATGTCACATCTTTTCTTAAGAAAAAAATTTCTATCTTCAAAAGTATTATTTTGCTCTGTAACAAAAAAAAATTAGTTGTAGCGTATTAGTCATGCGGTCAATTTTGTTATATGCTTAATCAGTCGGTTTACAGCCAACTAATCCGTTAATCGTCTATTTATTCGGCTAAGCATCAAGTTTTTTATATAAATGGTCAGAAGTCAAATTGATCACGGAATATTTTTAATATATTCACGGAATACATATGGTTTCTTTACTAGAGAAAGAATGACGAGTTTCTATTATTGTACAGCTTAGTAGATGCGTTATATTCAATGTAATTAGTAGACCAAATATCCTGAAAATGTTAAAATATTTATAGCAGATTTAATTAACCAATCCTCCACAATTAGGCTAACGAGTTTCAAAAGCCTAGCACGAAGTCACGGACACAATGTGGAATAATCTCAAATATTGTAAAGTTATGAAATGAAAACTTAAATTACAGAAAATGTTCGAAATGGGTAGAAGAATATTGAACCTAACCAGAGGTTCTATCACCACCAAAACCAGATTGTAAGAACCCGTTTTGATCTAGATGACTCACATCTCCCCAAACTTGGATTGTCCATTTGTCTCCGTCGTATAAACGGAACACATTGACCGATGTGTTTAGTATCTTTTCGACTTTTCGTGCAGTTGGACGAGCTCTTTCGTGGAGAGATCGAATAACACCTCCGTGAGTTACTACTACTACTCTTTCACCTTCATCACCAAGAAAGTTTTAAAAACCAATACTTAGTTAGTTGTATAGTAATGTGATAATCTATGAGAAACGGAGTACATAAAGAGAAGGAAGAGAACCTTTATGTTTGTCGCCGATTCTCTGTAATGCAGATGTACATCTATCGTAAAGTTTGTCAAGACTTTCTCCTCCACCCTTGATTCATATAAATGAAGAGACCAAAATTAGTTGAATTAAGAAACCAAGCATCCATCATTCGTATACTAAGCTTCTAAGTTATAATATCTTACTGGAATGTCAACGTCTGTGCGGTTAGATGAAAAGGCCTTGTAAGCTTCAGGGCGAAGTTTTGAAGCTTCTTGATACACAAGACCTTGCATATCCCCTAAATGTCTTTCCCGTAAATCACAATCAGTAAGTACCTGCACTAACATTGAAAGCCATATGGATTCAGCTTCACAATGGTAAATGAAAAAGAGTTTATTCCAGGACTTAGAACTATCAGCTAACAACTTCAACAAAAAGAGCACAAAGGTGGAAACTTTAGGAGCAGGTTCATAAAAGGAAGTGGATTTATGTTATTTAGATGTCTATGAAATTTGGTTATTATACCTCAAGCTTGCCGCATTTAGCTGCAATGATCTGTGCAGTCTCAAAAGCTCTCTTCAAATCAGAAGAGTAAACATAAGATATCTTAGCCTCCTTTGATAACCTCTCAGCAACCTTTATTTCAAATCAAAGAAAAGTTATAAAACGCATCATCATCATCATCATCATCATCAAGATTCAATGTTACAGCATAATAAAAAAGGCAACACATACTCTCACTGCTTGCTGTCTTCCTTCATCGTTTAACTCAACATCCAAATGACCCTACAACATTAATCACATTTCTTAATCTTCAATCAAAATTCCCCAAAAAAAACTATAATTCGATTCACATCGACGAGAATTATGTTACAAGATGGAGATTTCTAAATTTGGGAATTGATTAGGCTACAAAACCTATAACGCATTGAATTCAAAAGGTACCTGGATTTTTCTCTCGGCATTCCAAGATGTTTCACCATGACGAACAACAACAATCTCAGCATAATCCCGATCATCGGAGCTGTACTTATACCAACAACAACAACAACAACAAAAAGGCGATTAGAACAAATTCGTACATAGATCGATTTAAGAATTTAAGAATAATAGAGATCAGAAATGCAAAGAACGAAGAAGTTAGAAGAAGAAGCATACTCGAAGCTTGATTCCGCCATTGTAGAGTTGTTGAAATCCGTCAATGGCTTAACGACGATAAATGGCTCACTAGTATGTTAATAACACTTAATGGGCTTATATTTTGATTTTCTTAATGGGCCATTGGCCTTATCCAGTTTTTTGTTCAATACTTAGTATACATTTTTTGAATAAATAATTTCATAAACATATTTGTAGATAATTACGGTTCCTAATTTATCTATTGTAGATAATTAATGAGAAATTACGCACATGTGATTACTTGCACCACTATCAAGGTACCACTTATGATTATCTTCTAGTTTATCTTTCTTATAAGGCATCAATAACATGTTTTTTTTGGATTTTTTCTTCGACATAGTTGGCATTTTCGTCGAATCTTTTGTTATTGGCAGCTTTACATTCAGAAGCATAATGTCCAAACTTCCCACAATTGTAACACTTAACACTTGATTTATCATACCATTTTAGATTTCCTCTTCCACAGCCTCTTGATGAACTTTCTCCACTTTGGTTGATGTTATCTTCATGCGGCCTTCAACCTCGTCCATTTCCATATCCATGACCTTGTCTTGTACTTGACCGCCAACTCTTCTTTGATAACTTTGGCCATCTCCTTCTTTTATATGATCAATCTGCATCTTTAGTACTTGTTTGGTGATATCATCCTTTTTCTTCTTCTTTTCTTTATAAGCTTGTAATTAGGGATGTTAATTTGGGTTGGCAAACCCATTTAGTAAATGGGTACATTAGATAAAATTGAACCCATATAAACCCATTTACCTATTAAATTTATATGGGGTTTAAATGGATTAACCCATTTTAACCCATTTATTATATGGGTTTTAACATAAATTATTGGGTTAACCATTTAAACCCATTTATATTTTTTTTTTAAATTATTCACTCACATACATAATCAAACTTGTGTAGACCGAGAATCAATCTATCAGAAACCCTAAACCAAAAAAAAAAAAAAAAAAGTAATCTCAAGTCTATGAAACCTAATCCTTCTTCTTCCTCCTCTTCGATTTTTGCTTCAATGGATGTTTGATATGATTTGAGACTGTGTTTGGTAAGGAAGATATCATAACTTCCACCGCCAATCCAAACTCTTCTAGAATTCCCATAACAGTACTTAGGTCGTTTTGGTTTGTGCAGGGCTTTTCATTGTCAAGTTATTCAGATTGGTTTGCAAAAGAATTTTCATGTGGTTAACGAGTTGCTTGCGTTGTATCCAAAGACGGGAAAGATTGGAGATGCATACAATCTGTTTGTTGAAATGCCTGTTAGAAACCGTATTTCATGGAATGTCATCATTTCAGGGTTTTCTCTAGAGTATGACTGTGAAAGTGCTGTTAAGGTTTTTGAATGGATGCAACGTGAAGGTTTTAAACCAGATGAAGTGACTTGGACTTCACTTTTATCATGTCACTCTCAATGTGGGAAGCTCGAAGATGTTATTAAGTATTTTAATGATATGAGTATGAGTGAATATGCAGTTAGTGGCGAAGCTCTTGCTGTTTTCTTCTCTGTATGTGCTGAATTAGGAGCATTTAGTATCGCTGAGAAAGTTTATGGGTATGTTATAAAAGGTGGGTTTGAAGACTATTTGCTCTCGAAGAACGCATTGACAAACGTGTATGGGAAGCAAGGAAGTTAAAGATGCAGAACAGTTGTTCCGACAAATAAGAAACATTATGGTTTTAGGTGTAACATATAGCTTAAATGGGGTTCAATGGGTTTAAATAGGTTAGTTTTATTTAAATGGGTTTAAATGGGGTGGAATTAAATGGGGTGAGTTTAAATAGATTGTAAATTAAATGGGTTTAAATGGGTTTGGGTTTAAATGTGATGGGTTTATATGAGTTGGGTTTACCTAAATTAACATCCCTACTTGTAATGATCCAAGAAGTTGTTCCATTGTCATAGCCTCCAAATCTTTTGGATCCAACGATCTAAGAACTTTCTCTATGATTCTCACATCATCTAACTTCTCTCCATTTCTTCTTAAGTTATCGTAACCATTAAAACTCTTGAGAAGTAATCGGAGACGAGCTCACCTTTCTTCGTTTGCAATGCTTCAAATTCTCTTTTTAGAGTTTGAAGACGTACCTTCTTGACTTGATCAACACCCTTGTAGGATGTTCGAAACTTCTCCCATGCTTCTTTGGCCGACGTAGCTTTCGCGACATTCTCAAATGTATCTTCATCTAATCCTTGATAGATTAGACAACGAGCTTTCTTGTCTTTTTTTCTTAAATCTCTCAAACTATCTTTCTGAGCTTGAGATATACCACATTCATTCTCCGGTTCAACGAAATCTTTCTCGAATATTTCCCACACATCATATGCTCCTAGGATAGCCGTCATTCGTAGACTCCAATTGTCATAGTTGCTCTTTGTGAGCATCGGAACTTGGAAAAGAACGCTATTACTTGCCATCTCCAAGAAAATCTTCTAGCTCTGATACCACTTTGTTGGGAGAAAAAAAAACTTTTAAGATGATGATGGAGAAAGTGTTTAAGTATTTAGAAGATAAATATAGGTAATGAAAGACATTAATTTACTGTGTGGCATGTGGTTTACTGTGGCTCACTTCTAGGAAACCACCCCTACCTCATATTGCTCTTCTTGTTGTGATGTGACCTCAGCCCTCTCCGGTTTGCTTACACTTGTTTCATGGTGGGTGTTGGTACCGGATTCTGCACTAAAGATCCAAGATCCAGACTAGAAATTCACGTGGCCATATGTGGATCCATCCTTCGGTTTGCCCTCCATAGAAGAACCTGCTCTGCCACCCCAGAGAGATAACAATGAAGGAGGAAAATGAAGTAAGCTTGTGGCTTTTATATTGATACATAGCTGTTTCTTAGGGTTTACGACTCTTCAGCTGCTATTTTTACACAAACTTCATGTTGTTTTGCTTTTACAACTCAGAAAAACATACTGTTTATTTTATTTTATTTTTAAACGGATAAACAAAAGTTTTCTTTTAGACGACAAAGACGGAGCGAATTAAAGGATCAAGGAAGCAACAGCAATAAAACCATCAAAACGCGGCGACTTTTGTCGTATCAACAAATCATTAAAAAATCAAGAAAAACGCTGTCATTTAAAAGATCTCTTTCTCTCATCTAATTTAGAGAGCGACCAATAATTGCCTTTGACTTTCTCATTCGCTGTTCCATCTTTTTCCCCAAATTCAGATATTTTCTCGTTTTGCTAATTCAACGCGAAGCTTCTTCTTCTTTCCTTCTTTATTCCAGCTACTGAGAGATTCTTCTTCCTTTCTCTTCTATCGATTTGGCCTAATCTGATGTGATTGAGAAAGTAAAAGAGAGAGAGAGAGAGCTGAAAATGGATCCGTCGGGTAATTTACCGATTATGCCGATTGATTTACCGATTATGCACGATAGTGATCGTTACGACTTCGTCAAAGATATTGGCTCTGGTAATTTCGGTGTAGCTCGTCTCATGACTGATAGAGTTACGAAGGAGCTTGTGGCTGTTAAATACATCGAGAGAGGAGACAAGGTTTGGTTTTTATGATCGCCCTTTACGAAAGATTTGAAATTTCTTAATTTTTAATGAAAAAATTGATATTTATAGGCTTCAGTGAATCACTACGATTTCGGTTTAGTTTCCAGATTTAGTAGCTTTCCTTTTTATCCTTCTTTTTAAGATTTTGTCGATCCAGCTTTTAATGGTGGTGTTACGATGATTAATGGTTTTTAAAAGTTGTGTAACTTAAGTAAAGTTTTGATATTTCTTAATTCGTTCCTAATGCTATCAATAAATGCTTTTTCAGTTATGATTTATGAATTTCAATTCTTGTGATGATACTTTTGTGTTGCAGATTGATGAGAATGTTCAGAGGGAAATCATAAACCATAGGTCACTGAGACATCCTAATATTGTCAGGTTTAAGGAGGTAAATAGAAAACACCTTTGATGTTCCTTCTATTGTGTTTAGTAATGAATAAGATAGTGTGGTTTATGATGTTATAGGTGATTTTGACGCCTACCCATTTGGCTATTGTTATGGAATATGCTGCTGGTGGAGAACTTTATGAGCGGATTTGTAACGCAGGGCGTTTTAGTGAAGATGAGGTTTAGATTCTTCACATTATCTACTTCTCGTACTGTGTTGCAGTATCGATGATCTGCTTACTGATCTTTGAGTTTTTCTTTTGTAATATATAGGCTCGGTTCTTCTTTCAGCAGCTTATTTCTGGAGTTAGCTATTGTCATGCTATGGTATGCCGAGCAGTGTAATTGCAACTTGAACTTTTCCCGTTTACGTTTGTTTCTTTCCGCTAGTTCAGTGATTTACTATTCTGTGTTGATTTTTCGATGAAGCAAATATGTCATCGGGATTTGAAGCTTGAAAATACATTGTTGGATGGAAGTCCTGCACCGCGTTTGAAAATATGTGATTTTGGTTATTCCAAGGTACTATTTCTCTCAAGGTTTGTTCTCTGAATTCCTAGTTTATATACGCTACACTATGGCCCTGCACCGAAACAACCAAGAACATCTTTGATTCCTCGTCGTCGTGCTTCTTGTTGCTTATGTTCCTTACCTATCAAATGTTTTCCTACTGATTATTGTTGAAATGAGTGTTTCTGCTTAAAGTCCTGACTATGTATTTTCTTTCTTTCAGTCTTCTGTTCTTCATTCGCAACCAAAGTCAACTGTTGGTACTCCTGCATACATTGCACCAGAGATTCTTCTTCGACAGGAATATGATGGTAAGGTAAGGCCATGAGACCAACTCCTCTGTCTAGAGTAGAGTTAAACCAGCTTAGTCATGAATTTTTATACCACAAATATTCTTTGAATTGTCCTCTGAATTACATGTTGTTACAATTCTTAGAGTGCAGATGTATGGTCATGTGGGGTAACCTTATATGTAATGTTGGTTGGAGCTTATCCATTTGAGGATCCACAAGAGCCACGAGATTATCGAAAGACAATACAAGTAATGTTTTTAAATTGCTCTACCTTTTCTCATTCATCATCTGATCATCATCCACAACATTTGATTGTTTGAGTTTGCTTCTTCATTGATCCTAAAACGCAGAGAATCCTTAGTGTCACATACTCAATCCCAGAGGACTTGCAACTTTCACCAGAATGTCGCCAGCTAATATCGAGGATTTTCGTGGCTGATCCTGCAACAGTAAGTTTGACACTTTAAAAAACTGTCTTTCAAAGCATTTTGAGTTCTAAATAGACAAATTGAGAGATCCAATGTGGCAGAGAATCAGTATTCCAGAGATCAGATCTCATGAATGGTTCTTGAAGAATCTTCCCGGTGATTTGATGGACGAGAACATAATGGGTAGTCAGTTCCAAGAGCCCGAGCAGCCGATGCAGAGCCTTGACACTATAATGCAGATTATATCCGAAGCTACGATTCCATCTGTTCGAAACCGTTGCCTTGATGATTTCATGGCGGATAATCTTGACCTAGACGATGATATTGATGACTTTGATTCCGAATCTGAGATTGATGTTGACAGTAGTGGAGAGATAGTCTATGCTCTCTGAGATTTTAGGACAATGTCTGCTTTGTCCGTACTGTTCAGACACCATTAGAGTTTTGTCTTAAGCTCCTCTCCATCTTTCAATTTTGGATCTTTTGTTGTTTGTTTACTCTACAAACTTTGGATTCACATGCATATATTGTAACGTGTAATATATATTTATGTATTTTATCTTTTGTTTAATGGCACATTTTATACAAATTATATGACATTTAGATTTGAGGAAAAAAAAAAGAGAATTCTACAAATTGTTCCAATTTCGAATCTACATTGTAAATCAAGAAAATTTGACACAATTTGTAGAAATCAAGACTCGTCACTTCACTACGAATCGGATCTCGCGATCTTTAATTTGTTTTCTTGAAGTCCAACGAATGTGAATATCATTTAGATCTGGCGAATCCAGAAATATATTTTACCGGGATCAAAATATATATTAAAACAAATAGTTATCTAAAATAGAACAATGGAAACATATTAAAATAAAATAGTATCTATAATTTTTGCAAATCCAATTTTATAACATTTTATTATTTTTAGTTTTATAGAAGAAAAATAAAATTTTAGTTGGACTATAAAATTTTAGAAAGATTGAGTTTCATAAAAAATATATTTAAAGTATTTAAAACCATATTTTAAGCAAATAACAAAAAAAACATTACGTTAAATTCAAAATATACATTAAAAAGGAAAGAATATAGTTTTTATTGACCAAATTTGTATTTATCATATGAATAGTTTATAGAAAAAAAATAGAATCTCTAGATTTCGTGAATAAAATAATATCATTTCTTATCAAACGTAAAATCAAGAAAGAAAGGGTTCAAATGTAATAGATTTAGCTCTCGAGGTGAATGTATGGAGGAATATATGGACAAGAACTATTAAAGAGTCTTTTGTTAAGAAAACGAGTTGTTCTTGAAGAAGACAAGAAACATTGACTTAGACTTGGCTCTATCGGTCTACTCTGGACAAGAACTATTGAAGAGTACTCTTTTGTTAAGAAAACGAGTTGTTCTTGAAGAAGACAAGAAACATTGACTTAGACTTGGCTCTATCGGTCTAATCTCTTTCTTCTAGGTGAAAGGAGTGAGCTGGATTTATATGCAAGTTGTTGTGATCATTAAATTACGAAGAGTTGATCTAGAGAATATCCAAAAATATTAATTTACAAATAAGTTGTAACCAATCAATTTTTGTATTTTCTACAAAGCAGACATTATACATATGTAATTTGGCTTTACCATATGTATGATTAGTGAATAGAAACGAAAATACTTACAATTTCGGTAAATATAACACTAAAATCTAACACTTTTGAAAAAAGAAATCAATCAAAATTTTACATTGTTTTCTTTCTCATCTTTATTTTTAACATATGACATACAAGCTACATCAAAAAAATTAATGCAGAACAAATCGTATTCCATGATTTTTGCTTTGCTTTCTCCATCGAAGGTGGATATCGATCTTTTAGATTAGCATCATCGTTTGAGCATCCATCATTGGCTTCCAAAGATGGATCTAATACAATCTATTGGTTGACACGTGATCTCATCTAGTTTAGTGTTCATATCAGACATCTTAGCCATGATTTGTTTGATATCTGCCCATTGATTCACTTGAACATCCACATCTACCATTTGAGATTCTGAGGACAAAATCTGTTTTGTCCGTACTGTTCAGACACCATTGGAGTTTTGTCTTAAGCTCCTCTCCATCGTTCATTTTTGGATCGTTTGTTGTTTGTTTACTCTACAAACTATGTAATGTGTAATACATATATTTCTTTATTTTTATCTTTGTTTAATGGCACATTTTATACAAATTATATGACATCTAGATTTGTGGAAAACAAAAAAAAAAAGAGAATTCTACAAATTGTTACAATCTCGAATCCACATTTTAAATTAATACAAATCAAGAATCGTCACTTAACAACAAATCTGACACAATTGGCATATCTATGAGAATCTGTATCAATCAATACAAAGGGATTTTGTGTATCGTATCATAGCGGATTGTGTGTATCGTATCGTATCTTAACACAAGAATCGTCATTTATAAACAAATCTGATCTCGCGATCTTTGCTTTGTTTTCTTGAAGTCCAACGAATGTGGATATCAATCGTCGGTTTAGCTCCATTGCTCGAACATCCAACATTTTCTTCTAAAGATCGAGCTGCTTCTTCGACAATACTTTGACTACTAGTTTGTGATGATAAGCTCTGACTGCTCTTGAAACAAGTACAATCTGTTGGTTGACGCGTGATTTCGTCGAGTTTAATGTTCATTTCAGACATCTTGGCCATTATTTCATTGATATTTGACCACTGATTGACTTGAACATCCACATCTACCATCCATCTTAGTGAAGCTTCTAGCTCTTTGATTCTTCTCTTATACCTAAAGATCAAGAACACAAAATAATACACATGTTATTTGATTGAAGATGATAGGCTTGGCTAGATTTAAAGTTGGGAGATTACGAAAATCATACATAGAAATGCTCATCCAAAATAAACATTAAAAATGAGCCAAAAACTATCATTTGGATAAATCAAATCATGCTGAAAAGTGAAAACCAAACCACAGACTTACATTTCAGAAAACCAAATTTGAGCCGAAAATCCTAGGAAATTAATCCATTTTCACTTATTAAAAAAAGAAAAACTTGAATCGAAAACCGAATTCAGTATCCCTAATCCAAGAGATCTTATTTTGAAACACCATGAAATTAATCAATATAAGTCAGGGTATCAATCTAAGATTTCTAATGGTATCCATATTTTGCGATTTATGTAATCTCATATAGTAACCAAAAAAAAAAAAAATTATATACTATTAAATTAAGAAAATAAAGACTATGTATATAAACCAAAAGAACTCATGCAGTTCATATATTATCTACAAGACTACAAACCTGAACTTCTTGAGTAAGCTTCTGCGTCTGAGTTCGGCATAAGTATTGACAAGAGCAACAGCTTTTTCAAGGAGAACCTTAAGATCTTCGATGACTTTCCTCGGTGAATCTTCCACTTCTTTGCTAAGCTTATCGACTTGAGCCACCAACGGTGTTATACTCAAGATTGTAGCTTCGAGACGGTCCAAGATGCATTTTGTGGTTAAAGATCTATCTTTCGCTTTTTTGATGGCGTCGTGAAGGACTTGGAGAACAGCTGTAAGAGCAGTTCCTGCAATAACCTCACTAAACGGCATTTTTCTTGAGATAAGATTAATAACCGATTAGGATGAGACTATCTCTTTAGCTCTCGAGGTGAATGTATAGAGGATTCTATGGACAAGAACTATTGAAGAGTACTCTTTTGTTAAGAAAACGTGCTGTTCTTGAAGAAGACGAGAAACATTGACTTAGTCTTGGCTCTCTATGTATGACCTACTCTCTTTCTTCTAAGTGAAAGGAGTGTGTTGGATCTATATGAAAGTTGTTGTGGTCATTAAATTATGAAGAATTGAAAGAATCAATCTCAATTATTATTGACTTTGAAGGTACGTAGTATTAATTGTTGACTTGCCTAGTTGCACTAGAATATCCAAAAATAATAATTTACAAATAAGTTGTAACCGATCAACTTTGGTATTTTATACAACGCAGACATTATACATATGTAATTTTGGTTTTACCATATGTAAGATCATCACCGTTTTTAGTGAACAGAAACGAGAATACATAAAATTTCGCTAAATATAACATTAAAATCTAAGAATTTGGAAAAAAGGAATCCATCCAATTTTTACATTTTTCTTTCTCATATTTTTTTTTTAACATATGACACACATGCTACATCAAACAATTAAGGAAAAATTCTTGAAAATTTTGTTTGTCAAACAAAGATCCTTTATGTTCTAATTTTACACTCTAGGGGTCTCTGTTTAACAATAAAATTGTCAAATAGCCCATTTTAAGAACTGGCCCATTAATGCAAAACAAACCGCATTCCATGAATTTTGCTTTGCTTTCTCCATCGAAGGTGGATATCGATCTTCGGATTAGAATCATCGTTTGAGCATCCATCATTCGCCTCCAAAGATCGATCAACCCTTTCGACTATATTCTGATTATTAGTATCCTCAACAGATCTAATACAATCTAGTGGTCGACACGTGATCTCATCTAGTTTAGTGTTCATATCAGACATCTTAGCCATAATTTGTTTGATATCTGCCCATTGGTTCACTTGAACATCCACATCTACCATCCATCTCAATGAAGCTTCCAACTCTTTGATTCTTCTCTTGTACCTATAGAAACAGCGTTACACTTTTGTATGTTATTACAAGGAAAAAAATGATAGGTTTTGTTTAATTAAGTAAACGCGGATGTATTTTAAAGAATCTAAGTTAAAAAAAATCATTATTTCATGTATAGAAATATGATTAAAAAGACCTTCACAAACCTATATTTCCCAAGTAAGTTTCTGCGTCTGAGCTCCACATAAGCGTCGACAAGAACAACGGCTTTCTCAAGAAGATGTTTAAGATCGTCAATGACTTTTCTCAGAGATTCATCGGATTCTTGGCTGAGCTTCTCGACCTCAGCGATGATTGGAGTGATCCTAAAGATTGTAGCATCGAGACGGTCCAAGATACATCTTGTAGTTGCGGATCTATCCTTTGCTCTTTGGATGGCCTCGTGAAGGATCTGGAGAGTAAGTCCAAGAACAGCCCCTGCAATAACTTCAGTAAGAGGCATTTTCTAAAGATTCATAACAATTAGCTTTGGCTCTCGATAGCACGAGGTTAGTATATGAATGAATCTATATGGAATTGGTCTTGCAAGAAAAGCACATATTTGGATTGATTTTTTTCAACTTGCCGTGATTATGGGATTAAAGAAAAGAAGAAGAGCAAAGAATCAGTCTCAATGTGGAATAATTCATTCAAGTTGTTTTTTAGTAAATATTTTTTTTTTTCCAACTTGTTGTGATTAAGGATTTCAAGAAAAGTAGAGCTAGCAGAGAATCTTTCTCTAAAGTATTAAAGTTGCTGTGGGTAATATGAAATATGAAACTAAAGGAAAGAAGAAAAGATGGTATTTCTCAGTGATTGATAGGATTAGTCATTGACTTGTGCTTAAACTATCCAAAGGGGTTTGTAGTCCAACTGGTTTTGGTTATTTTTACATAATTGAATAAATATAGGTAGGAAAGTATTATGTACAGACATTATATCGTGAAATATTATGATGATTGTCATTTGAAAAATATTTCTATCAAATTTATCATTTTTTATGTTCAAAGTTACAGAAATAATGAATTTATCTGTTTATATAAGAATTAAATTTTGAGTTTTGTTACTAAAATAAAATAGACTAATATAGTTTGTTCATACATAAAAAAAATACTCTTTTAACTTTGATTAAAATACTAATATGTTAATTGTGATTATCTTTCACCGGTAATATTACTTTAATAATTTTTTTGTTAAAGATATTACTTTAATAATTTTTTTGTTAAAGATATTACTTTTTATTTTGTCCCTACAGCTATAGACTTAATTATAGTGAAATATTTCTTTGAACGCTTTCTTAAGTCGTTGAGAAAAGAAAACACTTTATTTATTAATTTTGGTTTAACGTACTTGTTACTAGTACTAGTATTACAGTAAAGAAAACTTCTTGTTGGTTGTCAACAGGATATTTGGTTTATATTTTAATGTGGGATAGTATAACATTTTTACTTAAGGATAATCTAATATTATTAATCGTCATACAACTAATATGAAATTTCTCCTTCTCCCTGACGTGGAACAACGTGGGTATCAAAAGCTGACATCTATCACCCAGACGCATCTCTAAGAAATCCCAACCTGAACTCATCAATTAAGCCGCGTGGAAACAAACTACTACCTATTCTATTTAGGCCTTTAATCCCTATATGGGCCTTAAAGCCCATACAACACATTCGATTTTTTTTATTGATTTGTTTGGGCTGTTTGATTGATTGATTTAAGATCTTCTGTCGGTATGTTGGATCCTTAATCAAACACTTCAGGTTCCAGTTTTTCTTGTGTTTTGTAATAATAAATTGGAATTGTCGTTTAATTTTAAAATTCAACTCATGTCTTAAGTTGAAACCTTGAAACATGAAGAAAACCCATGTTTAGTGTAAGTAAAATAAACCCATAATTGGTGTAGACATGCTTCCACTTCTATGCTTATGAGTTTGAGACTTATGGGGAAAAAACAATCATTAAACTATGGTTCATCATGCTTTTTCAACTTCCTATCTTTAAACTATGGTTCTTATCATGTCCATCATGCTTCAAACATGTTATAGATCACATATCTCTCCTCAAATTTTCCACGTTGAAGAATCTCAATGAAACTGGAGCTTAATTTTGTAGCTTATACATATGATTGAGTCAACACTTTGGTATTTTTAAATGCATCGGGTAGTTGATTCTAACTGTTTTGTATGATGATAAATGTATAAAAATTATCAGGCAAATGATTTCATTTATTTCCTATTTATTAATTTACTTTCTACGAGTCTAAAACCTAAAATTTGCTTTCATCCAAATGCAGACTGTGCAGTAAAACCTAACATGAAAACCTCACCAATTTGTGGTTTTAGGTATCTAAGCATTGAAGAAAAATCGTAACCAACATATATTTTCAAGTTTTCAACATATATATATATATATATACTTTATGTATCATATGCAAGTGGTTGTGATTATTAAATTTCGAAGAAGAAATGAAAGTCAATCTCAATAACTCAATTATTGACTTGAATTTTTGACTAGAACAGTTGCACTAAAATATCCAAAAATTAATTTACAAATAAGTTGTAACCAATCTTCTTTTGTAATTTTATACAAAGCAGACGTTATACATAAAAACGAGAGTACTAACAATTTCGGTAAATAAATACTTACCGTAAATACAAAAACTTAAATCTATATATGACCTATTGAAAAAGGAAATCAATCAAATTTTAACATTTGATCATTTTATTTCTAATATTTTTGGCCTATGACACACATGCAACATCAAAAAACTAATGCAAAACAACTCGCATTCCGTGATTTTTGCTTTGCTTTCTCCATCGAAGGTGGATATCGATTTTTGGATTAGAATCGTCGTTTGAGCATCCATCATTGGCTTCCACAGATGGATCAACCCTTTCTACTATATTCTGATTATTATTATTATCCTCATCAGGTGTAATACAATATATTGGTCGACACGTGATCTCATCTAGTTTGGTGTTCATATCAGACATCTTAGCCATGATTTGTTTGATATCTGCCCATTGGTTCACTTGAACATCCACATCTACCATCCATCTTAATGAAGCTTCCAACTCTTTGATTCTTCTCTTGTACCTAAAAACAGCGTTACACTTTTGTATGTTATTACATAAAACAAACAAAAAATGATAGGTTTTGTTTGATTAAGTATATATAATGTTCGGATTAGATTAAGTAAACCACGAGTATATAGAATTATTCATGAATATAAAAATTTTTAAAATATTTATAATTCATGTTTATATGATGAAAAAAGACATTCAAAAACCTATTTTTCTTAAGTAAGTTTCTGCGTTTGATATCCACGTAAGCTTCGACAAGAACAGCGGCATTCTCGAGAAGATGTTTAAGATCTTCGATGACTTTCCTCAGAGGTTCATCGGCTTCTTCGCTTAGTTTCTCGACCTTAGCGATCGATGGAGTGATCCTAACGATTGTAGAATCAAGACGCTCCAAGATACATCTTGTGGTTGATGATCTATCTTTTCCTTTTTGGATGGCTTCGTGAAGGATTTGGAGAGCAAGTCCAAGAGCAGCCCCTGCAATAATTTCACTAAGGGGCATTTTCTAAAGATTATTATAAGGTTTGCTTAAATTCCGAGGAGATCAGTCTTAATTAGCTTTAGCTCTTGATCGCACGAGGTTAGTATATAAATGACTCTAAATGTAAATTGTCTTTGAACAAAAGCATATTTTTGGATTGACTTTTTCTAACTTGCTGTGATTATTAAAGTTCTTTTTTGGCGACTAGCTGCTAGGAAAAATCAACTTGCTAGTAGGGAAGGTGTTTTGTATATGAAGTCAAAGAAAAGAACGGAAATTTTTCATTCTTAAATATCGATTTTGCAAGTAGGATTGATTAATCACTGACTTTTTTTTTCTTTTTGATAAACGGTTGCTTAGTCATTGACTTACTCTAAATTATTCAAAGGGTTTATCCATCTGGTTTTATTAATAATATAGCTAGGTATGAACATCTTCTATAATGACATTAACGTGAAATATTATGATGTCAAAATATTAACGCTTACTTACGGTAAGCAGCTTACCATAGCAAAAATGTAAACACTCTTCTTGAGTATAAGTTCCGTGATCAGAAAATGTATCGCCTGGAACCTGTCGCTCAATCCATTTAAACATCTCTTCCATCCCTTTCTTTCTACAATCAAACTCACAGTGCTTGTCGATATGTCTACTTGAAATAAAGTAAAGTAAAGGAGCACCGTAGGAACAAGAACAAAGCGAGTCTTTGCAAATGATTGGAATGTATCTCATTGACCTCCCTCTCAGACAAACTCACAAAAAAAGAAGAACCTTCTAAACAATTATCTTGGACGGGTTTGAACCTAGTTAGAGTGTGTTGAAGAAAGCCTTGAAAATGGCACTGCAAATATTGCAGCCATGAAAGAAGAATGGTACATTTTATATTGGACTGATAAGTAAGCCTGATCATCAGCACCTACAAAAAGGGGGAGACGGTAACGTAGGATGAAATTACTATCCGAGATATATCTAGAAACAAAGCAAAGAAGTTATAAACAGATGAAATAAAGTACCAGCAACTTTTGACCTAGGTATCTTGACATGTAAGAGCCACTTTGACTTTCTAACTTTGGTTGGCACCAACGGAGTAGATCCGGAACAAGCTCGATGGTTTTTTGGAGGATCAAATGTGTAGGTTCAAAACCATCATTATCTTCTGCAAAGCGAACCTGCTGAACCACAGAACAGAGAAACTGAACAAAAATCCCAAGAAATACAGTCACTTCCTCACTGTTAGCAGTGCTTCCTAGAGTTCCATTATGAACTTGTGAATTTCTTTCACCACTACCATGCTGATGAGAAAAACAAAGTATCCACTCGGCACCAAGGAATTTTTGTAAGTGTAGAGTTAACAGATTCCAAATATACATCAAGAAGTTCCTCATTTTCTTCTTGGCTCAAGCGCTTCAATATATTACGAAGACCTCGAAAAATATCAGACACCGTAGACCAGTTAGCCTTTTCCAGCTTACACTTAAGAATATCAGAACCTAATAAATGAAGATCCGGACTTCCAAATCCAATTGCAGAAGCAGGAATTGGGCAACTGTAGACAACTGCTAAGCGCAAACATTCACAAAGCAAACGAATGAAATCATCCCATTGACTTCCCTGCGAAAACAAATAAGTAGGTATGAGAACTGGAAGATACAACATTCTAAATTCTCGAAGACAGAAGCAACATACAGATTCAACCAGAGACTCAGATACTTCCACAAGAATGTTGCCAGCCAAGTGTTTAACATGAACACTCTTCATACCTAACAAACCAACCTACAAGAAAACCAAAGAGATACCAGATCAAGCTAAAGAAATGAATTCATTTGCTGCTTTACCAAATCATAGACAACCTAAACCATGAAGAATGAGGAGCTTACAAGATCAGCCACAAGTCCTTCTAAGCATAGAGCAGTATTAGTTTCTTCCTCATGATCAATAGCTATCTCTCCCGCTTCCTGTTTGAACTTAGCTAATCAAATAGCTACAGTCATCATCAAACCAGCCTTAGAATCTAACACAAACGAAAGAGTGCTCGAACCAATGAACTCACCGCAGACGAATCACAGGCAATTTCGCTAATCCAAGATTGAATTTCTCTCAACAACTGGAAAAAAAAAACAATTTCCGTCCGTTAGAGGTCACACAGGATCCACACAATGCATTAACAAAGATGTACCTGAGATAGAGAAAGAAGCAGATCTTTCTCCATTTCATTCGTCGGAGAACTTAGTTCTTCTCTTTCCTACATGACCACTGAGAATCATTGCGTTTATTCAATTAGGTTAAGCTAACTCACAACGAAAATAGAGAAATAGTTGGAGAGTACTGCTTACAGTGTATCGGCGAACACAGCGATCGATCAAGAGATGAAGACGAGAAACTATCTTCCCGGAAGCCATTTTACCCCGACGACTGTCGCCGGGAATAAGCGCGGCGTTTTTGTTATATTGAGAGGTCAGATCAAACGCGGCGTTTTAATTAAAAGAAGAGGTCAGTTAAACGCACCGTTTTGTTACTTGGTTATAAATAGTGACTTCAACTAAAACATCGGCGTTTTGAATTCCATTGCTGAAGCCTTTTTTAGCGGGTTTTTATGCCATTGAACGAAGTAGCTTCTTCCGTAGTAGAACTTACACGGAAATGCGTAACGTTCACGGCACTAAAACGGGCGCGTCAGCTCCACGCTCTCATCCTTACCGCTGGCGGTGCGGAATCTCCATACGCAAATAACAATCTCATCTCAATGTATGTTAGGTGCGGTTCGCTGGTACAAGCGCGGAAAGTGTTCGACCAAATGCCTCAGAGAAACGTAGTTTCTTACAATGCTCTGTATTCGGCGTATTCTCGTAACCCCGATTATGCAAGTTATGCGTTTAGTCTGATAAACCATATGGCATCTGAGTCCTTGAAGCCCAATAGTTCGACTTTCACTAGCTTAGTGCAAGTTTGTGCTTTGCTTGAGGATGTTTTGATGGGATCATCGTTGCATTCGCAGATTATAAAGCTTGGATATTTAGATAATCTAGTTCTTCAGACTTCGGTTTTGGGGATGTATTTTAGTTGCGGGGACTTAGAATCTGCGAGGAGAATCTTTGAGTGTGTATATGATGGAGATGCGGTGGCTTGGAACACAATGATAGTTGGGAGCTTGAGAAATGATAAGATAGAAGATGGGCTTATGCTTTTTAGAAGCATGTTGATGTCTGGTGTAGATCCAACGCAGTTCACGTATTCCATGGTGTTAAATGCTTGTAGTAAATTAGGAAGCTATTCACTGGGGAAACTAATTCATGCCCGGATCATAGTCTCGGATAGTTTAGCTGATTTACCGGTAGAAAATGCTCTTCTTGACCTGTATTGCAGTTGTGGAGATATGAAAGAAGCCTTTTATATGTTTTGGAGGATTCATAAACCAAATTTGGTTTCGTGGAACTCGATTATTTCGGGGTGCTCAGAAAATGGCTTGGGAGAGCAAGCGATTCTTGTGTATAGAAGGTTACATAGGATGTCCACACCTCAGCCAGATGAATATACTTTCTCTGCTGCTATATCTGCGACAGCGGAACCAGAAAGATCTATTCATGGGAAGCTACTCCATGGACAAGTAACGAAATTAGGATATGAAAGGAGTGTTTTTGTTGGAACAACACTCTTGTCCATGTACTTCAAGAACGGAGAAGCTGAATCTGCGCAGGAGGTTTTTGGTGTGATAAAAGAGAAGGATATTGTTCTCTGGACTGAGATGATCATAGGTCAATCTAGAGTGGGAAACAGTGAGTGTGCAGTGGAACTCTTTATTGAAATGTACAGAGAAAAAAATAGAACTGATGGTTTTTCCCTGAGTAGTGTCTTAGGAGCATGTTCAGATATGGCTATGCTAAGACAAGGTGAAGTGTTCCATTCTCTTGCCATAAAGACAGGATTCGATAGTGTTATGTCAGTATCCGGAGCCCTAGTAGACATGTATGGCAAAAACGGCAAATACGATGCTGCAGAATCAGTATTCTCTCTTGTTTCAAATCCAGATTTGAAATGTTGGAACTCAATGCTTGGAGCTTATAGTCAGCATGGAATGGTAGAAAAGGCTCTGAGTTTCTTTGAACAAATTGTAAAAAATGGTCTCCTGCCGGATGCTGTAACATACTTGTCTTTATTAGCAGCCTGCAGCCACCACGGATCAACGCAACAAGGCAAGTTCCTGTGGAACCAAATGAAGGAACAGGGCATCACGGCAGGGTTTAAACACTACTCTTGCATGGTGAGTTTAGTATCAAAAGCTGGGTTACTAGACGAAGCACTGGAACTGATAGAACAAGCTCCTCCCGGTAACAACCACGCAGAGCTTTGGAGAACTTTGCTAAGCGCCTGTGTTAACACAAGAAACTTGCAGATAGGACTTCACGCAGCTGAGCAGATTCTGAGACTTGATCCAGAAGACACAGCAACACACATTCTACTATCGAATCTGTATGCGGTGAATGGGAGATGGGAGGATGTTGCAGAAATAAGAAGGAAGATTAGAGGATTAGCATCTACTAAAGATCCAGGATTGAGCTGGATTGAAGTAAACAACAACAATACACAAGTTTTCTCCTCTGGAGACCAGTCTAATAGCCCAGAAGTTGTAAGTCAAGCTCAAGATGAATTACATAGGTTAAAGAGTAATATGCTGTGCAGATCATCATCATCCAACGAACAAGATTCATTCCTTACAAGACTTGTCTATTCAGATTAATAAGTTGTTTCTAAACAAGTATCGTCATTTCAATACGAAATCATTTGCGAACAGAGGAGAAAGATACAAAAGTAAGATCATAGAGCCAAAAAAAAAATACAAACTTTCTCTGTTTTTCTAGTTACCGTCCACAAGTTCTAACATGACAAAGACACACTAAAGAGACTGAACAAAGCCAATAGAGAGACTAAAAAGGAAGAGACTTGAAACCCTCTTGTAAAGACAGAAGCTTTAGTGAAAAAGTCTTCTCATTTTAGTGAGTTCCCTGGTGTTGTGATGGAGAGATCCGGCCAAGCAAAGTACTCACTGGAAGCGAATCCACCGGCGGCGTTGCTCTCTAATCCCTCGAACTGCCACGTGGCGGGTATTGGAACAACGTGATGACCACCGTTACTTCCTACATTCGTCGTTGCAGCGTCACCAACAGTTGAAAACGGCCACATCGCTCTTCCAAGTCCAAAGCTGACGTCATCAAAACCCGATCCGAGTCCAATACCGAATCCACCGAGTAAAACCGAACCAGATCCATGTGTGGCCGTTGCGGCAGCGTTTTGGTTTAACAGAGAGGTGAAACTTCCGCAGAGAGATAAAGCACTTCCCTTTGCGTCGTTATCAAGCGGAGCAGTTACGGTGTGACTAACGCCGTTAGAGATTAACGACTGAGGAAAAAGAACAGGCGTCGCTTGTAACGGAACGCTACGAACGCCGTTAGAAGTAGAGACGACGGAAGCAGAGGAAGCTGAGGAGCAAGTGCGGGAGCGTTTAGCGCCTTTGCGAGTACCACCGCCGATGGGAATGTCACGGAGAGTACCACCGTGAGTCCAGTAACGGCGACAAGATTTGCAAAAGTGACGAGGCTGAGAGAAGTTGTAGTTGTTGTAGTAACAGAACTTAGTGTTGGTAGAGTCACAACGAGGACAAGGAAGCTGCTCCTGTTGCTCGGGGTTCGGAGCTGTTGTTACGCCGTGAGGTTTCATAGCTATTCGCCGTGAATCGCCGGAGTCAGATGTCGGCATAATCGGAGAAAAAAATGGAAGCTTTTTCTTTTGAAGAAAACGGCGGGAATTGAAAGAAAGAAAGATTGAAGCTTTTTAGGTTTGTTTAGGGTTAAAGGTTGAAACTTTATGGTTACGAGAGAGTGAGATTTCGAGGGCTTTGTTTGGTTTTTATGGAGGGAGAGAGAGAGAGAGAGAGAAACATGCGCAGATAGAAATGGGGATGAAGAAGAAAGACTCGGGCTTTTTTTTTACAGAGAGTGTTGGGTTAATTAGAGGCCACGCTCTGTATCTCTCTTTTGTATTTTAAATTTGTCCTTTTTGGGAATTTTTAAATTTTTATTAGAGGAATATTTATATTATTAATTATTTTAGGAATTGTTGAGTCGGCTATAAACAGTGTGTGATGCTCTGTTTTTCCTCCCTAAACACTATGAGTCGGCTCTCTTCATACGTAGGTGGCTCTTCTTTCAAAGTTTTCAGTTTCAACAATGAATAAAACACATAAATTCACTATTTATAAAATAAATCTAGGACAAGATCGATGTCACATTATTTGGGTGTGATTAACCCCATTGAATGATAGTATTATTGGTTATTAAAATTTATATTATGTTTTTTTTTGTAAATGATTAGTTTAGCTTAGTTATAGTCGAGTTATATTTAGATAAAAGATACACAAAATCTTTAAAGGAAAAAAATGCACCTAAATGTAGCAACATGACATGAAAACAATATCTTTTATATGATCGTCGCAATATTTGACTATCCCGAACACTCTTATATATGTGAATATTTGAGGCATGTGAATGAAAATGAGTTAGAATGTAATTTCTCTTCAAAACTTCAGAGAAGTAATGATTCAACGTTGTGGTTCTATGATAACTTAAATTTTGGTACCTGTATTATCGGGAAAACATCATGATATATAGTTTAGTCTTTTCTTTACCAACCTTATGAATCATTTTTTACAACAACAAATAAAACAATTATTGTACTCGTTTGTCTAATAATGTTAAAGTTTAGTGATGACGTTGCCTTTGTGATTAAAGTTTAAAATTAGTAAACAAAACAGTCAAAACTAATAATAATGACATAATTTATCTCTTGTGGAAACACAAAGAGGTGTGAATAAAAACAAAATGATACGGAGATAAGGCATAGAGAGAGTAGGTCGCAGTAGGCAAACACAGGTAGGAGATTATTGAGTTTATCAATGTACGGCCAGTTCCCAGTAATTTTACATTTTACTATTACCTTTTTAGATTCTTTAAATTATTATTTTAATTTGCATGCTTAGATATCATAAATTTATAAAACACCAAGCGATTTTCCGATAATTTATTACTATGTGTTTACAAACAGAATTAATTTCAGTTTTTTAAAAAATATTCACGTTTGCGTAAATGTCATAATTTATATGTTTTGTTTGTATGAGTTATTGATGTTATGTAACCTCATAAAAAACAATATTGTTGTATCGTAAACGTAAATCATCGGCAATTAAAAAGAAGATCATGCATCTTCCAGAAAGTTGGAAACAAGGGACACGTTCTTCTATCGTCTTCGTTAAATTTTACTGCTTGATAATGGATATTGGATTTATTATATTACTTTTTTGAGATGAATTAACTTATTGTTATTTGTTGGATCGATCACGCAGCTTTTGAAATTAAAGTCCAAAAATTTTGATCTTGTTTCATTGTTCGCTGTCTTAGAAAAGACAATACTATATTGTAATGTACCAAAATCCTTTTAGGAGATTATTCTTTTTCGAACACTTTTGTTATATATTATATTCAAAGTATATAGACAGGTGACAGTCGCTTATTTATTCAAAGTTACTAAACGGTAGTGGCGGTGGGCGGTGGCCTATGATCGTGTTAATTCACTAAACACTAAATTTGTTTTACTAAATGATCAACTATATAATTACATTCACTTTAGAAATTATTATGTTGATTTGATTATGACAAGCGAATTAGAATCTATCCTCGTCCATATACAACTAACAGTTTGTATTGGAGTTTTATCACTCAAGGACCACATTAATCCCAATTCCTACATCAACACCAAATATATACGAGAGATATAGGATTATATGATTTAAAGTTATAAATCATGGGACAAAAACAAACATAACCTTTTTAAAAGGAAAACATCTCACCGTACTTCAGAATCTATTACAAATTTAGCAAAATTTTATACTGTTTGTTACATAAATCACACTCACACATTTGTTTCTATATCATACAGACTATTATATGTAAAAAGTAATATTTCGATTTTGGAAACTTATTAAAATGTGACGGAGGGAATCAGATTGAGAAAAGAGAGAGAGAAGGAAGAGTCCGCAATCAAAGGAAATGGTGTAATTATAATTCTTCACGCCTTGTCCCGACCCTTCCCATCATTCTGTCTCTATCCGCATTTCTCGTTTCCTCTAAAACTTTATTAAAATTCTTTGTTTTAGATAACGACTTCGTAGAAAGTCGAGAAATATTAATATAAACCCTACAAAACCATAACATGACTAAGACAAAACCAATGTTTTTTTTTCTTTTGAAGTAATAAAGTATTCATAACTGGTCTGGTCCATATATTAGTAACATATTCGTAAAACCATTTTTTTAAAAAGCTTACAAATACGTACGTACGTAGCAAAGCGGGGAAGAGAGAAGGAGAATCTTAAAAAAAAAAATGGTCAAAGAGACAAGAGTGAAGCTGTCGGGTCGGGTTGAAGAAGGTGGATAAGCACGCGCGGCCGGAGAATGATATGACCCACACACACAGTGAGCCAACCTCTTCCCACTTCAACGACCTTCTTCTCTCTAGTCGCTTTCACACCCACAACAATGAGAGAGTAACAGAGAGGTGTGGTTTTTGTGTATGTGGTGTGTGCCATGGGACGATGTGTCCTATTTGTTTTTGCTGCCGTCCTTTCATTGTCGGAAAATTTGGTCCGGACCGGTCCTATCAGATCAAACCACTGACACCTGACCTTATTCCCTTCTCTTTCTTCTTGTCTTTTTCTTTCTTAATCCTCTCTGTGTTTCTGATTCCAATTTGATACTAAGGGTGTTTTTGTCTTTTGCATTCTTTCTGTCTTTGGATGTGCCATCAAAGAGGGCTATACTAGTTTCGTCTTTTCTGCGTTTATATATCGCTTAAACCCAACGGTCTAATACTTTATCGAAAGTTTACCAAATATAAACAAGTATACAACTGATTATTCCCTTTCACTTTTCAAATTTTTGTTTTTTAATAAACCGTGAGAGTTCCGAAACTTTAATTCATAAAAAAATAATCACTTTTCCTTTTCATCTTTAGTATCCAACACTTGTAGATTCCAACATAAAAGAAAAATATATGCACAGAAATGAAACCAAACTACAATATACAATATCTTAATATAAAATTAGCAAAACATGAACAAATATAATCATGTTTAAAACGGTAATAATATTATAACTCTTATAAGCAAACAAACAAACAAACAAAACACACAAAGTGGGAATGGAAATTACAACTTTGAATATATTTTAAAAAACAAAGAATTAAAGGTTATATCTCAAAGATCACGAAGGTGAAGGAGGTTAAAGGGAGTAACGAATTTGGAGTCGCCGTAGAGTAATTTGTCAGCAATGAGAAGATTAGCGGCTTCGGTAGGATGGTACGGGTCCCAGAACACATGCTTTGACCGGTCCGTACAAAGGCTCGACGTTGGTCCACATGGCAATATCCCCGCCAATCTCCCTTCCGTCCCACAGCACGCCTCACTCGCCGTCCTAAATCCTATTTATTATTATCCACAATAATTAAACACTCATAATTAACATTTTTAGATTAATTAAAGAAACATGGTAGTAAGTGAGTTTGAAAGAAGATTTTTTTATAGTTGATACGGTAAAAATGTTATAACCGTTTCTAACAAATTATTAAAAGGTGTAGTTTTGAAAGAAAAGTGAGTTTAAACCGAAACCTAAATCCTAACAACTTATTCTTACTAGATTCGACTTCAAAAATCAATCATTGTACTTTTATAAAGAAAAACTTTGAGTCAAAACTCTCAACATGATGACAAGGCTAAATTTTTTGATGAACTAACACAAAAATAATTCTTTTCACTAAAATGAATACAACACTTATAGAAAGCCCATGGGCTTTTTAGTATATATTCTTACCGTAGTCTTTGAAGTTGACAATGAGATCCATGAAGAGATCATAAACGTTGGCATAAACGAAGTGTGCGTCTTTGAGACTATCTTTTAGTTCCACCATCAAGAGATCTTTGAGACGAGCATTGTACTGAAGAGCCAATTTGTTTGCCAAATCAACACATTGCTTATCCTTTAGTTGATTGATCGATTTCTGGTACGGTATACATCCTATCGGAGCCACATTTCCCACCACAAATTTCCGAGCATCCAATTCATATAATCTCTAACATTTAATTTAAGAAAAAAAATTAAATTAACGTTAAATAAAAATAACTTGTTTTTCTCTTAAATTTTTTTTTGGTATCATGTACCTTGAGTTGGTTGCCGAGGTGGTTAATCATATCTTTGACAAAAATTTCAGGTGTTTGTGTTAGTCTTGCTTGAGCCGCAACAAAAGGGACTAGATAGTTGTTGAGAAAATCGTTTGAGCCAATGACAATGGAGAACATAGATCTCTTTCTAATGTAATCTCTAGCCATATCTTCACCCAAAAGCTTGTCAAATGTCTTCCTTGTAATGCTAAAGTAATCAACTTGTATATCCATTCCTAATCGATTCACCTACGACATTGTAATTTTCAAATTGTAAAACATATAAAAGTCCATTTGCATATTTTTGTGTACTCAAACAAACATAAATTTTAAGTGGAAAAACAAAATTTAACATATATTTTTAAAAATATAAAAATACGTTTTCACATAAACTTTTCCAGCTAACCAGACGTTACACATAATATACGACAGATGTGCATGAAGACAAAAACACTTACAAATACACTCCCCGTAGCATTGAGAACTCCACCACCACCTGATGCATAATTCACACCATTTAATATGGTTTCACCACTTGCATTTGGTGCTAAATATGGAACTGCATAGCTTGGCTGCCCTAACTTTTCACCTATAGAGACAACAATATAAACATTCGCTTAATCATTTAAAATAACGAAATTATGATTTAAATTTCAATGGAAAATTTATGTAAGTACCAACTATATCAGCTATTGTACGGCCGTTGGTAAACCGGCCGGTTGGATTTCCACGGGATGGTTTAAAATCGATGCCATTAGGAGGACTGTTAGCTCTAGACAACGTTTGTAAGTAGTTGTTGTTTCCTGCGTCTACAAGTGAATCACCAAAAACGAAAGACGCAGCTAAGGCGTTTTTTTCTCCTGCGGTGGCTACTTTGGAAAATCTTGCTCCAAAGAAGAACAATACGAAGAATGGGACAAATAAATTAGCTTTATTCATTGTCTTGAAATGGTGTCTTAAATTTGATTTTTTTTTTGGGTGTTCTTCGACAAAGAAGAGTTTATATAGATAACTAATTTGACTGGTTAAGAAGGTATGAGAAGCAACCTCATGTGTTAGATTTTAAACCGGGTTGTTTAACAAACAAAAAGCTTTTGTTATGGTCAACATGTTTACAATTTTTAAAATTTATTATTACAAAACAGAGAAAGTTAGGACACCAATATTGTGGTGTTTTATGGTTAGTAAAATTTTGAAAATAAAATGCCCTTGTTTTGGTATCTACTCTTAACTCTATCACATCATCTTCAAAATTATTTTATTTTTATTTTCTTTCTCTAGTTAGAAAGAGACCAACCTGGTAAAATAAAAAATAAAAGAAATACTAAGTTACTAACAGCCGTATAGAAATTATTTCAAAGTTCAAACTTAATTTCCTATAGAAATTTGATTTTTTTTCACTAAAACAATCTTAACTGCGGAGTCTCTTAGAAAGCTAACTTAACTTATGTTCTTGGCAAATATTTAAAATAAGTTTTTTTTTTTTTTATAACTATGATCCATGTTATTATCATTTCTGGTAGGGATCTGAGTTAAGTTATGGACTGTTTTGTTGAATCTGGTATGAAAATGTAAAGAAAACATTCAATCCTCTATTATTAAAAAAGGCTTAATGATGATGATTTATGTTGTTTGTTGTCCATGGCGCACCAAACATCTCTCTATAAAATGATTCAAAGTTGAATTAATAACTTTCATTGCCGTTCGACCACTTAAATGATAATCCATCATGTGGAGATACTTGACTAGTAGTAAAACTAAAAATAATAATAAAAGGAACATATGGTTGAATAATCGAAAATGTCACAAAACATGTTCGATAAGAAGACAAAACAATTGTGCCAAAATGATGATCACTTCCTTACTCAATTACTCAGAACATGACTTGTGTCCTATTCCATTTTCATGGTCAGGTAAGAGTGCGGCTGTCTAGAGTCGGTCCAAACAATTTGAAAATTTCAAACAAAATAAAATTTGTGGGCTTCAAACTTATGATTTTTTTATATATATTTTTATGGTTGTGGAAATTTATGTTCTTCTCTCAATTATCCTAGAGTTGTATCTGTAAAACAATTTGTCAGAATTTCGGTTAAGAAAAACCGGAATTCCATAAAATTGCTAGAACATGGTTTGATCAATCTGTTTAATATATTTGAATTACATAAAAATTTGAATAATTAAATTTTACATACAAAAAAAAAAAAGTAAAAACAACAACTAATTTTTGGAGCTAATTCTCCCTTGAGCCGAAAAGCTAGGAGCCACAGTTAATTCCGATGAACCACCAAACTGATCCGGCAACCGAGTTTCTTGATTTACCATCGGAGGTGAATTCTCCGATACACGCCACATCTTCACCGACCTATCTAAGCTCCCACTATACACAATCCACCGTCTCTCACCGGAAGCCGATTCTTGATCTCTCTCCACCGCCAAACACTTCACCGGACCAGCATGTCCCGTCAAAACCGAAAGCAACACATGTTCACCTCCTCCGCTACAACCACCTTCTGGTCTCCTCCACACACGAATCCCTAAATCAGCAGAACCACTAAACATCAAATTCCCAGCCGCGACGAGACAAAGCACAGCGAGTTTATGACCTTTCAAAACGCCACCGTTTCTCATATTATTTTCACGTTCCCAAAAGTTAACAGTTCCGTCAGATGAACCGCAATAAACTAACGTAGCGCTTTGATCAACAGCAATCGCCGTAACGGCGCAGTCTTGTTTCAAAAGCGTTTGAGAAAAGAAATGTTTCGTCTCTTTCGCTTGATCTTCTCTTCTCCACACTTTAACCGTACCATCAGCTGAACCGGTAAAAACCAAACCATCAAAACCCGAAACGACAGCGTTTACTGCGTCTTCATGAGCGTTCACCGATTCCAAACATTTCAAATCCGAAACTCTCCAAACTTTAAACGTTTTATCCCAAGACCCAGAATACAAAAGACGTTTATCTTCGCTCAACGCCAGACACGAAATCGCGTCTAAATGTCGAAACCCTAACGCGGCGCTGCTCCGATTTCGCCGCGTGAAATTGAAGTAAGAAGTAGGAACAATGGAGTTTCGAATGTAATCGCAAAGATTCGGCATCGTACCTATACGACGATGAACGTTAGATTCTTTAGACGAAGCTTTCCACACGCGGATCTTCCCGTCTTGATGACCGGTGAAGATTTTATCTCCGGCGAGAACAATCGCTTTCACCAATCCACTATTCGATTTAAAACTCGAGAATTCAACGTGATTTTTCCAAACTCTGATGTTTTTGGAATCAGATCCAGTGTATAACAAATCTCCAGATGTAGCTAATGAATAGATATGACCTTCTTCACGAACAATAGATCCCAAGAGAATATTTGGTGAGTGGTTATGGTTAGATTTCTCTGTTGTGGCTCCCGTTGTAACTTTCGCCGAATGATACGGCGAATCTACGGCGGTGGGATCGATTTGTACGGACCATGGTGATTTTGATAATGGAGAAGATGAGCCTTCGGAGGGAGATATATCGACGTATGTAATGTCGTATATGTCTGGATCTGGAATAGTTTCTACTTTCTTGAGTTTTGAAAATGATTGGCCATTGATGTCTCTGCTTGAAACTTTGTTATGCATTTGAAGAAATTAAGGATAAAAATCAACGTTGGATTTTGATGGATTTTTCCGATCAGAACAACGTCGAAGAAGAAGAAGAAAAGATTTGAGACGATAGTGTCTATATGGAATTTATGGATTGTTACGGTCTATGTATAGTTTAATCAGAATTTGAAACCGTTTATTTCGGAAGAAATTTCCATAGGTTTTTCCTGTCGAGAAAAAGAAGAAGACTACGAAGTATAGCTTATATAATCCATTTTCTATTATTAGGTTTGGAACTTGGTTACATATTTCATGGTTCTGAGTGAATTAGATGAAAAACATGATCTGGTCCGGTTGTAATTTGTTTATTTATTGTTTAAAATTTGAATGTGTATACACATATGTGATATCTTTATGTGTCACAGACTTTATTTCGGGGTTTTAAGTGTCGTAGTGGTTGATCCATAAAATAGACATGTTGCTTCTTAAGTTAACGTGTAGTTTTTAGATATTTGAGAGATTTTTTTTGCAAATCGTTTAATAACTTTCAAATTTAAATTTAAAACTATCATACACATATAATTAACGTAGTAAACAAAGAGAGAAGAAAACATAAAACTTATGTTCATTAGCCAATAACAAGACAACCATTCCTCACACGCGATACGAATTTGTCTACTCCAATTCTTCTTCTTTTGTTGTTGAATCTTTGCATGAACGAAAACTTGGACGAATTAAGGCTTCGTCATCTCCTTCATCAACAATGCATGATGGTTTATTTTTTTTTATATTATTTAACCGATCTACTCCAAAACAAAAAGAAGAGAAATACATAAAACAGACGTACATTAACCAAAAGACACATGTTCCTCAGGTGATATGAATTTGTCTACTCCACCAGTCGCCAGTTCCATAATAGAGCTTAGAGAGGAGAAGCGTTTATCATCATCACAATCTAAGAGGAGATGTAAAGGTAAGCTGTCCATGATCAGAGAAATTGATTAGGGTTTTTGCTTACTTTTTTTTTTTTACTTGTCTTTGCTAAGTTCTTTGATTTGTTGTTTCTATAGACGTAGAGCAAATTCCAACGAGGACACGGATATGGCAATATTTAATAATTTATGTCTTAAAAAAATGGAAAATTTTTATCATGTCAAAGTAAAAGATTTTTCGTGAGAAAACGTTTTTTTTTCTTTTTCTTTTTGTAGATCTCTTGGCAAAAAAAAACTATATAATTAAACATAATGTTAGACTAATTTTATAATTATGCTAATTTTTTTACAACTTATTACACAAGAGGTAAATAAATTGTGACATCCGAAGTTAAGATACTGACACGTGTCTATAAGGTTTCGTTATCGTGACATCGTCTTTGTCCTCTTGCTTTCCCGCTCTACTTGATAAGGGGATTTTTTCACATATTAACCGTTTCCTTCTTCGAACTTGTTAATGGCGGAATTGTTCGATCACACACACACACACACACACTACGTGACCATTTCTTTGACTGAATTCGCATGACGATCCTTTCCAATTGGGTCCGAAGGAGACTTCGTTCTCCATTGCTCCCTTTTTCTCTGGAAGAACCTGATCTTCAAGTCGAATTAGGGCTTACCGATACTCACCTCACCTTAAGGATTTTTCGATTCGATGTTTCTCAGCTTAATCAGCTCATCGATGGATCTAGTTTCCCATTCGAGAAATTTACTATCGACCACCTGGCTATTCACTTTTCCGTTTGGTCAGCTCCGGCCATTAAAATCGAAATTCGCGGTGTCAATGTCAGATTATCAACCAGGTAACGTAAATCTCATCGCTCAATTGTTATTTCGTGCATTGAGTTTTCGAAATTACTAGTTCGTTAGGGTTTATTGGAGTCTGCGTTTTTTCTTCAGAGGGACGGAGGAAGGAAGCTCGAGAAGGAAGCCAGCTTCACGTGACACTGTAGCAAATGAGATAAAGAAAGTGCTGTCATCTATTGATCCCGAGGTACATAACCAATTTTGCTACTGTGTGAATGAAGGAAGCTATTTCCCCAAATCTTCATTAACTATGGGATTGATTTGGTTGTTGATTGCAGGGATGTTTCTTACATGAAATTTTGGAAAAGATGCTGAATAAAAGCAGCACTTCCCAGAGAAGTAAGCTCAAGACTTCTTTCTCGAATGTTATTCTCAGGCAATTCTGTATTCAGATACATGGTATTAATGTTCAAGTTTGTTTCCCGGGTTCAAGTGACTTGAGTTGTGTTCTGGAAATCAACGAGCTGAGGAGTGATTCTGAGAATTCTGGAAATCTTAGTTTAATTAGGAGTTCAGCTGCTGCAGTTTTGTTTCCTTTGAGACGTAGTTCCTTAATATTGAGTTGCAACGGTTTCAAGATTGGATATAAGAGGAATAATGATACTGCTGACCTTTGTGCATTTGACAGCCTTTTCATGTTGATTACACTGCATAATCTTCAACTTATTGATCTGATCGTCCGCATTCCAGAGTTAAGTTTCTCTTTTAGATCCACTAATCTTCCAGTTTTTATGGGATTGGCGAAGTTGTCATCCAAAGATAGCAATTCTGTCAGAAATGGACATTATCTTTGGAGAGTAGCTGCTCGCAGAACTGGCTTGATGATTTCACCTCACACTTTTTCATTCCAGAATTTAGTTAGTGCTGTTATCCTCTGGTTGCGATACGTGAATGCTTACGAGTATTTGCTATCTTCAGCTGGGTACTCTAGGAAAATGCCAGAGAAATCATCACTTTGGAAAGTTTCAGAAAACAAAAGGCATCTTGTAACTGCCAGACGTAAGTGGGAGATAATATGTAATATTGAGAAAGAGCTCCCTGGTGAAGCTATCGCACGGGCATGGAGAGTAGCCAGATACAGAACCTGTCTGAATTCTCAGAATACTAATGATAATTATGACGAATCTTCCCATTATGTCAACTTCAACTGTTTGTGTAAGACCACCTGGGTTTTAGCTTATATCTGGAGACTTATTAGTAGAACATTCTGGTCCATAGCCTGCTTTCTCTCGTCAAAGAAAATGTTGACCCAAGAACTACAAACTGATGAGAAAAATGACGATGATTCTGAGCGGGTATCTCTTGAGTTACATGTAGTTGTGAATCTTGGGAAACTTTCTATCAAATTTTATCCAGAGAAAGTGATTTCAAGTTTTATGACATCGAAAGACGGTACTGGACACATGGGCTCAAATGTTGTCATGCTTTGCCTCTCAGTTGATCAGATTTTGGTCATGTATACTGTTGGCTGTCTTACTCAGTATTTGTCTGCTTCCTGTGGGAAACTGAAGGTTGAGTCTTCTAGTTTTAACAAAACCAGTCGTTTCATGAGATCTACAAAAGACCCCAGTAGTTCTATTGAAGGAAATAAGAAGCAAATGCGTGAAGATGTGAAAACTATTCTAGACATGGACCCAGCACAGCCAATCCTTCTTTCCAAAATAGATAACAATCATGGCAATGATCAACATGAAGGTATTCTGCATCTACAAAATCTTTTGAGGGAAATGTGGTCGAACTGGAACAGCAATTGCTTAAAGTTGGATAAAAATACGTTTAAAATTTCTGATAACCCTTGCCTACTCCTTGATATTAAAAGCTGCATGGCATATCAGGATGTTGGTAACCAAGATTCTGGGCTCTGGAAATGCAGCATGGTATTGGGAAAGTTGGATATAGTTTTAGAATATTCATCGTTGTTTTCAATGGCTCTGCTGATTTGGCAGACAGAATGGGTTCAGAAGTTAGTTGTAGACGAAATTACTGGAGTGGTTCATTTAAGTTCTTCGGTAACAGCTAGGATTGATCCTGAAATCGCTAGTTATGACGAATATGGGATCTACAGACGCAATATTGAACTGTCTTTCCATGGAGTACATCCAGAGAGACATATTCAGGTTGGCATACTTATTGGTGGCCCCCAGGTTAAATTGTTGGTGGAGAAGGCTGAAGAAGTGGATGCTTTTATTGGGCAGAAAGATCTTCTTTTATTTGATTTCCATGATTTTGAGTTTGTCGTCTGGCTGACTTCAAAATCTGATATGGCGCCATTAAAGATGTTACAAGGGCCTGATAACACAAGATCAGATATACCTTTGCTTCAGGAGCTGGGACTAAGTGATACTGTGATTCCAAGTTGTGAAAAATATGTTTCTCAAGGATGGAACTCCATTTCCTCATACCTAGGTTTTTCTGGTTTTGATTGTTCTTTCTGCAAAATGGCAGAAAAGAAATGGAGTCAAGTTTTTGTATTGAGACCCGTAACTATCTGCTTTTCATCCTTAAGGTGTGGGACTTCTTCTTATATCAAATTAATCCCTTTTATTCGTTGGGGAATTTATTGTCTTCTATTGCTGCAATTGTGTTATGCTAAGCTAAACATCGTCTTTGTCTCCCTGCTTGATACATGTTTGGGTTGTAAAGTCATATGGGAATTGTTCAATCATATCATTTGTCGCTGAAGAATGATTCTTAGCTGCATTTCCTTCCCAAATTATAGGACTGAGCTTAGGTGCTTCGTTGAACTAGTTAGTGTATGTCCATAAGATGGTCCCAAACTCTGCTGACGCTACATCAAAGAAAGTAGACTGACTGTTATATCACTAACACTTTATGCAATTCCATATAATTCTGAGAAAACTGCAATCTATTGCAGAGAGCATATTTATTCCTTTAACAAAGCTATTATGGATTTCTCAACTGGTTTGGATGTGTTGGCGCTGGGACTGACTATTGTATCAAAACCGGATGACCTAAATGCTTACTTTCAGGTACCAGAGGCTTACTTGGTAGTTTTCACTTTTCATGTCTATAAATCTGCATAGTATTTGGAAAATAGTTTCCTATCTCTTTTCTGGATTTTTTGTTGGCTACATGAGTTAATATTGTTTTTGGTAAGCTAATCTAAAGGTTCAGATGCTCGGAAGCATAATTTTCATGTCTCTTTTTAATGTTTGCCTTTTGTTCTTGCTTTTATTAGTATTGTGGCGTTAATCTTTGTTAGTGGAATACTTGATTATAAATTCTCTATAGTAATGTACTCTTCTATCTCAAGTGATTAATATCTGGATATAGACTTGTTGCTGCTAACATATATTATCAAGAAGCATAAACGATTTTTATTTATGATGTTAGAAAAGATGCAGATTTTCTTTATGATTTTTGGCCCTGTATCAGAAAAGATCCTTCTAGATTTCCTTAAAGTTGAACATAATGCTCAAGTACTTATGACAATCTAAATGAACCTGTCCTTCTGCTTCTTTGGTTTAAGATCCTGAGCCTAACATATGAACAGCATCAAGATCCTAATTTATCTTTCAGGTTATGAAAAAATCATTCAAGTAAGTTTTTTGTTTTGTTGTACCAGATGCTTCTAAGCTTAGTTTCTGGACTTTCCCATGGGTTGAGTGGCTTAAGCTCTGAGGGTCATTCACTGGGACTAGAATTTCTCAGGTCTAATGCAGTGAATGTGGAACATGAGATCGAAACAAAATTTTGCAAAACTCTTTTTGTACTTAAAGCGAGCTTTAAGCTGAAGGCTATAGATGTGATATTTGATGTTCCTGCAGAAGACGAAAAATTTGAGAGGCTTATGGAGCTAGATGATTCTAAAATTTGGTCTTCTGTCCAGGAAGCATGCATTGAATTATCTTGTGAAGAACATAGGTGCTCAATCAATGTTGATTTTTGTGAACTCCAATCAAATCTCTTCAGATACGGGGATAATATATGGAAGAGTTCTGGCAACTTTATCACAGAATCTTTGCCGTTCAGGTCACATGATATCTTGTTTAAAGCATATCTTTCTAGCTGCATATTGATCGTGTCTATGGATTTCTCAAGCCCATCACCTCTAGGGGACGCCTGTTGTATGGCTGGTGATTCTGCATGCTGTGCAAGAAATGCATCAATAGCAAATGAACCTTCTACAGACAGTGTTCAGGTTCAGAGAGAAGTGAACAAATTGGACTCTGCTTCAGACTCTTTACCATCCAACTCGGCTCATTGGATGCACATCAATTTAGCATTGAATGACTTACTTGTAGCTAGAGAATCAACAAAAAATGTCTTGGCGGAAGTTCGTCGGTCAAGTAAGTTTGTAACATCGGTTTCTATTGGGAGAAAATTTCAGTCAATCTCCAGTAGTGTTGAGGTAAATAACAAACACTACTAGCTTTAATGCTTTATATACATATTGACTAGCTCTATATAGTGCGTGAAGAAACTCGTGATGTTGCTGGCAGGGTGGTCTTTTTGTCCTTGAACCAAAGGCCTTGATAGGGTTAATTCATGGTTACTCCACGTACCTTAATTTCATTTCAAGTAAGGTGTCAGTGATTCAATCTTCTGCGCCAGTTCTTGAGAAATTCGAAGCTGATTCAGGCGGCAGTGAAATTAATATTCCTTCTCAACAAGAAAACTGGTACCCCGTAGAAACATTTTCAATAGATGCGACTCAGTTTGCATTGTGTTTTGTCTGTGATGATGAATATGGTAAGTCATACTATCTTTATTCACTTGTACAACGTTTTTGCTACGTAAATACATAACTGGTGTCTCAAAGAAACTATAATTGCTTGATTTTGCAGGAGGTATAAGGGAAATTGTTCTGGATATCACTCTCCACAGTTCCTTTGATTCGGCAGGCGGAGAACAGAAGTTTCTTTGTGAGGTTTCTCGGCTGTCAGTTCTTTCTAAAATTCTTGAGAGCATGGAAAGGGACATAAATATTACTCAGTTTTCTTCTCCAGCATTTAGTGAATCTTCTTCTTTTTCTGTCTGGTGCTCCTCTTCAGCAAAGCGATGTAATCAGTTCAGTTGGTAGCACAAGTGTTTCAGGAGATTTTAATTCTCTAAGAGAATTTTCCGCAAACAGCAATTTACAGGAAGAATTTCACTCTCGTTATAAAAGCTATATTTTGGAAGACCTACATGTCTCTGCATCTGTTAAGAAGCGAGAAAATACTGGTCACCAGTTTAGCCAGGCATGGGTCGGTGGTTGTTCTGTTCTGGGATTTGATATAACCATTTCTCTGTCAGAATTGCAGGTACCATTCTTTGTGGTATAGTTATCAGGGTTAGAATACATATGTCAACGGTTTTGAAATGATCCTTTTATGTCAGATGGTACTTTCTATGCTTTCATCCTTTGCTGCGTTACCTGGAGGAGAAAGCACACATGCTTCTTTAGAAAGGCCTTCGGTCAACAGTGAACCTGAAAGAAGTTTTGAGTCACTAGTTCCTGATCGTAAGTAGGTATATTAATATTTTAGCCATTCATAAAACTTGTCGGTTCTTCTTTGAATGAAAATTGATATATGTATAGGAGCTATTGTTGCTATTCAAGATATACACCAACATATGTTCTTCACAGTGGAAGATAGGGGGGACAAGTGTGTTGAGACTGGTACCCTTCACTATTCTCTTGTCGGAGAAAGAGCTCTTTTCAGGGTATGTACAGTACAATATTAGAACAACAACAAGAGAGAGACAGTAATTAGTACTTTTTGGTTTTCAGAATAAAAATCAGGCCAAGTACCTTTTTTTTCTTGACCCCGCTTTTTAGTGAGATGGTATCCCCTAAACTTTGAATTCATGTGCAGGTCAGCTACCATCGCCATCAAGGATGGAATTCATCCACCTTATGGTTTTCCTTGACATCTTTATATGCCAAAAACAACAAAGGAGAGCCATTGCGGTTAAACTATCATTCAAGTTCAGATTTTGTAAACATCTCTGGACTTTACGACAATGCACCAACACTCTTTCAGGTATCTTCTGGCGAGTCCGAAAATTATAAGGGTGACATTGACTGGGAGACCTACCGTAAATTGGTCAAAGATACATTTTACCTTGTCAATAAGAAGAGTGGTTCAGCTGTCGCATTTATTGATGGTTTACCAGAATTTGTTCGGAAGCCAGGAATTCCTTTCAAGTTTAAAGTGTTTCGTGAAAGTTTGGCGACACAGAATATTGCACCTGTGGTACCCTCTGAGATCCATGAGTCTGAAATGCATTCTGTGATCGACTCTTCCGCCCCTTCTGTTACCATAACAATTGATGGCGTATCTCTGACCATTGTTCATGAACTTTCAGAAACAAGGGATAGATTTCCCCTTTTTCGTGGTTCAATCAGTATCACTCAGTTAAACGTACAAATGCTATCTTCTAAAGCCAGGATAATGAGCACATTAAACATATTAGTGCTGTACTTTGATGCTCAGACAAACCAATGGTGAGAAGTTTTCTTTCCCTGGGTTCTTAAGATGCGTATTGTTTCCCTGATTATGCATTTTCCTTGCCTATATAGAATCACATCCAGCAATTGTTTATTTTTTCTTCTTTTCGCTTTGGTGGAATAGGCGAGAATTTATTCATCCAGTTGAAGTTAGTGCTTTCTACCGTTCAACTTTTCAGACTGAGCATCTTAAAAATACTATGCACAAAGTACCTACTCATATTTACTGCAGAATTGGAAAGGTACTTAATGCTTCTTACTTCATTTTCCATGAAGTCTTGGGGCTATATAACTTGTTACAATTTTTTCCCTCGCATGTGCAGTTGGAGGTCTTTCTAACCGAGTTGTCGTTGGATATGCTCCTTTTTGTGCTTGGAAAACTGGAGTTTGCTGGCCCATTTTCTGTGAAAACCTCCACTATTCTTTCCAATCGTTGCAAGGTTATCATTTCCTTGATTTCTGTTCAATGCTTTTATAATTTTCATACTTTTTTCCTTGATATACACCTGTTCTGTGGAGGAAACATGAAAAAATAGTCTTTTTCAGATAGAGAACCTCTCTGGCCTTGACCTTATTTGCCGTTTCAATGAGAAACAGACTGCCACAATTGGTAGGAAGCAAACTGCGTCTATTTTTCTTCGGTAACTTCTGGGTCCCTTAATGCCTTGTTTTATTTCCCAAGAAGAAGATCAATGTGTTTATTCTTTGAGGTGAATGCTGACAGTCTTTGACACTCTCTTGAGTAGATTGCTGAAATAATTTTATTTCCCATGTTTCCAATTAGTTTATCGCATACTTCTTTTTACCCATAAGGTGCAAAAGAAAAGTACTAAAGTAAGAGTGGAGAAACTTTTTCACCACTGTCTAGTTCTTTTGCATAAAAAGTGGTTGGCGGATCCTTAATAATGTGTAATGTCTTTCAAAGGCATTCAATGAACCATCAACTCGAAGTTTCTCCAGTGGCTGCGGTCCAGCTATCTTCGGGAAAGTTCATAACTTCTTCTATTAACGTTTCTTTGTTAGAAGCCAGAACACTAGCTTGGAGAACAAGGATAGTATCACTCCAAGGTACTTCGATGCTTTTCACACCTTCTACCTGTTCATGCGTTTTCTACCTGAATAAGCATATGATGTAGATACTGATATGTTTTATAGATTCAAGGAGTCATCCTGGACCTTTTGTTGTTGTTGATATTAAGAAGGGATTTGAGGTATGTCATAGCTGATTCTCAAAGTTTCTATAAGATCATTAAGTATCAACCAATGGGCTTGAAGATGCAACTTTTCCCTGAACTTTTGGATTTATTACACACTGTAGGATGGTTTATCGATCTCAGTTTCTCCTTTGACAAGGATTCATAATGAGACTAGTCTTCCCATGGAGATACGTTTTCAACGATCTAAACAGAAGAGAGATGATTTTGCTACTATACCTCTGAAGCCTGGTGGTTTAATTGATGATTCAGTTGCAGCATTTAATGCCATAAGCTTATCAGGAGACCGGAAGAAGGCATTGACATCCTTAGCTGTTGGTAAGTTTTGCTGGTAGGATTTTGGTTTCTTGCTATAATATTCATAACTCGAAACTTTTGAGCAAGGTTGAAATGGCCCCTCATCACAATAACGTATGCAACTAGGTTTCCATCAATTTGTCTTTCTTCGTATTTAATGGCTATGAGTCCCTGTATTTCTCTACATTAGTTCTAGAGGTAATATCAATATTCTAGTTTCTCTTAGCGTACAGGATGATAGATTGTTTTTTGGTGGTATTCTGATTGATTTCTCAAACTAAATGGCAGTTAATTTTTCACTCTCGGTCAGACCTGAATCTTTGGAAACTTTGTTTGAGGGTGAGAAGTCACTGGCAAGTGAATGGTCAGAAGAGCTTGAAGGAGGCAAGGCGGTACGCCTAACAGGAATTTTTGATAAATTAAGTTATGGAGTTAAATCCAAAAGCCCTGAACTTTTGGATTTATTACACACTTGTTTTATTTCCCAAGAAGAAGATCAATGTGTTTATTCTTTGAGGTGAATGCTGACAGTCTTTGACACTCTCTTTCGTACTACCAAAAGGTTGGTCATCTCCTACTTATTGTCATCCCTACATATGTGTTTTTGAATTTCTGTGCATCATTCACTGCTCGTTGCTTATTAATTGCAGGATTCATCAGAGATTGAAGTACTTGAACCTGGAAGTGGGGCTGATTATGCATGGGATGATATGACTCTTGCTCACAAGCTTGTAGTTATAGTAGATGGTAATAGTTGGCTTCCATTATTGTTCCTGCTTAAAACTCGTCAACCTCCATAATGTCTTAGATATACTCAGAACAACGAAATAGGGCAGTTTATTCCATGTTATCGATCTACTGAGCACTCATAGGTATTTTATTACTAAAAAGCTGGAATTTTTTTTTTGTAGGCATGATACCTCTGCGCGAAGTCAGCTTAGATAAGGTCCGCCCATGGAAACCCCTTTTCAAGGCAACTCAACACAGAAGCATAGCCTCACACTTAATGTTGAAAAAGAAGACCAAAGATCATAAAACGGCCGACGAGGAATTGAGTAGCATACCGATGGTAAAGGTCGGATATGAAGTCTATGCAGATGGTCTGATTCGAGTCATTCGCATTTGTGAAGTTTCAGAAAGCCTTAAAGGAGACTCAGGATTCCATTCTCGTTCGAAGATTCAATTCCGAGTAACTCATTTAGGAATTCACTTACTTGAAAAAGTGAAGCAAGTAAGTCTGTGGTGTACTTCTCTCGTTTGCACCATCATATCTGCCTCCTTGACTTGATTTTGTATTGAAATGTTTATGTAGAATGCAGAGGAGAAAACTGTCATGTCTTATTCTCCGATCCTAGTGGCAAGACTTGACAATGTTGGTCTACAATCCATGTTCACTGACCAACAGAAATTTAACCAATTATGTATAGAGGTATACATTTATGAGAAGGTTGGCTTGGTTTTTTGGTTGCAGAAATAAGACATGAATTTTTTCTTTGCGTACTGCAGGCTCTGAATGTGGATCACAAATGGGCAGGGGCACCCTTTGCAGCCATGCTTCGTCAGCATCAATCAAGTTCAAGTGATGCAAATGATTGTCTATTCAAATGTGTATTTGTTCTAGTCTCAAGTGGTTCCAGCGTCACACAAGTCAAGCACTCCTCAGTAGTTTTGCAGGTATCAGGCTGTTAATGCACTCTTCCTGAAATTTTCCTTACCCTTTTCTCATCGCACTGTCTAAATTAATGAATAGGGAAATTTAACAGCCAGAGTCAACTTCTGACCCTTCAAGTATTGATTGTATTGCATCTATACCTGCTTATACTGCTGGATATAATATTCTTACATCTTATGTTGCAGCCAGTCAGTTTGAACCTAGACGAATAGACTTTAATGAGAGTTGTGGCATTTTGGAGATCATCTCTCAGTACAAATACGCAAAGTAGTCAATATTATTTTGATCATTTTGAAATTCACCCAATAAAGGTTTGCTCCAACAGTTGCTCCAATTGCCTTCTTTTTCAATTTCTACTCTATGTTGTGTTTAAAATACTACATCTGTTTCTCTTCTTTTCAATTAGATTACTGCTAATTTTGTTCCTGGGAGTTCATATTCGAGCTATAAATCAGCTCAAGAAACTCTGAGGTCATTGCTGCATAGTGTTGTTAAGGTATGGGCATCAAGTTTCATTTTCTCTTCTTAATGTTGCTGTTTTGCATATATTCACATGCACATCGTTTTATGAGCTATTACTTTTCTGGTACTTCGTTTTCTGTAGGTTAAGCAGATAAAAAATATGGTTGTAGAGCTAAATGGTGTACTGGTCACTCATGCTTTGATAACGGTTCGCGAACTAGTTCTCCGATGTGTAAAACATTACTCATGGTATCATCTTTTACTTCTATGCTGAAAGTTCCTACTTAAACTGCTCTCTGTTTTTAGATATTATTAACTTGGATAAATGCTTCATAGGTATGCAATGAGGGCAATCTACATTGCAAAGGGCAGTCCATTGCTCCCGCCAGCTTTCGCATCGATGTTTGATGATTTTGCATCGTCCTCTCTTGATGCTTTTTTTTATCCTTCTCAAGGCTTGGTGAACGTCCCTGGTTTGACAGTGGGTAAGCGATGAGCATTCGTGGTATCATTACCTTTATTTTTGGCTTCTATATGCATCAAATCTCAATTAAGTTGGAAATATCATTTGCTTATATCTGTTGTAGGCACCTTCAAACTCCTCAGCAAATTTATTGACAACAAAGGATTGTCAGGAACAAGACGTTACTTTGGTGATCTTGGGAAAACTGTACGTACCATATAGCCATCTAGTATATCTCGCTCGTGAATTCCCTAGTTTCTTTATTAAACCTCTTATGAAAATAACATGTTGCAGCTAAGAACAGCAGGATCCAATGTCATCTTCGTTGCTCTCACTGAAATCTCCGACTCTGTTCTAAGGGGTGCAGAAATGAAAGGTGTTGATGGACTGGTGAGGGCTTGTCTACTTATTCCGTCAGGCTGAAATTTCATTACCGTTATTGTCTTTTTTATAATAGTTGTGTCTTCTCCCAGGTTAGCGGTTTCCACCATGGAATCCTTAAACTGGCGATGGAACCTTCAGTGATAGGAACAGCTTTGATGGAAGGTGGACCTGATAGAACAATTAAGCTTGATCGTAATCCCGGTATTGATGAGGTGATATTTCATACCTTGTCTTATACTTTCAAATTAAATGTTTTCATTTCTATAAGGTAGGAAAAGAGAAACTGAGAAAATTCGACTCACAGCTTCCTTAACATGTAAAACCTTGAAAGAATAAGCTCCCAGTCACATCTACTAATTTCTTCAATTTTTTAGAATCATTGTCACACATTTTTGAAAGATTTAGTTGTGTAATTGTGAAATGCTCATATTCACTCCTTGCAGTTATACATCGAAGGATACCTTCAAGCTATGTTGGATACAATGTATAGACAAGAGTATCTCAGAGTCAAAGTCATTGACGATCAGGTAAACAATAGCAAAAACAATACTTCTCCAACTTAGATTTGATTTGCCATTCAACCAATTCATAACATATATTCGCTTATAGGTTTTCCTGAAAAATCTCCCACCAAGCAATTCTCTCATAGAAGAGATGATAGACCGTGTTAAAGATTTTCTCGAAAGTAGGGGTTTACTAAAAGGAGATCCTTCAAGCTCTCGTCCTCTTCGCCGTCTCCATGGAGACAAGGTTCAGTCAAATCTCTTTTCTCTACATTAGGATATGCTCTTTAATTTGATTTTAATGGACACTGAGTCATCATGTGAATATCTCAAATATGATCAGGAATGGAAGATCGGACCAACATTGATGACATTATGTGAACATCTCTTCGTCAGCTTTGCAATTCGTATACTGAGACAGCACGCCACTAAGGCCATTACAGGTCTAAGGCCGAAGAAAGAAGAAGCAGAGGCTGAGACTAGTGACACTGGTTCCAGTACTGCAGTCGTACCGGTGATTAGTGACAAGAAGAAAATGAAGTTCATGTGGAAATCTGGTATTGGGAACTTCGTGGCTTCAGGTATCGTAGCTTACATCGATGGACGTTTGTGCCGACAAATTCCTAATCCAATAGCTCGTCGGATTGTGAGTGGGTTTCTCTTAAGTTTTCTCGAGAAAAGCAGTGAACAATAATCACTTCCTCTGTAAATATTCTTCTTCTACAGTAGAGAGAGTAGAGACCTTGAGCCAATTGTGAACAGTAATAAAGCTCCTTTACGTTTTTCCTCTTCTCTGCTTCAATCAGTCACCATTCCCCAACTGTGTTTTTTGGGTCTGTTTCAGTTTTTGGTCTTAACACGGGTCCAAGACATGGTTCATTGTCCTGATTCTGAACACGCGATTCAGTATAGGACGATGACACCCATTTCGACATCTTCCGCGGCCGAAACGCAACCTGATTCGCTGTGTGATAAATTGGTCATGATCGTTTACTTTAATGGGCTTTGTAACATGGCCCGCAAGTTAAACACACGTAATTTGTTGAGCAGATAAAAACTTAGATTTTTTTTTGGCCGATCTCAAACAAATAAGGAAATCAACGGTTCTCATACAACAACGACAAAAAAAATGTTAATCCACTTTTTCCTTTTTTTTCGAAATCCAATTCCATATAAAATTTGGAAACTTTTCTCTATATACAGTAAAACCTCTATAAATTAATAATGTTGGAAGATATTTTATTAATTTATAGTGATATTATTAATTTATAGTATAAAATAATATTTATTAATTTATAGAGATTTTTGTTAAAAAATAAAAATAAATTAATTAAAAAGTTTGATCTAAATAAAATTAATGGATTGGATGTTATAAATTTTAATATTTTTAGATTTGAAAGTTTAAAATTTAAAAGAAAATCAAATTATTTTGATAATAAATAACAAAGATTAGAGATAAATTCACTTATATAAATAATTAACATAAATTAAATTTATGATTAGTAACATCAATTGTTGTATTTAAACAGCTTATAAGACTATTGAAATAAAAATTATGCATATTTAGAACTTAATAATTTATACAAAAGTTTACTTTATTTTATGACAAATTTATTTACGCTATAACAATAAAATAGTTTAAAATATAACGTAATATTTTTTTATATAAAAAAATTATTTATGAGTTCTAACAGAAATTCATAAATACAAAATTATATTATCTTTATATATATATATATATATGTAAATTTACATAATTATTAATTTATGTTATTAACAGGACCATATATTTACATAAAATTAAAAAAATTATTATCTTATTATCTTATCGAATTTTATTCATTTTTACATCGGTCCAACTTAGGACCAGCAAATTTTATTAATTTATAATATTTATTAATTTACCGAGTATTAATTTATAGAAGTTCTATTGTAATATCAACTAGTATTCTTCTCTCGCCCACATTACTCATCACACACTTTTTTCTCATTCTTTCTCTAGTTCTTCAACAACTCGTCTCGTCTCTGTATTTGTTTCTTTTCTCGAAAACTATGGATATTTCCGGTGATTTCCCACCACCACCATGTGCGAAAGATATCAAAAGAAGAAACAGAAGAAGAAGAATGGTTAAAAAGAAGCAACTTGAAGAACTGATTAGCACCGCCACAAGAGCCGCTCATGTTGCAAGAGACAAAGGATTTCACATCGTCTCTCCCGAAGCCCTAAAGTGCGTTGAGATTCTCAGACTTATGCGAAGCTTGCCTTTAAGCCCTCGACTTATTAGGGAGACTAACGCCTTATGCACTCTTCTATTCCTCTCCAAGAATGGTAACGCCTTATGAGTCGAGAGCGGTCGTTGATCACTGGAAGAACATTCTTGGAAGAGAGATTCACAAGGGACGAAGACTAAGAAGAGTTTTTTTAGCATCGATGGGAGAATATATATATATAGGTTTATTTGTGAAAGATTTAACAACTTTGTAACGAAATTAATGTCTTTTTTTTTTGTTTTGTTTATAATTCAAAGTTTTTCATGTTTGTACGAAAACCAAATTGATCGTTACAGAAAAATAAATCGAAGGCAGAGAACAGGGTAATATGCATCAAATTGAGAGTTAATGGCTAATAAAGAGATGATTAGCTAATATAGGGTCAAAAACATAAAAAAGAGTAAACCATGTCCTGGTTTATCTCTCGTGCCTCAGCTTTTTTTTTTTTTCTTCTTTTCATTTTGTAAATTTTTTTTTTGATTTTTTTTTGTTTTATCTCCGACAAAGAGGTAGTAGTAGGGGTAGGGCTCTCTTTTCCGACGATTCGTTCCCTCGCGTTTCGTCGTCTGACATCAGCGTACGTTAGCCACCATCGTTGATATCATACGCCCACCACCGCCGGAGGTAATCTTACGCCTTCCTAGACCGTCGCTTTGAGCTGATTTAAAAACGAAACCCTAATTCGTCGATTCCATCCATCACTTTGTTTTTTTTTTCCTTTTCACCTCCTCCTAGCTCCTGCGTTTGTTCAACGCTGGTTTTAATCAAGGATCGAATCTGGGAATTGATTGCTTATGTTTGTGTGTGTGTTATTGATCAGGGGAGATTCGTGAGATTGATTTTCAATTTTGATCAATTCGTCACTTTAGTAGATCTGAGGCAATAGACTGCAGACGAATTTGACTGGGGAGAATCAGATCTAGGTTTTAGGGTTTGATGCGTTGGCGATGTTCAGTGATCGGCGGAAGCGGGATATGGCTAATCATGGAGATGGTAACAAGTACGCGTCTGTGAATCTGAATAAGTCTTATGGATATCAACCTCATCATCAGTATAATCAATCTGGAGGTTATGGGGCAAACCGGGGGAGAGGAGGAGGTGGTGGCGGCTATGGTGGTGGTGGTGGAGGAGGAGGAAGTATGGTTGTCCTTTCACGGCCAAGAAGCTCGCAAAATGCTGGGCCGAAGTTATCTGTTCCACCCCCCTTGAACCTTCCTTCACTCCGTAAGGAGCATGAGAGAGTTGATTCATCTGGTTCGAGCTTTCATTCTGGTGGAGGAGTCGCAGGGAGTGGAACGAGACCTGCTTCGTCCGGTATGGGATGGAGTAAGCCTGCTGCTACAGCTGCTTTGCAAGATGGTGATATTGGTAATCATAGTGTTGAAGGTGTTAACAGGGAGAGTAATGGGTTGAATAGGCCTCTTGTTTCTCGGGTTGGTGCAGCTGAACCTATAGAACGGGGTTTTCATCATGTAGAGAAAGTTGCAACTTTGAGGGGTGAAGATTTCCCGTCGCTGAAGGCTTCTTTGCCTTCAGCTTCTGTGTCTGGGCAGAAACAGAAGGAGGGTCTGAATCAGAAACAGAAGCAAGTTGCAGGTGAAGAGTTTTCAAAAGAGCCGAGAGGTGTCTCTGCTATGGGAAGTTCACTTGTTGATATGAGACCTCAAAACCAGTCTGGGCGTAGCCGGCTTGGTAATGAGCTCAGCGAGAATACTAGTTTCTCAGATGGATTACAATCATCTGAACAGGTGAGGAAAAAAGAGTATTTTGCAGGGCCACTGCCTCTTGTTCGTTTGACCCCACGATCTGATTGGGCTGATGATGAGCGTGACACTAGTCATGGTTTAAGAGATCGGGACAGGGATCATGGCTATTCAAAGAATGAACCATTTTGGGATAGGGGGTTTGATCTTCTGAGGCCTCATGTCTTGCCTCAGAAGCATGCTGCTCCTAATCTATTTGACAAACCAGGACAGCGTGAAAATGAAATTGCAAAGTCCTCTTTGACTCGAGGAAGACCAGTCAGTGGAGGAGGAAGGGAGGCCAACTCTTGGAGAGTCTCCTCACCACTCCAAAATGAAGGTGCAAATAATAGTAAAAGTATTTATGGAGCAAGGCCTTCTAGTAGGGGCAGAGAAACTGTTAAGAAAAGTAACTACCTCTTGTCAGCATCAAGGGAAAATGTTTGGAATAATACTGGAGCTAGAGAGGCTCCATATCAGCATGGAGGAGTAAGACAGCCATGGAATAATAATAATATGGATAGCTCCAGCAACAGGGGAACTTTTCATCGGGATGGGTATGGAATTGAAAATCAGAATAGGTATGGTACTAACTCTTTCTAGTATGGCTCTACTTCTAAAGGTTTGCTTACTTCTTGTGATCTTAATTAATGATTTCAAGATTAACATCTTGCAGGGATAAACGCCCATTCTTCAAGAGTGACAAACCTCATGTGGAAGACTTTGGTGACTCCGGTTTTGATGTCCATGATCCATTCCCAGTACTTGGTGTTGCTAAGAAGAAGAAAGAGGCTTTAAAGCAAACAGAGTTTCATGATCCTGTCAGGGAGTCATTTGAGGCTGAACTTGAGCGAGTTCAAAAGATGCAGGAAGAGGAACGCCGGCAGATCATCGAGGAACAGGAAAGGGTGATAGAACTAGCTCGAACAGAAGAAGAAGAGAGACTGCGGCTTGCTCATGAACAAGATGAGCGGCAGAGAAGATTAGAAGAAGAGGCTAGAGAAGCTGCTTTCAGAAATGAGCAGGAGAGACTAGATGCTGCAAGGAAGGCAGAAGAGTTGAGAAAGTCAAAAGAAGAGGAGAAACATAGGTTGATCATGGAGGAAGAAAGGAGGAAGCAGGCTGCTAAGCAAAAGCTTCTAGAGTTGGAAGAAAAGATTTCCAGGAGACAGGCTGAAGCTGCCAAAGGTTGCAGCATATCTTCAACTGTTTCAGAGGATAAATTCTTAGATATTGTTAAAGAAAAAGAGTCTGCAGATGTTGTTGATTGGGAAGACAGCGAAAGGATGGTGGATAGAATTACTATGTCATCAACTTTAGATCTATCAGTACCCAGTAGATCATTTGAGAGCAATGCCGCATCTCAATTTTCTAGAGATGGTTCTTTTGGGTTCCCTGATAGACAAAAGCCTACTTGGAGAAAGGAGGATATTGAGAGTGGAAACCATTCGAGGTTTATTCCACAAAATATGGAAAATGTTCCACATAGCTCGCAGGAAGAGTTATTTGGGACAACTGGATATCTCACTGCCCCTTCCTACTTCAAACCAGGATTCCCAGAGCATTCAGTTGATCAGAGTTGGAGAATTCCTGGAGATGGAAGGACCCATAGTAGGAATTATGGGATGGAATCTGAATCTCGTGAAAGTTTTGGAGAGCAATATGGTGATCCCGGATGGGGACAAAGCCAGGGCCGTGCACGCCATGGTCCATATCCTCATTATCCTGAAAAGTTGTATCAGAATCCTGAGGGGGATGACTATTATCCTTTTGGAAGACCAAGGTATTCAGTAAGGCAGCCACGTGTTCTTCCCCCTCCCCAGGAGTCTAGGCAGAAGTCATCCTTTAGAAGCGAGGTTGAGCATCCTGGTCCCTCAACTTCTGTTGGTGGGATTAGCTACAGCCATACAGGTAGGACTAATTCGACCGTTCTAGCCAGTTATATAGGGGATCTTCAAGATCATCATGTGCTGTCCGGGAGTGGTATTGATGAACATCACCGGTTCGATAGCAAGCTTACTGGAAGATGTGACTCTCAGTCTTCACTTTCCGTTACTAGCCCACCTGATTCCCCTGTTCATCTCTCTCATGATGACTTGGATGAATCAGCAGATTCATCTGTCTTAGCTGCTTCCAGGAAGGGAGAAGATGCTGGTTTACTAGAGAAGGGGAGAGCACCAATTGTCTCTAGTGATGTTGGAAAGGATAGTTTGATGATTGCTACAGGCTCTGTGTCTTGTTGGGATAATGAAGAGTGGACTCTTGACAGTAGTGAGCGGTTGCAGGAACAAGAAGTATACGACGAAGATGAAGATGGGTACCAGGAGGAAGATAAGATACACGGAGTTGATGAGAACATAGATCTCGTCCAAGAATTAGAAGAAATGCATCTCGAGGATAAAGACTCTAATCTAGTCTTAGGATTTAATGAAGGAGTGGAGGTTGAAATACCCAGCGATGACTTTGAAAAATGTCAGCAGATCTCCGAAGCTACATTTCCACTTCCTCAGCTTACTGTCGATTCTTTAGATGATGAAAGACCTTCTATTGAGACAAGCCATGGTGAACAAGCGGCCCAACCTGTTGAAACTTCTGATCCGTTGAGCATGCATAATGCATCTAGGACCTTCCAGGATACTGAAACCACAATGCAGAACCTGATAACTCACCCACATAGTGGCCGGCACTCATTTGAGTTGACCAATAAAGTAGACTCCAAGAGTAACTCTACCGTTTCTACTCATCCTGTCATACCACCTCACAGCATTGGTCTGCATCCATCACCTATTCAGACAACTATCCCTCCCTTCGCTACTTCAGTACAGATGGATGAGCCTATTAAGTTTCAGTTTGGTTTGTTCTCTGGTCCTTCACTGATACCTTCTCCTTTCCCTGCGATACAGATTGGTTCCATCCAAATGCCTCTTCCTCTTCATCCCCAATTTGGTTCCTCGCTTTCCCATATCCAACAGCCCCAGTCTCCTATCATTCAGTTTGGTCAACTACGATATACATCCCCAGTGTCCCAAGGGGTGCTGCCACCGCCACCACATTCAGTTGGCCAAGCGAATGGTTTATCAACGTATGGTTTGAATCAGAATCCTGGATCCTCAGTGATGGTTCAGCTTGGTCAAGGAAATCCGGCTAATATGCTTACTAGAAATGCAGCAACCTCTGTCTCAAACCCTCAGCTTAGTGTTCTTAGGAGACCGATGAATATTTCTGATGGGGGTACACCGAACAATACTAATATATCTCCAGCGAGAGCAAGCACTGAGGCTGCTGTGCCACCTCAAAAACAACCAGAGTTGTCTGGTAAGTCGGAATTACCTTCTCGAAAGATGAGTCATGGAAAATCAAATTTAGTTGAAAGACAATCAGGATGCCAAGCCCAAACTGACACAACTGCAGTTAGAAATTCTGGCTTGCGCTCATCAGGTACTGCTGAGGTTTCTCGGGTAGATTCTGGTGGTTATAGAAAATATCGGCGTCAGAGGGTTGAATTTAGAGTTCGGGAATCAAACTGGCCATCTTCCGAGGATAATCGAAATGGCAATGGAAGGGCACAAAATTCTACAAGAAACGGAAGTAGAAAATATGTTGTGTCCAACAAGTCCCAGAAACAAGGCTTAGATAGCTCAGTGTCCGGTTTGAATGCTACGCAGAAAACCAATACTGGGGGTTCATTTGAGAGTAGACTGGGGAAAGATGCTGTCGTGAAGAGTCCACTCAATCCAAATTCTGGACAGGCAAACCTTAAAAGGAATATGATATCTGAAAAAAAAATTGATGCACCTTTGCAGAGTGGTATCGTTCGTGTCTTTGAGCAACATGACATTGAAACTCCTAGTGACGATGATGATTTTATTGAGGTAAGGTCAAAAAGGCAAATGCTTAATGACCGCCGTGTACAGAGAGAAAAAGAAATCAAAGAAAAGTCTCAGGCATCCAAGGTTTTAATGCAGTCTAAATCCTCTAGTGCTCTACTTGTAAATTGTTACCTAGTCAGAGGTAGTTCTCACTAAAAGTGAATTTGTTTTCTTGCAGGCATCCCAAAAACCCCGTTCAACTTTGCAGAACAATACAGCTGTAGCCAGATTCAACAGAAGCCCACCAGCTAGCCGAGTTGCGAACAATAAGCAGTTTAATCCGGTCTCCAACAGACAGCCGTTAGGCCCAATTGGCACACCATCCCCTAAAACAGATTCCCATGCTGATGAAAAATCTGGGAGCAGCAAGTATTTTCCTCTCTTTGATCATTTGAAATGCTTTAAGTCTGTTTGCAGCGATAGTGTCCCTCTGTTTATGTTTAATTACCTTCTATTTCATTATGCAGGTCCACTCAGGCAAGTAGTGCTCATCCAGTTATACCCAAAAATGATCAGAATCAAGCGTCAGGTTTTGTATTCAGCAACAAACATAAGGTTCTGGATAATATTCAAACTTCTGTGGGTACTTGGGGTAGCCAACTCACCTATCAGCCGGTGAGTATATATTGTTCAAGGTTTCATTAACGTGTTTTGATTGGGGTTCATGTTTCTGCAAATTGCATTTACTGATTGGGGTTCATGTTTCTGCAAAATTCTTGCTTGCATTTACCTTGTCATCTAAAACGGATGTGTTCCATGCCTCATTTCATACTATACAATGGTTTACGGAAATATAAAGATGTAAGAATTTGTGAAAAAGAAAGTCGTTGTGGATAAACAACAAAATAGTTTTGACTCATGCTCTACTAGTTATGGGTGACGCCTATGCAAATATCTGAAGCCTTTTGGTATTACCTTGTAGGTTATGGCCCTAACCCAGAGTCAGCTTGATGAAGCCATGAAACCCGTATCTCTTCTTTCATGTGTTTCTGTTGAGAATGGTGCTAACCGAATTAGCAAGCCAAATCCGACGTCAACTTCTGTTGTGCCAAAGAAAAATACTTTTTCAAGCGGCACAAGCCAAATAAATTCATTACTTGCCGAGGGCAAAATTCAATTTGGTGAGCTGATGGCTTAGACACCTCGATTTTAACTTTGAAGTGGTTCGTCTTTGCATTTAAATGATGTGTCTTTTCTTCTCTATTAGGTGCAGTTACATCTTCCACTGTTATCCCTCCCTGTGGTGGGCGTACAGAGAATGATAGCTCTTTATATTTTGAAAAAGATAATAAACATCGAAATCCATCATCCACTGGCATGGAGATTTGTGAAGCAGAAGCAGAAGCAGCTGCTTCAGCTATTGCTGTTGCAGCTATAACTAATGATGAAACCGGTGGGAATGCCTTGAGTACTGGCCCTGTATTACCTGTCGAAACCAAAATCTATGGAGGAACAGAGTTAGACGATGGGGCAGCAAGTGGTAATATTTGCTTTGTCTCGGGATTATGCAAATTCCCAAATGGTTATTTGTTGTCTGAAGTAATTTCTTTCGCTTTGGCAGGTACTGTTGGTGGGCAGCCTAGTCTGTCAAAAGCTGAAGAGTCTCTCATTGTTTCTCTCCCAGCAGATCTTTCAGTGGACACTCCAATCTCTCTGTGGCCACAATTACCAAGTCCACACAACTCAAACCAAATGATCACTCACTTCCCTTCAGGCCCTCCTCATTACCCTTTCTATGATGTAAACCCCATGTTAAGAGGACCCATCTTTGCTTTTGGCCCGCACCATGACGCAGGAGCAAACCAATCACAGTCCCAGAAAGGTCCAGGAACAGTTTCTGGTCCACCTACGACCTGGCAGCAGCAGGGTCATTCTGGAGTAGATTCGTTCTATGCTCCTCCTGCCGGTTTCACGGGTCCTTTCCTAACCCCGCCCGGTGCTATTCCTGGCGTTCAGGGCCCTCCTCACATGTTCGTTTATAACCACTTTGCACCTGTTGGACAGTTTGGAGGGTTGAGTTTCATGGGGACAACATACTTCCCATCTGGTAAACAACCAGATTGGAAACACAACCCAACTGTGTCCTCTTCTCAGGCTGGAGGAGGTGGTGATGTAAACAATCCAAATGTTGCCCCCATGCAATGTAACATTGTGCCTGCGCCTCTTCAGCACCTCCCTATGCCGTCTCCTCTTGCCATGTTTGAGCCATCCCCTTTCCAGGTATTTGATCCCATCCAACAATGATAATTAGTTAGAATCCATGGACTGTCATATTTATTTTACGTTGTGGGTTAGTCTTCTTCTCAGGAGATGCCTGTTCGAGCACGGGGGCCTTACATGCCATTTTCGGGTCCTCCAACAATACAAATGCAGAAACAGCAAGAAGCAGCAGATGGCTCCAATCTTCCTCCACCTCAGTTTAACAACAACATGCTTCCTCCTCCTCCTCACAGATATCCCAACGTCCAAACATCCTCAGTCGCGGATGCAATGGTGGATTCCTCGAACTCTTACAGTTCCACCACTTGCGCTTCACCACCAAAGCCCACTACCACCTTGTCTGTTACCAACGGCAACAACACTCAGAATCCAACTGGTCCTGGCTTCAAGTCACAACAACTACAATCCTCCCAGGAGAAGAACACACAGTCTCAGCATGTTGGTGGTTCAGGGTCGAGCCACCAGCATCAACACCAACACCAGCAAAATCGGAGGTCGAGCTTCCATGGCAGAAACCAACCCATGACGAGAGAGAGAGGCTTTCAAAACAACACCAAGGTGAAGCAGATTTATGTGGCTAAGCAGACTAGTAACAGCAATGCCTCTGCTTCCTCAACCACCACCACTACGCCCTCGATTTGATTCTTCTTCCTCATCATTATCCATCCAGGTCCGTTCAGATATAAACCATTTCCATTCATAAGGAGGAGATGATCTGGTTTTTTCATAAATTTTCCTATAAATCCATTAGCTTTTTTTATATTATTTCTTCTTTTTTCATTAGATAATTAGATTTTGTCTTCTTGTTTACTTTCTTGACATGGTAATTTAGTATGATTAGTTTTTATTATATACGTTGGTAAAATATTACCGTGAAGAGAGCCGTTTCTTGATATAACCCCAATTTGCTTCCCCCCCCCCCCCCCCCTTGTATCTGCTGTCAACATTGTCTTAATTATCCTTTACAAATCAGCAACTCTTATTTAATTAATTTTTTTTAATATGTTTTTAACTTGTTGGAATCAAATAATCTTATACAGTTCACCTAATTCTCATCAGTATTGTCGTTAATAACAACCACCTTTCTAAGATCCATAAGTTGTTCTCTTCATCATCCTCGGAAATCTCCCATGTTAACTTCACAATCATTTGCATTATTGGAGCATATAATATACAGTGGCAGGTGTCAATTAATCAGCCAATGAATCATGGCTTCTTTATTCTTCTTTAACTTGTGTAAAAGGAAGACTTTGGTCCAGAATATAGGAAATATTTGTATATTCTCTACGGTTTGTAGAAAGTTTGATAAAACTTTTGTTGTATATTTTTATAGGTTTTACTCATCGAAGTTGCAACATATACTCAAATCAAAGTTTTGTTTGGTTTAAAATCAATAAGAGTTACTTGAATCTTGGTTTTATATACATATGCCAATAACAAAGAATAGAAGAAATAAAAAAAAAAAATAACAATTGAATTTGATACCATCTTTGATGTAGATCAGTTTAACCTTTCAAAACTAAAATAACAAGAAAAACAGCAGAATATGGCGTGATCGTAATCTGATTCCATCTTTATTTTGTAAGGACATCGTCTTTTGCATTTTCTGCATACAGGTCGAGTTGAGCAAGTGTTGGCAAGAATACGAATCTCACCGCTCCAGATTATGACATTTTGTCCAGGTTTCATATATGGATCGCTTCCTAGTAAACATTCGATATGGAGCGCGAGTCCACATTCATTGCATGCATAAAACCCGTTTTTTTTTGGATATGTATCTTTCTCGCATATTTCACAACAATAAATCTCATCATTTGCATCTTCCTTGTAAGAAAAAGTGAGCAAATGCTTATCATGCTCGTACCTCGCCTTATGCGGAAGAGTGGCACAACTAAAACACACAAAAAAATCGCATTTATCACAACTCCAAGGCTGTATGATGGCATTTCGACAGATGGAACAGACTTTGTATGTGTTTTGATCACTTGTTATGAACAAAGGATGTGGATGAGAGTGATAATCAAATGGCTCACATATAGATGCACAAACTGTGTCCAGCGTCCAACTACAACCTAAGAGATCACACACATATCTGTAACCGCATGAGAAACGTTTACAGATATAACATTTGAACAAATTATTAATAGTACCGTTGTGGACTATAGTTTCATGTTCAAGAATCAATGGATGAGGATGTAGTACGAATTGTTTCACACGGGGAAGATATGCACATGATTCATGTAAAATGAAATCACATTTCAGACATCGATACACCTTATCATCATCAACAAAAGGAAGTATGCACATTTCACATTGCCTGATTTCATCGTACACTCTTTCGATCATTTTGCCGAGTCGCATTTGATGATTTGGATGAATCGAATGTCGTATAATCCCATCTCCTTCCTCATCAAACATTTTAGTATTTTCATATGCTTCTTCAGGCTCTCCTTCAAGTTCTTTCCCATCAGATACATCACTTCGCAGCGCACATCTAGTATGCACTGCATAAGCGCATCCTTTTATGCAAGAGTATTTCCCGTAATTTCCGTTTATCTTTGTCCGACAAACACCACAATTAGTCGACTCCTTGTAAGGAATACTAGGAGTGAAAGTGAGACGATGACTACGGCGGGATACTTGTATAACATATGGTAAATAGACACACTGTTTATGGACAATGAAATCGCATTGGAGACATGCATATAAGTAGTCAATTTGCTTCTTCAACCCACAAACATCAAAACCGTATTGGATTTCCTGGGAATGTAATGGAGGGTATGCTCATGCCTTCTTGGATTGTCGATAGTAAGGGATGTTGGGTTTCTCGCACAAACAGGATGGATTATAAAATCACAAATAAAGCAAGCGTAAAATACAACAACACGTTTTTTTTTACAAGAAATACAACTAAAAATATCCTCTCTGTAGAGATTGTTTTCCAACAAAAAAATAAGCTGGAGAGGATGTTTTGGATGATCAGAGGATTGGAAGAGAGAAGGAGACTCAACACATTCTTTGTGGAAATTCTCATAGCAATCATAGCAATAGTAATATTTTTCTACTATATCTTGATTACAAAAATGACACACGCCTGCATTTTCACCTTCTTCCACGAACTGATCAAGATTGTGGGACTTTTTGTCTACAGCATCAGAAATGCAATAGGGACTGCTGATTACGTGACAGTTTTCCTCACCAACTGTTATCACTTTGCCATCTTTATCTTTTTTAAATCGTTCTACAGGGCATAAGAAACGACAGGAAGCAGCGTTGGGAAGAGGATCCATGGAGATTACTTAAGGCTTAACGGTTTTTTTTTCTTTTTTTTAATCAAAAGGTAACGTTTAGTTGTGTCAAAAATTGGCCAAGTTTTATATGTATATATATATACTAGGCAATGATTTTATCGACTCTCACGCAAACCAAGAATATGATTCTTTTACAAGTGTTTAGTTTTAAGTTTTGAATAATGCTTTTCTCAATGCCCCATTCTGAAAGAAAAAGGAAGTGTTGAGGGAAACAAAATATTCTGTTCTTTTCTTAACTAATTGGTAACTAATATTCCTTTTTTCATGTTCTGTTATGACAGTTAAATATAGTTACTTTATTCCTCGACCCATGACTCAAAAGGCATAATGGTAGTATAATATAGGGAAAACATCATTAAAAACCTTCAGTTTCATATATATTTTTTCAACTTAAACCTTCAATTTTTTGTATTTCCAATTAAAACCTCTAATTAAATATTTTTTTCAAAACAAATTTTTAAGTGTGAGCGATGTTAAGTTGACTAATGGTCAACGTTAATTTCATCGAACACTGTTAAAAAAAAAATTACAAATTTTTTTGTTTTTCTATTTAACTAGAAAAAATTAGAAAAAAACAAAAACAAAAATAATTTAACAATAAAAATTTATATTTTCTAAATAAAAATATAATGATCTTCCATTAGCTTTATTCTAAGAAATTGTTTTTTCTGTAGCTTTATTCTAAAATTTTTTTTTTCTTTAGCTTTTTAATTAAATAATTTTTTAAAATAAACCTTCAAATAATATAAAGTGTGCAATAACTGTTTTTAAAATGTTAACATATTAACAATGTTAATATAAATTAATTGATTATATTATTAACAATGTTATATTATTATAACTTAATTTATTGTTTTCTTTTCTTATTTTTTCAGGAAAACATATTTTTTATTTATTTACTTTTAAAAAAATTATTAGTTAGGAATTTATATTTTTATTTATTTAATTAAAAAGCTAAAGAAAAAAACAATTTTTGTAGAATAAAGCTAATTGAAGATAATTATATTTTGTTTATTTTATTAAATAAAATATTTTTTATTTAGAAAATATAAATTTGTATTGTTAAATTATTTTTGTTTTATTTTTTGTTTTTATTTTTCTAATATATTTATTTAGTTTTTCTAGTTAAATAAAAAACCATAATTTTTGGATATAAATATATATTTTTAACGGTGTTAGATGAAATTAACGTTAGACCGTTAGTCAACCCAACATCACTTACATTTTAAATTATTGGAAAAAATTATTTAATTGAAGGTTTTAACTGAAACACACAAAAAGTTGAATATTTAAATTGGAAAAATGTATTAAGTTGGAGGTTTTTTATGCTATTTTCCCAATATATATAGTTACAATCTAATATATTTTTCAAACGATCATTGGCACACTTCATGTCTCGAAGAGTCTAAATACAAAACATATCACGGTAAAATCAATACATAAGGAAAGGAACAAAGATACTAAGTGAATAAGAAAATTTTGCCAGTAATCAATCCAAAGATATTTCTTTTATACAGAGTAAACTGATACAAAGACAGTGAGAGAAGGGCAAGACTTGACATTAAGATAAGCTAATAGATAAAACAACTGATATATGTGTCTTCAGTAATATTATAGATGATTATGCCTCAGTTAAACAAGTATGTAACAAACAGAGCTCATGAGTAATATCGTAAAGAACAAGAAACTCTCTAAGATCCATAAGCTGTTCTCTTCATCATCCTCATGAATTCTTCCATATTAACTTCACCATCATCTACAGTTTAGATTTACGTAGTGGATCACATATCATATAATCAAACCAAGCTATTTACACAAGAGGCAGAGAAACAAAGATTGGAAACTTACGGTCTCGATCTGCTTCTTCAACCATCTCTCGTATCTCAGCATCGGTGAAATTCTCGCCTAAGTCCTTTGCCATGCGTTTAATATCATCAGCAGAGATCTTCCCCTGAACATTTAAGGAGGGAAAAAGGTTATTTTCTAGAGACATAATGAAGTAAGTTTATAGAGTAAATAAATACATTTTTGTCAAGATCAATGATTTGGAATGCTTTGGTGAGCTCTTCTTTGGTGTCTCTTTCACCAATCTTAGCAGTCATCATATGAACAAACTCATCAAAATCTATAGCTCCACTTCCATCTTTGTCCACATCAGCTATCATTTGGTTTATTTGCTTTCAAAAACAAACACAATCAGGTATAAATATCATTGTTCCTTAAAATGGAAAGGGAAAAAACTCAAAATGAAACATATACGAATACCTCTTCAGTCATTTCGAAACCAAGCGCCCTGTATCATTCAGAGATCATAATTATCAAAAAATCAATTCCAAAAAACCCCAAATCATAATAAACTTAAGAGAAACTCTAAAAATCACCTCATAGCAACATTAAGCTCTTTAGCATCAATAGTGCCAGATCCATCAGTGTCAAATAGCTCAAAAGCTTCCTTAATCTCTTGCCTCTTCTGTGTTGTTAACCCATGATGACGTCTAGGCTTCTCTTTCCTCGAAACACCTCTGTACAAACTCGACTACAAAAGATATATACGGCAATAAAATAACATTTAATCTCAGCATTTCATCTAAATACCAAACACAAGACGAGCTCAATTTACGTTTCTACAAACAAAAATCTCAACTCAAAATCAATTTATGTTTCGCCTAAATTCTTCAAGATATGAGCTCCAATTTGTATAAACCCTAATTTCGTCTCTTGTAACATTCCGCAATTTTGAATCAGATCTTAAAACACAAAATGAGAAATTGTTATCTAGCAGCACCAAAAGCCTCATCTGATCCGAAGAAATTGATGATCTATGCACATACAGAATAAAAACATCAAAGAAACGAACCATTTCTTCTTCGCCGCGACACAAATCGGACAGATTCGATCAAAGCTCTTTCGCTGTTAGTTTCCGCGTTGAATTCGCCGAAGTAATAAAAACGTTTCTTCTACTGTTCTATTTTCTTTCAATTAAAAAAAAACAGTAAAAAAATGGTCAAGTGGGCTTAACAACTAAGGCCCATAACTACTATAATCCCACATTGATAAAAATGTACAGATGTTTAGAATTACGCTGCGGGGATTTTTTTTGTTTTTTTAATATTTGATATAAAAAAAATTAATTTTCAATGTTTGATATCTTTTAAAAATGTATATTTTCAAATTTGAAATTTATTTTGCAATAGTTTGTGTCCAAAGTCTCAAATTCAATAGGGTTGGAACAAATTATTAGTTTTGTTGGTCAGACATGACCATTTAGTAATCGTCTTATACGACAGTTTGTTTTTGAATAGTTAAATCTTAAATATCAGGTTTCCTTTACCCAAAATAAAATTATCATGTTTCTTTGTCGAATTTATGTTTGAAAAATATTGTATATCGCCAACGTACCATTGAAATAACTTTATGTTCTGGTTTTGTTTATTACTATGATTGTTAGTTTTCGTGCTTCCAAACTCTTTGGGGTTAGAAAAAATGGATATTATAGATGGTTGCTCTAATCTTTATAAAAATAAGAGTGAAACAATCATAAATTCTCTTAAATGTGGAACATGCACATTTTCGACATAAACAGTTCGGAATATGTACATATAATTTTAGGTGAGTTCCATTAGAACTAAGATGTAATAAATTCTATAAAAAAATTCATATGAATCATAAATCATTGTACAATCTAAATCATATAAGTTATCATAAACTTTTTAGAGTTGTCGCAATTCTATTTACAAAGTTTATATATGATATCATTTGTTTATTTACAAAAAAAATTCAATTCAATAACAAAAATTATCAGAATCTAAGAATTGGGTTCAAAAAGAAAAATGTTATAAATTATAATGTAACTATATATATATATATATATCATTTTGATACTATATGTATATATTCATTCTAATATTATATGTATAAATATATATATATATATATACACATATCCAGTTTTTTTGGTCAACAAACCAAATATACAAATAAGTAATTTCTTTAAAGCTATGAAGACATGAACCAATCGAATTAATTTGGAAGCTAAATCAATACATGCTATAACATGGTACAATCATTAAGTATAATATAAAAATACATATAATAATCCAGGGATAATATAATAATTATTTTTAAATTTTGTAGGAACAAGTTGGGATGATTTTTTTTTTTTGGTCATCAAGTTGGGATGATAATATAATAGAATAACTATAAACCCATTCTAGACATTGTATTTAAAAAAATGATAATATGATTAAAGAAAGAAACACGTTGAGACACCTCCATTTCTACCTGCCAAATCGCTGGCTCCTTCTTCTTTCGGGTCGGCTCAGCTTAAAATCAATTAGTCTGGTTTAACCAAAATTCACTATCGATCAAAATGGAAATCAAAACATATTTTCTTGGAAATTTCGTCTTCTATTATAATTTTAGTGAAGAAATCGTAATTTTTCTATATCACTTGTATTTTCATCTATTGATAATCGCCTAATCGGTCTATACCAAAACTAAACCACCGGTTTGGTTTAGCCTCTATTCAGCTGAGGAAATAAAATAAAAAATTGGTGCGACAAATTATCCGATTCTCCGCAGCTACTTCATCAAGAACTTCGACCTCTCCCTTTTTTCTTGTCCACTACGTAAACCCAACAACACTTGTATATACATATATAAGTATCTCCACTACGTTATCTTTCAAACACAGTACAACAGCTTCTAAGAGAGAAGAAAACCCAAAACCAAAATTTTTATTCAAAAAATCAGAAGAGAATGAAAAGCGTGGTGAAGAAGCTACTATCGTGTGGAGCCAAGAGCTATGCTTCTTCAAGAACATCAGCATTACCAGAAGAAGGGAGAGTTCGAGTTTACGTCGGTAAAGATAGAGAGACTCAGTGCAAGCTAGAAGTTGAGGCTAGTTTGCTAAACCATCCAATGTTGGAGGATCTATTGAGGTTGTCTGAAGAAGAATTTGGACACTCGTATGAAGGGGCCTTAAGGGTTGCTTGTGACATTGATGTCTTCATCAAACTGATCAACCTACTCAAAAGTCAAAACCACTAATCATCATAATTGCCGTAACTATAATTCAACAAAATTAACGTAGCGTTTATACCTATCTTTTACATCATTATTTTTTTTCCTTTATCAAAAAAAAAAAAAATTGGACCAAGTCCAAATTTTTTGGATTATGATCTTGTTTATGATTGGATTCGGAAGCCAAATGATAGTTGTTTGCCGCAGATTAATTAGAATCAGCAAAAATTTGACAATATCTTCAATAGCTTTACTCTTACGATGTTGTCTCAGTCTTCCACCAATACTATCTGAGATTGGTTCAACAAGCATTTTCACTTGCTTGTTGTTTCTCAATTCTCTTACTTTGCGAGTTAATCCTTCTCTCAGTCTCATTGCATTGAGCCTCAAAATTGATGATCATATGAGTTTTTGGATTCATATAATGGCTTGAGATCACTTAGAACATCAACATCAAGTCATCAATCATAGAATATTGTTCACAGAAGACAAGAAGCTCAATGACCTTGGGATGGAAATGATCTTTTTCTGAGGATGCCTTTGCATCTTTGAAAGAAAGTCATCTCTTTGCATAAGCTAGACTATTTTCACCATCCTCACTTGTTACCGAATACTTGTTGGTTTTAATCAAATAATATGCAACAGACTTGTACCATAGTTTAAGAATCTGAAAAGGAAAAGCCTCTGACTTTGGATTCTATCCAAGAAATCAAAATAAGAATTTGCACAGTGGATAATAATCGAAATTGCTACCTTATTATAACCTGTGCTGGTTAAGAACCACCCTTTGGGTATAGGAAATAAACTGCAGTTGCAGATTCCATGAAGGAAAGGACAAATTGTTTGCATTTTGTAGAGCTTCAAGAACATGTTCAATCACCAAAACAGAACGAAACAACATGCAAGATCCTCAATTGCTAAATGATTCTTACAAAAATATTACTCAAAAAAAAAAAACAGAAACATACAAACATGGTGCCACAATGTACATCATGTACAAAAAATTTCTACAAAATTGACCTTGGACTGATGGATTACATTAGCTGCATTTGGTACGATAATCAGAGTCCTTTGCTAGTTAAATACAAAGGAACCATTAAGCAATCTTATCTCAATGATTAGATCTAAACTGAATCAAACTACATTTTCTGAGTTAAATGCATTTACCCGCACTGGTGGCAACTATATGGTCTTTAGTTTCCCATCTAAAAAAAAAAACTGAGTTACTAAAAATGGAAATTTCCTTTAACTGAAACAAAAACTTTTATTAATGTTCATATGGGATCAAATGACTCTTATCTGAATTAAGCACTCTATGCAAAATCACGTATATTAAATTATCAAGTTTGTATTACACATGGATTATAAAAGAAGCCACGCATGTCAAAAGTCAATACAACAGAATCCAAGAATATACTTTGATCTATTGTAATTTGTAAATATAAAATTATACATCACATACTAACAGAAAGCTCACACAAACCATTCAACCGAATCAGATATTATACAATTGACAATAATGTCCTCTAAATACAAGTTGGGTGCCGTAAAAAAAACAAAAAAATACAAGTTGGGTCCAAAATATATTGGTATTTTACTATTTATGTGTGTATTGTTACAATGTTGAATAGGCTCCACGACTTTTTGGCCGTATCATTTTACATATCCCCGTCGCGAATTAACCCATATCCCCACCACGTTTAACAGACGCTTAAATTAAACGCCGTTCATATTTCATCTCGGAGGCGATTGATTCACGGTGCACGCCACCACCCTCGCCCACTGCTTCAACTTCGTCTTCACCGTTTGCGGATCATCGCCTATTCAAAGCAAATTGACATTATAATTTACAAGTAATAACGCAGATCAGTGTATTGTGTATATATATATGTGTGTATATGTTTATACATACTGGTTCTATATACGGTGTGGGGACTAGTATCGCCGTCGGAGAGTGAAGACGACGACGTAGCGGATTTGTTAGAAACGGCGTCGTTGTAGCTTTTTTGAACGGCGAAGTAGAGTTCTAACGCCGGAAGCGTGTTCGAAAGTCTCGGATCTGCGATTTCTGGAGATCCGAATCCGAATCCGAGCTCGAGACTAGCTTTGAGCTCGTCGAGATCTTCGTCCGTCAAGCTCTTTCCTCGGCGGCGGGAGATATCTTGGCGCTTTGACCAAGCTTCCTCGCGGATGAAATCTGGAGACCACGAGTGTTGTTTCAGGAGAGGAGAAGAATTAGACGGAGGCGCGTGGTGGCGACGCACTACCCCCGGTGAGGGGGTGTGCGGTGGACGACGGGTTTCACGATCAATGGCTGGTTTTTTGGTAAATAAGTGGAAAACTTTGGGTGAAAAAGTTAGGGGGAAAGAAAAGGTTAGTTGATGATTAGTTATAAAGGAGTGGAGAGAGAGTGTCGCCGACTCTGGGAGAAATGGGCCGGCCCAAGTCATGATGACCTGGCTTTATTTTTTATTGGTTAGTTTTATTTTTATTAAATTTTATGTAATGTTACCTGGAATTAATGAAGCGGCACAAGTTGGCATTGCATAAGATACTCGAAAATTTTGAAAATTCTTCTTTTTATTATAGAATAAAATATATTCTACGAATAAATCTGATAGAAAATCGCTTTTTGTTATAAATCATTGTGAATTGTCAAACTCTAATTCTGCCCCATCAGGCCCATATCCGATGAGACTTAAAGACGGTTTATATTTTTCCTATTTCGAATAGGATTTATCTTTTATCTCTTGTATTAATTCCTATATAAAAGTTCTATTGGAACCTCATTATCAATATACAACACACGAAATTCTCCCATAATTCTCTCTAGTTTACAACACGTTATCAGCACGATAGTCTCTAAAACCCTACCTAGCAGCCGCCGCATCTAAAACCCTAATCTCGCCGCCGATCACAAAGCAACCGGATCAAAGCAAAGCAAAGAAGATCTCTTGAAACCAGTCAATCTTACTTCATTCTGAGACTCGGTTCCCCCAATACATGGTAACGGGGTTGTGAAAAGATTGATTGAGTGTATTTCTTGAGAAAGATATCTGGTTCGTGATTTTCACTTCAAACCGAATCTCTAAGGTAAGTTCTAAAACCCTAGAACATATATAACCATGAAATCGGTAAACCCTAATTAAATTATGAAATCTCCAAAACCCTAAAAGATGATCTATATTCGGATATATGTTCCGATTTCGGTTGTTCCTAACCTGAAGTCATGTGTTCGGATGTATGATCCTATCGTTCGATAAAAACTCTAATTATATAAAGCATGTTCGGTTTTTCATGTTCAATATTAATTGTATGATTGCTTGGAGTGTGAAAGACACGGATATTTACTTGGTGATTAATTATTATTTGTTTGTTGATATTCACGATGAGGTTATGAATTTGGTTAAATAATTATGAAACCCTAATTAATATAGATATTGCACATATATGTATAAACCCTAATTGATCCACATATGATTGTTTGTTTGATTGATAAATTTGATTGCATGATTAATTATCATAAATTAAAATCCGATCAAAGCACATAGATATGTTAAGATCTTGCATAAAAATTCGATCATATAATTTTGCTAGATTATTATCGCATGAATTACATAACCTTGCTATTTTGTTAAATCGGTTGCATGATAATAATTGTCACAAATTAAAATCTGATCAATATATAAATATTTAAGCTGCATGAGAACCTTGCATGATAATTTGAACTTATATTTTGAGCATGCTAGGTTGCTAGAATATTATCACGTAAATTATTTTACACCATGCATGAATATTAAAATTTTGTGATACTTAAGAGAATATGATGCATAATTTCAGATGTCGAATATCCAAAACTTGGAATTTGCTGCCCTTACTCTCTCGGGAGATAACTATCTACAATGGGCATTGGATATTAAGATCACTCTAAAGTCTAAAGGACTTGGCGAATGTATCGTTGAGAATAATAATGAGAATGAAATAAATCGATACATGGCAATTATGATAATTCGCCATCATCTTGCTGAGAGTCTCAAAGATCAATACTTGACAATTGAAAATCCTCTTGACCTTTGGAACGAGTTGAAAACAAGATATGATCACCATAGAACGGTGATGTTATCAAAGGCAATGTATGAATGGAGGAATCTAAGGTTCCAGGATTTTAAATCCGTGGATGAGTATAACTCGCCCCTATTTAAGATTGTCTCTAAATTGAAGTTGTGTGGTGAGAAAATAACTGAAGAAGAGATGCTTGAAAAGACATACTCTACATTCCACACAAGTAACGTATTGTTACAACAACAATATCGTGGAAAGGGTTTCGAGACATATGCAAGTTTGATCTCTTGTTTATTGCTAGCTGAGCAAAACAATGAGTTATTGATGAGAAATAGTGAAATGAGACCTCCCGGATCAACCCCACTCCCTAAAGCCTTTACGGCCGCTGAAGAAAAGAAAGAAACAAACCATGTCCATAAAGAGTTTAATGGCCGAGGTAGAAGCCGAGGCCGTAGATGTGGAAGATGGCAAGGAGGACGTGGCCGCAGCTACAGTCCCTATGGCCGAGGACAAGGCAGAGGCCGAGGGTATCAACCCAACTTTAATCAAGGCCGTGGAAGAGGCCGTGGTAATTTTTCTCAGCCACAAAACTCGGCCAACAAGCATGGATGCCATCGGTGTGGAATGGGGAATCATTGGGCCAAAACATGTAGAACTCCCAAGTATTTGATTGACCTCTATCAAGAGAGTATTAAAGGGAAGAATCCAGAAGCAAATTTGGTCCATCAAGATCATGAAAATGATTTTGATCATGAGCAAGATGATCTAATGCAATATGAGACTTCAGATTGTCTAAAAGAATAAAGTTGATCTCGACATTTAGTTTTTATGTTTGGTTTTGGTGTTTTTATTTGCTTGGATTTATGTTCTTGAATTTATTTGTTATTGCTATTATTTTGGATTTATTTGATTTAATGAAAGGATATTGTTTTAAGTCTCTAAAATATGATTATTGATTTTGAAGAATGAGTGATGACAAGGATATTTTCGTGGTGGATAGTGGATCAAGCCACACGATTCTAAGAGACAAAAGATATTTCATAAATCTCACACTCAAAAGTGCCAATATATGTACCATAGCGGGTATGACTAATTTAATAGAAGGATATGGTCAAGCAAACATATTATTACCTAAGCGTACACATCTAGAAATAAGTGATGCACTATACTCACCGAGTTCAAAGAGTAGCCTATTGAGTTTTAAAGACATTCGAATGAATGATTTGCATATTGAAACTAAGGGCGAAGGGAATAAAGAATTTCTTATGATATTTGAACTCGCCAATGGCCATAAGAAAATCCTAGAAACTATACCTGCCATATCTACAGGCCTTTATTGTGCTAAGATAAATATGATAGAAGCAAATGCCACGGTAAACAAAGTGTTTTCCGAAAATTTCACTCTATGGCATAAAGCATCCCGGTTCTAACATGATGCGAAAATTGTTATTAAATACAAATGGGCACACATTGAAAGAAAGAAGAGTTATCCCAAAGAATCTCACGTGTGAAGCATGTTCACTAGGAGAACTCATAGTCAGGCCATCACCAGTAAAAGTGAATAAGGAAACATTGAATTTTCTGGAAAGAATACAAGGTGACATCTGTGGACCAATTCACCTACCTTGTGGGACGTTTAGATATTTTATGGTACTTATTGATGCATCCACGAGATGGTCTCACGTATGTCTATTATCAACTCGAAATTTGGCATTTGCGAGATTACTTGCTCAAATAATTCGTCTAAGAGCACACTTTCCAGATTTTCCTTTAAAGACTATACGTCTAGATAATGCTGGTGAATTCACGTCCCAAGCATTTAATGATTATTTTATGTCCATGGGGGTAAGTGTAGAACATTCTGTGGCACATGTACATACACAAAATGGATTGGCCGAATCATTTATCAAACGCATTCAACTAATTGCGAGGCCATTACTAATGAGATCAAAACTCCCGGTCTCAGCTTGGGGACATGCAGTTTTACATGCAGCTGAACTAATTCGCATCAGGCCATCTAGTGAACACAAATATTCCCCATCACAATTGCTAACGGGTCATGAGCCAGACATATCCCATCTTAAGACATTTGGATGTGCCATATATGTACCAATTGCTCCACCACAGAGAAGTAAGATGGGACCTCAAAGGAGGATGGGGATATATGTTGGATATGATTCTCCCACCATAGTTAAGTACCTTGAGCCAACCACGGGTGATCTATTTAAGGCCAGGTATGCGGATTGTCACTTTGACGAATCCAACTATCCAACATTAGGAGGAGATAATAACAGACTGGTAAAGGAAATTACATGGAATCAAACATCATTAACATGGCAAGATCCTCGAACTAAAGAATGTGAAATAGAAGTTCAAAAGATTATACATTTACAAAAGCTAGCTAATCAATTGCCAGATTTATTTGCTGACCCGAAGAGAGTAACAAAGTCATATATACCAGCTGTTAATGCACCAATAAAAATTGATGTCTAAGAGGGACACAATCAAGTTGTTACAGAATCTAAAGCGCGCTTAAAGAGAGGTAGACCATTAGGTTCCAAGGATAAGAACACTTGGAAATCAAAGAAAGGTGCAATGGGAGAATCCGAGGTTATTGGAACCCTAGACATGAATGAACCAAAGGAACCAAACATTGATACTCGGGACGCCGAGCTTCAAGGTCCTGAAGTTCTTGACAATAATGAGATCTCAATAAATTATGTCATATCTGGAAAACAATGGAATAGAAAGAATGTCGACATTGATGAAATATTTGCATACAAGATAGCACTTGACATTATGGATATAAGTGAGGATCTAGAACCCACGTCAATATTAGAGTGCACTCAGAGAAAAGATTGGATTAAATGGAAAGAATCTATAAACGTGGAGTTAAATTCATTAAGGAAGAGGAATGTATTTGGTCCTATAATCCGGACACCTCTTGATATTAAACCAGTTGGACACAAATGGGTCTTTGTGAGGAAAAGGAATGAAAATAATGAAATCGTGAGACATAAAGCACGGCTTGTTGCACAAGGATTCACGCAAAGACCAGGAATAGATTATGAGGAGACATACTCCCCTGTGGTGGATGCTACAACATTTAGATTCCTAATAAGTCTGGCCATAAGAGAAAATTTGGATATGCGGTTAATGGATGTTGTAACCAAGATACTTATATGGTCCATCGGATAATGAAATATATATGAAAGTCCCGAAGGAATTGAGCTCAAAGATAAAGAAAGTTCTCGAGAACAACATTGTATAAAGTTGAACAAAAGTCTTTATGGATTGAAACAATCAGTCGAATGTGGTATAATAGACTAAGTGAATATCTAGTCAAAGAGGGCTATAAGAACAACTCCATAAATCCGTGTGTATTCATAAAGAAATTTACTAAGGGTTTGTAATCATCGCGGTGTATGTAGACGACCTGAATATCCTAGGAACCTCTCGAGGAAATTTTCCAAACAGTCGAATATCTAAAGAAAGAATTCGAGGTGAAAGATTTAGGAAAAACAAGATTTTGTTTGGGGTTACAACTTGAGTACATGAATAATGGAATCCTTGTGCATCAAATGGCATATACAGAGAAAGTACTCAAGAGATTTAACATGGACCAATCTCACCCATTGTCTAGCCCCATGGTTGTGAGATCCCTTGACTTGGATAAAGATCCATTCGGTCCAAAGAAGGATGATGAAGACGTCCTTGGTCCCGAAGTGCCATATCTAAGTGCCATAGGAGCTTTGATGTATTTGGCGAGCCACACTAGGCCAGATATATGTTTTGCCGTGAATTTATTATCAAGATTTAGCTCATGTCCGACCCAAAGGCACTGGAACGGGATTAAACATATACTTCGTTACCTACAAAGAACGAAAGATTTGGGATTATTTTATACTAACCATAACAAAGATGGTTTGATTGGTTTTGCGGATGCAGGTTACCTCTCGGATCCACACAATGCTAAATCCCAAACGGGATATGTTTTTACTCACGGTGCGGCTATATCTTGGCGATCTATGAGAAACTCTTGTTGCTACATCGTCCAACCATGCAGAAATCTTGGCGATGCATTAAGCTGTGAATGTGTTTGGTTGAGATCAATGACTCAACATATTAAAGTAGATTGTGGAATGACCGAAGGAAAGGAGGAACCAACCATATTGTACGAGGATAATGGCATAAGACAACTCAAAGATGGATATATTAAGGAGACAGAAACATATTTTGCCAAAATTCTTTTTCACGCATGATCTACAAAAAGATGGAGAAGTACAAGTTCTACAAGTTCGTTCAAGTGAAAATTTAGCAGATCTATTTACAAAGTCTCTACCAACCTCGACATTCAAGAAGCTAATACATCAGATTGGAATGCGAAGATTGAAAGACATTCGATGATGTTCGAACGGAGGGGAGTAATGCGTGTTGTACTCTTTTTCCTTATCTCGGTTTTGTCCCAACTGGGTTTTCCGAGAAAGGTTTTAATGAGGCAACATCCAAAGCGTATTACGAGCTCTTAGAGTTATGACATCCAAGGGAGAGTGTTATAAATCATTGTGGATTGTCAAACTCTAATTCTAGCCCATCAGGCCCATATCCGATGAGACTTAAGACGGTTTATACTTTTTCTATTCCGAATAGGATTTACCTTTTATCTCTTGTATTGATTCCTATATAAAGGTTCTATTGGAACCTCATTATCAATATACAACACACGAAATTCCCCCATAATTTTCTCTAGTTTACAACACTTTTATATAATCGAAAAACTAGTGGGTTGATGTAGCTAAACGACCTTAATTTAACATCATCAATCTTTTAATGTCCTTTCGATATTAAGACCATTTTAGATTTTAGCAAACGACGTGGATTGACTAATTTTGGGATACTCTCTATGGATTTATGGCCCAATTAGCTTCTGATGGCCCAATAACTATGTACTTTACAATGTAGCATGTCTACTCTAATATCCCTTAGCTGATCTTCACATAATTTATTCACTGCACAGAATTAACTATAACATTTGGGGTTATATTTTATTGAAAGAGAAACAAGGTTTTAATTTAAGGTTTGGCTTTAATCTTTTTTTTTTATCAGAAAATCCAATCAAGAATTTCTCTAGATTCTGCTTAATTGTTGAAAATACATATGTAGGAATCAATAATGTCACATGTACCTAAAAAAACTATCTGTCTGGCCGGTGAAACTAACCGTATTTAAACATTACTTTACCGCGCCAACTAGTTGTTGAACCAAAAAGGGTCCAATTCAGACAGAGAGCCAAACTTAGCAGACTCATTATGTTCAACTTCGACCACAACAATATAGCCGATGATCATTAGGTCAAAACTCAATGTGGGGGTTGGACTCAAAATATGAAATAAAATATTTAATCTGTGTAGAAAAACGCGGACCTGCAAAATCACTTTGGTGAACCTCATTCCAACATAAAAAAAAATAATGAAGAAAACAAAGAGAAACTCGCTTTTTTCCCCTCCACCGCACGCACGCTTGGTTATACGATGGTAGGCTTTATAGCCATCCTATAACCTAACAAGAATCGATTTATAAAGAACAGACATGATGTATCAAACACACGAGTGCTTATTGTTAAATGTTAATGGATATATAAAAGTACAAAGTTTATGAAAAGGCGAATGGTTTATGAAAAGGATGTAGTGAATTAAGCAATAAAGTTTCTCCTAGTTTTTACTAGAATCGTCCATTTTATTATTATAGGTTTCGAACTTTCGATTAGTAATCTGAAGAAACAAGAATTGTGTGGTTTTACTGTGTATATCTGTTTAAAGTTTTAAATAGCAACTTGATACACCTATATCATATATATGTGATACGGTCTAGTTGGTCTCTTAATTATTCGTAAAATAGGTTATTGTGGAAGGTAATAACTAATAAGGTATTAAGCACATGGTGGTAGCTTTAACCCACTCTGAACTATTTAATTATATAGCATTTAGTAGTTCTGATATTACTAATATATCATAATATTAATAACTTGTCTATCATAGAGATAATATAGGCCATCTTTGTGTAGTTTGCTAGTATATTATATTCGAGTGGCACACCTTCAGGTGCTATAAAAAATCAATATTTCTTCAGAAAACAATTATAATTAAAATTATCGCTAAAAATATATTTACTCAAAATTAATAAAAAAATTAGAAATCAAATCTTTGTGAAACAAAATAGAAAAACTATAACATCAATCTTTTAGTACTAGAGAAATTACATGTTTACATATAGTTTTATAACTATTTTTTACGTTCACCAATTTCTAATTTTCTATTAGGATGTTATTAAAACTATATAATTAAAAATATAATTGTGGTTTGGTTTCAATTATAAGAAATTCATTATATCTGATCATAAATTTTTTTCTTGTGCAAATAATTTTAATATTCTAATTTTGATTTCATTAGTGATATCATAAAATAAAATTATCTTCGGGGTTTTTTTGTTTATTTAGTTATTTTCAGTCTGTAGAGGATGAAATATTATTAGCAACCATGAGCCTATACGTTCTCTTAACATTACCCAACGAGAAAAATCAATTATGAAAACCAACCATCACAACAAGAGATTTGACATTTTAAATCATTCTTCATTTTTTTTTGGTAAAATGTTACATTTTAAATCATTCTTACGAAGACATTGAACCAAACCAAAGTTGTTGGACCAAATTGACTGATCAATAGTTTTTCTTTTGTTTGGTTTTAATTGACTGATCAATAGTTGAGATCGAGTGGACATAGCAACGGTCGATACTCGATAGAGTCGAAGCCACACAAACGGACCAAAATTGTCTAGCGATAATGACTTTTTGTAACGACATTTAAAATTCAACGATATTGCCATAAATTTCGTCGACATATATGTCAAAGATGTAAGGAACAACACGTGAACTCCAAGGTGTTTGACCTTATCATTTGTCTTGCAAAATAAGAGGGTTGGTCTAAACTTAATTAACTGGGATATTCAACTAGAGCTTATATTTGGGACGAAAAAACTAGAGCTTATAGTAGATATATTATGTCTTCCCTCAATCTATGTCGTAAATATATAAATATATGAGTAAATTTTCGGGGTTGTTTTATAAATTATAACGGTGTCATATTAAAGAATTAGTAACATCAGGATTAATATGATTATTATTTTTTGATAAAAAGGCTTATCAGATTTTATAATTAAAGATGATCATTTTGGTGAATGGTCTGGGCAAAAATGTTCTTATATCATTTTCAACGTCCCTCTCTTTCTCTTCTTCCTATATTTTGAGATATTAGCTCTTCTTTCATTTTCTTTATCATCTCTTAATAAATATTAACTAAGTCTTGTCATCATTTCTTTAAAAAAATCATTACATAAAAACAGTATTTTTTTCCTGCATCAGCCAAAGTTTGAATATAAAAGCACGGACGTATATTGAAAAACTGATATACACCAGAAAATCATCTAAATTTGTTCGTAATACTATTTTGATATAGCATTCATGTTTTTTTCTTGCAAAATAGTTATGATCTTGCTTATTTTGTATTCATATGTACAAGTAAAACTTAGATTTCTCTTTTTACGTAATAAATTCAGCTATATAGAGAGAAAACAAAAACTAAAAATCTTAAGCAGAGATGTTATATATGATAGAATAAGAACTTTCAGAAAAGATCGGACCGATTCATATTTCTAATTACTATAATTTTAAACCATATATTAATCTACAAAGACAACAAAATTGGATGAAGTGAGAGTATGTACTGTAAAATATTTCTTTTTGAATTCAGTCGATCGACCACAACATACATATTCCTACATAATAAATAAACTACTTCCAAAAGATGGCACCTTTATATATATATATATATATATCATACAAAAATCATTTAAAGATATTGATTATGTGGTTGGGACAAAATGGACCCTACTAATGTCACACAACTTCAGCTAACACAACAATTAAACATCTAACTTGTAAATGTTCCAAAAGCTTCACACCCAGACAACAAATACTACTCAGCTTATGAGAACATTTCATTAACTCTCACCCATACCTAAGTCCAACCTTTCACATCGCATATAATATAGTTCATGTATCGACTAAAAATGGTCAATTGTCACAAATAAAATAACTTCTTGATTTGTCCTCGATGATAATAACAAAACCTTTAATAACTAATAGTAGTACCTACAGATCTGATCCAGCTTCTTTTCTGCTCCATTTTCTTATTCTTTTTGTGATCACGAGATTTCAGGTTGAAATACATCCCTTATAGTTTTCTATTTTTATTTATCTTGATGATCGGCGACTACCAATATGTAACCACTATACGTGATGATAGAGATCTTCAAATAAATCAACAAACTAAAAAGAAAAAGAAAAATAGCATAATATTACCTATGTTTCAGCGAAATATTGTTAATTTAGCAATATAGTTGGATCATGTTTGTGAAATGTGAATGGCATAACACAACTTAACAGCTGAGAAGTAGTAAATAATTAAAACTTTGGAAATGGGTTGGACACAATTATAACTGGACAGAGCAAGTGGAGTGGTATGCAAGGTAGTTAGCTAGTTAGCTTGATGAGTTATTATTATTTCAACATGTTGATCGCTATAACAAACTCGTAGAAAATATATATATATATATGTATATATATAATAAAATATAACTAAAGATTGTATGTTACTAGATTTTTTTTTTTAACAAAACTGATTTATTTTTTGTGATTTTCCGAGAATGATATAAGACCTAAATGCTAACAGTGGAATCCGGTTGAATCTGGTCGGATTGTAAATTTTTTTGAAATTTTGATAATTTTTAACAGAATCTAGCGGAATACTTAGAATTCAAATGGTAGCAGTGGAATCTGGCTGAATTTGATAATTTTTTTTAAATGAAATAATTAAATAAACTTATGAAAATATTAATTAAAATTTTTTTATTTTTTATCAAGATTAATTAAATAAAATAGTAAAATATTAAATAATAAATTTGATTTTTTAATATTCTTATTAAAATGCATGAACTCCTTACTCCATTTTGGAGTAGGGTTAGAATACAATTCAATTTTATTTTATAATTCTTCTATTTTAAAATAAAAAATAAAGTAATACATCGAAAATGCTTTTAGAATTAGCTTAATTTATGTAAAATAGATTTTGTACTATTTGATATGCCAGTGTGAACATCAAATCAATGTAATTTACAAGTCAATACTTAAAAAAAAAGTATAATAAATTCCTTTAATACTCCATTAATTAAGCCCGATTCACGTCAGGTACGCAAAGTATATGCCGTTGACCTCCTAACATATTATATATGACAAATAACTCATGGAAATTTGACTATAGTTCGAATCTGTACGTAACATAGAATACTTAGAGTATTAACAGTGGAAAGTTTTCAACAATAAATTAAAATAAAATAATAAAAAGTATTAGAAAAAGTAGAGAATCGGTTTTTATTTTCATTTGAGAACTCTTAAAAACCGCTGAGAACCTTTTATTTCACATTCATCATCTGATTGATTTTAAGTTTGATTTATTATTTAAAATTTCAATAAAAATAAATTATATTATAAGTATTAAAGTAATATATTTGAGAGGCTCTCGGAGACTCTATGTATTGCTGATGCTCTTACGAACATTGCTAGGATTGAAAATTTGTTAAAAGCAAAAAAAAATAGCAACACCTAACCTGTTATAAAAACAAAGTCGATACCATGTGATTAAGCTGACAAAATGACCGTTTAGTTTGAAATTTAAGCTTTTAATAATAGGCGGTTTCGACGACGTTAGCAAATGAATACACAAACTAGTGTGTTTATTATATTTTAAATTATTTCCACACATTTTAAGAAGCTACTGAGAAATGCTATAGTATAAAATAATTATTTAGAAGATTATGTTTTTCGATTTAACACTAGAAACATTTTTTCTCTAAAGAATCGATGCCATATTGGTATTAGCATGTGAGATTCCCGAGTAGTACGTGGCCTAGAGTCGCGTGACCATTTTTATTGTTTACCCCCAAAGATTATGCCTCAACGGTCATAGATTCACTCCCGCATTAAATTAAATCACAACTATATAGATAGATAAGTAAAATGTTTTTAATATAAAACCAAAATACAAGCGGTGGAATTTTCAACTTTACAACTACAACTCACGCGTAAGCTGCATGTGTACTGTCTTTTTTTTTTCTGAACATTAACTTTCCAATAAGGATTGTAGAAGAAACAAAATACTCTAATCCATTTCATAATAAACGATGTCTTGTTATTGTGTAGACTAGTATGGTCACTGTTAAATCCACTGAAAAATTATGATTAAGTGGATATCAAACAGTGATTAATATCGATTTTGTCCGTAATCAAATGAGGAACATGATTTGATGCAGCGTGGCGAAATGGGTATGATATTGGCTTACGTCTAATCACATGTCAACATTTGTTTATTGTCTATAATGCTTCAAAATCGGGAACAAATCTCTAAATCCCACGAGGACGACTATAAACCAAAACCTAGATTAAAATTTGACAAGTTCAGCCAATAGTTAAATTCCGATAATCAAAAAGAAAACAGGTTGAGGAATATTGATCTATAATTCATATCAATAAATTAAAACTTATACCAGACATATTATAGAGTATCTTTGCATACTAATGTTGTTTCTTTGCTTCTAGAATTATTTTACTAATGACAATGTAACTAAAGAAAATTTAAGATTTGTTGTTTTGTAATATTTGACCGCACTGCATTATTGCGTGTTTATTATGCCAAAGGAAATAGCATAAGATGAAGTTTTTTTGTCTGTACAGTTGATCTGATTGTCAATTCTAGTCCTTAAATTATGATTGGTTTAAAAGAAAAAAATTCAATCGAATTCTAGTTGTTCAGAAGGAGGAAAATATGAACCGACTATTTGTTATGTTTGATTAATGTGAAAATTTATTTTCCTTGCTTGTATCCATAATTCACGCATGGGTCCTACGTGTTTCCAAGAAAATCAGAGCCGCTAAAGAGAAAAACTACACAAAAGTAAACCGATCAGAAAGGTATCTAATGCTTATTGTAGATAATTAACAAAGTAAATTCAAAGAATCTCAATGAAGAAGAAAAATATAAAAAAACTTTAATCATCGAATTAGTCTAGTCGATGAAGTCACTAGAGATTCTCACAAATCAAAACCCTTTTCTTTTGCCACCACTATTTCCATATTTCACAAATAAAACCAAAAATAAATAGAAAAGACAATAAGTAGGACCCACCAATAAAAAAACTTGCTATAAATAAACAAAACTCTTCACTTTGATCAACAAAGCTCTTCTCTCAATCTCTCTCTTTGGCCTTTCATCTTTTTCAGTTTCGCCATCAGACAAACATATCTGAAACCCCATAACACATAAAGCTTCACTCTTTTTCAAATCTTGGTTCTTTTCCCAAAAATGGTTGATGTTGATCGGAGAATGACCGGTCTCAGACCAGCTCATGCGGCGGGTCTCCGTCGTCTCTCAGCTAGAGCCGCCGCACCAACGACTCCAACGGTTAGAAACAGTCTCGTCTCTTTCTCATCTCTCGCCGACCAAGTGATCTCTCATCTAAACACTTCAAGAATCCAAGTCCAACCGGGTCTATCCGACGCCGAATTCGCCAGAGCTGAAGCTGAGTTTGCATTCGCTTTCCCACCGGACCTTCGGGCAGTTCTCACCGCCGGTTTACCCGTTGGCGCCGGATTTCCAGACTGGCGTTCTCCTGGAGCTCGTCTTCATCTTCGTGCCATGATCGATCTTCCTATCGCCGCCGTGTCGTTTCAGATAGCGAGAAACACGTTCTGGAGCAAATCTTGGGGCCCGAGACCGTCTGACCCGGAAAAGGCTTTACGGGTCGCGAGAAATGCTCTCAAAAGAGCTCCTTTGATGATTCCTATATTCGATCATTGTTATATTCCTTGTAACCCGTCTTTAGCGGGTAACCCGGTTTTTTACATTGATGAGACCCGGGTTTTCTGTTGCGGGTCGGATCTATCTGATTTCTTCGAGCGTGAGTCTGTGTTCAGAGGATCCGATTCGTGTCCGGTTATTTTAACTAAGCAGCGTTCGGTGAGTGAGAAATCCGCCGGGTCGTCGTCGTCGTCTTCGTCGAATTTTTCAAGAATGAGCTTAGATTCGGGTCGGGTTCACGGGTCGGGTACACCGAGATGGGTTGAGTTTTGGAGTGACGCGGCGGTGGATCGTCGCCGGAGAAACTCAGCTTCTTCGATGTCGTCGTCACACTCTTCATCACCGGAGAGATATTTAGACTTACCTAGATCCAAGACACCGAAATGGGTCGACGATTACGTGAACCGGATCGGGTCGGTTTTAAGAGGAGGCGGGTGGAGTGAATCCGACGTTGATGATATTGTCCACGTGTCGGCATCTGGTTTCTTTGAAGGTGAAATGGTAATTTTGGATAATCAAGCGGTTCTTGATGCATTGCTTTTGAAAGCGGGTCGGTTCTCGGAGTCGCTCCGAAAAGCTGGATGGAGCTCCGAAGAAGTCTCGGATGCACTCGGTTTTGATTTTCGACCGGAGAAAGAGTGGAAACCGGTAAAAAAATTATCTCCAGAGCTTGTCCAGCGAATCGGGAAACTTGCCGAGTCGGTTTCTAGGTCATAAACTCATAAAATTCCCCAATCGAGATTCTTTTCCTCCTTTAATTACCCCCTCATGAATATATCTTATAAGAATATACAGAATTAGATTTTAACGTTTTCAAAGGGTCTAAAATATGTGTAATTCTTACATTTTTCCTCTATTATGTTATGTCATTAGAAACAAAAAAAATTTTAAAATCGGTAGGGCGTTGTACTGTGAAGAAAAAAGTACACTAAATAGTACTAATAAATAAATCCAAATTTGTATATTAATGAATGTAATTGTGTACAGCTCTGGTGGGGGCTAATTTGATCGAATTTCTTTCTCGGGGTGATTTTAGGTTATTTACTTTTGGGAAAGGCTGATTTGTGAAATATCTCTAAAATCTTCAAAAGAAGCACAACGCACGTGTGACGACTTTCCCAAACAAAACGCAGAATAACGTTATTGGGTCCCGCGAACGATGCCAAGCCGACGTCGTTTTCTTAACGCAACGCTGTCTTTTATTACCCTACCTTTGTAGTTAGTACGTTTCGAACGACGTAAAAAAAACCTATGAAATGATTACTTAACCAAGATATAAACAAAGTATCAGTATTTTTTTTTTCTAGTATTTTTGAATTGCGTAAGGCTTTGTTTAATGTTTTAATTAGTGTTCTCTGGTGAACACATAGCGAACAGAGGATGAACAATCGCGCATGATTTTTTATCTTGTTTTGTTTAACTTTTAAAAAGAGAAGAGAATGGATCATAAAAATGGTTTCCTTTATATCTATCGTTTAAAAGTGTCCACGTTTTAAGAATCCCACAGTCAAAGATCCGATTCATGGCACGGGATGATAAAACAAAAAACGTTTATAAATTATTGAACAAAAAAAGTTATAAATGTTAAAAAATTTTACTAGTTAAGTCCCTGGCTCAAGATCTCACCTCGTTAGTTAGTTTACGTTTACAAATTTTAGAATACATGGGATTTCTTTAATTCTTAATTGATAAAATAGAAAAGAAAAATGGAAAAGGTAATAGCAATTTTGTTTGTTAGTTGTTGCAGATGGTTTTACATTTTTTTTCTACAAATGTTACGCAAAATAATGTTTTGGAATTAATTTGGACAATTATTGGAGATATTATTAAGAAATTCAGCGAAATAAAGAGATGTGTACTATTATACCAAACACTTAATAATCCAGAAAATTATGAGGTTAGATGAGATGTATCAGACAGTCTACAGCTAGGTACACACTCGGAAATAAAATGGTTGCTTACGTTGTGATCAGTGATCATAACCAACCTTTTACCAGTAAAAGGACTGTTGTTGCAATCATTATTTTCCAAATAATAATATTCCTAACATATCAGAGGTACTATTATTGTATACCAAACCATTTTGTACAATTTTAAATATTTCCCCTAAAGAGGAAAAAAAACACTTGCCATTAGAAAACGCATAGAATAGTAATCTATAGGACTTTAATCCAGTGAACTGTTCTGATCTAATGTTGATCTTAGCCAAACAAAAAAAAAGGATGGGAAACCAAATCGAGTTTGAATTTCGTAAAGCTGATTTATTTTACATTTGGAAAACCAAATTCAAACTAAATCCAAACAAGGTCTGAGTTGAAACTTAAACTGTTTTTAATTAATATATATCTGATTAGAATTTAATACTTACAAACCAAAATCAAAATTATACCAAGCTTATATTCCAAAACGCAATATTTCTTTTAATTGAACCTAAATGCAATAACGTAAATGTGATTGTAATATATTCACTTACCAAGAAGCTAGATAATAACAAGTTTATGTCGTATATTATTCAAGATTGTAAGAGAATCCTTAATGTTATGATACTGTAGTATCGTACTTGTAAATATTATAATGTCGTCCACAATAATTTTTACAAAACGGTCACTACAACCCACTAAAAGAACCATCTGATCAGACCGTTGCTCCTGCGATCACGTGCAAATCCCACCCCCCATCACGTCCCTCCCGATCCGTCTCATAATTCCAAACGTGACATGTCAGATCAGATCTGGGCCGTCTATTAGACAGATGCGTTACGACATATGGTGGGCCGTGGAGCAGACGAACGGTGAGAGTCCGTGTATCAAAAGGATGGTTCGGTCCGCTTAATATGTAATGTGTCTTGGTGAATTTGACTTTTCACTTTATTTATATATTTAATTTGAAGATGTAATTTTTAATTAGTCTTCAACAAACGTTAGTTTCATAGATTCTGTAACAAGTTGAAAAAAGATAAAGATAGTTGGTATAGTTCTATTTTCTTTCGGCTGGTACTTACATCGCAATCTATCGCCTATTGGTAGAAATGTTTTTTAAAAAGTTAAGTGGTTTTAGAAAATAATATATGATAATTTTGGTCTATATTTACTAATGTTTTCTAGTCTTTTTTAATGTCTTTAGAATCGTTTTTGAGTCATATCAGGTCAGAATGAAGTCTTGGAGCATAGATTGGATGGACTGGAGCTATTGGAGCTTTTGGAGCAAAAAGGAACAGATTTGCAGCAAAAAAGCATAATTTACACGCGAGCACGTGCTCTGGTTTCGGGAGCACATACTCCGCCGCCAGAGAAAAATAAGGATCCCGATTTGACCTAATTTTTGGCAAGATTAAATAGGTCAAGTCGTATTTCTTAAAACACACGTCTTACCTTGGATCTGACCTCGAAGCTACTTAGAGATTCTCTCCTTCTCCTCCTTGTTCTCCATCGCCTAGCTCATTGATTTCATCTTTTTTTGTTTTCGATTCTAAGACTTGGAGATCATCCACTACTTTGTTTTGAGAAGAATTCTGAACCTTATTTTACTTTCAATATTATTCATGAATTCTTTTTAATTCATTGTTGTGTTTATTTCTTCCATGTCTGAGTAGTCCATTAACTAGATTAGGGTTTTCAAAGGTATTCATAAGATGATAAATTGAGCACAAATAGGATCCATATACATACTGTCTTCGCCTCTAGTTGAATTTAATGCTTAGATTAAACTGATCATTTAGTCTATGATTTCAGGTTAAACTTATTCACGAGAGTGCTCTAGCTTGCTAGAAAAGACATTGGTGAGCAATCAGTCCGTAGCCACGAGAGTTGATGCTACGGCTGAGTGTGAACATATTGAACTCATTCGTTAATGCTTGTCTGCATCTCTAGGTCCAAACGAGAGTTTAGGTATTTAGGTTGCTAGATAAAGTTGTCGGCGCCACGAGAGTGGATCGGTCTTATTTTTATGTTTGAGTTCTGGACTTGTGCTGAATTATATCTTGAATAGTTGCTAAAGTTTTCATCTCTGAATCACCGCCGAAATACTTTGATCTAGTGCTTTTCTTTATTAAGTTTACACCGTTTTATTTACTTGCAATTCTGTTACAAAACCAACCACATACTTTTGTCTTAACTTTATTTACAAATCTCATAAAAACATAGTGTAAACTTGGTCTTTATGAATTCGATCTCATTTATACTATTGCGACTGTCTGTGCACTTACAAATTTATTTGAGTTAAAACTCTATGTATCAGTAAATACTGTACAAAGTACAAACTTTTGACTACTGCTTGCTATGTGGGGCAACCACAAGCTTGGTCCAAGACCTTAGGTAGATTAGATTAGATATGTGCGTTTGGAATTTTGGA